>OX439356.1:13296939-14792772 GCA_949319445.1 Mythimna lalbum | reverse complement strand
AACAAAAGGCAAGCATTTAAAAAGTATAAAGAAACAATTCCCTTTTATGTGTGTGCTAATGGGAACGATTTGAAGCTCGCGTGTACTTGTATAGCATGGTCTGGGCTTCGACGCCGTTTCAATTAAAGACAGTTGAAATTAAACACTGCTTCCTGATTAGTTGTGTCGAGATGTTTGAATAATTGAGGGGCAGGTCACCACTGTACAGTTGACGCGTACATTATTATAAAAGTATATACGTCAATTTCAGCTTACATTTACATTAATTTTACAGTAGCCAAGCACATAAAAAACCTCTGAATATTTTCGTATTTGTTATCAACTTTTATTTTGAAGACTTCTTATAAAGTATTATTTTTGTCCTTGATACGCATAAGCAACCAATATATCACATCTTTCCAATACGACAGCAGTTAATCATGTGAAACTTTGTTGACACCACGAATCCATTATACATGAGTGTGCGATTATTTTGATGGATTCCATGAGAACACAAGCATCAGCACTCCCCTAAAATCTCGAAATCGAACAAAGGGAACACGTGAGACTCCCTTCGCATCCGAGGCTAATGCTCACCCCACGGAGGAAGGAGATGTAGAGAAAAATGCGTATTTATAGCAAATACTCGTACTCAAACAGTCCTACATTGTGTACGAGTCAAATAAATGAGTCTCATTTTTCGTGCTGTCAAAAAAATCTGAATGGAAAAGAAAACGCGGAGCGAAAAAACGGCAGGCTGCGGGCTTTTTATTTAGTTTTTAATGTAATACTGATTTGGGATGTTTCAGATTAATTGCGCCTTACCTGAGGCGCGGCAAGGGTGATGCCACTGAAAGAGTTCCACGACGCTGATCGATCGCCGAGCGCAGATTGAAAGGAGAGACGTGAAAGGTAATTATTCATTTGGCGACTAGAATAGAACACTTTTGTACCTTTATCTTGGGGTTTTTTCGATACTTTTGCACGAAATTTGCAAGTAAATGGATGGAATGACACGGTGATTTGTTTTGTCCGACGCCTTAGACTTCCCACGAATTCGATTCTCGCTCCTTGCGTGTACGTACGTTATAGAAATGGTAATGCGACTTCAGTGAACCTGCGAAACACGTGATATTATCATATAAGTGCCTAAAATTGCCTGTACTTTGGTCTAGGCACTACAATATAAATAGATATTAGACATGCAACCCGAATATTTAGGTCTACATTTTGCTATAAGTAGTCAAGATTTTTTTATTGTTACGCAACAAAGATAGACCAACAACATTTTGAAGGTTTGTGATATTCAAAACAGAATAACAAAAACAGTACAATGCAAAAATCAAAAGCGAAGGCACTTTCGAAAATGGAACAAAAAATTTGCATGCCGATAGCCGACAATGGATTCCTGCAGAACCCGGAAGATTGCACAATGCAGAACAATGAACTGGAAGCACATGTTATCCTGACCTGATTTCATGAAATCCTATTAAGGGACTACTGGAGACGCCAGGAGCCTTTGTCTCCAAAACCTTTTATGATTTATGTGACGTTTCTTTGATGTTTATGGCACATGCCTCATTTAAATACGTCGTCTTGTGCTTTGCACATTTTAACGCTCGCCCATAGTGATTTTTTCCAATGGCACTGCGCAATACGGCCAGAAGTCCTTAGCATTTGAATGAACATTTGGTTACCAGATTAGTTTTCTATGAAGCGAGACTATACGTGTGTAAACAACGAGTCACATTGACTCATTAACTTATATTCCTAATGTGTTATTCTTGGACAAAACAACGGTCACTTTACATTTCAATAAGAGAGTATACTGCTCACTCATTTGTATGATAAAATGATCTTCGTCCCTGTGGCATTATGGCGGACTTTCTCCGTTGTTACATAACCGAAAGCCGGTGATTACGGGCCTATCCGCAGCAAAAAAGGTAAAGTTTAAAATATCAAAATGAAGTCTTCAAGTTGTTCGACGTTGTTATAAAATTACAGGCAGCTAGGCGGCGAAAACTGGCAAATTATAGTCTGGGACCGCAGACATTGGCCGTGGTCATGGGTGCGCGATAGAGATCGCGGTGATTGCGTGCCCGACTGTTGTGGGCGACCATCATGGTGACTTAACTAAACGCTACGGAAGAATACAAGTATTCCTTGTAATGTTACCTTTATATAAGGACTTGTTACTTTTCCTGGTATATTTTACTTAGGTTACTTTCATAAGAAAAAAAATTGAGACGCAAATAGGTACACAAAATATTTGCTTCCTTATTTTATATTAATCCCCAAATCGACAGCCATAACCCGTGGCAAAATCAACAAAAATCCTCAACAAATTCATTGCACCCGTAATTTTATTACAGGACCAGAAGAAATAATCTTGATTTACTCGGACCATACTTTTAGCACACTTTAAACGACCAACCTGTTAAATAAAGCGGCCATGTTGATTTTTTCAAAAGTTCGTTGCCTTAAAATCATCAGGTTTAGTGATCCGAAACGTCTCAATACCCAAGTAACGAGTTGCCCATTAATACGGGGATGTATCGCGAGATAACTTTATTCTGGTAGCCGGCTGCTTTGTATGCGGCCGTCCAAGCGTCCGTCATTACCAAAAAACCAAGATAAAATCCCACCTGAAACACACAATACTGTTCCTTAAGTCTTCTGTGTTACAGTCTTATCGAAGTGACTAATTACGTTTGTAAGCGCAGCCCTCTCGCTTTTATCTTATTGGTCAACCATTACTCCTAAATTTAAACTCTTCATTATAATGCCGCAGTGAGAAAAGTCGCGATAACAGACAGCCACGTGAATAAAATATAGGTAATGAATTCTGATAGAGGAAGGCTCGTGGATAGATAATGTGGCGTGTTAAGTTGTTTACGGGAAATGCGATCGAGATATGGATAGGTAATATATCTAGTTTTTTACTTAAGATACGAGCTACAACACATAAGGTTAGTTTTATATTAAAACATATGAATTATTATTACTTGTAGCCAGGTAAACAGCCTTACCTTAATGTAAATATTTTTATGATGGCACCAGATGGTACAAATTTTTAATCTATGTTTGGTCCTCACTCGGCGCTCTATTTGGTCTCTAGGTATCCGTTTCGCACTTAGGTAAATATACGCATTTCTTCAGCGAAGAGAAGTCTGCATTTCATTTCTTCATTAATAATTTTAATAAAAATCTTTATTTTTAAACTGTCAACTTTCTTCCACTACCACATATTTTGTTTTTTATTAAAATATCGTCTGGCAAACGCGAAAGCAAAATTTACGGGTCTAAAATTTAAATTTCACCAAAAACAGCTGCGTATTAACGAAAAAGATGTTTCGTCTTGCACGATCAAGTATTAATTTTCGCAACTAAACACAATAACACACCATTTCATCAGAATACCCGCCCATACATTTTGAAAGTTCATACCTCACATAATAACGAAGAGGTACGCTCAACTACAGTAATTTGCTGGAAGAGCCAAAGGCCGGGCATTCCTTGATTAGGGCACGACTCCGATGATGTTGTTTACCCCTTTCTTATGCCCAGAACGTTTAGGTTGTATAGCTACGGTTGACGTGACCTAAGCTGCGCGGTGGTTGGTCCTTAATAGCGTGTACTTATCTGTCTGTACATCCTGGAGTTTTGAAAGACGGAAGTATGATGTTGCCGGTTTCTTCTTGTACTCATATATCCTACAAGCGACGTAGTTCTTTGTAAAGATTACATCATCGTGGACAATTCATCGAGTTTCAAATGTTTAAAATTAATTTCTTAAAAGAATTTCTACCATATTCGATAACATGACTCGATTGTACGCCTTCCTTGTCCAGATTTAATTTCCAACTGCCAAACTCAAAGTTGCAACAATAATGTAGTACCAAATCATCAAAAAAAATATTCAATTAAAACATCAAAACAATCGATACACGCCCAAACCAAAATCGATTACTAACAATCGATATTCGCGTCCCGAGAGGAGGTCGGGGGGAAAGGGAACGGTTGTCTCTGCACCAGGCGTTGACTAATCGTGGCGCGTCCGCGTGGAATAAGACTGATTGCACCGGGGCTTGCCTATGCCTGCCTGCTATGTGGTTCGCCAGCCCTCTACCTACACAAACCGACATTATTTAAGAAATCAGCTCGCTCGAGCGGCAACAAAGGGAGTTTTTACCGCCCACGCTACGTGTTTTTGAAAGACTTATTACGTAAACTAAGTAGTGTGATTATAGAAAGTCGGTTGAAGTTAGCTTGGAGTTATTCTTGAGTATTTTGCAAAGTTTTTGCTTTGAAGAATCTATCTACATTTTAAGTTAATCTAAAATATTTTCTCATTTATGAAAAACTTTGGCCTAGCCATGTATCTGTATACAGGTTTATCTAAACATACGATGTAGATACTAAATATTGTTTTTTTTTTTTTAATTGACCACTCTAAAAAAAAACTTACATCAGAGCTATAGACGCCATATAAGAGTTTATAGTAGATATTTCCAATTCAATTAACTTTCTTAAAACTTTATGCTATTTATTTGTAATATTACTTATTAAAAACAAAGCTGTGCTCGACGTTGTCTATAGGTAAACTTGCTACAATATTTTTAAGACCTTATATAACACATGGATTTGCAATAAAAGTTGATTAAATAGAAGAGTATACATACCTACCATTAAATTAGTTTGACAAGTTTTATTAGTTGGTTGGAAAATTTATTCCGTACCCAAATAATAAGCAAATTAAAATGGCTTAAAATTAACCAAATAACCTTTAGCAGTTCGGTTTTCGTCCCCCTTTTAGATATTTTGTGTTGAAAATTACAACACATTAAAACATTTGTTCTCGTTTGCAAAACAGCAAGAAACAGTTTGAATAATTATTAACCCCAGGTAGGCACAGGTTAGTTAGACTGCAATATTATAAAAAGCATATTAATTGATCGTTTAATTAAGTATTTTCAATTTATATCCATCGGGAGTCAGTGAAGTAATGGCGTTGTAAATGATCGTTGTTATCAATCTATAATTTCGACTCAATAAATGTACCAAACACGCCCACTTTCCTCAATCACGTACGATCCATCGTACGTGCTGTTTCCTTCTCTATTTTATTCTATATGAAAGAAAAGGATATAAGATTCGTGACGAAGACTGCAATCAAGATATTACTTTATAATTGTACGATTTTAACTGGTCTCGCGAAACATTCTGCGGGGGAACATAATTTACACTCCGATAGTAATATCAGAGCAAAAACGATGATTTAATAATGAACCGGTTACGTTTTATTTTGTAATTAATGCAATATTATTTTTGCAATCCTACTAATATTATAAATGCGAAAGTTTGTATGTATGGATGGATGTATGGATGTTTGTTACTCTTTCACGCAAAAACTACTGGATGGATCTCGACAAAACTTGGTACATGAGTAGACCATATCCCAGAATAACACATAGGATACTTTTTATCCTGGGATTATGTACACGGGTGAAGCCGCGGGTAAAAGCTAGTAGAGAATATGCTTGAAAAAAGTAAATATTTGTTAACAGTTTATCATTAAATATAATATAAAAATGGAATACTAATTTTGAAAACATTATTTAAATTAGTAGGAAAGGAAACAATGTAATATGTACATATATGTAAAAAAATGTATATATATCTGTACCTCTTGGACGGGTGTCGGCCTTTGACGTCAAAGATCATGTCGGACTTCTCTTTCATAATAGCAGCTTTGAAGCTTTATGACTTTGTTATTGAGGAAAATATTTTTTTTTTCATGTTTGTTTACCAGAGTAAAATACTATTTAATTTAGCAAATAAAAAAATGCATGACATTCCGTAACGTCATATCCACATGAAGAATTCTTCTTTATTAGGCCAAAATATAAATCAATTTTTAAACATCTCGCCCTGGGTGGGCCAAGGTGAAGCAGACTTTTACTGACTAAACATATGTATTTTTCTTCAATTGCCTTTTGTGTTTAAGGCCACAGTAACTCTTTCGATAAATCCTGCAACGCAAAATCTTGAATTTGAGAACCTAATGTTGACAATATCTAGACCAAGTAATTGTGACAAACTTCCCCAAGAATAATATATAATTATTCGAGAACAAAAATCCTCTTCACGAATTTCTAATCCAAAAGGTCTATTCTGAAACCACAAAATCTCTTAATCCGATCCCACATAATAATTTCTCGATGTTTACAATTCGTCCAACGTTAATGGGCTATTAAAGTTCCTCAGCGATCTTTTAATAGTTCTCAATTGGCGATTTATCAAACTTTTGCTCGAACAAATAAAACAATTACGTATTACACATAGTGAAGGCAATCGGCGTGTCTGGAGGTAGAGTGATGGTGAATGCGATCGATGGTGACAAATGGATGTCGACACACGGAATACGGCCGCGAGCACGTTTCAGACAAAAATGTCGTGATAGATAAAAATAGTGGCGCTAATGGGATTTGGGGAGACGATTGATTGGTTAATCGATGCCTGTGTTAGTGAAGTGAAAACCCTTTAAAATTTACGTCGTGTTGGAAAGTGTTTGTATTTTAAATTTTTTGAGTAATCATCAATTTTTTTAACATTTTACACTAAATATCAATTAATTGAAAAGTAGTCTACACTAATATTATAAAAAGATAAATTTTGTTTTTTTTTGTTTGTCGGAGATAATCATTAAAAGTACTGGTCCGATTGCGAATTTTTTTTCACTGATAGAACGCTGCTTTATTCCTGAGTGACAGAGGCTATATTTTATGTATTGCTATGCGTAGCTGCGGGAAAAAATTAGTTAATGATAAAGGTTAACTGCTAATAATAATAAAAATAAGTCTGCCTGTGTACCTTTGTGTGTATAAAGTAATAAATAAATAAATGATATTGGTTTTTTTTTTCATTCAAGAAATTATATTTACTCTTTGAAGCTAGAAAAAGAAAAACTTAAATTTTCAGTCATTCCAATTTCAAATTCAGAAGTGTCAGAAAAGTCGTCCGTTTACATAAAGCCCGTTGTACACGCGATCGGTATGCGGCATGCAGTAGTAACAAAACGCGATACCGATGCCGTGCCGTAGTACATGAGTCAAATACCCGCATGCCATAGGGCCCCACCCTATTATTGGACGGAATTATTCAAGTCATGACGCTGTGTGACGCCCGATTTTAATCTAACTTCCTGCCTATGATTTGGACATTGTACTTTTGTTTTGCTTAGAAGATTTATACGACTACTGCTTGAATGTTTTTTTAATGAGGGTAGTTGATGTGTTAAATGTTAATTCTCAATTTGTAATTAAACTCATTTAATGTCATTAAAGGAAATGAGTTTTAATAGCTTTTAAAAAGTATAATTGGGCACCTTTTTACATAGATTGGGAAATCATCAAAAAAACTTTTTCCACTCTGGGAGTGTTAAATTTTTACCAACTAAAACCTATCTATGTTATTTCAGTTGTCCCTTTTCCGTATCCAACAGATCACGCCCCTAGTGGGTCCCGTCAATTAAATGGGATCTGTCAATTATTTTTATTACTTATGCTTTTGAATCGATCATATGACGATCTAGAAATAATCGTAATAAAAAAAAATATCGAAAAAAAATGCCAAACAATTGGCAATATCTTTTACATCAAACCAACAACTCACAACACTAAGAATCACCGCGAGCTTAGACAAGAACAAAGGCACCGCACTCGATGCTCTTTTTTATCGATACTAAATATCGAGATGTTATTCGAATCACTCCCGGATTGATGGCCGCTCGGATATATCGCATACCTATCAGTTTTATGTTCAGACACTTACAGTTAATGCTTTCAGAAATGCACAGCATTAGTTAGCATGTCGATTTAGTCATTGCTCGTTCGCTTAGTGATGAGCAAATTGTTATTCGATTAGGCTGTTAAATGATCATTTAAATTGACGCGAATCGATTATTTAATCGTTACTTATTAACCTTGTTAGGATTGAAACGTTGCGTGTCAATAGAGCAGATTTAATATGGCGATTCTTTTCTTTTTTAATCATTATTTTTTACTACTATGAAATTATACTAATGGGTTAATTTTTTCCTTTACTAAATTGAGTTAAATTGCCATATTAATTAATACAATCCGTATAAAGAACGAGGCAATAATAATTAATATAATTACTACGCACTCTATTATTGGACATTGATTTACCTTCAGACCCGGTTAAATATAATTCGATGTATAAAATTTTACGGACTAAATTCTAGGCACCTAGTCAATCCTTATCTTGCATATTAATTATTTATGAAATGAATTCTAATATTGCTGTTATTTTTTCAGCCCTAAAAAATAATCATCCAAATATTTAGTTCAGTACTTATATCAATACAATTTAAAGAACCCTACTAGCAATTGCATCTAAAATAGGTACCAATTTTTTCATATCAATACACACACAAACCACCACGCTATTAGGAATCAGCCCCAAAAAACCCAGAATTCGATACACAAGTGTCGGCCTCACATTTATAGATACTGATTAATGATATGGAAGTGAAGAGGGGACGGTTGTAAATGATCGATGGTTCTCAAACTTATTAGATAATGGTGTTTCAATAGAATTAGGAGCTTTGTTCTTCGTGCCCTGGGTTCGGGTCAAGCACGAGATATATCTCGTGTCTGTCTAGAGGTAACGGTATATCGCTATCGACGACGGTGTATTTATAAAATGACGGAATTTGTAGGGTGTTAAGTTGAACGTGGTTTCAAAAATAGATGGTGAAGTGGTGTGGTGTTTTACGTACGGACAAGTTTGGGCTTTGACATCTTTTTTTAGCTCGATAGATAAAGGTGCAATTGCAGGAGTATTAACTGTAAGCGACGGGGCCCATCAGGGCCAATGACCAAATGCAAACCGCGGCCTTAGAACCAAAAAGGCATCTAAAAGGACATAAGTGAGTTTTAGTCAGTAAAACGGACGGACACTCCCTCTAGCCCCACCAAAAGTGGTATGATTTCCTACCAAAAAAAGCAATATTGATTCCCCAAGATTTCGATTTTAAGATATTACCTATATCTATATAGTTACGACTAGATAACTACATAGTAGAATTACAATTAAAAACATCAGCATCATAGAAGACCTATGTTTTAATATTGAAGGATCAAAGTTTACACGAGAACAAAACCAAAAAAAAAACAAACCAAGTAAAACCTAATAATATACACGCTTATATTAGTAAGTACATAACTTAAACTGTTGCACTAGTGCCCAAGTTTTTGGAAACAGTTCACCACTACAAACTTCTGTGTACTTCAAAGTACAAAGTTGTATAATAAAACAAAATGGTGTGTTAACAAATAGTTAATTCGTACAGTATTAATAACAGAGAAACATCTGTTATTGCAGACGGCGATAATGAGTTGAATAAGGTACACTATACACTCGTAAAGATAGGCGATACTATAAAATTTTATAGAACTCAACTCTTATTGCAATCAAGCAAGCAATAGCGTCTGTATAGCTTCAATTTATAAAAATAAACATTATTTGTTACCTTTATTTATTTAATTATGGAAAATATCTGATAAAGATGAATTTTTAACCGACACAAAAAATATTACGTAATTATAATAGTGAAAAACAAAAATTTTTTTTTTTTTGTTTTTGAGTGTATCATATAATTAATAGCTAGTTAGCTATTGCCCACGACTTAGATCGTGAAAAATTTCAAGTAATAATGATCTACTTTTCTTAAAAAATTACGGACTTCCATACAAACCAAAATTCACCCCTTAAGAGGGTGAAAAAGAAATCCCTTCTTTTCCTTTCTCTATGTCCAAGGGTTTGGGCTGGGCGTTGATGAGTCAGAACTTATTTTTATATACATACATAATAATTATATATATTATAGTAATACATCTAAACTTTATAGATACTTCATAATATACATCGTTATTTACACCTATAACTATAAAACATTTGTCAAAATCTTAAATCAAAACTTAAAAAAAAACGATATTATGCTATGGCAGCTTCAAAACGCCTCGCTTTTGATACGTTAGCAGCTCAATCAACAGATGTGTCTAATATGAAAGAGATATTGTTGAATACCGGAAGGAAAATTATATTAGTGCTAAACAGTGAATTCATTGAGTGAAAGTTATCTTCATAAAAAGTATTAATAAAAAATATTGTGCGGTAGCTTTGCCAACTAATGATTTCCTTAAGTAGGTAATTTATGAATATTATGTAATTGGCAATTTTATTATGTGTTTGTCATATGAGCAAAGCTATATGCCATTCTCTTTCATCATTTCATATATATAAATGGAGAAACTCACTGATTGATATATCAACGCACAGCCAGAACTACCGGACAAGGCACATAAAAATTTTCATAAGCCTTCCTTTTATTTCGTAAGCGAGCTAAGAGAGATATTTCCAAAATTCACCCCATAAAGGAATAAAACGGGATTTTAAAGTTGGTTAGAAGAAAACTATCACGCGGATGAAGGAACGGCGCGGGGTTTTTAGTCAGTAAGAGTCTGACACTGTCTCCCGCTCCACCCAAGAGCGGATTTCGTCAAAGATGATTGATGATGATCCCAGTCGACAAAAAAAATAAATAAAAAAAAAACCGCTGGCAGAAGTTAGTTTTACATAGAGCTGGTTATATTGTTACTTGAAAAAAAAAAATTATCATGAAAACCTGAAAAACAAATTCTATATAATAAAGGCTTACCCATAACCGCCGACATAAAAGCCTAAACTTTTACACAAAAACCCTTACACCTTTCTTGCACAGTTGCACATAGATGCTGCTTTCCGCTTTACAACAATTAATTGTAATATCACTTAAGGTAACCAAAGGGTGCCAACACAAAAAAAAGCTTCACCATTATTTATTGCGACAATACTGTGCAAAATTGTAACAGGTACTTTCTTTTCACGTTTTAGCAAAAGAAAGTGTTTACTGATTTACAACCGCATTAAGGGCAATGCGGCTGAAAACATTCAACAAACACTACAAAACCTATTCTTTCGAAAAGTTGAAAGTAAAGGTGTAATATTCGCAGGAATGTGAGCGAAAGTGATCTTCTGTCGTTGAGAAGAATAGGACAACACTAGACAAAAGTATTTTGTTACAATGACCACCTGCTGATCGTGACAATTTGCATATTATTCGCACTAACATGACTGAGAAGCTGTTTCGTTTTCACTTGACCAGCTCAGTTTGTTTCTTTGCTTTGGTTAAATCAGTTCTGAATTGGTGAAGTGCATCGCATAAATTGAAATTAGTGCTCCTGTGCATTTTCTTCTAAAAAGTGCTTTAAAAAAAATCGATATTATAATGAAGATTATAAGTAAGTAAACTTGATACATGCTATTAAAAAAAGCTTTCCTACTTGATGACGTTACTGTCATAACATAGTGTCACGGACAAAATAATAAGAATGAATAGGTTAGGTACTTCTTGGCAAGCGTGCTCCATCGTCAGCCCCATTATCGCTTACCATCACGTGAGATAGTGAACAAACGCGAGCCTATGCATATAAAAAAAATTAAGCTAGTGGACATACAGTATTAAAAGATTCGAAAATCCGAAAATTCTAAAATAGTGTTCGAAAAAAATTCAATCGCAACGGCCGGCGGAAAAGTCTTACATTAAAATATACCGCAAGACATGCATGTTCGTAACATTATGGATGTCAACACGAGATGCCTACTTACATTATGTTTTTCTGAGAAGCTTCGGCAGGTAGGCTCACATAAGCGGTTTTATTTATAAGGTGGTGTTGGTAATGTGGAATGCTGTGGTCGCCGACGACGACGGTTGGATGATGCGGGAGGGGGGCCGGAGCTATAGGGTGTTCTGCGATATAGGGGACATTTATGTGACTGGACATGAGATGAATGTCGCCAGTTGTAGGTATAGGTTACAATTGAACGGGTTTTACATTAAAATCTTGTGCAGTACATGCCTATATCGTTGGTCCCAAAGTTTTTTCGTCAGGTCATTTTCAAAAACAAGTTTACCAAAAGTTTATTGACATTTGAACGCAATACAAATATAATTTTCGTATAAGAAGTGACTCATATGAACTCATTAATACATAGTAAATGGCCAATGAGAAAACGATGTAAAGCAATAAATTGTAAAAACGCGAGATGAAATCGACATAAGGACACCCCGTACAGCGGAGAGTATGATATCAAGGTTAGGCTTAGCGGAACACTCCACATGTGGTCAACCTTAATAAAGTGTGATAGCCATACACAAGGTCCCCGCGTGCGACAGAGACAGATATAGGAGCTTAGCGGCCATGTTGTATTATGGATGCCTATCATATTTTGGACCCGCTCCGGACCGGATTATTCTTTTTTCTTTTGCGCCTCCATCTCGAAACCGGTCTCCGAGCGACGACCACCATTTATTGTAGATTAAAGAGGCTTGTTGTCTTAATTTTAAGCCACGCTTTAATTTATGGCTACGTATTAATGTACAGTCTCCGCCATTTTTTCCGAAGATAGATACGTCATTGATTTCTTTATTTGTACTGTTGAGTTTATTAATACCGTCGCACTAGTGCCGACTAATATTTTCGTGCTTAACTTAATGATTTGGCAATTAAATTAAATTGTTCTCGTTGTGGTAGCTAAATTAAAATTTACAGCGATGAGAGATTTTAAGCGGTACGCCATCGCCCCCGCTGTCGACTGAATATATATTTGTCATGCTGGCGTTAAGGGAATTTGCTTCACTGTTTGTGTTTATCAATAATTAAACGTTTTAATTAAGACCGTCGTTATTATTACAGCCTGTAGTATATACATATGCAAACACTGCGGTTCAATGCCGAGGTCATTCAACTGTGCGTCATCGGTGGAACAAATTAATCATAAATCCTCTGTACAAAACAAAAGCGAAATGAGCAAGTGCAAACTCCCATGTCCGAGTGAAAAAAATGACAGTACGCTCGGGCAAACCGAAAGGACGCCAGCGCAAAAAGCGCTACCGGTGAAAAAATATGATTTATAGCGTGAAAAATGTGGAAACACACGCAAAAAGGGAGAACGGTGAAAGCGTGGCGTTTCCACTAGACAAATTTATTAATCCTATCGGCCGGCCGCTTTTATTTGTGTGTTGTATCGGCTTTTTATTTCTGTACCTTTTAGTGTCGCTAAACAGTGTCTGTTTCAATATCGAACTTAAAATTTTGTGCATTTTTAAGAGTGTCTATATTTACTTCATCCTTATCCACGATATCTTTGAAAACAGGTTATTCAATAAACCGCCTTCCAATTCACAAATCAGTAAGTAAAACGGCAAGATTAGTAACCAATCGAACATAATGCCATAAATTGGTAACCATAGTACCAAATCAAGGCAAATCACATATCATTGGTTCAACGTCTGTATTCTCGCATCTCGTTATTCCAGAAGGTATCATTTCGATGATAAACCCTACTTCAAGTCAGACGATCGCTATCCAAGCACCTCGTATTAACACATGCACATTATTTGCCCACGTATCTCGCATTCGATCTGCAGTAGTATAAAATCAACATCGCCCCAGCCAGTGGCGTTCCATACTCTGTAATTACGCTACCATTCAATAACAAACTGGTATCTTAATAGAGTGCTAAGAATGTTGCTGATGTCTGATATAATGCTGTGTTGGGAAGGAGTCGGTTTGTGCAGGGTTTGTGATGTATGGCAGAATTTGTTTTGGACTGTATGGTTTAGCGTAGCTTATATAATGTGAAACTTGTTAATACTGCTGCCAATTTCATTAAATGTTTTTGTTCAAACGGAGAATCGTTAATAGTAGTATTCGAATAATTCTAAGCCTTCTTAGGTCATCAACCTGTGTTTTTTAATAAAAACAATAAGGAAAATGCCAATACATTTTGAATAGCACACCAGACAGGTACATTTAATCTAATGTATCTTCCTAAATCCATAGTCTCACTAAACCAAACGATGACAAACAAAATCCTCATGTAATTAAATTCTTCGCTTCATAACCCATATGTAAGGCGCAGTTCACACAAACATAATATATCCGCGGATTGTATATGTCCGCTGACAGATACGGGGACGCGCGGCGGATCTTAGGCGGAAATTAAAACTAATAATTCAAAAAGTTTCCGCGCGACCGAGCCGCCGAGCCAGATTTATGTTTCAACCAGTCTTGTGAATGCTTCCTACGTTGTTCTAGCTACTCTATGGTCTACTGGAAGGGTTAGGATAACCTTTTTTGTGGTATTAAAGGGTTTAGGAACTAATTCTGCTTCCTGCACCAGTCAGAATTTTAAAATTTAGACTGCTGTCAGTTAGATATGTTGGTAAAATTTCTTTTTTTTTTTAATAGTGAGGTAGCATCTGGTATGATTATGTTAGGCATATATGCAAAGAAAAAAGTACCTAGTCGTAAACATATAGAGAGAATATCATAATATTTCTTTTATTGTACTATAAGTACATACAGACAAAGTTTAACCTGCTATGCTATTCAAAAGCCTCATTATACCTTTGTATAAAACGACTATATTGCAAATATAGTCCCAAACGTATTCAAGTGATTACAATGTCTCAAGATTGTAAAGTGGCAGTGTCGATTTATTTATATCGTATTACAACTATGGAGACAGGGTGTTTATTTTCGAACGATTCATACTAGCAGGCCAAGTATACTGCTTGGTTAGATAAATAATATGATTGTAACTGATTTTTTATACATTTACATTACAAATGAACAACACTGTAATATTGCTGAGTGTTTGAAACGACACGCTTCAGTTGATCATCATCATCTTAGCCAAAAGACGTCTACTGCTGGATTTAGGCCTCTCCAAGGACCGGTTTTATGCGTTGCGGATGGAGTCTCATGATCATAACCAGATATTTGGTCTTCCTTGTGGAATGCTTTCCAAAGCTTCGTCTTCCAGTACAGAGTCACAACTCCTGAACCTTTCGGCCCTATCGAAAATCGGCTTTGTGACAAGTCGCTTCTTTCATTTACAAAACATCAAAATTTAAGATTACTCTAGCTCCGGCTACCTTATTGACTTTTTCTTCGTCTTTTAATTCTTCAAATTCATTTTTCACTAGAACTTGGTCTTCACCATCATCATGCCAAAAATATATTTTATTCTCTCCGAGCTTTTATGATTTTAATTCTTTGCTCCCCAGTTTTCTATTTCACAGTTGCCTACGATAACTTAGTTTTTGTTTCTGTACCCAAACGAACAACTTGTTGGCCACTACTCGCTTTTCCCTTGCTAAATGTTTTAGATTGCTTTTGCTGAAATTGACTCTTATAAACAATGAACCAGTTTTTGTAAACGATATTTCTTTTTAGCTTCTGTTTGAATTTGTTTTGCATTGTATTTTCGATTCTAACCTTGTTATGATTATTAGCTTCTGTGTTTTTAATGTTGTTTTAGTGTTTCAAATTGCAATAGATTAGATTAACTTTATGTGTCATATGTTTTATTATCTTCATCTTTACGCTTTTCCAACTTTTCTCGAAAATATTTAACAAGAAATTAGAATTTTGTGGAAAAGGGAGTAATGAATGAATAAATGATATTTTTTTCCGTCAGTTTAAACTAGATGAGTCCGGCAGTTTTTAGCTGACCCCTCTTAGAAGAAACACAGAATCAAACTCAGGGGTTAAAATCACTTTTAAAGTCCATACAGCAAAGATTTAATGGTCTAATAAATGTATGAGAACTGTGCAGATTAGTATGGGCTTTTGATGCAAGTACCATGCAGATTTGAGTGAACTTGTTCAATCAGTGCAAACATTTTTCAGTATTCGTATAACTCAATTCAGAAGAGCGAGATGATAATATTATACAATCAACATTATCATCATCATCATATCAGTCGAAAGACGTCCACTGTTGGACATAGGCCTCCCCCAATTATACAATATTCTAATTGAAATGAAAGTTAAAGCTTTTGAAGCTCAATATATAAAACTTCCTGTTTCTAAAACTCTATTAAAAACAAAGATCAGTTCTGCTCCAAAATTCGTATATTCGGATATTCCCCTGGTCGCAGACAGAGCATTACAATCTAACACTAAAATAAAACTCCTTAAACGCGGACACAGACTAACAGTAGTCGGACACGATCGCATTGACATTAGGTACATAACGATTGCAATACGTCCACCGTCGGCGGTGCATCAATCGAATGCACAGTGGCCCTGAGGAAATGCATCAATGGACTACTGTAGCAATGCTGCGTAATCTGACACTCCTCTGTTTCATGACTTTGTAGGTAACTTCGTTATACATTGCGCTTTTAGTTCGGAATTTAAAATTTTGCTTGTAAAGGGAGTCGGCAATGGAATATAAACTAGTGTTGTTGTCGTAGACAATAATGTGAGAAGGATATTTGTTTCTAAAGGTCATCGAAAGAAGTGTAGCTTTCTGTCCTTCTTCGACCATTTGTACCTGACGGCGATTCTTGACTGCGAAAAATCTCACCGATGTAATATTAATGGAAGTCAATAGTTATTCAATGTCCGGATTTTACGATTTATCTGTGTTTTGTGCTTTCTTCGTGTTAGATTCCTGATATTTATGGAATTTAAATCAAACCTACTTAGAAATTAACTTACATTAACTTACCAAGCCATATCATTCCTATAGCTACCTGCAGCTTTTCAGTCATGCCTAAAAACATAGACAGTGAAGTACCAATACCTTCTAACTGAATTTTTGCGAGAACTTTACTTTTTGCGCTCATAATTTAAAAATGTGTGGCTGCATGTTTTACTGAAGTAAATATTTAGTTCCAACAGCATCAAATTAAATTACAGTAACACCTCCTGACTAACCAACGTGTCAATTTATCGGTAGTATTACCTCGTAACGTTATCGGAACAGCAAATTTTTGACTTCGTCAATTAGGAGAATATTGGCACTTCGCCATCCTCATTTTCACCATACCTATGGTATTAGTAACTAACGTAAGCTTACTTATCGATACTTGTCCATACAATAATAACTAACCTACGTAGAAAATTACTTGTTTAGCTCAACAATTTACTTGTAATGTTTCCTCGCCTAAAGAATTACCTCGGGGTCAATACGACCCAGTCGCAGCCGACGGGTTAGACCGCAAAATGTCTTGGAGTACTTATAGTATGTACTTATATACTTACCATGTTAATGTTATACATACAAGACTGGCCCGTGACTCCGTCTGCATCAGAATCAGTCTCATAAAATATTTCTAACAGTCCCTTAAATTTAATTTTATTTCTATGTAATAATAAATATATAGATAAATACTGCTACTTATATAATACGTACCTACGTATTTATAAATTATTATTTTTGTAAAATTATTGAAAATATGATATTCTATGTAGTTACTTGAGCTTTTAAATACGGTAAAGAATTTTTATTATGTATATTATTTATTCATTGAAAGACTCGCTACTGAATATTATGTCTCTTGATGCTTTAGAAAATATAGTAACTTCATCTTTTGAGCCACCCACCCTTCGCTTCTTCATGTTGCTCTTTTTTTGTTTTATCTTCAGTTTCTCTCAGCCGTTTGTCTGCGTTGCCAAGCAACTCATTAGCAATATCAGTTTACTTATCCCGCCAAAGTGGATGAAAGGCGCCGCCTTACATGTAGACATTACTAACTGAAATGTCGGTATTTTAATCTGGAAAAGGCCTTTTTTGTGGATGAAATAAAATTCATTTATACATGGTATCTCAATATAAAAATTTTGTGGAAGCAAAAATACGGCTTGCTTTTAGAAAATGGAAAGAAAAACCTTTACTTACCTACATAATCAAGGAAATATCATATTTAGAAAATGAACTCACAAGATTTTTTTTATTGTTATGGAGTTTTATTTGCGAACCTAGAAACTGAATAATATCGCACCCCTAAAACAGAAGTCGAACGGTTTTTGCAGTTTTTTATGTTGCAATTATTTTTAAGTAAACCTTACTTTTTAATCCAGTCCTATTTGTAATACAATTATCAAACTTTTGTATGAATAGTTGAAATTCCTCAGTATTTGATTAGTCCAATTCTTATCGAGTAATTAAGTATACATGTACGAGAATGTTTGCGAAGCCATTAAAAGAGTTATAGAGATGGGCAAATAGTGATTAAATATATATTTTTAAATACATAAATATAATATATATATATATATATATTTGAGTTCATCGACACGAAAAAAAGAATAATTATATTGAAAATTTCATGCTATTCTTCTAAAAAATTATTTTGGTATAGAAAATTAAATTTAATATAAAAAATTACTTTTGACTTAAGGGATCGAATATTTAAAATGTATGCACCTGTCAGAGATACATGAATAACAAAACTTTTATCTCAATTCGAATTTCTCGATGAAAATACCAATACAATAGGCATTGCTATTTTCAATACAGGCTACGTAGGTAGCACATAGTCTGTTCGAGCGTAGGTAGAAGAGCTGTTTATTATTTAGAATGTGTAGCGGTAGGGGACGCGACTTGATGCTCGCTTCAAGTGGAAATCTTTTGGGATTACGCCGCCGTCAACCGGACGGGGATGAGGATGTACTGAGAGGGATATTATATGTTTACTTTCTTTTATTTGTTGGAAAAATACTTGATGTTGAGATCTTAAAAAATTGTTTTGAATTTGATATTGCACTTAATACCTTGAACGCCTATCTTCTTATACTAAAAGCAAAAACCAAAAAAAAAACCTACTGCTTATGAAACGGCTGACATTTCGAGCGCTGTCTCTAACCTAATCTATATTTATAAAAGCGAAATACCATTCACTGATTAATCACAGAAACTATAACACCTACAGATAGGTTCCTTGTAAGGTGTAGACATTTGCTAAGAACGGATTTTACGAAACTTTACCCCTAATGGGGTAAAACGGGGTTGGAAGTTTGTATGACAGTTCTATTTTCACGCGAGCGTAGCCGCTGGCAGAAGCTACTAGCATGATAAATATACTAAAAATATCTCTTACTCATACATTTTGACACATTAGACATATCATTTACCTCCTGAATACCTACATTTCTAAACAACTCTTCTTTGATGTTAGTTATAAATGAAGTAATATTATCGTATCATCAACAGCTACGTTATTAGAGGTAATTTGTTGGATATTATATTACATTAGAAAATATTATAACCTCTTCTAAAATGGCGTGGTGGTTCTGCAAGTATGTTTTTCTGAAGTCTTTATTCAAGAAAAAACTTAGAACAAATTAAGCTAAATAATGAGATTACTACCTTATTGCTGTTAAATTTGATAAACCTAAGCAAAAACTGCATCTCAACTGTTGAATTTAATATCTACTGTGTGACGTTTGTATTGAACAAAGTTTAAATAAAAATGACTGTAACGCCATCTAACGCCACGTATATATTGGTGATATTTTTTTTAAACATATTACCATACAGTTTCCTATGCATAATAATGTTATTAATATAAATGAAAGAAAGAAAGAAGGAAAGAAAAATATTTATTTTGGCGCATATTCTACTTACGTGCTATAAGTCGATAGGTTAGGTTAGGTATAACGGGCTGTTGTCCGTATATCCACAACTAAAGGAGTGAAACAAATGAGTCATTCGATCTACGCGCCCGTTATACAGTGTTAATAAAATAATATTAAAACCTTGTCTGACCTAAGTATAACAAAACAAAACCGAAACCTTATGTGAATAAAACTATTTCTAGTTTGTTTCAATAACGCTCTAAAATCACCTTAGCTTTGGAAACTTCCTTTTTCTTTCTTTCTTTTAAAAAATCTTTGGTTACCGTTTCTCTCTAGTAGTTTTAACCTCGAAAACTTTATACATTTCAACCTATTCTATACCACCGCAAGGCAAAAGAAAATGAAAGAAAAACGATCTCCCTGCCCTCTCTTCTAACAAAAACTTAACACAAAATAAAAATCTTAAACACCCAGTGTATCCCCATCCGAATGATCTGAAGCGTAGCGCTATGATGTACGAGAAGACGACGCCTGGCGAAACCTAAACCGAAGTAAAGCCTCCATCACGTCAAATGAATACTAAATCACGGGCGGCCATTTGAATTTCAATATCTATCCGCTCGGTGTGCCCGCTGCCCTAATGTTTGTGGGTTTTTGATTTCGATGTATAATATTTTCTTTGATTTTAGTAAATAATGTGAATGTTATTTATGTACTTTTTTGTTTTGCTATTGAGTTAAAAAAATTACATTGATAATTTTAAAGAAAAAATATTAATGCGGGTTTGTGCCTGTTTTACGCTCGATGGGCTAAACGGATTTAAATTAAATCTAGCACACAAGTAGTCCTTATCCTGGAATAACGCATAAGATACTTTCTATTCAGAAATGTTCCATCGGATCAAATTTCTATTTTAACGTAGGTGAAGCCACTGGCAGAAATTAGTGTTACAATATTAGTAAATAATGTATAATAAAATTTTATAAAGTGAAAATCAAAATCAAATCAACTGGATCAAAACTTTAACACAGAGGGTCGTTCTCACGCCTCGATACGTCTCACATTGTGAGAAGATTCCTGTCTCTGGAGTGCTAGACGCCCTGCCCAGCACTGGGAGACTAACATAAAGTATTAAATATGTATAGAATCACACTAATATTATCAAGGCGAACCTTTAGTACATGTGTGTATTCAGCACGCTAAAAAAGCTGAACGGATTTGAATGAAATTTAGAGCACGAGTAGAACATGTTTAAGAATAGCACATAGGATATAGGATACTTTTTTAACTTGGCGGTGCAAAAATATTTCAAGGGAACATCTTGAGATAATTTTCTACTTTTACGCAAGTGATGCCCCTGTTAAAAGCGAGTAACAAATAAAAGAAAAACTATATTATGCTAACTTATACGTTTATCTCTCGTAACATTGATATTTTTTTGTTTGGGCAATTACAACAATTTTGGGACAAGGTCAACCTATTTTGTAATAGGGAAATTGGTGATTTCCGTTGGGTCTGTAGCATGAATGTAATGGGTTCGGTTAGAATAGGTTTAATATGTAAAATAAATAATATGTAGTTACGTCATAAGTCTAAGCCCTATAATGTTCCAACTGCTGGGACTTTGGCCTCCTTTCTAGTAAAGGGAATGGGCCATTGACTACGCGTGATGTGTGCGATTTTGTGAATATCACAAGTCTTCTGAATTTTTGGTTCAAGGACTTGTCGGTTTCCTCACGATGTGCTCCTTCACTGGTTTGAGAACAGTAATGATAAAATAAATTACATGAAGTAAAGCGCTTACTTGAGTTTGAACCCAAGACGCACGTGTTTTAGGCTGACGATTTGTCAGCCTAAAACACGAGTGTATACTCGTGTGACAAAAGTATCCTTAAAATATAAACCAAAATTTTATATTCTTCTAACTTGCTGCATATGCGTTATTTGTTAGTAACCATCTTTTAAATTAAAGTAAAATTAATGTGTATATATACTCATTAACTTTATTCATTTAATTGAAATAAATCCCAAATTATTATTTATTATATCTTATATAGCCTATGCTGTCCCAACGCTAGGCAAAGACCTTCTTCCATTATTTTCATTGTTGTCGATTTTCAGAGCCTATTTTTTTCTAATTCGGAAGACATGTAACTCATCGTCATATCCGAAAACAGAAGAATTTTTTAAGCAACAATAGCTGAAAGCTTAGATTCATATACGAACAAATATGAATCTAAGCTTTCATCTATTGTTACGAGTATTAACGAAAATCTATGTACAGTCGGATAAATAGATAAGTACTCATACAACAAAAGCTGTTTACATACAACGAAAAAAAAAACAAAAGACAAATGCTTCACTTTCATCCACCGTCGCCGTCACATGGCGGATTTCCCAGGAAAAACAAAAAAAAAAAAACTTCCACCACTAAAGCACTTAATGAAACAAAAGGATCCGAACTACACACAAATTGCCAGATACATATTCCGAGCACATTTATCAGTGGAAAAAGAACCGGCGCTGAATCAGCAAATATTTTTTCTAGACGATTAGCGGAAACTCTCTCGAAATACCTACAGTGAAACAAACTTACATTTACACTTACAGAAATTAGTTTTCCAACACTTACAACCCTCCCGTCTACGTTATAAGGTTTCATTTCAAGATGTGTACAGCGTTATTAGGTGAAAATAAAGCATGGTTTTTAGTCGTAGGTTCAGCGTGGGAACGGCCGCGTCGCATTGACCCCTCGATGCTCAGACAAATGATTTCCAACCAAGTATTTTCTTCAAATGTTTTTGCGTTTCGATGTTATTCGGGATTTCGTGAAGTCCTCGGGCGTTGCGGTTTAAATGTTCTTTGAGGCTGGTCGTGGGCTGTATTATGAGATCTTTTTAAAGAGATAGAAATATAACTTTTTTTCTCACAGGGTAGTTGAACAAAAATAGAATCTATAATAAAATTTTTAAAAAACTTATAAACGCGGACGTAAGTATGTACAATAAAAACAAAAAGAAAGAGACACAAAAACAGATTGATGCAATAAGCATCAATCTGTTTTTGATTCTACAGAAATCTGTTTAAGCTTATCTGAGAAAGGTGAGTTGGAATAAAACTGATGGAGGCACCGTGTATATGAGAAAGAGGAAAAATAAGTACAAAAAACAATAAACGATGAAATATTTTAAAATTATGTAATATCATAATTACTTACGAGTATACCTACTATACATTATGAACATATCTAATAGTTATAAGGTGCAGTAAAGTATAGACTAATAAACTAAATTAGAAGAAGACTATTCTATCTCATATCTTTGTTAACAAAATAACTCCGAAAACAAAATTTGTTGCTAGTAATACTTTTATGGTAGCCAAAACAAAATTTACTTTGATCGATAGCAAAAAAACGCACCAATATTTTTTCATCAACCCGATCTAAATATTGAATATCAGTACATTATTTATTTAACATGCCAATACCCTTTATATAAACCAACACTTTGCTAGAGGGGAAGGGGGATCTTTGGACGCATCCTAACAATTTTTCTCGTAAACCGAACATGACAGATTCGTCAGAGATTGATCGAGCGAGCGCAGTTCATCTGATGGGGTGCCGAATTATAATGCGTGGGGTGCTTTTGTACCCCAAGACGTTTGTGCTCATCGATAGGTATTAGAATAACATCTGTGATTTCTATTATATTGGTTTTTGGGAAATCGTGCCCGGTGATGTTATTTTTGGATCTAAACACAGCTTTCGTATAGATAGATCTTTAAGTCTATATGGATGCAGCTGATATATCTAACTACATTAAAAATTTAGCTACCATATTTTCTTTGTCATTATTTCAGCCGAAAGCCGTCCACTGTGTTGGGCATAGGCATCCCGCATGTGTTGCCATAATGATCGATTCTGTGACTCTTGCACCCATTGGATTCCCTCAACACTCACCAGGTCATCAGTCTTCCTAGTGCAAGGCCTACCAATGCTACGTTATTCAATGCGCGGTCGCTCTCTGTCCTGCGAGCAATATGCCTCCTGCCTACAATGCCTACTGCCACTTAAGTCGGCTAGTATTTCGATTTAGTTATGCTAACTTTGGTACTCTTGCAGATATCTTCATTCCTGATCCGGTCACTCAAGGAAACTCCGAGCAACCGAAATTTTATACTTCAACAATAAGGATAAATAAAGCCATTAATTTTACGGTTCAAATAATATTTATTAAAATTTGGTACTCTAAATATTTTCCTGTCATCCATTTGTACATATAAAGATCACCAGTTCTTCTTCTTTCCAAGACCGGTTTTGTCAAATTCAAACATCCGAGTAATTGGCTGTTTTTTTCTAATTAAAGTGGCATTAAAAGAGTTTATACAAACAAATTGCATTTTAAGCTTCTTAATTTTTTTCCCGAGCGTCTAGATGAAAATCTTCCTTCGACGGAGGGCGAACTACCCTTGAAAAAATATAAAAAGTATTATTAAAGAAGGAGACAGTTCGGGCCACATTTGTAACTGTCGCGGGCCCTATGATGAAAAATTAGTTCAGTCCTCGTGACAAAGGCGAGCTAAACCCACTATACACGGTTATCTCACTCTAACTTACTCGAGGTATGAGGGAGAAAAGGGACGGCTAGATGCTGCGTTTCCAATAGCAAATGACACAGATAGCTTAGGGATGACCGTAGGAGCGAACAGCAAGTTTTTGACAGGGCCCATTTATTGTGTATTGAATATCAATATAATTTCCGTGAGAGTCGATTTTTGTCCCATAGTGTGTGTGTCCCCGGAGTGAGGAGTTTGGGTACACAGATTACACCAATAGCAAATATTGTGCGTGATTGATGGAGGCGAGACGCCTCCGTGGATCTGCCATTTCTCTGCTTTTGTTCCTTTGTTTTTCTTGTACGCAAATTCCAATGAGTTTGATGGATTATGAAGGAATGAAGGTGACAAAGTAGCAACCGAGCTCAACTAAATGAATATTTTGAATTTTTTTGTGTTTTATTTTTAACAAGTAGTCAGTATTGCGGAGCCATCTAACTTGTATTAAAAATGTAGAGTTCGGGATTCGTGTTGCTTAAGATTTATATCAAGAACCGTTTCTTTTCTAAAACTTTTTGTAGGATCATCTATAGATAGTGTAGTTATAGACACTCATAATCATTAAACTAAAAAGCCTCCTCACCAAAACTTTATTTTTATCCCTTTGAATTTTTCTTTGACAATTTGTTAAATAATTCAAAATTTCCTAAAAACAATCTCAATTTTGATTACTTTACAAACTGTTTACCTTGATTATCCAAAAATGGTGCGACTATTCCATCTGCAGCGCAGCTATAGCTGCCATATTCAACTAAGACCACATACATTCCAAAAAACCTATCTTCTTCTTTTTTCAAAATTTTGATTCGTATTGATAATTTTTGCAACCGAGGATTGCGTTTCTAGAATTAAATTAAAAACCTTAAGCCTGTAGCAGGACATTGTGATTGTTGATTCATTCAAAATCACGATGTCCTGCTACACTGGTCTTGCACTGGTAACGTACGCAAAAGTCATGCTATTGTCCCATCATACATTGTTATACTCAAAATCTAAAGCTCATTTGGAACTGAACTCTGAAGCTTTTATCTTGTCTCTATATCTATTAATCTACTTGCGACTTCTATTATAATCATAATCATATAGTCAATGTGATACAAATCTTTCAGACCAATGAAATAATAGCGTAAGCATAATCAACTTTTTTAATGTTCCCACTGGTGGGACTCAGGCCTCCCCACCACCAATGAAATTTTTACGTAACTACGTAAAAAAATATTTTATTGTATTACTATGTTTTATTTTGGAAAATGTAAGTAAACTATTTTAGGTACGTGATACAATCATAGTGGCTTCTTACAAACCTTGACCCCCACAGCTCACTGGAATGTCTTGAACTCGTACGCAAATGGACAGGATTATCCAATAATGGCGCGACCATTCCTTCTAACTGCGGAGTTACAGCCACCGTACATAATCGATTGTCTTGCTGCTGTAATACAACTTACTGAGTGGGTTTACTGGGATTAAAGATTTCATTTGAAAATTGCAAGCTATTTAAGTCGTCCCTAAATACGTTTTTAGGATAGTGATGGAATTAGAAACTTGAATGCTGGTCACTTTTATTTTAGCGGAACAAAAGGCAGGTGTATTTTCCCCATATTCTGTGAATGTTTTGTTGGACAATCACAATGTCCGAATATTTAAATTATTTTAGGAATTTTATGTGAGATGGTAAAAAAGTTATAACTTTCATATACATAATGGGTAAAGATTAGAACAAGCCGATTAGCATTCAAAACTAAAGTACGAGAGCTAATTCGTAAGAAGTTGGCAGTAGTATCATCACAACGTTAATGTTCTCCAATTGTCGATCTGGACCAATTGTTTGAATATATTAGTTAGGTATGTAGTTTATTAATTTGAGTATATATTGTATAATTGTATTATATATATTATATTATATATATTATATGGTTTATTAGTATGTACTTATGTTAATTCTTGTATTCCTTTTCTCTTTCTCATTTATTGCACCTACCACTATTTTTCTCTGCATCACCCAAAGGTTGACTGGCAGAAAATGCCTGAGGCATTAAGTCCGCCTTTGTACTTTGTGTGCATAAAGCATTAAATAAATAAATAAATAAAGATTATAGACAGATGAAACATAACAGTAGATATATCTATATACTAAAAGTGTATTTACTCTGATAGTACGACATAACCAACAACTACAAACTTATAGACATTATTTAAATAGTTTACTCTTTATCTAAAAATCAAAAGCACCTCAACTTTCCAACAGCCAATCAAAAAAATCTACAAACAAAACTGTAAAAAAAACCTGAAATAGTTTTTCGTTATACACAAATATCATTCACTAGCCTCTTCCTGTAGTTTCACCCGCGTAAGTACAGAAAATGATATCTAAGGAACATACTCCTGGGATTAGAAAATTATCCTATGGACTTCTTTTCCAGGATATGTCCTACCCGTATGTCAAATTTTACCACAAATGCCTTTAGCCGCCTAAGCGTAGAAGAACAACAAACATAAATATCTATAGGTAGGTATATATCCCGTTGGATATAAATACTACTTATATATATAGATTCGTCATTATAACATTGGTGTGATAAATAGTTATTAATTACAAATACTTCTGAAAATCTGTAGGCAAAAAGCTTCCTCAATTGCTGTATTATTTATTATTTTTAAGTATCGCAGCTATATATACGAGGCTAAAAAGGCGCCTAACTAAGCACAATAATTAGGCGCCTTTTTAGTCTCGTATTCTACGTATTTTTATTTCAAGTATCTATTTTTAATTTTTATACGAGTAAGTTAATGTAATTATTTTTCTTCCTTTCATTGGCTTTTACGACCAAAACTTTCCACAAACGTTACATAAGCAAGCTCCAGTACAGTCATCAAAGTAAAATCACAGTACATACTCTCAGCTAGTACACAATCGGTTGACCGTCGCGCGGCCCGCCACAGGCAAATGACAAGGAATTAGTAGGTAATGGCGAGACCATTGTACGTAACTGCCTGGTGGCTCACCTAGACATACATAATTGATTGTATACTGAACCCTTCTGTGGAACTTTGGTTTTAGAATTAGGATTTGAATATTTTGTTGGAGGAAAATGTTTTTTTATGGTCTGGAACTGAGTGAGAATTTACGGTTGTTAAAAACAGGAAAAATATTTATACTAGGTTTTCGCCCACGTACTTAAAATATAGCATATGTCACTCAGGACAAAGCAGCTTTCTACCACTGAAAAAATTGCAAAAATTTTAGGAGTAATTTTCCTTGGAATATTTTTGGAGGTATGTATGGGACAGAGAGTAAAATTCCACACACCTCCGTTCAAAAGGGAGGATCCTCCGACCAGACTGGTTTTATGTCTGGTGGGTTACTGCTCGCTAGATGTTTTTTTTTTTACTTTCACACGGGCACAGTCGCCGGTAGAAGCTAGTTTAAAATATTTATTATACGTGCTTAGTAAGGAAAATTAATATTGTACCTAACTGTCTGGTGGCTCACCTGATACATGGTACATACCTACATGATTGATTGATAATATATTAAATCCTTCTGTGTTAAAATTAGGATTTTAATATTTTGTTGCAGGAAAAAACGATTTTTATAAGTCTGAATCTGACGGGATATTCCTACTATTGATTAAAAAAACAGAAAAAAAAACTAATATTGAAAAGGCGATATGTTTGTATATGTTTCGTACTGTGGACGAATTTGGATGAAAGACAAGCGGGAGTATGTTTTCTTGGGATTTTTTTTTTTTACTTTCACAAGAGCCAAGACACTGTGCACAAGTGCTTAGTAAAGAATTTTTTAATAAAGCATTATTTTCTCCCACTATTTAAAATTTTGTGAGTTGGTGGCGAGATCTAACTATTTTCATAAAGACTCATCTACAATATTTGATTTTTTAACAATCTTTCACTAAATGGTTTATAAAAAGAGAAAAAGAGAAAAAAATATCTAATCAAACAGTTGAAAAATCGGTTTTTCTAAACAAAACTTGAAAAAAATAATCAAATCCTTTACAAGACCAGTTTTTGTCAATCTGTCAGCATAGCAAATCAAACATATTACGTCCCTTCATATTACTTTGGCAGCTAATTATCTTCAGCATGTGGTAGTACACTTACATCAGCGACTAGGTATGTTAAACATAATTACCTCCGTAAGAGGAAGCTTACTCTTAACACTCCTCCCAAGGGGAGGTAAGAAAGTTGCTTTGATATTGGCGGAACCACGTGTTGCAGTGCAGGGTTAGACAAAAATACACAGTTTTTTCATTTTTAACCCAAAAATTGACTGGTAGAGAATGCCATATTGCATTAAGTATATGTACGACTATGTACCTACATGAAGTTTAAATAAATAAATAAATTAAACTTTATATATTTCTTAATAATGGATTGGTACAGTAGTGAACTGACGGCACTACGTGTCGCGAGTTTGATTTCCGCACGGAACAAATATTTGTAGAGCATACAAATACATGTCTCTAGGTCTGAGAGTCCTGTGTAAGTGAGTTTACATATTTGTGAACGCACCTACCATACAGAAGAAATAAAACATCTAGAACACAGAAGTTACTTAAAGTGTTCTACATATTACTTCTGTATTGCCCAATAGGGCAAAGCTTTTTAAAGAAAAAAAATGTACAACATTTTAAAAGAGTTTTGTTGAGACAGCTTAAATAATTTTTTAGTCATTAATAGATTTGTCACCTTCAAACAGAAGTTTCTTTGTTGCAAATTATTCTTAGTTACATACAAATGAACATAAAAAAAATCACCCCCAAAAATTATCATATTAAAACATCTGATCCGAAAAAAAATTAAACAAAACCGCGTGACACACATTGTGAGAATCCAGGTAATTAAATCAGGAATAAAAATTCAAGGTTGGAACATGGCTGAATAATCTTATTTATCTGTGTCAAACGCGGCATTTTTACTAAGACGGATCTGTCACAGATTATCTCAAGCTATTACTCATTTGCTTTGGTGGAAGCCCAATCTGACAGCTGTCTTAACCCTTTTTAACCAATGAGAATGTCATAGGCGCACGAAGTACATTGAGTTGTTTTTTTTTTATTCGTCCCAGCTCAGTATATTAAGTGCTTTTTTATTGCGTTTTAATATCCTTGTTTGTTTTTTGTTCGGAAAGAAGGAAGGGTTTTAATTATTTTGTTAGGTGTCTTGGATTCTTGGGTAGGACTGTGAGTCAGGTTGTTTCTATGAAAGTGTACAAGGAAAATTTTAAAGTTTGGTCTGTGACAGTTTCTAGCTATATACTTTAGTACGGTGGTGGTCCTCCTAGAGAGGAGGTCTGAGTCCCAGCAGTGGGAACATTAAAAAAGGCTGATGATGATAATATGGTGATAGTAGATAGATAAGTAATAAATACAACATTAGTTTTAGTATATGCGAAATCCCAAACACGTGTCTAGTATTTCTATGTAAAAAATCTATGTAAAAAATATCATAACTGTATCTATCATGAAAAACCACAAATTTATATGCTCGTTATGTCAGCAAAAATACATAGTCACCGGGCCATCCAGGTTTGTTTTGCACTTGCAACCAGCTATTTGCTGGCTCCTATGCCCGCTATGACCTGCCCTGACCTGTATTGAACTTAGAGTCAGTAGTGTCACCTTTTTAAAGATTTTTGTAAAAAATATAACATGGTGGAAAAACGATTTGAATCCATTCATTTACTGATTCTGAACAAACTATATCCAGGTTTCGCATGTATAAAAACAATGTATTTTTACAAGCTTTTATTTAGTTTCACCAGTTCCGATGTTTGTTTGTAATCAAATCTTGCAATTTTTTTACCAGTCCCGGTAATTACCGATTTGGCAGCAATTTTCTATGCATGTGAAAATCAGTTGTGGAACTGGAAGGTGACCATAGGAACTCGAAAAACCTTATCGTGTTTGAGGTTTTTGGAATAGTCTTGATGAATATTTACATTTACACTAATAAAGAGGTAAAGTTTTTTGTTTTTTATTGTTGGAGGTAATCTCTAAAAGTACTGGTTCAATTGCTAAAATTTTTTCACTGGTAAAATGCTGTTTTATTCCTGAGTGATATAGGCTATAATATTATGTAGGTGGACAAAGCCGAGGGCAAAAGCTAGTTTATTATATAGGTATATACCGCGCTATAAAAGCTTGTAATGAAAAAAATGATTTTCATTGAAAACTTGTTTATGATGAAAACTAAGAAAATAAGGGAATTTAGGAAGGGTATTTAATGGAGTCCATCAATTTGATATCAAGCTTTGAAAATTTTAACGATACCTTATCATAAGTAAAATTTAAAGTTTCAATTCATTTTATAACCACTCAATTTGACAAAAACACGTGTAAAATCATTAAACTGTATGGAACAAACATTAACTAAATAACAGCATCATAAAACGCGACATCCATTACTAAACAAAAAAAAAAAACAAGCAATAATATTATTTATTACCACAATAAACACATTTTAATTAACGTTATCTATTCACAATCGCGTAATTAATAGCAGCAATAAAATTAACCCGCCATGTTTCAAATAAAACGGTCGAAACAGAACCTCCTAACAAAATAAACGATACTCATAATACATCATTTGTGTAGCTATCAATAAGCCGGCCGAATCTTAACATCTCACTAACATCTCAATTTCTTGTATTGGAAACAACAATAATATTTCCTGAAACAGGATATTTATTTAAAACAAGGCGTTGATAAAGTAATTTTCTTTTAACCTTAACCATGTCTTTATGGAGTGGTCATTACTTAGCAATGGTACACAGCCCGCTCTGAGCAATGGCTGCGTATTAATCAAAATGCCATATTTTTGTCTCGCTCTTTTTGTACTTCCGTTCCTCTCACACTAGTCACGGATATCTCGTTTTTATTTGTTGCCAAGTATCTTTCTAAAACGTTAATCTCATCAGAGGAAAACAATCCCTAATTGTTTTAACGTTAGTTCTTATTTCAAGTGCGTCATTTTGCTCCTTATCACGTTTTTCGTTGGGTGATCATACTCAGGTTCTGCAGTCTTACTCTCCTGAGACGAAATTCGGTCTTTTTTTTCGTCTCTCCATCACGGATCCTTTTTTCGCTTTTTCAGAATAGACGTAGGAAAGCGTTCTTGCCTTCGTCCATTTCTTACGCATTATCTCGTAATCATTAGTTTCACCATTTCCTTGATAGTAAAAGGTTTTTAGACAACTCAATTAAGTAGATAGATTACTTTTACACTTTCGTTTTACGATCGTAAGTACGAGTATATGTATAAGAAGTGCTGACTGCTGAGACACGTATTAGGAGCTACGAGAGTAGTGTTGGTCCAATGGTACCGGCTTCGACTTACGAGATGTAGATCGTGGGTTCAAACCCAGTTAGGCACTAGAAATTTATTTCATCACCACTGCTCTCGAAACGGTGAGGGAAAACATCGTAAGAAAACCGGCGTGTCCCAGAACAGAAAGTTCAAAGAAGACTTGGGACATTTATCCATTACCTCTCTTAAAGAGAGGCCAGAGTCCCAGCAGTAGATACATACATTAAAAGGCTGATTATGTTATAATATTAGATTCTTACTTTTATTTTGTAGCAGAAGTGGCAAACTTGAGAAACAAGTTGCGTAACAACTTCAAGTTAAACATACAAAATATACAGAATTCTCCAACTGTTAAATCAGTTTGACCTCATGGCCTTAAAGTTATTGATAATATCATGTAAGCTTTTCAATCTGCAACTTGTCAATACAGAATTGTGGCACTCAATAAATAATTTATTGAATTTTAAAAACTTGTTACATAAGGAAGGAAAGTTTGTATTTTTAGGGTTTTGGGTAGCTTAATATTTTGCGCGTTGACGTTTTTAATTCCAAAGAGAGTATGTATTCAATAGCAGGCCTAATATTATTAATACCTAAGTATAATTATCCAATCGGGGTGTTTACAATTGTGCACAGCGGGTTTGTTTCACCTGTAACCCTGGAACGCAAAGGGAAACTGAAGGACCACAGGTCGGTTTTAATCAGTCCGTAAAAGTCTGACACTCCCTTTCACTCTGCCTGCTGCTAACTTTTCTCTAGACAGAGGTCATTTGATGATTTCCCACGATCAAACAAAACGATAATTGTCGAAATGATAAATTGTGTAGGAATGACAGGCGTTACTCAAATAATAGTAATAATCCCATGCATTTTGACCTTCTGAAAATCGTTATCAGTTTCAAAATATCATAATAAACTATTAAAAAATCCACAATTTGTACAAAAGTACACCTTGTTTGTACCTAACCAGGTAGGTCAGGTCATACATAAATACAAGGTCGAAATCAAGATAAAAAAAAAGATTCACAAAGACGACTACCACTTCACTGCACTTAAAAAGAAATCGTGACCTAAAAATGCAGATCGACGAGATTGATCGAAAGAGTCTGCACGGCCTTGGAACGCCGAGGGAGATTGAAGAAACAAGGTAGGTGTAGGCTGTAAAAGTCTAACACGCCTTCTCTCTTCACCCAGAGAGTAGGAGAAGTTATTTATGAACCCACAAAAAAACGTAACCTAAAATTTGATTCCTTAGGCACTGCGCAAACAAAGACCCTTTTTGTTCTAGTTGCCAATAACAATTATGAATTATTTTTGAGCGTCATGAGTATGTGTTAAGTGGAAGCAACTGGACACAAAAAATGTTTATGTATGCGCAGGAAGTGGATGATTTAATACAGTTCTTGAAAAATCCACAAGACACAAAAGTGTCCACGCTTGCACCCTGCCTAAGCTAATAATATTTCCTAAGGTCGCTTACCGTAATAATTCCCAGACCTTCTACAAACACGGTTATTCTATTTATCATTCCAAAATCATAAACAAACGAATCACTTATCAACACTATGCCTGCAGCTTCTTCACATTTCCACATGTTCCTTGCTACCGCACTCTCCCTTCTTGCTGAAATGAATACGTCATCACCCATCGGCCATGACACATACTTGTACCTGTTTCGTCTTAAATATCGCGGGAACTTGGTATTTTAGTTTGTCGTATGAGGTTGGCATTTTGGTGTGTAATTATTTTTAGCAGATGGTTTTATAGTAGATGAATATGGAGGGAGTGGTTTGCAATTATCGGTTAATTTTATTGAATTTTTCTTGAATCATGTAAGATTTTTTATGAGGACCGACTTTATTGATTTGATGTTTCAAATAATACCTCTCTCTCTCTCAGGCTTAGCATTATTCCATTTCATTTGGGATAGGCGTTCGTCCTCATTTTTCGCCAGGCATTTCGGTTCTGGGTCGTCAAATAGTTATTAAAAATTAAAGTAATAAAGTTACCTTAGTCAGCTACATTTGCAGCTTGCCATTTGATTATGACCAAAGAGAAGGTAGGTATTCATCATCTAACTGCGCTTGTCCCAGCTTGCTTGGGGTCAGCGTAACACATTTTTTTTCTTATATTATCTTTTTTTTCCTGCCAACCTATCACGCTATCACTGACACCCGTTTCTTTCATGTCCGTTTTCACACAGTCCATCCATCTACATCTATATTTATAAATCTTTTAGTGACAACCGTTTCATTCTTCCTTTTTCAATGACTGTACCAAGACAAACAAATAATCACCTTTGAACTCTCCACATAAACGTTTTCTTTCTTTCTTTCCACTCCACGAAATTGCTATATTCTCTTATCATTTCAATTCATTGACTAAAAAAACTTGATATCGTAAATTTTCATTAGCTCAAGCTATATATAAGCGATTTACAAAAGGTTAATTCATGAATCCCCAAGCGACCACCGGTGGCCGCGCATCTATTGTCTTACTATTGTGTCTCTAATTGACGGTATCTGAAGGGTTAATGATAAGAGTCCTTCAAACTGTTACTTCTAATATTCTATTATAAGTACACATACACGTAATACTGTAACAGTTTCTTGCAAATAGCTTGATGTAAAAATCTATTAGCAGACGCTCAAATTGCGCAAGCGCAAACTCTAAACAAACAAGTTCCAAAAACTGTAGGTGGTAAGTGTCACTGTCTTCATATCGTTGTAATCTTTAACCATGCACAGACTGTTTAAACCTTTGAGGTGCGCCTACGCAAGTAACGGATGCCTTCTAAGTTTTTTATTTTGCTCAGATGTATTGATTAAACTCAGCCTAGGGCAGTACATAGGCCTCTTCTATTGTCAACCTACTTGCTTCTCGGGTTAGTAACCCTGTCACAGTTTTGAAAAATGTTACCAATTTGTCATGTTCAAGAATAAGTCAAACTACTCGAGGCCTTCAGTCAGGTGCTTTTTGTCAGGTGTGCAAAATTGTTAAGATCATCATCAACATTATATACAGGTTTATCGAACCCATTACTGGTGTAGGCATCCTTAGCTTTTTGTTTTACTTCCCTGGTATACATAAGTTTTATAACTAGTCTTTTCTGCATTTTTTTGTAGGTGCAACCTGCAATCACTCTAAAAGTTTTTAATGGTGGATACTTCAAAAATCATTGTCTCCTCAACCGGTGAAACTTTCGTTTTTACACGATCCAAATTCTGTCACAACCCAAAACATCTTGGTCCATCATCACCAATCATATATCCTACAAGTGACATGTCATTCATCATCAAAACCAGTGGCGTGCCACTTAGATGGTGATCAGTGTGGTATCGCGATCGTACCCAGTGTTGGTACACGCTGGTGAACATTTGCATATAATGGTACGATGCGATGCCATTCGTCAAATTGTGTGAGTGACACCTTCTTTGTACGGGGTGTTCAAATTTTGATCGTTTTTTTTTTATAGTCTAAGAAGCCCGGTTTTTGGAACGGAGCCCGCGTACCCGAAAACGCAGCGTTAGAAAACTTCCCATAATGTGAAATTGTGGACTGAGAACCTAGTGACTCTCAACTGGTTATCGGACCACAATTTCTACTGCTGAACATATGTCTCTACATATGTCCAGCAGTGGACATCTTCCGGCTGGAATAAGGATGATGTTGATTTTTTTTTTTGAGTTGTGATCACTTTTACAAGACATAATTTCCTATGTATGAAAAACCTATATTAATGATATGCTAGCCACCTCCTTTATCGTGAAGCTTATGAAGCTCACAGAATATAACACATTAAGTTGTAAGTATATAGGACGTACTTACGGTATCTAGACTTTTCTTGATACTTATTGTATTTTCAGATTTTAAGTTTTTGTTACGTGCATTTGAAACTTCTCGATTAACTAAATACTCGTAGCAATAATTGTACTGTTATGAAACTGATGAAAAAATCTGGTATCATCTCAGAGGGGTTTTTTTCCCATGAGAAGTTAAAGTTATAATTATACTTTATCTAATGATACCTTTTATTTACAAAGCTTTTTTTTACGGATGACAGAAATTACCCTTCATAATATCTTCATCATGCATCGGAACAAAAATAAATTAATGAGTTGTAATAACTCTTAAATTCATTATTGCAAAAAAATCACATAATCAATTCATCTTTTCAGATCGTGAAGCCGGCGTCACAGCATCTCCTGCAAGAAAAAGAAAAAAACGAATCAATATTCAACGCAATAAAGAAACACCATATAAATGAAAACAAGGGAAGGGTAAATAAAACCTATAGGCAGAACGCATTAAGGTATTCGGGCAAGACGCCATTGTTGTCATATCGTGGATAAACTATGACATTAATCAATGGAAGACAACAATAGTACCGCTCACCTCAAACCGAACTCATCTCACCAATATACCTTGGACTCTGCTCCCTTCTATGAAGTACTAGTCTTTAGAACTCTAAGGTATCATGGAAAGATGGTTGGTAGTATCAAGTGAATATATCTACATAATGTGGGCAACAACACAGCACTAGATAACCGTTATTGTGACGACAATCCGATTCTACCCACGTGGTTATTGGAAGTTCAAGATATAAGTGCTTATGTACAAGTAAATGAGTTAAATGTTAATAAAATGTTTTATTTTGAATTCGTATTACTTACTTATATTGTACAAAAAATGATTAGCTGCTACCGAGGATTTTCATCAAATAATTGGTCTATCAATTAATGTAAGGATAGTTTTAAATCAATAAAGTATTTAAAGAGCAAGAAACAATTAAATACAAATAACATTAACAGACAGATGAATAAATAATGAAAGTAACTGAAGATATACATATGTTGTGGACTGTTATTCAAAATCAATTACAAATATGAACATCGCAACTAACGCTACGATGTTCACATTATCTATTTTTGCTGTAGATGAAAGTAAAGGGACAACTTTATTTAGATGTTAGGCTAACGGCTTCACCAGCTTAGAAATTGTATTTAATTTTGTCCCCATCATCTATAATATCTTGTTATTTCGATATGTATCTAAGCTATAAATTATTGTAAAATTTTCATCCAGATTTCTGAAGGAGTAACATAATCCTTGTATGTGTGATTGTTATCATATAAAATAATATTGAACTTAATAAAATAATGTTGAAATAAACACAACTAATAAAACGACATAATCATTTCAGCCGACAGACGTCCACTGTTGGACATAGGCCTCCCCTAAGTGTCGCCACAATGATCGATCCTGTGCGTCTCGCATCCATCGGTTTCCCGCAACCTTCACCAGGTCATCGGTCCACTTTGTAGGAGGCCTTCCGCGCTGCATCTTCCAGTACGAGGTCGCCACTCCAGAACCTTTCGGCCCCAACGGCCATCTGTTCTGCGAGCAATGTGCCCTGCCCATTGCCACTTAAGTTTGGCAATTCTTCGGGCTATGTCAGCAACCTTGGTTCTCCTACGGATATCTTCATTTCTGATTCGATCCCGCAAGGAAACTCCGAACATAGCCCTTTCCATTGTCCTCTGGGTGACTTTGAGCCTTCTGATGAGGCCCATTGTGAGCGACCACGTTTCGGCACCATATGTCATCACTGGCAACACGCACTGGTCATAGACTTTCGTCTTGAGACACTGTGGTATATTGGACGAGAAGATACCGCGCAGTCTCCCGAAACGACATAATACTAATTAATAATAAAATAATAGAATTTTTTTTTAAAGCATGTAAAATTATTAATGAAACCATTTAAAAATCATAATTAAGATTGATGTATTTATTATATTTATCAGAAATTGTGTCATTCTTTGTAAACACAAAGAAAACACACTAAAAATGTTAATAAAAAAAAATTCGTCTTTATGCACGTTTATTTAATTTTTGATACTTTATTTCAATAATCCGTAAGTTCATTCCAAACATATATGTTCCATACCATTACCGAAAACCAGGAACTACAAAACGCAGTGCCAATTGAAACCAAAATTAATTTGTGATATGCAAAATCAAATCCCTAACGACACTCGCATTCATTCCCCACCATTTCACTCGGCTCATTAATCAAGAGGGTTCCTTCAACGAGGACAGATAATTTCATTAGTAGGTATGTGGTACGTATAGGTATTACTGAAGTCACGGAAAGTTAGCGCTCATCATATATCTGGCCCCTTTGTATAAGTTTGTCACTGCTACCCTAATACATGGACAAGCAGTTTACTTTGAATTCTCGAAAGAGTTGAGTGATAATGCTTCAGAGGTTAGTGTGGATTTCTGGTTAATTTTGATCATTTTAAATCTTATAATAAAAACTTTTTGATAATAATATCAAATTTATTCATTGCTAGCCATGGAAAACCTACACCGGTAGATCTCTCTGTGAACCTTACCTCCAGACAATCAGCATTAATAGTTCGCCGTCCGGCTGTCTGATAACCGTCCAGCTCTAACTCAAGTCGTCGACGGCGCGAAGTGTTTCACACATGGCTTGGAGACATATCAATAAACGTCCGTCGTTTGGGCGGAATAAACGTGTTTTCTTTCTTTAATTTTTCTTTAATAAAACCGCAAGGACCTAGTAGGGCCGATCCCCACTAGGCACGCAGGGAATTTCTGGAAAGTAAACCCGATCTCCAAGAGCGCAAAGAGCAACTGAAGGAGGTGTAGTTTTAATCAGTAGAAGTCTGCCACGCCTTCCCGCTCCATCTTAAAGCGGGAGTCATAGGATGATTTCCAACCTTACAGAAAAAACCGATAGACCTAGTTTTTGCTAACTTTTCTTATACATGTGGTGATTGCGACAAAGGAAGGACTTGATAATATTATTCTCTAAATTTGTTCGAAAAGTGGCGACAAAACGATAAGAAATCGAGATAAATGAAATAATTTAGCGGACCAAGACCTTGTTTGCCTCGTGGTTCTCTTAACCTCCTAAAGTTGAACTTGTTTGCTAAAAGAGTTCATTCACCGTTGAACAAGATTGAGTCATTACCTCTCAATCGCCAATCAACGCCTCTACCCTTGGGCTACTGACGATCTTAATAATTTTATTCAGTTCAAAAAATAAATAACTAACTATATGAATAAAATCTTTAATCAGAATTAAGTGTTGTTCAGTTTTTATACCAACTTCTTAACATACCTACTCTACCTTTTTAGTTCCATATCTACAACGAACCGTCCTTCCATATGTTTTTTTGGCAGAGAGCTGTATCTCAAGAATTGTAATATTTATTTAACAATTTATGTAAATACATATGATATAAGACAAGAAGAAAAAAAATTGTGCCTACAAAAGTGTTGCTTATTTCCGTAGAAATCTCTTTCAACATATCTGCGAAAAGTGAGTTGAAAAAAAAGGGAAGAGGACACCGTGTGTAAAAGTAATAGAAATAAAATGAAAAGTACAGCTAAAATTTTCACAGGACCGCTTTAACAATAATGAATCAAAATGGCACAATCCTTTCGTACGTAAGTCAAACTTACACTTGACAAGTTTCTAAACCAACAAAATCAAAAACTATCTACTCGATTTCGAGTCTCCTTGGTACGATAAAGATGAAAACTCCAACCTCTCTTGGCTGAGCAAACCTAGGAAACCAGCGATAACGAAATATTTGTTATTGTGCAATAGAGCGACAAGATTCGTATTCGCGATACTGTTATAGAGGTTTTTGTAAGGCTGCACCAGGATTATGATGATATTTTGAAAGTATATGAATAACATAAAGATGGATAGGTATCTCATAATTACGGCAAAAGTAAGCAGCTAGCAGCTAGGTTGTATTTTCCATTCTTTTACTCTCATATTCCAACGGCGTACGGCGATCCCTTACAATTGGGAAGAAATAAGGTACATGACCGCAAGACGTGTTTTCTCAGGCACAGTTATATTTCGTCACCAACTATCAAACTACGAACAATTAAGAAGTAGTTCTTAATGAAAAAAAAACCAAAGCCATTTTTCCCGCTCTAGGACTCAAATCCATAATCTCACCCTCATCTGTTGCGCATGCGACCACGTGGCCAATAAATTAGTAAAGCCGAAGAAGCTCGAGTTTTTTTTTTTTTATTAAGTACAAAAGAAATGAGACTCAAATAATTCTTGAAATTGAAATTCATGATCTAAAGAAGAATTGATTATAAACAAAACAAACTTGGTTTAATATTATATTATGACCACCAGCTCACACCAGAATCCAAGCAGGAAGTCTTAAACTCAATTATATTATTTAAATTCTCGTTTCATTTCTTTTTGCTCTCGGGCCAAAATGTGGGCAAGGAAATAAACAAAAAGTGGGGCAACAAAAATATGAAGGAACCCCGCTGTTCTTATCCGTAGACACGCAATGATATTAGAGAAATCGGAACACCGCATTATTGTATACGACGACAGCAGTAAGCGGCGGAGCTGAGCGAAGCGGAGCGGAGAAATGCTGTGCTAAGAGGTATAAGTAAGGAAGGAAACGTAGATTTTGTAGTCAGGAGAATTTTATACACTAAGAATAATCTTCGAATTTTTCTGTATCTATCATTTTTGTGCTCAACTGCACTAGTCATCAAGGATCAATTATTATAATTTTTTATACTGCATGCAAAACACTGGAAGAATTGGCCTGCTGCGGTCTTCCCGTCCGATTATAATTTAGACGTCTTCAAGGCTAGAGTGAGTAGGCTCTTAATAAACGCCTTAACATCAGCGATTGCACCAAGTGGAATCGCAATAAAAATACCATTGATATCAGAAAGCTTTACAAAATATGTTTCCTTCTCGTACTGACTCTATATTCTGTTCTATTCTTGTTTACTGTAATGAAAATATCTACTTGCAGATATTATTTTCAATTCTTATCTTACTAAATAATTTACCCGCCTTATCACAAAATTTTCCACGCCTCTGAAAGCTTGTAAAATGAGCAAGAAGGTGACATCCATAGGTGAGTATGCATTAGTAACTTTGTAATAAACTTTACGAACGCTACGAACACAATCTCACTCATTAATATCTTCAACGCCTACTTAAATAATGACGTAAGTATTAACGTAACATGTTACGTTGCGTTGATTGAATTTATCACGAGAAGTTTCATCAAAATGTGGTGTTGGTATCACCGGTCCATGAGACTGGTTTTGAGGTCAGCAACTTATGTGCCCAGTGTGAATACTATAATATTTCAAGTATAGACATTTATATAAATGTAAACTTAATATATAAACATGATCGTTAACTTGTATTTTTGCAGCGAGTTTACCTTTGTGTATGGCTCAATCATCATCAGCTACTGTATTAACAGCTACATTAACTTCTTCTGTCTTCATATTTCCAACCAGTCCACCCGCTGAAAAAATATCAAACAAATATAGGTATACTATGTCTTTTCAGACTTCAATGTTGCCTGTCCCTAAAATAAATCCTTCCAAAACTTAACCACCCCAGATTCCTGCACACCTAAACCTAGATTATATCTTCGCTATGATTACACGCTTACCAGCTGGTATCTGCGGATTATCTTTATTGAATGCCACACGCTGCTCACAGCACGCCGCCCAACATAACTTACTGCAGACTACGGACCGTGCAATAAGGGCTTTATCTCGTTATTTTTGTATAACTAGCATTTTTGTTGGTAAGTTTTTGAGAGGTAAGAAAATTGGCAATAACTTAGAGGTACTTTGAAAGAGAAAATAAGGCCGTCTTCTACAATAGCTGAAATACTTGTATAGAAGAAAATGAATCTCATGCCAGATGATAATATCAAAGTCTTTTGTCGAGGATATACTGACGATTGTGGTAATGATGATGAAACAAATCTGATAGGACATTACAAAATTCTAAGGTCTCAATTGCATAAGAGCTACCAGATCTAGTCCAATAAAATATAATGCATAACGACGATTATTTAGTCGTTACACTGTCAGGTAGTTAGTATCTCTATTATTAAGTAATCTTTGCTATCACAGGACGCCAGTGTATCTGATCTAGGTAAGAGCGTAGGAAGGTTCAGATGAATCGAGGAACGCAACAAGATGATCCAGGGTGGATATTAACTTTGCTGGAGGATGTTCGACAGACTGGCGGAGTACTGAGATGCTTTGTTAGCCTTCGAGTATAAAATCTGTAGGTATTAATATCATTCTACATAAGAACAAGTAAGTATAGATTAAAATATAGATGATAAAGTTATATCTAAGGTTGTTTAAATGAACATTAGTGGTATATATCAAAATAAAATGTTAATGAATATTATGTTATCGAATTTTTTGTTAGAAATTTCTTTATATTTTTTTTTTAATGTAAATTAATGAATCAAACAAGCTAGAAAAAAATAATAGAATTAATTAAGAAATATATATCAGTTTGTCTGTTTTACTTGTAAAATACATAATTATATACCTTAAGTAATGAAAATAAATTGCTATCAGTATCACTGAATATAATATATGATCTAGCACTTCTAAGTTATTTGCTGCCAAAAACCGGTAATTTTATAAATAGTTTCGTATTTTCCTTCTAGGAAGAAATGAATGCGAAACGTCAATCTATAGGAAACTGGCTATCTCACACTGAAAGAAATATCTAATCTTATTGAGACAGCGCTTTCAGGAAATGCGCAACTAGTGATAGATAAAAAGATATAATAAGTGATTAGCTAAGATCCGTATTTTTACCTAATGTTATTCTTTACCTAGTGCAATTCACCATCGACGACAGGTTGGATCACAGTCAAGCGCTTGTTTATATCATATAAAAAAATATCAAAGAAGTAGGTAATATGTACAGTAATTAATACGTATCACGTTTTAAAATCCCGTAATCCCAAACGGGACAATTAAAACTAGGAATTATAAAAAATATGTAGAAAATCCAAATTGAATAAAGTCACATACTAAAGAAAACATTACAACCTGAAAAATTATATCCTAATAATCGAATCGAATATCGAATTGAATTTTTTTTTTTGTTTTAAATTGGATTATTAAAACAAAGTTGGGTGTATTTACGTTGATATAAGATAAGTTGTTACGTACATTTTTTAACAGTTTTTTATTACCATCCAAGCAACGGTGGAACGGTTGGTTCGTGGATAGCTACTCATCCAGGGCCCCACCCACCCATGAACTATCTGAGGCTAGCTTTGCCTTAACCTTTTAGACTTTTTTTTATTGATATAATAAAATCAAACAAGTAACAAGAGAACTTTCAAGAATTAATTTTGTGTGTATAATAAAACTTTTCAATTGAACAATTTTAGTAGGTAGATAAGGAACTTTAAAAAACATAATAAAATTCTTTAATATAATAATTTAGTTCTTTATTCAAAATGCAACAAGTTTTTTATTTCTTAAATCCCAGGATTTAATCGACATGTTAACGATTTCGGAATTTCGAAGGAGGTTCTATCAGCTTTATGTTGCTTACTTTATATACAGCGAAATATTCCTTGAAATTGAATGGAAAATGTGCACTTGTTAATTTAAGATTTTCAGTGCAAACTTTAGTCGACTAACCAATAGTATAAATATTTATTTATTAACAAGTACGACTTGTCCAATATTACAAAGCAGATCCATGGCATTGTACTGAAGAGAGTTACAAACTAAAAATCACTACATAGTATAAAACAAAGTCGCTTTTTCTGTCCCTACATCCCTATGTGCGCTTAAATCTTTAAAACTACGCAACGGATTTTGACGCGGTTTTTTTCAATAGATAGAGTGATTCAAAAGGAAGGTTTATATGTATAATATTGCACCCGAGCAAAGCCGGGGCGGGTCGCTAGTATGTGGTAATTACAAGTTGAAAATACATGACGCTATAATTCGTGATTATATCGTATTATACGTAGGTATATAGCTTCTATGTCTACGATTACCGTCGAACTTTTAATTATCGCATTTAACCTTTGGAGACTACAAGGTAATATATTATAATGTCTTAATTCATGAATCCCCAAGCGACCACCGGTGGCCGCGCATCTATTGTCTTACTATTGTGTCTCTAATTGACGGTATCTGAAGGGTTAAGATGATAACAGTAGTTTAGATGATAGTGCCAATGCTATAAAATAAGTAGTTCTTAACTTTTTACACTATAAACTAATGTTTACTAAAGCCTGATCGCAAAAACAACATCAAAAAATTAGAAAGTGCAATATTTTGCTCAACATAAAAATGGTATTAAGAGATCGTGACTGTACACTTGGCATCACGAGTTGCCTATGCAAATGATGTGAACCAACCTTGGACCGACAAAGCAGCCTCGACCGACACCCGACCATTGTTTTCCAACAACACAAGAAAACGACACTCTTCAGAAATGCACGAACAATGTATAAGACAAGTTAACACAGAAGAACACTGTGTCGTTTCATGAGGCGCTATCATCGTTCATTTTGAATACCGTTAAATAACATCACATTATATTTAAAGATTATTTGTATTTGTAAAACGGCAACGAATGACATATGGTGAGATTATACAGTTTCTTTTAATCCGTGTGTGTATTTTTGCGTATTAACACGAAAACTTGTTTGGATTAGCCCATTTATGATTTTATAGTTACCTACTGCCATTTTTTTTTCAAGTGAGAAATCATCTAATGACTTCTCCCGTTCTAGGGTGAAGCGGGAGGTCGTGTCAGGCTTTTAGTAACTTGAATCACACCTATATTCCTTTAGTTGTCTTTGCATTCTAGGACCAGGAGTTTCCCTTTTAGAAATCATCCCTTGGCCTCAGTAGGCTTCGGCTCTGCTTGACTCCTATGGTTTTGTTGCCCAATTGCCTAGCCTTTTCTAGACTAAGTTATGGTTGTCTTCCAGTCAAATCAGTTTTTTGAATTGTGGAAAGGCTTGTGCTTGACCACTATCTCACATGATAGAAGGCGACGATGTGGTCGACGATGGAGCACGCTTGCATAGAAGTAACCTTATTCACTGTTGAATTAAAGATTCCCAGGTAGTAGCTATCATATGCAGCTGGATATCAGTATTTTACATGGAACGACTGCCTATCTGACTTTCTCCCTTTTCTTTACTCCACCCTTTCCCTTTCTTTTTTTTTCTTCTGGCTTTTAGTAACTGGGTAATACCATAGCATCAGATTTTTATTACTTAGAAGCCATTCTCTTAAATCATATAACTCCTATAAAGTCAGTCAAAGATCTACAAATGACACTTGGACCCATTGGTTTGACCAGTTTCTGAGGCTTGAAAATATCTCGGTATTTAACTAGTTACTGCAATTCTATGAAACCGCCTACTTATAAGATGATTAGATTACTTTCATTATTTCATGATTAGATGAACATATTTGCCTTTCACACTGGTACTTGGTTTCGACAATGATGAAGGTGTTTGTAATTTTTTTGGTGATCCTGTATATTCTGTTTTATACCAATACTATTTAGGTAGCGGATTGGTAAGGTTTGCAGCGGTCAGCCAATAATTTGGCAGAATTTTGATAACTATTTGAGCACTGTGTTCACAAGAACTCGTAAACATAATCATGAGCTACACGAAGTATTATCATTTAAACTCCAAAATGGCACAATTTTATATATAGGTTAGAAAATGCCCAAAGTTATATCGACGGCCGTCGGCGGTGCTCTATTTCGGGACTATCCGTCGGCCGTAACACTACCTGCACCATAAAGTAAACTTTTTCGTCCCTCGCCGTATAGGTACTCTCATAAGTATTTATACCGAGAAGTCGTTTAGCAGTATTAAATATCAAACAGGTGATAAAACACGAAAACTTGGCACTCTGACAGACAAATTGACATGCGCATCGGAAGTGACATTAACAATCCTATATAAATACCAACAAATTGGAGTCAGATAAAAATAATCTAATTACCAATCAATATTATAAGGTCATAGCTTTCATTATGGTCTAATTATTTTTTAAAGTGTGCTACATAATGTTGTGAGCCCATAATTTATGTTGATTCATTAATAATTCATGTAATGAGTAACGGTGGAATTAATTGCTTGATGTCGATCAGTTTAGATGTTAAAAATGTATTATTAGCTCTAATCGAATTTATTATTACATTGCACGTGTTACATGTCCTTCATTTTTAATCAGTGGGTAAGTAAGCGTTGTCTACATGTTTACCTTGTAAATACTTAAATTTTTATTTTGTACTCATAGACGATTCAATATTTTTCACTTTAATTTTAAGTAAAAATAAATTAAATTACGATCCTACATAAAATTTACAAATGGAAGTACCAAAGATAAGAAAAATAACTTAAAAAGTGAGTAAAGATGGAAATGATCAATTTCAAAATAAAGGTGTAACCTTAAATGATCCAAGATTGGATTGATATTAAAGGAGATTATGAAATTACGGAGGACATCAGTTCATCATCAGAAGCACCTGTTAAGTGGAGGGAGTGGAATAATTAAAGGTTTGTAAATTGAGTTATTACCAGGGAATATTTCATTATTCATTTCCATTACTTAACGTCAATTTACACAGCCTATAGCAGAAATGGCTGATACGAAATTAAAAAAAAGAACTGTTATTTTTTTTTTTTTTTTGAAGATTTTAAGTACTGATCTATATAGGTACTTCGATACATACGGGCATAGAAAACAATGTTGCACAAGAAATCCTGAGTGATCCTAAGTCAAATACACATGTCTATACGTGACTGATCTATGAAGACAGGTCATCTCCCTACATTAATTAGGATCGCTGAACGCAACATTGACAGCCAAACTGGCGAAGAATTCTTTTTTGAATTCCCACGTTGAACTATTTATTGGTTGATATAATTAAGTAATTATTCTACAATGTAAGAGGCTGAGAATAGCCGAGGTGTCTGCCAGCAGTCATAATGATCGTTTGTGAGAGCTAGGTGATGAGATTAATGACTTGCGTGTGAAGCAGGTAAATGATATGCGTGTCAGTTTAGAAAGATCATCTCTTTAGAGATCAGTTTATTTTGAATATTATATTTAGTAAGAAATGTGAGTAAACATAATGATGAAAGAAGAAATGCAGAAGTTTTGGCAAATTAAATAGCAATGAGATAGTTATTAATTTTATTATTTAAGGTAATTTGTTTCAAATTTTAATCTTCACAAAATTTTTAAAGAAATTATTTGATAGGATTATTTATCTTACAAATTGACATCAGATAAAATATACTTGCAGAACCACCACGCCATTTTAGAAGAGGTTATAATATTTTCTAATGATATATCCAACAAATTACTTTATAATAACGTAGCTGTTGATGTTACGATAATATTGCTGCATTTATTGCTAACGTTAAAGAAAAGTTACTCGGAGATGTAATCAGGAAGGTAAATGATATGTGTAATGTATTGTAATGTATGAGTTAGAGAAATTGTAGGAATACTTATCATGTAATTAGGTACATGTAGTAGCTAATGATTTACTATTGGTTTCATAGATAGTTATAATCCTATCAGTGATTTGTTATTCCCTACAGGTAATAAATGTATTTATAGCTAGTCCATCATTTTATACCATTTTTAACGTTTTAGTTATTTATTTGTTGGGCTTCATGTTTCTGACTACTATTTCCTCTACAAGTGTTCTCCTATACAGTAATGCCTCTCGCATGTACCTACCTACAATATGAGTTAAGTATTTCTTCGTTTTCGGTTATCTAGTTGTTACCTACATCCAGATTCGTATCTATTTTTATATTATCCTTTAAAGCTGGTATACCTATTCCATTTGTGCTCGAGTTAAAAAATTCAAGAGATCGCAACACAATATACTTAGATATACATACGTACCTAATCATATACCTACGTATAGTTGATACGTGCTTCCCTTAAGTGACGTAACTGCTCCCCCACGTCTGTTGTGCTTCTAGCTGGACTGAGTAAAGTGCTAATTAAAAAGGACAGAAATATATAACTTACCATATATGGGAATAGGACGGTAGCATCTCTATCGGTGTCATCTTCCAATGCAACGCCTGACGGGTATCCTAGCGGTCACAAGTTTCTCCGCTAACTTGGTTTAAATAAAATATTTTTATTCATTGCTTGTATTTTAATCGTATTTTGTATATATTCCATTAATTCCCATCCCATCTCATTCATCATTTGTAGATAAAATAATTTTACCGTGAAAATCAATAAGATAAAAACAATATGTGTTTAATGGACCCCAAACCACCTTTTAACTCAAGGTGTTTGTGATTTTCTACCGTTACACAAAATACAGAATTAAATTATTTTGATAATTTTTTAATAGGTACATGTAGCTTGATCATTTTCACTAAATTATAAAAGTCACTAAGTACATTATAAGTAATTATTTTATTACGTATTTCTTGCACCTTTTCTATATTTTTTGTGGTAAGTGTTATTAGTAATTACTATGAAGCAAAAATTATTTATTTACTTATTTTTTAGTTTTCTTTAGTTTACAAAAGTAGTCAATTTGATTTCCCCTTACAGAACATCGAATTATATACAATCTAACGCCGTAGCAACCTGTTGGGTAGACTGTACACTATAACAAATGAGTTGGGCTGCGTCCGAGTGGCTGACGCGTGGGAGTGGCACCGCGGGGCGGGGCGAGCGGGGACACCGCCCCAAACAAAATGGCAGCCGCGCGGGCGCCAATTTTGAATTTCAATTTGGATTTGTAAAACGACTTATAAGAATTACGCAATGAATACCAAGGAAAATAAAAGCATTTCTGGATATTATAATGATTTAAAATTAATTTGCCTGATAAGAATTCTAAGTTTTGATTATTATTTTATATTATATTATCTACTAACAGGTATGAAAATGTTTATATGACTTTAAATTTCAAAACGTTAGGTACACATATTTAAAATGTAATAGTTTCCTTAAGTAATGCGACAAACAAAGTAACCATATTGCCTTTGAGCTAAAAAATCAATGTTTTCTGAGCTAATGAGCTAAAAAATCAGAAATTTGTTGTGACATCATTAAACACTTAAAGATCAAAGCTACCAGTACTTAGCCCTATGATTTATATTCATTTGGGTGTTTCATAATAACTGCCACCATGAATTACCAACGATGACGAATCAATTAATAACAGAATGTCAGATAAGTTATCAAACGTGTCAAAAAGCCAATAAAATCAATTACAGAGTTGACTTGTATCTTAACACGAGACCATAAATTAAACTTATTCCTACAAAGGATCGCCGACAACACGACTATCTATAAACAAATCGTTATTGCGATTTAAGGACCTATTTAAAAGCTATAAATTTTACAACACAACAGAATATCAACCCTAACTCATAACCGACAGAGTCGACAATCGCTTGTTTAGGAACAACACCTTAGCTCTCATAAACTATTTTCAGTAACAGCTAAATGAAGAGGCGACTTTTCTATCTCGCTCAGGCATGCCTAAATTCTGATATGAGAGAAAGGGACAGGAAATATTTACGAGGTGTTTATATCGATACAGCGGCGTTGATTTAACCATTGCTTTGGTTTATTGCAGTCAATAAAATTGAACGTTATGAGGCAAGGTCGTAAGTGAAAAATCGTCAATGATTTATGTCTTCATCTTGGGACAGTAAGTTTCAAGTTTGATGTTGTTGAGCTTGTGTAGGTGGTTTAGAACGAATAAATGTTTGTTTACAAATGTTTGACACAATACATGAATGTTTGTCAATTAGTCATTTGAGTTTTTTTAACATGCTGCTAGACTGCTTAAAGACAATGTTCTTCATTGCGATATAAAAGATTCGCACCGGGAAAAAATGAATATATTACATTGAAAAGTCTAACATGTTTCATTCTAGCAAAACAAAACATAGTGTATCTTATTGGAATGTGCAAGAATTGCATGATGCATGACCAAAACTATAATTCTCACAAGAATTACCAATCAGTGACGATTTCAAAATAATTGGATATAAACAATTTAGTTTCTACTAACTGGTTACTATTAAAACCAGTGACCCAACCAACCCAAACCTAGTTTTAAGGAAATCCTATGAGAATAATTTACAAACTCTTTGGATTTTGGTCACAACTTCAATCAAATCCCCATTAAAAACTAAAGATTCAAATAAGACTACATTGCAATATACAATTTATGTCAATAAACACTCAAACTGGTTAATAAAAACGATAACACTGACAAAAGATCTATTTTTATATAAAATACACCAAGAGACAGAATCAGAGTGATTGCTCCAATTGCTGGTCATACGTAGATGATTGTGTTATCTGAGCACGACCGTGAACCCAATCTGTGGCAAGTGCAATGGCACATTGACGAAGCTCATAAATAACACTTATCATCGCTCCCCGAGAGGAGACACGTACCATTTTACTATGACCCCTATCACAAAACAAATTGATACTAAATCTCTTCAGTGTAAAGGATCTAGCTTTGATGGAAGTGGAATTGTAAGAAATTGGATTGTTTACATCCGTTGGTGAATGATAAAAATAGTTAATACATTGATGCCAATATCAATGTTTTGTAAGTAAATATAGTCTTGCCAAAAGCCACACACTGTACATGAAATGATGATCGATGATATTTAAACAGTCAACACAAATAGAACAATGAGGTTTTTCAATATTATAAAAAAACCCAGTATTTAAATAAGAACTTATTTAAATACTGTACTGTACTGTAATGTATTTTAATACAGTATTTGAAGAATGCAAAAAAATTGATCAAAAAATATGATAAATGCATAGTCATATTGTTCGACATGAAGAACCTTGGGGACGAAGGCCAAACATGAGATAAATCTATGTATAACGGGAAACAACACGAAAAATACCGGACTAATTACACAAAAAAAATAGTTATAATAACTTCCGGTGATCGCTGAAATCAACGAGACAAATACATGCCATTTAAAACCCTGCAAAACCATAATTGCCTCAATTTCAAACTTGTCAAAATCGCATTAGTAGAGATCGCGCACGAGAATAATGTTTCGCCTTTAGCGTTCATTGGACGTAGGGATTATTAAAAACGCATTAGAGAAGCCACACCTAGTCGTATAAATAGCTTTAGTGAAACAGAAAAAAGCGTAATTTCGAGTTTTGTGAAGGGGGAGGTACCAATCAGCCGTAACTGACACGGAAGGTACGAGCCACGGTCGTATCACGCAAAATCATTATTTTGTCGTTAAGCTGACGTATTATAATGACGGTATCTAAAACCACGATCTGGAAGAAAGGCTTTATTTTATAGCCCAAGTTGAGATATGTGTAGCATTAGGCACAGCTGTGTGGAACCTTGACCTTTTTGTAGTTTAGCAAAACTGTGTAAGATTCTTGAACTTTTGAGGAGCCTAGAGAAAATCTTGTAGTAATTTTGCAGAGTTTTTAATAAAATATCAAATGCTAAAAATCTGTGCATGTTATATCGCAATTTTTGTCTTCTAAAAGTGTTGTCTAAGTGTGTGTTTATCATATTTGTATTTAATCATGACATGATTAAAAAGAGTTGCCAAAAAGTTTCTTGCACATTCTTTTTCATGGAGATCTACACTTTGAAATGTGCAATTTTATTAGTGTAATTTTTCTGGCTGACTGACTTCTTGACATTTCAAAACTGTAAATGGTTTATTTGAATTAAATACTTTTTTGACCTTGAATCTTTGCATCTACTAGTAGTGGAAAAAATTCTTATAACTAGTTAAATGTAATGAAAATTAAGTAATTTTAGGTATAGTACAGACTACCAATGGTGTGAATTGTTTCAGTAATATTACTAAGTTTTAGTGTATCTTAGTATTACGTAAAGGTATTTAACAATAAAAATCTCAAAATACAATCATTATGCTTTATTAATTTCATGTATTTATATATTTATGACAATATCGTCTCGCCTAACCTTATTATGTTACTAATTATAGTTATATTTCATAAATTTTGAATCGATAGGACATAAATGGTAAATAAAATCGTTTAAATTAGGTTCCAATGTCTCTCTACAGACCTAATTTTTGAGTTTTGAGGACAGTTCTTAACAGACTTAAGAATCAGAACTTAATTTAAGTAAAACTAATTTTAAAATTTTACATTTCATACTCATAGTTCCCATCTGGCAAGGGATCTGAAAACTTTGTGGAACATTGCACTGAAAATATATTATCATCTAAGAGGATTCATAACTGACAATGTCGTTAATACATCAAACTTATTGTAGTACACTTTTTAAAAGTAATAACCAATTAAAATACTGCTTAACTCTAGCAATAAAATTACAACACAAACATGTGAATTGAGCAATTAAAAATAATTCAACAAAATGCATCCCAGCCAGACAGCTATCGAATATTCCACCCAATTGCAATAGAAGAAAACGTAAGCGAAACTAATTAGCGAATCAATAAATAAATATTGAATATATCGATAATATACAATTATTACAATTTACATTTCACTTAACGAACACAGCACAAAATTAAAAAAAAAGAAAATAATATTTATAGAACCGGCTCACTGAGTTCTTATTAAAAACATTCACTAATTACAATCTATGTGAAAAATAATTTACAAATAGTACTTTTTTATACATTATTACGAAAAAACGTATAACTTGAATCCTGACAAGATCAACCTTTCTATCACTCGCCAATTTTTTATAATAATATTCGTAAAACTAACGTGTTACGAGTATATATATTAGATATTTTTTTACGTATATCGGGTTTCTTAATCAATGATTTTATAAAAATACCTTTTCAAAATGATGTATTACGGTTATACCTGAAACGTCAAGTGCCTCCGTATCTACGTATATTCGTTCGTATAGACACCAGTTTATTTCCTAACTTTGGTATACTGTGAACATGTAACCTCATACCTACATTCCACAAGAGATTTATAAATCAAAGCATCAAGTTCTGCACCTACGATATTGAAGGTAACTTTTGTTTCATTATAAATAAAGTGATTTTCCTCATTCATTTCATTTACTTCCACCGATGATTCCATTCCAAGATGTCTTCACGTGACACACTACTTTCCACAATAGAAGTTCAAAGAATATCTCTTTAGTGTTCTCATTACGTATTTTCTAAATTATAAGCTTCGATCTCGTAACATTTTACAATAATAATAGATTTCCTATGACGTTTATTATCAGTATTAATTACGTATATGTGTCATCAAAAATCGTATACATTGCACTTGTAAACTGGCCTTCCCGCACTACGGTTACGCGTATAGAAAAAAAGAGACGATCCACAAATCAAAAACACTCATACCGCAAAAAAACTCAAAACACGAATAATATCGTTGTTTCCCAAATTAATCTCAATAATTAATTATTCACACTAAAACAATTGTACATCATATAATCTAAAAATTATTATGTATGTATGTACAGAATAGTATTTAGATAGCTTAATTAAGAAATAAAACATCAAATATATTAAATAATAACAATATGGATACTAATTGCCTTCTTATCAATGGTTAATTATAAGAGGTCCTTATGGTTTTGTGATTCAAAATGATTAGAGAATTTTGTTATTATTTACATAACTTCTGACACAGTGCTTGATACAGAATTAAACAATAAATTATGGACGTCACTTTGTTCGTTTTGTTTTTGGAATTTCAAAACACTATTATATGCCAACTTATAGTAGCTATGAAATAAATATTATGAGACATGTGAGTATCAAGCACTTTGTCAAGAACTTATACAAATGTAATGACCGATTGCAAATCAGTAGTTAATACCGAGAAAATGACAATTAATCAACTATATAATCACATAAATGATGCAGTTTACTAATCATATACACTGCGTTTTTGGTAATTATTGGTATTGAGATTGTTTCTATAAATTAATTTATACTTAACAACTGTAAAAATCTCTTCATCACACTATCATTACTCGAAATCACTAGGTTACGTATTAGTTATAATGTAATATTATCATGAAAAGTCCAACATACAATTTATACAAATTAAACTGTTCTAGTAACTTCGGTCTCGGGGCGTATTGTTTCAGATTTGAGTTCGAAGCAGTCGAACATAATCGTATACACAAAATAAAACGCGGAGAACGGAGTTTGTGATTCGGGCGAGGAAATCTGAAACAAGTCACCCCTAGCTTGGACCGCGTGAACTAAGCTAGAGGCCTTTACTGTGGCGAGGTGGGCGGACTCATGTTGTCCGGCTCGTCCCCGGAGCCGGGCTCGCCTTTGGTCTTGTTCTCCTTCTTCCACTTCATGCGGCGGTTCTGGAACCAGATCTTGATCTGGCGCTCGGTGAGGCAGAGCGCGTGCGCGATCTCGATCCGTCTCCTCCGCGTCAGGTACCGGTTGAAGTGGAATTCCTTCTCCAGCTCGAGCGTCTGGTACCGGGTGTAGGTTTGCCGACCCCGCTTCCTTTCTGAAATGAGATAACGGAACATGTTAAAACGATACCAGAAAAAAATACAATCGATTAATTTTAAAACAAGGGGCAACCCTGACGGTAGACGTTAAAAACTGCATAGGCATTTCTGATAAATGTTGGGTTATTTGTAAACGGCGAACACTCCCGCGCCGAGTTAATTGAAAATTGTTTTGAGCTTATCAATTTGTTAATTGTTTTTGCTTGTTGGGCATCTCTCGACTGTCGAGAGTTCTGGAGTCTTGTAGAAATCAGTGCTGGAAAATGGTAATCTAATTTGATAAAACATTAATTTGCAATCAACCATGCCAAGGAATTCTGTAACTCAAGATATTACACATTGCTTCGAATTTGCAGCAGACATTAGACATTTTTTGTCATCAAATTATCAGTTACCTTTTAAAAACATGCTCATTTAAATGCAAGGTAATCAATTCAGCAGCCTTTTCAATTAATAACAAAATATTTACGCATTGAACTGTGTGTAAATTTCATAGTGCAACATGAGCAATAAATAATCTAAAAAACGGATTTATGTACAGAGAATTCGTATTTGCAAAATTAATTAATTTAAGCAAAACAAACTCAGCATCTATCAAAGTAATTCTTCTCACTACCAATAATGTTCGTACAGTGGTCTTAGTTCCATAATTACATACGGCTATTAGTGAGACATAAGTAGACGCCTGTAATAAATTTACAGATATTTAATAATTCTGATATATTACCAACTTTTTGTAAGTGTGGGTGATATTAAGTGTATATTACGTAAAATGAGTTGTACGTGTGTTTGTGAGTAAATTCTCGGTCCGAAGTTCCGAACCGCTACCGAAGCCAATTAAAATAATTTAAGACGCCGCAGGGCTTTTTCATTTTGTAATCATTATTCTTCGAGGAAGATGCGAAGCCTATTATACACGGTTTAGATGATGCACTGAAGTGTAATTTATATGAAGTGTAAAAAGACAAATCTGTGGATGAAACTGCACGTAAAAAACGTGATTATGTTTTTATATTGATAGTTAAGACAAAAGATTTAAACGTTGATAGAGTAGATATTGTACAGCAAGCTTAAGTCAATCTATCTAAAAAAGCTGACTAAACATTAGTTAAACATTCTTTCTACAAACTGTAGTTAAAATAAGTTAGTAAAATGTTACTTATACAAAATGTTATTAACCCAAAATCCGCATAAAATATTCACAAAGCACAAAATACATTCTGAATTGAAATAGAAACAGTTGAAGTTGGAGTTGAAACAAAGCAAAAGTTAGCTGATTATTTTCAGTTCAACGGTAACACGCGAAACGGCTTGCCATACAAGATAAACACGCTAACTTCGAAGAAATACGCAGACACGAATCGCGGATTACATTGCGAATCACACTACCGACCATTTCCAAGAACGACAATATTCATAACGTTAGAAAAAAGAAAGGAGCCGATGACAAACACGACAGTTTGTTACGAGTTGACAAACGAGGTACTGAAGACTATAACGTCATCAATATAGATAACCTCTGACCAGTTAACATAAATCTTAAGATTTCTACAGGAATTTAACAGAGTGATGTAAAAGAGTCAGGCAGTGTTAGGGTTGGTGCATCGGATTCAAAATTATCGCCCACTTGTTGCTCGGGAAATTGATAACAACCTCATCGTCCTGGTCGGATTTTAGGACGTAGTCAAGTACAGCGACGTTACTGTTAATAGTCTTGAAGATTTTGAGGTGCTTGAGACTTTAACACAATATATATTAGCAGTATTCCAACGGTAAAAATATCAAGCAATGAAAAGCAGTCAGCTTGATTCCTACTTAAAGCTTATTTTTTTCTACTTTCATCACAACACGAAGAAGTTACATGTATTAAGAAAAAAAAGAATGTCCATGTTGCAGATATTAGTGTTCAGCAGGAAAATGTTTCAATGAAAATTAAGTAGTTAAGAACCAGTTTTATGTGGACCGACCGTACACCTCAAACACTTGTTTTACAAATAAAACAAGAGTATACGATCCCAGAAATATTGTCTTAAAGACATTAATATTCTTACATTATCTGGACAAGAACAAAAATCCCCCAGAACTTTACTGTACAGCAAAAACCACTCGTCTTTCCTCTATCATACAGTAACTCATTCATCACATAAACACTAACTATACAAGTTACAATCTACCACAGTCTTTAGTTTTCACCACGTCCCTAGACCTTACATTTCATCAAGACAACACACGATCTCATCGGTCATGTCGCGCCGAAAATTCCGAAACAATGTCGTATAGCGATATAGCTCATGAAATCCCCTTCCTAGCGGGCTTTATATATTACAGCAGCGGTTTCATCGCACACTCAGATGCATAAAACATGATCCCCCCGTCAGATTTAAACCGTCCGTAATAAGAGCATTAAAGAGGGCACGAGGCAAGCGAGATGCTAGCTGCTAGACGATAGTAATACTTAATTTGGAAGAGTCGTAGTTAACGTTTGAGACTGATTTGTTCAGATAATTGATGCAATATTGATTAGTTTTAAAGTTGTGATTGAATTCTTAATAGAACCTGAATCGGCTAAAAAAATCGTTTTGAAAATGCAAGTAAACGTCGAAATTTTGTTTTATTATTTTGATGAATTTGGTTACACAATGCTCAGCTATTATACATATCTTGGAAGTGAAAAATCTTGCTCACCATGACGATGGAAACGAGAAATATTATTGAAGCAATAATACTATTTTTATTCTCATTACAGTCAAAATTATGTACAGGAAAGCCCATTTTGCTTCATTCATCAAACGAGCGTCCAGACCGCGGCGTCCAACCCGCTGGTTTGATAATCCCAAACGAAATCGCAGCTTTAGGAGCGTCGGGCGCAGCGCTGCATGTGTCGTCGGGCGACTATAAATCATCTCGGGCAGGGGAAGGGGCTTACTTTCACGACGATGTGGACAAACACCGGGCATTGTTGAAAATTGGCTACGATGGGCCAGGGAAAGTGATTGGTAATGATGTAAGAGATTCTGAATAGAAATAAGATTTTGAAATGTGTTTCTATATGTTGTAGTTACAATACAACTTTAAATGTGAATGCGTTTTGATTTGTTCCACATGCCTTTAGGCAAACATTTACGTTCAAACAAGCATTACCGATGTGTACTACTTAGTAGATCTTATCGATTTGATATACTCAATGAGCTCTCTGACACGTTTTCTCTCTATTTTATATTCTGGAAGTAAACCTAGATCACAAATTCTTTTTGGTTTTGGATGTTTTCAAGTGCTAAAAAGTAGTTATTGTAAATATCAAAGAATTTAAGAAGCCAGAAATACAAAACCGATAGAATCGTTACAAATTTGAAGTATCGAGTCGAAGAGATTATCGTTAGTAATACTAAGTTCACGAATGCGTTTTCCAGGGCTATTGCAACAGAATCCATACGTTGTTAATCCCCTGAGAAGTAAAGGTTGGTTCACATTAATCTTGATAAAGTGCGTGCTAAAATATTGAAAGGCGTTCGCTATCTCGCATCGCATTTGTACTGATTACAGCGTTGCGTGTACAAAGGTAAAGGGTCGAAAAATGCGGTCAGCTGCCACAAACCGGTTGTAACCAGCCTAAATTGAATTGAGATGTATACTCTTTTATATTTAGAATTGATGATAAATGACATTATTATAAGTATGAAACCGTTACGAAGCTATATCTACATCTATTGAATTTTAAAGTTCAACTTTATTTGCAGTGGTAATTCTTTGAATTATGCTTTTATAGTATTTGCAGCGCAACAATGGTTTAACAAAGTAACAAATGCATTAGAATTATCAAACCGAAGAACTAAAAACATTATAGCAGATAACATTAAAATGGTATGGTAAGCTTTAGCAACTGCAGCAATTAATACAATAGATTTTGCGGCTAAGGCAGGTATCCTAACAGGTATAGGGACACATTTAACTCGTAAACACGTATTTCGAATCAAGGCAGAAATTTAAATAAAACACTGCCAAACACCAGTATCGCGACCTAACTTCAAAGACATTTTAGTTCCGAAAGATCGAGATTTATTGAGAGTAAACGAGGTTGGACTAGACAATCATAGAGGACCTAAACGATTTCCGATAACTTAATATTGGATTGTAGGAATCGGATAGTCAGTCCTCCTAACAATATGAAAAAAATTGTTGAAATACCAGCGGTAAAATAATTGGATAATGAAACCGAACGTAATCAAACTCTTCCAACGTCAGTCGTGTAATGAAATAGTCCCAAACATTTTCCGTAACCGCAAGTTTAAAAAATAATAACAAGCAAAGCGTGCGAGCCTAAATACCAAATTCATCAAGGGATGACAAGTGAAAAGAGCTTTTAATTTAATTCGTTGCGGTATCGCCACAGGAACACGAAAAAAATACAGCAACAGCTTGAAGCGATATCGACAATCCATAATTCATGTCCTACAATTTCATACATTTCGACTCCACGCCAACGCTATATTTGGGCGACGAAAACCAATCGAATCCTGACTTTATATTCAACGTGACTGAACTCAAAATGCTTTATGACCATTTGTTTGTTATTCCCTATAGCTATGTTGGAATCACTCAGTGTATTGCAACATCGTACATGATATCAAACGGGTATTCAGATTAATGCAATTTCTCTTAAACGCTTACACGTCGTAAATAAAATTGCTGGTTTCCAACGACTGCAGCGAAGGTCGATCTCTGTTTATAGTGTTTAATTGATATAGCAATCGTATAAAAATAAATAAACGTCGTAGTGACGATTGTTTGGCTTTAAAGTTGCCGATGAATAATTAAGGACTAGTCAAGGGAAATAAATCTTCTTGTCCTTAAAGGAAGCTTGAAGACTACATACTTGATATCGAATTCAATCAAACTTGTGCACTACCATTTAGTGAAATACAATTTTGATGATACATTGTAATGCACTTAAGGTCCAGTTCTTACCCTGTAATCTTGTAAGGTCAAGAAAGATCTCTCAGTTGATATTGGAATGAAGTTGAGTGACCCTAAAAATTTTACGTGTGACCTTATAACTGTCGACCCTCAGTGCACATTGTAAGTGTACAACCGTTGCTTATTAAGATGGAGATGTAAAAATGATAGCAGTTTTTTTCAATTTAGCCTTATAAAGAAGTGAACCCCTTTGGATAATAAAAATGTCTGTGTATCCTGATAGCTACAACTTGGGGATCTTTAAGTCAAGAGTGAATAGGTAACGTTTGGGTAAGCGCGCTCCATCGTCGACATGTGATCGTCGCTTTCCATCAGGTGAGATAGTGGTCAAGCTCGCGTTTATCAACAAAAATAAAAGAATATTCATCAAACTCATATTTAATCAACAATGTTATCGTCTGGTATATTTTCTTTCCTAGCACATCATTGTTCATTGACATCTTGTTCATTTATTACCTACAGTTACATAAATTTTTACCCCACCAATCCATAAAAAGCATCGACCACTAAACAGGTGGTAAATATCGTAAATAATATTGCTATACATTAAAACGGCAATGTCATTGTGTAAGCGACATTGGTAGTCTAATGACATGAACACAATTTGTTGTACATTGATAAAATCCACGGCCAAAATGCGATGGATGACAAAACACGCGACATAATAATTACGAGTACCTCATGCATGATTAATGTGTCGTGTGCGTATATGTATATTAACCCAACATGCGACTAGATATTACTGAAATGTTGATATATCAATAGAATTTTTGGGTACGTCTTTATGTGTGTATTCCCATAAGGTAATTGTTTCATTTGAGCTTCAAATTAACTAACCTAACCTATTATTGGTATGTTGATCAGTTGTCTAGTACTCTTAACACAAGCTCTGTTTAGATTGGGACTAGACGGCGTTGTGTGATAGTTGTGGAATATATATTTTTTATTATTATTATCATAAGATACAAATGTTTAGCCTTGGTAGTCTTGACTTGAGCTACACAAATACTGACAAATGCTTGTACTGAGTAGACGAGCCCAGTGGAGGTCCACTCAAATGTGTGATGTTCTTTCCTCAAAATACCATCAGGTTCTCATTTAATTTGACCATTACATGTTTTCTGTATACATTTTAAAAGAGACTTTCACCTCTGAGTTTATTTGTGTTTTTTCTCAGGGTAGTTAGTTAGGAAAAATCAGCCTCATTTAGTTTAAATTGACAAAAAAATTGACGTGTAAAAGTATTTTTTAAAGCTATTTGCAAAATAAATATATTTATAATTTACTTTAACGACAACCCTTTCTTTGGTTTTTCTCCATACTGCATTTAACAAGGCATTTGATAACATGACCTTTAGAAAATTGTTCATCGATTATGCCAATAGGAAAATTGTTTACCAGTCTTACACAAAGGGTCGAGTGAAGCATAAAAAAAAACAATATGGCTGCCTTAGTTTTGATAAATCATTAATCATTGCCGAGGTTTGGGCGGCCGCTAGATTATGTACTGGAGATTGCTAGTGGCTTATGTATGCTGCCCTAATGACTTTTGTTTCGAACCATTTGTGTAGATATCTGATATAGTGAACCATGTTTGGTACACGGTTCTTTAGTTGAGTCAGTTTCGTGGTTTGAAAATCTTGATAAACCATCTTGAGTTTTATAGAATTTTGTTCAAAAGAGAATATAAGGCGAGCAAGTCCACGATCTAATCTCTAGCTGAATACGTTAAAAGGTTGTAATGTACGAATTAATAACAACGAAACGAATGTATATGTATACATACAGTAGAAAGGCTTCATCACAAATCCGAGCGGATCTCAAAAAGAATTTATAACGTGAACACACAGCCATCAGTCAGTGTTGTGTTGACGCTGATACCCGTCGTGTTTTGCATCCGAAATGGAATGTTATTCACCGAAAATTTAGCTTTGGTGTATGCTAAAAATTACGCGCTCCCCGCCCGGGATTGAACGAAATACCGCCCGCAAAAAAGGTGTCAAATGAAATATTCAAATATATTTTAATATAATTCATGCGGCGGGCGTTTCATTTCTCTCCCTCGTAATGGAATGCTAAATTTTCGGGCGAACAAAAAATATATATTAATGCGCGTACCTAATAGCTTATACAAACTCGTTTGTTGGGTATTGTTGCGCACAATGGGTGCCATAACTCCGCGTCGCAGCCACGGCCGGTGACGTCTTTGTTAGGCTCGCACAGCTTTGTTCTCTGCCCGGCTCCGCCTGTCGACGCGACATCCTACCCGACCTCCGTACTTACCAACACACCTAACCTACGAATCGTGTACTTACGCCTTATCATACACACGCAACGCAATCAAACCATATCAGGGTAGCTCGCGATAGAGGATCAAAATACTAATCATTCCATTACTAAATTAAGCCCATCAATTATGTATTAGGACTATGTTTTGAAAAACATGAAAAGTGTAAAGTAATGTCCTGAAGCTTTTATAAAAATGACTGCCCTCTTACACGTAGCGGGCTAATTACCAGTTTTGTTCGGGCCATTACTATAATTTGCAGCAGGAAAAACACGAATGAATATTTGAGAAGGCGATAGAAAGTGAGTAATTGCGTTGGATCACGAAGTGAAAAGTTATGAAAGGTGCGGGGTGGTGATTTTTCAACGCCCGCCCTGTGAAAGCGAAAATCTTAATGAAAAAGAAAATATTCAATCATTTTACTGAGCGTCGATATTAAAGGTTCTAGTGCTGTTATTCAAGCGTTGTCTAGGTAATACGCGAACATAACAAAAACAGTAGTGGTCTAAGACTGCCTAAAAATTCATCTCGACATAATGCCGAGCGTGAAACGCATTAGGGCTCCAAGATGAGCTTCGCCGCGGGACAGCGTGCCCCAGGGGGCTTCCCCTGCCCCCGTCAGCCGGGTGGGGGGCGATCTCCGCTCCAGAGAATATTTGACACGGGTCTGGCAGATAGACAGGCTGGTCATGTGTGATCCCCGGGCAGGAAACGGGGGGGCTTTTTTCCGCTCCTCCATCGACGTGGCTACTCCCTACTACCGCACAAGTACAAAGATACGGTTTATGATTTATGGGGCACCGTCGACTCGCACATGTGCACGCATCGTGTGACGCCGCTTTTTGTACATCTAATGATATGAACAGACTTAATATCGCACTAATGAGTATTGAGCGATGATAGAATTCAATTTCAATATCAAATATGCCACCTATTAGCTCAGTAATTTACTGTGTTGGTAATTATGACCGGAAAGAGTAATACGTCAATTTTTTCAAAATTTAATGGCCGGTACACTAGTATTTATTGAATTAGTGGCTATCATTCCGTAATGTTATGGATCCATTTCAATTTCAAGTGGTTGGAGTTCGAAAATGGAATTTTAATACTACATAATAAGTTCGGCTTCATCGGCTTAGCGGCGGTCAAAGTTTGATTGGCGTTCTATCCCGACGTTTAATTAATGTGGGCCAAGCTATCCGAACCTCGAGTGAGACAAGGACGGAAAGAGCAGGCCGAAGAGAGAAGGACGATTTCTGACAGTGTTGCCAGTTAATTGGACACAACTTACTTTTGAAGTAAAAGGACGTAGTCCGGGGAAATTATTGGTCTGAACTTAGTAACTTGAAAGAGGGTACAAGAAAGGCACCTTGTTATTTAGTGAACTTTAACTCAAGTTGGAAACTGAATGAATGTATAGTGGGAACTTGATTAATTACTAACTGATCTAAGACTTGACATTTCATCCGTTCTAAGTAATTATAATTATAATTATACTAATGTTTCTTTTCTTTTTCTTTCTTTAAATTTTAGAATGACTTCGTTTATCTTAGTCATCTTTTCTGTATAAGTTGAATTAAGTTATTAAACGATAAGGAAGATAGCTGTAAAATAATTAAGATTTATCTGTTACCAACACAAATGCAAATGATGAGAATTTTTATACACAATACTGTGAGTTTATTCACTATTGAACAGTTTTTAAAAGATTTATGTAATTATGCATTAATTATGAATTATGTAATGCTTGGCTCCGCCTGCGTTTAGTCACTGTAATTTAAAGATAAAATCATTCACCAAGCCCATTCATTAAGGCTTGGAACCGAGAATGTTATGTTCGTTTTGTGTCAGGAAAGTATCTCTACATTCATCTGCATTGTAATATTTGTAACTCATGCTTGCGCTTGAGATGAAATTCCAACAACTATAGATATCTAGTCAAGATTTCACGTAATAATATCACAACTCAAACGGTAAACTAAAATAACCAGAATAACAGTTGTATGTAAAACGGTAATATTTAAATATAATTTTTTTAAACTTTTTAACTGTTGTATATAAGTAAAAAAGTAAAAAATAAATATATATTTCTCGTGAGTTATAAAAAAAAACTATAGCATTAACAATGTAATTACTTTAAAAATCTGGCACAACATTTTTACCACAGATTAACGGTATCAAAAATTAACTGGCAACTCCATGACACACACATCGACCAAACGTCATACAGCATTCGAAACGTCAATGTGTGCGAGCCGTTCCATTCGTGAAAAGGTAATCGTGAGCATTCGTGTGTCTTCGTGAGCGTCCGGCTTTTTATGTGTGCGTTAGACATATATTAATGGGATTGGTGTATTTCGATGTGGGTGTATGTAATTATAGGACCGTAATGGTTTTTTAATAAGCTCCCAAGTTTTTCCTTTTTATATTTTTTTGTTTTGTAATCATATTCATATTTCATCTATGTAGATTGTAGGTATATATGCGGATATACTTATAGATATGAGTCATTATGGTTATGAATAGATTTATTATTAATGTTTGAAATTGATTTAAATGTAAATACCTATTAGTCCTGAGAATTAAATGTGTTAAAATAAGTTTGTTAGTTATAATATAATTGATAAACATAGCCAGATAATATTATTAAAAAAAAAAAATTCTTGCATAAAAAAGCATTAAAAGAAACTAATTAGAACTTAGATACAAGAATAGTTACTATTTAAATATTAATAATCTCGAAAAAAAAAACCTTAATAAAACCACAGAACAAAGTCAGTCAAATAAGTTTGCCAAACAACGCCATCTTACAGATTACTTAAGAACTAACAAGCACACACACTAAGCTCTTTCAACACACACTGAGTTTACTCATGCAAAGTCTAAGGTTGATAATCCTTTGATATTTTCATTATGTAGCAACTTTTTATTATTTATTTGTCACAATTTTTTTGTCTGCTTGAAGTTATTAAGTTAAGCTTTTATTTAGTTTCATCTGTCCCGATGTTTGTCTGTAATCAATTCTTGCAAATTAAATTTGATCTACTTCGCGGTTGCCGATTGAGCTGAAATTTTGCATGCTTGTGTAAATCAGATGATAATGCAAAATTATTATGGCATGGAGCTGATCTGATGATGGAACTTAAAGGTGGCCTTGGTAGTTAAACGACACAACCCCATCGTGTTTGGCTCGTATGATTCGTCTTGGCGAGTATTAATAATAAAAGTATACTGAGCTATAAAAGCTTGATATGAAAAAATAATTTTCATTAAAAGCTTGTTTTATAGCATTTTTTGTACTATTACCAACTTGAAAGTGACAAATTGAGTAATAAGTGAAGTGTTTAATTGTCAAGTAAGCATAATGGAATTTAATTTTTGAACCTAACGTAAATTTGAAAATAATGTTATTTACAATCTCTACAATCTATCTATATCACTTCTGAATTACAATTCTCGATACTAATCGATACAAGGATATCTTAAGTTATTGCTACTCGAAAGAATTTGTAATATAGAAAATAGTTGTATTTATTTTTCTTTTTTTTTTGTCTGCTCGGAGTTTCTTATATTAAGTTCAATAAAAGTTTCTAAATGAAGTCCAAAATACTACAATATTCTTTATTAAAAATTTTCGTTCACATGTTGAAAACCAACAGAACTCCTAAGCCGACATCGAAAAATAATATGAAAAAAAAAACCAGTATAAACGCCATTCGTCAATGTCGCACTACCGGGCCGAACCGGAAAGTCACCACCGAACAGAATTAGAAATATATTTTTATCCCTCTACCCCACTCTACCCTACTGAGTAAAAAAATCTTTATGCAAATAATAGCACGTGTAAATACAAGGGGAAGTTGGGGAAACGCGAACGATCTCCTGTGTTAAATAAATAATAACATTTGCTGAAATTTTTAACTTCATCGTTCGAAGGGTACTGCACCTAATGATGCGGAATCGGTACGGTAAATTAATGGACAATTCAAATGACGTTTATTACCTTTTGCAACAAAGCAATCCATAATTGAACAAATTAAGTTGTTGATGATTATGTTCATGCGATTTGATTGATTTGAATTTAATGATACCAGAATGTAAAATACAATTTTCTTCAAGACTTTATTAGTGAGATTTACATAATGAGGCACTTTAAGCATGACAAAATAATTGAGTAAATCACTTCAACTTTATATTGAACAGGTTAATATCGAAACGATATCATGAACAAAAGAGACGTGGAACTTTATAACAAGAAATAGCTATCACAAACAGTGAAGGAGTTTCAAAAAGCATAAAAATCAACAGAAAAGTAGAAAGCTTGGTACAAAAAGAAACTGAACTCCAATCTAGTGAGGCATTTATCGTCATTGTTACTGCACGACAATCGGCAATCGATCAAGTCAAACGTACCGACAATGGGACTTATCGCGCGCTTTACTTTGAAAATCACTAGGTTTTGTCAAAGATGGCGACAAAATTACTGGAAAATGTTAAATTATGTAGTGAGAAAACCATTTGCGTATAAGCAGAAAAGATACAGTTGATTATGTAGAAAATGTGAGAAGCTCTTTAACTGAAGTTTGAATCTTGCTGAAAGCAAGAACGGACTACTCTATTATTAATATAGAAGACAAAGACGAGATATGAAAAATTTAAAACTACTACAGAATGTATGAATGTAAGTACAACAGTTTGTCTGCTGCGGTCTTTCCGTCCTATTACAATTTAGGTGTCTTCAAGAATCGTTAATAGGCTCTTAATAAACTAGTGCACTACACCATCAACGATTGCGCCACTACTTACCATCAGTTGGGATTGCAGTCAAGCACTAGTTTATAACAATTAAAAAAAAGACTGATTATGTTCAAATTACTATTCAGTTTTCAGGTCGATAGGACACCTTTATCTTGTCTGTCAATATCTCATTTCCTTTCATTCGCATCTTGCTTGTTTGTTAATACCCAATCTGTCAACACTAAAATTCCAGCTAGATGTTTGCAAGAAAAAACAAACAACCAACCGTAATACATTTGTAATTGTATTATACATTTCTATGTTTAATACGAAACGATTCGAGCTTTCAGTGGCAAGCGGGGAAAATCAGAAGCAGGCACGAGAACAAATACTTGTATTCAATCATCTGGCTTTCACAAAGGCCTCGGGGCTGATAACTGAACAATGAAATGTAACAAGTCGTCTATCCGGCATTGTATGCGAAGGGGGGGGGAGGGGCGGCGCGTAGGGGGTTTCCATTATATTTCCATTTCCACCTCGATTCCTCGACTTATCGCGGCCTACCTCTCGGACTAGGTAAGTCTATCTTTCTATGCCGTTAGTCAGTGTGGCTATACGTCAAATTGTGGCGAAATAAAGGTGTTTTTGTGTGAATTCTCGAGAAAATAAGTCCAGAGGCGTTGATAAAGGAGTTTTGGGAAATGAAACGCCCAACTGATTTCGAAATTAGGAGGCTTTGTTGAAGCTCTGTTTATGGTTACGTCATGAAACTTGGAAGACGACAATTTCTAAGGACTTGCAATAGCCGTTCATTTATTTTAATAGATAATAGGACAGCAACCTAAAAAGTCTATAGAAACTATTTTTTGCGTTTGATCACTATCTCACCTGATAGTAAGCGACGATATGGCTGATGATGGAGCATGCTTGCCGTTTTAGCTATCAGGAAACACAGATTCTGGGATGAATATTCACTTTATATCTGTTAATCCCTTTTCACTATTAATCCTTTTCCTCTGTAGTTTTAAACTCTTGGCTTTTGAGAACCACTTGGTACATCCTGTTCCTCTTATTACCCCTAATGTGTCAGTTCAGAGCAAAAAACTACATTCCCTAATAAATATTACTTTCGTGATTCAATTAATTATCTTGCAATAACTGACCACCTTTTGACGTCATCCGAAATTCCCCATTTTATATCTTCATCAACTTCCTCTTGATGTGAAATGAAATATGAATGCAGATTTATCATTTGTCTTTTAAAACTAATGAGTCACATAATTCTATCAGTAAAGCTTGTGATATGTTTTAACACGAAATCTCATTAGGCTACATCAGTCGTATAATCAGACTATAGTGTTCGACTTTGTCATTCTGCACTAATGTCATCCTACAGATTGTCTTGTGTAGAAACGATTTTGATACTTCTATCGAATATTTTTTTTTTTCAATAATCTAACGTAATCTTCCTGTTCTTGTCTATTCTTTCATGTAGCACATTAAGTGCAGACAGACATACCAACAGCTTGTATTAGTACATAATCATTGCGGACACGTTGCTACAGTCTGTAAATGATTAATGATTCGTAAGCTTCAAACGGAACGGCGTTCTATTTTCAAACAAACGCAACGCGGTGTTCCTATTGGTCGGTTTTTTATTTCAAAATGGCAGCCGATATTTGAAGATAATTAATGAACGGTCCCAAGTAGATAACATAAGAGCTTTAACGAGATTTCTGGTTAAGTGCGACTATTTGCTACCGTGTGCTTTAAGCACCGAGTATTTTTCATATGCTAAATAGGCACGTCTGGTGTTTAAGAGATAATATCCGGGATTTGTTTTTTTACTGGACTGGTTTGGTAGAAACTCTTTTGGTTTCGTATCTGCAGAGGTGCCTGTACAGTGCAAGCACGTACAAATTTGACATCATTGCATCAGCACTTTACTTGCTACGCGCGGTCTATTCTTTAGTACACAAATATCACTCAAATCGCGTGCACTCATTATTTAGTTAATATCATATATCATTCAATAAACGTTATTATTACGTACTTTTGCCTATCATTCAAACTATTATCATCAAAAGGTGTAAAGACCCTACATCTTTTTGGTCCTTCGAGCTTCCGTATAAGCGGGACTATTTCGCGTTCTCGACAGTGTGAGTATTCTGCGGGCACGTAAGTATAGCTCCTGTAACTACGACCTGTGGACAGAGTAACATCCGTCTACTGGAAATCAATTACAGCATTATCCATCATTGAATATTCGACCAACCATAACCGCCAACATGGAAGATATTTTGGTCAATCAAGATCAGATCATTCAGGCCATGGAGCAGCAGCTGCGGAACTTCAAAAAAGATTCTGCAGATCGCAAGACTCCGGCCAACATCAAGAAACGTTTGCAAACCCTTGATACATACTGGCGGGAGTTTCAAGAGAATCACGTTAGATTATGCGAGTTTGAAGATCGTGGTTATACCTACTTTTCTGAGAACTACTACAGCAAGACGATGACTCTCTACAATGAAGCTCGAGACATCATTCAACAATACAAACCGCCTACCGGTTTGGAGAAGGAGGGTAAGTCGCCTAGCGCTCCAGCAATCCGTGTATCAGACACCCGTAACCAAGAAGCTGCGGATGAGCGACAGCAAACGGACACATTGTCGATTGATCCAGATCAACCCGACGTCAAGCCTAGTGGAACCCAATCCACATCATTGTTCAAGAAGATTGTCTCGCGGGGAAATGCCAGTAAATTAGAGGAAATGCTACGCAAGCAGAAGAGTAACTTTAAGGCTTTATCACGGGCAATCAGAAGCGTAGACATACAGAGCCTCTCCGAAAAGTGGGAGTTTGAAGATACGCTCAAAATCATTCAGACAAAATGGTCAACCATCGACTCCCTGCACTGGGAAATTGATAGTGAGATGTACTCGGAAGATGAAGAATATGAACAGGAATATAACAAGTACGAACAACTGATTTTACATATTTTGTACATCAATCTTTCTTTAAAAAGATGTAGGGTCTTTACACCTTTTGATGATAATAGTTTGAATGATAGGCAAAAGTACGTAATAATAACGTTTATTGAATGATATATGATATTAACTAAATAATGAGTGCACGCGATTCGAGTGACATCCCATGACATTCACCATTATACCGCCATCTACACCTTGGCTGGGATCGTCGTAGCTTGCGCCATCTTATATGCATGGAGACGCGTGCGAGCGCACCAGCAGCGATCACAGCGACCAGAGGCTAGCGTGAACGATGAAGCTACCGCCGCCCCCACCGCTGCGAGTCGTCCTACCATCACCACCACCAACAAAGGATCTTCGCCATCCGTTCGAACTCAATTCAGTGATATACCTTAAGCTTAGTTTATTTAAGTTTGTAAACACAATATTGTTAATTCATTCTGTAAATCACTATTCTTCATCTCATTCACACCTTCTCGGGCCCCGGAGCATGTACAGTGCAAGCACGTACAAATTTGACATCATTGCATCAGCACTTTACTTGCTACGCGCGGTCTATTCTTTAGTACACAAATATCACTCAAATCGCGTGCACTCATTATTTAGTTAATATCATATATCATTCAATAAACGTTATTATTACGTACTTTTGCCTATCATTCAAACTATTATCATCAAAAGGTGTAAAGACCCTACATCTTTTTGGTCCTAGTGATATTGCATCAGCACTTTACTTGCTACGCGCGGTCTATTCTTTAGTACACAAATATCACTCAAATCGCGTGCACTCATTATTTAGTTAATATCATATATCATTCAATAAACGTTATTATTACGTACTTTTGCCTATCATTCAAACTATTATCATCAAAAGGTGTAAAGACCCTACAGTGCCATTAATATTTTGGATGTTAATTGCAGCCACAAAAACATGTATGTAGAATTTCAGAATTTGCATTACAAAGTTGAAAAGATTCGTGTTTGAAAATATTAGTGTGATAGGTCCTCATTGTGAATGAATATCAATGACTACCGGATACCCAGCGAGTGCAACTACGCCAAAAAAAATATGTTACGTGGTTGAAAAAAAAAAATTGCAATTCTATAATACATTGTTTCAATGGCCTAACATAATTTTCGCACTATTATCTTTCTAATGACATCGATTTTTGGCACATCAGTTGTATGAATTCAAAGACATATCAGCCTTATCTTAATCATCCCACATTACAATGATACATCATAGTAATCAACCAAATAAAACACTAGAATGCAAACAAAGAAGCATAAAATAAATAAAATTAGATAAAGGAGAAATCGCCTGACCAACACTACTAAGCAATTAAAAGACAAGATTCCCAGAATCCATTGACCAACTTCCTACTTACAAACGAAAGTGCACATTACCACTCGATCGTCATACAAGAGGCGTAACCACTTGCATCAGATTCTTGCATCCCACTTTGTAACCATCTATCTCTGCCTCATCAAATCACATCGAAGTTGGGAATTAATTAACTGCGACGGCCAACTCAGACCGTCTGGCAAACAGAAACTACCTAAGTCAAAATTGGCACGTCTTATCTGATATCTAGCTGCCAGATATTGGTTATGACATGGGTTAGAAATACTTACTAATAACTACTTTAACTCGTTAGTCGAGTAAACGATTAAGAAACTCGATCGAAAGAATAAAATTCTATCATTTAAACGTGCGTCGCACAGAACATACCACAAGCAAACACAAATTAAAATAACAATCTAAAAAACCTGTTCAAAGTCTAAAAAACACCTGATACGCTGCGATAAAAAAATAATTAACCATTGCTGATATTTTGTTACGGCCCTGTGCCACAAATACACGCAACACAGACTACGGAAAAATATCAAAAATAAAATAAATCATAATTATCTAGCATTTTCCTAATTCCCTTTTCAAATGCAGCTGAAGAACAGTATTTTACATGGAAAGGGCCGGCTGCCTATCAGACCTCTACAACCAACCAGTTACTGGGCAACATGATACTTTTTAGATTGATGGTTGACTACCTGAAAAATCTACGAATACACAACACACACACAGAAACCAACGGCAATACGTTCTTTCCGAGGCACAAGGTGTCAGTAATGTCATACATAAACTTAGAAAAATACATATGGATTGAAAAATTAACATTGATACTTGCCCAGTTTAGAATCCGCAACCTTATGCATCATTTCAGCATAATTGAACTCACAAATGAACTAAGATTGCTTACCATAAAATTAATTTAACAATTTAAAATCAATTACAGATGCAGTTAAAACAATAGTAGGACAAGACGTAAAAAATACTTGCATGTCAAATGCATTGCATTGTTACCGCTCATAAACTGGTCATGTACTAATCTTTCAATCATCAAATGTTTAATCGATTCGACTCCTTATTCGATTCGCATCAACCGATTACTCAGTTCTTTGAATCATAATCGACTATCTATGTCCTCATCTCTAGTAAATTGGTAGTTGGACGTAAATCGGTTCACATCCTACGCTGCGTAGGGATAGTAAAAGTTGGCGAACGGACAGATATATCAGATTTGATATATGATTACTTGATTTATACGAATTAAAATGCTTTGTGAGTTGTGTTGTTAATTGCTGTACTGTTAAATTAAGCCTCAGTTTTGGCATGCGCAACAATCTCAATGCATTTCTCTTTAAGACTGACTGATGAGTCCTATTTCTAGGTTTATTAGCTGCAAAATGTAGGTGCCACTATTATTTTCTTAATATATTTCTAGTCTGATACTAATGTGTAGTTGTTTTCTAATCTCCACTTTGTTAATGAAGACAAAATCAGTACATTTTTTGGTGAAAAAGAAGAATTTGATTGCTATTATCTAGATACTTCAACAAAGACTTCGGAAAAGGTACCAATAGTCATGTTCAAGCATATAAACAAAATCATAAGATAATTTTAGTATACTCGTACGAACAATACTAAGGAAATAGAAGAAAATTATGTGTGAGACTAGAGACTATCCATAAAGAATATTGAAGTGGTTGACACTACCAAGTCCCTCACATCATTGGAATTTCCGCAATCTGCGACTGCATTTAATGAATAAAGAACGTCTCTCGTCATACGACTACACTGTGTGCTTAGCCAATAGGTTGAAAATAGACATCAGGAAGCTTACCAATGATTGAGACGAGGGACGCCCGACCACGAAGTAACGCTTAAAAAGTTAGATTTAGATTCAGCAAAATATTGCATTACCTTAGTATCACTTCTGAATTCACAAATATCTTTCAGCACTATAATATCACTGGAAGGTAGAATTATTTAAACTGACTCAAAACTTTCGCGAATAATTATAACTCGGGCCCGGACAGTAGCCAAACTATCCCGCGCAAATATGCACGCAAAACTAAACTCGAAACTCTAAACAGCATCTCTATTGCAAATGATATCGCCAATTACAATAGGGACACTAAATCAGGCGGTTCCACCATAAATTAGATTTCAGACAAATTCAAAAACAGTAGGAGATGGTAGCACAAGTTGAGGGTCTTTGTTCGGGATCGGCGTCAGCTAAACAGAAGGTGAGAGAGCTTTTGTGTCGGCAGTTGTAAATTTTATGAAAAGTGAAATTCCTTTTGAATGCCTCTTCGACTCATAAATAATCCCCGAACAGTAGGCAGGGTATTGTTTCTGGCACTTATTGTTTCTCATCAATGCGCACGTGGAGCGAAAGTGTTTTTGCAAATTGTCGAATCTATTTTCGCTACCTGTTCACGTAATGTATGTATATTGTGCTAATTCTACGTTGACACAGGAATTCGCTCTCGCTTTCGACGCAATATAAATCAATAAACAATTCTGGGTGGAAGGTCTGGCCTATTGTGACTTTTGTATTAAAGAAGCTAAAAGTAAACCGTGTATTGGTAACGTACGCGGTTTTATTTCTACAAAGCGGTTGTACTTTATGAAGATAATATATATACAGAGCTGAGTTTGAATTCCAAGTTGCAAAAAATGTTACTATTTGAATTTGAATCGCGGTATTAGAAAACCTACTGGCTCAGTCATGAAAGTGGAAGCAGGTATAAAAAATATTAATAAAAAAATAACACCTACCAAATTGACTTCGCATCCAGGGGTATAGTGGGCTGGGCAGCGAGGCGTTGGTGTTTGGCGGGGGCTGTTGTGGGGGCGGTTGTTGCGCGTGCATGGACTGCTGGTGCATGGGCGGCATCTGCGTCTGGTGCTGCATGTCGTCCACGGGGTACATGAGGTGCTGCTGGTGTGGCACGCCGTGCTGCACCATGTGCTGCTGCGGGTGCATGTGGTGCGGCATCTGCTGCGCCTGCTCCAGCGGTGGGCTACCCGGTACACCTCCCGCCGTCGCCGCCGCAGCCTGTAGCTTGCACGATGTGTACACCGCGGGTGCTGGAGGCTGGTGACCGTTGGGCCCGTACCCGTCCGCCGCTTTTGGGCCCATGTGCCCCATCTGAGACGGACTTTCCGGCCGGTAGCCATTTTGCTCCATCTGTTGGTAATACCCTAGTCTGTCGTAAGGCGGAAACCTGGGGTAGGGCATGCCTGGCGCTGGTTGCGCGGGGTAGTGATGCTGCGCTGGCCTGAGCTGTTGGTCGCAGCCCTCCATCTCGTGGCCCTGCTGCGGCACGGCGCCATAATGCGCGTGCGCCTGCTGGTGCTCATGGCCGCCACCGTTCCTCATGTCGGGCATGGCATAGGCGTTGGAGAAGTAGGTCATGCTATCGCAATTGTTGGCGCTCATCGCGGGCCCGCAGCCCGCGCGGCTCGCGTCCGTATCTTCCGTTGCAGATTCTCGGCCCCTCGGGCCGACACTACCTATCACAGTTTAGTCACTACACAAACACTTCGGATTCCATTCACTACACGACAGCTATCGGTCTCACTGATGGGCTGCTCGCTGTTCACGGACGGTGTCTCCTCATCTGATTCTTCCTCGAATCTGAAAAGAGAGGTTGATGCACTTAATAAATCTATATTTAAATTGTCAATAGTCAGGTGTAAGAAGGCGAGTATCGGTCGATCATATTTGTGTTGGCGAGCTCGCAGTTGGCTGCGCCAGAGTCGAGGTGCGCGCCACTAACCTGACTGACAGACTGACACGTGTCCTAGCTGGGACACACACGAAGTCATAAAACCTCATGTTCCGAGTAAAACGCCTATTAGCGACAACCTGTCTGCGATACGGGCCCCCGTTCGCCGGAGATAACTAAGCGGCACATTCTTAAACGCGATTCATATTTGGAATCTGTCTTTGTCTGGCTGAAGGAAGTGGATCCTGAGAAGCGAGACGGCAGATGGAATAGTGTCACGTCTTGAGATCGACATATGGCTGACCCGCCGTCATATCCTCGACATTTCCCAGCAGTTGATGGAGCATGAGTGACAACCGCGCCGCTGCCCGACGATATAACTTTACACGGACGTTAATTTGTGCGCCGAGGGACAAGTGTCACAGAAACCACCGCGTTATCGCCGAATCTCGCTCTACTGGTTTAACGTAGAGAATTTATTGCGTACTTAATACGACAGCTACTAGAATTTACCAAGTTGCCAACATGAGGGAACAAAAAATTCAATTAAGCAAATAAAAAATAAGAATAATTTTAAAGTTGGGACTACTTCAAACGTGCGCTTGCGTCATATTTTGCTCAATTTATGGTAAGCTATTGTAAGAGGTAGCTACTGCTTAGAACTTTATATTCTGAATAGTTTACGGCGTTACAAAGTCACGTCGGAATATTTTCGATATGCTTTGTTAACATCATATACCGAGTAAAAAATCCTTGTAGCAGAAGTGCCGCCCCTAAGGGCCGGCGCAAGTTATTTAAAACCAAAAGCTCAAGCCTCATTAGCGACATTTAATGATGGCGGCGGCTCCGAGACAATATGCTCCTCGCAGATGCTACTGTTTTGTTGTGTAACAAACATTGGCATGGGAACATGTAATAGATATTATTATCTGTTGCTAAAATTGTCAGCTGAAACAGCCAGACCACACCAAAACAATATTTCATTTCCTTAACGAGTTCCATCAGTAAGAACAGCATCCATTATGTTCCAGATACGGGTTCAATCTCTCTGTTGATGACACATGAAATCGTGAAAATTCTAAGGACAATACATAACAGCGTTAATTAATTTTGAAGCGAACGTGAATTGAGCGGAGGTACAACAATTGAAAGGCATGCCTACTCGGAAAATTTGCATGTACAGGGCTGGACAATTTAAATTTACGATTTCGCCACCCCCTAGCGGCGCGACCCTCGCTTTTTTTTAATTTTCAATTTTCATTTGCATTCCAACAACTAACTCTCGCCCTGTAGATGTAAGTACATGCAGACGAGAACTGATTTATGAGGTTTTATTCGCTAAGCTCTTATTTCGTATAGTGCCTCAAGTTAGCCGGTTATTATCTCGCCTGTTGTACAATACCAATCATTATGCTAGTTGAGAACGGACAATTACGTTCACATAGACTATGCTGAGCTCTAGATACGATAATTCTACTTTAATTACTTTACTTAATTTTGACTTTAAATGGCTCTTGTAAAGGCTAAGCTGCGTGCAATCAGCGCATAAGAATGAGAAGTAAAAAAAAAATATAAATTAAGTGTGCAGATTAAGGAAATTACTTCAAAGTAAGTCTTAACATATTTCGGCGAAATAACTTTTAAAATTACATGTGTTATAATTATAACAGTATCTCATAGTCAATCTGTAGTGCACGTACGAATAATATTCTAGCCGACAATTATGATCAAGATAAAAATCTCCAACCCTGAACGTTCAAGGAATATATCTTTAAACTGACCGACGTCGAAATTAAGTCTCACGTGCTTTTGATAATTTGATAACGGACGTCTACAGTTTGATTTATTTCACAGTAACTGGTTTGTGAGTCAGCCGAGGGTCGTTCTCATGCCCCTTGCTTCTAAGTAAAGCTGGATATGTAATTAGGTGTGTGTCAAAATGTTTATGAGTTGTTTCTAGGTAAGTTCTTGGACAATTCTATTGAAGATAGTCGTTGGTTAGAAGAGGTATGTTTTAAAAATTCAAGACTGGTTTAGTTTTGTTTCAGATTCAGAGAATCTCGATACAACGTGAGAATACAGACAACATGACTAAATATCTTCAGAGCAACTGGTACTTTGTGATAACATTCCTTGTTTGATAGCAGTGGTGGCCGAGAGGTAATGACCTCAACTTACGGCTTGTAAGTGTCATAAATCCTGTGTTCGAACTCAGGCAGCATGCATTACTTTGTGTTATTTATCTCATGAGCACATGCTCTAAAAACAGTGAAAAAACTGGCATGTCCTACAACCAAAAGCCATCAAACCCGCACTAAGTCCACGTGTGGGATTACGGTCTATTCCTTCTCCTTGAGACGAGGCCTCAGTCCCAGCAGTGGGAAAATTATAAGGTTGACTACGCTTATACTTATTATTTCTGGTTTTTGTTTCAGATGTCAAAGACAGGGTGAAACGTCATAAAAAACTTTAGTCGCATTACCAAATGCATTATTAGAAGCAAAAAGCCTGGCTTTGAGTCTTACAATAATGTCCGAAGAATGAGAACATAAATGTAGCTTTAAATTCATCATGATTTTAAAGTAGATCATTTATTTACAATAAGACCACCCCAGATATTGACAACAGATGCCACTCTAATATAAATGTAGAAAAGTGATTTAAAGTGTCTTTCAGAAATATGTAAACGGCGACATTTTTCTATGAAATGTTTCTAGATTTACCTACATTTGTATAGAATTTATATCCGAAACACGCTCACAAGTATATTTTTTTAAACAATTTCATTGAAGAACTAACGTGTAAATCACTCGAAAATGTTTTAATCATACGTAAAAACTGTGAGATATTCGATGGGCCATCTCGCGTCTACTTTTATAACAGTCATACAATAAATCATACAAAAATACATAGTCTAATAGACTAGAGACCAAATTAAAAAGAAAATTAATAACATTTCGCGACCACAAGTCGGCAGCTGTTAATCAAGAGACGATCAAAGGATGCGTATTTTGGGAAAATTCCCAACGCGTGTATTTATCATTTCTACTATTTGTCAATTAGAGAGCTATTGTGGGAACAACGCATTTTGATTTATACACCCTGTATCGTTTTAATGCGACAGTACGCAAGAAAAGTTGCTCCACCTTGTTTTATTGCACTGTTTTCAGTTCCGGGAAATCGTTCCCATCTGTCTCAATAAAATCTCATTGTTGACGTAGATTTACATAGAATCGTTCGCGCGTTGTCATTTTTTTTAAACTATTTTACGGTACTTTTAATTTAAAATATAACTGCGTTACATGACAGGACTGATGACATTAATCGTCGTTCGTTAAGTAATTAAAGTGATTTAAACAAAACTTGTGTTATTGTGAACGATAACACTCACAAATAATGCAGTGGAGTCGTGGAAGGTGTGTGATAAATATCGTTAAAAAACGTTGAAATAAACACAATGTAATGTCAGCGTAAATGCACAATCTATATTTTTTATAGGTTTATTGTATATTTTTCTCATGTTGTTAAATATTTTTACCCTTGATTTGTTTTTCAGGAAAATGTAACGAAGTAGAGCATATGGCGAGACGAGTATGAGGATACGTCTTAAGAAGGGGATTTTTCATAACCCGTTTCTTTGGATCATTATGGATGTCAGTTTAATTTCTGTTACGAAAACTTGTCTTTTTATGGTCAAGCTAAGACTTTGAAGTTATTTTAGACTCTGAAAGGCAGAATCTGCAAACGTAATTTTATGAGGGCTTATTAATAATGCTAAGATAGTTCAAGTGCAGAATATTAAAGATTGCTGATAAATGAGTTGCGTTAATTCATGTTTGTTGGTTTTTTCACTCCTCCGATGGATTTGCAACTCAGAAATTTCTATTGGTATACTGTATTTATGCGTACAATCAAGGCTCCAAAGTGCATTTGCACCCTTACATTACTAAAGTGAAGAATTTCTTTGTAGTTGAGAAGTTCAATGCTTTGACGGTGGTGAACGCATTGGTTGAGTGAATGACCACTAAAGATAGCCCCAAGGTGCAGTGTTCATCGAATGTATAGGATACTTTTTAACCTGGGAGTATATCCATTGGGGCAATTTTCTATACTCTGATCAAAATATCATTAGACATTTATGAAAACTTATTACTGTCCATTCAACCGATTTTGACTTTTATTACGTTGGTGGCATGACAAGTGGTGGCTGCAGTAAATAGTTGGTATTGTAACCACTTTATTGCTTTTAATGCCTTCCTTGTGCCTACGAAATAGAAGTTAAAATCAGTTGAACAGACAGTAAAAAAGGTTTTCTTAAAAGTCGCGAATAGGGTATAAAATCTACCAGCAGTAGGTAAGCAAATTAATACCAATCAATACTTTTAAAATCAACTGATTTTGAAAGCATGCGAGGTTTTTTACACACTAATATTTACAAAAAGACTAGTACATTTTTCAACAAGTAGTCCAATTAATAACGAGTCAGTATATGCATACTAGTGGCACTTTAGTGGCTCCACCACTTTCTAAGGAGCAGTGTGGTCGCACCATTCATTAAAGATGGCTGATCATTAATCAACCGGTGTTCTCCTCTGATGTTCGTATTATTGTGTTGTGTGAAATTAATCCTTTAATTAGACCGACACCTTGTTTTGCAATTGAAGTTGTAAAGGAAATTAGACAAGATGTTTGTTGGACATAACTGTTTTTGAAGGTTTGAAATCAACTAATGGCTTAGAGGCCATAAAGAAGCGGTAAATCGCTTGTGAGTGGAGCGGGAGGGCGTGTCAGACCTTTGTTGACTAAAACCACACTTGTGTCCTTTAGTTACCCTTTGCGTTCTAGGACCACGGGTTCTTTTCAGAAGTAAGTGAGTGTGGTCTCGTTTTGAAACAAGCTATTTAACTTTATGATATTATTATTATATATAGTTTCAGGATTACTTTATTTAATAAAAATTGTTCAGAAGCTTTTACTGCTTAAAAATTGCATTTTTTTTTGTTGAAAATAATATTGAAATCCCAAAATATACCTACTGGTTTTCAACTATCAACAATTAAAGCCTGTATTACTTTTGAACGACAAATTATTTGTAACTGTTGAATTTTCTTTTTAGGGTACACAAACGTGCAAACACTGAAAAACACCTGACATTTCATTACATTCCATCTAAAAAATCATCAACCTGCTTCATTATTAACCCTAAAACCCGTCATATTCCCCGACGTGACATTACGTGTCCTCTCAGTATTGAAAAACGGGCGCATTTTTCCGTGGAAACTCCTCCCAACTCCCCGCTGACGTAAATCCGGACCACTAAGCGTACCCTGAGTGAATAGCTATGTTCCTGCTAATTATGCCAACCAACTTCTAAATTTAATCAGACAACTTGTGTAATTTTCGCGGTGGGTCCATAATTTTTCATGATGCCGCCGGGATGAGACGCGCCGTGATTACCACGTTAGTATGTCACTGTTTACTCGACGCGTGGAGGGTTAAACAGCAGGAAAAGTGACTTAATTATACCTTATTATATTATGTATTGTATGAAAGTTTAATGGAGTCAAATTCTAGAATACAACTTTGTTCTCTCAAAAGTGAACAATGACACTGGCAGATCCTTTACCAAAAACAATGAGCAAATTTGCATAGCGACTTTTGCTCTGTATAAGTTTCTAGGCAATAATTTTTAGGGGTCAAACTAAGATTATTCAACAAGTCTACAGAAAATATCTTATAACAAAACTGCCGAAATACGAGTCGAACTTGGAACTGTCAGCAGCAGCAGGGACCCAGCTGGGTCAAAGCCTACTGGGGCCAGGGTAATCCGAAAGGTAGCTCAGCCCTCGGCACGAAAGGCAATGAAGAAACAGGAGTGGGTTTTAAGTCAGTAAAAGTCTGACACTATCTCCCGTTCCACTCAAGAGCGGGGGATGTCATTAGATGATTTTCTAACCGCGAAAAAAAAGGGCTTTGTACTTCAATATTAATATTAAGTAAAAAACGGCAAAAAAACCCTTTGGTTGTATGGCAGCCCCACTTTTTTATTTTATATTTTATTTTTGATAGGTTCGCGCTTGACCGCAATCTCACCTGATGTAAAGCGACGAAACGGTCGACGATGGAACGCGCTTACCTGGAAGAAACCTATTTTCCTGGGTTGTAGCCATCAGAAAACACTTCCATACTTATTTTATTATATTTTTAATCATGTATTGTATAGCGGCAACAGAAATACATCGTCTGAAAATTTCAACTGTTTAGCTGTTTACGATTTATTAGATGCAGTCTGGTGACAGACAGACGGACAGTAAAGTCTTATGCCTTGATCACATGTACCGAGTAAAAAGACGAGACTGTAATGTTACTCGGCCGAGACAGTGATGTAAGCGAATTGTAGAGATAAACGCTCGGTCGAGCACTCGGCGCTGTGTTTACACGTACCGAGTACTCGGCCGAGAGCACTATCTCGCCCGTTTACTTGGTACGTGTGATCAAGGCATTAGCAATAAGGTCTAGTTTTTACCCTTTAAGTAAAAGAATCTTAAAAACAAATGTAGAACTTAATAAATCTTGAAGGTCTATTGAAATAATGAGTTAATAATCGTGTAAGTTGTTAATGTGTACATACACCGGTCTATGGTAGTTCAATTAAAGATGCCTTGGTAACTTGCACGCAGAGCATTTATACAATTATCTGGCTCTATAATCTGTGCTCTGTTAGTAGATTGCTATCTGCGGCTACTGTTTCGCACTAGTGGTATCATGTCATTTAATTTACGTCACGTCGTACCGTGGCCGTGCATAAAAGCTGTGTTTCGCGTCAGCATCATTGCACCGCAGTTTTTCCATGGTGTTGATAAATGGCTAGCTAGTTTAGGGGATTTGGAAACTGATTTTTTGCTAACCGTCAAGGAAGGCTTATATTTTTAAACCTATTTTTCGTTCTTTAGGAAGTTGTTCTCCTGTGGATATCTTCATTCCTGATGCGACCACGCAAGGAAACTTGGGGGAGGCCTATGTCCAGCATTGGACAACTTTTGCCTGAAATAATGATGAGAAAGCTGTTCATGATTTACGGTGATATTATACTTCTGTCTACTTTGTTTCTTAAAGGGTTTACAATGATATAGTTTTCTAGCAACGGAGTTCTTTTAGAGAGAGGAGTACCTACTTTGATCTTCCCGAGTGTATTTTGATTTTGTATACCCATGCTTACGTAGGTAGGATTCGTACAAATTAGTATTATCATTCAAAATTCAAAGCATTTTTTCAAATAGACCATTTGCAGGCTCTTTTGAATAGTCAATGTCGGTCAGTTCAAGAAAAGTGAAGCTAAATTGCACGTTCCAAAGCGAAGATCTCTATGGAGAAGAACGTGCAAGAAACGTCCATTTCAGCCAAAGCACATCCACTGTTATACATAGGCCTCCTTCAAGCGTCACCACCACAATTACCGGCCGTGTGCGTATATAATAGCATCCATCGGATTCGCGCGACCCTCACCGGGTCATCGGCCCACTTTGTGAGTAGCTTTGTAACTACGTCTTCCGGTACGCGGTCGACACTCCAGAAGACTTCGGCCCCATCGTGTTAGTTAGTTAATATATAGGAACATTTTTTGCCAATAATGATATAGGTCCATATAATTGTATTGTTGGTGTAATAATATTGTCATTTAGTATTTGTAAATTAAATTTAAAGTCACTTCAACTTCGAGAATTAAGTGACACTAATGGGAGAAGACACTGACTTCTGTAATACAGGTTTTTACCTAGCTCAGAAGTCAGGGCTTCAAATGTTAATGTAAATGTAAAAGAATGGTTCTTGTCAATAAACTATTTGATTGGATTTGATTTGTTATTCCTTAGTAAATTGTGTAAGTTAAATTACTTATTAGTATTTTAGGCTAGATTGTAATCAATTATTAAGATTGTTCTTAATAATAAAGGAAATAAAAATAGTTATGTACATAATAATAATATATTGTTATTTCTTAGTGAATGCATGGAGCATATCAAAGTTGAGACAAACACAAAAATATGTTATAAGAAACAACACTGGTAGTCTCAAGAACCAACTTTTAAAGGAAATAATTCATATTTCAAATGTCTTGTAAATTATATCTATTTTCTACAACGGAAGTTTTGTCTTGCGGTATATTATAATAAATAAGTAAATAGCTAAATTCCAGTTCATCTTTATGATGTCACTACGTTATAAATTGTTTGTATAGATATAAATCTGACGTATTGCTGTATAAATGTCACCAACTAATTCATAAATAAATACGTCGATGTTTTGTGTTAACGTTAACAAATCGGTGAGGTGATAAATCGATGGTTTGTTTTAGAGAATTTCGCAATTTTTAGGATGTTAGAGAATGATATAAAAAAAATGACATGACATCCTGCATACATCCTGCATATTGGCGTTCGTTTTTCTAACTCGAACTAGCACAGCAGAAAGAGATTCACTTAATTAGGAACTCTTGAGGAGACTCAAGGCATTTTCTCTGACTCTATTATACAGGTACTTAACGCTTGTTATTATTTAAGTAAAGTCTCAATAAATAATATTCATAAACAGCCAAGTTATTACCGTTTGTTTAATTGTCACTCAATTTATTATATATCGTACAAGCCAATGTCATCGGTACAAGCTATTGATTTATGAATGAATAAATGACGATCAAAACAAAAAAACCCCGCACGTAGTATTTTCTAGTAGCAGCAGTTGTGAAGAATAATTGATTCTACTTATGATAAATTTACCAATATACCCAAAGTTAAAAGTATTCTATACCTAAGACCAATTGGTAAAATCGAACAATGTGGACAATTTTGGAATTATTTTTTTTAAATGTGAAAAATTTGATCTGAAGCCTACCTATTCTCTACCTACCCACATATAGATGACGTCAAGTACTTATCTACCTAAAACGATGCAAATAGTCCAACATCACCGATTACGGGGTACAGTAAGCTGGAATCTGTTAATCAAAGTGAACGCAATCAATTACGGCATAGCAATCAAAATGTCTGGCATTCCGCTGTTGGAGCAGCATCAGACGTCTGGCTGTCGAGTGCTGTGTCGATTAAGTGGAGATTATATCGATAAATTGGCAGGTCGTATCGATATCGATTCGTAATTGATAGTAATATTTATATTTTTATAACAATATTGGCAACAGATATTGAGACACAAATATCTATTTGTATTATGATCCATAGATTCCCAGTTTTTTTTTTCAGGGTTTTCATAAAGGTGGTATGGCACCAATAGGTACTATAGAGGTCAGGCTCTCACATTATTATCTGACAGAAAATTAAAATCAAAGAAGTGCTTAAATTGCCCTTCCTAGAGAATTATCGTTAGACACAAACTTCGTTTACAAATATCTATAAATATCTTGACACATAAATAACACAAAATTCAGTGAATGTCTAGCTGTAATTCCCTTTAATTACTGCTAAATATTTATCATGCTATACATAGGTAGGAATTTCAATGGTTTTTTATTGAATTACTAATTACATTAATTACACTCAATTTAATTTGCACCATAATTGCAAGTTTAAAAAATTATTACCATAACACAAGTCATCGGTAAATGCGGGACAGAGTTGAATCGAGGCCCGCAATGTTTCACTGTAGTTCCGAATTCGGACGCCGCGGCGCTGCGGTCGCCGAGTTATACCCGTTTAATTAACATTGCTATCATACCGGCTAATTGTTATATCGCGCAAAGCTGATTTATGGCGAGATACAAACGCCGACACCTTTGTAATTGCCACACGTGATTCAAACATAGCATGCATACGTACGAACAATAGAAGCGGGGGTGAGATGTTATGACAATAAGTAGGCGGTACTGATTTTCAATTATCGCAATCATTGTAATTATAGGTTGCAGCTTGTTACATTAGTATACAAAACAGTTTTCTGTATCGATTTTGCAACAAAAACCTAATTGTTATTGTACAAACTTTAGTTGAATAAAAACTTTTAACAACACCATCTATGTATCCATGCTAACATTTTTATTAAAACGCCATCTATATTTATTCTAATGAACTACCATCGATGATAGTGAACTACTTCCAAGTTCGAAATGTACAGTCATCTATAGTTCTTTGACGGAAATATTTTGAAGACACAATAATCTACGAAGAACTAAATATAAAGTTTGAATTGAGAAACGGCAATGGTTTAAATGGGAAAGCGACTGTCTATAGACTCTATTTAAATTCCTATCACGGTCGTTTTCCCGCTACATTGAATAATTCGAGACGCATTCTGAATAATCAGCGTTTCCCTTTCTCAAGTTTACCTATTGAAGGAAACTGTGTTAAAAGGTTACACGAGTTTAGTTATTGAGTAATTATGTCGGTACATACTGTAAAAAAAAAAAAAAAATTATTCTGCAAACGAGTTAATTTCTTTTAGTTAAGTAAAGTGATATATCCTGACTATTTATAATTTTTATATTAAATTTTATATGAGAACAATATTTTTTTATATAAAATATTGTTCTCATTCATCAATAGGTTGTAAATTTGCATCCCACAAAAACTTTAAATAAATGTATTTCAGCCCTGAAAGTGAAACGAAAAAAAAAATACCTACACGAATTCCAAAAAACATTTATCATAACCATGTCATCGGAACAGTAAATCGCGGCTTTACATTAAATGTAACAGAAATGTAAACGGAAACGTGGCCTGGCGGGCGGGTTAATTTACGCGCAGCGGCTGCCCTGGGCGGGCGGTATCTGAGAGTTTCCGCCCTGGCGCCGGTAGCGATGAAAATCATTCATCAAGCTTCGGTCGCAGCACGCTCCTCTCAATAACGTGAGATCTATGAGGTAATACCGCTTTCGAATTGAGTTTTCATTCCTTGTTAGTTTGAAACTATGAGAAATGAATGAATGTGAGTAAACATAAACTTATTGAAATAAATAAAGTTTAAGACAACATTGCCTTTTTGTTTGATTTCATTTTTATGGCGATACTTTTACTTTACTTCATCATCTTAGTTTAAAAAAAAGTTTGTATTAATTTAATTATCGCACAAATTTGAAATTTGACTAGCCTGTTGATCTAGTGGTTAAGGGCTCTGATCTGACTGCTATGCCATAGATCGTGAGTTCAACTCCCACCTATGACAAATGTTTGTAACTATGATGAGCATAATCATTTGTTCTGTGTCTCGGTGTAATTTATCTGTAATATGTATGTATTTAGAAATATATAAGAATGTTTATCTGTTGTCTAGTACTTATAACACAAGCTCTGCTTAGCTTGGGACTAGACGGCGTGGTGTGATAGTTGTGAAATAAAAATGCAATTAGCTTTTGGAATCTAGGGTACGTAACCAAGTTTAATATAAAATACATTTCATGTATGTGAAATTGATAGTAATTTTAAAGAACTATCATGTCTACTACTTAATAACCATAACATAACAATAATGGCTGCATAATATTGAGAAAACATTCGACCTTCATAAAGACAGATAAGCGTTTGTCTAATATGAATTTTAATAATAAATTAGTAGGAATTATATTTTAAAATGCTACCACGATACGCGTTTTGTAGCAATAGTTTAGTAATATGCAAACTTATTTTTATCATAAACTCACGTCATATTGTTGGCAATAATCTTGTAAAGTCATAAATCTTTTCGTACATAAATTAAGTCTATATTTTGCTAAATACCTTCACGCACTATTAATTTAGACGCTGTCAACATTGACAAGGGTTAAGCTTTACGATTATGGAATTTAAATTCTCCCATGCCAACCTGAATGTCCTTCCAATATAATGGAAATACTAGCTGAATTTTCGGGTCCACTCATATATTTTTATAGCTTAGCTTTTCAGAAAGAAAACTCCTCAATATCATCATTCTAATGTTTTACTCGAAAAAAATACACGTAACTACCTAATACATTTTTTTTTTATCAAACTACAAATATTCAATTTTATTTTATAATAATAAACTCCCTAATTTCTTAATTCATATACCTAACTGTACTTTGCAAATACAACATCACTCTTTAAAACAACACCATCTGTGAAAGTTGCCTCGAACTAAATAAAGAGATAGTTAACTAAATTTTAAAAAACTCGCACACTGCTGACCTCTACCGGTGAGTAGTCGCATTACATTGAGTCCTTGACTTCAAGTTCGAACAAAGTCGACTCGTTGACAGATGGCATTATTGGATAGTTTAACGAAAATATTTTTTATTACTTAATGTTTTTACATAATGATGAATTAATTTAAATTACACAGTAATGTTTATATCGTTTTTACTTATGAATGTAAAGTTAATACAAAGAAAAATATTATCTATTTGGAAATTCAAACCTATTGGAACGCACTCAAAATAATTCCTATTAGAAATAAAAACCAATAAGAAATGCGCTGTGATTAATAATAAGAAGTTCAATATAAATTCGTATTGGACTACTTATTAATCATACCGTTGTAGTAAATATAATATAAGTATCTAATAATATTATCCAATAAGACTATTTACTCTACCTTTATAAAGCAACACCTGTGACCACTAACATGACCTTCTCTTATTGTTCAATGTAACAACTGTTTGAGCATTTGTGCACATTGCCTTAATAACATATAAATAATAATTAGTAAGAACATAGCGAATTTTCATACCTACTTCTAGTTTCAGTTGAATCTTATAAGAATATGTCTGAAGAGTTTCGCATAACTAGATCACAGTGAGTATGATATAGATATGTTTAAATCCGAATATTGTTGATTAGATGATCAATAACATTATTCTAATATTATTACATAATGACTGTGATTTAATATTTTCTTTAAATAATTTTGTTTTCCTAAAAAAATATGGTTCATAACATTACCAATATCGGTAGGTCTCTAGTAGGTATCAACTCCTATATTTAGCCAATTCCCTAATCCTAATTAAAAAAAAAAACAAAAATTCCATTCTATCTAAATTCAAATTTTGAATTCCGAGACTCGATTCGAAAAAGGACGGCGGCGATAGGGATGGGATGAGCAACGCCGCGTCTGTCGAGATTTTTTGTGCGATTTTTTCGACGTTATTATTATGAGAAAAAATGCGGAGTCAGTAAAGCGGAACGTAGGGTGGGGGCATGACGAGGGTTCCCCGGTTTGATTGAAGCGAGGAGGTGGGGGGCGGGGCGGTGACGTCATGCTCTCATAATAGGCCGTGGCGTGCAGTGATGGCCGCCGTTTATCAAGAACGAGTGTTAGTTCCCTGCACTTGGACTATTTCATTGTGACTGTTATTTCGCGATAACTATAAGAATGATAAATCTAGTGATGATTTCTGTGCTTTGATAGAATTGAAATCGTATTCAAGTGCTATTTGAATTAAAAAAAAAAATGTTGTTAGCCGGCGAATACATAGATGTTTATTTGAGAAGATATTTGTCTTCTTTCAGCTGCAACATTGTATTGCTCAGCATTCCGCTATAAATAAGTAGACAGAAAGCAGAATGCACCGTTACGTATAAATAATACTGTTTTCAAACTGTTGTTTCCTTAAATAGAACAAATAACAAACATTATTTGTTGCCGGTGGAAGTCGGTTTTATATCAAAACATGACCTGAAACTTGCTGATCGAGTGTGATTTCATCAGACCGTGTATTGGTTGAATTACAGGCATAATTAAGTTGGATAAAAACTGGAGTTGGTTGGTTCAAAAATCAGGCATTAGCGTGCGTGAGGATGGGCGGAGCGGTGTTCGCGTGACGGTGCGCAGTTAGCGCGGGAACACCTCGCGCGTGGCACATCACTAGCAACGCCTATTGCCCGTCGGTTGTTGGCGGTTGGTCGCGGTTGCGATTCAAAACTTTACTGACGTAAAGTTTGTAACGTCTGTTTGCTTATGAAAGAGAATCCAGAAAACCGCAAAAGATAGACGACCAGTAAACGGTCATGAAAGCGTCAATCAATTCCATCAATCATGATTATGGTTTTTGTCAATCAGTATCAAAAACCGTCAATCATCGCATTAGACGGTAGGTTTTTTGTCAATCACGACATTGACTGTGGCAAAAATGACAGCAAAACCTACCGTGTAATGTTTGCCTTAAACCAGAAAATTACGGTAAGAAGAGAAGAAGTCCAAGATCGAATCTTGGAAACATAAATGGGTCCAATTGAAAAGAAAATATACCTAAATAGTGTTTCTAAATCTAACAAGTGTTTTAGAAATGCATTGTTTTTTTTCTATTGTGTGCTGTATTTTACCAATGAAAATACTATCTAACTTATGAGTAATCCATGAATTGATTATTAGGTACTAAACTTCTTTTAAAGACAAGTTTGTAAAACTAAAAAAGACTAGTTAAAAATCAAACCAAGCAACTTACGCAACTACCAAATTAAATCATATCTACATTTAAAAACAAAAAAAAAAGACAAAGCTTAGGTAGCAATCAGACAATAATGATGGGCAACTATTGTTTTATTTTGTTACCAATCTCATACAGGATAACCAACCATCAATCAAAGATCGAGAATAAACTCAAATGAATGACCTTACATTCTTATTCAACCTTACAAAAGCAAAAAATTACTCTTCATTGATGAAATCCAACTTATATAGGTAGAGGATGAGAGATTCTCAAACTGTAGACGGATAATCTACCATTACTACCAAATTATTGTAGAACATAAGTAGATATGGCAACACGTAAATGCTATTCGAAATCACCTAATCGATTGTGAACAGACGTAATTCCATATTGAACTGTGTAAATAGAATTACAAAAGCATGATACCTACTTATTAGGTAGGTCTGTGTTACTGTTGGTTTAGTTGGCATAACAATGATATGGTAAAAAGAAGAAATAGCTGTGAAACTAAAAGTACTTAAGTTTTAAAATAATTTATTATCCTATTGCAGAAAATATTCAACACAACACAAACTAAGGCAATGAAGGTTTTTTGCAACAATATCTAACGCAATAACGCTTTATTTATTCATACTACCCATTTATTTAAACTAACACAACGCATTTTATCTAGTTAAATTACTTTAATATTTTAAACGCTTGAATTTATGATATTGATTACCCTTTTTCTTTAGCTAACATGGCATCTGCTAACGGCTATTTTAGATATATTTATCTGACTTGCGATATCCAAAATGTATCTAAATATTAGCACTAATTGTAAATAACATAATATTCCCTCTACTTTGTAAGCACAGTGTCTAATTTTCCATCATTCTTGTGTCTCCTAAATACAACAATAAAATTACTATGTCACTAAACGATACCAATACAAAATGCGTCACAAAAATGAACCGTAAACTAAAACGTAAACTTCTATGTTTTAATTAACGTCCAAAAAACCCGATTCTTAATTTAATGTTCGGTTATAAATCATCACATCACTGGTTGGATAAAATTCCAAGGATCCACGCCGAATGCCGCAATCGGAGATCGGGCCGATTAAAAAAAGGCGAAGGCCGAAATTATAGAGAAGAGAGCAATGATCGTAGCCGCCGGGGATCGTGCCTAGCTTGAGTAACTTTGATGTATGTGTTGATATGTACTCCGTTCTATGTACTCGGAGCCTTCGGAATATCATGTCTAGGTACCTATGTATCTATTAACTAAGGAAGGTTAGGTATGTAGGTAGATATGTTTTTGGTTGTGTTATTTTTTGCGGTCTGTGGTTTAGGTTTAATTAGTCATGATTCTGTATCTACATTGGGAAATTTAAAATGAATGAATTAACATTTGGTAAGCATTAGGATTTAGAATTATTTTATTTCCTTATTTTGTTTTTTTTCAGGTCGTGTTGAGATAACACTTTTTTCTACATTTTGTTATAATGAATCAAATAACGAATCCTTTACGAAAGAAGCTATTTGATATTGTTGATTACTTTAGTATTGTAATGGCTGGGATTTGGTGTGTGTGAACAGAAACCCTGAACAGCCATATTTGACAGTTTTGACAGTTTTTTCAGACGCCTTTGTTTAGTACGAGCAGTCTGCCAAAAATTTAAACATTTTTTTTTTTCTATAAAATTTATGTCCCATTAAAAATTTTCACAACCCTATAAAAGTAAATTAAAAGAGTGGTGTTTTAGATCTTTAGATAAATATCACAGTAGTAGATTCATCATAAAGGTCCTATACTAAGATGGACCGATGACCTGGTGAGGGTCGCGGGAATTCGATGGATGCGAGACGCGAAGACTGATCATTATGGCGACGCTTGGGGAGGCCTATGTCGAGTCGTAGACATCTTTTGGATGAAATGATGATGATGATGAAATAAATATCAGGAGGCAAGAATACCTTTAATCTATTCCTTAAAATATTGGGAAGCTTGATTTTCATAATATTTTTAATAGGTATATTTAAAATTCAGCAAATTTTCTAGTTGAACACAATTTAAAACTCGAGTGATTTCACAAGCTACCGTTAGGTGATAAAGAACCCGGTACGAGTTTTACAAGCAAAATATATTAGGCTCATAAACTTTACTAATCTAGATAACTGTGTGTATTTAGCAACTAGTAATAAAAGTAGAGTGAAGAGTGAAGTGGATTTATTTTTGAAGATTTTATTTATTATATTAGAAGACTTTAATACTGTATAGATCAGAATTATGGACTGGAAAAAAAAAGAAAGGTGAAAAATGATTACATTTATTAGAGACAAGAATGATGATTTGGATAAATAGAGTGACGAGAAAAGTGAAAAAATAGCACATATATTAGAGGAAGTTTAAAAGTGACGCCAGTGACTAAAAATTTGAATTGTTGTCTGGGTACGATTGTTACTAAAAGAGTTACGAGTATACATGGACAAAAGGAAAGAAACAGAGGGAAGCCAAAATAAAGATAGATGGATCTTGTAAGGAGTGATATGAAAGAAAAGGGAGATGATAAAGTGACGATTGATAAAATTTTATTTCACTGACGCTAAATAATATCAGACCAAAGTCTAAATTGATGATAATGATTTCGTTTATTTTAACCCTGCTAAAAATGGAACCAACAAAATTTTGACTGCTAAGGTGAAGAGTTAGTCCTAAGGTCAGTTTACAGGTTTTCCGAAATTTATACTATTTGGAGATGCCAATATAAAAAGAAACTGAACAACTTAAAAAAAGGTATCAGTTAACGATAACTTACTTATTTTAGTTAGAAATAAAATATGAACTCTTTAAAGTCTAAATGTCAGATCTAAAGGCAAACTTAGGTATACTTCTGATAAATGTATAACACATATTGTTAGATAGTAGTAGCCAACCAAACAATGAATGCTAAGTTAACAAAACGAAGACACGAAAACTACAAGAAACTATGATTGTAAACAGGAGTAATTATTATTATTATTATTATTATTATATACTTTATTGTACACCGTTACACATACAAAGAAAACTCCAATAATCTCCAGGATTAAGGAGGGTCAGTGAGAAATCTATTATTAAGCTGAAGATCAATAAATCTGTAAGGAAGGACCGCTACTATAGGTGGCAGACAGGCAGACAGGTCCCCTCAGTAACACATGTTTAAAATTTATTAGGTGTCAGCGCGATTACCTCACAATGTTTTCTTTCGCCATTTCAAGAACAAGATAGATTTAAAATGCACATGTTTTTATTTTAAATACAATCTTGTTCTAACTGATGCATTCCTAGTTTAAAATAAATAACGTACTTTTGTCAAATGTTACTTTAGTGGACAATATGCATGTAATTGTTTTATTTATTAAATCAATTATTTTTTGAGCTCTGGTAAACAATTTGCTTTTGTTTTAAATCAAAAGTGAAGTAATAAAAGCTACAAACTACTTATAAGAAAATGAAGTTCGACATGGATTTTGACGTTAAACGTCATAACACCCATACAGCGATTATAGAAAACGGCGTCTTGACGAGAAAGACAGATATATTATTTGGTTTTAAATAGTAATATATTGCTTGCTTTTCTATTTTGATATTGTTTTCACATTTTCGTTTTTTATTCTATTTTTGTTTGTTTATTAATAAAGCAGTTAGTTAACAAATTTTTTTTTAAAGATTCTAAATTCAAAGTTAATGTCAATGCTTTGGACTATACATAGCCAATATATATCACAGTACAGACAGGAAATCGGTAATCAAAATAAAATTCTTTAAATTAAATCTTTGTCATTATATTTAAAATTACCTTGTTTATGTATTGATTTATTTCTGTTTTTTCTTACGGTACTCTAAAACAGATAATTACAGATTTGGATCGGACGTAGCTATAAAACGTGTTCGTAAATCAATTAATAGATGTCAAATGCTAATTAAACTTGTTTCTCATTACCAAATAACCAGATCTCTACAGTGTGATAAGTATTTAGCTTGATACGACTTTATTTAAGAAAGTTATCAAGACTATTTATAAACTCTAACTAGGTCAATAAAGCGCATTTTTCGTGAAACAAAGAAAAATGAACGTATGTCTAGACAAGAAAAAATGGTTTATATTATCTCACCGTTCATGTAAGAGAAATTCCGTAAACAATAAAACTACGTCCGCAAATTCATCAATCAATCAATCAATCAATTTTGTATCTAGAATACAAAAATACAAAGTGATTGATAGCAGTGGCAGTGAATTTTATTCAAATGAACTAGTGTGTCTCGTCCGGCTGTCGGGTTTGGAATCAAATGATCATAGTATGAATGTACGGTTGTTACCGCTTTTCGAATCGTTTCGCTTTCAAGGCCGGATCATTCAGAAGTGACCACATTAACTAGCGACCACTTTTGTGGTCGTAAGTGGGCAATTGGTGCAGAATTTAGATGACTTTATAAACGAGTTCTTTGTTGGTTTCTTAGATATTTTTAATTTCTTTGGAACTGCGAAGTTTTTAGGTAGTGAGAACAATTTTTATTTTGTAGATTCTGGTTATCCATAATAATTAAGTATAATTATGAGATTGAAATTAAATTATAAGTTCGTTGCATACAGTAGTAGTTGATGATTTAGTGTTTACCTATGATGATTGTCTTTGTTAGAAATTAGCATACCTAATGCATACCTTTTAGACATCTATACATTCTTATTATTATATATAAAGAGGGTCACGGATATAATTCACTATATAAACTGTAACACCATATTTTTACCTGTGTGTAATTTTGCATTTATTGTATGACCTATTATAAAATAATTCTAAAGATCCAACCATCATATCCCATAAATTGGATCTGCCAATGCCTTATTCTGTAACTGATGGTAACTACTGAAAACCAATTTGTGTAAATCTCGATTTAAAGTTAATCAAATTGATCGTAGATAAATTACATACAAGTAACATTAACAAAAAAAAACTAAATAACTAAAACACGTAAAGAATTTCATTCAAAAAATATCTAATCAAATCTCCCAACGGATCAACGTATAAAACAATACAAACAATTGTCACCTACACGCATAAACAATTATATGTAGATTAAAACAAATATTTTTAAACAATTGGTTTTTCAAATGCGATAGTTTTAAACAGTGTTCACTGGGACTGTTAAACAATACCTATCTACTGTATATACATATGTATATTATTCGAATAGTAATAAATCAGTCTAGTTTTTGGAACTGAATACGAGGGTTTTATCTATGTGATAATTAGGGAAACCTAATGGTTCAATGTTTTGTGTGTTTCCAAGTTAGCAATATCATGGCCGTGTGAAATTAGAATTTGTATTTTGTTGAATCGAATCTATATCTATACTAATATTATAAATGGAAAAGTGTGTGTGTCGGTTTGTCCGTCTTTCACGGCAAAACGGAGTAACGAATTGACGTGATTTTTTAAGTGAAGATAGTTGAAGAGATGGAGAGTGATATAGGCTACTTTTGGTCTCATTCTAACCTCCAACTTTCCAGGGGAACCGTGTTACCCCAAATTTAGCGCTAGTGAAGCTGCGGGCAAAGCTAGTAAGTTATAATGCTCCTATTGGTACGGCTGCTATACTATTGGTGTTCCTCATTATTTCCTTTCAATTGTCCTTTGCGAGGGCCACGGGAACTTTTCCGGAAAATCCAATATACTACAACATACATAACACGTCATCTACACTAATATTATAAACAGGTAAACTTTGTGAGTTTGTTTGTAGGAAGTCAAACTAAATTATATTAATTGCTTTATTTTAATAGTATAGTAACTCTTAAGAGTAATTATTTTAATCCAACTTTATGCATACTGGTGTATATATAAAATTGTGTGAAGACATGTGACATCCACCAACACGCACTGGGCCCGCGTGGTGGATTATGGCCCATTCCCTCTCCTAGAGAGGAGACCTGAGTCCCAGCAGTGGGAACATTAAAAAGGCTGATGATGATGATGATGATGATGATGATGATGATATAAAATTGTATTAAAATAGTTACTCCATTCTCTCTATTTAATATGTCTCTATTTGTTTTCGTAGATAAATAAGCGATACTCTATAACATAGTAAAGTACACCATAAAAATATGGGAGGAGATAATTTACACTACACCAATATTATAAAGAGGCAAAGTTTGTTTTTTTGTTTGTAGGAGGTAATCTCAGAAAGTACTGATCCGACTACTAATTTTTTTTTTGTACCAAGAGATAGTTGCTTTATTCCTGAGTGACATAGGCTATATTTTATGTATACAGGCGACAAAAGCTAGTAGAACGAATAATTATTCCGGATAGTGTATTTAATACATATTTGGATGCATCGACATTGTGTACATCGTCATAAATACATTTCTAGTTTAGGCTCTGATATTAAATAATTTAGTTTTAAAACAAGTTTCAATTGTTTTTGATAAAAGTCACTGAATTACTGTGTATTATTCAGAGACACTGTTTGGTAATAAATCAATCTTGAGCATTAATACTGTGTTTCCTAATGATTTCCTTGATACCAAAGATACCTTATGTTTTTATAGGAATCACAGCACATCTTACTAAAATTATATATGTGAAAATTTGTGTGTATGAATGCTGTGCATGTATGGATGTGTGGATGCATGGATGTATGGATGTATGGATGTATGGATGTATGGATGTATGGATGTATGGATGTATGGATGTATGGATGTATGGATGTATGGATGTATGGATGTATGGATGTATGGATGTATGGATGTATGGATGTATGGATGTATGGTTGTATGGATATATGGATGTATGGATATATGGATGCTGGATGTATGGATATATGGATGTATGGATGCATGGATGTATGGTAGTGTGGATATATAGATGTACGGATGTTTGTTACTCTTTCACGGAAAAACTACTGAATGGATTTTGATGAAACTTAGTACATGGGTTTTATACCGGGATTATGTTTCCTTGAGATAATATTATACAACCACATGGACGAAGCCACTGGCAGCAGCTTGTATATAATACTTATATAGTCCTATAGTATATAAACAAACAGGTCTGCAATAGTGTCCGGTCACCCTCAAAACGGTCTTGTCTAACCCAACTCAAACGTTTGAGACGCAGACGCTGTATCTAATTAGTCAATGTTTACATAAGTATAATTAGTTTTGTTAGACATCTCTGTAGCCTTGTAGCCCTGCACTTTGATACATTTGGAAGCTAACTATCCAATCATTAATTTGAAAGTTGACATTAGGCAAACTGTTAAGCATTTTTTCAAATGTTGTAAGCTAATCCTTGGCTGCGATCCCACCTGATGGTAAGCAGTGATGCAATGGTTGATGGTTTAATCCTACTAGTTTATTCACTCTAGTCCTGAGGACACATACATTATAATCGGACGGGAAGACTGCAGCAGGAAAATCATTCCAATCCTTCGATATAAGTACGCGGAATAAACGACGAGATGAAACCGATCGTAGGGGTGTGTTACTATCTTTAAGTCTTCAAATATTTCAGGAATCATAGAATCCAGTATTTTACATGAAAGCAATCAAGATTTTTAACTTCTGATGTGACTTTTGTCACGTAATTATAGCGTAAAAATCCTGGTACCCGTAATACAAATCAATTATTCTGTTAGAACTCGCTTCAAATGCTATTGGCGCTTACTATTAATGTTATTCTCTAATAATCATATTTTTGTTATTTGTGTTGCTCATTAGTGTCTCCTTGTAATAGAAATTCACGTGAAATATATTATTTATTAATTGCCATTAATAACCCAGTAACTGGTGGCTTATGAAGTTCTACTTATCCGTAAAGATTCCTTAAAATCTACAAATGACAGCTAGGACTAACCCTTAGCGTACTGTCTGAGGTATGAAGGAATCTCGATATGTGAACGAAGGTCATTCATCTACAGCCTAACCTCGGTTATAAAGCTTAACCGTGAAAAGTTACCTACCTGGATATTATAACATAATCACGAGCAGCTCCTTACCCAAGAGCTTTTTTATTTGAGGTGGGAAATCATCAACTTAACTTCTCCGGCTCTGGGTAGAGCTAGAAAGAATGTCAGACTTTTAACGACCAAACACACCTGTGTTCCTTTAGTTACCTATGTGTTCCAGGCTACAATAACTCTTTTGAATCAGCCCGCAGTCCTTATCCAAAAGCCCTCAAGGTTGAACTTATGGTATGGAAAAATACCTTCTGGTGAATTATGACCGCCAATGATATAGAAAAGACCTGTGTTCCAGCATTAGAAACATTACAGCCTGATTAGGACTTACGATACTATGTTTACTAGCTGGAGCAGATAACGTCCACAGAAGTCATCCATCGCGACTGGTCTTGAGCTTCATGCTCCACCTCTGTCCATGGCAATCCGATTGCTATAGCTTCAATCAGCTTCTTCCGACCGCCGATCGGTATCATTGGCAGGCTTACCAAGGATGGCTAAGCTCCTTTTTCCTTAATGATTCCCCTGATTGAGACTTAAGATCCTATATTTTTGGCTAGGATAGTGGGCTTGTGTTTCCTGATAGCTATAGCCTGGGGATCTTTAAGTTATGAGTGAATACGTTACTTCTGGGCAAGCGTGCTCCATCATCGACCACATCGTCGCCTTCCATCAGGTGAGATGGGGATCGGTCGCGAGCCTAAAATAAAAAAGGGGGGCATAGTAGTATAGTAGTAACCTATCGTGACCAAGTGAGCTTCATGCTTCTCTTCGTTCCATGTCAATCCGATCGCTACTTTTACTAACTCGGTGCGTTGCCAGGTTTGCTAAGGACAGGCACGCTTCCTTTTTCCTTAAGGATAATAATCCAACACTTGTATTAGTTTGATCAGAATCCCTCCAAAGCGTGTGACCAATCTATATCAACTTACGACGCTGGATTATGGCCGACTCTCTCTGATATGAAGGAGACCTGTGTTCCAGCATTTGAAACGCTACGGCCTGATTGTGACCCTTTGTCTCCTAACTGGGAAAGACGGTATCCACAGTAGTCATCCATCATCACTGGTTGAGCTTCAAGCTTCACCTCGCTCCTTGTAAATCCGATGGCCACAGCATCTGCCAACTTGGTGCATTACCAGGTTTGCCAAGGACAACCAAGTTTCCTTTTCCCTTGAGGATTACAATCCAACATCTGTTTAAGTATGTGATCGGAATCCCTTCGAAGAGTATGACCAATCCACATCGGCTTACGACGCGGTGACGTTGGGTTATGGCCAACTGCCCTCAGATAATGAGGAAGCCGGTGTTCCAGCAGTGGAATCGTTGCATCCTGATTATGCTATGAGGACAATACCAAAAAAGATGTCTATAATAGAACCTCCTCCTTTTTGAAGTCGGTTAAAATTATTGATCTCAGTTAGGAAAGATTTATGTGTTCCTAATTTGCGAATGGCATTGTATTATTAATTAATTAATGTGCTACTATTTGTTTGGTTACCTAGTTTAAGCGTCGTTAGAGAAGTTTTTCCTTAACCCTTGACTGCCTACTGGAGCGTAAATCTACTGAAGCCATGGGTTGTGTGTATTGTACTCCGGGGCCCCGCAACGAAGGCAAAGTAGGAACAGGATTGGATTTTAGTTACTAAAAATCTAACACACCCTCTCACTCTTGCCAAAAGCGGGAGAAATCATAAGATGATTTCCCCTTAAAAAAACATTTTTGAACACTGACTGCCACAAATCTATCTCTTTTCGTTCAGTACATTCTAAGGTTGTCTGTAAGAGATTGCCTTCGACGATAAAACTGCCCATTGTACATTTTTGTTTTTGCAAATGTTTATCCTGTCCGTATTAATAATAACACATAAATAAATATTAATTAACGACAGAAATAAGAAAAACCATACTTTTTATAAGATTTATTAGCGTTTAAAACGCGTAACGTCTGTCATGTAGTCATGACGTAGGCGTGCTGGACACATTTAATTTTATGATATCTTATTTACTCAAACTTTAAATATGTAAAATTCTACCTAACCAAAATTAGTTCATTTCTTATTCTTTCTTCTTAGCTTTATACAGTACCTAAATATACCGAAACTTCTACACATAAAAACGACAGGCTTTCAACGAAAAATTTCAGTTGAAGTAAATGTAAAAAGAAACTTTAAGCCAAGGTACAGTTTCCAAATAAAAACTGTTACTGAAAAGTTTTATGTTTATAAATATAGAAAATGTCATTCATAACTTTAAATAAAATTGTAACTTAATATATTTTGAGATCTCTTGTTGAAAGCAATGACTACTGTGACAATAAATTCGGCAGGACTTTAATTAAACATAAACATTGAATTATTTTTTTTAACGAGTTGGGAAATCATCCAATAACTTCTCTTGCTCTTTGATCGGAGTGGGCGGGAGTCTCAGACTTTTGCTGACTAAAACCCACTTCTATGTTCCTTCTTCCTCCTTCTTTCCTTCTTTTATTCTATTCTTTCTTTTTATCCACAATACGGTTGTAGCCACGCCCTACCATGATTGCCGATTCTGTAGGTGCTCAGGCCTCCAGCACCTACAAGAGTTTAACATGCGTATTTTAGTCATTCTTCTTTTTATATTCCGATCCTAGCAAGATGTTTATAAAGAGGGTGGTTCCAGAAACTCGCACCAGGCGTTGAAAAGGCTAGTTACGGCACTAGTTGGGATAAAGTAATTTTATTATATTATCTAAACTTTAAATACTATAAAAAGTTCTCATGAATTCAGTTTTGGTCCAAACAGAAATCACCATTTTAATTGAAAATATGAGTACTCCTCAGTAAAGTCATAAAGATAACATTATATTCAACTTTATTTTTATTTCTACAAATATGAATCGCCAAGCGTCTAAGAATGAAAAAACTTCAGTTAAAATAATTTTGATAACGAAAAAGATGATATCTTTTAATATTAGAAACATTTCTGAATTTAGTTTAGCTATCTTGTTTAATATTTTGTGTATACGAGTAAGTATTAATTAACCTTTTAATAACACTTGCGTTAATTCAACCAGGTTCGCATATCCACGACCAAATACTCCATCTAATCAGCTCTTCTGTCACCTATGGGGATTGAAGAGCTGAACAAGATGGAGTACCCAGTCGCAAACACACGACCCTGGCAAATAGGACATTTAAACATTCGCAGGACCAATCGGACGCTAGCGTTTAAAGCAGTTATATACAGTTCGTATAAAGTTTAAGTAAATTTTAAACCGACGCTGATAAATATCATTATCATACTATTAACGCAAATAACAAGCATGTTTCTGATTATAAATCATTTGACTTCTTAAAATATAATTATGGTAATCACACGATATTGAATTGCCCAATACATTTTATATATTACTACCGGAGATTTGTTATTAAAACAATTACTTATCAGGATATACAATAGCAGCGATAACTGTATGTTTCTTGTTGTAGAGAAGATAAAAGAAATATATTTTAAGACTAGCTTTTGCCAGCGGCTTCGCCCACCCACGTGACAGTAGGTTTCTTCATACAATCTTTCGACCTCCGTTTTATCGTATTAGGAGGTTTTTTTTTTTTGGAAGAATAATCATACAATGACGTTATTGGGCAGAGCGCAAGTATGCTAGACTTTTACTGACCATAAACCCACTCCTGTTCACAGACCAGGGTCCTTTCAGAAGCAAACCCTTGGCCCACCTGGGGCCGAGGGTCTACTTCTGCAAGGGCTTCGACTCTGATAAGCCCCTACGGTTTGCTGACATCTCCTTGAGGCGCGTGAATTTTGGGAAATCATCTCTTAGTGTTCGTCTATACGTTCGTTCTGTCATACAAGGAAACCTAGATGAATTTCACGATCCTAGTCCCTTTTGGCTGGGCGTTTATATTATGTCAATCAGTCAGTTTCTCCTTTTAATATAGTTTAAACTAGCTGACCCGGCGAACTTCGTACCACCCAACTGTCAATGAATGTAGTATATCTTTCGATGAAGTCAACTGATTGTATTGTACCTAAGTAATATATCAAGTTACATATTTTAATGTATAAAAGTTATTTTAACCGATTTCGTATATTTTACATGATGCGTGAACAACTAAAAAGTTCTACAAATTTATTATATGTATATGTAAAGATTAGCATTTAATTGTGTCATGTAAGTTCAATTTTCTTGCTACAAAATTGCATGTACGTACGTACTCTACTACTATGTAGGTATATTGAATGATTAATGATTGATCTTGCATCGAAAACGTTCGGCGGACAAAAAGTTTGTAATCTAACGAGCTTGATCGGGCGGCGCGGGCGCATCCCAAGATTAATATTCAAATCGTTCGGCCGATAATTTTACAAATTCGCCTCAACGATCGGGTGTGGGCCTATAATACACATTAATATCCCCGACTTCACATGTCAAACCGCCAATTCACTTGTTATTATCTTTATTTTGTACTAATTTGTAAGCAGAAAGTCGATTTTGAGCAAATTTTTCAACGTCAGGCTTATATCTCCTCGTTTGTTTGCGTCGGCTTTAATTAGATGTCTCATCTTGTAATTACAGAAGTGTTAGAAATAATGTATTATTATCCATTAATTTTAGAAGTATTCGTTAATGAACTTTGAGTTAATTTTGCTCATTCATAGGTTCACACATTTTTTGTATTACGTTTCTTGTTAATTCCATAAGTATTCATTCGATTAATAACGGCTAACACATTTGTCTCTGCTACAACTTTAATAGAATAGGCTGTGAACAGTGTGAACTAGTTCCAATCGAGGAAACCTGTTCCATGATGATAATGTTAATCTCCATTTCTAATTTAATTTACTAGGATCCGTAAGTAATTGTCTAAACTAAAGGTCGTCTATAAAACCTATGTCAAAATATTACTCATGTGACCACACATCCGACAGGACATTTATATATTTTTGACATTTACATGACCGTCGAAAGTTAATTAAAATATTTAATGAGAAGCTCGCTCTGTTAGTGGGAGCCGATGACATAAACGAATGATATTAAATTAACGACACACAAAGGTGGGCGTAATCATTTTTGTTGTGATGTTTTGGTGATGGCGAATTCTTTTTTAAACTGACGGCTACTTAAGGAGATTTATAAGATGATTTAAAAACGTGTATAAAATTGGCGTTGACTACTGTGACAGTATCCATCAATATTGAATAGATGGATATGTACCTAGGTGTCTATCTACAAATACATAATGATTTCATGCTCGTACACGATAAAATCATGTAAGCGACTTTCAAATCGTTACCTCGCGAAAGGGCACAACAATTTTGAACCAAAAAAATTACAGCTCGATCTCTAAAAGTCCACTCATAGAAAGTCGTGAGCGCACAGTCACGCCGTATTATCGCACCGACCAAATCTCCGGGTCTACTGAACATTACAATCTTACATGCTGCTCGTTTTATTAAGGCACTTCAAAAAAGCAGTTCATCAGATGGTCAGAAGATAGCGGTGAAAGGGACCGTTAGAATAATAGCCGCTAGGAAATCTCCACCTAGTTTCATTGCTGTGACCATGTATCTGGATCAATTTATGGTACCAGTTTTGACGGCTCAATTTTTTGCCATTGACCTTTCAGTTGATTTATATCATTGCACCGTTTACACGTTTAATTGGCTAAATGATTAAGTATTTAAATACATTTGTACCGAAATGTAGCAATTGATTTGCGTAACGAATGTTTGGAGCTAAATATTGATTTAGTGAAGCCTGATATTAGAAACATTTCGAAATGGAGATATATAACACGCGTTCATTAGATAGATTAAAACATGTGGAAAAAATTAATTGTTATTCCTTTAATGAGACAATTAAAACATACAATAGAGCTGAATTTGAGAGTGATGTCACGATACACAATTAAAGATGGTAGAACTAGTGTGTTTATTTATAACATCATCCGCAAAAATATTATTTTACCCATTGCAAAAATAATTAGCTACCGATAGTGAGACTGAGTGTAATAGGATAGTTATTATAGTCCTATTCGTTCAAAAAAATAAACTTTTCAATCAAGACCAAGTTCTAAAAATCAAGTTAATTTGGTTTATTATCGGATAAGATAAAAAAAACGTAAATAATTAATTAATTCTAATAACATGCGACGATCATTGTAATTCAAATATTTTTATTAGGTGCAATATGGTGAAGACATAAATTAAATGATCGTACAAACAAAATTTGACGTTTATGACCGAAGATCACTAAATTATAAAATGTCAATATGATAATCATCATTTAGTTCAAACGAAAATAATTTATTAGGAAATTAAATAAATGATTGACATGATAATAATTGATTGTCTAAAAGAAATATGTGACTAACCGGAATTATGTAGAAATAAAAATACATAGATAAGAAAATAACACTGATTAATGGCCGTTCTTAGGGCGGTGCCAAACTTCATCCCCATTTGCGTCTACGTCTCTATTTCGCCGTTCGTCGACTCATTTAAAAGGATAACACAGAGATTTTGATTAATGATCACCAAACCTTTTTGGTACCTGCTTGTCGGCAACTCCTACAAAAAGGTGACCACGGTTTACCATTATTATATATAAAAGAAAACAATAAAATGTATGCTTATTTGCGTTAATGTCTCTATTAATCTTAGTGACATGTGCACCTTATTCTTTTTTTAATAATATTAATTTTGGATTTACCGCCACAGCTGTTTTTGTTTCATTTGCATTTTTATATTTTCGTTTGATAATATTATTTTTTCATAAATTTTATTTATTATTATAGCACATTTTTTCTTGACTATTTATTATAGCGTATTTAATTAAATTGTGTTGTGTGGCGAATTGTGCTAAATTTTTGCAAATAATTTAAGTTTCTGATGGCATATTACTTTAAATAATATTCAACTCTGATGTTAAAAACTGTCCAATATCTTTATATAAACGAATTTATTTATATTGTTACACCCACGATTATTTATGTTTATGGTTTCCACTTTTTTTCTTTAACTATTTGATAAAATTAAAAAACACTATTCCACTATAAAATGCAAAATATCTTGTTTTGAATTATTCTTATTAGTAATTTCTTGTAGTTATAACAAAAAACACCGGGTCGAAAGCTAAACAGTTGGATCTGGTGGCATTGAATAATAATATTTACAAACACAATTTATTGAGATACTATACAGGAGAACTCACCGATAATGTTTGCGCGGCAAAACGTTCCAGAGGGAGTTCCCAAACAATCCATAAATTAATCACTCAATCCGGTTGCTAACTCCTAGTCATAATCACTGAGTATAAAAATATTTTATTTATTACACACTAACTGACGTACAAAATTAAATGCGAAATTAATGGAAAGTAATAATATCACCTCTTTTTTATCATATTTGATTAGTATTATTGTCTTTTAGGCACTTCAGGCATAGTTTATTTTATTTACATCTTCCACTCATGGAATGTTTTTCCGTTCCGTCTAATTTGTACTGCAAAACTTCCAATGATTTTTTATTCATTCCGTTACCCCTCAAACAGATTTCCAACGAGCCGTATCTAATTGTGACCATCATAAACGCTCCTTGAGACCGGGCATGTCACAAATCAATCGTCAAATTGGGCTGACTCCAATACCGGGGAAACACTGAAGTTCAAGTTCGCGCAAAATTTAAGTTTAACGTTAACACTGTCACATGTAGAGCCGGCGTCACAACACTAATGTCTTTATCGTACATAAATAAAACTGTCAAGTATTTCACGAAAATTACATCGGTCGGCGTATAATGAACGTCTGAACCCGCATTGAGCTAGCTGTCAAATCTACGAGCCGTCATAGTCCGCTGCCATGAGTGGGCCCGCACACATGGGCGCGTGCACGTGTGTCGATGGTCACCAACACACTGACAGACTCCAGCGGAGCCGAACGTACGGGCACGCGCACACACGCAGCTCGTGATTCATACACGCCGCGTCTGTGTTGTGGCGGGTGGGAGTGCGAACATGCAGCGTGCTTTTAACGCGGCCAGACGAAATGATGCCTAACTGCAGAACGGAGCTGGGACTGTGTCGGTTTTATAAAATGGCTGGTTATGCGCGTCTATGTGGCCGATCACATGTGAGATTAGCCGAATGCGTGCGAATGCATGTAGCGCAGCGGCTCGTATGGGCGGGAAACGCTATGAAGAGATGCGCCGCTGTCGCTATGATTGGAATCGAGCAAATCATTTCTGTTTGCTTCTTTAAATTGTGTTCAATGTTGCGCACTGTCGGCTTGCTAGTATTTTTTATACGATGAACTTTTTTACACTTTATTAATGCAGGTATAAGTAGGTATAAAATGCGTCCAAAAATTAAGTATTGCACGGTCACCCTAATTTGCACATTAGCAAACAGTAGTAATTTTTACTATGCAACAGTTCTTTACTAGTTTCGTATGCAAACCTTACTGTTGAATTTGATGTTTAGTACCAGTTTCCGTGTTCGTTTTATAACAGGCGATATAATAACGGCTACTTTATGTTTTTATCTACCTACCTAAGTACTTGAAATGCTATTGAAAATTTTGGTCCACCAAAACTTTATTCACAAAACTTCTTATTCAATAATAACAGGTCCTAAAACGTGTTTCAATCATAAAAAGATATATACATACCAACATCAATTCAATTGATTTCATTTATTGTAAAGTCACCTCAGACCAAGCGAGACAGAAAACTTCCCTTTGATTTTCAGCTGTCGTACCAACACACGCTCAAACACACAGTTCACGTCTTCGCGCAAAATTGAATTACGACTTTATGTTAATTGCCTTTGAACTGATAATCGCATGGCAAACACGTGACAAAACAAACGATCACTTCACACACACGCGCACATAATTCGCAATTTGAATTTCGTACATATTTCCTTAGGTTCCATGCGGCCAGGAATTCGTTCTTACCTGCAACAAAAAAGAAAACGGTCAGTTAAAAATGGAACGTTTATCTTATTCTGTTTTTGAATAATTTGACATAATGAACGTGATCCTAACCGATACTACGTAGAAAGTTTTCCGTTTTTACAAGAAAACAGTTCTTTCATACTTCAAAATATTTACAAAAATAGTATTTGGTAAACTGTGACTCTAGCAAGCTACGATGACAACCATTGTACACACATAGTGTTTAAATACAAACTGAAATAATTTTAACCCGATCAATAAACCCTGATTTTAAAGATTTATAATGCAGACATTTAAGATTACTTGTGCAAAATATGATTAGTGTGCCCAATGCAAATAACTATAGTTTAATAACCAATTTACTATGTTGGCCAAAACCACCAATTATGTAGATATCTTACAGTTTATAACGCCATTAAATAAAACAGTTTAAATTTACATCTTAAAACGCTCATAATTTATTATTACACACTTAAAAATGCAAATAATTTTCTCTTTAAAACCAACATCGTTTTCCACACTACAATTTAATCGGTCAAACTGTAATCATACTAAAAGATAATTATAATTATTATTAATGTATTAATTAATTATAATTTATTATTAATCCATTAAACGTACAATAAATACTGTTTATTCGAATATAGAACACTAATGTCATTCATAGTGCATTCTTATCAGGAATCAAGGAAAAAATATTTTCAAAAAGTCGTTGGCTTTTGTTATCAATTGACCTATGTCAATACCTTATCATTGCGACGTCGATATGACCACAGGGTCAGGAGTAGAGTAGGCAGATAAGTGGGTCAGTGCAACCGCGCAGAGTTGGTACAAAGATTTGGTATTTTGGTCAAGTTCAGCTTTATCTAACTTTTATTTTGGCTTGGACAAATTGGTAAGTAGTAGTAGTAAACATAATTAGCTTTATAATGTTCTCATTACTGGGATTCAGACATCTTTTCTAAGACAGGAGGAAGGCTGTTCTTCACGACAGACCCAGTACGGATCGGTGGATGTAACATGTCTTCGAATTTTTGGTTCTTGGATATGTCAGTTCCCTGACGATGTTTTCCATTATCGTTTTGAAAGTCTGTCTGGGTATGAACCCATGACGATTAGTCTTTTATTTTGTTAATATTTTTGCAAATACCTAAAATCTTAAATGTGAAGCATTGTGAATATGTTATCTGGGTGACCTATTCTGATCTGGTGATGTACGATGGGCTATTAGAAATGAATTACATTTAGTGAATTTATTTCATATTAAATGAAATAAACTCTTAACTTTTTATTTATTTACAAGAATTATACATGTTTTTTCATTAGTTGTTTATCTATTTTTTTATAGAGTTTAATTAATCCGTGATAAAAATTTCTTGTAAAGCTTGTATGACGATTAGCGTTCAAAAAGTCAAGTATTATTGCTACAAACTAACATAACACGCTATTTATTTCACTTACTTTTTTATCAAATAGAAAAAAATAATTAATTACTTTGAATCTAAACTACGAACCTTTAACACTAACCAAGATATTATTTGCAATAAATTATTGAAAAAAAAAAACATACTTTCATATATTTTATCGGTCTTAAGTTAATTAAAACGATAAAAGTATGGCATAAATTAGTTGTATGCAATTCGTAAACAAAAGTTGAAGAGAATAGATAAATTAAAAAAATATATTATTGCATTTCCTTTGCGTATGAGTGAGCTTAAAAATAAACACTTAGATAAAGTCTGTAAACAGGGAGGTGAACGGTTTCTCCGGAATTTATGAGAGACAAAATTGTTTACCTGATGAAATTACGTAGAACGTTATTTTACGCAGTATTTTTTAAGAGCCCACTGACGTTTTAGATAACGCAACTTTCTTCAGAGTAAAAACAACGAGTTTTTTAGAAAAGTGGTGATATCATTTATTAGAAACTTTATTTCAAACAGACCAATAATAGGCACTTTTGAATTGTCAAAACGTCGGTCAGTCAAAAAAATAGAAGCCAAATTGCACGTTCTGAAGCGTAGATCTTTATGGAGAAGAACGTGCAAGAAACTCCATGGACCTTTTGAATCATTTTATTGGTAATAAAAACTTAGTTACATATTTTTGTTGCTCCTATTAAGTGAACACAATGTCAACAATAAAGAAAAAAATAGGATTTTTTTTTTACTGTTCTTGAGGTAAAAAAAAATAATCAAATGTGTCTGGAATGTCCTTCCCCTGAACGTCAAAAAAGCTGAGATTAAATTATCCTGCGAGCGTAAAATTCGGAATTGTTTCTTAAAACCCTTTCAGCCTTATTTAGGTCTTTGTCATAAATATTATATTTTGAGTTCTCTTCATTAAATATTATGATTTGATATGTAAGTACGTACGTATGCATACATTTTATTATTATAAAATTTTATTATTATTAATTCTATTTCAAATATTTATTTTTTTATTGTAACGCACGCCTACCACAGTGTACTTTTAACCCAAAAATTTACCGGTAGAGAATGCCTGCATAACTCCGCCTATGTATCACTACTGTAAATGAAGTTTAATTAAATAAATGACTTATCTGGCTACAGGATGGAGAGTATCAGACTTATTCTGAACTAAACCCAACTATGCTCTCCTATATACTCATTCATTTTCCCTTTGCGTTCGAGGGTAGGGTGGTAACTTTTTCAAATGCTCCTGCAGATCTCTAATGTTATATTATTTTTTCGAACATGAAATAAATACTGTTTATACATAATAACCGTGTCTTTAATAATTATGTCCACTTATACTTACTCATGAAAGAGAACTAGTACTAGTCCAAGTATACAACTTCATTTGCTTTCACCACGTCTCTATTGTCACACAAATCGTGGAAACTGACATGGAGTACCAACAAAACACAAGCACTCAACACTAATGAAGACGTTAACAATTTTCACGAGCCCCACATGATGAATATACCGTGAAATTTTAGAAAAATAACACCCGACAACTTTAGGAACGCCCTCAGAGAATTATTACATTAATATATTTACCAAACACGCTCCTATTATTACGTTTTCATGTACTCGTTTGCGCATAAATTAAAAAAGTTGTCACTTTTTCTTTTGTCCCAACCCTTATTTGGTATTCATATTTGATACTTTGAAAATACAAAGGGACCACGCATTTTGAAACGAAAACACACGAGAAAAACCTGTTTTACCAACAGACTTTACTAAAGATACAAATTGTGAAAGAGGCAATCGTTCATGCGATATTTCTTTATCTACAGAATGGACCCCGGCCACTGTGGACTCTCCCGCCGAAGCAATAAGCGTCCTATTCTAATGAAGTCCCAGCGATCACTTCAATTATGGTCATATTGAATGAAATATGAGTTAAGTGAGGGATATCAAAGGGCGACGCGAGGCTGTTTGTGAAATGTGAACTTTGAAATATGTACTGCAATAATGCACCCTTTTTTAATTTGTAGTAAACTATGAACCGTAGCGAAATGGGGTCTCAAAAATATGTTGGGCCTGTTTTTTGTTCACAGATCGATATTTTGCTCACAACTATGTATTATTGGATAATTTGTGACTATTTCGTTCGGAATTTTCGTGTTTCTTATTGCTTCCGCAACGAATTTCGTGCGACCCAAAAGTCGAAATGATTGAACCTATCGGGCATTCGCCGGCAGCGGCCGACTCCAATTTAGTTTTTCGGATTAGATACGGCGAACATAATAACATAATTGCTCTAATAACAGACCGTACGGCGGTGCTCGCCGTGCCTTACAATTCACTTTCCAAATTGGTTTATTTTTTTACCTCTGCTCTGTCTAAAACTATTATGATTTATTATCAAATTTTCGTGCAGGCAAATTACGGGCTCGTTTTTCGTGAATGACTCTGTCTCTTTCTATGGCTACGGTTCTTGGAGCACTAGACAGGGACACAGCATAGCTATTGTGTTTCCTTGAAAGCCTTGCGGCGTTACATGGCTGAGACCTGTGGATGGAATGATTTACGATGCCTTTTCTAATTTATCCTGTACAATAATTAGTTGGATTAACATGTTCAACGCGGATATTTTTCAACGTCACTGAGCTGATTAAAACTCCGAAATATTAATTAAAAATTCAAGCTATTCCGGAAGCTGACTTCAAGTAAAAAAGGTTCCTCTTCATTAAAAGCTCGTGGATATTTCGTTCCAAAACTATTATTAGGATTAGACAATTTATTTGTATGGAACATGTGCAACTAAACACGAAATATGAACGATGAATTATTTCGAAATGAAATTCAACATTTTGTGCAAATGTTTAGTAGAAACTAAGCTAACAGGAGTACCTACAGCCGTCTGAAATGGTGCAACCGACAAATGTTCATGACATAGCGGTTGCATTAAACATGAGACCTGCCACCGAGCTGTATTTACATATAAAAAACTTACTTTCCACATTTCTACAGTGAATGGTATAAATATAAAACATTCAATAACCGGTCGCAGGACCGTTAACTCATTAGAAACAATTATGACTACCGATGTCACATGGAATTAATCACTATTTTTACTGTAAACGAAAAGGTTTAAATTGATCTTACAACAAATAAATTGCTTCAAAATTTTTAGGGTTGCTTACACGATAAAAAAGCCTATTTTTAAATTACCCACATTTTTTGCTTTAACACACTAAGCATAATTTTCATATTAAATATAAAAGTCATACTAAAATATGGATTGCTGATGTCTCTAGAGGGTTCTTTCAAATTATACCTATAACTATATTTACTGTTTAATTTGAAGTATAAATTTTGTGTACATTTAATAAGAATAAAATATTGATATAGTCAACTATATTTATTTTTGTATTTACACAACGAGTATTTATGTTTTTAGGGCTGGCACAGCGACGTACTAAAGTAAACATGAAACAAAAACCATACACAATTTTATGCAATATTTTTTCATTATTAAATCTAATTTAATCCGCATAGCTTCATCATCGAGTTACTTAATTGTTTTATTTGCTTTTTCAAGCTACAGTACATAGCAATTTTTTCTGTAAATAAAGCATCTCCAGTACGTATTCTCATACATTTCTAGAAATGGAAAGAGATACATCCAAAAGAGTCTTCTCTCTTGCGTGTTTCTTATCGCATTTCTTCTCCTAGTTTCCTCTTTAAATACAATAAAACAAAGTCTCCTACTGCGTCTGTCTGTTCACAATAAACTCAAACAGAACAGATTTTTATGCGACTATCACTAATTGACTAACGAAAAAATTTTTGGATGTTAAATGTATGCCTATTATAGTAGAGAAACTATGAGAATTTCAAGGATTTGCAGTCTGAGGGGCGGGACTCTATAATTTTAGCCAGTTCAAAAGTGCCTGTAAATGGTTTATTCAGAATAAATTCTTTTATTCATCGATTTAACAATAATCAACACGATCTTTTCTCAACATTTGAATCCCTTAACTTAAATCATTTACTCGCTGCCTAGTATACTCACTGTTTATGTATCAGAGTTATGTACTTATATATGTATATAAATAAAACTTATCCCACAGCTCGGTGTGTTCATGAATATTCGGTAGAGGGCGCCACCTCTGCGAGATATCGCGCGTGGTGAAGCGGAAGCAACCTCCGACAAAGGACTGTGACAATGAGCCCGGCCTATAGGGCTGATAGCACATCATAATGCTAATATTTGCATTTGCTTTTTGTTCTATTCAATACGCGGCAAAAATATGTGACACGGGCTTAGTCGTGTCTTTTCATTGATATGACAAACGTGTGTAGACATTATTATGTTGTGTATTTATGGTGTCATTAAAATCATCGAAAACCATAGCATTGTTTAATGTAGAAGCACTTTTTTTTTCCTATTTGTGAATGTGAGGTACCATGAAGCATTTTTTATTGGGTTACGACTTGTATTCTTTTGTTTTTGACATTACGAGCATGGCAGTTAGGAGTTTGTCATGCTCACTTAAATGTCTCGCTGCTGGTGGCGCGTGTATTGGGTCATTCGGTTCCCTTGAAAATGGTTGAGCTGAGTGGGGCTGATGCACGCGTCATGCTCGTGAACGGGTGCCGTCAGTTGAGACTGGTCATCTCTTAACTGCCAGTAGCTTAATTCAGTTTTTATCTTTTAATATATTTTTTATTTTAATTTTATTATCTACATTGTGCTCACATAATAGAAGCAACATGAAATAATGTAACCAAACATTATATGTAACACATAATATGATTTAAAAGAGTGTCCATGGAGTTTCTTGCACGTTCTTCTCCATAGAGATCTACGCTTTGGAACGTGCAATTTAGCTTCACTTTTCTTGGACTGACTGACATTTGACTATTCAAAAGTGCCTACATTTGGTCTATTTGAAATAAATGATTTTGAATTTTTGAATTTGAATTTGAATTAATAATGCATGATTGAAAAAAAAACGTGTAGCCAAAATGACGGTGCATCATTTTAGTATATTTAATTTAGAATGAAAGTGCTATGCGCAAGTAGGAGTGTTGGTAAATTAAAGGAGTGTTGTGACAACCCTGGGTGGTTGGCGCGGCGTCCGACACCGGCGGCCCGGACACGTTTCAGGATCATGAATTATGGCGCGAGCCGATGTGACTTTTCAATTTGAAATCATCAACCTGGAATTAATTTCATTTTTGAACCCCATTATTTCTGTTATCAACGCGCGAATCGCACAATATGCGAGTTTCGCATTATTGCCGTTTCGACAAAAATATTTTGTGGCATCGCGCTCCACGGATATTGGTAATTTAATTTTGTATAAACCCTTTTGTTTTAATGTGTACGGATTATTGCGAAACTGCAGTGTGTAAACCGCAGACGATCGGTTAGCAAAGTTTGTGTTCAATAAATAAAGAGTCAATTTATTTTGTATATTTCAACAATAAAGTTCTATCATTTTGTGGCACAGGCTAAAAACGTTCCAGAATTTCAAGAATAATCATTCGAGAGCGACATTCACAGAGATAAATAAACAAGTATTCGTAATAGACAAACTAATGGTGATATGAATAAATTACGTAGAAAACAAAACTAAATCTATCATTAAACCAAAAAATAGTGTTCCGGACCCTCTCAGAATTCATTTGTAAAACACAAATCTGTCACTGGAGCCAGCGGTAGTCGGTGTCTGTAGGCGCTCCTATTCATAGGCGACACCAGTCACTTCCCAGCGGGCCGTTGACGAAAACCGAACCGAAATAGATATTACACCAATAAATTAGAAAATAAAGCTCCAGTTTTATTTCTGTGAAGCTGCGTCGACTTTTTATTGTGATTATCGGGGGTGTTCAAAAATTTTCTTGTCATTTCTCAGCCGCGGGAGTCATCGACCTGAAATTTTTCCTACGGTTCATTGGATGTTTAATTTAAATTATATTGAAGTGAGTCAACGCTACGATTTAGATTTTTTGTTCGACCTTTAATATTACAGGCATTTTGTCGTACAATTTTTACTAACGCACGTACGTACACCTACACTATAAATTCGTTTTAATGAGAACGTGTAGCTGTACTACAGAGTAAGTTAATGCTCATTGTCAGCTAAATTATTACAAACATTTACAGCTGGTTAATTCTGTTTGAAACACGTGATCATAATATTAATCCGATCTACAAAATTTTACGTATACAAACCCAAATATTGGTAAACAAGTTCTCAATGTCGAATCGCTCTACGTTTACCAGATTCTGAATGTAAACACAAATCGCTGCAATACGTAGAACTTCACAACAAATGGCTAAGACAACAAGCATTACGAAGATACATCCGAAGCGTTACTCCAAAAACTCGCTCAAATCCCAAAAGAGGGACCTTATAACAAAGCTAATATTAGACAATCATTTCCTGTCAAAAGGGAGGCGTGCGCCCCCCCTCCCGACAGATCGGGGGACCGAGGAGGAGGGAAATACCTCCTCGTCTCACCAGATTTCGCAGTCGCCGTGTTCCAGTGTGAATCTGAATTCTTATTTTTTGCTGTAACAGTGATGAATGGATTTTTAATATCCACTCGCAGCTGTCCCAGACTCAGTGGTTTCTTTGATGAAAAATGTTAGCAAATCGAACTTTTTGTTATCTAGCACTGTTTTGTTCACTGCTGTGCTTACACGTTGTATCGGATGTTTAAAAAAAAACATTGGGAAAAATAAATGTCGCCGTCATGTCGAAAGTATAGTATGGACAGGCAACAAGACATCAGCATCCAGACGTCTCAATACTCGAGGTACGGTCGGCAAAAAAGTTGGCGGAGTCTCTCACGGCACGACTCTATTACCAGTCGGCCGCGAATAAATAAAACATGACGGGCCCTTCTCACGTACACATATGTACATATTGTTTATGTATGTGTTGCGGATGTTAACTGATCTTGATTCGGTGTATGTGATTTGAGACGCTTTCACCGCGAGCTTTGGAAATCTTCGGATAACTGGCGCAATTATTTTCTATATAGAGACCGTAGCCATTGCTGTACTTGTTAAGTCGCACGATCCAATCATCTTAACAACTGCCAGTGAGATGTAGCCTTCAATGTGTTGCTTTCATTACAAACCAATTTTTAATAAAGTGTTAAGATTTGAAAATCTAAGGTTCATCTACGCAACTAAATTATCCTTCATTCATCATTATCAGCTTTTTAATATTCCCACTGCTGGGACTCAGGCCTCCTCTCTATGGGGAAGGGAATGGGCCGTAATTCACCACGCGGGCCCAGTGCTATTTTGGTGAATGGTACATGTCTTCGAATTTTTGGTTCTAGGACATGCCGGTTTTTTCACGATGTTTTCCTTCAAATCATTCTTATCACGTATAATTGGAACAATTGAACTCATCGTTTTGTAAGACGAATAAAAAAGATTGTCTCACAATGATTTTTAAACGCCACACAAATAAATGAAACAAATAAAACTAATTAGCAATTGCTTTAATGCAGACAAAATCTTCACTGACTAAATCTTTATAATAGTGTGACATTTATTGAAAGCCACAACATTCAAGCTTCCACGACGCTTAGTAAAAAAGTAAATTTAAATAGTCTCTTGTAAAATATTGAAGCAATCAGAGCTAGTACTGCTGGATCAAAAACTCTAAATCATCGGTTGATTGATCGTGCATAATAACAGGTTTTGATACATCAAAGTCCTGTGGTTTTCCATGCAACACCGTGTGTGGCATTAACGCATAGGTCGGCTAATAGCTAGGCGACTCTTGCGCAGACGACAATAAAAACATGCGCACGCACCGACGCTACATTAACGCGCTCGCCATAGTTGGCACCATGCAAACCCCGCCCGCTGGCAACCAGAGCGCATCACAAAATATCAATAGTGATGGATAACACACGTCATTTTCGATAATAAAACAGATTTTTTTTATCGATAGCCTTCCAACAGTTTTAAAAACCGCACTGTTGTCAATAAAATCGACATTGTTGCAATTAGTAGACAAGTTTTTTCTTGCTGTAAACTAATTGTAAAATGAAAAATCAATCATCGTCACGACAAGTGATGAAATGATTAATACCTCAATTCGTTAAATGTACTGCGACACGCTACAAGCCGACACAAATCAAAAAGTTCCACACTAGTAAACCAAGGTGTTTCTCGCGCAATGACAGTGGGGAATGATTCGAAAAGAAACCAAGAACATTACTGTTGGTCGAAGAATCAGATTAATTGTCCTCGCGGCTTAAGAATGTAAGCGACGATTAATGGTAGTTGATGAAGTGAAAGAATGCCATTAAATGGAAGCATGCATTGATAATTCGCTGCAGGTGCACATCATCTATAAATTAAGTTAGTAACATTGTAATGTATTCAAGTTACGGTTAAATATGACAGATATATGACGGCTTTCTATCGACTGCTTGACTTGACTGTTGCTTTAGATAGACGTAAGTGGATCGACATAAAAAGTATGACACGTCACTATGCATTTCGAATATGTTACGCTACATTTTAATTATTGTAACGGAGTTCTCCTTCTATTATTGTTTTTCGAATTTCGGCTTCAAGACAGATGGTAACAGCGGCGGGGAATTTGTATTACAATGGCCGCCACAATCCCACCAATGATCGCTGGCACGGAGCTCACGCGGCTGTTCCTTTGCTTCAGTCTACTTGGCACTCAATAACTTTCGTTGGGTACCAGCGGCGCGAGTGGCAATATAATTTGTGAGTTCGCCACTACTATGTTGATAATTGATTAGATCTTGTGGTTGAAAGATTTTATGTTAAAATGTGAAAGTTATTTTGTTACCGTCAAAGCTGCTGAATAACCAATTGCTGATTGTTACTAAACGACAAACGATAAAATTGATAGACTTGTTAACAACATAATTACACAACTAAAGATTCACGACAATCTAGTATTTTCAGTGGGCTACAATTTTAAAATTCGTTATGAAAATTAAACTACGGAAAAACCCTACAGAAGAATTGCCGCCTAATACAAGAAGTTTCATAACAGTAGCCGAAGCGATCCATTAAGCGTGCAACGAAGGATCTGTTATGACAGCAGCATCCAAGTGGTGGCACAATGTGTCAGGAGTGGATGTGGCGCTCTACGACGAATATTTATTTATTTATAACATTGAGGGCTGTAAATTAGCAGTGAATTTACGGCCAGGCGGAGGAGTGATCGCGCGCAGTTTATTTTCGGCGCATGCGCGTGATTTAAACAGTTCCCGGTGTTCTACCGTTAGAAATTGAAAACCAACGAAGAATCATTATATAGGAAATGAAACTCTACGCTGTAGTGTCATTCGTTAAGCCAATTAGAATATGATAATCATATCGGCTCAGCATTGGTGGTCGCCGAATTTGCATTCGAAAACATTTATCAAAGTTTTGTAGTCCCCATTTGTCATCTGCTACAGTAATTGATTTCAAGACGTGAAATGCTCCAGTTTAAATTTATGTTGTTTTATCCGAGTTTTCTAGAATTTATTCAAATAATGGTCCATATATCATTATTTCATTAGCCTAGTAGTCTATTAACCTAACCACAGGAAGTTACATATCAGTTGGATTTTAAGTAATTATTTATTCTGCGACTACCTGTCGAGCTGGCTTTACCCAAAATAGTAGATCGGTAGACACTTAGTCATCGCTTGAATTCCGGTGTTTATATTCTTCCACAAACTTGTTACGCCTTCTATGGATACTTGTTTCCCTTGAATGTGTTGGTATTATTTATGAAGTATCTGTTTCTGTTATGAAAGTCTATTATTGCAAACGAAACTTACAACAGGTATCGTCACTTTTAGTCTAGACTGATCGAATAATCCAAGACATAGTCTTTACAGATACAGTAATTTCTAAAGACTATAATAAAAATACCAAAGACCCAATCAATAAGTAATGTAATTACACTGTAGCTAAACTAATCGGTTCAACGTTTATACCAAACTGTAAACGAGATAACAGATCACAAAATGACTCCATTGTATCTAAGTCACGAAAACAACATATCTGAGTCCACTTAATATCATCCGACGAACGTGACCCCAATCCTTCCGAATTTGGACCTTTCGCAACGTTAGTCACTGCCATGCCGCCACAAAATAATCTAAATGATCCGTTAAGTAGATATAAAACATTTAGCATCGTAATATAGAACTGAGAAGCTTTATATAACATCGTGAATACGGTCGATAATCCTATTTTATTGCCGTTATCATCGATGGTATGGTCTTACTTTTTATGATCAGCTTGACCAAGTATAATCTCTTCCCCCTCATTTTTATTTACCTTATCGTTATCTTCATGTTTACTATTGATTACAAATAAGCTTTTTGTATTCATTTCAGTTTTATCTAGTCTAATAATTTCTAGCGTCAGTCTACACCTGCACAGGTGTGTTGTTGATTAACTAAGTATATCAATGTAAATAATGCGTTGTAATTTTCCTGGGTTTCTTGCATGTTCTTTAAGAATATTAAAAAGTTTGGAAAGTTGCTTTTTAGTAACACATTGTTTCTTAGACTAAAAAAGCTATAATTTTGAGTCATTAATGGTAGTAATTCAAAATGTAAATATCTGTAATAAACAGTGATAATTAGGCGAATAGGGCTGAGCCGTAAAGTAGGTCTTAAATATTGATGTACAACTCACTAACACTTCTACTTATATGTTAAATTAACTACAAGAAGTTGTTAAACGTTTCTCTAACCTTTGCAAACAGTCCCATTACTCCTTCTTTATGATAACGATCGAATAGAATGGTATAATCGTAAATGTACATCATTGGGCTAGCAAAAACAAGATATATGAGGGACGGCCAATGTAAATATAACTATTAAAGAATATCGCTCGACGGTGGCAACCATGTTGCCAATGACAGTTTAATGTTTCCTAAAACCATTCCAAACAATAAGCACTTAATTTAAACTTATGCGGTACTCGTTATAAATGACAAATGATTAAAAAACTCTTCGTAATTGATGGGTAAACGTGCGAATTAATAGTAATAGGGATCGATAATGATATATAGACCACGAACAAATGTTTGACGGGTAGATTAGCGTCTATAGTCGGTTTGTAAGTACTGCAGTATGATAATGTAGCACCTGCTTATTGGAAACTGGCTTTTGTTCGCGGTTTTTCTCGCGTTCGTGTATTGGATCAATAAAAAAGGGTTGTTTATTATTGCAAAAACATGCATGCTTTCTGCACTTTTTCAGGATTATAAATTTATGTAACCAATATTTGACGATGGAGAAGCAACTGAAATTAATATTTAAGACATATTTTATTTAATAATTGCTTGTAAAATAATCCAAAATATCTACTTTTTCTAACTTTTTGTATACCCGGCCGAAAGGCATCCACTGCTGGACATAGGCCGCCTCCACGCTCCACCACAATAACCAATCCTGTGCGTTTTGTATCAGGTCGTCGGTTCATCTTTTGGAAAGCCTCTCTTAGTCTTCCGATACGTGGTCATCATTTCAAAAACTTCCGACCTCAATTCGACCATCTATTGTACAAGCAATGTGCCCTGCCTACTGCCACTTAAGTTTTGCGATTGGTTTAGTTTTCCTGCAGATAATTATCTTCATTTTTGACAATATCACGCAAAGATACTCTGAACATAGCCTTATCCATTGCCCTTTGGGCCCAGCTATGTTATTTGCTTTACATTTCATTTCCTATCCCACATTGATACATGCACGATTTCACGACAAATAAATTGCAAAAGGTTGTTTGTTTTCTATATTTTTACATTTGCTTAGATTCTAATCGGGACACCTTGCTCAAAGGTCACCATGTTTCTTTGTTTCACTGACCCTTAAACTTTTTAAATGTCGAGGAGATTGTATATATTCATGAGAATAGATGCATCAGTGATATTTATATTTAAATCGAATATCTATTTTTTGAGACAGATTATTCGATTTCAGTATAAATATCAATGAGTGGGAATAACATAGAAAAATAAGCAATATATAATTTAGGTGTTCTTTATTATATGAATGGACTTTTATGAACAAATTAGGATTGGAGTCATTAGGATTGGAGATTATTCGTATATTCAAACAGAAATGGAATTTTAGATACATCTAAAAGAAAATCCGTCTGTAAATTTCAGTTTTTCACAATTTCAATATCTAAAAGGTTATTTAACAGAAATTCGATTTCACAAAAATTCATTGTACTTGTAAACACAAAAAGAATATTCTAGCAAATTCTAGAGCGAGGCGCGATCACGCCGGCCGGTGACATGCTATCGGCCACGTTCCTACGACATAAATCACCGACGCCGCTTGTTTTACCAATAAAATTGATTCTTTCGCGAATCGCGAGTATTCGCGAACCAACGTAAAGTTTTTGAATTTTATTTTATATATATGTTTTTGAATTTGGAATTTTTCTTTTTCTTTTCTTAATTTTTTTCGGCGATGACATTGATGGATAGTAGGCAGTTACGTTGATTTGATTGAAAATTCATTTTATTTTCGTTAGAGAAAACAAGGATCAGTCTGAACGTTCGTAATTCAATTTAAGTTTAGCGCTAGCTTGCCTTAAGTTTATGTACACGAAGAATGATAGCCACCATTCTGGCAACCGTTACGTTTGATATTAAAAGTTAATTAATCAAGTTCAGAGTGGTCGAAATTAAATTCGTTTCTGTTACGGTTTAACGACATTGTGACATAAACTAGCTATATTTCATCAACGGATCATCAAATATATCTCGTAAAAAAGCGATAAGTTGAAAAAACTGGTTTTTGAAATTGCGAATTATTGGGTGGAGCGATAAATCAGTGATACACATTCGATATCAATGGTGTCGCCCCATAAACGAGCGCTATTTATCTGTCCTATATAAAAGTGCACGCGTGCCCACCATTGATCAATGAAAAATCGTATCATTGACAATATATCCCTTATTTTCAATAATGATATATTACTCTGAGATATAAATAATGCATTGATGCTAATAAACGACTGAATATCGGTTAATAGAATATTAAAGCGCTATAGATCAAATCACGACTTTGTCTGCATTATATCTGCATACATTATGACTGTGGTTATCGGTTTTACGCTCATTTTAAGATTTGTTAAAATAATTTATTATTTTTGGATGTTCTTTGTGCGTTTCAAACCCGAGTACGTATAAATAATTTGTTACAATAAAACATCAATGCATAAATATATCAAAATCTCGCGTATACTTAGCAAATTGCGCCTTCTATACATGAAATAATCAATCACAAGAACGATTTATAACATTAAAAAAAAACATTAATTTGAAGTTAAGATTTTTTGATTAAGACAAGGAAAGGTCGTTCATCTCTGCCTCCTAAATTCGTATCATATATCAATAAGAAACAAGACGATATGCAGCACCCAAACTTTTACATTCCTAACCCTCTAAGTGCGACGGGGTCATTTGTCCCCAACATACAAGAGTCAAGACACAGTTAGCGCAGAATGTTTTCTACATAGTCCAGTGGTATGGGCTTTATTATTTATTATACGGAAAACAGAACAAACTAACCAAAAGTGTCCACGGTACGGAAGCAGCGGGACGCAACAAAACAGAGTGGAATAAAGAAAATAGAATGACGCGTGTTCGAACAGGAAAGCCGCGGAGTAGCTTTCGTGTGAATACGTTTAGTTTTTTTTTGTAGCATTTTTTTCGGTAGACGTGTTTTTAATTTAGCGAGAATTTTTCAAGGTATTGTTTATAAGTAATTATTTGATAGGCGTAGATAAAAAAAGATTGAATTATTTACGTAGTGTTGTAGCGAGGTCGCACAAAACTAATTTTTAATTTAACGTGTCTACAGGTCCATAGTTCCAGTACATAGTGTGAGCGAGACAGTAATATCTGAAAAGGAAAGCTTGACAGGAAAACGAGGCAAAAAGAGTGGCATGTACTCGCCTCGGCAGCGCTGTGTGAAACCTCTGGGGACTTGGCAGGACTCACGCTGTACGTAGCAAATACGTAGACAATTATCACGGTAAATCAAGTTTTCCTCGTATGCATGTATACTGTACAGCGCTTAGATAAACCCATCTTTGTCTTGAAACATTCGTAACATCAAACACCCATTAATGTTTATTGTGTGTGGGTAGAAATAGTTTTAACAAGCAATAATTTTACACAAAATAGATTAATATGCAAGCGTTGTAAATATTGTTTTATAACTTATTTTATTTATTCAATGTTATTTAAATGTTACCTACACACCGTTGGTGTAAATTGATATCTTTATCGTAAATGTTTTAATTTACAATTCGATTTTTATTACAACAGTGACGTATTAACATATTTTATTAAAAGTTGTACTTACAGTGGTTTTAAAATATAAAAGAAAATTTTAACCCATAAATGCTGTAGCAAGTCCACTCGACCGGCGATCATAACGCCAAAGTTTCTCTCTCGCAGCACATATGCGGCCTTTTCTTTTATTTTTCCTCCATTTTCCATTTCCACTAAAACGAAAGCGACTTTCCACGGTGACTTTTTTCAACTGCAAAGCTGCGAGGAATTGTGGCAAAATAATAATAAAAAAACAATGAACGAAGAGAAATGGAAATAAAAATTTGCTTTGTCATAAATCATGAAATGCTTCCGGCTGGTTGCTTTATTACAAAGAAACTTTGTATCAATGTTACGAAGCTTTTATTGTCCGCGAGGAAATGAAAAGGCCGCTAATTGTATAGGAAGGTAGATCTATTAAAATATTTGTTCACTACATTTTTATCACATCAACATTTTCACCCTAAGCATGGCAAAGCTCGTTTTGGTAACTGTGTCAATTACACGAGTGAATGCCAAGATTTGGAGAAAATATTCACGAATAAGAAAATAGGCTTGTTCAAATCTGCCACTATAGGGTATTGTGAGTAAACGGAAGAGCTTAAAGCATCGCTCGACACAAATCCCAAGCGGAAAGATTCCATTAAGAAAATCAAAAAAGGTCTGTTCAGTTCACAGCCTGCGACTATTTTCATTTAGCAAAAACAACCCATAAATTGTCATCTTAACGAGATTTCTGTTTTTGCAGTATTCGCACCCTCGAGTGTTCGGTGTTCGGCTAGCACCAGTTCGGTGACGTCCTTGTTTCGTATTGCACGGATTGTTACGTCAGCGGCTTTTGTTAAACGACGCCGCCAGAGTCGGCTGGCCGAAGCACAACGATCCCTATATAATGATTCTCAAATACCCGAACAATTAATCATCGTTCATTAGTTGATTTCATACATTGTTATTACAGTATTTATCATCGATGTGTGAAAATGTATACAAAAGTTTCAACTGAGATTTATTAAAACTTCTGCACTCAATTATTTTCTTTGTCTATCCGAGTTGTAGATACAGTACGAGTATGTGCTTTGGCACGCCAAACGGCGCATGCGTGTCAAGACATCAGACGCTGCGCGCGAGTGCGTGCAACCGCTTCGGGTTATTTATTGCCTTACTGATGAATTAGTTTTGTTTATATAGCACCTTTTCATTTGAGGGTTGACTTTTAAAACGCCAATGAATATCTTATTGACTTTTTATTGTTTTATTTTACATTTTATTATACCGTAGTTCGGATTGGTATCGTGAAATAATTAAATTATTTGTGCTAATCAATGCTATAAACTTAATAAACTTATTTTTAAAAACAATAAACTGTAAACGTCCAACTTACTAATTTGTTTTCGATTTGACTAATTATTACAAGCAAATTTTTATTTATAAGTGTATAAAATATTATACCTATTTAATAGAAAATTACGTTAGTATTGACTACAAAACAAAACTGAACTACATCTGTACTAAACATTCACAAACTCAAAGTGGAATAAACTCGGGAATATCATAATTAAAGTGCCGTTTCAGAGTTCGGGTCCTGTCACGTGATACCGTTGCCCAAATTATCCGGGCCTCGTGTCATCTTGTCCCAATCCAATATGGCGCCGTAAATCCTCGCAGGGGGAGACGGGCGGTGGAGGGGGTACGTCACTCAAACTTTCTCTGTACTACGTCTTACGCTCTCTCGTCTCGGTCTAGGGGTGGGTACGGCCAGACCCTCACACGTACATTTTTTATTTCACGCGGTCACGTCGCGATGACGGGTTGAATTGTATTTTTTTACCTTACAAATGTTGTTGAGTTTTTGAATTTCGAATCGTTTCTTTCTGGTATAGTTTTGAAAAATGCTCTATAATGATTTACTGAGTAGCCGTTCAATGAGTACTTTTATTTAGTTTACGTATAAGCATTTTTATTGAGTTTGTTTAGTTTATGTGTGGGTATTTTATCGTAGAATGTCGGTGCTGACGCTACAGGCCCCAGTGCGGTGGTGCGCTTCGAAGAATTCTCAGATAGAGTTCGAGCATCGGGATGAGTAATCTCTTTTGTTTTTCTAAGAACATCGCAGCCGTGCGATTATCGGCATGTTTTCCACACTCAAGCTTTTAAATAAAATTGGTTTTATTAAACATCTGCTCGCGCACTACGTATATTTGTAATTGAGAACGTATTGTATCGATAAAAAGCTTTTTGTTATTTTGCTGCGTTTTATACACTCCCAAGTCAATTTTTTTTAATTTTAAACTGATGTTATTTGTAGTCGTTAGATAGAAATATTCATAGAAGTACTGACTATTAATACAAAATAAATTTTGCATTTAGTTTACGGGTAGCATTATGCATCTATCAGTATTCGTTGTGCAAACACCTACATATTTGAATATCAAATGAAATATATGAGTTACATGAAATTTATGATGGCGGCATTCTGCCTCAGTTGTCAGTACAACTAGTATAAATTAACAGGCTGAATAAATATCTACCTTCGCCATTTACTTCAATACCTGTATTTAAGGTTGAAACTATTTTACTTTATATGTCTGGTCTATTTTACATTGCTTGTTTATAGTCAAGTTTTTTTGAAACAGGAAATATTTCTTAGTTCATTGTTAGATGGTGATTCAGTATAGGAAAAACGTTGCATGTTAGCTAAAGTCTTCAGAGAGAAAAGGGCATGTTTTACTTGTCTAAGTAACTGTATTTGATAAATGGTTTGCTTAAGTTGAGCATAACCGTTAGATAGGATCTAAATCTCATAGTATTTGTTTCAATTAATTCATGAATCCCCAAGCGACCACCGGTGGCCGCGCATCTATTGTCTTACTATTGTGTCTCTAATTGACGGTATCTGAAGGGTTAAACCATTTACTCAATTAAGTTTGGCCATTCGTTGAACTATGTTGGTAACCTTGGATCTCCTTCAAGCGTAGTCCTCTACATTTTCCTATAGATTACTTTAAGCCTTCTAAAGAGGTGCATTGAGAGCGACCATGTTTCAGAGTCATTATATCATCGAAGAATCAAAAAATCGCCAAACTCAAGTGGCAGTGGGCAGGTTACTCGCAGATCATAGTGAAGGGAGCTGAAAGGTTCTGGAGCGTCGATACTTGTGAAAGATCTACGTCCAGTAAGGGAGGATGTATTTTGGCTGAAATGTAGATGGAACCATTTGCAGGTCGTATTAAAACACCAAAAAAAAAAACAGTAAAAAAATAATGATCATTATCTTATATCATTATTTTTTGCATGGTAAGTAATCTCTATGAAGAAAATCTTCTAACGCAGTTTTTCTCTTAGATCAACAAATAGTCACAAAATTATGGTTAATGTTAAAATTATGAATCTAATTGAGAACAAAGTAAAAAGACATACACATTTAAAGTATTCGAATTAAAATAAGAACAAAACAAAAAACAAATAATTGGTTAACACTGGTTAACAAGTTGTCTGTAAGAAATTGCCCTGTGTGATAAGACCGCCCATTGTATACTTACTTTTAATAATGTTTGTCCTGTATTTTGTTTATGTGGTGTACAATAAAGAATATAATAAAAAAATAGAAATTAAACAGTTACATTCAGAGATGGCCAGTCCAACTGATGAATACCATTTACGACCAGGAACTGGCACCATATTGTAGAGAGCTGAATGATCCAGCACATGCGAAACATTTAAGCGAACATGATTCTCCCACTTAATAGATAGAAATCTAATAGAACATTATTGCAACCTATGCACAATAATTTGGGAAAAGTTTTCACAAGATTACTTTTCTTAGAAATACAAATATACCTAAAAGACTTATTTCTGGAATACACTTATAATCAAATTAAGCACAACAAAAACATCTCAGTAACCAAACTAATCCAATAATATTGATCAAATAGAAGCCCCATAGTAATCCCACTAATACTCGCGTGACCAACCCCTATGTGTAAGACACAAATGAAGCTGCTAGGCATTGCTTTTCAATATACTGACCATCCATCAGGCCGTCTTAGCGCCACGGGGGGCGACTATATTAGAAAACCTTCGTCAGCTGATGTCTACACCTTCCCGATACAAAATATACGTGAACAGATGCCACGGAAGCATTAGACAAACGGTCATTGTCGTTAGTGACCGGCCAATGACCGAAAAACATGGCGGATAGATACAACAATATTTTTCTCTATGATAAATGAAAAGAAAAGAAAACTAGAAAAAAAAAACCGCCTGTAATAAATTAGATTTCATATTTTTTTCAGCGATTAAGCACTAATTAAGTTATTAAAATGTAAATTTCTGATCCTAACACGTCAAAAAATAATGTTATTTTACACTGCGGAACGGGGTATATATTTCCGTGTGCGAAATGAATAATAGTATCGTTGCAACCGTTACAGTTTACGGAGACTTTCGACATTGGCTGGTCAGTGTTGATATTACCTAATATATTCAGTTACACTGTTTTAACATGTAACTGATTATACAGTGCATCAGATAGTAACAATGGTAATTGTTTAATTAACCAACAGAGCTGGTAAAAACATTTTTATGAGTGCTATAAAAGTTGAATGTGGCTATTCCTGATAGCTAACTAGCTCATTCTCCGCAACGCAAAGGTTTTGCCTTATTTACTGCTTACTCAGGTACTACGTTTTATAGCGTGATGATATTTTATGATCCTTGTTGGTTATAAAAATGGGTCTAATTGGTCAATATTATTGAATTAATGATGTATTAGGGAATGTTGCTTTGTCTTTTACGCTTCTTTAAGTGGTATAGTTTTCTTTATAGTATTATAGCCTTTTATTTTTATGTTGCGTAAAAACTTGGTATTTTTAAAAATAGTTCAAAGTCTTAACACCTTTATTTCTATAACAAAAAAATTCGGTATTAATCAACTCTGCCTGTTTTAGACGGTATTGAAAATATCGGTTACCGGTAAATTTCTGGTCCAAAACACGAGTTCTTAATTACACTTGTGCTTAAAAATAGAGCTAAATTCCTTATCAAAGAACATCTTTACAACGGCATTAATAATTTTAAAGTAACGAATTATTTTCGTGAACAAAACGTAAACCGAATAAAGGCGGGCTAGTAATTATACTTAATAATTTTATTCATTATAAGCATTGTTTTGTACGTGCGGAAAAAATGTGTAAGAATTAGAATGCGTGAAACAAAGATTCTGTATTTAGGCAAACATATTTTTGCATTTTCAGTAAAAGACGTTGACCCTTATTGGGTTGTTATAAGGGCTATGTTGAGTGCTTGGGTAAGGTTGTGTATCCGTATTCTGTAGCCCGCTGCGTTTACGAGTTTAACGGTATGGGATCGCGGTCGAACTGAGTTTTGGACGAAGAATTAATTATGAAAACAAAAGCTCGAGTTATTGTTACTTCTCACAAAGCTGGACATGTTTGGACGTTTTGCGTAATTTGCGGACAAAACAGCCTTGTCATATGCTTGAATTTTTTTTTAAAGTAATAATGGGTTTTCATTTTGACAATTACTTTGAACAGAAAGACGTTGCATGTGTTTAAATTCTTGGAACAAAACTGTTCAGGGTTGTGATATTTCATCATCATCATCATCATCAGCCTTTTAATGTTCCCACTGCTGGGACTCAGGCCTCCTTTCTAGGAGAGGGAATGGGCGATAATCCACCACGCAGGCCCAGTGCGGGTTGGTGAATGTCACAAGTCGTCGAATTTTTGGTTCTAAGACATGCCGGTTTCCTCACGATGTTTTCCTTCACCGTTTTGAGAGCAGTGGTGATAAAATAAATTACACAAAGTAATGCGCCTGGCTGGGTTCGAACCCGCGACCTACAACTCGGAAGTCGGGACCATTACCACTCGGCCACCACTGCTCTTTGTGATATTTAAGGAAAGAAAATTAATATCGTCAAGTGCTACGCTAAAGTTCGAGGTAAAGCCGTATTGGATCCGTTCCAGCTTCGTAATAGGAAAAGTCGCGGGTAACGCCGATCGACAGGATCCGAATGAAAATTCGATTAGTTTTACACTGTCTTATACAGAATACTCTCCTCTCGAAATGTAATTAGTCTACAAAGAAACAAAACACGTTCGTAGATTTTTTAAATAAAGAATGGATCGGTGAATTTTTAATGGTGGTCTAAATAATATTTTCTTAATTAATATAGGCTTATACAAGCGAATTTCTACAAATTGTGGTGCGGTCATCTGTGCGTGCAGTCCAATTTACTGTTACCAGCGGCTTTTGTTGCTTAAATAATTTATGAGGGCAGTAAAAATATGATTAGCGCGACTGAACACGTCTTGTATTGAGACATCGCTCAGCGGGACTTTTATGGCCTCATTTGGACTATTTGAGGGCGCTTCCTTGAACCATAACCGACCAAATTACTCTAGACCTCTTAAACACACTCATATCAGTACAATCACCAAACAACTAAGAGGTCTCAGTAAATTGGCTAAAACTTTTTTAACTTGATACCACTAAAAACCGTGCCTACTTTGTTCCGTGCCGTTGTGTTCAAAATTTAAAGCCAGGAATGACTTTGACGTCGTAAACTTTATAGCTGTTCTTATGAGCCGTGTGAATGTTTAATGGTCACTTACGAGAATTTTACAAGTTTCTTTTTAACTAATCATTTAGTCAGATAAACAAAATGGCGAATTGTGTGTTAATTGGGGATATTGTCAATGTATACCTAGAAGCTTGGAGAGACATAAGAGATGGCGGTGTTATAGAAAAAAAAGACCTAATATCTCAAATGTCAAAATGTGACATTGAGTGATTTGTAGCTAAGCTCCGCCTGTCCCGTGTTTCAAACATCACCGCTCGGGGCAGACAGCTGAGCGCTAAGCTTTGCAGAGACGCAACTGACTTGCATACCGCCGTCCCCCTCTCACTCATTGTACTCGCTTACTTCTATTTCACACCGTGAATAAGACTCTATCCTATTCTATAAACGGCACTACCTATCGCTATACTTACCTGAGTGCTTTTCTAAAAGTTCAACGCTTCTATGCAGTTTATATGTAAAAAGATTTTGTGTGAAGCGTTTGTACGGGTATTTTGCGATCACGTTTTTTTTTTTCTATTATTCCTGCACTGACATTTCAAGGTGAGTTCTGATTGTCGTGTTTATAAAATATGTTTTTCATAGTTCCTTTCTGTATTTGGCAGTTCAGTGCAAAAGTTGATTCTACAGAGTATTGTTAAGAATATTGGCTGAGAATGGCTAGAGAATATTTTCAATAATATTTTATATACATTTTAGACTAGAACTAGACTAGAGAATAAAATATCTAATTTTATTTTATTATTGTTAATACCGACCAGTTTATCCTGTCCATCTGTGGTTTGACGTATGCTTGGTTAAATAAGTTTTGTACGTACCTGAAAGATAAAAAAATATATATTAGCAAAATTAATTAAGCCTCCTATTTAAGCATTAAACAAAATATCAACTGCCCGCCTAAGCATAAATAAGAAAAACCTCTAGAATAGACTTTCAAACAATCCGATGAGTGATTTGAATTACACTTATACTGACAAATGCTTGCACTGACTGGACAGTTCCACTCAATTCTGTGTGGTTTTTTTTAGAAGTTCATCTCAGATTCTGATTGACTTTTACCTATTTGCTTGCTGTATAGACTTTAAAAGAGACTGACTTATGAGTTTGTTTTGATGTTTATCCAAGGTAAAAAAAAAATTTTTTTGACCAAAAATGTTATTTGTTGGGTGGATTATTATTAGTTGGAAAAATTGGCCTCATCTAGTTTGAATTGACGAAAAAAATTATGGTATCATTTTTTATTTAATTCCAAAAAAATAGCATTTATCATTGACATAACTGATAGATATTGAGAATAAGTACGTTTTATCTGCAACTAGCCACCCTTATAGACTTAAAGCCTTTTTCATAAATCTCTCTGCCATTTGGTAAAAACTGCATAAAAATCCATTCAGTAGTTTTGAGATTATTGTAAACTGACAAACCGGAAAACATCTTTATAATTTCCGTAAACATTAAGTTACCTATCCACCTTAGTATAAAATATTCACACGATTGATCAACTAAAACCAGTGACAATAAAACATATTATGTCAACTTCACATAGGCATGTTGACCACAGAACGCGACCCAATACTAAAGATAAGATATTAAATGCACTGCATTTAATTGCTTATTAAGCATCTGTTTCTTATGAATGCTTGTCTATGATCCGAGTCAATTTCGGTTCGTAATATATAGGACGGTGTTAGTGTCAAATTGTTTCTCACATGAATTTAATTAATGGCTGGTAAAAAGGGGCTATGTGCGGTATTAAAATATCTTATCTCGTTGCTCTAAGTTTGAGATGCTGTAATGGGTTGTTCAAAATTGTAAACTGACAGATACTTGAAAGCATCAATGAAGACAATATTGATATAACCAGCTTTTATACCATCTAATCAGATTTTATAGCATCAAGAGACTTAAAATTTGTTTTGATTTTTGCCAAGAATTTTCCTAAATTAATTGAAAGAATCACTACTGCTCTGGAATACAAAAGGCCACTGAATAAACACGGGAATATTTTAGTCAGTAAAAGTCTGATAATCCCATTAGCTTAATTTACAACGGAAGAAGTTATTTGATGATTTCCCACCCTTTAAAAATATAAATATGAACTTACAAGCTATTGAATATATCTAAGCATACAACTTATACATTTCTTCCAAAACTTTTCAAAGTCATCTCTGCCATCGCCAGACAGATGCTCGGTCACCCTATCTGTCTAAGGGTCCAAGATATAAATAGCGTAGCTTTAAGTGGCAAAGCGCGCCAACTTGGGCCCTCCCGTTGATAAGATCGCATTAGGGCGTAAAGTAACCGACTGCTACTGGTTTTTGTCATATCAATATAGATATATGTATTGAATTTAGAAAGCTTTGTTTAAGTGGCCTGAAAAATATAAGTTTTTAAATGCTTCCAATGAACTGAAAAAGCAAATTTTTCAAATCTATTTTTGGATTTCTGATTAAGGTCTATCAGTCAAGGTAAATGTTTCATTTATGCTTATGCAGAGTGACTACATATATTTTAAACAGTTCTTAAAATTTTTGACCATCGATCTAACCAACAAACCACTCACATCGATCCCGTATTGTTATTTCAATTAATGATATCGTCTTCGTCCCAGCCATGAGAAATGGAACCAATTTAAAAGAATTGCCTTTTAAAGTTGTCCCGCCAGAAGCCAGCAGAATTCAGTTTTAAAGTGACTAATGACTGAATTAATAGTACGTAATCGTGGAGAAGAAATAATAGTATGCGAATACTGAGTCCTTTATTTATCACCACATGACGTGACTGATGAATAAGAAATTAAGGATAATACAAAAGAACAAGTTTCAGAGACCTATTCGGTATACAACGATAACTAAGCTAATGCCTACAATTTTGTTTTAAACCAATAAATTACACCAGAATTCAAAAGAGGCAACCCCAAACAGAAAGGTCAGGAAGTGTCTACACCTCTTTTTTGGAAACGTTTCTTGCGTGCACGATTGAGTGAAGGACGAAACCTGGTCGAGGCACGGCGAAATAAAGAATGATTACATCGCGGAGGCGATAACTCCACTATCACATCCTGGAATCAAACACGCTTCGTACGAAACAAACGCGAACGCTTCAACGATTTACTCAGGCGATTTTTTACGTCAATTAGCTTTGAATCCAGAATAAGTAGGTAGTGAGATCCCTGGACGTATTTCAAAGAATTATATTTTTGCGTTCTTGACTCACAAGTCACAAAGGAATATGTACTGGTTCACACTGTGATAGTGATTCTTTATGTCTTCGCAGTATCTTGGTAAGAGCCTCCTGGAAGTAGTAAAGGACAAGATCTGAATTGTATATTACCTTTGCAACATAGTTGTGGGTCCTGTTTATTGGTAGTAATGAATGACTATTAATATTTAATAAACGCTTCGGTTTTATGGCCTCTACTGCGACATTGATATGCTTGTGCTCATGTGTGTCGTAAAATTACGATAGTAGATCATTATCAATACTGATATCGGTTTCTATAAACTAAAGTTTGTCACCATTAGCCTTTGAATTTCCTTCTTCGCGCGGAGTATTTATTTGATTATCAAACCTGTTTCAGTAGCAATAATAGTTTTTGTGAATTTGAATGACTTTTGAGAATAATACCGCTGCTTCCCATCCTGTTGACATTATATTACTAGATGAAGCTATACAAAATTGTAATAACCTTTTCGGTAGCTGTATAGCTCTATTCTAGTGTATAGCATTGTAAGCCGAGCCCCTAGCGGGCACCTATCGAGTGACGTCACCGGAAGTGGCGTGGGCGGGAAATGAGATGCGAGTGTTCACGACGCCTTATGTACTCACGTCTGTATTAAACTTTATATGTGTGTTGTTATTTACTGCTAAGTTCTGCATATATAAGTGATTTAATTAAAATAACAGAGGAAGTCTGAAAGATTCAATAAAAAATTTCAAAAAAAAAGTCTAACTATTTATGGGTCTGATCCAGTAAATTTCCAACTCACAATTATCAATAAAAAGTTTGTTCGAGTGTTTAAATAGTAATTTCTTACAGTAGGCTTCTGTTTCAAGAAACAGTGAAATATAGTCGTACAATTATGAATTCAGCTCATGAAGTTTAAAATAAAGTTTATGAGAATTTTATACATAAGGAACGCTAGAAGGCTGTAACCTTTACAAAGGCAAGTCTTCCATCGCTTTAAGCGCTGGCTAAATTAATGTGAAAGACAGCTTGAAGTGCTTTATAGATAAATTAGAACATAGTAACGACAAAGGTGTTAATATATTTTTTGCGTCATTGTTTTAGTAATTGGTGTTAACAATATTTGAAACATAGTCAACTTTGCACCTGTATCTGAGACAAAAGCTTTTACTAACCAACTATTAATTGCTAATGAACATGAAATTCTTTACGAAAGTAAGTTGGCGCAGTAACTTTTTCTTCGTGCAATATAATTGCTAATTTCGTGTGAATGTAATAGCTGTTCGGAACATAGATCGTTTTGACCGTTAAGCTTGGAACCGCCCACATCCTACTCATATTTTTCATTGGGATACAATATGGCAAAGCAGGTGGTCATTGGTCCGTGGTTTTTGATGCAGTTTTCTTTTACTTATTTTATGAAGTTCGTGGGAATTATTGGGTTTATCAGTACATGTTGTTGGTGAAAATGTTAAGATATCGTTTGGTTAAAAATTTGGTACATAACCGAATACTCAAATTTTAAGCTACTGAACCTAACATTGTGCAACGCTTTTTGAAAACGTCAAAACTAGGATTAATTCTTTACTTTTTTGGTTGCACTTTCCCTTCTATCACCTAAAAAATTTCTTCGTAACAGTCTCCATTAAACATTTTTTGACTAACTGTACAGTAACACGTAGATCATCAAAACCAAACATGACATATTTTTTCCCCAATTCGTACTTAAACCTAATCATATCGTTTACCCAAATATTCTGTCTGTGTGTCCCACCCCACCTGTCTTATTGGATGAAAACAATAAAGGAAATTGCATTAGGTCCCCTACTGATTAGAGAGCCAATCTATTTTAATGTGGTTTCGGCCGTCGATCAAACATGCAATCATGTGTGGAAATTGTGTATATAAACAAATTTGTTTTTGTGTCTTCCAAGAAAAAATGTGAAGGGACGAATATATATAGAATGGAATTTTAATTCAATATGTTAACTTCTGGTACAACGACTGTTAATTTTTATTAACTAAAAATAGGTGAATTAGGCGTCGCTCAATGTTATTTGGTATTCTTACTAATAAAAAAATAAATCAGCTAAAACAAAACGAATCGAAATTGGTTAACCCAAGCATTAGAACCTCCGTATTCTAATATCGTATTCTCGTCACATTTCTGGATCGGTGCCTCTTATTCCGTAGGCGTTAAATCCACTAATACATTTTGGGCTCACTGTCGGCATCGGCCAAAAATCAGGGCGAACCACGCTGCCCTGCATAGCAAACAGGCCGAAGTAACCCACCATGTTCCTTACTTAGACTATCTACACACTCTTACATTTCCATTGACTGTGCGGTTGAGAGAAATCGATTGCAATCGGTTTCTGACTATTCAATGGAGTGTGAATGATCAGTTTGTGCGATGAAATCGTTTAGATTATCATAAAGCTGTGCGTTGTGTTCTTTACTGAGACTATCCACACGCTGTAACAATTTCATTGACTGCGATTGGAAGAAATCGATTGCAACCATCTTTTGACTACTCAATGTTATCTGAAATATCAGTTTCCCCGATAGAATTGCTGTGATCGTCAGACTTTGGATCCGTTTTACTAACTTCCGAAGGAGTTCCTAAATTACGTACAATTTGGGGTCGCTGTAAGTGTCTATGTAAATGTAGGTTTTCGGACGGCTTTAGTTGGCTTGATGTCTCATGGGATCGTGTTAATCCAAAATAAAGGTCTGTTTTGTTCTTTGTATTAAAGCCGATTTGATGTGTTTGTAATCAGCTTCGTGTTTCTCATTATTATGTTAATCGTGTATGACTTTGTGCTTGTGACCACCTACCTAGTTGGCTTTGATGATAATAATTAATATTCTATGCCAAGTGTCAATATATCAACCGGTACTAGTCTATAATACTTTATATGTCAGTCTACACTATTAATATAACGTTTTTTGATAAACGTTTGCATTCATATGTATCCTTGTATATTTAAAAAACCTAATTCTCCTTCACAACTGGCATGTAAGCATTTGTTATGTGCTGTGAATAAAAATAATGTCTCAATAAAATTAGTCAAAATACCACTTTTAGAAAACAAAAGCATAATACGTGGATTTATAGCGACAATAAACGCTTGAACATTTATGAATATGTTCATAAATGTCTTGATAGTTACTAACATACATACATTTGAATCCTAAATAACATACATAAAATAGTTGGCGTGTCCCACTATAAGAATTTCTGTTTGCAGTCACGCGATGGATTCCAAGTTGTCTACATAGAAATAACATCATTACTAGACAAACTAACCGTTTACACAAACTTTATAAGCTCATTATTTTATGTCTTACGTACTATGAAGGCATTCTTAATTACTTTATAGTTTGGTATGGTTTCGAATTTTGAAGCAGGAAATATTTTACTAAACAGTCTTACCAGCAGTGAAAATCTATACCTAAAATAAAAGTTTTCTTTTGATGAAGAGATTATATTACTGAATGATTCGCAAAAGAAATATTAACCACGACGAGCTCCTATAAAAAAAAAAAAACTTAACACTTCCGATATCATTTATCATCAAAATAAAATCAATGAATACGTCTACCTACTAAACATTCTTGATAGCATAAACCAACCCCGAACTGATTGATAATGTCCCAGAAACTGTTTCAAGTCCTTGAAACAAGCTGTACGACTGCCGGGATTCCCTCGGTAGTCAGCTGGGCTATTAAATCCTGCTTTACGACGCACTTACCGCGCTCAACCGGCGACCGTTTATGCACTCGTAATACTAACCTTAATTGGCATATTGAGATTATAGCCTTGTAATTGGTTGTTTTATGCTTGTATTCTAGATAACAGTCGTTCTCAACGGCCTATTGATTTGCAAGAACGCTTTTGTTTTTGTTTACGTACGTAAATGGCTCATTACGTGAACAAATGAAGCCGTTAAAACAGTTGTAGGATTCATTTAAAATGAGAATGTGTGAAGTTTTTTTTTTTTAATATGCGATATGAAAAAGGTTTTATTGAGTATTAACATGATGCTTAAAGTTGTATGTATGTTTTGTACACACTTGAACTTACATCGGTGAATGTGAAGGAATGTAATAAGCCTTTACAAAAGCTCACAAATTGGTACTGTTTTAAAAAAGTGACACGGATGAAAAAGCTCACCGGGACTACCTATTATTGGTTTTTTCAGAGCCGGTTGAAAAAATGATAGCGATTTTCAATTGCAATTCAGTCGCCATTTTCACATATCCAGACACTCGTACAATATCTGTTTCGTGTTTTTACATCGTACACAGGCTGGCCGCGTAAATTCGAAATGCCTGATTCTGGCGTACACCAGTATTTTAATTACTCGGTTCGAGAATGATTTATATCACAACACAGACGCGAATGGCACTAGACTTTGTTGTGGTGATGATTTTATTTTCGCGAACGCAAAATATAGGTGTTTTACTTCGTGGTCAAAGAAATAAATCTAAGTGTCATTAAGTCCTCAAAATTACCATAAACGAATTCAGGTAAGCGGACATTTAAAGTATCCATTTCAATTACATGAATTATGAAGTATCTAGAACCGGTAACCAGAGCAATCAACTACCATGATACCATACGAAATACCTACACAAATGATAATTTCGTAAAAACGTACGAAATCCGTGTCCATTTCGAAAGTGTTTCGAAATATGGAAGTCGTTATATTTATGAAGTTTAGACACGGTCGGAAAGGAAATTGGACTAGAAAATAAAAATAAAACTGTTTGTAACGGGGTCACGGCCCGCGGGTTCTCATGGCATCAGCATCAGTTGCTTAACTTGTGTTTGATAAGCTACATATGTGCGTACCTAAATACATATATTTAATGCTGGAACATTCTACGATTAACATAAAAGCCTAATGTAGAAAAGATTAACTTTAATTATTATAGGGTCTAGTATAGTGCCTTGTGCTAGTCTGGCTGTAGAGGAAAAGTTATTCAGAGAAAAAATATCGTTTTAACAAAATTCACGATTTAAAAGAAGGTTATAAATCAACTTGATTTCCTAGATGTACGATTTAATGTGCAATCAATATAAAAACTATACCTTGTATTGTAGCTATCCTGTCGAAGGGCTACCTCAGGTCTCGGTCCAATTTAAAGGTAAGTAGTATAACAAAGGCATATTGTAAACTGATAAACAACAAAGCTTCAATAACGCTCGCTTTCACCGACCACCCCCATAACAATAGCTCTTAAATGCCAACACGTTACATTTTGCTCTATCCACGAAAAATCGTGTACAAAAACATAGCAATGTCTTGCGCAAACGCATTCACGAGAACCATTGTTATGAACAATTTTGGGTGCTTTCGTAATATCGCAGTGTACCGTTAGGGACACGCGTCCAAAAGATAAAAACTAGTCTAGTTTCTTTTCTTTTGTAATGTTCCGAACAAAAGGGCAAATATGATTTAGTGGTTGTCCCATTCTTTAAGAATTTGATAAAAAAGCGCTTTTTTAAAAGAGGATTTGTTTTAAGCTGTTGCGTTTGAACCTTTGTGACAAAATGTGGTTTTTAAAAACGTATGTTTCTTGTCGACAGCTCTGCTAGACGTTTATTGAGTTGAGAATAATAAAAAATAAAGACACATTCATTGCATTCCATGGCAATCATAATTTATCTTTGTACCAACTGCCATTCTTTCATCATCATGCAATATGTTCAGAGCTAAATGAGAATATTTTATACTTTATCTCAAATTGTTTTGAGTTAAACTTCATTGTTTATTTTGTAGCAAAGATAGAAGCGGTAATTTTTTACTCTTTTTCTCTGACGGACGCAATTCCCATGGGCGTAGAACAGCGCTAATACACCATTAAGTTGCAAATTAGGTAATCTGTATGTGTGAATTCATAGTACGAGTTTTCCCTTGTCCAAAATCACAGAGTCATTTGACATATAAGCTTTATTGTTAAAATGTGTTACTAGAGTTATTTATCGCTACTTGTGGCTGACAACACATTCCATAAAGTTGTCATGGAAATACCTTGTTGTAAACTGAACCTTAATGCGTATTATGGAGCCTAAAACAATTTATGAACACACAACATATTAGGTGAAACACAGAATGCTCTGTGGCTGTATGCGAACGATTTATCAAACTTTCGACGCGACTCCGGTGCATCTCAATTGTTCGCTGCTAAGTTTCGTGGCTATATTCAAAACAATTGCGAGCCGTTCGATTTACGATCGGCATTTGTTCATGCTAAATTTAAATTGTTAGGCTTGGGACAAACAATTTGCGGATTGCGAGCAACGGAGTGGTGTCGGTCGGCACTCGCCTCTGCCACCTAGCGTGATTTAAGAGCTTGCCGCGCGCTTAAATCATAGCGGTGTCGTCTTCGAGACCGGAATACGTATGCTTTTTGCATTTACAAAGCTTGAATGTAGCCACCGTTGCACCGGCCATCAGTTGCCACATCGCTCGAGAAATATGGTTTGTTTTGTTTCTGTTTAGACGTTCCATATCCGAAGATTAGCTGTTGTAATTCATTCTTACGTGTTTGTAAGTTGTTGGTCAATAATTTTAAATGTGTGTTTAAAGCTGTAATTATGCTCATACGTGTGTATTACTTGAATTTATGTACCATGATTTATAAGGCTTAAGCTGTGTAATAAAGCCGAATTTAATATTTATGTTCTGACTTGAAAGTGTAACAGTGATCGTATCGCGATAGTAGCGATGACTGCTAATGAGATGTAGACGGGCAGCAGACGTATCATTACCGTCAGTTACTTACCTAGAATTACTCACGGTAGGTTATCTAAAGCGGTATGAACAGTAGCGTACTCGAATCGGCGACTTAAACTACAATCACATTGAATTCATACAAAAACTGACCCTGTATTTTATTCGTATGTAAACTATAGACGCTACGGTGCCGCTATATTACATTATTTTGTACTTTAACAATAAAAAATACTAATATTTCTCTCTACAGAAGATATACAATTTTGTACTAAGAAAGGAAAAGAAAGAAACTATCACTGTGACACTCGTTTGTCTATGTAGTGGTCCAGGTAGGAGGAGGATTTGTCGAACTTATTCAGTTTCGTGCGTGAGGTCGCGCGAGTTTAGAGCGCGCGCGTGGTCGCGTGGCGGCGCGGCGTCGCGCGGGGCGGCATGGCGGCGGGCGACGGGCGACTGTGGGCGGGCGGCGCGTCGGCCGCGCGGCCAGCACTGCCGCCGCCGCCGCGACGCCGCCCCGCGTCACCCGCACCCCCCCCGCACGCCCCTGATTAAAAATTCTTACCAAACTTTCTTCTCGGGATAGCCCCCAACTTCCCTTTGTAAGCCACTTTCTTCGTTTTTCCACCTTGACGGGATATCAAGCTCCCATTTAAAGTTCAGTCGAAAGAATGCCGTTCCAAACGGTAGCTCGAAACTTTGAAAGTCTTAGCTAAAATTAATACTTTAATCTCTTACTACCGTACGATACATACGGTAGCTAAACACTATGTGTGTAATAGAAATGCTACAATTTCGGTAATTACAGCCGTTAAATTAAATTACAGTGGTGTAAGAACATGAATACTTTCTATAGAAAGTTTAATTAGTACAAAAATAGCAACCTATAATATGCATATGTTAAGCTGCGTGTTTAATGTATTTGCGTACATAAATGCCGGGTATGAGGTATTTGTCGAGCGCCATTAAGTTTATTACAATTTTGTAATACATTTACGAGGCTTGCGGAGAAGGTGGTCGAAGGTTTTGTCGGCACGTAACGTTTACGTTTAGTTTACAGCAGAAAACTATAGAAACGCTGTAAACGCGCATTACACCCGATTGCCCCCGCAACTTAAGTGCCGGCCGGATTAGAAATGTGCCGTATCTATAGTCCAGTGAACAGTCATAAATCATGAAAAAATGTACATGGATACTAAACGAAAAATAAGTGTAATATCATTACTGAAACGTCTTTTTGTCAGTGATTCAGAAAAGCTCAAGCAAAGTGATAAGAAAATATCGTAAACCAATAAAACATTAAACTACGAAATAATGCCTACGGCGTAGTAGGGTTTGACGCCTACGCCGTAGACCTCTGTATAAAGTAGAATACTTACTATTTTGATAAACTAGTTATTTTATCCTAAGCACTAGTCTACTCTGTTAGATCTAAGGATAATCACCATTGAGTTTGATACTGCAGTGCTTGTCAAATGGAGACAAAATGCTAACAATTTAATGAGAAGAAAGATCGGATGACCTTGATTTTTTAAGTGTAAATATTTTCATTTCAAAATTAATAATCTTTTCAGCAAGGTAAAGCTCTCATCAGCTAAATTAGCTCTCATTTTAAGGTGGTATAACTTCACCTTGCATTTTCACTCTACAAAATTTTCTCATCCAAAAAAAAATTGCAAATTAATAAATCGAACATCAATCAATGCTCTCCTATAGATACGGCCGTGGCCCGCCACCTACGGCGAGCTCACAAAAGACCCCTCTAATCGCCCTCCCGCTTCGCCCCCCTCGCTTCGCCCCCCGGAAAAGCGTGACGACCCACAAATATAATTTTAGGTAAAACTTTCCCCCGATGGTTATACCGAGCTTGGGTGCATTAAATAGGTGACGTACTTTTATAGGGATGTGATGAATTAAAATTTTAAGAAATTTAGGGTTGCTAATGCTTCGGAAAATGTGCACTGATTAATGGTTTGCGTGAGTGGTTGTAATTTTAGTGGAAGTAAAATATTTACGTGCGTATATGTGGAATTTTTGCAACAAAGTGTTTTTGCAATAAAACAAGTCGATGCCTCTTAGGAATAAGGTCGTAAGGCAAAAAGTGTATTTTTACAGAAGTGCCCTTTTTGTAATTATTAATTAATGGTATTAATAATTTGTGAAACAACTTTAACAGATGTTTTTTGCATTATGTAATTAATGACCAGTTTAAACTCACAGTACGAGGCGCTGGAAAGAGATGCAAGAAACTTTCAATAATTTAATTTTTTATAACACTATTTTACTCAGAAAATAGGCTACGACTATATGACAAAGCATCGTAACTATGGGTAAATGGTTATACTGCAATTGATGGATGAAAAGCTTTAAAGAACATAATAAAGTCTTTATTTTACATACAATAGGTACCTATATTTAGTAAACATAAAAAATTAAATTACTTTAATAGATATGATGCTATTTTAAAAGTTCCATTTTAGCAAAACGATCCATTTTAGCAAAATTGTTTTTACTTTTGATAATGTCCATAAACTTAAAAAAAAATGTTTGCTGTAAAATCATTCAGCATCATCATCATCATTTGCTCTCCGGTCGATTGGCCACTCAAGCACTAAGGCGGCGATAGAAAATGTGAAAACGACAAACAGTCACGATAAACTACAATCAATTGCAATCATCACTATCCAAAACTCGCAAACAATTCAAAAACTACGACAGCATAGAGAACTGTGTGACGATCCCTGTCCGCGCCTAACGAACATGGCACGACGATTGTTTCAGCAATCAATCAAACCCATAAATAACCAATATCTTGGCTGTATTTACTGGTTTGTGACGTCATTCACTCGTCCGCATCTAGTTTGACAAGCGTCCGTCATCGAACCGCAGTTCACAATGTTAGCTGCGAATGAATAGTGGCGTCATCGCGTCACTTCGGTTTTGAAAACTAATGTATTAAAATGTTCGGTAGATATTGCTATGTCTGTTAAGGTAGCCCATACACGCTAGGGTGTACCTACCTGACAGGTTTGCCTGCACAGTTATACCTGCCGAGTAAGCTTGCCAGGAGTTGTCAGCAACAGGAGGGGCCCAGCTGGGTCGAAGCCTACCGGGGTCGGGGTTATCCGAAAGGAAACTAGAGCCCCGGTATGAAGGCTAGGAGGAACGGCGCGGGGTTTTTAGTCAGTAAGATTCTGACACTATCTCCCGCTCCACCCAAGAGCGGGTTTTGTCATACGATGATTTTCGACAAAAAAAAGGTAAGCTTGGATGGAAATCTACCTAGTTGTGCAACATACACGCTGCGGTTTACCTGTAAAACTCAACTATATAGGCAAACCTGTCAGGTATGCTCTAGCGTGTATGGCTACCTTTACGAGAAAGGATAAAAGTGAGAAATTAGTATAGTGGAAGTTTGAAAGTAGCGCCAGTGACTGAAAAATTGAAAAGAAATCGTTTATTTTGGTATGGTCTTGTGAAGGAGGGAAGAAAATCATGTTACTAAAAGAGTTCTGAGTATACATGATGGATGGAGATGGAGAGGGAAGTCAAAGAAAAAATAGTTGGATTGTATGAGGAGTGTGAAAGAAAAGGGAGTAAAGTGATAGTGTAACGGGGGTCAGGACAGCATGGAAGAAAAAACGTGTTGAACCGATCCCTATAATATGTGATAAGGGCAGGAAGAAGAAGAAGTTATTGTTACATCTGTAACAGTAAGTGGTCATCATTATCTTCCTAGCCTTTTTTCCTTTTTCCGAACTAGCCTAGGATCGGTTTCCAGTTCAGCCAGTAACAGCTGAATACCCGTATTTTACATGGACTGACTGTCTATCAGACGTCCGTAATCCAGTTACTAGGCAACACGGTACTCCTCAGACAAACTGATGGCCAGAATTTCTGGCGTCTGACTACCTGTAATGACTGTCAAAGATCAACTAATGGATACCAGGATTAACAGCTTTACGTGCTTTCCGAGACACGGGTCACAGTAATGTGCTAGATAAGCTTAGTAAACTTAGGTATATGAATTAAAAAATCACATTGGTCGACTTGCCCGTTTTTGGATCCATGAGAGGTGGACCTTATCCACTTGGTCATCACGACTAACAGTAAGAATAACAGCTAGTTATGTGGTGTATCTATTTTTGAGTGAAAAAAACATCAATCAATTTATGCTGCCCTAGGCTTTACTGACTAGAACCCACTCACGTTCTTTCAGTACCCTTTTACGGTCCAAAGCCGCGGTGACTCTTTCAAACCATCCAACAGTCCGTTGCGTGATATATGAGATTAGTCCAAAAATAGAGCTAATCCATGGACTTATGATAGTTCATAAGTATTTTAATTTCAGCTTACCATCCTTTTTTTGAGATGGGAAATCATGTAATGTCTTCTCCCGCTCTAGGGTGGAGTAAGAGAGCGTGGCAAATTTTAACTGACTAAACCCCCACCTATGTTACTTTGGTTGCCTTTTGCGTTCTAGGACCACAAGGATCCCTTTCATACGTTATCACATAGTCCTAGCAGGCACTGGCTCTGGTGGGCTTATTATAATGACTTTTGGTAGACTTAATTCTACCATCTTCAAAAATATTTTTTTTTATTGATATAAACTAGTGCTTGACTGCGATCCCACCTGATAGTAAGCAGTGATGCAATCTCTGATGGTGAGGTGCACTAGTTTATTAAGAGCCTATTCACACTGGCCATGAAGACACCCAAATTATAATCGGACGCGAAGACCGCAGCAGGCAAATCATTCCAGTCCTTCGACGTATAAATGACGAGGCAAAACGCTTAGTCCGGACCGTAAAAGTTTCAACAACGTGGATACTAAGAGATTAGACTTCGAAAACAGAAAAATATTTCCGAGTTATAAAAGAGTAACGTGTTACAAAAAGTATACATAAAAATTTTGGAAAATGTTGTAGTTATTACATTTTTTTTTTTATATTAGCCTGTGCTGTCCCACTGCTGGGCAAAGGCCTCCCCCAACTTCTTCCAGGCATTCTTTTCCCGAGCCACCTCGAACCAGTTATTACATTGACTTTTTTTTTATATACCTACCTTACTGTTATATGTAATGTAATATCGTTTTTTTTTTCCCAAATAAAATAAAATAAAAGTATTCATAAAAGCTTAAAACCCTCAAAACGGGATCGAAAACACATTAACCAGTCGCAGTACGAGTATGATAGTCATAGACAGCAGCGGCGAACATGGCGGACAACACAAAATCGCGACACACTTTTTAATTTATTTCGTCCACAAAAAGCTTTTTGCTGTTTTATTTTCATTTCAACGGAGACTTGCGCTGTAGCGGGATCTCTATTTTTATTTATTCCACTCTCGGATTTTTTTCTCTTTTTCAATTTCGCCCGATCGACGCGGGACCAAGCGGAACGCAGACGGATCTCATTTTAAATTGAATTCGTCTCTTCTTTGCATTTTTCTTTGGCGTTCCTATGTAACAATTCTAATTGGTGTTGTTTGCATGATAGCATTGTTCGTTTTGATTAGAAAACGCTCGTTAAACCAGGAAAAATACGGACGGTGTACGAGATCGATATCATCGCGTGATAACGTCGTCTTTGAGTAGCTAAAAAGCTTTTTTGCAAATTAGAATTTTTTCCTTCCGTTGTGGGGCCGAGGAGGCACGGTTACCCGTAATGCGATACTATGGATTGAGTTTTTATTGCCCTGGTTTTGTGCAGTTGAAAATTTAATGCAATCTCCAACACTTACTGAGCAGTTTCAGAAACTTCGTAGAACCGAATAGAAAATAAACTCCCCATTTGAAAGCTGAACTATACCTTCTAAAATTGTAGGAAATATCGATCACCTATATTTCCCTAGCTTTACATTATCTACCAATGTAGATTTTTATTACTGCACTAACTCATTCATCATCTTTATAAGACATAGCTAGATATATACATAATTTTCCTTGTTTATTGTTATATCTATAAATGAAAACCTCATCAAAATCCGTTGCGTACTTCAGGAGGATTTATCGAATAAACAGACAGGCCGAATTTGTTATAATCTATGTTATCCTAAATATCAGTCACAAACAAAATACATAATGTAACACAGCACGTGAAAAATTGAGGAGAGACCACAGACAATAAGTCGACGGTTAAATAAAAGACGATATCACACCTACATGAATATTAATGTAACTTCTGATATCTTAAATTCAAAGTCATTACACCGTAAGAAATCTAAGTGTATGTAATTCAACACCACACAGTAATTTATGAGTAAATAATAATTAAATTAAATCGACTTAATAACCGCACTATGCACTGTTAATAGTGCAGAAATAACTAATTATTTGTAGACGTCTATATTTACGGTACTGTTACACGACCAAATTGTGCTTCGGGTTTTCTTCCGCATACATTTACAGTTTTAGATTTATGCGATACAAAAAACATTGATATATGACCCATATTTTGATTGTTTTAATTAAAATGTTACTCTATCATTTTAATCTAAAGCCGGAAACCACAATGCTAATGACTATAAATATAATTTATACAAGCTTTAGATAATAAAAATAGTTTACGAATATACACTAAAATTCTCACAAAGCTACATACAATATAAGGTCCCAATACTTTTGTCGCCAACCCTGTAACGGTCTAAACGTAGCTTTACTTCTCGGCAGCCAGTATTATTCAGCCAGACAATTCAAATACAGAACACGACATTCGAACACGTGTTTTTAAATTAAACAATCGAATTCGATTTCCAAAACGTATTTTTTATCACAGCGTAGTGTTGCGAAAACCGTCATTGATAGTGACTGCGTACCGATATCGAGCTAATGAATATGTATGCAAGCAGGTGCACACTCAGCCAGCCGACATGATTAAATAGGTGCCGCCAACGATTTTTATACCGAACATCGATACTTTATCTGAGTACGTGCTCGATTCTTTATCGATAATGAATACTTAAATCGATACAAGGTGGTCTTACACTTTTATAATGAAATGAAAGTGCGTGTTATTAGTCTTTACCTCGTTCGTTTAAAGTTCCATAATCATTTATGTAGGCGTTTGCTCCTGGAATTTAATTTATATGCGCAAATATTGTGTCCAAAACAGCTTATTTAGTGATTGTGATAAATTACTTAATGGTGGTCTTACTGTGAATTTAACCTTGCGGGGTTCTTATAAGTAGTGGTATTAAGCTTAATAAATTCATCGTTCAGCTAATCCTCGTTTTTAAATTAATACATGCTAATTACATCATTATTTACATTTAATAACTTCAGTCGTTTTTTTATGAATTATTATGGTCTTGTTAGTAGTATAAATTTGTCTTCGGAACTTATATAGCAAGGCGTTACTAACTTTTAACATTGTGAAAAAATAATTTATTATAAATAAAAAATACTATTTAAATAAAAATATCGATAAAAATTAAACTCAAATAAATCGCAATTACTATAAATAAAGAACACTTAATCTCGTAGTACAGCTCTATATCAACTAGTGAAGTTATATATGACCACAGTGTAAAAGTATCGATATCAGACCAACGGCATTACCGCCAGTTCATCAATGCAGTAGCTACAAGAATGAGCCAGACTGTGTTTTATAACCGGAATGACGGGAAAAATTAATATGTATCAAAGTTTTATGGAGACTAATTACATCGGTGTATCAACAACACACCAGTTTAAGGTAACTGAAGACGAATTGATATCTACTACTAGTGATAATGTCAGTTATAGTTACAAACACACGTTTTGTTATGTTTTTTTTTTTATAGAATGACATTGAAATATAATAATAATTTATTTATTTTACAAAAATTACTTGTTGTATTTTAACAAATAAATACTTTAAACACCAAATATACAATGTCATGTACACAAAAGCAGTTTTTAGCAGCTGAAGCCAAACTAGGATAAACCTGCATTTCGGCTTACAGCGCCAGCGGAGTTACTTTTCATACTACCTATATTTTAAATACTTGCAGCATACAATACTTAAAAGTATGGTGTACTCTGATATATCTCTGCTCTATTCCTTTCTTAAATATATATTTTTACATGGATTAAGAATAGATATATGTAAATTAAACAGCTTTGGATATTTTTATGTTGAGTCTAATCAAGATTCAATTTAGGCAGCCTTGTCATTGAATCATAAAAAAAATCAATTACTCAATTAAAAAACATACAAACAATTAAGCAATCATACCATGATCGTTTAGAAGCCTAATAACTAAATCGACAACCAATTTGTTTCGATAGAAACTATACAAACTACTTCAGGACGTATAAATAACATAAATGAGAAAGCCTTGAATATATAGAAATTAATATTGTGGGATAATAAAATAAATAAATAAAAAACTAGTTTGTTTCATTATAACTTTTAGTATTGCAATTAATTACTTAGTTCCCACGCTTGATACTACGCTATAAATGTTATTTACGAAAATATTTTTACATGTATTTAAATGTGGTGACATGGACTGTTCTCAGCTATTTTGACATTGCACGTATAAATCAAAAATAAAAACTTAATAATTTGATTTTAATTACTTCGTGTTCTTGAGTTCTTTATTCTATTTTTATAGTTAAGCATGATGACACATACATATTGTTATATTTTATGACCAAACTTTGGTTGGACAGATAGAATTTTTTTTTTCATCACAACCCCCGCTCTTGGATGGAGCGGAATATAGTGTCAGACTCTTACTGACTAAAAACCCACCCCTTTCCTTCTAGCCTTTTCATACCGGGGCTTGAGTTCCTGTCGGATAACCCTGGCCGAGAGAGCCTAGTAGGCTCCGACCCAACTGGGCCCCTCCTGTTGCTGACCACTCCTTGAGCCGCGCGCGGGAATAGTAAGTCGGTCCGGACAGTTGCCGAACGATCGGACAGCGAGCTACCCGATAGAGATAATAAAGTTTATTGGACACATTAGCAACTTATTAATTAATGTTAATTTTAGTTATAGTTTTATTGAATGGCTTGTTCTAGATAAATATAATAGCTTTGCACCAACATTAAGGCTAAAATATTGAAACCACTTTATAAAAACCACAGGATCGATAACAGTCTTCTCAACCTTATAGCCAAAACACGAAACCAGCTTCTTAAAATAACTAGAACATAGCAACAAGTCTAGCTGTTGGCGCCATTGCGTTCTGAATCCCGCGCGTTTCATAAATTTGCATTAATTATTATTTTAACTCGATGAGTATCGCGCGCGAACGTTCGCATTGATTGTGTGCACGATAATCACGAAAAATTAATTAACGTTTCTGTAAAACGTCTATTTTGTAACCTGCCATTAAGTTAATACAGCTAATTTGATTTGACAGTATCGATTAATAGAACGCTAAGTTGACGTTTAATTGACAGTTGGCAATTTTTATCTGTCAATATGACATTTACGTACTGGTTGTTTTTTCGTTAATTAAAGTAGGCTGTGACATCAATCGGTGCAATATTTCTTAGTTTAATGTGTTAAAAAGCATAGATCTCTTTTGAAGATTTATCTAAAGGTAGAACATTTTAATTCTAACAACTACGATATATTTATTTCTAAAACCCACAGTCTTTTGTTTAATCTTTTTGGGATTTAAAAAGTTATGTGCTAGGTGACATGTTATGCGGCTTATTTCAGATTTTTCGTTTGAGATTGCTTAAATAGACTTGAATTTATGGACGGACGGAGTGCTATTTCCGTCGGACGAGTTCAAGTTGGTGATTTATTTGAATTTGAAACATGGCCCAGGACACAGAAGTCGAAGGAAATTTAATTGGATTATTAACTCATTGTTGGGTGTGATTCAGCTTTGTAGAAATGGAAATAGATTTCATAAATCATAATTAACTCTGTTTTCAGTTGGAAGAAAATTTCGGAAAGATGAATTACTTTCGTTAGGCATTTGAATTATGGCCTTTAGGAGGCTTTATCAGGTGATACCACTACTGTTCGTCTTTCGCAGTTACACGATTGTTAATTGTTCATTTTCTTCCCTATAAATTTGTTTGCTTAATTGTTGTCGATACTGAATGATTACGATTTTGTGTCCACTTCTGTATTGCTATATTAAAACCAATTAAGAGAAATTAAGGCAAAAGAGAATGTTCAAATGATGTTAAACAGGACAATGACAAGGCGCGATGACGACAAGTGAAGTAAAGCGGTGACCAAGTGGCTTCCAAGGACTGGTAGAAAGAATGATGTCGCCCAGCAGCAAGATGGACAGACAAGTGGGGATTGAACTGCAAAAAAAGTGCGAAATTGAGCTGTAGATGATGATGATGCAAGCACATTGGATAGCTGACTATTTATTTCATATGCAGTATGTACTATGTAGGTACTCTTGACATGTTACATATGGATTCAATTGTTTTCCAATTAAAAATCAGGATGGATAGCTGACTGGTTTATTCATTTTAGCTTATACCCATGTTAAAAATAATAAAATGTACAAATACCTTGAAAAAAAAATACGATATCCAACTGATTTCTCAATTCGTTTCAAGTAAAATAATTGGTCTGAATGAAGCAACAACCAAACAAGATTTATCATTACAAAATACGATATCTTAAACATCTCACCTTGCGCATTAAAGTACTTAAAGTAGATAGCTACGTAGGTACAAACAAAAGTGGTCTTAGAGAGCGGCCCAGACGTGGCCAGCGTAAATCTTTTGTTCGTTTTGGTCCGGAAAAGTGCAAGGGAGCGAAAACTAACAGGAAAGAGGAGTGGGCATGCTTTTATTGTAACACTTTGTGGTAACTAATTGTTTTTACTTTGTATAGCTGCTTTCAGTGTTTTAGATTATTAATTTAAGTTGCTGACACAATATGGATACATTGGACACTATGTCCGAATAGATACATTATCCAAATAGACACTGTCCAAATTGACACATTGTTATTTCAATATTTTTTTCACTGGCGATTTGGAGACACTGTTTAGTACAGTCAAATAAAACAGTTTGAAAATATAAATACATGAAGAAAAAGCCTTACCAAAACTATTTTAGTGTGTATTTAGAGCGGCAACTTCGAGTAAAAATTTATTTTATATTATATTTTAATTAATTTTTTAATTTAACAACTTGAATAAATTTTGTGGTGTCCGAATCGTCAGCATATCATTAATTTAGCGGAAATTCTTTAGCTTAGGTGTTGATTCTTTAGACCCCACATCTGATGTCATAGATCCTAATTTAAAGATATAGGAGATCTCGTTTTAAAAATGTCATTAATTTTCACGTCAACGTGTCAAAAAATACATGTTTTGATAATTTATAGATTATAGGTACGCAAGTTGCGAAATACTTTTCTAGATGATGTAACGATTAAACGCTGCCTCTGATGTATATTATATTCCTTGATTTCCTAGCGAAACTTCATTTACACATTCAACACATAATTTTTCATCGCAACTTAAATTATAGAGACAATGCTTAGGGATCGTTTAAAACAAAATAAATTTCTGCCGCGCATAAAGCTTTCGACACTCGACATCCACAGAATCCGACTAAAACTGACGTAAATCACGGAGTTTAGAAAAAAAAAGCGCCGAAATAACGCGCTCACGTGAAAGTTCAAAATATCAGACGTGAATATAATTATGGGAGCGAACACCCGCTGGTTTCCGGGCCACAAGACCCCCTACTATTTATGTGTCTTCAGAATTGGTTATAGCAAAGGTGTTGATAGTACTTCCTTTTGAGGACTATAACAGCTAATCGCGATTTTTAAAATGCCTAAAATTATATAATAATATCTAATATTCCACAACGTTCACACAACGCCATGTAGTCCCAAACTAAGCAAAACTCAACCATTTACCGACACATGCGCCACACTCAGTAAGACCTTTGCGTGAGCATGACGCTCCAATCGTCACATCAGTATCGTGTAGTTTACCTAGGTTTGTTCTGTTGGATGTTTCCTGCTTTTTCATTAAATGCAAATATGTTTTTTTTTTATACTATAAGTACTTTAATAACGTCTTATTATTTTTTTTACTTTTTTTATTTGTACAAATACTTCCATCTCGTACTTATCAATGTCTTTTATCGTTTAGAGTGACTCATCATTTACTCGCTCCGATTTCGTTGGGGAGACCAACTCGACAACCCATGGTTAGACATTAGAGAGGGATTCTTTGCGTAGTTATAAATAAAAGATAACTCTAAAGTCCTACCTGCCGAGCGACTTCTGTCTGTGAATTGCAAATACCAACTGTCTAAAGTAAGCGTATAAACTTCTGACTTCTGAATAACATCACGTTTAGGCGTCAAAACTTTGTTACTAGTCGTTTTTTTTCTGACATATTTTAGGAACGTATATTTTTTGTTGTGCGAACGAATTCAAACAATAGTGCTTGTAACCAAATGATCGTTATCGGCGGTTGTATAGTAATTAAAATGGTAATTAAAATAAGTAGGAAGCGTACCCAAAACCGAGTGTAACGTGTAGGCGCTGGCATCGCCACAACAACCATAAAATTCTTTATAGCGACACAGATTAGCTAAACAATCAGAGAGTGCGCTATGCTACTAAGTTGGAGGTAATGATTTTCTTTCAATACTCTTCTTTTTCTTAGCGTTTCGATGATAAAACATATTTTTTTTATAAGCTAAATTCCATGCCAGGCCCAGTATTAGCCAGGGCAATGCCGTTCACTGAGACAGTCATAGGTTCCTACGCGGAGGCAAGATGGAAGATGGGACAAGGTCTGCGGAGAGACGCCGCACTAACACTAAAGATCGGAACTAGCCGAGAACCCAGTAGGTACTTTTGTCATCATTACATGTAAGAAAATTTATAAAAGTCCAAATTCCTATCTGGCATGGTATATATTATGTAAATATTTTAATTTAATGTTAAATTTAATTATGAACGACCTAACTAATTTTGTAGTTTATTTGTTTTTAAAGCCCTAGGCTAAAAGTGCAATGCAAAAATTCCCTGTACTAGTTTTTGTCCGTGGCTTTGCCCGCATACATAAAACGTAGCCTATTAGTAAAAAAAATATCGCATTTGGACCAGTACCTACTTCCAGAGATTATTTCCTACAATAAAAAAAAAAAACAAACTTTACCTCTTTGTTATATTAGCGTAGAAAATTCAGTATTACTAACCTTCTGTCTTGTTCAGTAGTGAGAATTATATTTTATGTGGAGCTTCTGTATTTTGATTACTCTGTGTTCAGATTCGAGAAGTGTTTTTATGTTAGCAGCGGTATCAACAATCCATTTATGTGATCAAGTTTTTATAATTGAATTGCTAAAAGGTGAAGGAGTGGTGATACCCTCAATTATATTATAATTTCATTCACATTAATTAATGAAATCTTAAAGCTTCTTCAGTTCTCAAATAAAAATATTAAAAGAATTTTGGTCTATTTAGAAAAAGTATACTTGTTAATAATTGATTTGGATACTACTGTATTACTTTTGAGGAAATTGATTAAGACTATGTCTATGCAGATAAAGTAAGTGTAAGAGACTCTCCGGACATCGGGAATCGCCGGACAGGTTTGTAGACGACGAGCAATAGGTAGCTCGCTGTCCAGCCCGAGGCAGTAAGAACCGAGCCCGAGCCGTCGACCGAGCGTAGTATTCTACGCACGCTTTATAGATAATAATATGTCAAAAAAACCATACGGGCTAGTAGGACAGACGCCTGCGAGAATTTTCAAAAGAGTTGCCATGACCCTGGAATTCAAAGTGCAACTAAAAGACACAGGTGCTGCTCATCCTGCATAACCACCTGCAGGTGCCATCTAATCTCAAACTAAGCAGATCTTGTGCTATATGTACTTAAGAATTGATAAACATACTTGTATATTTCTAAATACACACAAATGACCATACTTAACCCACAAACATTTGTCTTGGGTAGGAATCGAACTCACAACCTCTGGCATAGCAGTTAGGGCCACTAACCACTAGACTAAAAGGCCAATCAGTTCAGCCAACAACTATAGTTCTTCAATTAAAACCACAGTCAAAAACTCCAAAATATTTCGTCCAACTTGGCACATTTGTTATCACAGCCATTCAGCGATGACGCTATCGGTTTCAGTCATCGGGAGCGATCCTATCGCAATGGATCGGACAAAATACCAATCAAAAACATGGTTCAGGACACTTCAAACTCTATTAGATGTGCCTACTGTGCCATTTTTGCTCAACAAAGCGAGAATGATGAATGGAAAATAGACTGAACAGCATACTATAGCATAGCCGGCCATATAATGTTTCAACTGGGGATTCAGACCTCTTTTCTGGGAGAGGTAATGGGCCGTAATCCACCATGCGGGCCCAGTGTGGGTTGGTGGATGTCACATGTTCTCGAAGTTTTGGCTCTAGGACATGCCGGTTTCCTAACGGTGTTTTCCTTCACCGTTTTGAGAGCAATGGTGAAATAAATTGCACAAAGTAATGCTGGTTGGCTTTGAACCCGTGATCTACAACTCATATGTCTTGGCTGTTGCCACTCGGTCAGCACTGCTCTACACTGACTGACTGACTGAGCAGCGCAACTGTTCAAAAGAATTACGACATACGGCCCTGGAATAGAAAGGACGACTGAAAAACACGGACGGGTTTTAGTCAGTATAATCTGACATTCCCTCTCACTCTACCCAGAGATAGAGAAGTTATTTGATGATTTCCTACCTCAAAAAAAGCCTGGCTTCAGCATTTTTTCAAGCATAAGATTGGTTTTCAGTTATTTTCTGACCAGCTTAAGATACAATAGGAACTCTTCAAAAGCACTGTTTTTTTTTGAGGTCGTATATCATCCAATGGGGTGTCAGACTTTTACTTCCTTTACCCTTTCCTTTAGTTACCCTTTGTGTTCTAGGACCACGGATTTCCTTTTCTAAAATACCCCATGGCGCATATCTCAAAACTGACTTTACAAAAACGTATTGCCTATGGTAATTTTTCATAAAAGTCATGTCTTTGAGCTTATGTCCATCTCAAACTATCAAAAATAGATTGCATGATGACAACGACTGAGTCGATTGGAAATCTTCAAACTGACTTGGAATTCGGACCTAAGGGTGTTAGCACGCATGCGGGTTTGCTCCGCATGCAGAAAATTTCAAAATGTAAAAAAAACTCTCCTGCGTGGAATACGCATTACAATAAAATACTTGTCAAAACGGACATTTGTGGTGGTTACGCGTGCGGAGCAATCCCGCATGCGTAATCAAAACCGCACAATATTAAAAACACCCTAAGTCTTCTGTTATTTTCTGTCCAGTTTTGCTAAAGTATAAAATACTTTACAATAAACCATTCCTTTGCTCTCCAAGAGAAAGAAAAAACGTAGAAACTTAAATAAACAGACGATTATAAAAGTTTTAAAACGCTGTATCTGGACTATTTAAAACCATTTGCTCGGAGCTTCGCAAGTTTTTCTTTGAGCAAAAAAACCTCAGACTTGGAGGACGAAGGCAATAGACTTTAGGTTCCTTGAGACTAAAGTTAAATATCCATTTAAATCTTCGACGCTCGAGGTCTCATGGGTATACAGCGCTGCAGCAGCGAAAAGCGCTTTTACATTGACTGCACCGGAAAATTGCTAGATTGTGTTATACTACCATTATATGTAGGTTTTCCTTTATTTGGTTTTGATTTTGTGGAAAATGTTTTTGGGTCATATTTGGAAATATAAAGGTAAGTTATGCGATAGATGCGAGATGCTCAGGACTGGTCGTTATAGTGATACGTCGGGGAGGCCTATGTCCAACAGTGTATGTCTTTGGGCTGAAATTATGATTATGAAAGGTAAACAAAATAGTAGGTATTAGACGGTCGGAGCAAATGCTGATAAGATACGATAAGCTATGTCAAAATAATGATTTGAACAAATCAGCTTGATCTGGGTAAGTCCTTTTAGGATTACATCTTATGACTCTTGTCAAAAACAATGATACAAATTAGCTACACAAATCACTAATCTTATAATTGGGACATTGTTAATTCATTTCATACATATCTACCTTTAATAACCAAACGTTTCACTTTCAACTCGGTAAAATGAATCAGTCAAGTATGATTGATGTGACAATACAGTGTAAAAGAAAAAAGTACCCTAACTGTCTCAATTTTATTCACCACACAACACAGGATACCAACTTCAGGCCATCATTTATGTTCGCGCCCACGACTCATCCATTCACAGCTCAAAGAAAGCGCATCAAGCGACATCGAGCGATACTTACCTAGCTAGCAGTACATAGCCCCGTCGACGACGGCACTAAATCAATACGAGCCATCACGCCTCCCTGTGCCACCTTACCCCACCCTCTCCGCGCTCCAAGCCGCTGCTTTCCCGCCGAAAGCAGCCACCACCCTTGAAAACCTCGTGAGCTGAGCTCCTACTTCTGTTCGGCTTTTGTAGAGGTGTACTTCGAACGAGACCTCTTGGGATTTGTCGCGAACGCTCCAATTGACAGTTGGCAATTTTGAAATTGCCTTTTTAAAGGTCGAAACTTGGAATTAGTGCGACGAACTTAATTCAGAGTAGCGATGCCTTGGCCTTACTCAATTTGCCGAATTTTGAATTCTCTACCAGTTAAAATGAAGTGAGCAAAATATTTAATTAAGCACACGAATTTTGATTTCATATTCGATTGTTACCAATGCTTTTTTACAGTAACAAACGGTAGAATTAAATGCTCCAATCAAAAACACTTCACAATTTCAAATAAATTCATTGTTTTCAAGCGTTAAAATCAGTTAGTCGCAGTATAATTATCCGTAATGTTCCTACTAAGCGACTGTATAAATCAAACATGCGACGCTATTGTTCGATTCGTGTTAGATTGATAAGGTTATTCCCAAGTGTGAACGAGACAGATATTCATTGAGCGCTTTCTATTCATAAGTGATTGTATAGGCGAAATTTTAAGAACATTTAATCGACATTTCTGTCAAGTATTTTGAAATTTGAAAAACGAACCTCAAAACTTTGTATTAACAGTAAAAATAAAGGTCTTTTAAAATAAAATTTTTCATGTTCAGTACAAAATTAAATTAGTTTTGTTGTAAAATTTTGGATATACTGTAAGCTCAGTGGGAGAGCCCATCAAAAAGTTTTTGCGCGCTTTTACAGTTCAGTTAGAAAACGATTTTCATTCTATTTACATAACGTTTTAACCCTCTCAAGTTACTCTTGTTTTGAAATGTTCAATCCATTAACTCTTCGTGCCCTTTCCATTTTTCTAATTTGTTATTTTGACTGTTTGATTTTGGTTTGACTTAATATTGAAAACTTAAAAAACATGCTGCAGTGAAAATATGTATAACTACCTTCATAAAACTGCTGTTATGAGTAATCGTTCTTGTGAAATTTTCTGTTATTTGCTGAATTTACCTGAAACAAAAAGATAAACTTTTATCAACAAACCGCTTTTTGGAAACATACCAATGCTCATTAATACAGAACCTTGCCAAATTACCGCATATTCGTGACTATCAGAGATCATTGCCATTGTAAACTATTCCTAAAATTTCAACGGGCCTGTTCGGAATCGCGGGACTGGCAATAATGAAATAAGCGCAGGACAAATATAATAAATCTCGCAGAGACGCGGGGGCGGCGCGGCGACTTCCTCTTTCGATATTTGAATTTAATTTAGCGTTTTGCATTGTTTCTTTTGTCAAATCCAACGGTTTTTTAAATAGAACACAATTTTTATATTTTTTTTTGTAAATCGAACTGAATTCGAAATTCATAAATCGAATTGGGAATCAGTTGAGTAGTTGCTAGTTTTTGTTTTGTTTTGGCAACTTCGCCAACTCAAATAGCTAATTTAGCCACGATACCAGTAAACAAAAAAATTATGTTGAGTACACATTTTTCAAACTTTAAAAAACTTACAAAAGTTTAGTATTAAAGTAGAGCATATTTTCGAACTTTAAATTCAGAACGTAGCCTTCAGTGTACTCTTCTAGGATGAGAAATTAAATGTAAGTACATACGTTAAAAGCACATACACCATCATTACACCATCATTTAAATCTAAAGTTATTACTCTAAATCTGCATACTCCGATAAAAGATAAAGTACTTAAATATCTCTCAAGATCAGGAAAATTGACCATAATTCTTATATAGTTGGCCAACACACATCACAGCCTGACGTTGATGAAATGCCACTAAAGTCCGATAAAGTTTTTGCATCTTAATATCAGTATCAGTAAACGCTTTTTAATTTATTGCATGCTATTTACAAGTTTTATATAGATACACATCTCCTTAGGATATCATGTATCCATATCAAAAATAATTGACGGCACGGTTGGCGCAGTGCTTGAGCGATCGACTGCTGCGCTGCGTGTCGCTAGTTCGATCCCCGCCCGGAACAAATATTTTTTACGTCCTACAAATGTGTTCCGGGTCTGGGTGACTTGTTTGTGAATTTACGATTTTGTGAACGCACTCACGACATAAGAGTAGTTCATAGTAAGGGGCAACGTTTAAAAAAAAACAAAGAAAAAGAAGATCAATTTGGTAGTTGGTATAGCTTCTATATAAGTATTATAAATGTGATATTATGACATAATTTGCAATTTTAAACTTTAATAAATAAACATGAGATAAGAAGTCATTCCAATAACCAGATTTAAGAGACTAACACCAAGATTCTAGAATAAATGAATTAACCGCAATTCTAGCGATACTTAGCTGTTAAATCATTCTACAAATTACAGCAGCTATCATGCTTTTAACAATTTGATAACAATATTTTGCGATAATTTTCGTTGCTGAAAATGATCCTAACGTATAACGCCGTAAATGACAGATAGTGTCGGACTGAACTTTCGGTATCGGCCTAGTTTAGGCATAAAAATAGTTTTGGATTAGTTTCAGCCGAACCGAAACTGAATTTGAGAGGTTTTGTACTGCGATCGGACTCTAGATATTTGAGGTACAACATGTACCTCAAATATCGAGACTAGAATAGATGATCAAAAGAGATTCGAGTGATTAAGAAAGTATTTTTGTTTATCTCACGACCTTATTATCGCTCAATTGCCCAGCGATTTTAATATTTAATCCACGAATATATCAAGGCAGATTATTTTCGCTATACGATCAAGCAAGTTAACGGTAGATATGTTGAAAGGGTTAGAGACCCCTTGAGGAGTATATTTTGCATATTTGACTATGAATACGGGGTTATTTTTGGGGGAGAAACCAGCTATTAAACAAACTAATACTTTAGGAAGTTTTAATTTCGGTCGAAACTGAGACAGAAGCCGAAGTTCAATTTCGGTATCAGCCGTGAAAACTAGTTTCGGCCGGATACTATAAAAAATTGATCCTAAAAGTTTTGTCCTTTTGCATAACTAAGTTTTGGTCAGCTTTTGGTCTAAATGAGGTGCAGTACCAAGTAATAGGGTGACAGGATAACCCTGGACAAGAAAGACATCAGATATTTTGGCTTCTGAGTTTCTGTAACGACTGTCAAAGATCTACAAATGAAGGCTGGAACTACAAACTTAATGGGCTTTCAAAGAAACGAAGGAATCTCTGTATTTTGTGATTTTTACGCTCCAATATAAGCATTGATAAGCTGGTAGCAAGCATTGATAAAGTCAAGAGTAAATAGTTTATTTCTAGACATCGTTGCCCACATTATCGCTTACCATGAGGTAAGATAATGGCCAAGCGTGAGCCTTTCTACGATACAAAACCAAAATCACATCCAATAGCATATCTACTCAAAGAATCCTTTACTTCGTCCTAATAAGCTATAGGGCAGCCTATTAGGGCAAAATGCTATGTAGATAAATAAATAAATATTAGTGTATTATTTGACGTAGCAAGCGACGGTGGCGGGCTTCGGGAGGCGATCGTGTTTTGCGTGTTTACATCCCGGATTATCAGCCGGTTAAACTCACGGTCTTAATGTTAGGGTAGGGACACAGCGGTGCTATGAGACAAAGTGGGCTAAGTTATTGAAGTTGGTGTTTTTGATTGGGTCTGATTGAAATAATACAGTTTGGGTTGAGAAAATTTTTAATTGCGGCCGCGGTGGAATACGCCCGAGACGTTGGCGAGGTTGTTATAGACCCGGTGCTGCAGTGAAAAAAGTCTATCAAATGACACTATGAAGATATAAATAAACGGGGGTTGATGTGCGGTCGTTCAGCGCTTAGCCGGTTACGAATGTTGTTGTTGTAAATATAATAAATTGTAGTGGGTGTGAGCTCGCGCACTTTTCTCCATAGTGCGAAAAACGGCAAATTGTGTGCCTTGAAGTGGGTTTTCTAGTAAGTGCGTTGCACTGTAGTGAAGAAAACTGACCTGAAAGTACTTTAATATGGTGTTGCTATAAATGTGACGATAGTACTTTTCTTTGTGTTTTAGTTGCATTAGAGGAGCATTAAAAGTTACATCTTCTTTAATCGAATGCAGTGCGAAATCGTTTAATTAATTCATGAATCCCCAAGCGACCACCGGTGGCCGCGCATCTATTGTCTTACTATTGTGTCTCTAATTGACGGTATCTGAAGGGTTAATTACGAAAAAAAGTGATAGCAAGTCATTGTACAAGCATAATACGATATTTTAAAACCAAAGCGATGCTACTTCGGACACAAGAGGATAGAGGGCCTATTGCGAGTTTTTGACGTAAGTTCGCTTATGTCAAATCATCGCCATTTTTTTTTTAAATATCGTATAAACTAATGCTTGACTGCGATCTCACCTGATGGTAAGCAGTGTTGCAAACGTTGATGGTGAGCCTAGAGCAAGTTGACATTTACTTCAAAGCGAACAAGAAAGTCAAAAACTGCTAAACACACTAAGACCACTGAGCATAAAGTGGCCCAACGTTCTAGTTCTAAAGTTTCTGTCAAAAACTTTGATCGCACAAGTCCTCCACTTCACCCGATGTGCCCGCAACTTTACTCCGTCCGCGATGATAATCAGATTCCGGCTACGGTATCTATATACATATCTGAACATATACATAGGAGCAAAGTTTTAAAAGTCTCGCCTCATGCCTAGATAGCAGGATTCGTGACTTACACTAGCTCCACCATGTTATAATTACGTAAGATTACACGCTGGATTAGTTTCGCCCTCGTAATGATAGGTGAACGAAGATTTAAATCCGCTGAGAAAAATGTTCGGCGTATGTGTGAGATTCATAGATCGTGCACCGTTTGTTTGGGCATCCACGACGGTGGTCTCAAAATGTGAAACTGTTAGGTACTTTATTACAGTGATTGAAATTTCTTCTGTCTTTAAGAAAACGTGCTTGGATTGAAATTTAGACGATTTTGAATACCTACCACGATCTACAATACTGCCGGTTTCAAAGAATCTTTTTGTTTTTTTTTTTTTATAAGTGTTACGAGTTTGTAAGCGGATTTACCTTGTACAAAACATTTTAAGTCTATGCAGAGTCAAAGTGCGAACACAACTTATCCAATTAAGCAGCTTCCCAGAGACAGAATAAACACAATTATCTCTTGCAAAACTAAAATATTTAATTAGCAGACGTTCGAGAGACGGACGGTTCGCGATACCCACGATACAAATACAAATACTATTGCGTTATTATTAAACTGGCTCCCAAAAGCGTCTCGATCCAAAATGGCATACAAAGTTCACACGAGTGACGTCGGGTGACGCAGGAATGGGACACCACACTCCACAGTGATGGGGTGACACACACTGTTATTATTAGTTTTTTCTACCGCCCCGCCCCGCTCTCCCCTCCCGGTGCGTTTCAGCCGCCATTGCCCACATTAGAAGCACTTTTTTGCTGTCTTCTTTTTTTTACTTATACTTCGCGCTTAATACTCGATTGGATGCTGCGTTGCTTGTGAGAGAACAGCATGCATTTGTGATTTGTAGAATATGGCAAAATCAAGATTAATTATCAGTAAATTAATTGATTGAAATTGGCACTGAGTTTCAATTAATACTGTTCAGTGCGAGTAATTTGTCTAAACGATAATAATAATAAATTAGATTAACAGATACGAGAAACTTTAATTGTTACCTTTGTGTCCATTAATCATCATTACAACATTGTTTCACAATATATCCGTCAACAGCACTCATAAAACTCACATAATAAAATAAAATTAATTATAAAACGTCAAATTAATTCATCTTCGTTTATCACTTGGCGGATCGTAAACATAATAAGGCTTGTAAAATTCAGATGGACGTGAAAAGGAATCGCAGGTTATCGGCCCTAAGCGATACGTTACATAATTTATTGTTTATATACAACCCGTTCTCGTTAATGACTACTCCACTAGCACAATTTAAATACCGCAATATATCGATCAGCTGGTAATGACGCGTGTGTCCACAGAATTTTAATCGTCAGATTTATCATTTTATTAACACTAAACTGCAGTTTGTAGTGTCGCAGAACTCGTGGAGGACGAGTAGTCGACGACGTTTACCGGACGCCCGAAAAACGGTCACTAAATCCAATTGCGACTTTAAAATCGCAAGGTAGCGCAGACCTTGAAATCTTTTTGTTTATAAACAAAAGGGTGTTATGCAAGAAGTCGTAAATGGATCGGTGCGGAGCGTTTTATGGTCGCATTATATGGACGGGGCGAGATAAAGCGTTTGTTTTGGGTCGTAAATAAGACTGCAACAGGTACAATGCCAACGGGACTCTACAATCACGTGTACGCTTTCACTTTTGCTTATTATCTTTGTGAAATGATCTTTTTATTGGTAGCTAACTTTTTTTTTCGTCCTCTTTTGTAATTTCATACTAGGGCCTTTATTCAGGTGCGTTAGGTCGCGGCATGCCACACGCAAATTCCTGACGGCCATTTAATTAATAAAGGCTGTAATTAATGGTAGTCACTTATTTGGATTACTTTTTTAGGGTTTTTACTTGAATATGAAAAGGCTATCTCCATGTATCACCCTTGTACTATGTCAAAATATAACTTGTAGCAATTTATAAGAGTTGTATAATGAATCAGGTTGTGTAAAAACTTATGACGTAAGCGCATAGTCTCGAAATAGACTCTGACTAGACCGAGGTTAGTTTTCAAGGGTTAATTGAATAACAAATCAGTATTATGTTGAGCTGTTATTTATTTAAAAAAACGATTTGTCATAATATAATTCTGGAATTCAGTGAAACTGAAATCGACCATGAAGCAGGAATATTTATGTATCACATGTACTTCTTTTTTGTCTCTATTTTATAAGTAATTGGTAATAAATACAAATAAATTCTTAAACGTGTCTTTAGGGTTCCGTACCTTAGTCGTCAAAAACGAAAACGATATAGGATCTCTTTACCGTCCGTCTTTCCATCTATCAAGACGCTTAATCTCAGAAACGCAAGGAAGTAGGAAGCTGAAGTCGATATCAATTACTCAAGTTTACTTCCCCAAGCAGCAGTGCAAAAATTTAACTGCTAAGTCTAGGCAATCTAAAGACAAGGCCACTTATGCTCCATTTGGGCGCATATTTTGACAGTCGTTATAAAATCAAAACCTATATGGTCAACGGAAGTAGACTTAGAATACTGACATTTGGCATAAAGCAGCCTCATAGCACAAATATAGAAAAAAGTCTGAAAACCGTTTGTAGTTACATAAAAAAAAAAAATTGCGATTTGCAACAATTCGGTAATCTGAAAGTTTATACAGAACCCTCAGTGCGCGAGTCCAACTCGTATTTGACCTGATTTCTTTCCTTCATTTTCAAAAACAAAAATATGGTCCAAAGGAAACAAAGCAAGAATTACATAATAATCATATTTAACCCATCACAACTGCCAGAAACCAATCAAAAAGAACAAAAAAATAAACATCTAAGATCTAACCAAAAATAACGGGTAACCGTCCACCTACGTAATAGTAATTGAAGAGGTCTTATGAATAATATTTGGGCGTCATTTGCTGGACGAATCGATACGTAATTATAGAGTGAAAATGTACCCCTCATAAATATTATATCCGAGGTAGTGGGGCGAGGCCGGAATCGCCCGTGGCCTCTTTTGTGTGGACTGGAGTTTACCGTGCCATGTTAGATGACGTCATAGCAGACACGAAAAATGCGCAGTCTGAGCTTTGGCAGTGGTCAGTGGTCCGAGTATTGTGTTGAGTTGATGTGTTCGGAGATACTGGCTGAAGATTTTTAAAATAAATACTCTAGAAAGAATTCGAATATCCCAGCGTAAAAATCGAGGTCACTTGAAGACTGTATTTTCTTTTGTAGTGCGGCAGTAGTTGTATCTTTGAGTCAATTTCGGGTCTGTAATGACTTCTGCTCTACTATAAAACACTCTCTGATATCACTTCGTAAACGCAACATGATGTTCTTTATGACACTAACTCTTCTACAACTATACGTAAGTACCTCATCATCATCATAAGATATCATTTCAGCCGAAAGACGTCCACTGTTAGACATAGGCTTCTCCCAAGCGTAAATACATACATATAAATAAAATTGAAGCACCTCTTTGTAATATCAAAATAACATATTTTTACTTAATGCATAATGATACTTATAACAAAAATTCAACATTTAAAATATTTGTCTGTCGGTCTATCTGCCTGTTCGTTCCAGTTAATCGCCGAAACGGCTGGATCAGTTTTGAAGGGGCTTTAATGCTTTAAAGCTGATGTTATAAGGAGTAACTAAGGCTACTTTTGTTTTTGAAAAATAATTAGAACCCCAAATGATACGAAACAACGCCAGGAAGATGATGATGAATCAGAACTTCACGTAAATTGTGGCCAACTCGGCATTGTGTTGTTTCAAACAAAGTCGGGAGCATCAGTCAGTCCAAAACATAAATCTGTACTATAATATACAGTTGAAAGTTCCATGACATTACACAACCGCCCAAAATTATTCACCCACCACGCATAATATATAATTTACGCAAAATATTTAAATCCGTCTGTTTCCTTGCCTTCCCCATTCCGTAAATGTTTCTATGAAATAGTTTCAAAACTTTTATCTAATTCCCTTCCACGAGGTTGCATGTCAACCAGCAGTTAAACCGTGGTTTAGATTAAACCAGTGCCAACTCCACGAATCATATAAAAATTGGCCGTGAAATTTCACCTTCGCTACGGGAATAACGTTTTTAAAAGATCGTTGCTTTGCTAGGGTTCCGTACCCAAAGAGAACGTAAAACAGAACCCTATTATTACAACTCCGTTGTCCATCCGTCTGTCCGTCTGTCTATCCGTCGGTCACCAGGCTATATCTTATGAACCGTGATAGTTAGACAGTTGAAATTTTTACAGACGATTTATTTCTGCTGCCGCTATAATAAAAAATACTAAAAACAGGATAAAATAAATATTTAAGTGGGGCTCCCATACAACAAACGTGATTTTTTTTTGCTTCCTTTGCTACGAACGGTACGGAACCCTTCATGCGCGAGTCTGACTTGCCCTTGACCGGTTTTTTTTTTGTTAATTTCAACGAACGTTTTTGATTAAAAACTTCGTTTGTAGGAGTTAATGGTATGTTGGACACAGTTAGGTTTTCATTGATGGAATATTAAGCGTTTTAGATTTGTCGTACAGAATTTATAAACTTGTGGGACTGTATTTGGTGTTAAGGTTACGTAATCGTGATTCAATATCATCAATGACTAGTGACCGTTAGATATCTAAAATACAAAACATCGTGTCACAATGTTTGTTATCAACTCCTCCGTATATTTTTTTAATGTTTTTTTTTTTTGGTATATAGTTATATTTAATATTTTCATTTTTCAATTTGAACCAGTAGTTTCTGAGATTAGCGCGTTCAACAAACCAAACAAAATCTGCATAAGCTTCATGATATAAGTATAGCTGATGTAGTATCTACTTTATTGGGAACCTCATAACAACACAGGATAAACATTTATAAAAATAAGTATACCTAGAAGCGGTCTTATAGCATAGGACAACCTCTGGATGAACTGAACGAAAGGAGAGAGATCTAAGCCTGTCAGTGTACAACATATTATCATTATTTTATTAGTATTTTTTTATTTTTATTTTAATAAGCGTAGTATCTGCCAGTAGTCCATGATATATAGATGTTAAAGAGAAGTTTTACCTGAACGGTGAAGCGTGGAAAAGGTGACAAACGAAGAATGTGATATTTCTTAGAATTCTTGCAAAAAATTAAATATGTATGTAGGTATAAAAAAATATTGTAGGTAATGAGATACCATGTATATATTCTGCCAAACCACTTTTTATTACAATTCAACAAATACCCTTTGTATCCAGTTACAACAACTTTTTTGTCGACTTCAGTTAAGATATTTGAACACCTTATTTGTGATGATCGATTTGGCAAAAAACGTTTCCATAATTCAACGCGTAATACAAAGTAATAAGCACAATTATTAGCAATTTTCATATCGTACATCAGCACAAAAGACGACGAAACCAATTATCATATTATCTTGCCCGCATATCAACACAAAGGGTCAAACCAGTTAAGGCACAATATTGTCCAATGTAAGAAATGAAAAAACAAAAGCACTCCCCACTTTAATCTATGAGGGTATTTAATAAACATCTGCTTTTTGGAATCCATGTCGCATCTGTTGCTCTGGCGTCGAGCCTTTTTCAAAATTTCAAATGCGCGCGAGTCGCTTCCAGACATCGGCAGATGTTCCGATTCCCAGCGTCACAACGCAAACAATTTTGAACTATAATCACAAATAAATAAAACATGCAATCAATTGGACACGCAAAGAAAAAAAGTTTCCCGGCCTTTTTTTAATTCGTCCTCAAGAAGTTAGATTATGATGTTCGAATTTTAAATTTGGCGGCAATTTGGGGTCTGTGGTAGTGATGCGCTATAGATAACAGTAAACGGGGTCATTACTACGACCCTACCCCAATTTCGAGGTTTTGGGTAAATGCGGTATATTTGTCAAACGGTTCATTTTGAGCGTTCGTATCATGAATTTTATTGCTTCAATTACTTAATGACTTCATTTTAAAAACAAAACAGTTGGTTTATGATCTACTTAGTATAATGAGACAGGGAAAGAATTATTTTGAATCCGCCCTTACTTGAACAATGTAGTACAATTTAGAAATAGAGCAGGGAAACCCCATGAGATTACCAAGCTCGATTCCCATAAATTCAGAATTGACCACTTATGCGCGGAAAAACCAAAAAAAGGGAAGCAAAGTATAAAAATGTATTTTAACTTAATTGCAATAAAGATACGTTTTGTTTGCATGGTATTTTATTATGATTGTATATGTATTGTATTGGACTACTCATCGAATAAGTAAGGGGAAGCAAATACTTTGCAGAAACTGCGGTTTTTATAATGCAAACTTTTGAGAACTGACTTTAAAATTATAAATAATTTTGTCTAAAATCACTGAAATGTCATTGTTCTGCAATTTTAAAGTTAAGTATGTTTTAAATTTTTATAATAAAAAATAGGAAATTTTTAATATAATCCCCATATTTTTTTCTACGGAAGCATAGCTTTTATTTAAAGAACTAATAAGTCTTTTGATTTCATTACCAGTCGATAGCCAAGTGGAGGACTTTTTTGATGCCATAAATTTTAGATTGTTTTTAGCTAGTTTTGATCTTTAAGGTTTTTTTTTTTTTGTTGATAATATGATATAATCACTATCTATTGGTAAACACCGCATGAAAACCAATTCAGTAGTTTTGAGTTTATTGCGAACGAAGATATAAGATAGTAAGGATATAAATGTAGTAAGTTGAATATTGTATGTAGCAATTGATGCATAAACAGAACATAAAAACAAAAAAATATATAATATTGTTTATAAGGATCGACGTACTTTATGTACAGTAATGAAAGTATTTGACTGAAATGATACCCATATCTACCACTCGTACAGTAAACACGCAACATTGATAAAATAACAACACATGTCATACACATTTTGACTGGCCTATTTAGAAGCCCTGGCTGCTATGCAGGAATTAGTGGGTTCGCTTTCCATCCTAGACAAATGTTTGTGTAATGAGCACATGATCATAATTTTGTTCTGTTTTCAGGTATAATTTATTTACAATATGTATTTAGAAATATATAAGTATGTTTATCAGTTGTCTAGTACTCATAGAAGTTGTTTGAAAGTTGTAGAACACAGTTTAGTCACAACTTACAATTTTTATTCGACCTTTATCCCCAATTTTCACTCTCGATGCTACATAAGGCACTTATGTTCACCTTGCCATAAACAAAACAACGCATTTTAAATCAATAGACAACTCAATAGGCGTGTCTGTCTACGGAAGACTTATTTCTTTGACCCTCAAATTCAGTAATTTAACTTTTCCCCTCCGGATAGCATTTCATTTACCTCTTCAACCGATACGCTGCGTGGGACGAACTAATCTGGGACAGGATTGACTATGGAGATGATGTGATAAATAAAATGGGTCACTTTGTATGTGTGTCTGTTCATCTGATTGTCTCTATTTTTTGGGTTTAGTACCAGAATTGGCCGAGACCCTTGTAGGATCACTTTATTGTCCGTCTGTCAGTCTGTGAAAGTCCTTTTTCTCAGCAACGCGTAAAGTATTAAGCTGATATTAATTTAAAATACTCAAATCTGCTACTTCTTGTAACATTGCAAAAATCAAATTTCTAAGTCATAGTAATCTAAAACCTGAAGACCTAGAGCTGCAATATAGTTCAAAAATGTCATCGTGGACCAGAACACAGCTATAAACGAGTGAAAATCTGTCACCACCCAGAGTGAGAGAAGTTAATTGATGATGTCCCGCTTTAGAAACAAAGATTTGAAGAGTCTGTCTTCTAATAGAACAAATTTGTAGAGTATGTACGCTTACTGATCATGTTTTACTACAAAAGGAGGTCAAGTATAGTATCAGAAAATTTATATTCATACTCTAGATATAGCCCTTACTACCATTTTTAAATGAACACTTTTTAACACTCTGCAGAACCTTAAGAATATAGGCAAGCGTGCATACGTCGGCCACAGCCATCAGGTGAGATGGTGGTCAAACGCCAGTCTATCAACAACCAAAATAAAATCTGAATAACGTCTAATTCACTTCCATTCACGATCAAAACTGACTAAGGTATGATTATCCAAACACTGTGACAGCGCGAATATGGTAAAGCGGAAACTGCTGTAGACAGACATAAATGAACCGGAAACCTATCCTAAACACTAGTTGAATGAACATTAAAAACTACATCTACAACATACAAGATCATTCTATCTCACTAACAAGATGATTGCCTTCATATTTTTCCACGTACGTCATCTCCACTCCAGTCGCAGTGCCGATAATTCCCTCCATTGATTCGTAACGCCTCCGCGCCACGCTACAATGGTCGCGAGTGAGCTCCGACATTTGCCATTGTATAGTCTATGCTTCCCGCTATGTCCCTGTTATTTATGTCGCTACTGTCTATGGTGCAAAAAAAAAGTTTAGCATTGCCGTTGATTGCGTTCGGTATGTAAACGAATTTTATTTGAGCGGGAAGATTGTTTTAAATCTGGAATGCTTGGTATTAAAGTGGAGTGTTGAATGCTATGCAAGAGGATATGCGAAACGACCTATCCACGATAGGATTGCGAATATTTGAAAGCTTCTATAAAACCCTACACTTATTAAATTGTTTTCTGTTGTGTGAGTGAATTCAATTGGTGATGGAAATAAAAGGGAAGGACCAGAAGAGACGAAAATTGTTTGAGGAGGAGGAGGCTATTGCAGTTTTTTTTTTTTGTGAGTGGGAAATCATCAAATGATATCTCGCGCTTCTGGGTGGAACAAGAGCGTCAGACTTTAACCTTTTCTTTAAGTTGCTCTTTGCTATCCAGGACCGCGGTAACTCTTTCTATTAATCCTTTTTTTTTTGAGGTGGGAAATCACAAATGACTTCTCCCGGTCTAGGGTACAGTAAGAGGGCGTATCAGTCTTTTACTGACTAAAACCAATCTTGTGTCTTTCAGCTGCCCTTTCCGTTCTAGGAGTACGGGTTTCTGTTTAAGAAATTCTCCGCGGTTCGCTAGTATTGCTGCTTCGCAGAAGGAAGTGACCGCCTGCCATTTGCTGCCGCTGATTGCCTTAGGACTTAGCAGTGCTCCACACAAGTGGGGCACACTTCCACTGTATGCTCCACCGTGTCACTCATGCGTTTGATCTGCCTGAATCCGATACAGGAACCTCCCGAACTTGCCTTGTTCGGTGAGGACTTACGTCATGTGAAAGGTAAGGACGCCTTGTTGCCGCTCTAGCTACTCTTCAAAGGAGGGACTTATTGCCGTTATTATGGCGTACCACTTAATTGAAAGGTCTTCTACTCTTAAAAACATGTCCATGACGTTGACGTGAATTTAACTAAATATTATCTACATAAAAGTTTGGACAGGTGCCTGGACCTGACGACAGAGTGCTGCTACCTGGTGAGCATCATCCTAGAAAACTTTTATTCCAATTGCGATAGCAATTTCTTCTACCTAAATCTAAAATAGCTTGAGTCATATCGTAAGTTTTACGTGTAGGTACTACATTTTAAACAAAATTCATGAAATTCCCTAATCAAGTTTATCACGATTTTAGGGTGACCGCTGTACATGGTCGTTAGTTCACAGTGGACTTAAGTGCGTGGCTGTCGAAAATAAACAATTATTTCCCTTATAGGGAGCGAGCCTGCAAACTAGGAGTCGTGGGGTGCTCGCGCTCCCCGTGAAGAAGGGAGTAGTACGAAATTGGTTATAAGCTTCTTATTATTTTATTTAAGTTGGAAATTCAAGGTTAAAAAAAAAGGTTGATTTTTTTTTTCCTCTTATCTGTAATATGGCGATCTGTGTTCAACACAGTGAGCCACTGTGTTGAACACAGTAGTCTACTAGCTGTACTATAGTACTGGAATTTCGGAAAGTAGCTCGAAAGAGACTCCAATGAGTGCTCTTTCTATTATTGGGTCTCTGATTCAGTTGAATCTGCTAGTCAGAGAGGATACACTGTACTTTCTGAGCCTTGTGTGTCTTACACTGCCTTCCCCTTTTAGCCTTGTGGCCAGTAAATAATGTTTTTTTTTTACTTTTCAGGGGCAGCGAGTTTTTGTGGCACAGTGATGTCAGCAAAACCGTAGACTGACGCTAGGGCCAAAGAAAAATTCTGAAAAAGAAACTCGTGGTCCTAGAACACAAACGGCTACTGAAGGTCTGGTGGGTTCACGGCGTCCTTACCTTCCGCATGACGCAGGTCCTCACCGGACATGGCAAGTTCGGGAGGTTCCTGCATCGGATTCAAGCGGATGAGACGCCCGGGTGTCGCTACTGTGCGCAACGCCCGGAAGACACGGTGGAGCATCGCCGTGCCCTCGTGGGGGCGATCGGCGGCGGAGACCTCCCGCGCCGGGCCCTGGTCGAGGCCATGGTCCGGAGCGAGGAGGAATGGCAGGCGGTCGCCTCCTTCTGCGAAGCAGTAATGCTTGCAAAGGAGGAGGCCGACCGCATCAGGCAACGGCGCCCTCGCCGCCGTCGCCGGGATTCCGATCCCGATTTCCGGCCACCGTAGACGCGGGCTCGCGGACGGCGAGCCATGGGTAGCTCGCTGTCCGAACGTCCGGTAATGAACCGAGTCCAAGACGTCGACGGCGCGCACTGTTCCCGCGCGCCTCAAGGAGTTGTCAGCAGCAGGAGGGGCCCAGCTGGGTCGAAGCCTACTGGGGACAGGGTTGTCCGAAAGGGAGCTCGTGCCCCGGTATGAAGGCTAGAAGGAACGGCGCGGGGTTTTTAGTCAGTAAGAGTCTGACACTGTCTCCCGCTCCACCCAAGAGCGGGTTTCGTCAAAGATGATTTTCATTGTCAGCATAACTGACGCCCCCTTTCGCCCCACCCGTAGTAGTGGAGTTGTTTGAGTATTTCAAATCCAAAAATTAAATAAGCAGAAGCCGGTACAAGGTGCTTAAGTGGATTCGGTTTTAAAATATCAAATCTATTTAGAGTAACATGGTAAAGCACTACTTAGTTCGATTTTATCTTTTTATCCAGTTAATCATAAATGGAATGCAGTCAATAGAACTAGATAATCAATCAACTAATCAGTCTTCCGACTAATAATAAGCACATTCGATCGCCTGTGCAAATATAACTTGAATTGCGCTCCAACTTAATGATACAGTCATTTCCAATAAGTGCCTCCTTGAAACAATTTAATAAAGATTTAATAGATTAATTGCAATTTTTTTACATTGATAATACCATACCATTTATAATAACTGGTTGTGTAAAAGATTATGAGCAGGTAAGTAATGTTCCAACGCTTTGTTCAAGCCTTGATAGGTCTTAAGATAACAGCGTACGTGTTCATTTAATTGTTCAAACAATTACATTTTGTTCAGTTACCCCCTTATGCTTGTTAGCTGCGGCCGTCAGCGGCAGGCCCCGCCGAACGAATCTGATCACTGACCCATGAAGCAAACAGAAAGGAAATTTTCTTCCACCAAGGAAAATACGACAATATAAATAACTCCATCGGACCCCTACCTACTCGTACTACTACATCACCCTATGACAAAAGAGTTATCGGTGCGTTGAAAACAAAAATGGCGAGTTGATTTATTGCAAACGGTCGCGTATTAGCCGTGTGTGATTCTGGGATTTAGCCGGTGGAAAAAAGCCGAAGCTAGATGAGCTGGGTCACGTCTAGACGAGCGACAGTCGAAGGGCAGCGTGTTGTTTACTCCGAGGATTCCCGAACGCGCCCTAATGAGTATGGACGTTGATTTAGGGCTCCGCTCTAGAAGTCGATGCCAAAGCTTTTAGTAGTTACGTCATAATTTCGTACGTTTTCTCAGCTGCGAAAGTTGTTCGGCATTTTCTTTGTTATAGCTGTAACTAAGCGAATTGTTATCAAAGTCAAGAGAGGATAAGTACAAGAAATTAAACTAAGTTTTTCTTATTTCGTAATGGAAATTAATGGATGGACACACTGAATTAGGGATGCTGTCACGCGAAAATGATTCAGCCGTATTTCATGAGGTTTAACGGGAGAAACTGAAAACGAAATGTGGGTTGAGTGAGCTTTAAAAATACATAAAACGTTTATAGCGTCCGACATAAATCCAGTTCGACGAAAGCGAAGATTAGAAAGCTAGCTAGTGAAGCCAAAACTCGATATTGGGTGAATAATCGTCGCCACTACCGGCGCGGTAGCCGGCCGGATGCGCCAGATTTATACCCTGGCGTACCCGGGTGTACCGGCCTGTGACCGGCGCGTGTACCAATTTATACCCGGCTAGGTACGCTGGTCGCCTGGTCGTATCCGTGCTGTCGTCGAGTCCGTGCTCTTCATAAAGCACCCGATATGTCCGCTTGCCTTGAGGGCTGCGATTTATGGCGTGGAAACGTCATCGGACCCATGTTTGGATATAAATCATATGTGTTTGCTTAGTGCATGAGACATCTAAATTTCTCGGCTGCGGCTATGTTTCGGAGGGTGTAAGATTTTAGAATGATTTTCTGTTAATTACTACTGTTCGTTACTTGGATATTCCAAGTGTTCCAACTGTTCTAGGGGCATTACCTACCATGACGTGTTAAAATATCAAGAATATAGTTTGTTCAGAATCAGTAACTGTATCGATTCGAATAATTTTTACACCATGTTATATTTTTTTTCCAATTTTTTTAAAAAAGTCTCAAGTTGGACAGCAGCGACACTAAGTAGAAAAACAACAGGCCCCTCTGAATTTTTGTGTTTAAGTAACAACAAATATTCATAATTGAACTACTTAAATAAACAAAATCAAATACACCTAAACATCGAAGTACCTACTCCTGTCTCACTCATCACTGGCATCTAGACACGCTGGAAGCCGGGCAGCATTGCCAGTATTGAAATTATTGTAAAAATTAAAAAAAATAACCGCTCGGCAGAAAGAAAATCACCCTTAGAAAATAAACTACGACTGCAGGTCCCAATACTTAAACACTGAAACTGGTTTCATTCAGCCTCATTTTAAAACCACCAAAACAATGATCTAGGCAAAAGATTGTGACTGTTCATTAATACTAAGTGAGCACTGATGGTCCAGAGGAATTACGAATTGTAAAAACCTAGGCAGTAGTTTTACTTTTTTAATCAATTTCTTTCATTACAAGTTCTCTCCAAACGATGAAGGAAAACATCGTAAGAAATTTGGCATGTCCTAAAATAAAAAATGCGAAGACATGGACATCTACTAACACGCACCCTTGGCGGAGGCCTCGGCCCTTGTGGTGGTTTTCCACCCATTCCTTCTCCTAGAGAGGAGGCCTGACTTTCAATAGTAGGAACATTAGGTATAAGACAAACCGTAGGGGGCCCCTACGGTTTGCTGCAGCAGGGTCGAAGCCTACCGGGGCTATGGGTTTACTTCAGAAAGGAAAACCAGGCCCTGGTACCAGGCTTTTTGTCAGTAAAAGTCTGACACGCCCACCCAAGGGCGTGATATGACATGGCTGTTTTATTTCTGAGTGGCTTAGACTATGTTTTATATACGCGGGCGAAGTCGCGGTCAAAAACTAGTAACTGATAAAGATGCTTCGTTCTAAAATCTAAAGGTATTCAATGAAACTGAACACAAGGAAGTAATATCACAAAAGATCAAAATATCTCAACAGGTAAGGAAGTCAAAACAATTAAAGGTACAAAACGTTAACAAAAGAAGTCAAGAATTGGGTCAAACATTAAATTTACGACTTCAATTGTCAACCTTACTTATGCAATTGAGAACAATATTCACAGAAGCAGGTACTTTTGTGCGAATCATAATTTGCATGGAGATCCACACTTTCACTTTCATTGTTAGGCAATGAAGAGGATTTTGAAAAAGTTTTTGCTTCCTCATCTGTTGTATTCATTCAAAAGGTGTGACAATGGGTGTGTGCAAACAAAACTGTTTCAAGTAATAGGATTACAGTAGTAAAAGTTGTTTTAAGATTTCATTTGAAAGACTTTGATATTCTTTTTTATATTTTCTTTTTATTTATGAACACTTAAATATAGTTTTATCTACCAAAATACTTACTTATCCTTACTAATATAGCGAAAGTGAGTTGGTTTGTTTGTTTGTTACGTCTTCACGCCTAAATGGCAAAACCCATTTTGATGAATTTTGGTACAGAGATAGTTGAGACCCTGAAGACGGACATAGGCTAATTTTAAACATCCACCATTAATTCATGAATCCCCAAGCGACCACCGGTGGCCGCGCATCTATTGTCTTACTATTGTGTCTCTAATTGACGGTATCTGAAGGGTTAATAAACACGGGCGAAGCCGCGGGTAAAAGCTAGTCTAACTATAATTATTATACTAAAGCTCGTCAAATCTCGATCTCGATCGAACTTGATTACCTACTATAATTTACTGATTTCATTTCTTTGTTTACTAATCGATTACAGATTCACAGATTTATATGTGACTGTAATATCCCCTTATTGGTTTATCCGATTTTACTAGTAAGTCTTAAATAATAGCTTAGTAAATCTACAGTTTTGCGGAAAAGACCATTGGAATTGTATGAGTAATAGCGCCTCTTTTAATTTATTTTGGCTTGAAAAGTATGAAACGTCAAACGGTGCCTATTTTTTAAATCTGATGGCCTTTAAACCAAAAAAAAATCTAATATAAAGTCTAAAATAATTAAAGAAAACTAAAATATGGTATCGAAAATAAAGCTAATCCTCTGTCATTATAGTACTTAATATAAATCTAATTTCACAATACGTAGTTCTACCCGGCTTTGTTGTTCAGCACATATATATGATTATCACATACCTACGAAACTTACGTAAATTAATTCAAATAAGTTAAAAACCTAAACATGCTCATGCTGAAAATCTAAAACTGATTTGTTCAAGAATCTATTCAATGTCTGATGCAAACTAAACATACGCTATACTGAAGTGTTACTTTAACAAGTTGACCAAACACTTTCATTCATCGTGCCAACTTGTTTGCGCGAAGTAACGAAAGCTCCTAAAATTCCGAAAGTTCCCACTTCCCGATGTAGCGCCATCTATTCGTTCAACCCCGTAACGTTTAGAAGCGACAAAACCACCCTCTAGCTTCAAACATGAACAATTCCAACCCCCGGAGCTACAAGGAACGGCCAAAACTGGAACTATTTTACCCCGCGACCATAGCGCCATCTCTGGGATGGCGCATGAACTTTCGTAAAAGCTTGTAGTTCCGAGCTTTGCCGCTGTGGCAGCACCATCGCACGAGCTTTTGAATGAAAAGGCCTGTGTAAAAGAAAATGTAGCTTAGAAGCGAGTGTTTAAGGTCGTGTTTAGTTTGCAATGACAATTATATCGTCGAGTAGAGTATGCAAATTAACGCGCCATTACATGGTAATTTATTTGAAACGAATGACCACTTTGCGGAGTAGTGCATCCAACGTCGAACACTGAACGTTTATATGGGGACCCTGACCTTATATTGCGTCAATTTATAGCTTTAGAGCCGTTATACGCTGTTTTACGTAACAGCTGTTGTGTCTCGCGTGATGACTTAGCATAGTGACCCTGTTTTGCATAGAACTTTCACCTGTTTCTTCAGCTGTTGGAAAGTTAACTAACTATAAATGAGTTTCTTGACCGAATGTGAAGCGCCACTTATGAAAGGGCAACTTCCTAATGTTACCTCATAAACTTTGGTAAGTAATTACTTATTGAATTTCATGAACTTTTGCGAAAGTTACACTGTAGAAAATGACAGCTGTCGAAAATTAATTTAGAGTTTTTAATATATTTATTTTTTTGAACGTATCGTAATTTAAAATAACATTGAAGTTAGTTTCGAGAGACTTTTTTCAGTAAAACAGGCAAAACCGATATCACTTTAATATTATGTAGGCAAATAGCTTTGTCTGTTACTCCTTCACAATCAAACATCTGAACGAATTTGGGTAAAATATTGCTCATGGCTTGTCACATAAGACACTTTTTATCTCAGAAGTACTCGTGTGTTCCCTTAATATAATTTTCTATTCTCATACAGGTGAAACCACTGGAAGAAGTTAGTTATCTAAAACAAAAGTCCAGTGACAAAGAACCCAGAACAAAAACCTTTCATCTCCATATCGCACAGTACACCTCACTCAAGATTGCAGCCAAGTGAATTGAGATCTCCCCTGTTATCGGCCTGGCCGCAAATAAAGACAGCCCTGTATCGCATTTATGAGATGAAACAATGTTTGTAAGTGCTGTGATTTACGAGGACAGTGCCACTATGGACACGCCCAAACTCCGTGTCTGGATAAAAAAAGGATTTTATCTGTTTTTATTAATGTAAGGTTGGCGGTTCTTGCTGGCTGGATTGGAGCTTGAACGCTTATAAATTGTTGTAGTTTAAATTATTTTTAGAAATATCTTTAAAAATAGGTCAAGGTTATTAGAGATTCTATTTTTTTAAGCTCGCGTTTGACCTCTATTTCACCAAATGGTGAGTGATCATCATTTCTGCCGAAAGACGTCCACGGTAGGATATAGGCCTCCCACAACTGGCAGTGATCAGAGCACATTGCTCGCAAAACTGTTGGTCAATCAGTGACGATCTCGTACCGGAAGCGTATGATGCAACGTTGGAAGGCCTCCCACAAGGTGGAACTATGACCTAGTGAAGGTCGCAGGAATCCGATGAATGCGAGATGCAAAAGACTGGTCATTATGGCAACACTATAAATTATTATGTATAAATAATATAGTCGTACACCAGTCACACTTGTTCACGATACATACAATGTTGAAGCAAATAAATAACAAAAAAACTGATTAAAAATTAATGGCAACAATTTGTCAGATGAATATTAAAACTTCACATCATTGGACACGACGCTAATTGAAAAGATAAAGATCGTATAAATTATCCAATTACACAATCGAAAACTCGTAATGACTATAAGAGTTGACAGCTCATTACTAATGAAAAAAAAAAATATCGTAAGTCATAATTCGTGCGGAACGAGAATATGCACCGATTAAACGAACATTCGGTACATTATTTGGTCGCAGTGGGAAACCAGAAAGGACAGTTGGAAACGAAATAAACACTGCTGAACAAAATAAACTTTTTACCACCAATGTCAATTGTTGACTACGTGTCCCCTTGTCGGTACTTAAATTGGACGTCTCGGCCGATACGGCACGCGGCTGTCAGAACTCACTGTTAATGATCACACGAAATCATTAAACAAGATAATAAACTTAAATACTACACGAAAATATGACAAAACACCACTCCTTGTTCTTAATGGCCATGTGTATGAAAATTATGAATAACTCTTCATTCCTGACCGAAATTAAAAAGAAAATTTTAATAAACCGACACTCATAAAAATCACAAATGAGGGACTGTTCCAAGAAAATCTTATTAATAAACACATTTAAGAAGTGTTAATAAATCACGTGTTAATTAGCTACTATTACACAGTTGAAAGCTATAATTGAACAATGTATCTGTTACTCGACTTTTTTGATAGATCTGTAACAGCATCAGACGGCCGCGAACAAAGAGCTAAGACTACGCCAAAGAAAAGGAACAATAGCGGTGTGAATGTTACACTCGGATATTACAATAATGGTATCGATTATAATTTGCGTGCGATGCGGTCTGAGATACGGGCGGGAGGCGACACGTAAGCGACAGGCGTTCGCAATCGGCGTCGCGATCGACTCTTGCGCACCACACCGCACAATGCTATCGTGGCGCTACGATCGCGGACATGCCCTCTCGCGCCATTACGATTGGTGCTCTTAACGTATACGCACCTATTTTATGGTAGAATGATTAGCTTTATGAAAGGGTTGTGCTTAAAATCGACAGGTTTTAAAATTATCCTTATTAGGATATTTTAGAACAATATGTCATATTTCAAAGTAAAGGTCTAATACAAAGGAGGATAAAAAATACTAATGATTTAAAGACGAAAAAGAGAATAGACCTACAATATTTAGAGATAATAAAGAAAGATACATATGGGATATGGGCAAGAAATTGTTTGAATATAATAGAAAGGAAGATTTTTGAAAATACGCCGACTATAGCAGAGACTAGTTATGGAAAGTCTGTTGACGGTATTCCAAAGTTATCACCATCAACATAAATAAAAAGCCTATTCTACTAGCAAAACTTTACGACCTTTCCATAAAAAGAGAAAACTATGTAGTCCATAGATAAACTATACAATTTAGTACCAAACGAAAGTAAAAATGAAAGAAACAGCTAGTAATCTGGATATGCTGATGTACCATTAAACGTCAATAAAACAGGGATTTCCCTACCGCCTACAGTTAATTGAATAGTAATAAAATAGTTACGATTCCGTCATAAAAAGTAGAGAAAAGAAATAAAATAAAATATTTTATTGATGTAGTAAACTAAGACCGCACAGAAATTCATGCAAAACAAATTCAATTCAATTCCAATCAAATTCCTTTGCATCGAGCCCGCTAAGCGACTAAGAAGAATATTCCCATGGCTCATTTCTATTTAACATACGTAATTCAAAAGCCATAAAACGAACTTTTGCCAAATGACCCAACTCATAAGCGGAAGCGGAAATTTAAATTGATTCGTCAACGCTTTTTATTTTATTCATATTGAGTTTTATTAAAGTATTTATTTGTATAATATGCGCATTATTAAACAGTAAAAAGTTCACTCAACGGAAACATGATATTATTTATTTTTCTGATGGACAGTACCTACATGGAATGATAAATTGGTCCTTAATTATGTATTATTATTTTTTTGTTTTTATTTTCAGTCTGTCTGTTAATTGAATATAGCAATAGGTTCACAGATAGAGAAAACACTGTGTCTGTGTCAGACTTAGACTCTTAAGTATTGACTTAACGCCTAATTCTAATACAGTGAGTTGGTACTGAGTAAGTACCTACATTAACTAAGCAATTAATATATGTCAGTTTTCAATTATAAACATCATTTCTAAATATGCTTCTCATTATCAAAACAACACAGCAACCTAGCTAAACTCTAAAACAATAATATAAAAATCACTCGCGCCGTTGTTATCCTTCAACCCGAGTCCAGCGAGAGGCAAAACTGTCGCTAGGCTCGCCCCAAGAAGGCAGGAGCGAGTAATAAACACGGCCGCGTCAATAAAAGTCAGCGTCCCACCATACACATGTCTACTGCCCGCTAGCAGGTGTACTGCCTAGGATATGGCAGTAGGGCTGCCAGCTAATGGTGACGACTTATAATAAATTACATTCTTAAGTAACGGTAAAATTGAGTCCCTAATTTGTGAAGCCATAAAAATTATTGCCATAGTTTTGTTGCAGGTGAGACTTCCTGGCTGCAACTGAATTCTGAGGAACTTTAAAAAGTAAGCGATAGCCCATACTTTGATATGAATACAAACTCAACTCATTATCATGGTATTTTTAAGTAAGGTCATGCTTGATTTGTTCGACCATGTGCAAAAATAAATCTTCTCCAATCGCTGAAAATCTAGTAGCTTTGAACGCTTCATTCTTAACCACACCAATAAAAAATGATGCAAAGGATGTGATAACTAAAGACGATTTACTTCCGATACTTCAATTTTTATATCCATGTTATTCTAGACCCGAAAAGTCCAGAAAACTCGAAAACATAACTCGTAAAGTCGTGACTCAAACAGGCCCGTTACCCCTACATTTTATTGACGCTTCCACACTTATGCCTTCATCGAGATATACATTTTATGACTTCAGTAGCAAAATGGTTTACAGTAAAAAAGTTCTTTAGTACAGTGATAACCCTAGTTGGTCGTAAACACGTACTATGCAAATACGCTGCTCGTAGACGGATGCTGTCAACATTTTCATACCAGAATATTGAAACACTGGCCATTTAGCGTTTTATCTCAACCGATTTAATTTTAAGCAGCTCTTTAAAATAATTCCGCTGCAAATGAGTCAACATGTTGTCGCAATAAAACACACAATTTATAGTTCCTTAGTAACGGATGATTAAGACTTGACCCAACGAGATGGGCGTGTCGCCTTCATCATCATAATATTACGGCGATTTAATTTGCATGCTCACTCACACATGCCGGACAAAATATCCAAACATATATAACGCGTTATCTGGAACCGTCAATCGCAGCAAGAACAACGCGTTTTCTTTACAATAATTGAACAAACTAACGCCAGTCAAACGCATCCGGTCTTACAAATCGTGTTTAAACTTGAGACAACTGGTTGCTGTAGCAAACGTCAATCTAACACGAAAGCTCGCAACGAGGTGTTTAATGATGCAATAATTTGCATAGGGGCCCGTTGCTGAGAAACTCAACCTATTCTCACGTCTGTCTTCGGCTATAAAGTTTCCTTTTACAGTAGCAACTCTTGTTATGTGAACTTTTGTGCTAAATATCGCGAGTCGGCGCGATCTCGTTCAGTGCCCGCGTCATTCACGCAGCACCTAAACATGCTCCGCCGTTGTAAGACGTCCGTCAACTTACCATTTAATGACGCCTTATTGTTTATGGACTGTTAAACAGCAGAAATGGTTACCTGAAAAAGGAAAAGAAATCGCTTTATTATACAACGAATGACAGTCATAAACGTCAAGCGAGTGTAAACGAAAACATTAAAAAAAACACACACAAATTGAGAAATGAACAGAATCAATTAAGTATCTGTGGTTGGGTTCGTAAAATCGGATGCCTTATTCAGTAGGTCGGGACGGTCCCGCGCACGGGCCGGCCTGCTAAACCCCCGGCGCACAATCTGACATTTATGAGTGCCATAAAAACGCTCAAGTAGTGACTTTTACTACTTGTTTAGTGAACATAAATGTCTTTGCCTTACCCGCGCTCAACGTCGTCCGTATTTAAAAGCGCACAGTTTCGTGCACAGTTTTGCTCCTTTTTCCTCTTTTTATTTACTGTTACTGTACTGTTATGCAACTGTATAATGCTTTGGTTACTTTTCAGCGACAATTTATTGGTGTCGTCTTTTGTCTTTGTTTTAGTGCCACGAGAACATGGTTTGTTTTAGTTTTATTCGCGTATTTTGAATTGCTCGTCATGACGGATTGTGAAAAAAAAATTGGACCCTTTCCTGAGTCGTGTCATGAAAAATTATTTCTTACAAAAGTTGAAGGAAACTTATCAATCAAGTTCATCAGTGATCATTTCAAGTACGTGTGTTGGGTATGTTGATTGATATCTTGAGTTGTTTACAGGGCTCGTAAAACTAATTAGAGTCTTACATTTGATATGCAGGTGGCGTGGATCCTCGTAGCGTAGGTACTGACAGTTTAAAAATTATGACATCGGCATCCAACTGATTTATGCTGTCGTAGCTGTTAATATTTGTAAGTATAGACGTGATGAACTAATCTGTCAGGTGACACTACTAAATCATATAAATTAGAAAGGTGAAGCACGGTGCCGTTGTTGGAAAATCAAACAAACCGACTGGCGATATACCGCTATCCCGCCCCAATTATTTCAAACCAAAAGTATACATCCGCATCAAAACTTTTCTTTCTGAGACCTCCACCAGTGGTTTATGCTGGCCGCCATCATAGGTATTCTGCAGCCGTGCGCCGACGTTTGGCAGTATAGACGGTTTAGCATAGCCCACCCACATGCCTTGCCTACATACCTTCAGGTTTATGGTCGTCGGTCTACGAATAGTAATGCTGCACCTAGACACAAGGCCGGCTGAACAATAGTGTCTTGATTACTTTTTGCCCTTAAGTGTTGTGAATAATTTAAAAATGTTGACAATGTATAGAGTGCTATTTCTTGAAGTGACGTAATGTTGTTAGAAACGTAGATGTGAATGGAAATGTCATTGACTGGAAGACCTGGACAGAAAGATCGTTCAGACTATAGGCGGGTATTTATCAAACAACGCCTCCCACTCTACATGGAGCTAGAGGGAGTGTCCGACATTTATGAAATAAAAGTCACCCGTGTTCTTTCAGTAGCTGTTTGTCCATTTGGTTGACAAAAAACAACCAAATGGACAACTTATCTTAAATGGACGACATATGGCTCCGAAACGTGGTCGCTCACAATGGAGGCCCATCAGAAGGCTTAAAGTCACCCAAAGGGCAATGGAAAGGGCTATGCTCGGGGTTACCTTGCGTGATCGAATCAAAAATGAAGACATCCGCAGGAGAACTAAGGTTGCCGACATAGCGCAAAGAATTGCACAGGGCACATTGCTCGCAGAACAGATGGCCGTTGGGGCCGAAAGGTTCTGGAGTGGCGACCTCGTACCGGAAGACGCAACGTTGGAAGGCCTCCAACAAGGTGGTCTGATGACCTGGTGAAGGTTGCGGGAAGCCGATGGATGCGAGACGCGCAGGAACGTTCGTTGTAGCGACGCTTGGGGGAGGCCTATGTCCAGCAGTGGACGTGTATCGGCTGAAATGATGATGATGAAATGGACAACTTACTTAGTAACTTTTCAAACAAATGTTTATGAACTGAAATATAGCTCCTTTTTAGGTGGCTCCAGCTCTATCGGCATTCCTTCTTTGCCTTCGTTCCAGAGCCCCGAGATTTTCTTTCGCGGAACCCATTGCCCCAGTAAGCTCTGACCCTGCTGGGCCCCTACTGGTTTTGCTGACATCTCAGCTTGAGGCGTGGAACACCATAACTGAAATATAGCTATCATAGACTTGTACATTTTATCAATTTACAATACAAACTTGTATGGTGAAACTGACTGAATACACTGTGCGTACTTCAACGTTCTTTTAAAGCATTGCTCAAGGATTATGGCTAACTATGCCAGGACCTAATTCATTGAATCTTGCTTCATCAATAACAGTGTCAAGAAGAGCTACTACCACTGTTTGTTATTCCCGCCACTGTTTATATAGCACCAAAAGAAAGTCCTTCTACATACCACTGTAATATATTCGTCTGTCAGCCATACCTTGTTTTCGCTTCAAATTAGACAATTAGGAGTCGAGTTGTGACTCAAAATCTATTCAATTAAAGCCGAGTACGCACCGGTCACCTACCGCGGCGATTTTTTAATCGTATGTATGCGACGTGCGATTCGCGACTCCATTTCGCATATCAATGCGTTGGACAAATTGATGAAAAAACGTCCGCGTTGGGCCGCGCGTGTCGAACACGGCTGATGTGCCCTCAGCGTTATTTTGAAATAATTGTTCTGTTACGTGTGTTTTGTAGACGTCATTTTATGTTTTGATGCTTCGATTTGGATTGTATTGATAGTTATGTAGCTAAAGAAGTGAAAACTTTGCTTGAAGTCAAGATGTTTGGTTCTTTACTTTTAGGCTTTTCATAAATCGTGAAATTATTTCCATAAAGCATGAATGACTTTTAAAGAATCACAAATATTTTCGGTATTGATTTTTCCTAATTGGGCGATTCTGGTTTGCCTTTCAACTTCATCTAAGCAAAGAGAATTACCTAGATAACTTTGTCAGGTATTTTTTCCTGTTAAACCTTGCTTGTAAATTTTGATTTATTCACATCAATATATTATCCTCGACATACCAAAGCAGTGATTCATTATAAAGTTTAGTGGTACGAAATCGGAAAGCCAATTTACATTTCCTTCTAGGTAAGTATTCTAGTGGGATGGCCCAGGCGAGTAGCCGCTAAACTTGAAGTAATGGCCTACGTGCCTTTAGACACGTGCACCCATCGGTCGACAGGAATAAATAGTCGCGAAAACGTTGCGAAATTTAAGTCGCGAAATTTTTGTGTGCTAAGTTCTTTGTCGGATAAGGAAATCGTGCTACAAAGAATTAAGAAAGTAAGTATTAAGGTAGAGGCTAACAAAATTTCTGGAAAACTTTCAGATCTAAAATCTGTAAATGTTTTAATTGGCTACAAGGGTATAGATATAGCACGAAGAATAGTCAAACTTTAATGACAATGGACGGGGCACATTGCTCGCACGACAGATGATCGATGGGGTTGAAAGGTTCTGAAGTGGTGACTGCATACCGGAGGACGTAGCGTTGGAATGCTCACAAGGTAGATAGATGGCCTGGTGAGAGTCGCGAGAAGCATAGGACCGTGGACCGTTCGTTGTGTTTTGTCCAACAGTGGACGTCTATTGGCTGAAATGATAACGAAGAAGCTTCTAGCTTTTGATGATATCAGAGAGGTAAGAGGTACACCTGTCTAAAGATAGACTAGAGAGCTTTTTGAGAAAACCTTTTTGTTCGACTCTGATAGTGTATACTACCTACATTTGATTCACCATAGAGGCAAAGCCAGAGCTCGAAGGATGGTGAACCAAAGCCTGAAATGTCACCGGAAAGAGGAAGAGCTGTATAGTCGGCTGCGGATTCTGCACTGACTCACAGATGAATAGAGACGATTTGGTTGATCTATTGATGTAGTCGGTCCTTGGCCATACATTCAAATAATTGAACAGGAAGTTAGACGGTGAAATCATTTTCGCTGATTATGCTATGAATACAAGGTTAAATATCATGTTTGTAATTGAAATTATATAAATAGATACTTTACTTAGTTTATTGTAAAGTATTTTTTCTTTTACCTGAAGTATTCAGGTGGTTCTACTGTAGGCTGTGAAGGACCGGTTTTTCAGCAAATACTTAGCTTTTTTTAAATTTTAAAATGCTATTTTTTTTTGCTGGTTTTTAAATTTCTATTTTGAATTTTCATAAAAATTTTGCCAGAAGCATTACAAAACGTGTTCGGATATTTTTTTTTACATTATTTGAAAATAAATTAAACACACTTAAAATTAAACAAAAGCAAAGATAAGCAATGTAAATAATAGATTTCAAATTACAGCCCTAATCAAAACAAAATAAATAATAATATGAATCGCTATTAGGTTATTACATTACCAGTACCAGTAACAATTTTCATTGTCTAATCTACTCAGGTTAGTACTTGCAAATTATTAAACACATTTTTAGTTACAAAATTTTGTTGAACAGCAAAATCAATCAATTAAACAACTTAATTAGTCCTAACTCAATCAACATCACAATCCGAACTCCATCCAATAATTTCCTATTAGCACTAATACATTCCTAGCCTTCACACATATGGTCATAGGTGTCTCGTTTATGAGGCGTGCCACCCAATGACGGGCAGCGCCGGGCGAGCGTCGAGTCGTGAAGCGTGACAAACGATGGACGGTCAGCAAAACCAAGCCATACTGATAATATTAACATAATTACCTACAGTAATTTATAGGATATGCTCCGATACCTTTATCGCGCAATTAAGGGTTTGAACTCCACGAAGGTCACATTAGTAGATCGAAGAAGTGAAATTATTTATGTCATTACTAATTGGAGGACAGTGGGGACCTAGCACATCGTAACTGGCTTGGTTGATGGCAAACGACCAAGAGGCTGAAGCCCAAAAAGATGGGCAGATCAAATCCGCTCCTCAGTGGACACCCAATTGCACGTCGGACTTCATGACGCCCAGAACCGTCACGGATGGCGCGACACCACCAATAAGAAGCTAATCTAGCGGGAATTTCACGACCTTCAGTAATGAGGAATACGACCTAAGGAGGAGGAGGAGGTAACCTAGTGAGCGCCGACTTACGAGTTGCAGGTCCCTGGTTCAAACCCGGCCAGGACCTACTTAGTGTTATTTATTTTATTTATGTTATTTATTTTTATTCTCAAATCGGTGAAGGAAAACATCGTAAGGAAACTGGCATCAAAAATTCGAAGACATGTTTTTTTTAGGTGGGATATCATCCGATGAGCTCTCCCAGTCTTGGCGGAGCTAGAAGACGTGTCTGACTTTTACTGACTAAAATCCACTCCTATGTTCCTTCGTTACCTTGCTTTCCAGGGCCCCTGGTTTTCCCTTCGGAAGCTGCTGGACGCCTGTGGTTTTGCTGACCTCTCCTGAGGCAAACTCGAAGACATGTGACATCTACCAACTCCCACTGGGCCTGCGTGGTGGATTATGGCCCAGTCTCTCTCCCAGAGAGAAGGCTTGAGTACCAGCAGTGGAAGTATTATAAGACTGATTATGCTATGCTACAATAATTTATAGGACATGCTCCGATACCTTTATCGCGCAATTATGGATTGAACTCATGAAGGTCACTTTAATTGATGAAGAAGTGCAATTATTTATGTCATTACTAACTTGTTAAGTGGAAAATTATGGATTAGTACCTAAGTAATTGCTTGGATACAAGCCGTTTACATCAACCTTAATAAGAATGGAATTTTGGCAAAGTGTTTAAGTAGTTTTATTTTCGCTCAAAAAACTAAATGGAACTTCACACTTTCGACAAAATGATTAACGGGAGCTATTAAGAAATAAAACTTGCTTTTTATGAGAAAATAAACTACGGTTCATTTGTCAGGTGAACGCCAAGTATAAAAACTTTTTACAAAAAAAATATAACCGACTTCAATGATAAAAACACTGAAAAGTATCAAATAACTTTAATTTTGGAAGTCGGTGTTTCTATAATAGTTTAGTCTCTTCGTTATTTAACACCGACTTCCAAAATTAAAGTTATTTGATACTTTTCAGTGTTTTTATCATTGAAGTCGGTTATATTTTTTTTGTAAAAAGTTTTTTTTATTTTACACTTTTTAGTTATGGTACCACCACTAAAAAGTACCCCTCAGTCAAACTTAAATACCTTATAGTCAGAGCGCATCTCATAACGGTTCTAATAATCCCAAACACGGTTAGATTACATTAATTTACCTTTCGGTTTCATCATCAGATCAGTTCGATATATCCTCTCCCCCTCTTCTTTCAAACAGTCATTAGACTAGATGCTGGAGAGGGAAAGGATATATCGAACTGATCTGATGATGAAGCCGAAAGGTAAATCTTTCAATCAGTCATTAGACTAGATGCTGATAATCCCCGCTGTAGCATCAGGCCAGATTTATGTCAACATTGCAATGAACTTAAAATTTAGTCCTGTTTAAAATGAGCCCAAACACGACTACGGTGCTGTAATTTCAAGGTTTGTACTTTTCCTGATGCTCCTGGCTTCAGCATCAGGTCTCTATGTACTTCGGTGTTCTTTATTAGCAATACGTTTATCCACACATCGAGCCGTTTTCAATGAGCCTAAACTCGATATATCTGCTGTTTGTTGTCGAGGACTTAGGTACTCTGCATACTATCCTGACTGCAGCATCAGGTCATGACTTGATGATCATGAGACCAAATGTGGCAAATGCCCTATCAAACATCAAAACAATTTACTAAAACAGTCCTTGCCTGTTCGAGTAACTTCTTACTGTTAAGGAGTTGTACCTTCCATCATCAGCCCAGCTACCTGAGATGGTGACGACCATACGCAAATACACAAGATACTTCATAAAATATGCGAAAATCAATAAGTGAGCCTATAAAATTTGAAGGTTGCCCTCGATTTCTCCAAGATCCCATCATCAGATCCTTATTTGGTGATAATGGGACCACCTCAGAACTATCTACTTTCGAACAAAAAAAGAATTTTGAAAATCCGTCCACATTTGGGGGAGTATTCGCCGAACAAACATACAAAAAAAAAAAAAAAAAAAAAAACATACACCTCCTCCTTTTTGGGAAGTCGGTAAAAATACGGCTGATCTTAAAATGGTGAAGGAAATATCGTGAGGAAATATCCTAGAGCCAAAAATTCGAAAACATGTGACATGCACCAATCCGCTGACTGGGCAAGCGTGGCCCATTTTTTCCCCTGGAGAGAAGGCTAGGGTCCCAGCAGTAAGAACATTATGAGGCTTATATAAAAAATACAGTACTTACGTATTGTATCTACAATGAAAATACTAATTTTATCTGACAAATTACAATATGTTATCATAGCACTAATATTACACAGGCGAAATTTTGTGTAGGTATGTGTGTATGTTTGTTTGTTTTACACTCGAACTGCAGAATGAATTTAGATGAAGTTTGGCACACGAGTTGACCATGTCCTGGAAAAGCACATAGTATACCTTTTATCCAGGGAGTATAATCCATCGGGACTTTCCGTCCGGACCGAGCCCAAGTCGTTGACGGCGCGCACTGTTCCCGCGCGCCTCAAGGAGTTGTCAACAACCGTAGGAGCCCTGCTGGGTCGAAGCCTACTGTAGCTAGGTACTGTTTTCAAAAGGGAGGCTCAGCCCCGGTATGAAAGGTAAGAAGAAACGGGATGGGTTTTTTAGTCAGTAAGAGTCTGACACTATCCACCGCTCCCAAGAGCGAGGGATCTCATTTGGATGATTTTAGTCCACCGAAAAAAAAAAATCCATTGGGACTCTTTTTTACTTTCACGAGAAGACGCTTGTAGAAGTTAGTTTTTTGTTTTTTATGATAGCGCTTGACTGCGATCCCACATGATGATAAACAGTGAAGCAAGCGTTGATGGTGAAGCGCACTAATTTATCTAGCATATTCACTCTAGCCTCAAAGACATCAAAATTAATATCGGATGGAAACACCGCAGAAGGCAAAATGGTTCCAGTCCTCAAAGAAATAAAACTTGTTTTTAGTGAGAAAAGAAACTACAGTTCATTCATCAGGTAAATTACAAATACGAAATACTGTGTGCAATGTATCTACAATGTAAACTGTAATTTGTCAGATAGTGTTATCAGTATCTAGCAGGCGCTTGGCTAGCTAGCTGTCAACCACTATTTATCTTTCAACCAGTCAAAGGTACGTGTGCGTCTAGACATAGGCTAATTGTATGGTGATAGATTAGCCACTACATTTACACGCTGTTAACCGCAATAGGATTTACATAGGTATTTTTTAAAGAAATCTAGAATGCTAGCTACAACCGGTATACTCGTACATACATTTACTTACCCCACATGTAGGTAATTGACTGGTAACTGTCAGTGTGACTGTCAAATAACATTTGGGTCGTGGGGCTCTTTGGACTGGGACTACATGAAGTTTTAAATAAATAAACCAAAAATTTGTAAGCCCTGCAGAGTAGTTGATTCGGGTTCGAGTATCTTGTGGTTGTGAGCTTACATGTTTGTGAACACACTCACGTTACAGGAGTAAATCCTAGTGTTGGACACTAAGTTTTTCAAAGACGAAATCTTTTTTTTTGGGTGCGATTGATCATATAAATTATTTATTTATTATTAAATATTTTATGCAAACAAAAGTACGGAGGCGGACTTAATGCCTTAGGCATTTTCTACCAGTCAACCAGTCAAACTTCTCTCGCTCTAGGTATAGGAACGACAACTGATGGGTAGGTACCCATGTTCCTTTGCCCTTTGCAATCCAGAACCTGGATGACAATTCAAACAATCCAGCTGGTCAATGCGTCAACCATCAAATTTAATTAGTAAGAATAAGAACAACGTAATAGTTCTTGACAACAAAAACCGGTCTAGAATTTAGTAAATTGTATTTCTTTCTACCGTTTTTAGTTGGCGCAAAAACAGTTAAGTTCTTTCGTGGAAAAGTTAGCATCAAGAAATGGCAAAGCATGAATTATACAGAGTATTGTTACACCTCACGGTGATAATAAACTATTTCGTAGTTTATCGCTACTTTTGTAAAACAAACGTAAACTAGGAAATTTCTGTGTTAAGAGGACTACAGAAGTTAATTGCGAGTTTTATAATGCGTCTGCTACAATACACAGACACACAGTGCTACAGTAAACAGAATCAGAAAAATATATGATATTCTTCAGGATAAATGTTAGGCAGTCTATGATGCGTTCAAAAATAAAATAGCATTTCTTTAAGCGTACTACAGCAGAAAAATAATCAACTAACAAGCGTCTTCAAGGCTAGAGTGAATAGGCTCTTAATAAACTAGTGCACCTTACCATCAACGACCGCATCACTGCTTACCATAAGGCGGGATCGCAGTCAAACACTAGTTTATATCAATAAAAAAATAAACTGTTGTCGATTAAAAACCAGACTAATATACATGCAATAATTCCGATTCTTTGCCAGATTATTCTACAAACAACGTTTTACTGTTACAGTCTTTTAATTTTTTAATCAAATCTGCAAATTTTTAGTATATTGCTAAAATGTTTCTTATTTACAAGCATTGAATCTTTGCGCATCTGTTTCTTTTGTATGAAGTTCAAAAGTATGCTTTAAGTCATGTAGTCCTCTTAAGCTAAAAACCTATCTATTGTTCTCGTATTAGCATCTAAAACTGGCTCAGCAATCAGCAGTACGCACTGACGATACCCATACACGCGCCGAATCCATTTGTTTTCCGAATAAACAAAATATAAATCAATCCGTCAGACTTCAGTGTTCACCCCCCGACCACGGTCGATCGGGCACGACGGCTCCCGACCGAAACCGACCAATCCCAACCAAACCCGACCAATCCCGACCGAATGCGACTCTGATTTAAATGTTAATCGGCGAGTGTCGAAATTATTAATTACTGTGTACATCGCGGGTACGTTACGCATGCAGATTGCTATGCTAACGAATGATTAACTATGCATGTGCACGCGCAGATTTAGATTTTATGCCGTGTTCGGATTGATGGGCCGTGTGCTGCTGAAATTGATAGCTTTTCATGTAATTTGGAAATGTTTATGCCTGACACGATCTTTTTTACTTCAACTACCTACCTAGTTGATGTTTACAATTTTGTGGGAGTAAATATCAGGATTGCAACCAAGTTTTATGTAACTCATATTATGGTTTAAAAGAGTGTCCATGGAGTTTCTGGCACGTTCTTCTCCATAGAGATCTACGCTTTGGAACGTGCTATTTAGCTCAAATTTTTTTTGACTGACCGACATTTTGACAGTTTAAAAGTGCCTGAATTGGTCTATTCGAAATAAACGGTTCTGTTGTCTGATTGAAATAGATTATTAAATTAACAATACAAGTAGGTATAGTACGTAGTTCTTGCCAAGTTTTTGTTCGAAAGATATACTCTGGTCCTAGAATTAAAAGGGGAACTGAAGGAACATGGGCGAGTTTTACCCACCCGTGTTCCGTCAATAAAAATCAGACACTCCTCGCTCCACCCAGAGTAGGAGGAGTCATTTGTAGATTTCCCACTGAAAAAAAGTACAATTGTTCACGATGATGGGTTGGTATTGGATACGTGTGTGTGTAATCTATTTTCTAGATCATTGAACACTTTTAACTTACACACACAGTAAAAAAGTGTACGTGTTTCTACACACACTCATTCAAGACAATCTTCGAGTGATAGAACAACTATAATGTACTGCTTATTGGATGGATGAATAATCCCTGTAACACAGGTTTTCTTAGCACAGGGGTCATTGATTATGTATCTTGTATCTCGCCAATTGTATCTTAAATTGTCACTTGTAATTGTGTACTTTTTGCAAATGAAAATATTATTATTATTGAAAAATTTTGCTCTATTTATTAACAGACTCCAGGTTGACTTCAGGTTGCAAGGATCGATCATTGTGGCGACACTTGAGGGAGGCCTATGTCCAACAGTGGACGTTTGTCGGCTGAAATGATGATGATGATGATGATAAACAGACTCCTAGTGTTTTGTTATTCACAAAATGAAGTTTATCAAAATCTGAAACATATTCAAGCATTTAGCATCAGTAATTTTACTCAATTCTTTCAATGAACTCAGTAATTTTTCTTAAAAGTTCACTTAAATGCCAAAATGTCTCTACCAACTGCGAAAACTATTTACAATGTCTGTTGCAAGACAATTTTTATGCAATTTATTTGTAATTAAAACACATTTATCTTTTACATAAAAGTCCTCCTGTTAAAGAGATAAGGCGTCAAAAAGGCCTCTAGCTATAATTTCAAGTTAGACACACCTTTTTTTCCTCTTTTATAAAATTTTACGCCCGTTCCGGAATGATTAAAGATAATTAATTTCATGGTATTATTGAATAATGGGTTTACTCAGCCGCTTGGGAATTACTTTGTAAATTCGATATGCCTCTGTATCGTTCTAGTACTAATTAAATAAGTAGATGCATACCTAACTGTTTAACAATAACCTATTTATAGATACCCGTTTCTCTGTGTTGTAGATTAAAAACTTAAACAAAAAAAATAATTAAAAGAACATAGTGCCATCAAAACTTTTTTTTTGGAAGAAAAATGACAAAAAAGTTCTCCGGCTCTAAATGGAATGATCTAGTGTCAGACTTTTACTAAACTGACCCGTGTTTTTTCTTTGCATTGCGTTTCAGGACCCCAGGTTTCCCTTTTGGAAGTTAACTCATGACCCCAGTAGGCTTCGGCCCTGCTGGGTCACTACGGTTTTCCTGACATCGCTTTCCTTCCCACGTGCTACCGCCTCCTTCTCTAGGATTAGAGATTCCCTAGCCCTAGAGGGAGCGAAGTCATTAAATGATTTTTCGTCGTTAAAATAAGCTCATACATTCTTAACCTGAGAAATATTGACATCGTTGAACTAAGGAAACCCAGAACTTAAACTTATAGCAGATACAATCTGACACACTCTCAAGCTCCACCCAAACTGACAGAAGCTATTAGACGATTTCTGAAACGTATAATCCATTCCAAAGTTCGTATTTAACTTTAAAAATATAATATTTCGTAAGTCCCCAGTAAATAATACATAATAATATCTACAAAACCATTCAGGTTATAAGTTTATCATAACAAATGGAGAAACTCGTAAATCTACTAGTCTAGTTTCATTAAATAATTCACAAATCTAATCAATTCTCTCATACAAAACTTAATAATGAATGTATCCCTGACATGTATGTCTTGTCACTGTCATTCAAGTCAGCTATTGATACAACTAACTGCACAACTTTAATTAAGATAAACGAATATAAACAATATTAATCATTGCTGCACATATTATTTGCCATATTAAATTAAGGACAGTTCGCGTCATTACTAGCTGCCAGTACTGGCGGCCAGTACTTGATTAATCTAGCCTGCGGTATCAAACGAGGCATTGCATTTGATTGTCTTGAGACAGACATTACGGTTTGAATTTAATCTAATCTACGATTTAATTGGCATTTATTGCGGTCCATTGGAATGGGCTACTGGCATTTTAATGAACATTATAATAATTACATGTTCAATATAAATGTTTGGCAAACAGGAACTGTTTTGGTGATTCAAAAATCATGTTTTGATTGAATTAGTCGATAAGAGATCGTAATTACGGACTTGTTCTGATTTTATAAAACTTTTTATTTTGATTCTAACTTGTTTTAAAAGTTAGGTAGCAATCTGCGAAATTATAGTCATTACGCGCGCTATCCAGTAAGATTCTTGAGATGTTTATTCAAAAGAAAGTCTAGTAGGTAGACATAAATCTACTAGTTATTTATTTACAATTTACTTATAAAACATTACTACCTAAATTAATGCAGAAACTAAAGAAAACAAGAAAACATATACATTACCACTAAAATAAAATATAAAAAAATTACATAAAATTATATTGATATCGAATTTTTCATGTTTATTCGAAGAAATTTTTCCAGATTTATGAAGTTTTAAAAAAAAAATGCAATGTTGTGTAAGAACAAACGTCACACACGTCAAAACTGGGTCCGCAGAATGCATAAAGTTTCTGCACCATTTGACGTTAGTTCGGGCGGGCGATGCGTTTCCATGATTTGTGACGCCTACCGTTGAAAGCTCAAACTATCCAATAAAATACATTGATTTATTGGGAAAATTTTCACAATGTATAAGCCAAATAAGTCCATGTATCATAAATGATACCACATCATTGCCCGTAATGTACCGGAAACCGATAATTTTAAAGGCGGGTAAACAGTTTTCAGCGTTATGACATTTCGACTGTTTTATCAAAATGTCCACTGTCGTTCTTAAAAACATTAAAATTCAAGTTCTAATGTCATTTCAGTGACAATCAATGTCAAAACTTAGTTGTAAAAACTTTACTTAGTAGGTACAACTGTTTTTAAAATCGCTCATCACACTTGCTTCTGTACTTCTGTTTACATGTGGATGGATGGAGGGGGAGAGGGAGGCCAAAGAAAAGATGGATGGATTGTGTGAGAAGTGATATGAAAGAAAAGGGAGTTAGTGATACCGTAACGAGTGACAAGACAGAATGGAAGAAAAAAACGTGTTGCGCCGACCCCAAATAAAACGACAAGGGCAGGAAGATGATGATCACACTTGCTTCTGTCAGATGTTTCGTTCGCGTGATTGTCGGGTTATTACGGTATTAGCTCCTCTCTAGGAAAAAGCCACCACGCTGGGTGGTAGATTTTTGGTTTCCCGTCACCATATTGAGAGCAATTGTGACGATATAGCTTACACAAAGTAAAACCCCGGCATTGTTCGCACTCGCGACGTATGAATCTTAATTTGGTGCCGTTAACACTGGGTCACTGCTCTAAAAATGAGTTAGTTTTATTAAAAACTGGCCAAGTGCGAGTTGGACTCGAGCACGAAGGGTTCCGTACCGTCCTTAGGAAAATTCAGCAAAAAAATTACGTTTGTTGTATGACTCTTACACATTTATTTTAATTTGTTTTTAGTATTTGTTGTTTTAGCGGCCACAGAAATACATAATTTGTGAAAATTTCAACTGTCGAGCTATCGCGGTTATTGAGATGCCTTTGACAGACATATGGACTAACGGATGGACAGACAGCGACGTTTTGGTAATAGGGTCCCGTTTTTATCCTTTGGGTACGGGACCCTAAAAATTACTTTTGAATTCAATCAAAGGTGTATTTTATTAACAAACGAATAAACCAATCATTTATATCGAATCCTACCACAATACACCGTAGTTTAGACTTTTAGAGGTGTATGGAAAAGAGTGTAAAGTCCAGAATACCTCTATTGGAAAGGGAGGTTTTTCCGCCTAGACGGGTGTTGTGTCTGGTTCGGGCCAGATAGTGAGGATTCTCTGACTAGAAGGGTGTTAGGTGGTCCGGGCCACTGCCAAATTGTTGATTTCTGGGCTGTTGTATACGTTCTAATCTTAAGAAGAACTTTAATACCGCGTTGTAGTTGTATTTTGAATTTTTAGTTCCTATGTTACTTAAAATACTCGAGTTACAAAATTATCAATTAGTTTTAAAAGTCTCACAGCTGTCTTTAACACCAGTTCAATGTAGCTAAGCTTTTCAAAAAAACGCTCTACGTGTCAAAATTGTCGTAAATAGAAAAACGACTGTATCAGAATACTAATGGGAAGTTTTATAGTTTTTCTTAGACCATCATTACTATGCCAAAAATTCTTTTGAAAAAGAGGACACGTGCTTACAAAATTAAATATTACACACACGCCTTATAATGCGGCGTTATGATTTGTTTAAATAAATAATAGATTTATGGTTGAATTATTTATAACCCGTAATATCAGGTCGATAGTCTATTAATTAAACTATAATAAAGTATAACTGTTTATGACATTTTTGTAATTAAAATTCGATGTTTATGATTGAAATACTACGTTTCTGTACTACGTTTATGTACTTACTTAGTTGAAGTATGTTATGAGCTAAGTTTATATTCAACCTTTTCTTTAGTCAAAATAGTAAGAGCGATCGTCGTTTTTTTTAATAATACAGGGAAACCTGGTTAAGTGAGACATCAAGGGACCTGCAATGTCGTTTCACTTATAGAGGTATTCCACTTACCCAGTGTCTCAGATATACAGGTATAAATAAATATCTGTCTCGTTTACAGAGGGTTTCATTAATAGAGGTGAGAATACAGGTTATTTCAGTTGAGAATGAGTAAACAAACAATGTTATCTCAGTTACAGCGGTTTATGCATATAAAATTTACTCGCTGTCTCAGCTATAGAGGTAACTATGATGAAAGAACAAATCCCAGATATAGAGGCTTACCTCGTTCCACTAACAGAGGTAATTCAGTGCCAAAGTGTTGGGACCTCAGCATGAGTTCCAGTTATGGAGGTTTCTCACTTATCCAGGTCCCACATAACCAAGTTTCACTGTATAATAATAACTTTTAGCAATAAGATCGCCTATTGTAACACCCTATTCATTTTAAGTTCCTAATGTAATTTTTAAATAAACACAATAAAGAATATGTCTATCTATCTATCTATCAATGCTTTTTAAAAGCTGCATTTTTTTAAATTTTTTTTCTATATGAAATATAATACTGGTAAATAGATATCCAGCTTTAGATTAGAAGCCAACCCCAAACATTGTTGAAAAAAAATTAGGCAAATGGTGTTAATAGTATAATACCGCAAATTCCTTAATTCGCAATATTGATACAGATTTATGAAAGAGCAAAATTCTACGCCTACTCGATTGATACCTTAGAATGCTAAACAAAACACAAACGCTACAAAGAGACGCGTAGCAAATCAAAGGCTGCGTAGCAGATGCGCCACAACCACAACTCAACAAAAACGTTACCGCTAGTGTTGTGAAAACTTCAAAAACAAACCTGGGAAACACCATATCGATACTTCCCGGAAGCAGATCGGTGTCACATTAGCTACAGCCCTACATTAACATTCACTCAACACTTGATCCAGGAGTTATCACGTATCGAAAAGAATAGAGCCATAATATTTTATGATCCCTTGTGCGCCTTACCGGGCGGCGTCGATGTTCGAATTTTAAACAAAACGCGCGCGCTCATGTATCGATTATATCGATGAGTCGATAAATAATTAGTCGATTTCTTTATCGGCTATTAATGTTATGAAATAATAATTGTTATTATAGTACTAGAGCATTATGAATCACACAATCACACACGTGTAAGACGTAACAGCTTTCAGAGCTTTTTGCGAGTAGTTTATAAATTTAAAAACTTAATACGTTTTTATCAGATTCACCTACTACCCACATTATTTACGAGTACCAACATTAAAATACGAATATATTTGAAAAATGTTTACACTGAAATACAAAAGAAAAATTGCCCAACAAGTTGTCTTTTTAGATTCACCTACTACCCGCATTATTTACGAGTACCAACATTAAAATACGAATATATTTGAAAAATGTTTACACTGAAATGCAAAAGAAAAATTGCCCAACAAGTTGTCTTTTTAAATAGCTAAACTTTTAACAGACTTCTAACTTTTAAAAGCACTTAATCGTGCCTGATATTTGTCTTAACAGCGTGCAGGTATCATGAAACTGATATCGAGATAGATAGGGCAATAATTCTTTCAACACAGCTCACGGTGCCAGCATGTTCGCGTGTTCAACCAAACGATCATTTGCGGAGTACAGTCCGAACAAAAAGTTGGAGCGTGGGTACTGGAATTAGTGTTTACGGGATTTTTTTTCTGTTTTAAAACTGTTATAGTTAAAGGAAGTGTCAGTTTTATGGACTTATTTGTCGTCAGTATTTGTTTAAGATAATAAAATTGACAGCTTAACAGCCCATAGACTTTACCTATGGATAATATTAAAGCTTTAAAAGCCGTTAACGCTAACACTTCCAAAGAAGATGTTGTACCATATTTTTTTAAAACTTCCCAAACACAGATATTACCTTACACAATAACTAACGGACTTAGATAAAGTCCACCTTACTCCAAACTGACTATAAAGCTTAGATTTATAAGAATAAACACGTAATAAATGTCGTTGCTACCATTACGCTGGATTAGAATGTCGCCAAGGGACAGCCGGCAGCTTGCATATGTTCAAGTGATTTTTCACGGGTACGGAACCCGTGTTCAAAGGGCACGCAGTACGGTGTCGCAATCACGATCCTCGATCACGACTGGTCCTTCTACTATTCATTTGTAATACCCCAACAACCGAAAATAGACCCTATGCCTAAAATCTTAAAGTCAACACCAACCGCAAAAGGATATTGGCTGGTTACGATTAAGAAATTTGCGATTAGACCATCCGAAAATAAGCTCTATTTAAAAGCGATTAAAGGTCAAAATGATTGCGAAATTATGTTTGCTAAGTGGTAAAATGTCTCTAGACCGTGTCGCTACTAGCCTTAAATGCATTAAGTTTGTTTTAGAGATAATAATCGTTGCGAATGCAAGTGCTTTGTTGTTTCAAAGATAGAGTTGTTGTTGTTGATTTATTTTTGGTCAACCATTGTCGGACTTAATAAGGGTTCCAAATATTCAATTATTATCAGTGACGGATTCAACCAGTACGGGGCCTGTAGCAAATTCGACCAAAGGGCCCTGTATAGACTTATTTAGAACTAGTAACAATATATTGTCACTCAGGAATAAAGCAGCTTTCTTTGTGAAATAATTTTAGCAATCGGACCAGTACCTACTTTCAGAGATTACCTCCTACTCACATAAAAACAAACTTTACCTTGTAGGTTAGTATAGACTATTATTCTCATTCTTATTCTCAATCACCAATAACCCCGTTGATTTAAAGATTGGGTAAGGTAGTACGTTAAAAGTACGGTAGGTAATGAGGAACATCTATAAAGACAAAGACTACGCTTGTGCAAACTTTAATTTTCCCTGTAATCGACTATGGTGACGTGTGCTACTTTGACCTGAACGCTTTGCTGCTAGATAAACTTGACAGGCTCCTCAACAACTGCATCCGTCATCATATTCAACTTGAGGAAATATGACCATATATCAAGCTACAGATCTGAGCTCAAATGGATGCCCATTCGCCAGAGAAGGAGTTTGCGCGCTCTGACTACACTTTACTCTTTGCTCAACTCTCCCACTCCTCCTTCGTATCTCATATCTCGCTTTCAATATCTATGTTCTTCTCATACTAAAAATCTGCGTTCTTCTAACAATCTTTTACTGCTTTGTCCTTCTCATACTTCTGATTTTGTTCATTCTTCCTTTCATGTTCAGTCTATACTTCTGTGGAATGCGCTTCCTCTTGACATCAGGACGGCCACCAGTCTGTACGCATTTAAGCGGATGTTGCGGAATTATTTATTAAATAGATAGTGAAGTCGTCTCAAAACCTCTTTCTTGTACTTTATATATATATATATATATGTATATATAATAATATATTTTATATTAAATTATATATGTATGTTTATTTTGTATTTGTTTTTTGAGTCCTTTTTTTCATAGTCTACTTTTATGTTAATTTTATTTTTTTTATGCACCTACCACGTTTTTCTCTTTACCACCCTAGGTAGACTGGTAGAGAATGCCTAAGGCATTAAGTCCGCCTTTGTACTTTTATGTTGCATGAAGTTTTAATAAATAAATAAATAAATAAATCTATAAGATTGATTATCGTATTCAATGATACAATCGGCTTTAGGTAATATACTATATACTTTGACTAGATTTTTGCGTTCAAGTGCAGAATCCCCGAATGCGCAGGGCCTCCGAATACGCGTGGTCTGTAGCATTTGCTACCCTTGCTACATGCCTAATCCGCCACTGATTATTATATTATGTTAGTAACACTGTACACGCCTGTACTTATGTACTGTCGTGGTGACTGCTTAATTACAATTTTGCTTATTCAGTATGACGCATTTAATTTCAGTCAGTTTTAAAATAAATTAGCTAACGCGTTTTGAAATTGAATTATCAGATCGATTAATATAAATATGGTTTTATTAACCTGATTCATAACTAGATGGGTATTGCTCAATCTAACGGTGTATATTGGTAAGTATTGCAATTGGGATTTAGGCCAATTATGGACGTCGTGATAATTTAATTTGTATAGGATCTTATGCAAAAGTTTGAAAACCTGACATTACGATAGTTTGAGGGAGAACAGTACCTAAATACGTAAGTACCTACTGTGATAAAAAAAATAAGGTGATAAATAAGAGGCTCCAAAGAAACCCGCGAAATTCAAATTCTTATGTTTTTTCGCATTTTGCAGTTCTGTTTTCTTAAATAGGTATAATTGTGGTTTTATTGAGTTATAATCAATAAAACCCTCTCAATTCAGTATTGAATGATTAATTTGGTAAATAATTACGTGTCACGGTCGCAAATCTTATTTTAACACTGGCCTGTAAAATATAAAAAAAAAACTTTAGAAAATTTAAATTTCGCGGGCTATCTGGAGTATTCACATTAATGCAAAAGAAGCTTTTATTTCTGTACAGAAGCTTCAAGGTTTCTTATAGAAATTTCGAGGAACGTATCTTAAAAAAATATTATTCAGAAAACGCGAAAATTCTAGGTAAGAGCGTTCCATCGTCGACCGCATCGTCGCTTTCCATCAGGTGAGATAGCGGTCAAGCGCAAACCTATCAATAATAATAATAAAAAATAAACAAAGTATTAGGAATATCAAAAATATCAACGAAAACAAAACAAGCGACGTCAAATAATTTCTACGTTTATTTCCCTTCCCTATTTTTTTGAGGAAAAAATATCAAAACATTCACCTAACCTGGTTTTATTAAAATAATTTCGGAGGAGTGCGTGAGGTGGGTTCCGATACTGCTACCAAACACGCAACCTTGCCCACAAACTTATCTTTACCGTTGACAAAATCAAAGGTTACTTATTTTGGTGCTACTAACTTCAGGAATAATCAACCTTCACCTATTTTTTTCACGATTTCAAATGAAGAAATACATTTGTAAATTGGCAGTATTATGGAGACCTAATCAGTGAGACCTGTCCCTCTAAGTTATAGCTTTTTATATTCATAAATATAGATAGATAAGAATAACGCTAAGGCAACATGAAGAAACTAATTAAGTTTGTATTATCTGATGGCTCCCACATAGACATGTTCGACGATAGCTTTTAATTTCGTTTATGAGTTGTGTTGGAATGTAATTTTGAAGATTATCTATGATAACTGTACCTATTTTAAAATATTGCCTAATGAAGTATTACACCTTGAACTGGCCTGTTGCTATAGTGGTTAGTGGCCCTGACTGCTATGCCGGAGGTCGTGGGTTCGATTCCCACCCAGGACAAATGTGTATGTGAACATGATCATTTGTTCTGTAGGTATCTGGGTGTAATTTATCTATAATATGTATGTATTTAGAAATATATAATTATGTTCATCAGTTGTCTAGTACCCATACCACAAGCTCTACTTAGCTTGGGACTAGACGGCGTTGTGTGATAGTTATAGAATATTATTATTATTATTTAAAAAAAAGCTTATAATCAGCCAAATTCTCTCACTTCTGGATCTTCTTTCTAGAAGAGGGATCGAACCGTAATCTACGCAAATCTACGCGAGCCCAGTGTGGGTTAGTGGATGTTCATATCTTTGAATTTTTAGCCCTTTTGGTTCCGTCACGATATTTTCGTTCACCATTTTAAGAGCAGTGATGATGGAATAAATTACACAATTTAAGCGCTAACTGGCCAGGATTTGAACCGGCACGGTTCAAATCCTGGCCAGTTACCACATGATATACCTAAAATGAACGAAGGTTCTACGTAAGTACCTTTTCAAGCACTCTGATGCAGTTTTTCGGCGTAAATTATCTAAGTGATTGAACACAAATGCCACCAACTGCATTTATATTATTAAAAAGTTACTTGATTGAATTTTTTTAGTTGTTTTAGCGATTGTTTTTTTTAAACAAGCCAATTTTTAATTATGAGTAAGTATTTTATTTGGTCAGGAACCTTTACATATTTGTGGATAGGTAAACTTAAGGCATCGTTTACACCAAACGTATTTTATGCCGCCGATTGTGAGTAAACTCACTGTCAGTCAGCAGTTGACAATACGTTTGAAACATGCAATTTAGCTTCTATTTTTGATTAACAGATATTTCGACAATTCAAAAGTGCTTTGAAATAAACGTTTTTTATTTCTGATCTGAACAATGCCTTATACAAGTAATTGTGAAGCTATGAAGTAGTTAATAGCTTAACTTTCACTAAACTCCAAAAAAAACAATATTTTCCCCAAAAAATACATTAAAACAGTTTCCTAAACACAATAAAACAATATGACACTCGCATCCCCCATCTTGCGAGCATTTCTCGGGCGGGGGTGGGACGCAGACAAATGGCTAGCGCCCCTGCTGCCCGAATGAGTTATAGCCACCAATCGAGCCGCGCCCGACAGCGGCCATTTTTAATTTTTAGGGGTACCTCGCTCTCACCCTTGCCAGTATTATTATTAAGTGTGCGCAGTAGTGATAACATGACGAATGGGGTTCTAGCTATTTTTTAAATGGATGCTCGTGAGTAGGTATGTTTCCTATTCGCTTAGTGGTAGTTTTAAAATGATAGTTGCCTATCTCAATTTGGAAAACCTGGAGTCTATTATTTATATCAATTAGTACCTTGGGTTGGTTCTTTAGATAAAAAATAATAATATTAGTAGTTAACTACATAAAACGCACATTCTAAGAAAAATAAAAAGTGTGATAGGATTATTTTTTAAATCAACAAGTTTGATTGAGCATGAGGTATAACGATATAAAAAAGAACATTTGTTGTACCTACTGAACCAATACAATAAATTAAACCAGTCGGCCGACTTGAGTTTTAAAAACCGTACATATCGATAATCTTTTCAATGCTTTTTCAGCTTCTGAACTCTTAAACTCCTCATAAAATAAAGAACCCGAAGCAATAACAAAGTCAACTGAAATAATAATCATAAACAAATTTTAAATCTCATTGAAATACAACTTGGCACACACCCCGCCACTTATTGTGTTACAACACTAAAATTAAGAAGTTGATCCTACTACACTTCAATAAATCCTTATAAGTTTATTAGTTCAGATTTACGCTCCGCAGTACGTAAATATTTGAAGAGCGGCCCATTAAAATCAAGTTTTAATACGTCGTAAAAACTAATGCGCTCATAATCGTCGATTAAAACAAATTGAACCATAAACGAACATCAATGTTGACATAAATCACGCCCTCTAACGCTACACTGTTGAACTACGGGACATTTGTCGCTTCACTATCGTCTCAATCTCGCTTGGATGATGAATGAGCACTTTTATTGCGGTTACACGCTTGTTTATTTACTGCTTTGTAATAGAATGTCAATAAACAACGTTGATAACTGAACGCGGCAATAAAATAATAATAAAACACGACAGTTATTGTGGCGGGAAGTGGCGCTCTCTCGTGTTTGGCCGCGAAAACGAAACAACTCCAAACAGCGACATCTGCCGTCGAATAGATGAATTAATTCCTCAAATTAATACTCCAAATTCTAATGGCTGGCTTACATGTAGAAAAATTGTCCATACATTTATCCAAATTAGCTATTCCTTAAGCAGGCTACATGTACGAGACGACAATAAAAATGGAATTCATCGAACGAATGCCAGAAAAAAATATTTATTGTCTAGTTAACAAGCGAAGATCATTTATCACACGCTACGGCACATCAATAATTCATTACTAATAACACAGAGGCACTGACGTAATTAGTTCAATTACTCGCCCACCCAGTAATTCCGCCCCACCGTGTGGTAATTGAATTATTTATCTTTAGCTAAATTAGGAAAGGCAGATAAATGCAATCTTCACCTTTACTAAGGTGTTCACGTTAGACCACATGTAATTAAGTGTTCGTTAAACGGAACCGAGACAATAGATGCGTGACCTAGCCCTGAGATTAATTCGTCTGATAACAAATTTAATTTAATACGCTGGGAGAAGAGTGTTTTATGCGGAACGAAACTTATTCTAATAAGAATTTAGTGGCTACACATATGTAACTATTTCTATTTCGATGTCGATTATTTTGTTTTGAAATGTAAATTTAATTGATGTTAATAAGAAGTCGTCGATAATGTTGTGCTAATATCACTAATAGCTCCACAACTCTTGATATGGACCAGTTATTAACAAATTCCTTATTAGGCAAACTGACGATAGTTTACATTCTAACTTAAAATGTAGTCTCCTCGCTATTAAATTAAGCAATATCCGTCCGGTCCGTTACAGCTACACAGTTAGTGAATTTCTTATGTCTAGCAATCTAGAGATACATTACTATACAAGGACAATTACAAAGACATTAGTTAGTGGAACATTCTCCGGGTTCATTATAAAGCATCGGGTCCGCACGACCCTCGGATTGGTCTTTGGGTCCTGTTGAGGAATGTTGGCTATTAGAGGGGTCTAAAAATTAATGTTTCCAATTTGTATACTATGCAGCTTTGTAATCCATTCCAGTTTAGTTATGTAGGTGAATACCGAGCTTTTTTTGGTGTAAGTATGACTTTACTAACACATTGTTAAATTGGTTTAAATTTTTAAAGTCAATTTCTTTGTCTTGTCTAGACTGGTAACACTTGACCCTAGTTGGCATGTATCAATGATTTTTTATATATTCTGTAATATCTCTTGCAAGTCGTCTCCAGTTGAAATATTAGTATATGTGAATGATTTATAGTAATAGATAATTGGAAAAAGAAAACTTAATCGGCTCAAATCTCTCACCAACTTCTAATGCCGCATCCATAATGACACAGCGGCGCAGCGTTTATCTATGCGAGTTATTGTACATTATGTGGGAACAATTACACATCCATTAATCAAGGGAGTCCTCCGACAGTTTATTGCGCCTCCGGCCCTCAGCCCTCCAGCGGTTACAACCCTTCCAACTTGAATTACGCCCTTTTCCAACAGCCACCCAACTTTGTACCAAGTTTACACTTGATTAGCCACGGTGACTTCGGAAAAGTTCGGCTCTGTGTATCCTCTGTTCTGTTGACAATGTATGATAATTTATAACTTGAATTCTAGATTTGGTTTTAAAGTAGCTTACGGCGTTTTTAAGTGTTGGCCGTGAAATCCTATCATGGAATACCGTGTGCTTGAATTTATAATCTATGTGATCATTTTTGTTTAACACCTGCCGAATGAATTCATATTTTTTTTCGTAGTCCTCAAAAGGCAGCTGGAATTGGTTAGATACAAAGGGCGGTAGGGTGAAAAATGTTATTACCTTTTGACGCCTAGCAAGTAAAACATAAAACACTTCTACTACAGTTTATCGGCATGCGGAAAAATCCGTAAGTTTCTCACATTATAACTCAATTACACACAATGCGTAATAAAATGTCACGACTTTCTTTTAAATATCTACACTGAGTAAAATAACTTATTTTTTTGTATAGAGGTAAGTAACTATTTGTGTAATAATTTTTCCTACGTACTCAGTAATTATTTATTTTTGTTAACATAAAGTGCCATAACAATAGCTATTTAGGAAATGGGAACTGCAAAACTAAACTCACTGAATAATTCTTATCGGTCAATCTAATTTAATTTAAACTTAAAACTACTATTTATAATCACATTAACGCCGAGGAAAACAAGACTTATTTTTAAATAATTTAATTTAGGTTTACACCGGAAAGCTACAAATTAGCACTGGACAGCTATATACAACGTGTGAAGTATTACTACTATTTTTTTTTATTCAAACAAAAAATTCATTAACCCCAAAACTAAGCGCCATTTTGGATAATGTAATCCTAAAAATGTATAATTTTATTCTTGTTTATTTAGTAATAATCATAAAACTAGTAACTATTTTTAATTTTAACCCTAAAAAAGTATCATTTTATTCGTATTTATTCACTACTGCAATGTTAGCAGCGCATAAGGCAATAACTGCGTTTTAAAGAGCTACTGCGACGTAAGCGCAGCGCCAGTGCGGACATTAATAATTTTGGCGCGAACAAATGACGCGCCTGATTAATGATTTACGTACCCAATTCCGTGTTGTCCACGAGGGTATATGGCAGAACCCATATACAATGTATGTATCTGTGTTGTGTACATTTTAGGGATCAAGTTACCTAGGCAACTGTTACGTTTCTAAGGGTTGATTGGATGTTTAGCTAATGAAGCGTCATTATATTTTGAAATTAATTTGATTTTGTTTTATTTGTTTTCAATTTTATCATTTATCAAAGGTGTATTTAATTGACTGAGGCTTACAAAGTTTTGTAAAAATGATTGTAATAAGGCATAAAATTAAATGACTAAACAGACTTTTATAGATTTAATGTAAAGCATATACTCAATTATTTTTGTTTGGGGTAAAAATTAATAGGTCTATCTACAGAATCCTATATAAAAATAATGCTGTACATTTACAATACACACTTTATACGTTATACTTATTTTTTAACATTCAAATTGATGCAAAAAAAATATTTTTGAATCTTTCTTTTACCGAAATAAAAAACCAAATTTTACCGAAATAGCAGACTTTTTCAAAACAGCAACACAACAGCTTTACTGCAAAATAAAAAATAATAGTAAAGAAGCAAAAATGTAATACCATCTATGTTGATATATCATCCATCTACCATATGCGACGTAGGGCCAACTGTGGCAGGTCAGGTGTCCCCTAAAGGTCCACTCCAGAGGGGCCCTGTGCCAGCTAGACGCTTTCACATGATTTATGGAGCTCTTATTGATACCCATTTTAATTTGGTCCCATTTGAGCATGTAGCTATGTAGTAGTACCTTTATGCTGCATATTATAATAGGAAATATCGATTAATTCCCCTTTCTGTTTACATGGTATTAGTAATCATTAATGAAGGAAATAAATGTTGTTAAAAGAGGTTCTAACTTTAGTTACTAATGCAAAAGTTTCGTGAGAAACAAAGTCATATTACATTGTTGTTGTGTTGTGTTGTGTTGTATTGTATTATGTTGGTTTTTGTTGTTGTTTTGATTGTCAAAATGGTTCTTCTCAAATCGAGTACATGATTGATAGCTTTAAAAAAAAAAAAAAAAAAAAAAAAAAATATTAGTGTCTACATGTTGTTACTGCATTGTGTGTATCTACGAGTGTGTATGCCAAATAAATAGTTTTCTTTCTTTCTTTCTTTCTTTCCTAATTTTAAAGAAATTATGAAAAACTACATAGAAAAGTAAACAATATCAACATTAACCATGAAACAAATGAATTCCGAAAGTTACCCTTCTCTATTATATGTATGGGCTCATCCCATTTGTATGAAGTTACATTAATTAAATACCTATCTCCATACATACATGTATAATTATATCAAATTTTCTAAACGTCCGTTCTTTAGAATATTTTATTAGACTTCTGGGATAAAATTGGCTCCCATTTAGCATCGCACCGATATCACAATACCGACTGCCAACCGATTTAAATTTATTTCGGACGTCGGTAACTTCCAATTTAAACCTCTTAATCCTCTATGATGTATGTCGGTATTCGGCAGGATTAAAAGTTCCACGGAAAATAACCGGGAAAACCTTTTCCGGGGTCGGATTGACCCGGCCAGGAGCGGGATTAGGCGGCCGGGATTGGATATCCATAAATCTCGGACAAGGCTTTAGGGGCGACGCAATTAAGCCTCAGCGCTGATATGTCATTTTGTGACGAGTATTACCCAGATTTGGATAATACTAATCGGGTCCAATTCGGTTTTATAGCGGTGAAAATATAATAATTCGAATATTAAAATTCAGCAGTGGCGGTGTACAACGCACAATGGTCGCTCTGTCGGGCATTGCGTCATAAATAATTCAATTTCATAGTAATAAAATACGCGTGACCAGCGCAACGGCGTGAAAACTTTTCAGCAATTACGGGTTGAATATAACAAAAAGCGTCGGTCGATCCGACACGGCGGGGTCGGTGAGTCCCGTCCGACGTACTCGTAATTCATGCATCAGCTTGCGGGCTAGGATTGGCCGCGAGTGCAGCGTCGATGACTTATAGTTTATATTAATACGCTTCGAACACAGAAATCCAATCGGACTCGGATTAATTAATATATGCCGGAAAAGGTATTAGATTATTCAATAATAGAATTGGACTTGATACGTTTAATACTTATTTGAATTGTGAGCTAGTAATAGATACGTAGATAATATTATATGGAGTAGGTAGGTAATAATTTTAGTATACGATTTAGATTTGGTTACCGTTATAAAAACATAAGTCCGAAGCCTAATGAAAAAAATAAAGGTTGATTGGCAGAAAATGCTTAAGGCATTAAGTCCTTCCTGTACTTTGTGTGCATAAAGCATTTAATAAGAATAATAATGCGTTTTAGGGTTACGGGAAGACTTCTGAAATGGTCTTATAATGCAAACTGCAACTGAAGGCACATAAATGTGGTTTTAGTCAGAAAAGTCTGACACGTCCTCCTGATCTACCTTAGAGTAGGAATCTCTCTCTCTCAATAAAAAAAAAGATCTGTTGGTTAACACAAAGGTTAATTCAAAGGATATTTAATTCAATCAACTGAATTTAGTCACTATTTAAAAATAAAGTAAGTGCTGTAGATCGAAGATACTAAAAAAGCTTATTTGTGAATATATGTTTGTAACTTTTACTCTCGACTATCAGCTTGACAACCATATTAATTCTCTCTAACAAGCTTTTATTTAAAATCACTAATTAGAATGTATCTTAAAAGCAGCTGTCAGTGGCTTCACCTGTGTGAAAGTAGAAAATTGTCCCAATAGGAACATACATCAGGAAAAAAAAAATCCTAATCCTAAATTTCTTTCTTTCTTTCTTTCTTCCTTCTATTCCATGACAAGTTCTACCCAAATTTCTTTCTATCTAAATCATTTAGGCCGTTTAAGCGTGAGGAAGTAACAGATAGACACATACACATAAATAAACTTTTTCCTTTGATATATTAGTATGATGATGTGCAATTAATTTAAAACTCCAAAAAAGTTCTGATGAAAGACTGTCTACAGTACTTTACGTTAAAATTTCAAAGATGAACATCTATTACCTTGGAGAACGATCTAGGCACCTTGAAACTAAAAAGGTATGCCTAATTAGTTAAAGTAGCATTTTTTTGCAACAAGTGAAAAGTTATGTAAGCTGTGAAAAATGGCTCTGAGTGCTTTCATTAATCTTAATAAATTAATGGATCTGCTGTAGTAAGTAGGCATTTATAAAAAAACCGTAAATGTAGGTATATTTTATAGGCGTTATTCTAAGAATACAAAACCCATAGAATCGCCGAGTTACCTCAGACACATAAATCCTATAAACCTACTAAGAAGTAATTGATTTACAGCAGTTTAATTATCGCAATTAGACACGCCTCCTAATCAACACGCAGATAAACCCGGTTTGCGTTAACCCTGCATAATATGCAGAACTATGTGTTATTAAAGGCAAAATTACACATACCTACTAAATCCAATTAATTAATTTAGATTACCTACAGAACATTCCTAACGTGTCTCAAAAAATATGCCAAGAAATAAAAACACCTATTCCATACTTAGTTACCCGGATGTGACGAAGTAAGCAGCCATTAAAATTAGGGTTGGGCCACGAAACCCGCGACTAGGGCAGGGCCGGGGCCGGCGCGCCCTGGGGCTCGGTTCAACGAAAAAAAAAAAACAAAAAAACAGATACAATGAATAACTGCCGGGCATCGATACAGATGAGATGAAAGATTTCTCAATGTCCGCCCGTTGTTCTTGTTACTTGTAACTCAATATTGAACTCAGTTTTGTTTTATTGTTTCATAATGTTTGTACGTGTATAATGAACATGCAATTATAATAATAAATTTGTTAAAACGTGAACCGACTGCTCGGCTGCTTTTGCAAAGGGATTAAAAAAATTTTTGAAGGAGTCTCCAACGATTTCATCATTACGACACCGGAGCAAAAAAGCTTGGTTACTCCAAAAATATACTACTTAATAACGGACACGAAATTAAAAAGCAATTTGGTAACCGTTACTAATTTAGGCGGCGCGGCATGAAGCTCTCAATTTGGGAGGGGCTCAGGGGGAAGCGCGGGGAGGTGGGAGAGCACTAATCTAAAAGCTGTCAGTGAACGCGCCAGGCAGCTGTGGCCGGCACCGTCCTCCACGCGGCGCGCCCTTGTGCACCCTTCCTTATTTTCCATACGGGCTTCCTATCCAGGTAGCATGCATGATGTAGGTATTCTCCCGACTACAGACAAGAAGCCTATGAAATACCGTCTCTGAATGTAATAATATAACAACTATTCCATGAAATTTTAATTGACAGAGTCGTATATAACTTACCTATTAAATTAAACCCTGCGCTCAAAGCGTGAAATCCTATTAATTAACTAACGCACCATGTCACTTTGATTTACGTTCCGGGTTATGTATTAAAGGCTCCTAAGAAAACCGCTTTTCCCTGGACAGTCGATGTCCCAACCTCATTAGTTAATATATTCGATTTGGAAAGCAAAATTTATAATAGAAAAAAAAAACCCATAAGTCACTGCCCACATTCGGGACAGATTAAAATCTTTTTACACACCGGCTAATTCTCGTGCGCCTACGCATCTCTAAACTCGAACGTCGAAATATGAACACCTTGGTCTGCTGTGTCTTTAAAAAGTTGTTTGTGGAAGTTCCGTAATTAGCATAAGTTTGTTAGTATAGAGTCGGTTTTCCCATTTTAGGAGGACAGTAATTCGACATGTCTATTTTATGATATGAATTTTTGTGTGTCCGGCACTCAGTTGTCCATAACTCAATACAGTTTATTGCTACATACACTCATAAAGTTGAGTGGCACGCCTCTGTCGGTGTCTGATGTCTAAACAGATACTTACTTAAACAGAATTTTATAAACTTTATATTAAATAAAATGACACAATTTAGTGTAATTTACATTATTATTTAACAGTTATCTAATACGAACCTGTGCCTCAATATTTTTTCATATCCCATTTAATATTGATGAATTATGTTAAATATTTGATTCTGATAATTATAATCAATAGATATTATGTAAATTTAAAAAAATGATTAATAAATCTTGAGAAGTACTTTTATTGATACACCCTAGTTTTGCACGTGTGTTAGAAATTGTCGAAATTCACGACCATTCTTTATTATAATATGCACGTATTATGTATTTAAATGTGCTTCATAAATATTACTCTGTCTATAATTAAAAACTGTTTACTAGTTTTTCGAGTCTATCACACTCATACAGACAGACAGACGCGATGAAGGATTATATTTTAAAGTAAAGGTTCTTTTCCCACAGCTTGTTTACAAAAATATTTATTCTTGTCAGTGGTTTGCTAAATGTCAATTAAGTTGACATCAAAACATTCGACAATCAAGATATTAAACGAGTTTTCCTAAAATAGACAATCAACTTAATAAAAGATAACTATTTCATAATAAAAAGACCAAATGATATCTTATAAAAGAATCTAAAAGAAAACAATTTCTTTTATCCACAAAGGCATTTATTTCGAACATTTATGTTTTCATGGGAAGTGGGCGTTGTTGCCTAATTAGGACTTAAATTAATAGATAGTTTAAAAGTTACGTAGTATATTTCTTATCTATAAAATATACAACAGGTGTGTAGCAACAAAGGGAAGATAGTAAATTAATTTAAGCTATGCACTTAAAGATGCGTGTACGCAGGAAAAAAGGGCTACTATTTAAAACGTAGCAGAGAATTCTTTCAATAGTGTTAGTTAGTATAGAGCTTAATGAAACTAGAATTTTAAAAGCCTGTTGAATATAGCAAGGGTGGTATAATTTTCAGCTGCTTTCCGCGAATTAATTGTATTACTTAATTAAGCTCATTACAACTTTACGGTAGCTTCAATTTTTCGTAGAATATACAAAAAAATACGTTGCCTATAAATATTTTAGAAATCAATTGTTAGTCATTTAGCAAACATAACTCTGAGTAGATACTAACAAGGCAATAAACTGAACACAAACTTTATCTTGGGAACTGGGAAATATATGACTTATGGAATTTTTAGTGAAGATAAAACTAAAGTGAATAAGCTCAAACGTGTCGCAAAATCCATTAAAATTTGACCCCATGGAAAGTGTTGGCCCTTCCGAGTGTTCACCTTATAGTATCTGTTTTCTATAACCAGCTTAGCCTCGGGCTATGGCATGGCCATATGAAGGAGGGCTGGGCTGTATTGTTTATTATCCATTTCCTTCGCTTTTGACGGGATAATAACGTTCGACTCTCAGTTACTGGTCTTAATATTTGTAAGTGGTTTAAGAATTAAAATGGTTTTAAAGCCTGTTTTACGGTTATTGTGTAACGTCTCATTATATAAAGAATCGTAAGTAGTGATGATTTTTCTTGAACCTTCATTCTGAAAAATAGCGTCTTTCAAATTTGAAGAACGCTTTATTGGTTTTTTTACTTCTAAGAGCAGATCAAATGAGATGTTTATCAAAATACCAGTTATAGTATCTATACCATGTTAAGAAATAAATTATACTATCGACTCAATCTATTATATTATCTGATGAATCTATTGATTTGAATACAGGTATTGATAAATTGATTATGTATTCAGTATGATTCAACGAAGTAATCAAACGTTAAGTTTATGATTCGTCAGTCAAAACTTTTAATAAAGCAGAAATAGTTTGAGTTATATGTAATATCAATTAGTTTATTATTATTTAATATACTGTAAATACATCGGAATATTATCATATAAATTGGATATAGTTAATATATTATATTAAAAGGCGCTTTCCGTTTTCCGTCATATGACTTTGCTACTTGTCCATAGGTGGATAACTCATTGAATATTGGATTAACAAGTCAAATTGCAAGGTTAAGAGTGATTTATTATATGTAGGTACTTACTGTTTCATACTTGAACTTCTTCAGTTAATCTTTGTTTTTTTCTTCGGACCCTCAATGAGTATTTAGTCATTGTAATGTATAGACATGTTTCTAAATTCTAGGCCTTTACGAAGCCTATCGTTACTTCTGAATAACAATTACTTATAGGAATTAGTTTATGATAGTTTCAATTTATCGATTATAGTCGGACACGAGATCAAATTTTTAAGTTCCATCATAAGATTTTCTCTAAGTTGTACATACCTGCGGTTCTTTTAAAAAAATAATTTGTTCGTCAAAGATACAAGTGGAATAGAGTGTCGTGTTAAAACTATGCCTATAAAACAGTTATGGAAGATTTCAATATAGAGCTTAAGTTGTGACAGTCCTCTGGCCTATCGCCCACGTTTGCAAACTGTTTCGTTCCTCTCAATTGGCTCTTACAATTTGCGCGGGAAGATAACCTATGTTGCCGTGCTACTTTCATTCCTAGATCATACCAACAACATATTGCAGAACTTATCAAAAATTTAGTAGGTCGAACTTAATTCAAAGTGTCACATAAATCTTAAATCGAATTAAAATCATATTCCAAAAACAATAATAATGTTAATAACACACCAACACGTATTTTAATAAAATTAACCGTGCATACATATAAATGTGACAATTTAGTTTATAATATTCGAATTAGAATCAAGCATAAACGTTCGACTGAAGATACGACCAAAACATCTAATATGGGGACCGGTTTAGCGACCGCCGAGCCCAAAGAAATCATCGGGGACACTATAAATTCTGAATAAACCGATTATGCAAAGCGCTATGCGAACATTGATAAAACAAGGAACAAATAATAAGGGCCTGTGATCGAACCCCGAAGCGATTTCGGTAACTTCCTGTTTGGGGAAACTGGAAATGAAGTTTGCACGTGGAGAGTCATCGACTTGAAATAGGAACATTAGATACAAAAGAATAATGATCGTTTGATATAAGAAGTTGATCCTAACCTAACACAAAACTAACAACTACGAATAACTCTAATTCTAACCTGTTACTATGGTGAAATAACAATTTAATTTAAAATGAAACATTTAAACAAAGGCAAATTTTATTCTAATGTTCCGCAAGAATTTTTTATTGTATTATTTCATCCAAAAAAATCAACAAAGACAAGTGACATCCCAAAGGCAGTTGTACAAAAGGGCATTTAAAAAGAGAAATTTCATTTACTCACGGGGTGCCCAGTTTTTACGGTGTTGCTCAGAATCCTTTGCCCTGGCGACATTTCAATAGAGACTAAAAAATAAACAATAGAAATAAAAACTTGCAAGGCTAAAGAGGAAGGCCGGACGACGCTAAATGAAAGAAGTTTGTAAAAAGTTTGACACATTTTTAGAAACATCAGGCTCGAAATGCTCGGTCGCGAGGACCGATCGTAAATTTTCTGTAGCGTCAGAATGAAAAAGGGGACATCATTGTTGAAAATTTTCGAACGCATTCTGTGATTTCGTATGTAATCGAGTCGCTTTGCATGACAATAATAAACGCGTTGCTTGTTTGTGTTCGCGTTTTCACGTCATTTATTTAGTCTACATGATAGCGTATTCCATTAATTTCAACTACTTTTGTATTTTCGTTTAATTAATTAAACATTTTATTGCGAATTCTTTGATTACTTACTAGGCCAACTTTCTATTGACAAGAGCAATAGCATGACGCAAGTGAATATATCGGTTAAATATATTTTTGTATACATAAATTTACACCTCAATCAATGTGATCTACCCCAAATGTTTGGTTATACATTTTTGTGGGATCCCGAGATTTCCCGGTGATTCCTTTTAGCAATCAGATGTTGGATATTGCTAGCGTCTCTCCTTCCCCCGATATATTTCCTGTACGGATAAGAGGAGTGAGCTTCTTTCTACAGAAGCACGATAAGAATTTCATTTCCTCGAGGCTGTGAGAGCTTCGCTATCTGAGGAAGTCGCTGACAAAAATACCCAAGTGATAAAAGTTGAATTCAGTACAGGTGTTGGTAATATCGTGAGCGCTTTTTATTTTGTTGTTGAGGTTATGGAGAAGCACATAAATGTTATGTAGAATGTAGAGCACTCTCAACAAGCTTTCAACGAAAGCGCAAAGCGTGACTCCAACAACAACCAGAATTTACTAAAATGATAATGAAAAATGTCCGATAAAAACAAAAGAGCACGATTTCGGGGAATATCAAAACGATTCGGATGGAGGTTTGATTTTATGAATTCCTAAAGCTAGGTCTGAACTTTTGTTTCGGTTCTTTGATAAAAAAAGTAATTCGACCCTTCAATGTGGGTGAGCTATATTGAACTTTGACTTGTTGAGATAAGGGTGGTTATCGATTGGTGGGGTGATATCAATATGGTTTGATTTCGCTTTTAGGTCTGAGGATCGGGATGACATCTTTTATCGCGATGCATTCCGCTCGACGGTCTTTAAAGAGTTTGTGTTAAGCCGCTATGTTTGTATTTCTAAATTGTCTCATATTTTAGTTGTATTGGATTCCTCCTTAAATGTAGTAAACTGATTAATGAAGAATAAGTTTACAAACTTATAAATATAAAATGTTTTAAATTTATCTAATTGGAACAATTTATAAAAATAATAGTATAAAAAATGTGCAAACTTTTAAACTGTGAGAATGTAACATAAAAACCGAAATATAAAAATACATTTAAAACTTAAGAAAAAGTTAACTTTGCAAACTTTATAAAGTTAAAAGAAAATAAATCAAAATAGTTTAAAACTTGATAAATACTTACAATCAACATAAATCCTTAAACAATCTCGATCAGATCACTAATTGGATTAACATAGACACTAGTACACTAATAAACAATCTTCAATATCACTATAAAAACACCAAGACGAATTTAATTCATCAAAGTTTTTTGTGGGACCACAATAAATAAAAAATAAACAATAATTAATTGTTACTATTATCTTGAACTTGGACCGATTAAGTTCGTATACAATTATTAGGCGCGTATCGGACCGTTCACTACTTCGATACGTATGGCCTATACAAATCCTTATTTACAACTGACACTGTTGTCCATACTATAACAGAGTCGTGTTCTGTGCTCACATAGAACGGAGAAGGCATCTGCCCGACATTACACGAATCCTACGACGACGAAAAAACACCGCATCAACCGATCCAGAATAATTCACACAACTTCACGACCCCAGCATACAAGCTCGACTGTAAAAAAAAAGTCACGAGGTAGGGGAAAAATTTCGTAAGCCATTATCCGACTCTATACAAAAGTTTTGACACGAACACTTTGCGCTTGGGCACAGTCTATTTTAGTGAAGTGCGAGACGGGGATATTTTGAAGGCGACTAATCGCGGCGCGTGCGACTGAGATAGATAGATGAATGTGTGTCGCATTTGAATAAAGTTTAGGGGGACCAAAGAATCGTGAACCGCGGGATGCCGAGTAGGTGGTGATAAAGCATTCGTAGCGAGCTCGTTCCCAAATCGAATACGATGAGTAATAATATTTAAAAAGCAAGATTTGTTACCTGTCGACCGCCGGGAGATAATGCCCGATGTTTTTTGGAAGAAAAATACAATTAACTAGCCAGAGCATAAATCATTTTTGTTGTACTGATCCATGCGCGGGCCCAGGTTGTACAATTATGCCGTTACAGAAAAAAAGGAAAGGTAACGCTAATAGAAAACTATGGCAGGTTTTTTATTAGGGCGAGTGAATAGAACAGATAATTAGAGCATTAACCGCAGCCATTTCTGAAAAGAATACGCAATTTGACGCAAGAAAAAACTTTTTGAGTAGGTTCTGATGCACACCTTGGAGCTACATCATTTGAACTAGCCACATCCGCAAATTATTTCTGGTTCCTTCGAACTTCGTTAATTTGTTATAATTTTACCAGAAAATTCAATCAAAGGATTTCAAGCAACGGCAACGTGTAAAAAATGAATTACAAAAAACCGTGGCCGTGGCCGTATCCGATCAATTCATTGTTTTAAACAACAATTTAATGAATCTTTCACTAAAATTACTGGCATCGTGCGTAAATTTAAAAGCTTTTAAATTTCACTGCAATAAAAGGTGAACACTCAATCATGGTAAATTTTAAAATTGCGACCTGCCTCAAGCATCAATTACGACGTGGGACTCGAGCACCTCGGATATCGCGAGTGCACCAATCGCTTGACTTCGAAAATTGCTCGACAAGACCTCTTGGAAATTGTCGGGCAAGCGCTTTCAGAATTGCGGAGCCGACCGACAAATCGGGACCCGAACAACGCAAATTATGGACGCGACTGTGAATTGAGCCGAGTCGAAAATTGCGCTGCAAGTCTGCGATCGGGAGGTCGTGCGCGCCCTAATGAAGACGTTAAGCTAAATCGTGGCCGCTCTTATAGAATATTATTGTGTTTATATTGATTTTTATGACAACATCATTTTATGAAGGTGGCGCTTAGCTTGGCAGTCAGGTTCAGTTATAGTCTCGGTCTTGTCAGAATAAATTATGTCCAACCGCCAATGTTATTCAAACCTTGTCGTCAAAGTTAAGGCCAGACATAAGCTAACCCCGCACTACATAAAATATGGAGTAGAATAAATTTCAACACATACAAAAAGCAGTGTCACAATAATCAACACAGGCAATTTAATTTAAGCGACATAAACACGGGGCTATCTGGCACTGGCATCGATATTAAGGGTGTGCTAAATGACAAACTGCGGCCGAGAGAGAAATGCTTTAAAACGGTGTAATTTTTACTGTTTATCTCTGGATCTGGAAGGAGATTTCACATTAAAAATACCTCCGATGAGTGTTTAACATACTCAGAGTGGATGCGAGCGAATTAAGCTCATCTACATACTAAAGTAAAAGACGCATAAGTCGACGATTCGCTTCGCGGTTGCGCGTAGCGCATTGATTAAAGGCTTTCGCTATACACGCTCTGAATGTTTGCTGGATGTTTTTTAAAATTAATGCCTACACCATTTTGTATATTAATTTTGATACTTGTATTATAATTTTGGGGAAATGTACCAAAATGAATTAGTAGCTCGCGAAATTAAATGTAACAACATGTTAGAACGCTACCGGATACAACTGAAACATGTAATTTGTGGTCATCCGAACAAAACTACTGTTTCTGATTACTATTTGTTCCGCATTTATTTTGGTAATGAAAAATTAAAGATATCATCTGATTTCGAATTACTTTTATGCTGACTTCATTAAAAAAGTAATTTAATAAAGTTGATTGAACCAAGATTTAACGGTGGTAACATATTATTAAGTCATAAAAAACAGAATTTTGATTTACACCCGAGAATTAATTAATGCTTGTGTGCGATTGCGACATCTTTATCGTGCCCATGAGAACCGCAACGTTTACATTAAATATTATGAGTGGCGACGAAATTGAGTCTGTACTTAATTCAGTAAAAGGATGTCCATTATCCAGCTCCTCGCAATTGAGATACGAAAAAATGTAACCACTTTCGCGGGCAAATAAAAATCAAACAAAGCACAATGTATCTGAGTAGGTTGTGTAGTAAAGTATACATATGGTTTATAAGGCACAGCGGTATAATCGATTGAACACACCTCTTGATGAAGATATTACGGCGGGCCCGGTTTGCCTTTATTTCTGGACCGGTATGCATAACCTACACGTTTAGATACCTGTAGGCACGACCACGGCGAGGTACTCGGTATTGTTAGGTCACGGGTAAGAGCTCTTATATTTAAACGCGATCAGTATTAGTATGTTTATTTAGTCGTTCCTTTGAGGTTTATAATTAGTTATTCGCAATGTCCATTTGTATGATAGGGAATTGAGTTTAAGTACAGAATATCTGTAATGTTTTGGCAATTGAATAATGGTGTACCACTAGCCATTTAATAGTAAGCCTTGTTGGAATGAATATAACATAAGAGAAATACCTTCTTTAATAAATTCATAATCATTATCATTACACAGTTGGACATAGGCCTCCCCCAAAAGTCGCAATGAACCGTCATGTGGGTCTCACAAACAATGTTTTTGGTTCTTTAAAAAGGCTTCGCCTTCAAATTTTCCTCTGACACCAAAAGCAGCACAAAAAAAAGTAAAAGCAACTTTTCTCCAAGAAAATATATAGCGAGCGATACTTCATAATAACTACAATATTTCTCGGGAGACCCATTAATCCTACCACCTAATATTTCAGAAGCCAATAAGCCACCCAACCCTCGAACGCTGCTGTAATCTAAACGACCTTTTTTAAAACTAATAAAAGAGCTCATTGGAAATAGCCACCGAAAATTCTCAAGAGCTTCGAACTGTGCTTATCTTCGGTAAACAAGAGCCATGCACCAACTGGCTAATGATATACATCCATCAAGTTCGTCAGTGTAAATACTTTGGTAGTCGATTGCGTTTATTTTAAGGCGTTTCGTTCGCGTTATGTTATGATTTATCAATGTCTAGTACAATAAACTGCTGTTAAGAGCTGTTGGATTATTTTTAGGATAGGTTCGTTAGTAATTTTTTGGACTATTCACGAGTTTTTTATGTTTATCTAATGAAAATTATTTCTGTTTTTCTCAGGCGTATGGATAGTCAAACACTTCTTTAGCGAAATCATAAGTGGAGCATTTTCTGTGACATATCAGAGTATCTTTCCAACAATAGCTTTACAGTAATAATGACCAAGTGGTAAAAGCCCCAAATTATGAGTTTGTACATCGTGTGTTTAAATCGAGACAGGCGCCTTACTTTTGTGATTTAGGTATTTCATCACCACTGCTCTCAAAACGGTGAAGGAAATAATCGTGAGGAAACTGAAATGTCCACGTAAGATAAATGAAATCCACCAACCTGCACTGGGCCCACGTGGTAGGTTACGGTCTATTATCTCTCTTAGAAGAGACTAACAATTTTAATGCCAGAGCTTTACTTAAAAGCTTGCTAAACTTGTTCATCTTGCCACTGTACTCTCTTATATTCGGTTTTCCTCATCCCATATTTCTGTTCGATTAAAAACACAATCATTCAGTACATTCATTGAGATATAACTTTTATAATAACACGGAGAACTGGCCCTGCGGTGTTGCAATGGCTTTATAATTCTGCACTGATTACAAAGGGGAGCCGGCGGCCGCAATTTCGTCTTGTAGCGATCGTGCTGTACATAAATTATCAGTTATTGATGAAGACATTAAGCTTACGTACTTGTACAACAATTATTGAATATCGGATTTTTGGTTTCTGCCTTTCTAGTTTAGGGCTGAGCAGATTCGTTGGTCTGTAATTACGGATATGCAAATAATTAAAGAAGTTTTGAGGAAAAAAAATAGATTTTGTACCCTAGATACTAGTAGTACCTATAGAAATGGAATCGGTCTGTCTAAGACCTTAATTTACAAATGAAAAAAGAATTTATAATAATAAATTATGGACTCGAATTCTAAACATCTCTAAAAACATAACTACCTAACTTCAAAAATATAGTTTTGTAGGTACTTTTTCGCCTTGTACGCTTGTTACGAAAATTAACAATTTCACGTATTTTTAGAAAAATCCTATAACTTGTAAAATCATTAATAAAAAAATAAAATATAAAGTAACTCTTACTGATATAAAGCTAACCATCAAACGGATTGCGCTATTTCGCACGCAGCTAATTATTATATTAGGAGGCATCATCATCATCATCAGCCTTTTAATGTTCCCACTGCTGGGACTCAGGCCTCCTTTCTAGGAGAGCGAATTTTCCGAAATTTATTCTAAGGACATGAAACTGGACACTAAAAGAGGTTGTTATTACCTATATAAATCTATATAATAAGCAATCATTACTGACTGACTGATCTATCAACACAGCTCAAACCACTAATCAAATTGCCCTGATATTCGGCACCACAGAACAGATGAACGAGGTTAGAATGGCCTTGTGGGCAGGGCAGGCATACCACAAAGTAGGGCAATGCTCATAGTTCAACAGAAAACCTGCGATCTAAGTATGCATGGTATGTTAGTTGCGTAATGCGCATTTGCATTGGTAAGAATTTTAAAACAGATCCTTTTCAACGTTAATTTACAAATGCTAGAAGATTTGAAATTCAAAATGTTAGTCTTGTATTTCTAAGAACCTGATATAAAAGGAGACGAAAATTATTACTTCTATGCGGTTTAAGAATAATCTAACAATTCTATTTACCTACTTTATACTATAGAAATGACCTGCTGCGAGTGTTTTTTTATATAACGGGCAATTTGGGCAATATGAAGGTCATGTTGCAACATTCGAGATTCAAGATTCAAGCATCTTTTATTTCAAATAAACCAAATAAAGGCATTTTGGAATGATTAAATTGTCAGTCAGAAAAATGATGCTCATTGCACATTCAAAAGCGTAGATTTCTATGGAGAAGAATGTGCAAGAAACTCCATGGTTGTTTTTAATTTTTTACTCGACTTTGAGCAAAGTAACGATAACAGAGTTCATGATCATAGGTGAGCACCTATGATCATGAACTCTGTTATCCACTTAAACCTAATGTAGCTTTTTATGGTGTTCAATAAAAAAATAAAGGAACTAAATTGTGTATAACATACCATAGTCAGCCTTATTGACAGCTCCAGTTAGGGCCGACCGTGATATCTGCTATGGCTGTGGATCGTTTAGAGTTACCAAACGCAAAAAGGAAAACTGAAAAAACACTGTGGTCAGTAAAAATTTGGCACTCCTTCCCGAAATAGTAAATCATGAAATTACTCCTTTCCTTTCCAACCAAAGCGTGAGAAGTTATTAAATGATTTCCCACTTAAAAAGGCTACACCAACGCTGAGTGTCATCTTATACGGTTGGTAACATACTATTAACTTTTGAATAAGTATTTAAGTAGTTCAAAGACCTTGATTCAAAATTACAGGAAGGCTTTTAAATAAATATCCGCTCGATTTCTAGCTTTTTTATCACAGATTCTTAAGCACTTACCAACCTAGCTTTAGAATCGGCGTTTTTCTTACTAAAAAAAAGTGGAACGCAATATACTTCAGATAACATCGCGATTACGTTTTCCGGATGTTAGTAAAATATTTAGAGCTACGCTATCATGTCAAACAATCTCACGTCTAAAACAAGTATAACGTAAGTTACGAGTATCATTAAGGTACCTGTTAAAAACCACAAAAAATACCCAGTATTTACTTTTAGCTAAGAAGGCTAACAAATTTTAACAACCAATATTTCCGTTCAAATCGTGACATCAATCTATTATAGCCATGACGATTACCCACGAGATAAAAATTTGAATTTACTATATGCTTTGCTTTTGTAAATTTTTGGAGAGCCTAATATACAATTTACCACATTTATGTTTAAGTTACAGTACGGAACTACTCATAATTCAATTCTTATAACATTGTAAAGCTTGAAATAAAGATTTATTATTATTTCTCAGAATTTACAACCCGCGTAAAGATTCAGGAAAAACAATGACTTATACTTAGAATTGCAAAGCCATTGTGTAAGAAACCGAATAGCAACATACTCCTTTGCGTTGTCAACCCTATCGGTACTCGAAAAAGAACTGTTCGCTCTGACGAGGTCCGTTCGGACCCGTACGTGCCCCTAATGCACTATAAGGACAATCGGCATTTTCATTTCCGATTTATTCCGACTCCAACCGATGTTTTGCGGACACCTTTATTAATAAACGATTGTTTTCGCGTCAGCTTTTGCACTTCGCTGAATCAGTAATGAGAACAGAACTTTTTAAAACCTCAATTTCTTACAACTTCATGATGGCGACAACCAGTTCCACCTAATTCCGATGTTAATTGCACGAAGCAGGAGCAAATAAGATTAATTATACACCGTTTTGGCGCGATTATAATTAGTGAGACACTTCATGAAATTGGCTGAACCCTTCACGTGTCGTCCTACATTGCTTTTTGTCAGTACTGTACGCAATTAGGTTCTTATTCTGTAAAGTTTTATTCTTTAAATTTAATCGATACGATTGTAGGGAGAGACAGTCGAATGATTTATGGAACTCGCGCCTTGGCTTTAAATAATACATCGCCGTAAGCTTTCAACGTCTTAGAACGAAAGTCACGACTGTAATTTTAAAATGTCGATATGGATGTTTGATGATTTTATTATTTGTTCACTATACTTCACGATCCCTCGTAACCGCAGTTGTATATTCTCAAGGTTATTCGTTCTGGGTTTGCATTTTGAATACAATATTATGTGAAAACGAATTTATGTTTTTTAAATTGACTCTTTGTTGAAGAGGATATATTTTATACGCATTGATTTTTAATATACTTAATTCATATTATATTAAAGCAATGCGTATAAAATTAGGCGATGTTAAGAAAGGTTATTATATAATTTTTTTTTCCCAAATAATATTGACTATTGCAGAGCACAGCAGCTTTTAGACGAGTAGAGCATTATAATAACATATAAAATCTATAATACCTAATTATTTCTGAACTATAATAATATATAAACACTAAGCGTAGAAAACCCTATTATTATAGAAACCTTTAATTTTTAGGTATTTAACAATAAAAACGTCGTATTAAATAATAATATAATAAAATCATCCATCAAAAAGCAATAAACAAGTTAAAGAGTAAACAGTAATTCCATAAACTGACATCATATTGTTAATCGTAAAACTTCATTGATTTTCAATGAGCTTCCACAAAGCAAAGTATTAAGTTCGCAATTCATACTTCAAATTCTCTAGACTTGCGACTAAATTCCAAGATGAATTTTGAAATTGCGTTTAGTTTTTAGTCCATGTGAGATAAATAATGAAATTGTTTTTATAGGAAACACTGTTATACTGTAATTAAATATCTCTTATCACTAAGATCTATGTTGAGAGCAATTAATAAAAGCACTAAATTAAAGCCAATATATAAACTCCAAAGTATATAGAAGACATAATTCTTGCATTTTAAAACAATGTGGAATTTGAAATTTGATATTTACTTACCATAGTAACATATTAAATAAAAAAGCATACAGTATTAAGAATTTTGACCAAATTATTTTAAGCAAACTAATTAATATACAATTTTAAAATAAACAACACCTGCACGGATGCGGCTTGGCATCTCAAAATTTTATTGAAAAGCTGACATTTCCTATTTACTACGTGTACATGTCAACAAATTGATTTATGATCTTTCTTGTACCTGCCTGTCCTGTTTTTTTTCAAACATTCTTCAATTTTGATTATTTAATCTTTCGATAGCGTTAGCGATATCTTTAAGAGGGACTTTCCCTCTTAAAGATATCGCTAACGGTGTCTCTATCAAATTAATTTCTAAATTGTGTCCTAATATAATGTAGTATCACAGGAACTTGTTTAGTTTAAAATTTTACAACACTACAGTCACAATTCACTTTTTTTACTTCACAAATGACATCAAAATTCATTACTGGATACTTGCTTTTATCTAGCGTGGCTACATCGACCTGTATTTTCCTCACCAAAACAAAACGTGACCCCAAAATCGCATGACAAAATCGCTCGTCTGCACCCACAGTAAGATTGTTTACGAGCGTCATTGTTTGCTCTGCTCTCCGTACTATTGTGGGTTGGATCCGCTATTATTTTATTGACTTCCTACCAACTGGTCGGTTTATTGTGCAGGTTAGTATACACTGAATTGTTTGTTATTAAGCACCAAATCGGTTGGTTAATCGTCGCGGTTATTGGACGTTATTACGTAGTTGTGTTAAGGGGTATGATGTTACTGATCAGGTTGTGATATAGCTTCTGTTTTGATTATCGTATGTTTCTGATTGACGTTCATGTTTTCTTCTTTTATTATATTTATCTAGAGAACTTTGCCTTTGTCTTTCTACTTTAAATAGAACGACTTTCTCATGAGTATGTGGAACTAACTTTATAAGTAACGGCCGCGTGAAAGTAGAAAATTATCTCAAGGGAACTTACTCTCGGGGATAAAAAGTATCTTATGTCCGACTCCAGGAAAAAACCACTATTGGTGTGCCAAATTTCATTTATTGAAATCCGTTTAGGCTTTTGAGTGTGAAAGAATAACAAACATGAAATTGCAGGGTAGGTCGAAAGAATTGGCGTGGTCCTGAAATACAAAGAGTAACCAACTATAGGAGTTTTATTCCGTAAAATTCTAACACTCCCTCTCGCTCTATCCAGCACGGGAGAAGATATTCGATAAAAATGAACATAGGTAAGTGAAAAATAATTTATAAATGCAGAACTAGGTACAGTATCTCTCCACAGACTTGCACGAGTACGCAATAACAATATTTTCGTAACAAACCTGTTTAAATGAATAAAGTTCAATAATAAAACATTTAATTTATGAACTGTAGGCTCAAGGAAAAACATGGTTCTACCATTATTTACCAGTCTTAACTTCCCATCTTTAGCACGATAAGTGTTAATACAGTGAACTTACAAAGACTTGAACAAAACTGGATAATTAATATTGCACTCCCTGTTATTCATTTTCAAGTAAACTGCATTCGATTAATTGCCAAGACAGTCAATTAATAACTAACCCTGTGAGACATCTTTCATTACATCGTAGAGACTCAGTACTCGCAGGTAAACTAGAATCTAAGCTAGTTGCAACTATAAATCAGGCTTTGAATATACGCCTGGTTTATTGAAAAATATGGCATCATGTTGTTGACAAATTGAAGGGAAGCTAAGTAAATCATAGTGCAAGCAGGTAGTCAGTATTTAAAGTAATTTGCTTAGATTTTCGCAGGGAGTGGTCTTGCATGAGGTGTTAGAGGTATTAGTAACCCTTCTGCTGTGGAATAAATTAACCAACGAGTTTTGTAAAGTTTAGGGAATTTCTTCATCAAACTAAATGTTGTAAAGGTGCAAGTTTTGAACGTATATCGCTGTCGTGGCTAGATCTTCGAAAATAAGCTATCATCATCATTATCATCAGCTTTTTTAATGTTCTCACTGCTGGGACTCAGGCCTCCTCTCTAGCAGAGGGAATAAGCTATTATCAAATTTATTTATTTTATAAAACTAATAAACAAAGCCTTAGGTACGCTCTACCAGTCAATCAAGGATGGTGAAGAGAAAACAAAGCAGATACATAAAAAAAACAATAGATTAATAAGAAAACAAGGGAACAAATATATAATATAATAAACATACATATATTCAATATAATATAAATCTATATATAAGGAAAATGAAAGGATTTTAAAATCTTACATTACATAAGTTAGCAGCCCTAGAAGCTCTGGCAAACGTCGATCCTAACTGCCATATTCAATTTTGATGACATCTCTAGGAGGCATGCGTAGAACAAAAGAACAACTGAACGGACGGCCGGATGGCGAGTTAACCTATTGCTTCGGAAGTGGCGACCGCGAACTGGAAGACGCAGCAGTTGAATGCCTCCCAGAAGATGGACGAAGATCGGGTAAGAGTAGCTGGAATTCGATGGATGCAAGATGCGCAAACTGATCGCTGTGCTGACACTTGAGGGAGGCCTATGTCCAACATTAGATGGACGTCTTTCGGCTTATTGCTTTACGGCTGAAATGGTGATAACTATGATCATTCCAGCCAGTATGGTTCTGTTTGATGTTGAGTTTTAAAACCTGAATTTCTGCCTGTTATATTTACCCAGTAATCGTAAAATACTGGTTTCGGAAGCAATAAAGTCAAACAAATCATATGGTTACACTGGGTTTAAAAAAGAAAATTCATTTTAGACAAAATATAGGTGACAGTTAAAATAAATAACATAAAATTGTTTGATTCCGTTTCTATATAAGGCATAGACTACACATAACTTTTTACCACAAACTACTTTGAATTCTATCGTCATTATTCGGACACTGACATCGGAAGACGTTTTTTTTTTTCTACAAACAGTATACGTTTTATCGCGAATCGGCATTTTCAACGACATCTCGAAAACCGGTTATGTATCAAAACTTCTCGATTTTAAATTAATTAAGAATGTTTTGGTGACCATTGAGAATTTTCTATTGGATATATATCGGTTATAAATTTAATCGATACGAATAACGAACATAAATCAATCGATATTATCAGTTTTGAAATAATAGAAAAGCAAATAGTAAAGGGTTTCCAATCAATTCGTTTCCGGTTGTTTTAATTTCTAAAGATCTTATATAACGTCTAATAACTATAGCCATGGTTTCAATGTATGAAAGTTGATAATAAATTCATACTAATAATAATACATATGATGAATGAAAAAGTAACTCTTTCGGTCTATTTGTCTGTCTGTCTGTCTGTTACTTCATCAGGCCTTAACGCGTAAACGGATTTTGATAGGCATGTGGGTTGATCATGTTCTAGTATAGAACAATGGATTAGCTTATTCATCCAGGGGGTATATCTAGACTTAAACGTGGACGATGCCACTGGTAAAAGATTATCAACATTATCACTATTTTAGCCGAAAGACGTCCACTATTGGACATAAATGCCTCCCACTATCGCCACAACTACTAGTCCTGTGCATCTCGTATCCATTGGATTCCCGGTACGTTCACAATGTCATCGGTCCACCTTGTAGTCTACCGATGCTGTATCTTTCAGTATGCGGTCGTCACTCCAGAACCATTCGAGCCCAAGACGTTGACGGCGCGCACTGTTCCCGCGCGCCTCAAAGAGTTGTCAGCAGCAGGTGTTGCTCAGCTTGGTCGAAGCCTACTGGGGCCAGGGTTATCCGAAAGGGAGCTCGTACCCCCCCGGGATGGGGTTTCTAGTCAGTAAGAGTCTGACACTATTTCCCGCTCCACCCAGAGCTCGTGCTCCGGTATGAAGGCTAGAAGGAACGGGACGGGGTTTTTAGTCAGTAAGAGTCTGACACTATCTCCCGCTCCACCCAAGAGCGGGTTTTGTCATAAGATGATATTCCCCATCGAAAAAAAAAATATAGCCCCAACGATCATCTGTTTTGTCCACTGCCACCTCAGTTTGATGACTGTTTGGGCGATGTACCTTTTGTAGGTAACTTTTGTTCTTATGCGAACATCTTCACATATTTTTGACATATTTACTTAGTTACATGCACGTCGTTTTTCACTGTTAATATTTGTGAGGTAAATATTTTCTTACCGTTAAGGTAGCTTATGTAGAAGTTACATAGTAGGCAACTACAGTTTTAATCCGCTTATACGTTAAAAAAATTCAGTATGTTTTATTTGCCAATTTACAATAAATCATAGATAAAGTTGAAAACTTACTTGAGATTAGTTTAAGTAGTATACTTTAAGAATCATGATACAACGGTAGATAAATCAAAAACGCAAGCTATTCAATCATTTATAGTACGAGTAGAAGAGTTAATGTTCAAATAAGAATCGCTATTTTAAATCTTCATAATTAGATCAAAGTTAGGTATTTTTATTTTAGATAGTAAGAAATAAAATATAGTTGTACTAACAACGACGACGACGGCGACGACGTTGTGTTGTTGTTGTTATGTTGTGTGTGTGTTGTGTGTGTTGTGTTGTTGTGTTGTTGTTGTTGTTATGTTGTGTGTGTGTTGTGTGTGTTGTGTTGTTGTGTTGTTGTTGTTGTTGTATTTTCTATTATTGCGTGAACCTATACGCTTGAAAACTATGTCACCTGATGGTAAGCGAGCACGTTTGCTTTGAAGTAACCTATTCACTCTTGACATAAAGACCCCAAATTGCAATTAACAAGAAACACAGACTCTGACAAACGTGTTCCAAAACTATTTTGTACGTATGGGTGAGATATCCACCATAATTATTGTATCGGGAGCACATACACACAAAGTATGATGGTTTCCAGAAAGGAATTAGTGGAAAACAGGTCTAAGCATGATTTTTTTTTCACTAAATTTTTCGAAATCTTCCCTATAGCAGAATACAATAAACCAATATTTTTTAAACAGGATAAAATATATAGATAAGATTTTCATGTAGAATAGACCACATAAAAGAAACAGGGGAAATAGCGACTCATAGGTATGACATAAAAAATCATATCAAATGTTATGACGTAAATAATGAGGACCAAAATTTGAATCAAATCAAGATCCACTCCCACGATTTCGAATTTCTATGAATGTGATATCATTCTTACTTCCTGAGTTCTTGGCGATATCTTAATCTACTTATTATGTTTCTGCTTGCATTAAAAACCTGACATTTGAGTCTCAATTTAGCATTAAAATCAAAATAATCAAAATTAAATTAACTTTGGAAAGTGCAATAAACCATTATTTTTAAATTCAAATGTTAGTAAACGATAAGACAGCTTTCAATAAAATCTTTCCTCACAATTATTTTTTGACGTTACCTATATTCATTAAAATAAATATTAGATTTAAAATGAATACCCGTAACTACTTTTATGACATCATTTTGATACATTAAAAGATTTAAAATACCGAAACCGGAGTAAGCGTTTAGTCTCGTCGTTTACCACGTACATTGAAAGACTAGAACAATTTGCTTGCTGCTATCTTCCGATTATAATTTAGATGTCTTCAAGACTACAGTGCAATCGTTGATGGTGAACCGCTCTAGTTTATTAAGAGCTTCCTTCACCATCAACGATTGCATCACTGCTTACCATCAAGTGGAATCAAAGGTAAGCATTATTTTATATTTATTTATGGGATGTTTTTAACGCTTTCGTTTGACCACTATTTCACCTGATGGTAAGCGATGATGTGGCGATTAGCACGTTTAAAAAACAACGAGTTCAATGAATTTTCTGGATGAAATTGAAGGACCATAAAACAAGCAAGCTCTTATAATATTAACTTAAGTTTGTGTAGTGAAATACATGTGGCTATAACAGACATAATGGTACACGTTCCTAGGTGCCCTGCAATAATCCATAACGGATAAAAACGTGACCAGGACGCATGTAGCGGACCAGCCGCGAGAACTTTACGTAGCGTTAAGTCCGGTAAGTGCCACCAACTAGGGCCGACGAAATTGCGTAAAATACATGACGGTTTCTGTAAGTAATTAAATACCGTTTTAGAAGCTCCTGGATCTTAGGTATGCACAATAACAAAAAAAAAATACTTGATAATTGTCAAAAAATCTAAATGAAGGAAAAGAAAGGATTTTTCGAGATTCACTCAGTCAGGACTGAAACGAGTGTCCAAAGTTTATATGAGGAAACCTACATTTACGCGGATGAAATCACTGGCAGAAGCTAGTATCATATAAAATTCCCTTATTTTCTGACCTATAAGGATACGGATTCTATCAGCCTTACTCTACAAAACTCAGTATTGCGCATCTACAATAAATTTGCCACAAATCGACTGTTAATCTTAGTTTACCGTACAAACAAGACAAACGAGTCCTTCTTTTATTTATATACCCATCGATCAAAGCCAAAATAAAGACGGCAACCGTCGGTACTCCATCGAACGCATGGTCCTGTCCTGATCGTATGCGAAAATTCCCCACATTGAGTATTCTCCGTATGCGTGCGATGTCAACTGGAGGTGTAGTAGTGAATAACAAACGAGAGTTGGCAGTGAGCCTGTGATGAGGTAGGCCCTACCACGGACTCGGCAAGCGAGATTAGCCAAGTTGCTAAGTGAGATTGTGGAAACTGTTAAAGCTGAAGTTAATAATCAACAGAGCGTGGGGATTGTTTTGGAAGTGTTTACTTTATTTGAATTTAACTTGTGCAATGTAAGATTTGATAATGGGGTGTTGCCTTTGATTGCTTTGCCATTTATCCTTTTATATTGTGAAGCGGGCTGTGGGATTCTTCAAAACGGTTACCGTGACAATGTAAATAAAAGGATAGCTAAAGGAACACAAATGGATTTTAGTCAGAACATTTCCTTTCGCTCCACTCAGAGCGTGAAAAGTTATTCAATAATTTCCAATGTCAAAAAAAAAACAGGAAAGTTTCGAAGTTCGGTATCAAAAGATTTTTCAGCTATGCATTAGAATTAGGTATACTTATCTCATTAAAAAAAAACATATGTGAAAGTAACCATCTTCTAAATACTATTATCTTCCAAACATACTTCAACGAAATAATCAAAGAATAAACAAATCGAGACATAAATTAAGGACAGCAAGAACCAGTAGTAGAAGCGTCATGTAGTCGCAATCTTGGAAACAAGAGTATCGGAGACAGTGATGTTGGCAATGAACGGACAACAGAGATGGACACTTGGAGAGCCGTGTCCGGTACCGACCCTGGGAACATGCGCGATGATATTAAATTTATTTATGGTTACATGTCACCTCATGTACCAGCCTCTGACACATGGACAGAGTTTGCTCAGAAACATGAAATATTTGTCGGCTTTGTAGTTGTTTAAAGTTGGAGGATTACAAAAAAAAAAACAATTTAGAAAAAAATAACAAAAGCAAAAAGTATCAATTACAATTAAAATAATCAAAACAATAATACCAGTTAAAAAAGATGAACAAGAAGAATGGGAAGCTAAGTTTGATTGACTAACAGAAGCGCAATAAAACATAATTCTTTCAGAGAAGAGTTATCGATAGAACAGGTCATTGAAGTAGGTATAATAAATCGCTCAAAACGATGACCTTAAGACACATACACTTTCCAATCCATCGTCACGATATCGTGACGGCGTCGAAATCTTCAGATCAATTGTAACGTGTATGTCTACAACGCCAATAATATTGCAGCCAATTTGTATGCAATAGATCGTCTGAAGATTTTTTTCGTTACAAAATATTTGGCAGCCTCTAGAACTTTGCAATTGGCAATATATCCCAGTAGAACACTATCAAACACTGTTCCAGTTTCCGTAATGCTTCCAACGAAAAGAAATACGTCTAACTGTCTGAAGATGTACTCGTAATATTCTAATTCAGCCGTTTTCCCAGGTTACGAAATGGTTTCTAAAATAGAATTGCATGATCCGATATCTCCACTCTCCTGCTTAGAATTCCTTGGACTCTGAGTAAAAAACCCAAATTATATAATGCGTTTACGGTGACTTGGTCTAATATCTGTTTATACAATCTGCCTGCGACTCATCTAATTGATGGGACCGTGGTGTATACAGAATGCGATTATTGTGATTCATCGTGTCACCGGTGGCTACATGATGAAATTTACTAATCTCCGCCTTATATAAAATGCAGCGCCTGTTTGTCTGCGTGTTTGCACAATCATTTCTTTAATCGATGTCGTGAAGGGAACAGGATTTATGATTTCTTTATTGTTGTTGGAACAATAACTTTATAAAGAACTCTGTGATGGATTGGAATGGAATTATTTATTGTTAATATTATATTTCTTTAAGGAATAAGTTAAGAGCACGTGTTTTATTAAAGGATGCCTTATTCGATAACTTTCAGTTTCCTAATATTTAATAATTACTTAGCTATTTAAGACGTGCAAGCGATTTGAAGATGAATCAATACCTAAACGATCAACATCTTTTGGCTACCAACTTCCTACAATTACAGATTCTTTGGAAAACCAGAAACAATCTGTATTCCCACGTTAAAGGGCCTTAAATACACCACCAATGAAGTCTTCAAGTCCAAGCGCACAAATTACTTAATTAAACGCGTCAATGCGTCCTCAAACCAATAATGAAGCTTAAAACTTGCCCGTTATTTTTCATCCGAGACAGGTAATTTTAATGCATATTTAATGGGCAATTCTTGGCTTCAAATACAGTAAGATAAGGTACGGCTATAATGCATGCAGTTTGCCCCCTTGTGTTATTTATTGTGTGATTTTTGGCAACAAAGCTTTAGCTCGGTACTTGGCTCAGCTAGATGTGTGCAATCTTCATAATGCATGCACTTTTGTATGATACCGCTGGAGGCGGTTTGACGTGGCCAGTGACGTAAGCACTAGAGTGGTTCACCCAGTGCATTTGGAACTGTTATCTCAAGTTATATTGTGGTAAATAGCGGTTCGAGAGTATATAATTCTATTTGATCTTAGAACGTATCGAGTGTTTGATTAGGCTTCGATCCTGTTCTCTACGATTAGGAAGTAGGACGACTTATCAATGGGAAATGTATTAGTATTGATAAGTTTGCAATCAACCTAATGCTTGAGGAATTCGATGACTGGGTGGTCTGTGTTCAACGTGCTTCTGAGATATACATACATACGTACCTACTACAAAGTTTGTAAAGATATAGTTATGTGAACGGTGCATGATGTTTCTTAAGTTTTTATGACGAACATATTTTCATGGAAAATATAAAAAGCGGAGAAAGGCACAAGTGACGAAAATTCTTGGAAATAAAGCGGTGCTTGTGCGTAGAAAGTTTATGAGATTATTACGGTCATATTACAACCAACGGTTTTACTGATAGGTAAGTCTCACTCACGTAATGGTGCTGGACTCGTAAAAAGTTGTAGCAGCACACATACCTGTGAAAAATAAAAAAGCTATTAATTATGAGCTGGTTTATAGTAGATTGGGAGATAAGAAAGGTTAGGAAAATATTGCTTTGGGAACTAATATAATAAAATAATAATTGGGCAGGCTAGTCATGGTCAAGTATCATGAAGGAGTACATATTTTTGGTAACACTGTGTCAGATCATGATGATTTAGATGGGCTAAATCTAAATATGGGTTTGGATCTTGTAAGTAAGGATCCCAGGGAAACACAAGGCACAGAAAATTAGATGACAAGTCACAGAAATTATGTCTGCACAAAAACCATGCCTTTGAAAGAAAGAGTCATCATGGACCTAGAATGCAAAGGGAAATCGAAAGAACACAAAAATCTGACACTCTCTCTCACTCCATCCATAGTTTAGCAGTTTTTTTTATAATAATCATTTAACCACTATCTCACCTAATGGTAAGCGATGATGTGGCCGACGATCATCAAGTCAAGAGTGAATAGTTGCAAGGGTTTCTTCGAGGGAAGCGTGCTCCGCTTGCCTAGGATTAACCTTGAATAGGTTAATTATGTAACTATCAAGAAATAGACTCTGTCAGGGAATTCCACTTCTCAGTTGTACGCACAATGAATATATTCCCAAAACGCTTTTTACGTTATTTGATGATTTCCACATCTAAATCGGCATATTTTTCCATTTCGAATGATAGGAACATGGCGGTTCGAGAGTCAACATTGTCCCAGCCCAGAATCCTTCCAATTCCACAGTCGGTTCATACTGCAAGAGCCTAATGAACTAATTACCATTTTTGCAGAGCAACATACGTGCAACTACCCTCAGCCAGCTTCGTACCGTGTACTTCATTATGACAAGCCTCTAATTTGGCCGAATGACATGTCTGCCAGTCGCGTCATGAATAATTCCGGACAGCCGTGTCCGGGCCGTAGCCGGGCCTTGTCCGGCCAGTAAAGACGCTTAATTGAGAGAACAACGTGTTTGTCGAATAAAAGCGTGTGAACTTTTTTCTGAATCTTAATAACCTCGTTTCGTAAACGGACAGTTTTGGATTTATGACGTGAACTTTTTACTGGAGCCACCACTTAGTACCGACGAGATTCAACCTCAATGCTGTGATGAATAAAAATATATTAAGCAAATTCATCGTCATTATCCGATGATAATGATGATGAATTTATTTAATATATTTTTTTTATTATAACACTAGACGAGGAATCGTTCAGTCCTCGTCTAGTGTTATAACACATGCTGCATGCTAGGGCTGGCATAATATATTTTTTCTTCCATTCTCTCCTGTCACCCGCCACTCTATCAATAACTCTCTCTTTGTTTCAAATCACTCCTTATACAATCCATCTATCTTTTCTTTGCCTTCTCTTTCCCTATCAATCAATACGTATGTATTTATGTGTACAATATCTCTTTTAGTAATAGTTTAAGCAAAATAATAAAAAAAAAAAAACTATACAACACAGACGAGTATCTAGCTCGACTTTTGCATATTTAATATTTTTACTTCTATTTATAAATTTTGTTTAAAATTCACACCTCTAAATTAATCGTTCTACCTGCAGCAGACAATAAATAATAGCCTGCGACTGTTTACTTTTGATATTTATTCTGTGACAACATATTCGGGGAAAATCGCGCCATAAATAAATCTCAATAATAAAGAGGTGACGTTTAATATATGATTTATTTATGTATTATGATTTATAGTATATAGAGCCGAAAATACCGATCGGACTAAGCAGTAAGCACCGCCTACGCGCGGGGTCAAGCATAAATCATATTGCGACATCTCAAAAATGCCAACTTCAAAAACATGTTCGCCCCGTGGCCAGTACCGCACGCACCGATCGTAAGACAAGAAAAACAAACGTAAAAAATAAATTACTTTTGTATACCTTCTTTCTTTCCCGTTGTTGGACGCCGAACAACTCATAAATCACAGAAAGATAAGCATGAAAAGATTGTATGAGGTGGGTACACGGTAGAACTAAACTTTTCGTATTCTGTTATCTCGCGTCAAGCGGAGCCTACAAAAAACGTACGCCCACACCTTTCCCCGAAACCACTTAGGAAATAGACCAAAAAGCAAAACCTTATATAACTGACCAGGCAGATTAGTCACGCCGACAGATTTAAGTAATATAAAATTTCTCAGTAAGTGTTAAGTATCACGCAATTTTTGTTACAACTTAGATTTTCTTATCTCAAATTCCATCATAATAATTCTTTATTTTTTAGTCGAGACCAAAGCGGTGGCTAGCGACTATGCGAATAATTATTGTCGCTACGCCAAGGAATGACTGCACATATTTTATTAAATTCTCTGTGATATTTCAAATGTTACAATTTTAAATCAAACTGGTTATGTAGAAAAGGTGTCTGTAAAAAACATCCGAGTGTTTCATGCGACGTAAACTCTACAAACGCCGTACAAAATTTACTCGTAATAAAAGTAAGTATAAAGCATATATGTTAGGAAAAATCCTAAATCTTCCACGGTCACCTGGGCGCTTAACAAATAGTCTTGCTCGCGACCGCATGAGGGGGGCCGTTTTGTCAGGGCTGGTATACACGAGCGCCTACTGAGCAATTAGATTTGTTAGCTTGTACCTACCCGAAGAGTTTCATCACGCCCCCGCTCAACAACAGATGCTTGGACTAATAACCTCTCGAAGTTTCCCCCTTGCCCCCTCCGCCCGCGCGCCCCTGGGACTCCCGCGCTACCCCAGCCTCCCCAAGCAACCCAACTAAGATAGATTGCGCCACCATTCTTGCAATTTTCCTGTCGTATCTTGCCTCGTAAATTCCTAGTGATATATAGGTTCGGATCTCTCGCGATGCGACCAGGAGCATACTCGAAATATGATAAGAGTTATTTATTATTGTTCTTATTGGTTTTCTAAGGGGTGGCAAGTAATAGTATTTCGTTATGGCTTTGTGTTGTATTTTGATTGGGCAGCTCTCCCAATACCATATTTCAAGATGAATCGATTTTCAATTTCAAGACGAGTCCACATTGACTTTTTTTATTTTGGACCTAGGCGTGAAACCTAAATTTTGAAATAACATATTTATTAAAGTTGAGTAAAATTGCAATAATATTCCTTGAAACCGTTCTATTTAATAAGTAAACTCATGTTGTAGATTCTTTTCATAAGATTTGTCGTTGATAAACACAATCAAGGATGTAAACTTAATATACAAACTTCCTACATAGAACAATAAAATACAAATGATGAACAAAATTAAGCTAGATCTTTATATAGTCCTAAAAAGACACAAATTATTAAGGCCCATAGACATCGCAAAACATAAATCACAGTAAGTACTGTAAGAAACTATGCAGACTAACTTAGAACAGTTTAAAGCTCTGCTAATCCTGAAGTATCCCTCAGAAAGGACGATGAGGACGGGAGACAACTGAACCCACGTAGCAGAACTAGATTAGAAGTTGACCCAATTTCGCTTGAGAATGATGTAAACTATATCTATCAAAACATCTATCTTCTTTGTCAAATAAAGTAACATAGTAATATAGCAGTTAAACAAAACAACAACGAAACCAAATTACTGGGCAAAACAACCGAATACCACGACTGTACGTAAATTAAACAACAGAATCTTCATTAATTTGGCGCCAAATTAAAAACAGCCCAGTCCCTTCCATGCGGCGGCCATTTTCATATTCTAATAGCAATAAATTGTCATTGCCATCAGATGGTTGATTCATAGCTAGAATTTTAGTGCAGTTTTATGATTTCGTACATAATAATAAGAGAGTATAATTTTAATGAACTCTTAAATCGATTTGGCAAAAATAATATGTAATAAACATCTTAGTTTTGAGTTGAGAAAGCGAAAGATTAAAATGCTGAAATACTTATTGACAATGAAACAAATAGAGCCAAGCACTTAAAAACTATAATTTTACTAGATATGAAAACTGCAAATTGCACTCCATAAAAATACATTTACTTCACTAAGCTTGAAATGATAGCCACGAACCTTAGCTACAACATTGCTTGATACTAGAAAGTACTAAATAGGAAATTGAATATATCCTGCCATTTAAAATCCTCTTCGAGTATTGTGAACATTGTTACTCAATGTAGTAAGTGCATCTTATTTAAGCACTGCTTCTATGAAATGGGTACCTCCATTTAACTCAACTAGCTTAGGATCTAGTGTAACAATATCAGTAGGAGACATTAGGTTATGTATTTTGCTGGTGACCTGACACACATGTTCTGTAAAGAACCTAGTCCAGGCACCAGTCTTCCACAAATTAATCTTAATTTCGAATTTGTAGATGTTTAATTACTTTCACTGTAATTTGTGGTAAGAAAATAAATAAATTATTATTATTTTTCTGCTGTTATCTGCTTATTGGGTATCTAATTAATGTATTTCTGTCAATCAGTCAATCTTTTTAATTTTTTAAATTTAAATATAACGATCGATGTGTGACAGTGATTTAACATTATCTATAGAAGATAGAAGAATTTAATGAAATATAAAATAATTAAAATTAAAAATATTTAAAGTCATAAATTCATGTCACCATCTTCTGTTAGTATCGTCACAAAAAAGATAGGTACAGAAGGCAATCTACATACAAAGTGCGCTCGAGCAACGCACACATAGACACCGCTCACGGACACGATATCTCGGCTCAAGCACCCGGTCGCACTCATACAGTTCAGCGCAACGCGCTGGCGTGTGTGCGATCGCCTAGCGTAGGTATTTAAAAAAGTGAAGGTACATACATGAGATTGACTTCTGTACCTATACATTTTGTGGCATCGTCTTCTATTCTTACGCAAACCTACCAAAATCTGTGTTCTGCATTTAATACGTTTCTGGAAGCGTATTAAACGCAGAGAGTGTCCGAGGTATAGGTAAGTTGGAGTGCGCAACTGTAAGAACATGTAAGAACTACCAGAATCCGATGCTTCCTGCCACGGTTGTAGTTATTCGAGACATATATCTACAACTTCCAGATCAAGGTTTTGTAAGTTAGGGGCATCTATTTTACCCTGAGTCTTTTGAAGGTCAAAATCATCTAGTCGCATGAGCGTCTAGGTTCTAAGGAATTACAACCCAGAAGTTATTTCGTGGTTTATATATAAAAGAGTAAAAAGAGTCATAAAGTAATAGTAGAGTAGTCATAAAGTCATAATAGAGCTATATATAGCGTATATTAATTAATAAAAGTGTTTAGGAACAAAATGTTTAATATATTATTTGTAAATATACACCACCAATATACTCATAGTAAGCGCATCATGCTTAAATACTGCTTTAATAACATAAGTACTTTCATCTAATTCAAATAGTTTAATACTCTGTTCCAACATTATTCAGTTCTGTAGTAGATTATGCATTATATTGTGCCTCCGTTTTTGAAGTATATGAAGCATTCGCACTTGTATTTCGCATATCTTACCTATTTTGGAACGCTAAGTATAGTAATATCGACTGAGTGACACTGCATGTTGTTGAAAGTTTTAGTGAAAGAACATCACCAAGAAGTAGGTTTTAAAACCATCCATACTCAAGACGAGGAGGAGAAGCATGATCAAACATCATTGGGAGATATCCAAACAGCATTTATGTTTATGATGCCTTCGCACTTGTCGTTTGAATATCTTACATGATATTTTGACATCACTGCATTGACTGAGCGACATTGCAAATGTTGAAAGTAATAGTGGACAAAGATCACCAAGAAGAAGGTTTTGAAACCATCCATAATCAAGACGATGAGAGGGATGAGGAACAAACATCACTGGGAGATGTCCAACCAGTATTTATGTTTATGATGCATTCGCACTTGTCGTTTAGTATTTGTCGAAGACATAAACAATTGGAAGGAAACAGTACCCTCGCAGACGACGGAAGTAAGCCGAGTGTCGGTACCGGAAATGTTATTGCCGGAACGACTACTACATCCGGTCGTGTAGACTTCAAGTCTACGCCGGTGACGATAACTGTCTTTGCCATTTTTGAGAGTACCTTCGTGCACTATGAAACGGGATAATGCAACAGTTAAGTAGAAAATGGTGTCTAAATCTTCAGAATAAAATTGTCTGTAATCGGTGATAGTATTGAAAGACTGACTGCCTTGAGCAGTGGTGGCCGAGAGGTAATAGCCCTGACTTACGAGTTGTAAGTTACAGGTTCGAACCCAGCCAGGCGCATTACTTTGTGTAATTTATTTCATCACCACTGTTCTCAAAACGGTGAAGGAAAACATCGTGAGGAAACCGGCATGTTCTAGAACCAAAAATTCGAAGACACGCACTGGGCCCGCGTGGTGGATTACGGCCCATTCCCTCTCCTAGAGAGGAGGCCTGAGTCCCAGCCGTGGAAACATTAAAAAGGCTGATGATGATGATGATGATCGAAAGACTTTTAATAAAATAGATGATCAGAAATGTTATCCTGCTAATAGTTTTGGTTAGGTCTCCTACAAGGTGGACCTGGATAAGGTTGCCGGAATCTGATGCTAGACGGACAGGACTGTGCATTGTAGCAACACTTGGGGGAGGCAATGGGCAGGGCACATTGCTTGCAGAACAGTTGGTCGTTGGGACTAAAAGGAGTGGCGACCGCGTACCAGAAGGCGCAGCGTGGAGGGCCTCCTATGAGATGGACCGATGACCTGGTGAAGGTCGCGGAAATCCGATGAATGCAAGACGCACAGGTTCGTTCATTGTGGAGACACTTGGGGTAGGCTTGTGTCCAACAGTGGACATATATCGGCTGAAATGATGATGATAATGAGTTTAAATTGTTTAGAAACAGTTACTGACAAACATATGTACAAATCTTATGAAAATTATTGTTGTCTTAAGATAGATAATCTTGCCATTCAGAGACATTTTTGCTTAAATAAATTCTCAAGTATAAATACTTTAGTTTCTAGCTTTTCAATTCCAGTGAAAGCTCTAATGTATGGCAACTATTTTAAACACCAAGAATTAAGTTATGCTCCAAGAGAACAAGAGTTATAAATGCTTGCTGGCAACACTATCTAGGTATTTGTAGTTAAGTCAGGTTGTGGAAAATATCTGGTTTACTTTTACTTCGGATTTTCCGAAGAAAGTGCTTTATTTATATTACCGTTGGAAAATTGAATCTTTATATCTTTGTTACTAAAGCAATTTGATAGTAAAGTTATACACTATACAGTTTAGTTTGTTATTGTTGTTTGATCCATAAATAATATTAAAAAAATTGTTAAAAATTTAATAAGTATATAATTATAATATAATATTCCACCACTTTCACACAACGCCATCCCAAACTAAGCAAAACTTGTGCTATGAATACTAGACAACTGATAAACCTTCTTATATATTTCTAAATACATACATATTACAAATAAATTACACTCAAACAGAACAAAATGATCGTATTCATCACACAAACATTTGTCTTGGGTGTGAGTCAAACCCAAGACTTCTGGCATAGCAGGCAGGGCCATTAGTGGCCACTAGACCTACAGGTCAGTAAATATAGTTCTCATGGTGTTTTATTTAATGTAAAATGAAATAGATAAGGAAACAACTAAGCTGCTACTAATGACCTTACAAAAACAAAGATCCCTTCAAATTATTGCCATTAAGAAGACATGCTATCTGTCCTCTGTATTCAACCTTTTTTAATCTAATAAACGTCTTAATAGATATATATCTGAACACAGTACTAGTCCCGTCCATTCTTCACATTCAGGGGATCCGCGCACGAGAACCCATAACCTCAAGAATGCAAAGGACGCGAACGATTTTTAATACACTCGGCACCCCATAATGGGTGTTTTCGCACCCCAGTCTGCGGTGACATTTCAAACCCACCGTTCTATGAAAAAACAAAGCTCGAAACATTATGCAAATGGCATTATGTCGGTATTTTTGTACGTTTCGCCAACTTTATGAGCCGAATAGAAAGGGTTGAAGGGTTAAGACAATTCTGGATCGTGAATAAAATTTTTTGATGCCTCATTGTCATTATTTTTTTCAATATGTACTGAACCCTCCGTGTGGTTACCCTTTGCTATCAGCATTAGATAGAACACTATTCAATTATTAATTCTTTTGTTGATCCACTACATAACGCCACTGGTTGCGTTATGTAGTGGATCGTCCATATGTCCGTTTTTATCTCCACCCTGTTGCCACAAACCAGTAAAGATTTTATTAGTATTAAACAAAAAAGTTTTTACGACCTACGAATTGCAAAGGTGGTCATTAACAAAATATCAAAAGTTCTAAATCGGAGAGTGTCAGCGCGCAATAGAACTTAGTATACTTGGAGTCAAAAGAACAGACCGCATAAGGAACTTGTATTTCGTTCTAAACTAAAACGGAACTAGGCCGGTCACATCTATCACATATCGCAATAATAATGGGCAAAAGCAACCACTGACTGGATCCCGAACAGTGGGAGCCGTCGACGCGGTAGGCCCCGAAGATGGCGTGACGATTTAGACTCCTACTTAAAGGATTGGTTAGAAGTGGCTAAGGACAGAAGAGAGTAAAAAAATAGAAGGGGAGCCTATGCCCTGCAGTGAGACACAACAGGCAAATAATAAAAAATATAACTCAATAAAGAATGAAGAGAAATGGTTTATATATATCGTCCAATTATTCAAAATGACCAAAACTAATAAATTCAATTGCTCTCTAACGACAATCTCCAGACATCGCCCACATTTTCACACACTCCCTGTTTACATCATCTACTTCACATTTAAATTAATCTGTGTGACTGCTGTCTGAGTTAGTTAGATCACTCAATTCTCGTATTCATGCCAATGACGCAAGTGGCTACTTACTCCGGGTTATCATTCAGAACTAGATCTTCATCACAGATTTGCCAACGAGACTTGATATGTGGGTTCCTCAATTTGTACGCATTGACGTTGAAAATGACGGCGCTCGTCGCCTGTCGATCAATTTACCTAGATTCAGGTCACTCAACTAAGAGACGTACTAGAAAATGGATGAGAGTATTCTTCTATTCTTATATTGTCGCAGATGGGTCAACGTATATTCCGTTATTGAAACTGAAAACTACCTCCTATATTCTATATTATTCTGGCTTTTATTAGTCTGTACTTGTTTAAAATATATTTTAATTTAAGCCATTTTACGTAAACTTACCTGGTAAACGCAGCTTACCGTAATTTGACTAAAAATATTAAAACTTAAGTAAATGCAATTAGTAGACGCACATGACAACACGTTATCATTTAACAACACCCCAATTAGGAATCAGTCATCTTCAATTTAAAATGCACCTTAACAATCGCAAAAAGAATTCAAAATCGTTTGTAAAACGAACAAGTAATAAAACCTTTCAAAAATTATGAGCCATTCCGAGCAGTTCATGAATGGTCACGCGCGGAACTCAAACACCCACTGCTGTCAACTTCTAATATCGTGTTTGAAACATCTACCCACAGGCTGTCAGTACTTATTATGATACCTACATGTCAGATTGTCAGGCCGTCGAACAGGCTTGTGTCGTGTTCCATTTAAAACTACACAATAGCATGATGTACGGAGCTATTGTATTGTGAGCTTAGTACATGAGAATCGAAATGTCATACAGCGGTTGAAAGTTAGGCGGAAATATTGTTAGGAATTGTAAAGGACAACTTTGTATGAACTCGATAGATACGATGGTAAAGATTTTTGAATGAATTTTAGTGCTGGGTATAGCCATAAAAAATGAATAATAAGAATATAAAAATATAATCCTACTGACAATATTTTGTGTAATTGTTTTATGTAAGTAACTAAATGTTAATAAAAACACTGGCTATTTCTAACCTTTAGAACTAGAAAACTTGTTCAATTTCATATTCAAATTCATTTACGCTCATAGCATCCCAAAAAGGGTACAGTAGGGATAATATTTACTGGAACAAACCTTTAACAGCTCTATGTAATGTAGGTCAAAAGAGCTAACGACCTAATCAAAATAGCTAATACTGACCCTGTACTCAAGAATGCGGAAAACGTAGTTAAGAACCATGCGATGTCGTAAGCCTAAATAAAAGACTGGATAGTGGAGAAAAAAGTCGATAAACAATGTGATTTAATTGAAGTAGGATTGCCTGAGAATGACAATATCTTTTTTGGAATCACTACATAAAATCATGCACTGTCTGCCATGTAGTATGCTTGAGACACTCAATACAACCATGTAACTAGAGTAATGCACAACCTTATATATTCCAATGAAAAAAATATGTTATAACCAAAATTCAAGAAATGAATTTTACTTAAATTGTAATACTTAGGTAATGTTTTTTTTTACAGTAAACAAATAATATAAGAATTGATTCACATACACACACAATAAAATCAAACCAGGTTGTTTGATTTTAGTAGAAAATAAACCTACAAATCGCACGAAATAAGTTATTAAAATGCTTTTACATTTCTTTAATTAATTTACCCAAAAATCATAATACCCGAATACTACTGAGCGCTAACTATGTATCTTGGGAAAAGTTACAAAATTGGTTTTTAAATATGCAGCTTTTATTTATATTAAAACATTCATGAACGGAAATGAACAGTCATGCATTACATTCACAACTTCGCACTAGATTCGTCATCAGCCACCAATCTCTGCCAAATTTTCTTCAAGCAGCAACAATGTTAGAACTAACGAGCACTATGTAGAATAAAATTTATCTACCGACGCCACCATTACGAAAACTTTTTATATATCTAACAAAAAAATAGTAAATTACTAGTATTTTCAACCATTCATAATACATAAATAGCGTTAGTAAATACGAAACGTAGTCATGTGTAATATATAGCAGCATAGAATTTATGTCCGTCATCACAGTGGTCGGGTTGAATCCTAAAATCAAAATTATCATGCAATTTTAGCTAAACCAAAACGCATTTAGTTGACAGAATGAGATATTTCCGCAACATAAATATGTTTTGCATGCTTCCCTAATGACAAAATGTTTGATATTCCACCGTGCCTACCATAGGCTGGATGCGAAAAAGGAAGGAGCTTTTGTCTGAAATAGTTTCAATGTGAAAAATGTAACAGTTTTGTTTCTAAATTTTGTAAGGAATTTTAAGTGGTTTTAGGAGAATTTATGTTTGTAAAATCACGTATTGGTAAAACAAAATATTATGTAGGTATATAGTATTTTGAAGTGATATAATTCATGAATCCCCAAGCGACCACCGGTGGCCGCGCATCTATTGTTTTACTATTGTGTCTCTAATTGACGGTATCTGAAGGGTTAATTTTAAAATGTGAGTCTATTTTCAATTCCTTATGATCCTTGTCGTTTTCTGTGGTTTCCTCTCAATATGTAAATTTTCTGATAGTAATTTATGTACGAAACTATCTCTAATCAAGTATGTATTTTACCCCGACATCCAATACGTCATTTGCATAACCCAAGCACATGTGGCCATATACAAAGGGTAGAATGGGCCCTGTATTTAATTTTCATAAAACGAGAACGGTTTTAATACGTCTGCGGTCGAATAATAACCTAACCCTTTCTATTTCAAAATTGGCTTCGGTTGTTCAACCGTTTAATTTATTATTAGTTGGACCTACACCTATGTACGGGAGAAGTAGGGAGTAATGAACAGTCTTATTGTGGAGATCTAGAGTTAGTAACGCCCTTTGCTTCAAAACCACAATGGCAATCTGAAAAGGCGTTTTGGTTTTCGACATTATTTAAAACAAGAACGTCATTTGTTTTATGAGCTGCCAGTGTTGTTCTACTTTCAGCCTCTGTTGTAGCTTCGTCGTCTTTCTTCTTTCTTTATAGAAATAGCTCCTCTTTTGTTTTTGTTTGTTTCTTTCTCCAGGCTGAGCAATAAACAAATAAAGCTTTTATCTTGAAATCCATGGCTAGATAATCAGCGCGGGGCATCCGCGCGGCCGGGCGCGATGATTTATGCAATACTAACATTATGATACATTTGCATTTTGTTCACAAAGCCAGCAATGTATGCAGTAACGCTACACAATAGCTACGGGTTAATGTAGACTTCGGTTAGTCAGGAATGGTTACGAGGAATGATTAGGTGCTATTGTTTATGTGATGCAAATGTGCGGCCATTATAAATAATATAGTATTTCTTATTTAGATTGAAACACATAAAGCTTTGCTTCTAAATTGTTGTGTGAAGTTCTGCTTGAACGTGTGAAATTTTGCAGCTTTTCCTGTGCACTGTAACAATGACGTTGATTTACTTGTAATAATTAATACTGGATGTTTTAATTTTTCATGATCTTGGTTGAACCTGATTTAACACTTAATCGGAATTGAGACATTAATCTGACGTCAAAACTGCGGGCGTTAAAAAATGTAACCGTGGCCCTGAAACACAAAGGGCAACTGTAGAACCACAGATAGATTTGAAGTCAGTAAAAGTCTGACACTTCCTCTCACTCTACCCTGAGCACGAGAAGTTTTTGATAATGAACTTATTTTCAAAAAAGGCACGAACTTTCTTAGAGTTTATGGATTCTATCAACATCGATGCGATGACAATGAAAGTGAACTTATCAAGTCAATTGATGCAGAAATAAGTGTCCAGATCTCAAGCCCCGAAACCTTTAGTGCCAATAATGATGTAACTAGAACACGTGCCTTTACAAAAGGTCGCATACATTCTCTTAATACTGACATTTATGTCACGAATATTATGTTTGACAACTACAACAGGTCTAGCTTAAACATTCCACGTTCCGTTCATTAAGGAACTACACACCTTATCATGATTGAGACGAAAATAGGAATACCTCATAATTGGGTTGTTGTATGGATCAAAAATATCCTCACTTATAATTTCTTCGCCCGTTACACTCCTGCATTTTACGATCATAAACTTACAGCGGACATAAAACAAACTAAATTCATTCATTTGTCAACTATCTTATCTCAATGTCTCAAAGCCTACAATTCTTTGCTGGCACGATAAATACTTTTTGCAAAATTTACAACGAGCGAACGTAATTGCCAAGAGTTTGTTGCAGTCGTTTTGGACCTTGTGTTTTTAAGATTAAGGTATATTTTATTGATATTGAATTGTTGATAAAGTTGCGTAGTTTCTGGTGCATCTTTATCTGCGTTAGCCAGTGGTCCGCCAATGCCGTTAAATTTATTAACTGCGATACGCATTCAGTGTCGTGAGCTAAAAGGTGACTTTAATTAATATTAATTATAGCCACACCTCTAATTAATGTAATTCTCGAGATAACCGCTGTGTCGCCTTTTGAATGTGTCAAGCTCGGTGGCTTTCGCCGTGTGGCTGTTGACAGGTCAAATCGTCAGTTACTTTTACACTGATGAATGCAGGTGTAAACTGTTAAAATTTCAGAGAATTCTGGAAAAGAAAGGTAAGCTTATCGTCACCCAATGACATACGTGAAACGTGTCTAGTACAAAAAAAAACCATTTGAATTGTTCCCAACATTTCAATAACAAGTTCACATTAAATAAAAGGCAAAAACAACACGAACCTAGCCCGAAAAACAAACAGCGAATCCACGAAAATTAATCAGTAAACCCTTTTTCAGTAAACAACTATTCGACACAGTATTCATCAACTGAAAACAAGGCAACATCACCGCGCTGGCAAGGAATTAATCAAAGTTTAAAACAATTCCATGTAGCGGCGGGGCGGGGCGAGACAAGACGGGCGCGAGTGCGAACAGCCCGAACACACCGCAACGCACGAACATGCGAACATGTTTAGTGCGGCCAACATGTTCTGTGTGTGTTTTCAAATTACGTATGGAAATGGAGATGGAAGAAGATTATTGAGCGTGAAATGTATGTTGACTTCTGTTAAATATAAATATACCATGCTTTATTGAGTTTTTGGACAGTCACTTAATATGTAATGTAAACTGAACTTAAATTACTTTTGCAGAAAAATCGATAAAAAAATCAATAAATTCAATTTAATTTGTATGTGTGAATTTATGCGTTTGATATTTATGTAACATTTTTAAATCAATTTTACTAGATATCCGCAGGTGAACCAAAGTTATAGACAGCCCCAAGAACAAACTTAAGCGGCAGTGGGCAGGGCACATTACCCACAGAACAGACGGTCGATGGGGACAAAAGATTCTGGAATGGTGACTACGTATCGCAAGATGCAGCATTGGAAGGCCCCCCTCAAGATGGACCGATGACCTGGTGAGGGTCACAGGAATGCGATGGATGCGAGATGTACACGAATAATGATGATGGTAATTTCACACTGGATCCCACCCTCTATTGTTATCTGTACTCAATGGTTTACTGGAAGAAAACTCCTATGTATGATGATGATTCTGTTATTTTAGTTTGTAAAAAAAACAATAGCTAACTATTCCCGAAGCAAGTCTACACGGTAAAATCGTGCATGCGCAACACAGTGCATGCACGATTTTACTGTCTTGACGAGTGAACGCGTTCTGTGCGCCGAACTTGTTGTGTCAGACATGTTGGCGGCGTTCAAGCCACGATCGAACAAGGCACGCTCAGTAATTAAACCGTTCTTGTAATTTTATACTCTATTGTTGTGCGCAAATTTTGAAATTAATATTTTGACTACGTTTGATTAAGTTCAAAATTAATAAAGTTTAAATAGGCAACGTTGAATTATAGAATTGAATACGCCGTCATGAATTTCGATGAGAGTAAATTTTCTTGAAAATTCTAATTTTAAATATTATTTTTGCCAAATTCAATTGAAGGACGTCCATTCAACTCAGTTGCTTTGACAATGAAAAAGTTTTAATTATTGTCGAGAGATAAAAAGCTGTCAATTTGATGATTTAAGGTGAAGTTGAATTAAAGGACATCACTTGGAATATACTTATTATATTTTTTTATTCCACTGCTTTCACACAATGCCATCTAGTCTCAAACTAAGCACAGCTTGTGCTATGAGCACTAGACAACTAATAAACATACTTATAAACTTCTAAACATATACGTATATATTATGGACAAATTACACCTAAATACAGAACAAATGATCGTACTCATCACACAAACATTTGTTATGAGTGAGAATCGAGCCCACGACCTACGGCATAACAGTCAGGGCTACTGTCCACAAGACTAACAAGCTAGTCAAAAGGTCAGTTATAAGTATTCGCATATTAGTCAGTTGTCTAGTACTCACAGAGTCACAGCACAAGCTTATCTTAGTTTGGTACTAGACGGTGTTGTGTAAAAGCATTGCCAAAAAAAATTACACTTCGCGGTCCACCGCGCATATACTCCAGGGGCCGTATTATGACCTCTTAAAACCATCATGTTTTCGGTGTGAAAAAGAGACGGAGCTATACAGGACGAATAGCACTATCCTTTTCTCACACAGAAAACATGATGGTTTTAAGATGTCATAATACGGCCGCAGTACATGACTTGGAATAAAGGGTTAGTATTTACTACTCAAAAGTTAAATAGAGTAGATGACAATGAAGGCATTGTAAGTTGGAACAAGGCTAAACAAGAGACGGTGTTCGCAAACAACGCACGAACGTGTCTGCAGTCCGTACGACATACACGTTCGAACATGGCGTAATTAAATCAATTACTTGTGTGATTAACTCATAGAGGTTCTGAGAATCAAGATGTATGTGCGTAGTAACCTAGAATTTAATGATAGAGAAGAGCAGTATCAATATAAATCAATAGTAAAATTTTGGAAATGTAGTAGTACCTTTTGGGAGAGAATTGTTGAAATGATAAAGAACTTAATATTTTACTGTATATTCCTTAGCTTGGAGAAGATCGCTTTTAGCATATATGTATATACTAAAGGTGATCTTCCTAATGAATGATCTTGCTGAAATGAGTTAATGAGTTTTCTATTATCTAAATATTTAATCTTTCGAACAGCGTAATTAGAGACACAATAAAAAGACAATGGGAGAGCGAACACCTGCGTTAGCTTTGGGTTTAATTAATTAAACACATATCATCTAAAATGTTTTATTTACAGGAGATTCTTCTTAACAGAAATATACTGAAATTATTTATCATCCAAATGCACTTTTCAAGTGATATGGTAGTGAAATAAAGCACAATTTGTGACTTTATGTTAAAAAAAAATTGTTTTTTAAAAAACGGAACGATTACCTGGTGGGGATAGCGGGAATGAAAGAACGCCTGAACTGTCACCCTGTGGTTTTTTGACATTTCAAATGGGAAAGACTCATATCCAACAGTTCATAACATACTCCCCGGAATAAAAAAGGGCCATCCAAGGTAAAGAACACAGCAACTTTTTTGTTACTAAAACTTATACCTTGGTTACCTACAGCAAAAAAAAAGATTGATGATGATCTAGTTGTACCATAAATAAAAACATAACTTCAACAAACAACATGAAAATCTCTATCAAAAAGCAGGTCCAAGCAACCAATTATTCACAACACCTTACACAAGCTCGGCCATTCATAAAAGCAGTAAGAACAGCGGCCTAAAGACTAAATCATGAGCAGTCACATAGGTGTGCTCGATAAACTTGTAACTACGGACATTGTTCCGACCTACGCTCCTATATTTTGATTTGCATAAGCAAGGCTGGTTTTGAAGTCCTGCGTTTAAGCGGGAGAATTTTGTTATGTACTTATGTATCACTAATATTTTAAAGGCGATAGTTTGTGAGTGTGTACATTTGTTAATTTTCCCGCCCGATTAGATTTGGATGAAATTTAGCACGCGGTTGTTGTTAATTGGTGAAAAAAAAAATTGTAATTGAACCAGTACTTTCAGAGATAGATAATCTCTGAAAATACTGGTCAAATTACAAAAAAGATGAAAAAGGTTAGAAAGGACATACTTTCCAATTTGAGTACTTCGAGTGTCACCGCTTGTCTCACACCCTTTAACTTCACTACAGGCAATAAACCAAAACGAACGCGCATTACCTACGCAACGAATGCGGTCGCTGTGGCCGAAATCGGCTAGATGGTATCATCATCATCATCTACGCAACTAACAGACCGCACACTTAGATCACAGGTTTGCTATTGGTAGTTTAACTATGAGCATTGCCCTACTTTGAGGCACGCCTGCCACGCCCACAAGGCCATTCTAACCTCTTTCATTTGTTCCGTTGGTCAAATTCAACAAACTAAAAAATAAACTTTACCTCTTTATAATATTAGTGTATATGAGTCATCGGTTTGCGGTGTAAATTGCAGGTATAATGCAAGTAGGTAAACATTACGCTAACTACATAATTGTAGGGTACTGTAATTTATAATCGCCACGTCCTATATTATTTGACACCTAGATCGGCAATAACAATCTGTAAAGTAAACGTAACTCTGTTATTTTCTTGTTAACAATATGTTCCGCTATTATAAAATAACTTATATTTTATAACTACACTTACCTACTGGTGTTACAGAACGTAATTCAAAATCTAGTGGAATCATTGATCTTTGGCATGTTACAAGCTTTTATTTAGTTTCACCTGACTCGATGTTTGTCTGTAATCAAATCTTGCAAATTAAATTTTATCGACTTCCCAGTTACCGTTTGAGTTGAAATTTTGCATGCATGTATAAATTAGATGACAATTCAAAATTATTGTGACATGGAGCTGATCTGATGATGGAACCAAAAGGTGACTATAGCAGCTATACTGATCTTGACGAGTATTAATTATAAAAGTATAGCATGCTACAAAAACTTGTTATGAAAAATGATTTTCATCAAAAGCTTGTTTTATATTTATTTATAAAAAAAATATTGATCGGCTCTTTCTCTTCTTTGAGAGAAAACCTCATTTCTAGCTGGAAGAACTTTGTATTATGCTTTTGGTTCGATGATCGCATGTTAATGTTGTGTGTATTGTTTTTGTCTGTGTTTTCTGATAGTTACAACCTAGGGGTCTTTAAGTCAAGAATGAAAAAGGTACTTCTAGGCAAGCGTGCTCTATCATCGGCCACATCATCGCATACCATCGGATGAGATAGTGGTCAAACGGGAGCCTAGCAATAAAAATATATTTTTTAAAACAGTAGGCGATAATCAAAGAAGTATAGAAACAAAAACGGGTAGAGTAGTGACCAAGTGACCCTAAATTAGGACAAAAGTACAGACAGTGGGTTTAATAAGCTAAATTAATGAAAACAAACACTCCTTGTATCAACAAAATCATAACAGTTGTCAAAACCTTAGCCAATAAATCGAATCTTGTTATTTGATTCATAAGTATTCAAGATCAATGCCCGGTCACCTCCCAGCAAAGTCAGTTGACTCAAACAAACTTATTGACTCACTTAATGTGTTTAAAATCAAACAAAATGTAACACACAGTATGACAGTACATTTATTATGTACTGTAACGCACGCTTACATGTGGTTTTAAAAGCTTTTTTTGGTTCAGTACAACTTTTCTCTCTAGGGATGACCAACATTTTGAGTTGGTGAACAATTTTAATTTGTTGTTTACCTATGGGATGTTGGGGTGAGATTGTTTCGTGTGCGTATATCTATACAGGGTTATTTTTAAAACACTAACAACCTTGCAGAACTATATTACTAACATCATAAACAACAACTTTTGTTCTATGACTTTTACAAAACACAATACATTTACTAAAAACAAACCTTCAAGATTTCGTTGTTATATCTAACACTTTTTCAACTCTGTATTTAGCTGAATCTACTTACGGCTCCCGCGCACTGTTCTCGTAATAATAGTAAGTAGGCTTCCGAAACATTGTCATTTAGGTGTGACTTTAGAATATTGATACACCATTATGTTAAGATAATTAATAATAATAATAATAACGGGGAATACTTGCATAGACATAACCTTGTAGCCAGGATTATCCATCAGCAACTTGCTCTGAAGTATTCTCTTGTGGAATCGGAGGTGCCATACTACAGGTATGTGCCCGACCCAGTTCTCGATAATGGCGATATCACGTTGTACTGGGACCGGTCCATCATCACTGACAGGACTATTGTAGCCAATAAGCCTGATATAGTGGTGGTGGACCGAAGCGAGAGGCGTGCAATGATTGTTGACATATCCGTTCCACATGACGAGAACCTCGTGAAAGCCGAGAAAGATAAACAAATCAAGTATATTGACTTGGCTCGCGAGGTTGTCGACATGTGGGAAGTGGATTCAGCGATTATTGTACCGATAGTCGTTTCAGCCAATGGCTTAATAGCCAAGAGCCTCGACCAACACCTTAGGAGGCTCTCGTTAGGCGGCTGGATCAAGGGCTTGATTCAGAAAGCGGTACTCCTGGACACGGCTCGTATAGTCAGGAGGTTCCTTTCTCTGGAGCCTTGACCGCCGGTAGCTTGGACCCTGTTCCCGAAACCGGTGGGACACTATTTTTTATATTTTTAAATGTTTTTTTAGTTTTTATTTAAATATTTAAAAATATAATTTATATGTTTGTACAACGAATAAAGGAAATAATAATAATAATACTCCACAACTATCACACAACGCTGTCTAGTCCCAAGCTAAGCAGAGCTTGTGTTATGGGTACTAGACAACTGATAAACATACTTATATATTTCTAAATACATACATATATAGATAAATTACACCCAGACACAGAACAAATGATTATGCTCATCACACAAACATTTGTCCTGGGTGGGAATCGAACCCACGACCTCTGGCTTAGCAGTCAGGGCCACTAACCACTAGACCAACAGGCCAGTCAAATAAAAAAAACAACCCTACATTAAATTACGTCCACACTACCGAAATTCGCTACAAGAACACGTATGATGCGACGTAAGCGCCTCAAGCCGTCCGTCCGGCTAGTGAGGGTCGCCCGTAAATAGGTCAAGATCATGTTCAACTACCCTCCGCTATTTTACTATCGCTTGCTTTACATGGACTTCGTAATATTTACAAGGAACAATTATAATATTTTTATTTTTGTATGAAAATCTGATGTACTAAAATATGGTATATTTAAGTCATAGAACAAAAGTTATTGTTTATGATATTCTTAACCCTTCAGATACCGTCAATTAGAGACACAATAGTAAGACAATAGATGCGCGGCCACCGGTGGTCGCTTGGGGATTCATGAATTAACATAGTTCTAAGAGGTTGCTAGTTTTTTACAAATAACCCTGTATAAATATTATAAAGCTAAAGAGTTTGTTTGTTAGTTTAAAGACGCTAATGTCAGGAACTGCTGGTTCGAATTGAAAGATGCTTTTAGTTTTGGATAGTCTAAAAATACACTCTACGAAAGACACAGTTATGTCGCGGAGACCAGACAGTACAGAATATTTCACATAAAAAGGGCCAAAAAGAGGTGGCGAGATATTAGATAGCGTACCATGAAACAGCACTCATAACCTGCCGTCTTGAATCAGGTCCGAAGGCTGGTTCACAACGATGTGGGAAATATATGGCTGGAAGGACTTGGGCAGGCCTTTGCAGTAGAACAGTAATGATTAGACAGAAAAATCTCAATAATATGATCCACGAGTTTTAGTGATACGTCTTCGTCTTTGACCACAAGTGTAATCCCATTTGTGACATACAAATAAAGGGCAAGTGACGTATACACGTGGACGGTACAGAAGGGGCATTACTTGCTCAAGCGTCAGCGGGTGCGCACGTGTCTACGGCAGCTTGGTGAACCCATTGTGAGTGACTTTTATTTATCAACCTAGCAGCAACCCTGGACACCACAACATTTTGATTTTTTTTTGTGTTTGATATAAACTAGTGGTTGACTGTCACTTGATGGTCAGCAGTGATGCATTCGTTGATGGTGAGGGGCACTAGTTTATTAAGAGCCTATTCACAGTAGCCTTGACGACACCTAAATTATAATCGGACGGGAAGAACGCAGCAGGCAAATTGTTCCAGTCCTTTGATGTAGGTACGTGGCATAAAAGATGATAACTGATCCTTGATGATTAGTGCAGTTGGACACCAAAATGATAAAGACAGAATACTGAGAAGATTCTTCACTAAGTGAGCTTCACTGTCAAGAATCGTTGACAGTGAGCTTTGCTGTCAACAATAGTTGCTAATCGCTCACTAGTTTATTAAGAGACTATTCACTCTACAAACATTCAAAATAAAAAAAAAACAACACGCTGAATATGTGTTTAAAACATCACAAAACACTGGCAGTACATAAATGCGTAGAGTTGCTGGCACATAAATATAACGCACTCGCTCCGTTCAAATTTCGCCACCGTCTGCTTTTATATTGATATATTGTATTGTTTATGGCACGACCGAATCAAAATGTGATATATTGAACAACACACGGTGTTCGCGAGTAACTTTCATATTTGGTAGGGTTATGGATGGTCTGGGGCTGGATGTGGTAGTGTTTTGCGAAGAATTTATATCGCAGTGTTTGTTAATAGCAATTAGAAGAAATGATTGGAAATTAGTTTATATATTTATTATATTGCTTAGTATAGTTTTACCCTGTGTTTTATTTTACTTTGGTATCATAATTGGTACGAATACACTTTCTAAACACACAAGAAAGGCATTTTTTTATTTAATTTCGTAGCAGCGCGCAGCGTATGACTAGATCCGATGTGTGACGCCTCAAGGCAAGGATCCCAATTAGGATCCTTTCAAGTCTTCACGAGTGCGCGCTCATAGCAAATCGTATTATTTAAATATTACGGTTGGTCATAGTTAAATTTATTCTTACTCAATTTCAGCTTTTAGGGAACTTAGCAAGCAAGTTGAGCCAGAGCTAAAGGAACGTTACAAAAAAGGGATAACAATCGAGAGAAAAAGGGCTTTATCGACTTACCTTTTTTTTCTTTATCAAATATCTTCTCTAGCTCTGAGTGAAGCGTGAGGATGTTTCAGACTTTTAATGACTAAAACCAACCTGTTCAGTTGTCCTTTGCGCTCAAGGGCCGACCAATCCTGTCGCCCTGACTTATTTATGATCTTTGATTTTAAATTAAAACTGATTTAAAAACTACTAACTTCAATATTTTAACTTAATAACCTTAGAGCGATTGTTCTTTAATTTTTAAATCTACACTATTTAAAAATTAAAGACTAGCGGCTGCATTGTTTTTTTGTTTGTAGGAGGTAATCTCTGTATTGGGCGGATTGCTAACATTTTTTCATTGATAGTAAGCTGCTTTATTCCTGAGTGACATAGCCTATGTTTTGAATTAAAAAAAGCAAATCATTACTTAAAGATAGACAACAATCTACAGTCCTCAAATCTTTCTTTCCCATTCCATAAATTACCGTTTCACCACTCCCGTGCCCCCTACCCAGAACTATCGTTTCCAGAATGCGCTGTATCTTCGTCAGTAAGGTTACACATAGATGTATGTTTGAGCCAAGGGAATAGTTGGGATGAGGGGGATAAGTTATTGCTTTCTACAACTATGTGTCTGCACCATGTGTTATGGTAGACACTGTTTTAAGTTACGCACTGAATTATGGTACAAACACCACCTAGGAGACTGCTATCAATCATGGTGGCAATAGTCATACACCTGCTCATATAAATAATAGTTCGTACGTATTCAGTTTACTTTGATTTCTAGATAGACAAACAAAAATATCGACGAAGATCATCTATATCTATTCTAATATTTGTTGAGTTGGTCTTCACCAACCGGCAGCCTTTTAATGTTTCCACTGCTGGGACTCAGGCCTCCTCTCTAAGAGGAAAGGAAATGGGCCGTTATCCACCACGCGGGCCCAGTGCGGGTTGGTGAATGTCACATGTCTTCGAATTTTTGGTTCTAGGTCATGCCGGTTTCCTTACGATGTTTTCCTTCACCGTTTTGGAAGCAGTAGTGATGAAATAAATAATACAAAAAAATGCGCCTGGCTAGGTTTGAACCCACGACCTACAACTCGTAAGTCGGGGCCGTTACCACTCGGGTACCACTGCTCTATTAGATGTATGTATGGAGAGGAGATAATCTCTAATCTAAAACTTCAGAAACGATTCTAAAAATTATTGTATTAATATGCACCTGTACTAACTGACTACTAAAAACAATATCACGCTATGACCAACCGAAGCGAAATAGTAACCAAAAACGCGAGTAAAACCGCGGGGAACAGCTAGTAATTTAGATGATAGAACATAACTCAAAATAGTGTAATTGGAAAATTGTCTTACAATCTTACTTTTTATTAAAGAAGTTTCTATAATTACATAATATTAATATTGAATGAAACTTTAAGACTATGTAAGGGTGAAAAAAAAAACAAGGTTTCTATCGAAACCCACCATACACAATAATGTCTTGTTAACAATATAAACAACGCTTTTAAATACCCCTGAAAAAATTAGACACATTCAGAACTTTTCTATCTTAATAAATAAATTTACGACTCATCATAAATAATGTTAATTAATTAAGTACATTTTTCTGTACAACGCACTCGCCAGGGTCGTACTTGGAGCAAAGTTTTAATGCGAGAGTATGTGGGGAGGTACTCAGGGCCCAGGGGCCCGGCCGACCGCCTTTCTAAAGTTCATCGCAAACGAGCCATTGACACGAATGTGCGGACTGAATTGTTTGTTAAAGTAAAGTTGGGCTAAGATGTTTAGGAGTCTCGAGTTGGGTAAAAGATGTGCTAATTGCCGGGTTTGGGCTGACATAGTCGTTTTTGTGCTTTATCTATTCAGTTCTCTGGGATATTTACTTGATTTTCAGGGAGTTAATGTTAGTTACTGGATGTAGCATGAAGGATCAAGAAAGGTCAATAAATCACAGTGGTATAAAGCCAATATTAGAATTTTAGATTTGGCATTAAAGTAAATCAGCAATGACAGTAAGTAACTATAAAGCTAGTTAGAAGAACTTTGTAATAAAATAAAACTTTGGATAGCTATTATCCTCTCAAATATTGCCTTGCCTGCCCAAAATATACATACATATATGTATAAGCTTTTAGTGTAAGTACCAACTGTGTTAAATGTTACGTAACAATAAAACAAAACAACAGCGTCCATCATACAAAAAACAAAAAGCCCAGAATTTTCACAAAAACGCTCGAATAAACAAATACGCCGAAACAATAGAACGAAAAAGTTAATACAGTACATGTTAGAACGCACCATACATCAGTAGGGCGTTGATACACCGCCGAATAAACGTCTGCGCCCCGGGGGCCGACGCGACAAAAATAATTTCAAACATCCCGAACATTTTCCGATCCATTTGAGCCACGTTCAGGCGATCAATTGCTCAAATGAGGTCTAAAACAAGACTATGTGACGTCATGTTGGCAATAACAGCCATGTTCTCAATAATAAATGACGGTATGCAATCACAATTAATATAATTGACACCTTTCGTAAGCAAAAATGTAGCGCGGAATGTAGGACAATGCTTATACATAGTAGGTACAGCTAGAAAGAGAAGATAGAAGTCTATCATAGTAGCATTAGGACCCAATTTGGCGAGTTTGTTTTTATTTTCGGGCACATTTCCAATTTTGGTTTATAATTGACCATTCGTTCAACATGAAATCTTATTCTCATCAGTTTCGGAATAACAGTCTTACAAATAGACAAATTTTAGATAATTTAATTTGGATATAATTATTTCATTGCATTTATTTAAAAGCTAATAACATAAGCTTTAAAATTTTAAATTAAATAGTAATCCTTTTATTTTGAAATCGATCACAGTTTAAGAGTAGAAGCCTCGTCCCCATTCCAACCCCATATTTCTTAAGGGGTCAGATAGGGGGCCAGAACCTAAATGACTCTCGATACGCCCCTGTCTCGAACACGCAGAACAGGGAGGGACCGATAGTGTCAAAAAAAGATAAAAATATTATAAACTGCGCTTTTTCTCAAATTCTCCCCCCATCACTTATTTTTATTTATCTATGAGTGAAGATGGCGTTCTAAGTGTAATATTTAAGTCGTTATTTAAATTACTTTATACATATGCGCGTGTTTACATACCTACATGACTTTAAGGAAGTCAATGTCCATTAAAGAGTCATACATAATGTGTATGTATAAACCTAGAATTTCCAAGAACTACACAGTGTACCGATGAAGAGATAAAATTATGTTTTATTCAGAAATCTCCGCTTGTTATCATTGAAGAACATAAAATCCTGCACGTTTTCGAAATTCAAAAACCGTATATTTTAAGTCAAGCTCTTAAATAAACGGTGTTGTGAAAACACGAGCATAACAAAAATACTTAAACATGAATTACATTCAGCAAAGTACGTAAATAAAGCCAAATAAAATTCAGATAACAATAAAATCACAAAACAGATTATACAAATATAGGTGAGAAGGCATTTAAGTACATTAAAATCACATTAGTAGAAGATCTTGGTGGGGGCCCGCGAAATTATCTTGCGCAGTGGGAAAAAATAAATTAATAAAACATACTTTAAACATTTCATATCTCATTTGGATGGTGACAGAAAAGAGTCAATTGTATGGAAGTAAAGATAAAGTTGATTTAAATTATTTCTTCTTTTTAATATTCACTGAGAATTCTTGATAAACGAAGCAGAGTGCATTAGTGTATTTAAGAACTTAGTCACCACAGTTAGGGCACGCAGGCCTGTCGAAATAGGGTGCACATAATTACTTAGGGTAATTAATAGTAAGGTTTAACCCGGCTCATCAGGTCGCTGCCATCGACCGCAGAGTCGCAGACAAGGCCGCAATTTGCCTCACCAAGGCACGTTTAATATTAGAAATCCTGATTTATGCCCTGCCCCTGTAATGAAGTGTCTCCACACTACAAACGCGTGTGCATCGCACTAATTCACTACTACGAATTTATAGTAGGAAGCACTCACGATACAAAGCAACCTAGCTCTATTCTCTTTTTAATTTAGGACCTGGGACCATGACGTTAAAATGTCAGGCGTGCGAGGGAGAAAGATGGATGGAGCTATACATCCTGCATAGATCCATCCCTTTCACTGTTCAGTTTAGGTTTTCAAATGGATCTAATTGAGAGCTTTTGGTAGGTTCTTTAGAGACGATCACTATTACAACTGCTAATATTAAAAAAAAATCCTTTTCCTATGTACTATTCCAGTTCCAGGACATGGTCTAATCATCCTTTCTTTTCAATTCTTTCAGTTTTTCGAGCGTGAAGAAGTACGTTAGTATATCGACACAACACTCACAAATATTTGCCTTTATAATATTAGTATGATATTTTTTAATATGATGATAGAGGTCCCGATTTACGAGAGCTACGTTCGGGTTCAAACCAAGTTATACTCATTACTTTGTGTAATTTATTTAATCATCATTGCTCTTAAAGCGGCAAAGAAAATATAGTGAGTATACCAGCATGTTCTAGAACCAAAAATCTAAGACATGTGACATCTACCAAACTGTACTGGACCCACGTGGTGGATACCGGCCCATTTTCTTTTAGAAAGGAGGCAATATATTGCTGGTCATGCTTATGCTTTTATAATTTTTATATAATACCCTTACCTATTGATTATTTATTTTGCAAATAGGTTTTTACATAACGCTTTTACAAGTATTTTTTTTTCAATTTAAACTAGATTACCTCAGTCTCTATATTACCCAAATTTTGACTGATAGAAGATGCCTAAAGCATTAAATCCGCCTCTGTACTTCTGTATGCATAAAGAATTAAATAAATGAACTCGCGTACACTTTTGATCGTTTTACAAAACTGCTTTATACTCCTAAGTGGGGTGTACATCTTAAATGAAATGTTTTATCTTCAAAGTCATATAATTCCTAATTTATAGCCAAAGAACGATGTCCACACATCCTCAGCAAGTTAAGATGTGAACAGGACGTTAATCTCGATGCAAAGACGAAATACAAGTGGACCGGTAAATCCAATTAGTTTAAGAAGTCATTAAATCAATTTGTTTAGCAGACAGTAACATATAGCTATCCTCATCTCTTTGTTTTCGATGGCTGCAATCCAAGCTATTTGTTATTTTGGTGAGCTTGCGAAATCGTGGTGACTAAAAAGGCTTGCAGTTTTAAGTCTGCTTTTAAGCTGATGCTGGGATTTTGTGTAAGAGAATTATTAAGTAGGTAGCTTTTATTTTAGTTGCTATCGAATATCTAGGTGTATAAAATGTACCAGTGAGTAAATTACTGTTCTGTGAACAACGTGTAGGTACTCTATCTTTCAAAGGCTTAGCTTGACTGAAATAAGAAAAATGTAAGAGAAATTACTTCTTAAGGAAATTAAAAAGTGTTCGATATCCCCCTCCAAGATATGGTTTATACGTAAGCCAAATTTCATTTAATTCCGTACAGCCGTTTGAGTGTTAAGTAGCTACAAACATACGCATGCACACATACATACAAACCTTAGCGCTTATAACATTATTGAGATTTAATTAAGTAGGTATATTTACAAAATAAATCTTGATTTCTTAACAATTTAGAATGTTAATCATATTTGATTACAGCTTATTTATGAGATCAAAAGTAGTATTCAAAAACACTAAAGGAATTATGATCATATTCATTCCCAACCACTATGTATTTTACTCATTTTTTTCACAGAGAAACCATCAAAATGTCTCCTACACTCTTGGTAGAACGAGAAGTAATCCCCGACTTTTACTGACCAAAACCGACCTATTTTCCTTTAGTTATAATTTGCTTTCCAGGACCACGGTAACTCTTTCAAACAATTCTGCAATCCATTTATTTTTACCCCAGAGCTTAATGATAGATCTATAACTAGAGAAGAAACATACATTCCAATCAAAGCGTTCTACGACTACGCATTTCACTATTCCTCAACAAAACAACACTAAACCGAACCAAGAACGCCAAAAGTACCTGAGCATACTAATTACCAACCTCTAAGTGGCAAACATGTTAATCCATCCAGAAATATATTTCTCATTCCCGGCAGATCCGATACAAAGGCCGCTGGCCGTTGGAGGAGTAATAAATTAGAGGGAAAGCTTCGCGCCAGGATTTCCCTTGGGTTTATTCTCACTCAAGAGCGCTACACCTAATCCAGAAAGCCTTATTATGCTACCCTTAATACAGCGCTCAAGACTACTTGAAAATTTTCTTGGGAAGTAAACGGTTTAGTTTGGGGATCTTACTTTTTTCTTTTCGGCCATCTCGGCGCCAAGATTTTATTTTTCGGACACGCTGTAAGATCTCTAAGACCCAATGAGGATTAAGTTTGTCAATCGAACAGCATTTTAATGAATTTATTTAACATATTATTAGCCTTGTCGGACATTGGTGACCACCAGTAAATGATCCATTCTGACCATGTCGGTCATTAGTGACCGACACGACATCCCTTACTTAAACTTGGCTACGTTTGCTGCTGTTGGTCTCATGCGCATCACATGCCAAAAAGAGCGGGAAGTCAAAAACAAGAGCGTGCCCGACAGTGACCCGCGCTTTTTTCAGTTCAGGCCACAGCGCAAAGTTTAAACTCCGTATTTAAGAGGGTTGCTAATTGCCTTATCTCTTATGTACCATGCAAAAAAACTGAGCGACGATTTATTGAATAAAAAAATCTTTTTGGCAACCAACGTGTTAAATTCGTCATTCTAACAGCATCTTAATGAATTGATCACTAACTCGTTATTTTAACGGTATTCATATTAGGACGCCAATTAAAACTTGCAACACGTTATGATATACCTGAATACAATTATCCCTATTATGATGGCCTAGACTTTTTATCTACAATCTTAATCGCAAATAACTAGTTGCGAGCCAAGTCTTAATTGAAACTGGCGACATATTACGTGTGCTGGATTGATTAGCTGCCTTATTGATTTTATTGAAGTTATATCGATAACATATCTTATCGTACCCGAACATATTGAGCTCGATTTCAAATTTCTTCAAAATTCTTTTGGCGCGGACACCGAGCCTTTTGGGAACTTTTTGCTCGTACTTTGATGTCGCAGATATATGCGAGCAATAAAAATAATTTCACTCAAGGAAATTCTCTATTCTATTTTCTGTGTCACTTTAAACCGATTCCAAAGCTTTTTAATAAAGCTTAGTGCGTTTCTAGAAGTATTTATTATTCCATTTGAGTAAGTTAATAAATAACACGGTTCGAACGGGTTCCTCGTTACCTTGTAATAATATGTCAATGGTAATAGATGATGTGCCCGCGCTATCTACATACGCTGACGTTTGTCCGTTATTACCAGTTCCTCGAAGTACTTGGCTACCAATTTCTCCAATTTAAATTGTCTATGAGCGCCGCCCGACTGAAGTCAGCCGGCACATTCCGCGGTTATCGACGACGCGGGCGCACTTGAGTGAAAGAGACAGATATATCGTCAAAAATCACGCGCGACAAGGACGGAACCGCACGCAACGGGCGTTCGTTTTTTAAATAATTGAGTCAGGAATGACGATAGGCACCCGACAATTCGAAGCATTTTATCGAGCTGGCAACCCTAGCGCGGACAGTGGGCATTTAATTTGTTTCCTCGTGAGTCATGTTTGTATTATAATTCGAATAACTGTTATGGGAATTTTATCTGTGTTTATTAATTGTGCAGGTTGTAATCACCTTTTATTTTATTGGGATAATCAACATTCAAAAACATGGTTTTTTATTGACGACAATCCAACGGTTTTTGAAAAGCAGTAGGCAACACTGAAGCTATTTATAAGCTTAGTTTACAATACAATATATTATATCAGACATCTTATTACCTGTTTAGTACTTCAAAGTCAAACTGCATCAGATTATCCACAAGCCTTCTGTAATTTTGATGCAATAGATTAGATCCATTAGGTAGAGATTAATTTATAGCTTGTTAATAATCATGCAAAATAGTTATACAAATAAAAAGTGTTACAAAATCTTATATGTTATGTGGTTGTTTTTATATTGATTGTTGTTCTGATTGTTTTTTTTTGTTGTTGTCAATTTAATTTTACAAATATTTTAGTAAGTTGTATTGAAGCAGTTATTGTAAAATTAAATTCAAATAATCTGTTACCTATTATCAATCTACATTTTCTGCACAATAGCGGTAACAAGTAAAGCTTATAAATTGCCTGGAAACTAGAAGTCTATCTTACTTCAAATATAGTTTGAGAGCTCGTTAATCATGTTAAAAACAATCAGCAAAGGCTTCCGACTCAAAACGATATAAATCAGCGAATTCTATTTTCAATTAGCACGAGCCACGGCAGTCGTTCCTAATTCGAACGCAGCCTATAATTACGCGGCGGCCGCTGATTGGTCGCGGGTTGCAGCGCAAGCGCAAGTCCATGTCCTTTATTTGCCGCTATCTAAGCTCTAGCTAGTCTATCTTTAAAGTGAGCCCAGCGAGTGTGGCGACATCTTTTATCGCGGGTCGCGCTTCTGTTTTTGTTCTGTTTGTTTGTTTTCAAACTGCGGAGCCATATTGCGCCCGTAAATTATTACTGCGAGAGATTTGTTTCCATAGTTCTGCGGCTGCAATACATCAGTGTTTGCCGGATGTTAGTTTATGTTGACGCTCGTTTTGTGTTTCGCGATTTCGTGCTTGTCAAGCGATTGCTTGACAAAATTTTATATCTTATTTGTGCAGTTTCATCTATCTGGTGCATGCAAACTGTGTTGTTTGTCACTGCTGGTACAGTGCGTAGAGTTTTACTGTTATTTTGTATTCATACTTTGTAGCATTTTATATTTCTCTGCTTTTACATAGCCACTGTGAAGACTGAAAGACTGGACTTGAAGTATATGCTTTGGAATCTGATAGAGATATGAAGGAAAACAATGGACACAATATTTCAATTAATACTAACAATATTGTATTATCGGTCACTTATATCAAAAACTGCCAAAAACTGTTGGACTTAAATAATTCATTTATTTGCCATCAAATGCAAATACTTAATATAAAAAAAAGAATAACCCATTAAAACTATATACGATCAACCAGCTAAGATGCTGATAAGGTAAGTTTTTCATCTCCTTAGATATCATACTAACTAGGCCAGGCTGTCGACCAAATCAGACAATGTCAATATCTAATGTAATATGGCCAATTGGCCATATTATGAAAATATGTGCATGATTACCTTTAACCAAACAGTAACAGAATGTACTAACTGTACATTGTATTATACTTAAAACTTTTAAAATAAACCTTTCAGTGAAATGTCACATAAACGTCAATGGAAGATCAAGAAAACAAGCTTTTGAAACTTTCACAACCAATATTGAATCAACAGCTTGCCAAAATCCCGCCATCAAACACTTTATCCCAAACTAAATTATTCCAATTGAATAAAACTTATTGATAACTCTTTTATTCCCATGAGATCATAGCATCTTTTACTAAACGTACCAACATTCACTAGAAGCTCCTAAGCGGTTTCACTGCCACACTATATAGAGCTGTTAATACGATTTTCAAAAATAAAATGAAAAATATCTGACGGTTAACACATGTCCTGAGATGTGCTTATTTATTACACACTTTGTTGTTGCTTCCTGTTATTCAATTAATTTATTAGGTTAGCACACAAATTAACGATCCCAGGAAGAACTTAACGCATTCAGATTAATGGCGTGTACCGGTAGGCACGATAATTAGCCTTGTACTGACCCAAGAAATTCCACTTAACTTATTTATAATTAGATCCTTTCAGCCTTTTTGCTTACACATTCCTCTGAATCTAAATCAAATACATCGAAAACAAGAAGATACTTTCGCGTGCATTTTAAAAGTTCGTTTACATTATATTCCATTTTACAAATCTTGAAGAAAACACTCAAACCGTTTGCATTAAGAACTTCGTGATTTATAAAGTACAAATTGTGTTTAGGGGTATTTGACAGCTCTAAATGCATTCGTCGGTCCCGGCACGACTGCGTAATGTTTTACGGTATGGGGCGAGACAATAATGGCTTGCTCATAACATTACTCGTCCTCGGGCCCCCGTACCACGCTACTGTGTAGTCTCCACAGATTTTGGATGCCCAACTACACTCCAGTGGATTTGAAGCGACGTCCCCAACGCAACGGGATCTTAGTACGGAGCTTTCAAGAGCAGTCTTTCGTTGGAAACGTGCTATTTATTTGGTTTGAGAGTGTACTAAAATTACTCTGAATTAATTTCTGGCGTGTGAAAATACATTCACTCACGTACAGTGTAGTTGATCAACGGTGTTGTCAAATTTATTTCTCTTGAGGCACTTTGTTGAAAAATGTAAACAAACTAAATTAAAATTATGAATATTAGGAACATAACTTAATTACTTATTCGTATCACGACTGGCTTATTGTTGCGTTTATTTGTTTAAACCTACACGAAGTTTGATGAGAAAGATGAGAATATCATTCATTCTGTGGGCCGGCTCAAATTTACATAGAATGAGATGCGCCTGGGCCTAATTAGACTGCGCCCGCGATGCATAAATCATCGCTGACTTGACGTCAGTCACTGCGAGGCCACAGGAGAGGACGAACGTCTCGTCGCCACCTTCTTATTTATTATGAAATATTCTGGTCTTCATCTTACGCCCCTTTCAACTGGTGAGGCGTGAAATTAATATTTATCTACGCCTTCTGATCAAAGTTAAAATTTACAAGAGCTTTCTCTAATGAAGAAAGCTTTTTCGATGATACTTATTGTAGTTAGTTCAAACTAACTCGATGCTAAGACTTTGGAATTAAGACTTGACAAGTGAATCATTGCCGATGATCTTCTTGGCTCACTTCTGAATCGACTCTAGTTCATCAAGCTGGTATTTGGTAGACCTACTCCAAAGATGAAAGCACTATTCCATACACGATCGAACTTGCACTTGATGGAGGTTGAGCAGCTGTTCCGGCGTAAAATACCGTCTCACCTTTGCTAAGATCCCAATTATTTGGCAGCCAGTTGAGCTTTTGCCTCGATGTTTGGAGCCGAAATATTATTTAAATAACTGGTTTTTCCGATTTATTAGGTCTGGATATTTAATTTCTAAAATGATAAATAATATGGTCAACATTGAAAGAGGCTTTATTTTATTTGAAATTAAACGAAGAACTTAAATGTACACAGTAAATAAATTTTCAAGTATGTCGCTGAAGCTAAGGACATCTGCGATCGAAGCGATTGACGAGTGAACGGAGACATGCGCAGGCGCCTTGACCACGCAACGCTCAGGAAATTACATTAAATAGAGAATGTATTGAAACTCTGCATTAATCTAACTTGAATATTTCATCAAACTGTATACTTTATCTACACTAATATTATAAAGGGGTAAAGTTTTTTTTTTGTAGGAGGTATGCTTTGGAAGTACTGATCCGATAGGTAAAATTTTTTCACTAATAGAAAGCTCATTTATTCCTGAGTGACATAGGCTATATTTTATGTACGCGGGCGACGCAGCGGACAAAAGTTATAATTTATAAAATTAACAAAAAAATACCTAAATAGTGATGGTAGAGTCTCCATCGAAATTTTGCATATTTTTTTAGCGTCAAGTGATGAAGAATATACAGAAATAAATTGCTTAATTTTGTATATTCTGGTTTTAATTACTTGGATAAATAGAATCCTTGTATTGAAGATATTATAATGCAGATTAAAGTTGGTTGGTTGGTTCGTGGTTGGTGGTTGTTGATTGGTTGGTGGTTGGTTGGTATAGGTACCTATTATATCAATAAAACCTAAGTACCTTTTTATTAATTTTATGAATTAATAAAAGCATTTTTAAACAAACGACAGAATGTCATGTCGTGTTTTTTAGTAGTAGTAGTAGTAGTAGTAGTAGTAATGTCTTAATACCATGGTTTTTTTCTACTTTCTTTTAATTGCAATACGATGTCATATGTGTCATAGCCACTATATTGCAAGCATAAACAGTCATATTTTATTTATGTGTTTTACCTAATACGGAAATGTATTTCCTAAGTATATTAATGATACATACAAAAAATATATTAGTATATTAATGTGTATTAATGTTACTATAAATGCGATTTTTAAAGTAAAAGAGCACTGTCTTTCCGCTCTTGTGTGATAATCATATCACACAATTTGGACACCACCGACACTAAGTAAAACACAGGGCACAGTTACGATGTATTTTTGTTTACATAACAAACTTATAACTGTTTACAACTTTGTAATTTTTCATGTTGCAGTTTTGAAATTTTGTACATACATTCTATAAGTACATAAAAATATTAGACTCATGTTTCGGGTTTCGCATGCTAAAACTAATGTTGTATATCATGGTGACATATGTAGAGACTTAATAATTTCATCAACCATTTCCTCGCTGTTGTTTTTTCTATTCCAAAATTTAATTATAAAAAATTAATAGTGACATTTACTCTCAAAGATTTAATTTAATTTCTCAGAAAACGACTTAGCTACTGTGTATGCTTATCTATACTAAATAATCAAACGTGTGCTTTTATGTGACTCTCACCGCATAGCATGAAACTAATAAACTAAACGTTATCTACCTTTATTCAACGTGCGTGAGCCTTACCTCCAAATTGTACATACATAAAATACCTAATTACACAAATTTATAATACCTTACCTACTTCTTCTTTGAGTTAATCATAAAACATTTTAATTGGAAGCTAACTATGTTAATAATAGTTAGCTTTACCTGAAAAAATGTTAGCCAAATTCTTACGATACATTTTCGTTCCATACATTTTTACCGTCCATAATTACAGTACATAGTCACATACATATATGAAATTTAATTACACTGTATGTCAAAATTATTCACGGTGCCATGGTTTTGAGAATAAAACTGGTGTACTAGTACTACATTAGTGGTTCATAAACTTGGATGCGATGGTATCTATGAAGAGACTTTGTAAGTGCATTCTATGTAAGGGTGATTTCAGATGTTGCTTCTAAATGAAGTTACGTTATTATTTTTATTGAATTTGATTTCACTTTTTGATTTGACTTTCATTTTTATTTTTATTTGGATTTCGTTTTTAATCATTGTTTTAATATCGTCCAGGTATGATGGTGGTCAAACGCGAACCCATCAATAATAAAAAATAATTTTCAATGTTAATTGTACGTCCTATTTTTTTAATGTCAGTTTTATTCATTGTATACTAAAGTAGGTACTAACCTATAATACACTGTAACACTAACCTAGATAATAAATAAAATTGTTTTAAATATGTTCCAGTGTATGTAATTGTAGGTTGACCGATTAAATAAATAAAAGTATAGTTCAATATAGAGGAACCAAGCTGAAATACATTTTTTTGCGTCGCACTATTAAAGTGGATTCAGCCAGTGTCAAGTTTAGAAAGTAGTGTATTTCATTTTTCATACATAAAACAGTCACTTTTTCGCGGTTATATATTTTGCAGTATTTGGCAGCAATCGAGTCAGCCTTTTCGGAAAGTTTCGCTGAGGTAGTCAATACTACAATAAAATTCTCAGCTCCGTTTTGCACCGGTGACAATGATTTCATACAATCTAGTACTACACCTTTACTTCACAATATCCACTAGGAATCAATTTGCAAATAAATAAAAAACCACTAAACTTCATTGGAAAAAAATCCGCCATATACCACCTGAAATTTTAAGATCAAATCTTTCTTAAGATCGGTTACTACTCCACTCAATGTTGAAAAAAAAGTTTCCTTCAACAAAGTGTTCCACAGTCTGTCCACCCACTTATATTATAACGAGTTTAATTGTTGATTTTACTTTTCCATCGCCATGTTGGCTTGGATTGTTCTTTAATTTGTGCTCGGCGTCCTTTTACCCATCAATCAAGCGTGTAAGCCCGATCAGGTTCATTGCGAGACTGCTACCGTGATTGTAGCTACCACAGAGGTACTATTGCTTCATAGGATTCTTCCGATGCAGTTAATTCTAAGACTTGATCGTTTCATTCTTAGTAATAAAGTTTATTGTGACCATTGGAACCGGTTTCGTGTATGCGATTCGATTTGATATTATACGTTTTGTTTGATTGTGGACCTCTGAACTTTATCTTAGGGATTTAATATTATCTAATATGTACGAGCTAAAGTTGCTAAGACAGGACCGGAGCAGATTTAGCATCATTCGCCAAAAAAAAAATTAGGTAGCACATGAGTGTTAAGCTGTATGAATAACTTATGTCTGCGGCTTTAGTCTCCTGAAAGTAGAAAATTATTGGAAATATACTCAAAGGTTGAAGGATAAAAATATCTTATGAGCTATTCGATGGTCTGCCTGTGTCAATCAACCGATTTAGCGCGAAGGACTAACCGACATATTATACCTACCTACTTACACACACACAATACATACTGTGTTTTCATAAAAATCTGGATATTTAAATCTTATGCTAAACAAAAGATTAAGACTACGAAGCATTGCTTATCAAATGTCACATAAAATTGTTATTAAATGAAGATTTTTTGCTATCCAAAGAAAGACAAGCATCTCAAGAAGTGACCCAATAGCATTGCTCCCGGACAGAAACCGGTAAGGACTCCCAATCACGATGATGACAAGTCAGCACAAAGAGCCCCGTGATGGTATAATACTGATACTCGACGGTAGATAGCTACTAACTATTAGTTAAAATTCCTATCCGTAGAGATTGTTGATAAGCCACAATGTATCCAGGTACAATGCTTTTGGCTTTAAGGGTCTGTTTAATGGTTGTCAGTGAAACGGCTTTATATTTTGTGTGTATCATCACGCTGTCGGAGGATGGTTGGTGACAGAAGATGAAGATTAGCTACCGCTAAAAACAATCATTTGCTAGCTATTCCTTATACTACATTGTCGAAAAATCGGTGCCCAAAATCGAAGTGTGAAGGCGGATAAGGAACCAGAAAAAGCGATAGTAAAGTAAAACCTGATTAAGTGGGCCCTAGATGTGTGTAAACCTTCTGCTATTGACATATACTATGAATTGAAACTCACACTTTTGCATCGAAATACCTCTGTTATCGAAAGTATTAAACATCAATATCTGATAAATATTTTATTAATTTTCTGTTTGACTTTAACTTGGACTTTTCAGTCACTAGCTTTAGTGAGTGGTCTAAAACGGTGAAGGAAAACATTGTGAAGAAACCGACATGTTCTAGAACACCTTCAACAAGAATGTTTAAATATAATTATGTAAGTATAAATCACTGCCGTATTGACCATATGAGTAGTTGTTGCAAAAAAATAAGTTACTTTTTTATTACTTCATAGTTATGAAGTTAAAGCAAATAAGGCGACTGAAATATTCATTAAAACATTTATAATTCAATAGATAGTGTAGACATTTTATTAAAAAATTACACGATATGTCGTACCCATCATATAGACAGTGTTTAGTCTACTTAATGTTTATATTAATAGCTATTAATCTTCAAAAATATAGTGTAAAATAAAAACTTATCATGTCGACATAATTTACAGGCAACTATTTATTATATCTTGCTTTTAATAACAGCTGTTGGGTAGGTAGTTATCATTTGTTTCTTCCAGCTTTAATAGGTCGTCACCTTGTTCTTTGGTATGAGTAGAAAGACATTGTCAATGGTATTTAAATGAGACATCTTTTGAGGTAGGAAGTCATCAAATAATTCCTCCTACTCTGAATTAACCTGACAAAAACACACCTATCTTCCGTCAGTTATCATCTGCGTTCCAGATCAACAGTAATTCTAACGAAAAATCTCGCAGTCCATTTAAATAAGAACTATAGTTACTTCTCACATAATAGATTATGTTTCTCTATTAATAAATATAAGCCTAACTGAGCTGCTATGATTATTACTTACAATCATTTAGCCAGTACGATGTGTTCTGGCAATATTCATATACTTAATATCTTTTAATCCTTCTGTATACATCCCAATATGTCTTCTTCTTACATGGTCTATGGCGAGACGCGGCACAAACAGTGAAGATTGGAGCCATCCAAGAACCTCAGGTTGTGAAGATTGTCTTTCCTGCGCCCAACTTGGGCCACTTGTGGTGTTGGTGTCAGCTTTTAATCTGGATATCAGTATTTTATATGGAGTGACTGTCTCTCTGACCTTCATAGTCCACTAATTGGGTAGCACGGTGCCCCTTGGCAAGACATATATGTCAGATATCTTGGCTTCTTACTATCCGTAAATAACCATGGTATAACTAAATGGCGACAGCTTTGTGTGTACTGTTGTTCAACAATCTTTATTAGTCCTTGAGACAGCCTGCATATGCGGGCACACTGACTAGATTTACGTAACTTATGTTACACTATTTAAAGTACGTTTGTTTTTACTTTGATCAACCTTGGAAAATTACAAAACAACAATTTGAACCGAATAATTTTTTGTAAACATAATCTTGAGTATATTTAGATATCTATCTAGTAGTACACGTACTCACGACCCTCAGCATTGAGGAATACGACGCAAGGACAAGGAGGATCTAGTACTTAGAATGTGATCATAGTCCATCAATCTCCCTATAAGATCTGTGATGATGCTGTATAAATCAAAATATTGGCCTTTGAAAAAGACAGATGATAAAGATGGCATATAGAGGAGATAAGAATGTTAACATGGAAGTGTTTAGTGACGAGAATGGATAAAATGAGAAATTAGTGCATTAGAGGAAGTTTGAAAGTGGCGCCAGTGACTGAAAAGTTGAAAGGGAATCGTTTATCTTGGTATGGTCAGGTGAAGCAGAAGGATAAAACGCATACATGTGTGTGAATGGAAAGAGAAATGAGGCCAAAGAAAAGATTATGTGAGAATTGATATGAAGGATAAGACTCAATGAGTTAACGATAGCGTGACAGCTGACAAGAAACAATGGAAGAAAAAAACGTGTTGCGCTAACCCAAAGTAACATATTTCTTGGGGTTAGTGGAAGAAGGCAAAGATAATTAATCTCCTTAAGCTTTTTCTAAATGTATTGGGGTCATAGGATAATATTGACATTGATGTGACGAAGACAGCGGTTAACGCAGACTTGTATTGTGCCTTACCACATTTCGGACGGATTAGACTTTGGCTTCCAATCTAGATATCAGTAGATAGTTTAAATAGAGCGACTGGTATCTGACCTCCACAATCCAATTATTGAGTACCCCTTGGCAAGACTAGTATCACATTTCCTTGCTTCTGATTATCCGTAACGCAGTATTTATGATCTACAATCAAGACCAAAAGCTTAACACAAAGAACGTCAGCGCATCCTTCGTTGACTATCTGGCAGTCGCCCACCAGACTATAAAACCAGTCTGGCCGGAGGATCCTCCCTTTTCAACGGAGGTGTGTGGGACTTTACTCTCTCTTCCACCTACCCCCAAAAGCTCCTAACTACAGTGGGTAGAAACCGTTCTGTGGTGTCCTTTGGCGGTGGCTGGGGCGTGAGGATATCCGTTCTCTCACGGTTAAGGCCATCTTCTTCACTCAAATTACTGCTTTACAGAAGGAAGCGTCCGCTTCTCATTCCCTCTTGCTCCGGATCATGACCTGAACCAGAGCCAGACGTGAAATGTCTCCACCACCGATTGGAGTATCCATCAGTCAGGCGACTGCTACTACTTTGGCATTGCCGTGGCACACGTTGTGTGTGTTTTTTTTTTACTTTAATGCTGTTTTTAATACTGGTTTGTTCATTGTGTGCCTAATAAACATGTTTTCTTTCTTTCTTTCATCCTGACTTTACTATAAGAAATATTAGCCTGACCATGCTTGCTCAAAAGAAATAATACGGTAACTTTAATAAAAATAAAATGTTATCTACGCATTAAAAAAAGTCGAATGTACGGTATTAAGAAAACGTTTTTTTTTTGTGTGTTTTTATTTTCTACGCGAAATTTCTTCATATTACTCGTTTATAATAGCTACATTAACGGACAATAGTGTGAAATGTTTATTAAAAATGATATAATAAAAGTACAGTAACCTATGAATATTTATATTTTTATCGTTATAAAAACATAAATAATGTCTTTACGTGTGCATGGATGACGTGTGTAATAAAATTCTTCATCTTTAATTTTTTTGCTGTAGTTTGGGTAAATTTTACCCAAAACCATTATGGGTCAATATCACCCAAGACTTCTTGCTTTTTTAATCATCGATAAAATTAAATAATAGTATAATATTCCACAATTTTCACATAACGCCATTTAGTCCCAAGCAGAGCTTTTGGTATGAGTACTAGACGACTGATAAACAAACTTGAATACTTTTAAAAACATAGGTACATATTGTAAATAAATTACACCCAGATATAGAACAAATGATCGTGCTCATCACACAAACATTTGTCCTGCATGGGAATCGAACCTACGACAAAGCAGTCAGGGCCTCTGAAAACCAACAGGCCAGCCAACAATCTGGAGATAATGCATCGTTTACTCAATTCGATCGATATATTTCAAACAAACTATGGCAGATAAAGTTGAAATTTCCTGAATATTTCGCGAACACCCTGTCGTGCCAACACGTTCGGAGTCGGCAAATTAGTAACAATTTACGGATAATAAACTAAAGTAAGGGGTATTAATAACCGTCTTTGAAACGTCTAATGATATAGGGGTTGGAGGGTTACTTTGTTTATTAAAAGGAGCTTATAATTAATTGCAATAATTACCAGGGTCATAATGACCCGTTAACACGATTAGATTATTTTGACGTTATTATTGTGATAATTTTGCAAGATTGTTTGTAGTAAGATTAATGTCTTTGTTATGTAATTATCTTGAATACTAATGTTTGATTGATTAATGTGTACCAAATTAATTGAAATATCATTATATAGTGTCTAGCGGTGGTCCAATAGTAGCAACTCCAACTTACGAGTTGGATGTCGCGGGTACAAACCCAGCCAGACGCATTACTTTGTGTATTTATTTGAACACCACTACTCTCAAATCGGTGATAGAAAACACTGTGGGGAATCCGACTTGTCCCAGAACCAAAAATTCCAAGACATGTGAAATCCACCAATTCACACTGGGCCTGTGTGGTGGATTACGGCCCATTCCCCGACCTAGTGAGCCCTGAGTCACAGCAGTGAGAACATTATAAAGCTTATTATATTTTTGTTTGAGCTAAATAGCCATCGTAAGGAAGCCGATATGTCCTAGAACCAAAAATTCGTCATGAAGACATGTGACATTCACCAATCCGCACTGGGCCAGCGTGGTGGATTACGGCCCATTGCCCCTCATACAGAAGAGGTCTAAGTACCAGCAGTGCATAAGCTTATACCTAAATAGCACTGTCACTTCCTAAGGATTTGTTGGAGAATGTGCTTTTGTCTCTTAGATCATGATAAAGTCAGTCTAAATATTTAGCTTACATCATTGTCTTAACATTTAACAATAAAATGAGCATTTTATAACAATATAAACTATTTCACAACGTGACACGCGCTGTTTCCATACCAGTTTTACTTTCATCTAAAAACTCTCGTGTATTTTTAATAAAATATTTTGACATAATTTATTGCCAGGTACGTTAAATACATTATACAAACAATAACTGTATACCACTATCTATGCTTTAATCGAAACGTTTAGTTGCCGTTCGCATTTTATATCTGCACCTTGCTCAAATAAAAACTCGAAACAATTATACTGATGGGACAAAACGTCGTAACAGCCAAATGGACGCCAATAAATTTTTAACATTAATCCATCATTCACAAAGATTAAATTTGTTCGTGATATGAGTGATATCGATTAAAAGACGGCATGTGGCATTCCTCGGCGGGTTTCTTTGCACCGATGCATTTTCATGGAATTGCCACAGTTTTTCCGACACCTTATTGCATGACTCGAATTCTAGAAAGCTATATTGGACTGAACGGTTTTAATGACAGATCTTATTACAATTAAATGTTAGATAAAAAATTGATATGATATAATTGCGGTATGCTGCGCTTAATGCAATAAATAAAAAGACAAGCTTCTGGCCTTTAGAAACTATGACTGTATAAGAAATAAGAGGAGTATGGACGCATTGAATTCTTGGGCGCATCTTTTCTCAGAGAAATATTTCTACACGATTCAATTTAAAATTTATTTCCCATAGACCTACTCGGGTACTTCTAAAATGTCAGAAACGTTTTGGTAAAACTTTCATTGTGCATACAGCTATGGAGCGGAATTCCCTGCCGAAGTCTGTGTTTCCTGATAACTAGAGTGAATAGGTCACTTCTAGGCAACCGTGTTCCATCGTTGACCACAACGTCGCTTTCCATGAGGTGAGACCGTGAAATAGTAGTTATGCACGAGCCTATGAACAACAAAATAAAGAAACTAGTAGACGTTTTTAAGGGCCCGTTTCCTATGGTGAAGAGGCGAAACGAAACTTATAAATTACTGTTTAAAAAAAATGGTGGTAATTACAATATTTCCGTATTACAATATTAAGAAGTTTGAGAGGACAGTATAAACCAGTTAATAAAGTACTTACCAAAAAGTAAAATATAAAAAAAAAACAGAGAACATGCATCTGTCATTAATTTCTGATAATTAGTTATTAATAGCCGCCATTATTATTATTAAGTAATCAAAGTTCGAAAGCTAATGGAAAATCTACGGGCTCAAGAAATTATTACCTCGACGAATAATTTACATAACAAGAATGACCAAAACTAAAGATCTCCATTAACATTACATCGTTTATCAAGTTTTTTCACTTTGATATATCGTCGACATAATATTTTACGTTTGATAGATGGCGTTGGCGTAGACATTAGTAAAATTGATGAGTGACAATTTAATAAGAAAATTAAGCAATATATATCATGTGCAGGTATTAATTACTAAGTTTTTTTTTTATGTTTGAAGATATGCTTCAATTATGATGCAATGCTACGTCTTGATATTTATAGAAAATCTTAGTGCTTTGAAGATTATGAGTTGGAAGTTTGGTGATACCTTTGGCAAAACCTGGTAAAATGAGCTTTGGATATACATAAAATTTGACTAATAAATTACAATGAGTTGAAATAAACCTCTGTTATTGACAATAACTGAAATCTATGTGTTTGATTTTTCAATGTTTTACTTCTATACATGCAAGTAATATTTAAAAAGCTAAATTATTTGTTACTCATATCTCTAACAAATAATTTAGCTTTTTAAATATTGCTTCGAACACGTGTAATCACGTCGTTTTGCAAACATTGAAATTTTCATTATGAGGGGGGGTCTCATTAAATGAGACGGCGACATTTTAAACCTGACTATAAACGATGAAAATCACTGTTTTACAAAACTAAAATACCTCTAGCTCTTCAAGAACAAAAGCACGCAGCAGATGCAGAAGTATGACAGTCATTCACTTGCACATCTTGAAAATTTTATTACGTAAAATGAAAAATAGCGCTAAAATAGTAAAAGCCAACCGCAAATGGAATAAAGTAGAGGCATAAATAAGAAGAGGTTTTGCGGCAAGCAGCTAACGAGACGAAGCAAGTTCCACGCCGGGAATTCTAAGAGTTGAGAATTCTTCAAGTTGCCCGGGGCTCGAAGTTTCGCAGGTGCGGTTACATCCACCGACTTCCCGGGGAACGGGCGTTTTCAATTTAAACAATTATTGGCTTCGGTTGTATACTTAGTTGTACCTTATAATGAAGGTGTAAATTAAAGACCCGTTCATTATATACGCCCTGGCAAAACAAAAAAGTATGCCCTTTTTTTTCTTCGAAACTCGTCTTTGTTCGGTATAAAAATTCGATCATCGGATTCACAGAAAACAGTAGATATATCATAACAATAAATTTAAAAGCAACAACTCTTATAAATGTAAACGGTATTAATCAACGAAAACCAATTTATTTACTTCAGTCATGTACATTGTTCTACTTTACAATAAACGTGTTAAATTAAAAAGCAGCTTTTTTTCGGTCTACATTAATAGCAAACCATTTAATATTGAGATGTTTTACTTTTTTACACGGAATAATTATTTTAAATGTATATAATTTCTTTCTAGAACAAATACAAAGAATAGCACTCACTAGATACTCGTTTGACGTGTTCATTACATTATAAACACTCGTTTTTAATGTTTATATTTTTAAATTAATGTAGATACATGGGTTCGTAATTTTGTTTTTAGAAGGCAGCTGTTTATTCATTAGAACAGATTTAAGAATGGTATTTACCTAACGCAGAAGGTAATAACGCCTTTTTAAAGTACATGGATATCTTCTTTAGCAGTAGAAGTGATTTGCATAGCTGTCACCTCGAGATATGTGCTGATAACTGCAGATTTATCGGCCTTTAAGATTAGAACCATAAATAATTCATGAAAGAACTAACCACTAGGCTTGTCTCATACAAACATATTGAACAGTATGACGATAAACTTGTGGGAAACTTTCTTAAACATGACGATTCCAACGACACGAAGATCGCTAAAAATGCCGACGTATTTAAAAAATATGCCTATGCTACTTATTTGGTTTCCCACAAAATATATCTCACGGTGTAAATGAAAAATAAAAGTGTGGCTATGGCATCCTTCAAGAGTGTTCACGTACGGTGTCGTTTAGAGGTTACTAGGCTTGCCCAAGACCGGTTTATCACATGGCATGGACCACGTGCGGCCTCCAGAATACACTTATACATTAATATATAGGTATATGTGGATGTAAATGTGAACTACAGACTTATATGTATGTGTATATGTAGAGGCGAGGACGCAACGCATTGTCGTCAGTAAGTTTATGGTGAATGTTATTTTATGAGTTTTTAAATGCCTCGTTTATGTTCGGGATTCTTCTGTTGAAAGTTTGATTTGAGTTTTGTTTGCAGTTTAGTTTTGAAGTTTTGTTTTGTAATAAACTTATTTTATAATTTTATGAAGCAGAAGATATGAAGGTTATATTTTTGAACGCATAACATTTGGTAAATTTTGTTCGAGAAAGATACCTAAAACAAGTTTGCAAAGACATTCGTGAATATGTTATCATACACATAGTACCTATACCTATATATATACAACAAAAAATTTAAAACTTCAAAGTTTAGCAAAATTAAAATCTAAGTTATAGGAAATGATACTTATTTCTCGAAAGTGTAGTGTTGGTGTTGGGGTAGTGTGGTGTTGGCTTTTTTTTTACACTTGCAATAAAAAGTATAATTTGCAGAATCATTTTTACTTTAACGTCCTCAAGATTTCTTTTGAAGATATAATAACTAAGTATCATTGAAATGTAAAATCTATGGAGATTGCTATCTACTGCTATATAAACTTGAAATACAGGATACGGTTGCCATCTGATGTCGATAAGGATGTGAAATTGATTTGCATGACGCATAAATCATACATATATATTGTCATAGTTACATACTCTAAAATCGTATGATAAAGTTCATTTTGAATTATTAGAAATGCAGCGATTTGATTCTGTCACAGCTGTTGCTAAAGATGGTATACAGAAAGTTTAGCAAAACAAATTCAACAGAATTTATCACATCTTTACTAGCAGTTCTTTAATATTGACCAATTACGATTATTTGCAATTTGTAGATTTTGTTCAGACCAATGTTGTTGAAAACACACCTACAAAACAGAAGCAGGCATATACTAATCATCAGAAATGGTTTATTTTTGATCAAATTTAACTTCCATTTCTTAAGTCAGTTTGTGTTCATCACTGTTGTTAACTTGATCAGACTCAAATGAATTTATTATGTTCTAATCAACATTTTTTACTCAATTTGTTTTCACGTTCATCAGCTTCTGTATATTTTGCTATATGCATGAAAGAATTAATAGTATTTCTGCTATATTTCGACAACCAACCGATTTGGCGTGTTAGCCAAGCATTTGCTATTGCGACTCAGATCTGATTAACTGTCTCTATTTGCTTGAGAATTTATTAGCCATGATACATTAAATTAGTCAACAATTTGTCGCCACATACTATGTCTTGTTCTTTCTTATAATGTTTGTAACTATTAACACTTCTGCTTAAATGTAATTAACTGCTGGTATCTCCATTTGGGATCAGGCAATTCAATAAGAGTTGTACTTTTAAGATCACAACAATGCTACTTAGATTCAGTTGGGTTAATTTGTTGTTTTTAATGCTTTATGCTTTTTACGGTCATAACTGTCTGTCATTCCTTTACAACATTTTGCACTATTCTGAAGAGATCCTTTTTCATATGATTTGCTCTTTAGAGAGTCTAGAAGTAATGGCACACTAAAAATTAGAACAACACTAATCGATTTTTTTATAAAAAGATGATCCTAAAATCTTTTAATTAAAACATCGATTAGTGCCTGTCAGGCCGATAGAGGCAAGTCATATTTTTAATAATGTAAATAATAGAGGAATTTCGTTGGAATCTTTTGATTGAAACAACAATAAACTATTCTATTATCTTTGTTTCCTACAGTAGTCACTAGCTGTGATTATTCTTTAATTTTTAATCGATCCTTACTTTTATTCAAACTGTCTTACTTTTCATTTTTAATCTTAATAATAATGATTGTTAGATATCATTTTACTAGAAAAACTTTTAGAACTCTTTTATTTCAATCTGGTGAAAGAATATCATAAATAAATAAATACAATTGCTAGTCCGATATCATTTTCAATTTTAACTAATTTCTAGATAAATCTAGAGATTTGTTAAACGTAGAACATCTTGTATTATCTCATCTTCTAAGATAATTAAGTATGGCACTGAACACAAACAACACAGCAATTACGTAAAGATTTAAATGTTTAAGACAATTTAAGTGCTCTTTAGGTTTCAAATCGATTTACTCATTATTCATCTAGGCAGAAACAGTCGGCAACTAACAATATAGAATATTTACAGCCAGAAGCCGTTAACTGTTAGTAGTTCATTAAATTAACACTGCCTATCAATTAAAATCTATTGAGTTTGAACACACCTGCCTTTTAAAAGCCCGTTTGTGTAAAGGCTTGGATATTGTTGAAGAAATCTATTAGCCGACCAGCTGACCTGAGGTCAAACGGGTGTACAGAGGTTCATTAAAACTTACTTTAGAAGGCTTGTTGTTTACTTGGTCTCACTTAACTAATTGGACAAGAATTTACATTCCCTAATGATATTATATGACTATGTTTATACAAAATCTAAGTAGGCTTGACCAGTACTTCAAGATTGCTCAATTTTTATATCTCCGAGTAGTTTGAGCACTGTTTTGCATAGAATGGAGATAAATTCTATTGGGTGCCTGAATATTCGGTTTTCAGTACTTCGTAAGTCTTAAGAAGCTTGTAAGTATTTTCTGTGTTTCCGTGTGAACCTGAGAATATTGAAATTTTTGTTTCATACGAATATAAGCACAGACTGCGTGCGGTTTTATCTCAGTTCCCTTCTTGGGGTCTCGTAGATCTGTCTCGATGCTTTTCTGGTAGTCAACACTGTTGATTCTGGTATTCAAAAACTGCATTAGTTAGTACTTTAAGAATATTTTGGTAGGATTCCTTGACAAGAAGCACCGACTGGATCTGAATTAAAGAGTGAAAATCTAAAAAAAATACATAAAAACATAATGATAACAAACTTAATTAATTACTCACTTTTCTTCTTTAATTTGAACGAGACTGATGATGGAGCCATCCTAGTGATTCGATAAGACGAAGAAGATTGACCTTATTATAATAATTGACAAAGAAATGCTTAGAACAGACATTGTTTATTAAATTCAAAACAACTCAAAAGCCAGTATTGTCCTGGTCAAATAAACGAGCTCAAATGAAGCGGGCGGCGCAAGTATATTTTGATCAAATTCAGGAGCAGAAGTTCAAAAACAAGTGGCGGGGTGAAGGCACGCACGCGGGGGGGTGGCCACCCCTAGCTCAAAGTTATCGCATTATTCAAGCGAACGCGACTCTTGAGTAATTTTGAAATATTACAATTTTCGAAGCACGCTGCCTCCCTACTCTTCGACGGACTTGCAAGTTTGGTTATACTTAGATAGTTAACTTTTGCGGTTTTGAAGTTCTGTTGAGGCGGGGAAAAAATGGTGTGCTGGGAGTTGCGGGGAACTTTTACTTATTTTTTTGTCCTTTATAAACATGAGTAACTTTAGGGAAAATAACTGTATGGGCAGCTTGATTTTTCAAAAGAGTCACCGTGGCATCTAAAGGAACACAAGTGGATTTTAGTCAGCCACAAGACTAACACAACCTCTCATTTCACCCATGCGAGGCCCATCTGGGTCGAAGCCTACCGGGGTCGGGGTTATCCGAAAAGAAACTAGAGCCCCGGTATGAAGGCTAGAAGGAACGGCGCGGGGTTTTTAGTCAGTAAGAGTCTGACCAGTCTCCCGTTCCACCCAAGAGCGGGTTTCGTCAATGATGATTTTCCCCGTCGAGAGAAAAAAAAATCCCATGTGAATTTAAATCATTTCATAATTTTCAATAAAAAAGGGTAAATGTATAATTATCAACTCACAAGAGTCATTTTTTTATGGTTGTGTGTAATAGCTACAAGTTGGTAGCATTTTGATATAGTGCAGTCTGTCATTCTGTTAGGCAATTAATATACCTTACTGCACATATAATTTCTTTATTACAAAATCTGTAGGGACATGTACATTACTTAAAATCTTTATAATACGGGTTCTTGCCATAGTTTCACCGCATAGCATAGTCGGCCTTATAATGTTCCCACTGCTGGGACTCAGACCTCCTCTCTAGGAGAGGTAATGTGCGGGTTGGTGGATGTCACATATCTTCGAATTTTTGGTTCTAGGTCGGTTTCCTTCCGATATTTTCCTTCACCGTTATAAGAGCACTGGTGATGAAATAAATTACACAAAGTAATGCGCCTGGCTGGGTTTGAATCCGCGACCTACAACTCGTAAGTCGGGGCGTTACCACTCGGCCACCACTGCTCTCCAACAGCCTGTTTGTGGTCGGGTTTAAACACCATTATATTATACTAGCTTTTGCGTGCAGCTTCACCCGCGTACATAATCCCAGGATAAAAAGTATCCTATGTGTTATTCTGGGATATGGTCTACTCGTGTACCAAGTTTCATGGAGATCCGTTCAGTAGTTTTTGCGTGAAACAGTAACAAACATCTATCGATACATACTCGTACAAACTTTCGTATTTATAATATTTGTAGGATTATAAAATACGTTGTTAGTTACATAATACGTTAAAAGAAAAAAATATCTCGTTAACATAAGAACAATTAAAAACCTAGAAATTACGGATGCATGTATTTATTGATTGTCTACTTATTTGTTGGGTAACGCGGTTGCACTACTAGTAATAACACGATATTATATTCAAAGAAAATAATAACAATTATTTCTCACATGATTGTAAACTACAAGTTTTATTGAAAAGAGAAACATTTATGGAAGTAAAAAAAACGGCAAACAACTTAACGGTAGCTAAACAGGACTAAAGAACAAAGACAGTATTTGTTTCAAAAGAATAACAGTAGTCAAAACAAGAACATGTGTTATATTAAAACATAAATATCAAGAAGAGAGAATTCCTAAAAATGGCAATGTCATAACGCAACGGGCCTACTCTATTGTGATGTTAAACAGAGAAAAGATGCAAATTTGTACCGTTATATTTACAAAATTCCTTTTTTTTGTTACCGTTAGCTGCAAAAAAAAAACAAAGAAAGGACCCATTTGACAATGAGAAACTGCAATAAAAGTTGCGCAAACTATTAAACGCATAGACAAAAGTGACAATTCACCTGCGGATAAGCAGGTAACCGATTATTATGGTAATTCGTCCAACAATGTACTTGTGCTTAGTACTGTTTTGGAGAATTGTGGCCAAAAACACGTAACACCTTGACGTAATTTATTGTTCTATTTTGTGGCGTTTATAACAAAAAGTTCGTTTCCGTGTTCTCTATCGACTTTGTGCTATCTTTGACACGAAAATTTACGACCTTTTTTGGAAATGCTATAAAAAAATGATCATCGTCCTTTTGTTAGATTGCTCTGCATTATCATATCAATGTATGTAATGAGAAACGTAGAAGAAAACATCATATTTAAATATTCTTCTTTTGTTTCTGTTACAAGCAGTTTTATTAGTGTTAGTTGGTGAGAGTAAGGACGCTCGAAGTTCCCTTGCGTGATCGAAAAAATGAAGATATCCGCAGGAGAACCAAGGTTGCCGATATAGCACGAAGAATCATCAAACTTAAGTGGCAATGGGCAGGGTACATTGTTCGCAGAACAGATGGCCGTTGGGGCCGAAAGGTTCTGGACTGGCGTTCGCGTACCAAAGACGTTGGAAGGCTTCCTACAAGATGGATCGATGACCTGGTGAAGGTTGCGGGAATCCGATGGATGTGGGACGCGCAGGATTGTTCATTGTGGCGACACTTGGAGGAGGCCTATGTCCAACAGTGGACCACTACCGGCTGATATGATGATGATGATGATGAGAGTTGTAAACGTAAATAATTTCTTTTATCACTCTGTACAACTTTGTTTCTAACCAATATCGTTTCCATATAAAACTTTAATTATTCAATTAATATTATTTGTACGCGAAACGAGTTATTGACCAGATGTGGTGAAGTTTATGACGGCTAATAGAGTTTATGGCTTTTTTATTGACATTAATGTTCTCTTGACTTCACCGTTTACGACCACCTCATTCATTATATCGAACCGATGAGGTCGGACCATCACTGTAAATCATAGATGAAATTATGGATAAGCAAACATTGGACAATTTCGACTACTCTACTTATGAATGAATTTATTATCATTGAATCCAGTCCACAACTTTTCATTACATAACTTGCCAACATGATTTTATATACCACAACAATTAATCAAATTACCAGTATTTAAAAAGAACATGCGAATCTTTAGCGCGGTGTCATAAATTATACGCGTTTACCAAAGCGTAATTAATCGACATCAAGTTTTTATCTGTGCGCGTCAGGCAGAATAAATATATTGATAACGCACGGCTACTTTTTTACGCAAGGTGGTGGAATATGACGGCTTGAGCGTAGAAGGCGCGACTCTGCCGCAGACTGAGACAATAATGTCGTCAAAGCAGACAATACGAAGCACGCGGCCGCACACCGCACGATTTATTGCCTATTCGATAATTATGCGGATTCAAAGCTGAAGTGCGGTGCTTTACGTTCAGGTTTACGGTACTTCACGGCATGCGGCTACTACACGACTTTGTATTTTGTTACGCTGGGGTTAAGACCTATTCGGCCGCTGTTCCCGACCAGGAGCGAAACGATCGGCTATTTGCTTATTCCGTTGCGGCAGTGGGACTCGCTCGCCACGTTTGAAGTGACTGCAATTTGTCTCCAGCGACGTATTTCAAGTAGATATGATCGTGTGTACGACCGATGCTTGCATAAATTTCTCACTAACAGATGTTGTTTTTTGCTTGTTGCGCGCGGGAGGTAACCGACTCACCTGTTACTGGGTAATGTTTGACGCTTCGCAAACGATTTTTTGTTGAAATTAAAAGTTCGATAGCGTCTGATCGGTGGTACGTGCCGCGAATCGATCCAGCATACGCACAACTCACGTCAACGTCATCTCCGACATGTGCGAACGCATCATGTGGAACATAGCGTACATACGTTTAGCTAGTAGCAATATAAACATCTGATTTCTCTGGAAAAACATAATGAACTGGAGAAATCTCATCATTAGGTACGTAAATTCCAAACCAAACTAGTTGTTGAGTGGGGACTTGTCCCCAGCGGGCCGTTAACGTTCAAACGGGAGTGACCTCAGGAATTAAATAGTCGTATAAAAAAGTTAGCAATATTTTTGTCATTTCAAGTCTTATTGTCTCTAAATGGCGTCGGTGCTCAGGCCTACTTGTATAAATAAATACGCGATAAATAAACATGAAGTTTAATCAAATTCGATAAAGGCAGATGCGCGGCGCGGGCGTCTTATATGGCAATAACGGGTGCGGGGACCGGTAGCGCGGCAGTGTGGCACTTGCGTGGCACGGAACAAAAACAAAAGTATTGCTGGAATCACTCATTAACTTATTAAGATGATAATTTATGACCGCGAGTAAGACAATTTCATGCTGTACTAACACACTTGAATGTGCCCCTCAAGTTTTTGTCTCAGAAGGTCTCATCAAACGTCTGCCTTAAACAAAAAAGGCGCGGAAACTTCTCGCCTCGTTTAGGTGTATTCAATTTGTCCAGGAGCATCGTATGCGCATCCAAGCGTCATAGGTTTTGTTCGATCTATTAACATAATAATTACGGGAAGCAGTAGTGGAATAAATCCATCAATCAAAGCGTCAATTTATGGGACTTTATAATCCAACAATGATTTTATGGAAATTTTATTGAGATTTGCATTGCCAAGTATTTTCTAAGCCTTATTTATGATGTCAACAGTTGATTATAGTGTCTCTGTTTTTGTAATATAGCGGATGAAGTGAAGCAGCATTATACTAAGTAAGAACTGCATAAATAAGGCAAAAAGGTGAAGTTAAGAAGCTACATAGATTTTCTCTTTATGAACCGATGAACACATGAAGATTTCGCCAGTATATTGAACAATTTTTACTTTTCTAAGGTGTTCGAATACATGTATTGATTCCTTTGTGACCTCCTGTTTCTACAAAAATAAATGTAAAACGTACAAAAGAAATTGAAGTCTTTATTCGATGACTCTATTTGCAAGGGCAGTAACATTAAAAATAAAGAAGCAAGGAAAGAAAGAAACAACTCAAGTTTGGAAGAAAAAGGTTTTGTAAGTATACTTAATAATTATAAAACGAGAAACTATAGTGTTCAAAATTTGTAGTGTATACTATAGTTTCAAAATTTAATCAAAGTCTTAAAAGTCAGATCAAATCAGTTAAACCACAGATGTGAGACTCTTGCACTACCCGAAAAGGAAGAAATTGTTTGTCGGTATCCCAGACTCAAACAAAAAATTGCAACTTAATAAAACACCGATACCCATCTTTTTATATTGTTTTGCTCAAAAGATAAATGATAATACATCAAAATTTACATGCCTAGAAGCTCTGCTCTTTAAATTATCATGTAATCCTTCACGTGGTCACGAACCTTAGCATAAGCGAAACGTTGCAAGAAATATGGTTCTTACAATATTTATTCTTTTTGTTAAGTTTGGAAGTTAGGTTTAAGTAACTGGTAATGGGTTGCCATCAGGTACGGATTTTGAGAGTGCGAAAACCGATAATGTTTCTGCTGTTTTAGCTATTTCTTCTAGAACTTGTTGACCAGTTCCATGTGATTCATCCTCTTACTCGGGTGCCATATTACTTGATGTAGGCGCGACTTGGTTTTTTCTTTTACTAACGTCGCCCATTGACTCATTTCTATATAGTTTACATTACATTCATCTTTAAAATACAAACTTTATCGATTTTCATTTTCTTCTGTTTTTTAGACAAATTATAATTTTTTGTTTTCTATGGTATGTGCAATTTGATCAACTTTACAGTTACAATAAAATTATGAACAATATTAGATAGATTATAATAGGATACTGTCATTCCATATATGTATATTATCTTCTAAAATTTGATTGAAAGTACCCATATAGTGATAATATGGGTAGTCACATGAAAATTAATATATTTGAAAAGAGATTACCTTACAGGAAACATCAGTGTTGTTTAAGCAATAATACCAACACCTATAAAAACTAATACAATAAAGGTAGACCGATGAACTGGTGAGGCTCGCGGCAATCCGATGACACAGGACCGGTTGTGATGACAGTCGGGGGAAGTTTATATCCAAAAGTGGACCTCTTTTTGGTTGAAATGATGATGATGTGAAGATGATAATACAATTCTGCCCTTTAAACTAAGAATATCTTGTATCTTGAAGAAGGTGGTACTAGGATATTTGTGCTTCATAAAACATTATGTTGTAAGTTGGAATATATTCAAGCCGTGGTGAGCAATTTCCATATTCAGTTAACAACTAGGTAGATGATATCCAAGGAATTGAGTCACTGCAGCATACAAGGAAAGCTAAATATTACAAAAAGCAACCAGCAGCATCACTGAATAATAAGTAGAGATTGAGATCTAACAGGGTGATGTGAAATAAGACAAATATGGCGGCGCGCATGAGCGGAATCACAAACACTGCGCCCGCGCAAGTACTCCTTGAACTACTTATTTATTTTTATTCTTCTGGACATTAAGGAAGTTTGTTTTCTTCGATCAAGGACTGATAAGGTTTTTAAATTGAGTTTGTAATACAAGTTTTTGCTCTATTTGTAGAAAAAACTACAAGTGTTCGAATTTCAAGTTGTGCAGGTTCCATTTTCGAATCGTAAAACAGTTTGTTCTTCATCTGTTTCAAGCAACTTTGGAATTTTTGTTTTTGCTTCGTTCTTACTTTGTATTTGTGTTAAATGAGAATCAGTTGTTGGTACGTTTGTAAGTGCAGGTATTTTATTAACTTTGTTCTATGTAAATGATGTAAACGCGTTACTAAAAATGTAAACAAGTCCTTGTGCCAAAAGCCCACTTAGCTAATATAACGTTACCTCGCCTTGTTACTTTATTATCATAGGGTCGCAAAGGTTTTACTTTTCAGAAACGAATTATGTTTTTTTATTACATTTTTTTTTTCAAGTAAAGTTGAATTGTAAATTAAATAAATCTGAATAATTTATGCTTATAGGTATATAAAAATATAGGAACATTGTAACTCTAAATTTTTAAAGTAGGTAGCTAGGTAGGTATATATATTTTTCTCTACCTATAATTCTCTTCCATAGGTATTTTACTAACCAGTTTTTCTATCTATAGTTATTACAGAGGAAAAATTTGAATTTCAGTATTTAATATGATGAACTAACCGAACAAATACTGGATTGTTTAATTTTTTTACCCTTAGAATACAACACATACACAGAGTAACGTACGCTATATATTTTGAACCATTAAGCAGGCGAAGCCTCTTCTCCTCTTTTATTGATCATCATCAGAATAAAGACGACAACGATATTGGGACAACCTGGATGTGTTCCTTAAGAATTGGAAAGAAGAAGTGAAAAAATCATGATCTTTAGAAGTAATGGAAGGAGGTCTAAGCTTAGCAGTGAATCAAAATGGACTTAAGATATATTATAATTATTATTCTAACAATCCTGTATCATTTACAGGGTAGTCAGAATAATAATAATTATAATTATCTTAAACATTTTCGTCATTATTATCACAGGTCAAAAAAACTTATTTCCAAAATGTACGAATTATTTACTGTCCCATAGGTACAATTTACAAACGTAGATGAAGCCCTGAACCCCACACTAGGATTCCCTGCGTTTTGTGTGGAAATATACCTTCAACACGTTATTGTGATATATTTAATAATACACACATCCTGAAAGTTATATGTTCAGAATCAGATACTGAAATGACTTCAGCTATTATATATGAAATATTTTTTGGTTATTGTAAGTAATGACGCAATCAAGATTTATAAAAATAACAATTTTAATAAATTTTGATTGCGTCATTTTGTGCGCACCAATATCGATGCGGTACCAATTTAGTACCTCGATTTTAATTTTTTTTTACCTACAATTAGAATAAGTAACTAATTTCTTAGTACTTAGTAAGTAGTGTTTTTTAAGAAATTTTGTAAATTGTACTTAAATGCATGATGCAAGCCTACCTATATGTAACATTTCAGTGCTTGAATTATATGGTACATAGTGTTTCATTCTCACCTCAAAGAGATGTTAGCAAACTGTAAGGGCCCAGCAGGGTCGAAGCCTGCTAGGGCCACGGGAAAAGTATGAAAGGCATATTCATGCTCCTAGAACGCAAAAGGCAAATGAAGGAATATAGCTGTGGTTTTAGTCAGTAAAAGTTTACACGCTCTCGCCCTCCAACTAAGAGCGGGAGAAGTCATCAGATGATTTCCCACCTTATATCTTAATTATCTTATTAGGGTGTAGGTATAGGGCGTACATTGTTCCAGTTACATCTACACTAATATAATAAAAAGGTAAAGTATGTTATTTTATTTGTAGCAGGTAATCTCTGAATGTACTGGTCCGACTGCTATTTTTTTTCACCGATAGAAAGCTGCTTTATTCCTGAGTGACATAAGCTATATTTTTGAAGCCGCAGGCAAAAGCTGTGTACTGTATACAATTGTGTTATTTCTATCATTTACTTATAGATCTCACCTAATAATAATATTTAAGAAATTTATTTGGCATGTGAAAAATTTCAAAGATCTGTACATGTTTTCTTTAGGCAAAACAGTTTATAAAGATGATACTGCTAATTAGATAGATGTTGATTTGCAAATAGTATTTATTTCATCCGCTACCGATTTTAATTATAATTATATGTAGTTCATACAAGTTAAATCTGTTCAAAGCTTAATTAATATTATTATCATTTATTATATAGGTTGCTGCTTTCAACTTTTAATAATTAAAACAACGATAATTTATTTGATTGCTTTAATAAATATAAATTAAAACTTTAATATTTATTTTAATGGTTCTTAGTAATCGTATTTTGCCATTACTCTCTTTGTGGTTAGTACTGGAATTGAAATATAGAGTCAATCATACAAATTTTATAAACGGTAAGTTTGAATATATGTGTGTGTTTGTTACTTATTTTCGCTCAAACGGCTGAATGATTTTGGATGAAATTTGTTTATCCATAAGCATGAGCTTAATCAGAATTATAAGATTCCCACTGCTGGGACTCAGGCCTCCTCTCTTCTAGGAGAGGGAATGGGCCGTAATTTACCAGGCAATTCCAATGCGGGTAGGTGGATGTCACATGTCTTCGAATTTTTTGTTCTAGAACATGCCAGTTTCCTTACACATGACACTACATATAATACTTTTTATTTTTTTGTTCCGGTAGTAAGTACCCAGGATTTTTTTCCGGTGAGAAAATCATCTAATGACATCCCCCGCTCTTGGGCGGAGCGGGAGATAGAGTCAGACTTTTGCTGACTAAAAACCCATTCCTGTAAGTACCCTGGGTTGATTTTCTTCTTTCACGCAGACAAAGCTGTTGATACAAGCTAGTCAGTAATATGTATGAAAATGAACAATTATCAGAATCAAATCACAGCCTCTAATTTAGTACAAATTTTACATATCAATCAGAGTAAATTATGTGCTATTACATGTAAGTTCAATTAAACATAGTCGACCCTACAATTATACACCATAAATATAGGTCTATTTCTAAATTAAATTTAATCTAGTGTTGTACAAGGAAGCTCTTATCTTGGCTCAAACTGTATTTCATAAATGCTATGTTTTTCTATCATATTCGTCTTTCAACACACAATTTTCAACCTTAAATTTATTTCGTTAAAGCTCATTTTTGGTCACCAAAATTCACAAGCGGAGTTACTGCTTATAGTGGATAACTGGACCATACTAATCTTTTATTTTACTGTTAGTTTATATTCTTATAGAACTTGAAAATAGATTTGAATTGGTTGAGAATTTGTATTGAATTGGTTTATAATGAAAATCAACAAACAATTTGTTTCAACAAACAGTTTAATACTCTGTTTACAACTCTGTTTTTATGTCTTAAAATGTACAGTTTTGTGTGTTTTGGAGCACTTTAGTTTATTTCAGCTATTTTATGTGTGTTTTAAAATGAATAATATTCATATAAATTTTTAAGTTTTGTTTTTTGTTATACTTACTGTTTCTAAATTCAAAAGCAATAAATTCTGCCAAGTCAGAAATGAAAAATCAGTCCTACAATTTGTTTAGGCTATTGATATCATCCACAATCAATTCAATCATCGCTATAAATTGTTTCTAAACATCCATCTAACACTTTGTAGACCCTTCGCAAACTTAGTTTGACGATCGGAACATTGCCGGAACCCTTGCCGCGAACCTGTAAAGTTGGGAGCCATAAATTGGCAATAAACTTACCTTAAGCCGGGCGGGCGCTCGCCGTCGGCAAACGCGCTCGCGCCATCCCGCTCGCTAAAAACTTCTTCACAAAACTCACAGTTCTACCGAATAAAAAGAGTTCCGAGAGTTTCACTCCGTCAAGTCACGTGTCAGCGTTTTAGATGCGGCATGAGCGCAATACGTAATGTGTCGGGCGCACGTGGATAAGTAGCCGACAGCGACAGTCAGGTGCGGACGCAAGCACGTCGTGTTGTTTATGGCGCGGTTTGTTACGCAACGCGTAGTCGCCGAGGCGCGCGTCAGTAGAATGTGGCGACCGATGCTTTACGAGCGACGGCGCACCCCCCGCCAGGCGACGCCGAACGCCGCGGCGCCGCACTAAATCTGCGACCAACAGAAAAGGACACCACCACCCTCCGTTAATCCAACACCATTGATGTCCGAGAGACAACGTTAATCGGAGCGATTAATTGAACGGTCCGGTCTCGACTCGCGATAGAATTGTATCGGCGGTTGGCCGTAGCACGGCCGATCCGAGCAAGTGCGGCGTCGTAAAGTTTCTTCGTGTATCGTTCGATGCACCAGACGTTGATGCCAGTTCGCACGATTGGAAAGATGCTCTACTACGTTTTCAGAATCATCAGCTAATTAGCTAAGCTTATTTGACTGAGTCGATCGTCTTCACTGGTCGAATACAATTGTAAAGTTGAAAAATTGAGTCACATCATTCAATAGGTCTTGATATCTTGACACTCCCTGATTTTGTAAATGAAGAAACTCCTATCTATAACCAATCTAAGACTACAAAAGACAGAAAAATTTGTTCGTATTTAAACTTCGTTCCAACTAGCGGGCTCGCGGACGGCGAGCCATGGGTAGCTCGCTGTCCGATCGTCCGGTAATGGACCGAGTCCAAGACGTCGACGGCGCGCACTGTTCCCGCGCGCCTCAAGGAGTTGTCAGCAGCAGGAGGGGCCCAGCTGGGTCGAAGCCTACTGGGGACAGGGTTGTCCGAAAGGGAGCTCGTGCCCCGGTATGAAGGCTAGAAGGAACGGCGCGGGGTTTTTAGTCAGTAAGAGTCTGACACTGTCTCCCGCTCCACCCAAGAGCGGGTTTCGTCAAAGATGATTTTCCCCGTCGAGAAAAAAAAAAAAAAAAAAACTTCGTTCCAACTAAATAACTTTTACTTTTTATTAGTTTTGCTTTAGGTCAGCAGGATGGATGCGTACGCGCAGGCCAATGGCTTGTTATGCTCTGAACTGTTACTCGTGCGTGACGCATACACGTTACGCAACACGATTTGTATCGTAAATGAAAAAAATACTCGTGCAATTCTACTTTATCTTTATGACAAATAACGAACACGGATTCTTTGGTAATTTGTATGAAGTATGAAATTCAACCTATTGCATAACTAATTCAAGGTTTTGTGATGCATCTCAAGAATAATTAATTCCAGTGGATGACAACAGCGAGCTGATTGATACAATGAACCTACTGAGGAATTAGATTTGCGACGGACCCTCGTATTTTTTTTATTATTATTATTATTATCTTGCGATTGACCTCCATCTCACCCGATGGTAAGCGACGATGTGGTCGACAATGAAACACGCTTGCCTAAAAGTAACCTATTCACTCTTGACTTAAAGACCCCTAAGTTGTAGCTATCAGGAAACACAGACTCCGGCAGGAAATTTCACTCCTTGGCTGTACGCACAATAAATGTAAACATGTAAAAAATAAATAGTTACGACTATAAACTAACAAAAATACACCTATTATTTGTTATAAGTACTATAAGAGTCCAAAGCTAAGAAATCGTTCAATGATATATTTTTTTCTTTTCATGTTCATTTCTTCATATCAGACCTACAAATAGCCTCAAGAAGTTTTTTATAGACCTTAAAACCAGTAATCATTCAAGCATAAACCATATCTTCTGTTTGGGAAATGTTCAAAGTATTTCATTCGATTAGATTTTCAAACACATAATATACATATAATTCATCAACAATAGCTAATGAAAATATCATCGGTCCTCTCTAGTGAGAGGTCTACCAACGTTTAGTCAACCAAGTTGCAGTCACCCTTTTTTACAAATTTTGTCCCGAGAAATACTCTGCCCGCTGCCACTCCACTTTGTCAATTCTTTCAAGCTTAGCTGGTCACCAGAGTACTTGCGCTGATCTCTTCTTTTCTAACTTGATCACGTAAAGATACTTCAATCAGTTTAGGTGATATTAAGCCTTCTAATAAGTCTAAAGTCAATTGTCTTTAGATACTGAGGTATGTGAGACGAGAAGATATTGCGTAGGTCCTCAACACTGTTCCGCTAAGTCGTAGTTGGAAATTATCTTTTTTTATCTTTAAACAAAGGTACCTAGTACCTATTTGTAAATGGTGAGTAGGTAAACCTTAAACTTCTGTTTATAGTTGTCATCGTCTTGATACTTTGTGAGACTTGCAACAGTTGCAACAAATTGTAAAAGGCAGGAATAGATTTTTTTCTCACTGATGGAGAAATTATCGCAATCAAAAGCAAAGTTTTTTTTAACAAACATGTTATTCACACACACGTTATTACTCGTTAATGCGGATATTAAAGTAGAATGCTCTCAGGCATGGCAAGGACTAGTTTTATCTAGAAATGGATTGCTATATGATTATTTCAATTTCATTTGTAATTTAATATAGCTGATTATTGTGAATAGCCAAGATTTTGAGAGTTTGGGTGTAAAAAGCCACAAGTTTCATGCACGTACTAACATTTAGCCTTATTATAATTGGGATTATAACTTACATAATGAAATATGTTTTGCCTTAGAATGTTTCTCTATTAGGCTTATGGTTGAATAAATTATTATCTACGTATTGAATTTAATTTCATTTATGCAACGTAGCGTCGAAAGGCCTCCTACAAGATGGACCGATGACCTGGTGAAGGTTGCGGGAATCCGATGGATGCGGGACGCACAGGATCGATCATTGTGGCGACACGTGGGGGAGGCCTATGTCCAACAGCGGACGTCTGTCGGCTGAAATGATGACGATGATGAATGTAACGTAGCTAATTAAAAAAAACTACTTTTTCATTAAAATACTACAATCGGATGTTGGAACCTAATAATATTGGATTCGAACTCCGAATCTGATATTGAAAACCTTCTGATTTTAAGTGGGTAGGTTCTATACCCTAATAATTGTTTGTATGGTGCATTGGCTCCGATTGCATATGTCAGTGTCCGGTTTTGCAAATATATTATCGCAAATCGTAACATATTTCTGAAGCTTATTCTGTGGAACGTAAGAAGTAAGAAACAACAAAATCAGATCCTATTTGTTTCTTAACGTTGAGTACACTCAAACTGTTTTTGTTTATTCTTAGTTTCGATAGGTTTTACTAAATATAAATGAAATTAATAATTAAAATGAAATCACCTGAGAACGTAGTATATAATATATCGTCAGATACATTGTTGTTGCTTTCAGGTCACAAGTCATCTTCGGCAATCAATGCCAGCTTCAATAAATCAGTCTATCCTATCTACCGCAAAACTGCGCCGCAATATCTGGTTTTCCGCCTTCTGTGTCGAGACTGATCAAATCATCATTTTAAGGATGATAGATGTAGCTGGCATCCAACTCTATTTAAGTAGGCTGGTCCATCGAAGACTCGTCTGCTCTAAAGGCTATCCGTCCATTTTCTGGCATTATCAGACTACCGCCATTTGCCAATGCTGATCTACATGTTCCTGTTTTTTTTATTTTATTATGATTAATTTTGTGCTTTTGTGTACAGTGTTGACTGGTCTACACTGTTCTTACATAAATCAATGAATATTGTAATAAACACATTTTTTAAAAGAGTAACCAAGGAGTTTCTTGCCGGTTCTTTTCCATAGAAAACGACCAATTTGGAACCGTGCACTAGCTTCTGACGTTTTATAAGTGCCCATGTAGGCCTATGTGAAATAAAATACTTTGACTTTGACTTGACTTTGACTTTGACCTGGAAGCTAAACATATTTAATTTTTTCAGGTTTTAAGCAAAGCATTGGTCAAAATTACCTTGTATATGGTTGCCTCTCATTTTGGTTTGTGTTGACTGTTATTATGGCTAGATTTACTTTTCACTATTTAGTTAATATAGCAAAATCTCAAAAGTATCCAAGATTTTATTCTAAGAGTTTATTTTATGAAGTATCTTTAAGTTCTTTATCGTTGCTTCGTAAAATATATTTAATGTCTACTTAAATTAATAGGAATCAATATTAATTAGGAATTATTATTAATTTTAGCATTGTGGCAAAAGCAGTAGGCTAAAACTTGATAGAAATAGACTATTTTATGGTTGTGATGATATTTTTTCTTATTCATATACTATCGTATCGACCAGATTTTTAAAAACCCAAGTTAAACAGCCCACTGCATTTAAAGACTACGAAAGCCTCCAGCCTTCGATAGCATTACCTAAATATATCAATATAGTTATGTAAATCATTCAACAGAGTGCCTAGTGTAAGTTTGTTTTACGTTAACGTGATCGACGCGTTTATGACTTTCGGCGCACCGATTGGTCCGCTCCGAGATATTAACCAATCAGAGAGCCAAACGCACCAAACGCTTCGATCGCGTTTAAGTAAAAACAACTCGCACTCAGCGCAAAGATCATCAGAAAATGAGGGACTTTTGAGATGTCAGGGTTGTAAATACAATATATCTACGAATAGATCTTGTAAGAAACATACACTACATTTGCCAACATAAGACTTCATTCTGTAGCACTTTCGTTTTGCACACAAAAACCGGGTAGATTTGACAACGAGGAGAACCATTTTCTACCAAATTGTTTACGAGCATTTGTGAAGATATATTGCAGACACAGGCATTCTTATAGAATAATAAAGGCATTGAAGTTGGCATTAAGAAGCTGTAAATATAAACCTTCGATATATTTAGTTGTTTCACAGCTCTGCAACTACAGACCTTGCTAGAAAATTTGAATACACCATATCTCGCAAAGTTTTGATATAAAACTAATATTACGACTAATGATCTAAACTTCAGGGTTTCTTGCTCATTTAGGCTAGAAATATATTATGTCGATTGAAATACTTAGGCCCTAGATAGTAACAAATACAGGTAAGGAGTAGAAAATGATATTCGTTTCTCCATTTAGACGCTAGTGAAGGGTTATTTGCCGATCTATCTAAAGCCCAAACTTGTCGATATGTACGGGAAAGTACCGTAAGTAAAGTAACCAATAATGGCATCTCAAACTCATAGCATACTAGGATTACCTACTGCCTACTAAGTGTTAATAACAATAACAGGTCGAAATGGAAATGCCATACTGCATTCAAAAATATATTTTTAATACATAGGTAAATACGGCTTAGGATTGAGCGGGCACATCAGCCAAAGACTTGATGACCTCTGGGCAAAAGTTTCCAGGTAGTAAGGGCTAGAAGATACTTACACAGCATCTCCGAAGCCGGGCTAAAAAGTAGTAGTGAAATGATCAAATCGCACACGGTGGAGACTACTTCGCAGAGGTGCAAGAAAAGAGTGTCTGGAAAGATATAAGAGAGGCCTTTGCCCGAGTAAGAACTTAAAATTCACTTACCGACACTTACCGTACTTTTTTATGTTAGGTTCGCATTTTGAACTATCTCATCTGATAGTAAGCGTTGATATGGTCAAGGATAAAGCACGTTTGCCTAAAAGTAACTTATTCACTCTTGACGATACCCTTAAAATTTCACAGCAGAAAGGTCTTACGAATGAAGACACTTGAATTAAACTCTCGACTATTCTCAAGCCAAATGAACCTATTCAAAGAGAAGAAAACATTTAGAAAATATTTTTTACAGATTATTTCTACTCCCCAAATACAAAAGCAACCGTTCACTTACGAAACGTTTAACAATATGAGTGGACTACAAAGGGAACGCATCAACCAATCAGAAGCGTCTGTTAAACCGCCATCTTGCTTCCCCCACCAGTGGCGCCGAATTGAGATGAGAGGTAGTGCCAGTCGCATCTGTCAACGTCAAGATGCTGTATCTACCATAACGAGTAGGTACAAAACTAAATTTAATTTGTGTGACTATTTAGTTTTGATTGGTTCTTTGTGCAATACCAGTTTGGTAAGATTTTTTAAACAATGTGCATTAGTTTAAAATTATCGAGTCGCTCTTTTTGTTTTTAGATTTATTTCGTGGTGAGTTGCCTTTGGCCAGCAGTGACATGACTGTAGCCAGTAATTAATGACTTGTTCAAATAAGTGTTTTAGTAAAAAAAAAATATTTGAATACAAAAAAAAAAACTTGAGCTGCTCTTTATTAGATTTTTAAGCTATTGCATAGCTTCTATCGCCGCGCATCTATTGTCTTACTATTGTGTCTCTAATTGACGGTATCTGAAGGGTTAAAATAAATATATAATTATAATTGTATTAGTTGATAAAAAATGCTATGCAATAGCTTTACCGCGGCAGTCTCCGAGTGCCTCACGTCTTTTTTAAATAAAAAAGGAGGTAAAACACATAGATTAGCGAGTATCTATTTGTTGTTTTAACACGACGGTTAACTTTCAAGAATGAGTGTCTAATTCTCTATCCAAACCGGTTTAAATTCGAATCTGTTCCCAATACGGACGATTAGTTTAAAGACACCAATGGTTTATTCGGAACTATTGTCTTTACAAATACCTATAGAAAATATTTGTAAACTAAAAATACTAAAAAATTACTAGTAAATATTTGGATTTATTAGTTCAACACAAGTGCACAACGCGATATTAACCAAAAGCTACACAACAAAAGAAATTCACAAGCTACCCTTACTTACCCTGTACCCATCTGCGCGGGCACAGAACATTAACCCCTGCATAGTACCCCGATCCCGCGCAACGCAATGAATGCTATCTCTACTCTATTGACACGCACTCGCTCACACACAAACAAAAGAGTGCGCCTATAGAAAGATGGGCAAAGGATGAGAATGCCCGTTTAAATTTTTTTAACGTGTCCCATGTTAAAAAAAAATGAATGGACCAAATTGCATTGTCTTTTAAACAAAAATAAAAAAGTTATTTGATTTTTCTACGATGAAAGATTACGAAAAACTGCCTAATTCGTTGGATTAAGTAGCAATAATAAAGGTACCTATTTTTAAAAATGTAGACACGTACGAGTATATTTTATAAATCGAAGTGATCCCCTGCTCTTATTACAATTTATTTCGAGGTTAGATACTCAGTGCTTCATGTCAATTTCTTGTATACGTATTAATTTGCCATCACTTATCTTCACATTTTTTATCCATGACACCTATGATACAATATGACACATTTGGTTTTAAACGTAATAAGTAACACACACAGACAGACAGTATAAAAAAGTAAAAAAAAAGACTTGAATGAATTGAAATTCACAGAGTGAGTGGTAAACTATTTTTTTTTTAAATAAATGATTAAAAAAAAATATAGTTTTGTTAGTTATAATTTAATCTTTGAACTCACAAATTGTTGTCATAGCTAAAATGTTTGCAACGTTTACTTTTAACACGCATTCGTATTATAGCATACCTAAGCAAGTGCTTTTGCGTGTTTTGGGGTGCCAAAATGAATGAAACGCTACTAAATGATACTGGATAGTCACATAATTTAACATATCCCTTAATATATCGACTATCTACATGATAAAACGCACCACAGCATGATGTCATCAACAGTTGTCAGTTTATCTAGTTCAATATGTTAATGAGAATTCGAGGTCACATTAGTGGGTACAAAAGCCATATGACTTTTAAACCTGGCCATGACAGTTCATCGCCAATATATTCACCTTTTATCAAAATCGACAAAAATTGACATTTTAAAATGACAAATAAAAAGTCGAAGTAGAGCCGCTTTCGTAGCGTTACAACAGCACATTTCGTTCGCCACATTCCTCAGCACGTTTAAAGCATGCCCTAAACAGCTGATTTCCCCGCTATACTCTCATCTCCTTTATCGCACACTAAAACACGTAATAAAACAGAGAAAACTATAGTTTATGCGCTCCCGCCGGTACAGCGCGGACGGCGTGCGTAACCTACATGCGGCCATTTCGAGATTTACGATCTGGGAATTGTGTGTTAGAGTGAGATAAAAACATTAAACTCTCGGCCGACGGCGAACTCGAACGCTGCCGGCTCGTTCATGCTTCGAGAACAAGACTCACACAGTATATGGCAAATACTAAGATGCTTTATGACCACTTAGTATAAAAATCTATGAACAGGTAAATATAACTTGTAATCTAGTTTGCCTTATTTTCCTCTATCAAAGCCTAAAACCAATGTTCAATAATAACATCCTCGAAAACGTCACAATTTATCGCTATATTACCTATATACTATCACCTCAAATCGCATACTAGCTCATTTTGTTACGTCTGTGTGTGTAAATTAAACTATCCGCATGGGACCGATGAACGTTATAGCTTTCCCTTTTGTTTGTCTGAGTTATGGGTGTGTTAGAGCGAGAGGTCGTAAATCGCAACGTACCGTCTGGAGTGACATGTTTATGGGCGGGGTGCGATGCCGCGTGCGTTGCAGGAGTGGGAGCCGCGGCAGTCGAGAGCATGGCGTCGACGTGGTACCAAACAATTTTAATAAAATATTTTACGGGAATTTTTAAAATTCCTTTTTTGTATATACTTATGATGCTATTATTGATAATATTTATAGAATTAAAAATATACTATTATTTTTAAGTTTTTTTTTTTTTTAAGTTGGTACCTAATAAATTAAAATTAATAACAAAAAAAAATTTTTTGAATCTTTGCATCTTATTTGCAATAACAACAATTTAAAACATCTACAACATTAACGCATTTTTTTACAATCCATAAACAAAACAAACAAAAAGCGTTTTTCATATTTTATAAACTAGGTAACCCAATAAGCTTGTACAATGCAGAAAAGTTTCAACAATAACTTTTAACTTATTACAACAAAATCAAACTCAACTAAAACCGTCCCTACTTTACCTGAAAAAAATTCAGAATAATTTCATCAAAATGACGAATTAATTGGATGCCATCAAAACCAGGAAAGCGAAAGTGGTAAAAAACGATAAATCTAATAGAACGGATCATGCTACAGGTGGCAAGGTGTAGCCAGCCCTTAATGAGAGAGCCCTGCGCTCAATAAATTAGCGCTGTATACCTACCCCGCAATGAATTCCTTTATTTGTTGACTAAGCCGTGCGATATGGATGGATTAATTATTATGAATGTTTTGAAACTAAGACTAAACCTGGCTATTAGGATCTCTTGGCAAGATTTGAGTGTAATGAAAAGTATACCTTTCTGCTACAAGTTTTTTCACTTGGAGTATACGAATGTAAGGACGGGTTTAGAGGATTCAGACTCCCTCCTTGGGACTCAGATGCCTGTCTTACGAGAACTGAAATTTTAAGAAAAGAAATAAATAGCAAGATGGAAAAATAAATTGAAATATAGCTAAGAATGGATCAAAAAAATTTTTACAAAAAAAAGATAATCGATTTTATTTCTAAGAAACACTAAAATGTTCATAATAATTTTGAAATTCGGTTATTTTTGTTTTGTTTGTTCGTTATTTTACACCAACTTCAGAAATTAGAGTTACTAAAAATTTGAGGAGTTCCCTCAATTCCTTATGGATCCCATCATCGAAATTTGTTTTTTTTTTAATTGAAAAAAAAAAATTGTAAATCTGTTCAAAAATTACAAAGTTCTGAAGAAAACATAAACATTAGAATAAAAAACTTACATCCGCATTAAGAACTTTTTTAAAGCCGGTTAAAAAGTCATACTCTTCGTAGCCGATCGAAAATCGCAAAATTTATTTATGTTAGGAGTACAACCTTCACCCTTTGACTCTTTATAACTACATGCTTGCTTGGAGTATCTATTTGAACACCACTTGAGTCATCACTCAACTTTTTCGAACTGTACCGCAGCTCTAGAATCATCATTTCGCTGCAGCGGTACAATTCGAAAAAGTTACCGTGGTGCTGTAACGCATAGAGTAATAATTGAAAGAACGTAAGTGGTTTAATCAGTAAAAGTCTGAGAGTCCTCTCACTCCACTCAAAGTGGGAGAAGTAATTTAATGATTTCTCAACTCAAGGCTCCTATCTGGGCCAATCTTTACTTAAGAATCAAACAAATTATTCGTTTATAATTAGACCTTATTGATTTACTATGTTAACTGTATCCCTTCAGCTTTTAAAGAAATTTGATAAATTTATCAAAATACATGTTTAATTTAATTTAACCTGTCCAGAGGTAAACAGTTCAATTTTTAAACAAAACTACACTCTTCTGTGTCGTCTGAGTAAAGTCTTATGTGATTATTTCATAAATGTTGAAAATTTTGGAATTTCACAGTTTGGGGCCAGCTTGGGCCAATACCTGCGGAATTCTTCAAAGAAATTACTGTGGCTCTGGAATACAGTAAATTTTAGTCAGTAAAAATCTTCTCCCGCAAAAGAAGCAGTCTCTCCCACAAGAAGTCATCAATTTGTTAATTTCCAACTTGAGAGAGTGTAATGCTATAGTTCTTGTTGGTTTCCTTTGTCTTCTAAAAACATAAGGCTCCGATACTATTTCCATCCCCTTTATTGTATCTCTATCTCTCAAAGTTGTCAAACATTGTAATGACAACACTTATTATAATGTCACTACCGTCAGGGGTCGAAAACGTGATATAATGCAACGACTTACAAGCACTTAAACATGAACCAAAAGTAATAAAAATAAATCACCAAAACGGAAGCCCGTTTTAAATTCAATCAATACGCTACCAGTTATCGAAATCGATATTTAAACTCCGCGTAACATAACTAAAAATTACATTACCATAAATACAAACAAAGGTAGGAAAACCATAAAAATACTTGCATACGTGACAAGGGGAATGGAGTTAATATTCAGATTAATAAAGAAGAGACACCGCGCGCTGAAATAATTGGTGATTCCTCTGCAAGTCACGGTGCGCCCGCGCAGTTTCACCGGGGCCACAGAAGAAATAGAAGCAGAAGACCCATCAAAGTCTAGAAACACGATATGGAATAACACACACATGATAACAGACAATACAGTATCAATGAAAGAGAAAGAACAGTCTAGAAGCGACACTGAACTAGTGACTCCTATCAATGTATGCGCGGACTCGATTGAAACGCTTCGTCTGAAGTGGACCTTTTCTATGTGTCTACAGTTCATTAGGTGGCACGCCAAAGTACGCCTTAGGTGCGTACAAGTACAACACGACTAGAGTAACTGGGTTATATTTATTTTTCGTGTCTATTTTTAGTAGTTGACCATTTGGATTCCGGTGTCAATGGATCCGTTTTATATTCGTGCCGAAAATTTTAAATTTGTTGATTGGCGACTGTTTTAAAGGAAAATTACTTCACGTTTACAGTTTAACAGTAATCGAACTGTATTAGAAAATATTTCTATATTAGATGTATAAATTTTGAATTTTTTTGTCCTGTTTATCTGTAAAACACCAGAAGCAGAGTGTTGTGAAAAAAATGCAAAGATGTGTCATTGGAACAACTTCTTAAAAATTTATTACTCTACAGTACGGAATTTGTAGTTTAATATAATTTAGATCTAGGTATAATAATTGTCAGAAATAAGAAAGAAGGTGTTATAGATAAAAACAAGATGAAAACAGCTACCTGATACGACAAAAATCGAAATAAGCGATATCGTAACATAACGGAAAAGTTCATGGCAAAATTGGAACGCATTTATTAAAACCGAAATCACATTTAAATAACGTATTAATCTACATTAGAATATGTAATCAATAAATCATGGATTTATTGAATTAGGATATCCGTAATCATTGTACCCCACTTGTAACATAACGTGAACTTGCACAACCAAATTCAAATGAGGCGGGTAACATTTGAATTGATACGAATTGATAATTTGATGGCTTTATAGAATAAAGAGTATATTGGTAGTTGTTAAATAATTAATAAAACGTAATCATTTCTATTCAACGAATATATTTTAAAGAATGACAAGTTGGATAAAACAACACCGTTGCTCGGTTACGTAAAGAGTATCTAACACGCCTCCGCCGCAATTAAAGGAGCTGGGAGTAATTGGTCCAGGTGTCGAATCCAAATAAGCCCGCTGTCAGTCTTTATTTCATAGTGCAGATTTCCTAATTTGCGAGATACGGTTCCAAATTCCCATTTCCTTTCAGGTGTTGAGTAGGCCCGAGCTTGGACTCGATGTCCAGGTGCAAATTGTCTCAAGCCTGAGGAAACTTGTAAGTCAGTATCACGGTTCCCACTCCTCATTTCTTTCGGAGGTTTTCTAATCATACTGTGTAATTTTGTCCTAATTTCTCTTCCAAACATTAGAACAAACGGGGAAACACCAGAAGGGCCAGGCGTTGCCCTGAGAACCATTTTAACTTTATGTATTTGGTGCATAATTCCGCCTGTCTCTCCTTGAAGTTTATGTAATGACCGCTTGACTGTTTGTACAAATCGTTCCGCTTGTCCGTTTGTAGCGGGGTGATACGGAGCGATCGTTTTGTGTACTATACCATTGTTGCATAAGAAATTTTCAAATTCTTGTGAAACGAATTGTCTGCCGTTATCTGAGACCAATGTGTAAGGTAATCCGAAAGTGCTAAAAATTTCTTGTAACTTATTAATACAGAACGAGCTCGTAGTGGTCTTTGTTGGTACGATCTCTACCCATTTTGTATAGGTATCGACTATAATAAATAGTTGATAACCTGATATGGGACCTGCAAAATCGATGTGAATTCTTTGCCAGGGTCCTGTTGGGTCTTCCCAATGGTGCAATGGGGCTTTTGCAGGTTCATTCATTTCTAATCGGCATGCTCTACAAGATTTCACTTTATCTTCTATGTCTTGATCAATATTCTTCCAATAAACAAAACTGCGCGCCAGTAATTTCATTTTTAAAATACCAATGTGTCCTGCGTGTAATTCTTCTAAAATACGATGACGTAATTTTTGTGGGATTATTACTCTCGTACCCTTGAGAATGCAGTCATCTTGAAGTGTTAATTCGTTTTCTTTGTATCCAGTGTTTCGTAATGACTGACCTGATTTAAGTTGTAGAATTAAGTTTCGGAGTTCATCGTCTTCTTCTGTTTCTTTAGCAATTAATTCCGGGGTGACGTCTAAAACGTTAATTTGTCTTAATTGGAATGCGCAGTGTTGGTCGATCGTGCTTTCGTTGACCATTTCAACCGGGAATCGAGAAAGATAATCTGCATTTGAATGCTTGAATGTACTTCTGTATTCAATGTCATAGTCGAAGCCGGACAGGAAATGAGCGTAATGAAAAAGTCGCATTGTACTTAGCGTTGGTAGCGTTTGATGCGGATGGAAAATTGAAGTAAGTGGCTTGTGATCCGTAACCAGGGTGAATTTTCGGCCGTAACAATAATGAAAGAATTTCTTTAGGCCCCAGAAGATTGATGTTGCTTCTTTATCAATTTGGCTGTATTTCCTTTCGCTGCTGGTTAGGGATCTTGATGCAAAAGCGATTGGGCGCTCTGTGCCATCGGGTAACTTGTGTGAAAGTACTGCTCCGAGTCCTGTAGGTGATGCATCTGTAGCTAAACTCAGGGGTTTAGCGGGGTCAAAATGTATGAGGACTTTTTCGCTAAGAATTTCATTTTTTATCTTTATAAAACTTGCTTCGCATTTGGCGGACCATATAAATTTAATTCCTTTCTTGAGTAATTGGTTCAAGGGGCTGGTAATGGAAGCGAGGTTTGGTATGAATTTGTTGTAATAGTTGGCCATTCCCAGAAATGTACGAAGTTCCTTTACATTTATTGGTCTGTCTGCATTAGCAATGGCCTTTATTTTGTCTTGATTTTTATGTAATCCATCTTTATCTATAGTGTGACCCAAATAGTTAATACTTCGTTTGAAGAAGTGGCACTTTTCTTTGTTGACCCGTAGGTTATTTTCTTTGAGTTTCTGTAATACCTGTCGTAATCTGTGTAGAAGTTGTTCTTCTGAAGATCCTTGTAAGATAATATCGTCAAAGAAACATTTGACTCCTTCAATTCCCTGTAGTAATTGATCCATAAATTTCTGCCAAAGACTTGGTGCAACTTTAACACCAAACATAAGTCTGTTTACTTTGTATGTTCCCTTGTGCGTACTTAAAGTTTGTAACAAGGCACTTTCTTCGTCCATTACTAAGTTAAGGTAAGCTTGCGTAATGTCAAGTGTACAAAAAATTTTCCCACCATTCATTTCGGCCAGAATGTCTTCTATAATCGGAATTGGGTATTGTTCGTCTCTGATTGCTTTATTTAAAGTAACTTTATAGTCAGCGCATAATCTTATGCTTCCGTTCGGCTTTACGATAGGCACCACAGGTGTGCCCCAGTCAGAATGACTAATTTTAGTAATAACGCCTTGTTTCTCAAGACGGTCGATTTCGTCATCTACTTTAGCCTTGAGTGCATATGGGATTCTCCGTGGTCTGATGAAAATTGGTTGAACATTTTCTTTCAGTGTCAAATGACCTCGAGTGTTTGGAATTTCGCCTAGATTTGAACTGAAGACCGTAGTTGCATACTCTTCCAATAATTGATCAAGTGCAGGTACTTCCTTACATGCTTCTAAAGTTTTTATATCGGCAAATTTAAAAGTGAATTCTTTCATCCAGTTTCTACCTAGGATAGGATCAACATGTTTGTTTATTAGATACAATTTGCCACAGAATTGTTGCGTTTTGTAACGGCATTTAACGAAAACTACGCCGACTGGTTTAAATACTTCACCTGTGTATGTTCTAAATGTTATATCAGTTTTGAATATTCTTTTATTAATCCCTAATTTCTTGTAATCTTTTAATGAAATGGTTGAAAGTGATGCTCCTGTGTCGAATTCCATGTTGATTTTTTTGTTTTCAATATCGATTGGTATTATGAATTTATCAGACCCTTCGCTCTTAATGAGGTTGATCGCCGCAGTATCATCTGTACTGATGGAACTGTTTGAGTCGTTCAGTTGGTTTGTATTTTTCCTTTGAAGACAAACTCGAGCCAGATGGCCTTCTTTTTGGCATTTATGGCATGTATTTCGGATGGCACCGCATTCATTCGCCTTATGGTCTTCTTTACCACAGCGGAAACATTTACCTTTAAGGTCTCGAATTGTTAAGGGTTTTCTTTTTATGTTGTAATTCTTCTCTGTGGTGCGGGGTACATTCATAGTTTTTGAAATCGTATTAATGTTAATAGCAGTGTTAGGTTTGTATGTGTGTGTTAACATACTTGTGTTTTCTTTTTTTTCCCATTTCCATAGATGTAGCGATGTGAAGTAATTTAGCAAATTCAGTGGTGTCTTTTTCTTGTAATATCTTCGTGCGAATATCACTGTCTTTTAGGCCTCTTATGAATTGCAGTGATAAGAACGAGTCGAGCGTTGGTTTGTTGCAATATATGCATTTGAATCCACAGTTTGATGATAGCTTTTTTAACTCTGAAGCGTACACTGCGACAGTTTCGTCCCGTTCTTGTAAGCGACATATAAAGTTATGCTGGGACGCCCATATACTGGGTTTAGGATCAATATAGTTATCCAAAATAGATGTTAGTTCTTCAAAATTCATGTCGGTCGGATCGTCCGGGGAGCACAGATCGTAGACCCTTTCATGTAGTGCAGGTGGAATTGCAGAGAGAAGTGTTAAGACCTTCACTTTTGGATCGCTAATGTTGTTGAGCGCCATGTAAACCGAAAACCGTTTTGTGAAATTTTTGAACATTTCGTTTTCTTGGAATGGTTGAAAATTTAATCGGGGCTGTTGCGGTGTCAATAATGGGGCTCCTTGATACGAGGAAGTGGCGACCGGAACATATTCCGGTGTGGGTCTAAGTTTATTTTGTACATATGTCATTTTCGATCGTAATACAGTGTATAATTCGTCACAATCGTACCTGTATTGTATTTCGTCCTCTATTTGTTCATCTTCTGTTTCTTCTTCAATCTGTTTTTGTAAGTTTTGTAAAGATTCGTACCAGTTTTGTAGCGTTGTAAGTCTGGTTTCAATTTCTTCAAAGGTATGTAGCGATGTATCATCTGAAAAACTATTTTTCGTTTTCGTTAGCACACCCCGAAGGGTAGCGCGTAATCGTTTTAGTTTTTTTAATTCTACTGACATCCTCGTCGCCAATGTTAAATAATTAATAAAACGTAATCATTTCTATTCAACGAATATATTTTAAAGAATGACAAGTTGGATAAAACAACACCGTTGCTCGGTTACGTAAAGAGTATCTAACAGTAGTGAAACCAAATTTGAATGTTAACCAACCAAAACATTGGAAAATTGAATTGGCTTCATTGTGTACATGAACCACATATACATATTTAATTGTTAACAAGAATTTATTAATATCATACAAAAAAGTTTGGTCTTGCTCAATCAAGTAATGACACAATAAACGTTCAAAAATTAGATTGATTTAATGTTTATGTTCAAGTGGAAATTTCGAAGATTTGATGATTACGGTAGTATTGACCATACTGGTACTGATATTTTTATATCAGTTGGTAACACTTCTACTGATGTAGCAGACAAAATAATAGATTGGGCCACTATTAATTAGATCTATATTATTATTGGACCCAAATCTACTTGTATAAACAATATACATGCCGTAGAACACGAAAGAGTAGCACGTCAAGCCATCTATCATCGCCGTAGGTAATGGAGGTACAGCTAAGTAGTAAGTGCTTTCAGAGTTTTCTCAGACAAAATTACGGAAAAATCTTTTCTCCTCACTAACAATAGGTCTCGTATTAAATTGCAAACATAAATATTATTAATAACAGTGTCCCATACTGAAGTTTCATTCGGTCACAAAAGAAAAACTCCGCTCCATGTAACCTATGCATTGCCATCTATCTTTTTCCACAAAAGCCGGACATTATTGTTCGGTCCAAACACTCCTAAATCTTCGGAAAAGTAATATATTTTCGTTTTGCCCAGTGCGGTGTGGGGTACATACACAGACGCCCAGTCACTACGCTCCGCTACTTTTCTGTATCTACTAATGTTTTATACATTGCCAGTTTTGCTTCGAGCATTTATGTTTTAGCTACTGTATTGGAGGCAGTGGAAAAACGTCGTAAATTTTTCATTGCTTAGATCGTATTTCCCAAAACCTATGTTGTTTCGTTTACGACTGTTTCGCGCGAACATTACAATTGTGGGAATCATGGATATTCGTATCCTTTAGTCCAATGAGCGAGAGCCCTGTAAAGGGAAACTACCCTTATTACTAGCTGCCTAAGGTTTTCTTTTCTAAATATGTTCTGTCGTTTAAAGACTTTATAGATTTGTAAATTGGTCTAACAATATTGATGTGTGCAGTAGACGAACTTGCAAATGTGGATGACTGTGAGGGATATTAAGATTGGTGATTCATATAGTTGACAATACTTCATTGTTTCGATATAAATGATCTGTCGTAAATATTTTTGTGTTAGGCTGACTTCACTAGGTAAGGGAGGGTTGACTTGACCACTATTGTACCTACACTAAGATTCACCATGATTCTTTTACTAGAACTTCTACAAGTTCATTAAATATTTTTGTTCAACTATCTAACTCGCTCCTACCCCTACCACTTTGAGGCTTGTAATGTAGTGTATATTGCACGAGTGCAGAAAAGTGCAGTAGTCAGCTCCTGTCACAATTTATTATACTTATTGTATCAGGCTGGGTGCAGGCAGCTCCCTTCAAAGCGCAAAAAAAACTAAATATTATGTTTATGATAATTTGCTTTTATTTTTGAGTGTGTTAACTACGGCGTTTGATACACGTGGACAATTGATATTGCAGTATCTCTGCTGCGTTTGGCTCGGGCGTGAATTCTTCTGCCTCGGCTGCAATGACAAAGTTTCAAAGTTTAATATTTTCTGGTTAAGAGTAGCTACATTACGTATATCTATATATGTACGTACATTGCTTCTACTATTTTTCTATATGAAGTTCTTACCACGACCTTTGGTCCTTCTAAATCTTAATACTTCGCCTTAATCAGAATTTAGATCAAAGAACTCTCACGAAAAACAAAACCGCTTTTAACTAATACGCCTACCACAACTTACTAGACACAACTAAATATTTTATTAGAACTCCTCAAGTTACTAACAGACTCACCTCTTTAAAATGGTTCATTCTTAGTATTACGTAATGGACGCGCGTAATTTGAGAATAAGCCTTGGAGAGGCAGCGTCAAAATATGTAAAGATTTTTATCTTTTCCGTAAAATGGCTTGGGAAAAAACATAAAGAAGGTGGTGTCACCTGATCCAGACAGACGGGATTTATCGCGCTCAGTGTGGCCGCGGGCTAAGGTCGGGCTCGAGTTATGACGCTCGGTAATAATTTACCCACGTGCGTTGCCCATGGAGTTAGGAAGGAGCAGGACAGTTGGTGCGAAGTGGTGGGGGAAAGAGCGATTCTGGTCTAAGCTCCTCCAAGGTAGCGCTAAAGCAAATATGCATGCAATTTTTGCATTTGCTGAATTAAATCATTAGGTTTTTTTTTTAAAAAAAAAAAGTAAAATTTTAAACAAATATGAAAGATCGAATATTTCACAAAACTTGTTCCAGGCAATACATGTTTTTTTTAACCCTTAAATTTTTTTGATAAAATTTGGAATTGTTCAGAATTTTTGTTAAATTTGCAAGGCTTCTATTATTATAATTATTATTTTAACTATTTTAATTTTTGAGTAAATTATAAAGTGTCAAAGTTCATGCAAAATAGCAGTTTTTCACATGACTTTACTGGATTAGTTTCATAGAAATTTATAAATTGATTTCAACAGAAACCTAGGTAATATCTACAAGATACTGTGTTTCCAAAATATCTAATGAAAAATGTGTAATAACTACAAAATCGAGTATGCGTGGTTGTATGAAAAACGGTGAAAATGTATGTCGCATATGTATGTAGTATGCGTTGCATTGCATGCATAGAGAGAACATGAAAACTTTTTTCATTACAAAGATTTTGTTATTTTTTTTAATTTTTAGGAATATCCCGTAATAATTTACGGCATGGGCTCCCTAGCTACATGTGACAAGAAATAAAAGTAGTTTCTGGGATAATGATCGTGCATGGATGAGTCAGTTTTTTACATTTCTCGGATTTTTCATTTCACGTTTTATTAAAATTGCTATTCATCTTTTTGTGGTTTTGCGCCATTTTTTTATTAGCATATTTGGCAAAATATACATGTACCGGCAATGAATTCTTTATTTTAGCCGGCTAGGATAAAACATGAAAGAAAAATAATGTTGAAAAATAAAACGTCCACGCTTCGTGCCATCATTTCAAAAGGGACTTAAGTATCCATGACGTTAAAAAAGCTGCTTACAATTTGCTCCAGTTTCTTTTTAGAAAAACACCCTCAAACGTTTAATATCAATTCCCTAAACCACTAATCTAAAGCTGCCAAGAATCAAATTAAAATGAGAGCCACCACTAAAATCTTCTCATTACAACCAAAAGACATTAGTAAAGGGCGGCAAAAGAAATGCCTAGGCCTACAAATGTACCCCGAAACATGAAGGGTTCGTAAACATCGTAGTAATACATAGGAGACACGACATGCGAAAATGTGTTTTAAATTGTGGGTTGTAAAAGTGATTTTTGAATGGGGTGGTGAGTTAGTTAGGTCGTTAGGTGTTGTGTAGGTGGTAGCTCAAGTAAAGTGGAAAGCGTCCCCGAGAAAATTGGCACAAGTGGTTTTAGCTGGGGCGGGCGGCGCGCCGCGGCGGGACGCGGGGCCCGACATAGAGTAGGCTATGCGGAGACGGGACAGTGACGGAGCGTGATTTATGGAAGCCTCTGTGCGGCTTATGAGGACCTAGATCGTGATATGATTACATATATACCTTTTTCTTATGGAGTTAGTGAACCTGTAGTTAGTGCTTTGATTTCATGTAAGACGTAAGACATTAAAATGTTGATGTTAACAGTTTGCGTTCAGGTCTCGGAAATTTAGAATAAAACTAAATTCACCGAACTCAACCTAGCCTTCGTTGTAAATGAACTAATATTTTAGATCTACGTATCGTCTCTGGTATGTACTAAACAGGTGCAGCTGGATCGTTTGAAAGAGCGAATGTGGTCCTAGAACTCAAAGGGTAACTGAAACTTGTAGGTTTTTAGTTACTGAAAGTCTAACACACCCTCTTGTTCCACTCTACAGAGGGAGAAATCATTTGATGGGCTCAGAGAAAAAAGGTAAAAAGGAAATAAATCTGTTATTTACAACATCTTAGCACATAGAATTAGTTAACTTTAATGACCTTACTGCCGATATAGAGGCCGCCTCTTTTGGACAGAGTAATCCACCAGCCGCCAGTTCATTGCGCTTACTAAACATCAAAGTATTGCATTATACCAACTGAATATTTATACAACTAGCAAATTTATGTAATAATGCCACATATTATTTATTTTGAGCAATGGTAGCCGAGTGGTAACAGTTCCCACTTCGAGTTGTAGGACGTGGATTCTAACCCAATTAGGCAAACATACAAAGTAATGAACTTTGTGTAATATTTATTTCAACACCACTGCTCTCAAAACGGTGTTGGAAAACATCGTGAGGAAATCAGCATGTTCTCCTCAGCATGTTCCCCTCTTCTAGAGAGGATGCCTGAGTAAATGAAACATTATAAGATTAATTATGCTATACTGTTGTTTATTTAATTTCTCTGTACACAGAGGTGGACTTAATGTTTTAAGCATTTTCTAGTTAACTTTATTGACACATGCATGATCCAAATAAAGTTACATGGCATGTAGGCAGTAAGATATAATTGAAAGCGTAAGAATACTCTGTTTATTAGTCAATCAAGAGGATAGACGTTTATTTAGACACATATAGGTATAATCCACGACAAGTACGCGTATACCAATCTGCGAACTTCTTTAATCTTTGTCCACAGTATAGGGGTGGCCGTCGAATGTTCTCCGAGAGATAGCAGTCGCGACAAGATGTATTACTGCTTACGAAAAATTTTCAACAGCGCCTCCATCCGATTGGCCCGAACGGAAAATAAGAGGGGACATCGAGAAATAAATGAACGCTGTAAATATCTCTATGACAATAATACAGGTCAGCAATAGATATCTTTGTAGATAGTAACACATTATTAATGTAACAAAAACACAGGAAAAAAAGACGATTGATCGCTATGAGATAAAATAATGGTGGATATCGGCAAAGTTTATATGGAGTTTTCATGCTTATAGTGAGATGATGGTGTCTAACGGTCGAGTTTTTTCAACTTTTTCATTATCGTGTTTGAACAAATCATATTTGATGAGGGGGATAAAAATTTAGGTACGCTTAATGGTCGAGTTCGACTCGACATTGCCCTCATTTGTCGAGTTTTCATAGAGGTTACCTATGATCCAATAGACTCGTAAAAGAAATAACACGTCGCTCAGGCTGTATAATATTTTTCAGGTCATATTTTATGATTTTACGTTTTTTACACATATCTACAACATTAGTTTTAATATATGCGAAACCCGAAACACGTGTCTAGTATTTTTTTTATGTAAAGAATCTACGTAGAAAATTTTATAACTGTGTCATGAAAAATCACAAAGTTATAAGCTTGTACCGTCAGCAAGAATACATAGTTACCGAGTCATCCAAGCGACTGAGGGGTTCTTTTGCACTTGAATCCAGCTATTTGCGGGCGCCTAATGCCCGTTATGAACTGCCGTGACACAAGATATTCTTTTATGATGTAGGCGAGCACTAAGAGAGGATTTTCTAAAATTCACACCCTGATGTGATGAAATGGGGATTCAAGGTTTATATGTAGAAACCTATTTTCATGTGTGCAAAGCCGCTGACAGGACCTAGTAAAGCATAAAATAAAATAAAAAAATAGATTTGAAGAAAATATTAAGACAAGATATTTAGCTTACCAAAAACTAAGTAACCTACTTTTCGACTTAGAAATTAGACCAAATAAATCCATAGAACAGATAACAGAAACCAATTCAATTAAAAATCCAAATCACACATTCCGAGAGAAACCGTTGTGGATTTTTCTTTCAAAATTTATATCCCCGCGTTGCCTCTAGAGGGCGCTGGGAGGGACGAAGAAGGGGGGTGCAAGGCGTGGGGGGTGCGACTTCATTTCGCCCGCGTCGTTTATCTTGAGAAACATAATTCAGGGGCGAAGTCTCTGTCAACTTATTCCTATTCTTTCGCGTAAGCGTAAAATGGGTATGTTTTACTTTTTTATACTTTATACTTTACGTAGATAGTTTGTGTAAGTTAAATAAGGTCGGCTTTAAGTTGATCTGCGCTGTTATTTATGATGTGTTCTTGCCACGGCGTGCTGTGCTGGGGCGGCTGCTGAAGGCGCAGAAAACCTCAAAATTCGCAAATCTAACAAACTATACTGGGGTTATGTTTGAGCTATTTGAGGTTGAAACAAACTGGGGCCACGGGGACGCTTGAGGGAGGCCTATGTCCAACAGTGGACGTCTTTCGGCTGATATGATGATGAGACCATGTGTTGTCTTTGGAGACCCGTGGTCTTGGAACGCAATGGAAAAGAAGGCTCAGAAAAGAAGGATCAGGTCAAACTTTTACTGACTAAAACCACACCTATGTTAGGTGTGGTTTTAGTCAGTAAAAGTCTGACACGCTCTCTCGCTCCTAGCTAGACCGAAAAAAGTCAGTTAAAAAAGGGCCATGAAGTCCGAGTGCTCATCAAATTGTTTGAGATATCAGCAAACAGATAGTCGACTCTTCACGTGACCGGAGGGCTGGGCTTTTCTATAGACCAACGAATCAGCATCTCTCTGAGGCGCACGTGGATCTCTACGCACTGGCGATGACTTGGACTCGATCCTTCGATTCAAACGGTTAGACGGCATGCTACCTATTGCTCATCGTCTATAAACCCGTGCCTACGGTGGCCAGTAATCGCCTTGCGACTCCTGACGCGTGGGTTGGGATTTGGGATAGGTTTTAGTCACTTCCTCTCACTTTACCCAGAGCGTGAGAAGTTATTTAATTATTTCTTACCAAAAAAAAAACTGTACGTATTTGGTAACAAACAAGCAGCAAACGATGAATTTATATAACTCACAATATTTCATTGTAAGATCTACAAATTTATCGTTTTCGACGACAAAATTATATAAAACCACTTAAAAAAAATTAACCCTTTTAAAAACCTACCGATCCCTACCGTTCTACCCACAGCCCCACATGTACCAACCCAAAAATACAAACAAAACCATATTTTGCTCAACAAAAACTTAGAGCCAGACATATTTCAGTCAGTATCGGTATGTAATGGCGATATGATATTGGGTAGGACGTTATCGGTCGTCTACCAGTCTACGCCTCGTAAATAACGTGAATTCATTACTCCCCCATTGAGTGTGTGTTAGAAAATATTTAGTGGCGAAGAAGATGGGGAACAGCTATTAAGTTGCAATTAACTGGTGTCTCTTTTGTGGACTGGAAGTGGTATGGTTTTGTGTAGAGACAAACTTAGCAAGCTTAACTAATAGTGACATTACTCTTAGCGATATATTTCCACCTTTTCTAAAGAATTATATGATTTGCTATGAACTCATCCATATATACAACGTGTAACGTTAAATGCGCAAAACCTCAGACAACCCCAAATGATTTTTAATTTAAAAGACCAAATTCTGTGAAAAAAACACATTTAAATTTATTTTTAAGGTTTTATGTGCAGTTTTACTTTGTTTAAAATTAATATTTGCATTGAAATAACCACTTTTATTATCCCGTGTATGAGAAAATTTGATTGGACTACTACCATTTGTGTTTGTTTACCTATTTCAGCGCGTTTGCGCAAGTGATGGCCTATTAATAAATAGACAGGGCAACATTTTTAATGAAGATTTTTTTCAAAAATATAACCTGTATTAAAAATGTGTTTCAATTGATTCTGCTCCTTATTCTCATCAAACTATTTTCAGGTTTTGCGTATTTAACGTTACACGTTGTATAATTTATAATGAACGCAAGGAGAAACTGACTGTCATATTACGTACAACCGAAACTACTAGAACTTGATGTCGGAGCATGAGATTTTGTACAATGATTTCTTTTATGATGTACTACAAAATTCATTTATCATTATGATGATGAAACCAGAATCTTGGTAAAAATTCAAAAGTTTTAATTCTTATTTGTGGCGTCCAGTATGCACGTGACGTATAGTGCGTAGATTGGCCGCTAGGTGGTGAGGTAATCGACCTTCAGTTGTGAGCTAGCCACCGAGCGAGCCGGACGTGTCAAACCCGAAATCCGGATAACGTGATAAATATATAAAGTGTAGCGGGTGTTCTTAAACACCACATTATTCATGTAAACAAGAACTATTTCCTTATAAATGATCTTTATTTTGTAATGTTCAAATCATATGAGAATTATCTATTTAAACATTTTCGCAACCTTCTTAATTAAATTTTACAGATTTTTATGAGTAACTTCGAAATAACTGATTTTAATCCACAAATCCGCACTGAGCTGGCGTGGTGGATTACGGCACTTTCCTTCTCCTAGGGAAGATGCCTGACTCCCAGCAGCGGGGACATTGATTAGACATATCATTTTAATTATGCTATATCTTCCCCGTTACTGATAAAGGTCTGGCATTCACAAAAGTCACCCTAAAGATGAAAAGAAATGACCCCAAATGGCATTAGGACTTTGGAATCTAAGGCAACTTTTGGAAGTAGGATTTCCATCATCCATGAGATTACGGGAACGATCAAATTGACATGGCACGTGCCTCTTGCAACTTTTGAAATACCAACGTCATAGCTTTGAAATTCGTACATTGCAGAAAAAAAAAACGGCCAAGTATGAGGGGTTCCGTACTACAATATTAAAATTGAGCAAAAAAATCACCGACAAAATAACGTTTTAATTTTATAATCTTGATGTAGCAGCCATAAAAATACATATTCTGTTAATTCAACTCTAGGGAGTTTATTAGATACCTACCTACAGCCGGCTGACAATGGACGGACGGACAGACAGACAAGCTGATAGTTGGAAGGACGGACAGTGAAGGCTTAGTTATACCTACCGTCAGAAACCCCGTCAGACATACAAATTCTGTGAAAATTTTTACTCTACATTTTAGGGTTTATAAGATACAGCCCACTGACAAACTGACAGACAGACAGAGGTTGCTTAGTAATAGGGTCCCGTTGGTACCATTAATACTTCGGGTATAGAACCCCAAAAAGAAGATTAAAAATTTAGAAAAAAAAACCAACTGAAGTTCGTACAGAACAGTTAGTTTGGACATGTGTTTGAAAGTAACTTAACACGTGTTTAAACACGTGGTTCAAACAGCTGGGTTTGTCGTCACTTCTGCGGAGTTCGATTTTTAATTTGGAAGATCGTTTTTGACTGTTACCAGTGAAATTTTCTTATCATGTAGTTCTTTTTTCAAATGGGTGTCCCCATTTAAAATATGGCCGATCAATAAGAAAATTTTTAGTTTTTCATGAAATACAAATAGCATTTTTATGAAGGATTTTTGAGCAACGAGATTTTGTTATCATGATCTAGGGCGGAGCGGGAGAACGTGTCAGACTTTTACTGCCGAAAACCCAGTCCTGTGATCTTCCTTTGCGTTGCGCCCCAGAACCCCGGGTTTCCCTTTCGGAAGTCAACCCATGGTCTTATTAGGTGAATTGTATTAGTAAATGTGTACTAAGACTAAACTTAAAAAATAATTGTTTATTTTTTGTGTATTGTTTTCATAACAACAAAATAAATGTTTGTAACGTCACGCGCCTACCATCCTTAACCAATCCGTTAATACGTACAACCAATACGTCATTTGACGCAATAACGGTCAAACAATAAATATCGTTTTGCGCAGACAACACGCGCAAAGTAATATATGAAGTTAAGAATAAATAGGCAATTTAGTTCGGGGCTCACGTTCGCCCGAATATTGCCGAATATTGCCGACGACGGGCGGCGAATTTCCATATCGTATCGCGATTCGTGGGGTGCGTTTATGGGGTAAAAATTAAGTCGGCGAACGGTTACGTGTTGATTTTCAATTGGATAGTTTGAACGGTCGAATTGGACATTGTTTTAAGGCATTTATTGAATTGTTTTTAGATTGGCCCGCGTTTACTCGCAGTGGCGGTGGCGAAACATGCTCGAACTATGAACTAAGTTAAGTGGGGTTGCTCGATAAAACTTTATTTAACTTCGGTGCTTATGTTTCTTTGATTGTGTGTATTAGCAGATTAAAAAGTAAATTAAACTTTCTGTTAGAAGTCAATCTTTAAAGGATCTCAATCTTTATCATGTAACCTAAGCTGTCTTTTCAGTCAGTGAGATACGGGAAATTAAAAGCGATATAAAAGTGACTTAAAAGGCCGAATTCTACGTCACTATTACCTACTAACCTAACAAGACGTAAGACAAAAGAAAAAAAAAGTCACAATTTAAGTCATTTCCAAATTTAAAATACGTTCTAACAGCAATAAATCCGTCGAAGTACATTCGTATGGAAAAAAGATCCGCGATGTCGTTATAAATTTCGCGGTAAGACCCGATAGAAATGAGAGAATTCCCATTAAATCTCTCTAACAGGCCAATAGATGGCGCTTCAGCTAAGCAGTAGAAAAGCGTCGGAAAACACATTTTAATTCATGAATCCCCAAGCGACCACCGGTGGCCGCGCATCTATTGTCTTACTATTGTGTCTCTAATTGACGGTATCTGAAGGGTTAATATGGGGTGTACCTTAGACTTTGGTGCAGTCCTGCGACACGTTTTGATACGTTTTCGTGATTTTTTTTATCTAGACAATGTATGAAAGTTTTTAGACTTAAAGACGAATAAATATATATTGATCCAGATGTGATCTAATGACCGGTTGTTGAAGCAGGACAAACCCGAGCCAGCTTTTGTTTTGCAATGGGCGGCAAAACTAGAGTTGATTGATTGATAGCCATCTCTAAAAGTGACGGAAATGAATGTGAGTGGGTGTTATTGGCTCATCAATGCTCGATATGTCAAACACGATAAGAAGGCAACCTTTATAATTATATAAACAAGGTTCAAAAATCAACTCTTTTAATACATACTAAACTAGTTCCAGCAAATCTAGTCAGAGTCTAAATCTAGCAATCCTCTAAGCACCAAGACTACGCCGAAGGTATTACTACGGGGGGTGCGAGCGCGAAACGAAATGTGGCTTTAAAAATTTGGAACACAATCCGGCTATTTGTCTTTCCAACGTTTCTTATAAATCAAGGAATAAAGCAGCCAACAATGCTTTATGGGCGAAAAAAAGAACCTACATAAGACGGGAAATAGCATACAGGGCTTCGTACATACATTATGAATGTTAGTGTTGCGTAAGAGATAGCTTCAAGTTTCGTAATGTACCTTCTAGGTGCGTTGTTGCGCGGTTATGGACTCCTGGTACTTTCAAGAATTTCTACTAATATCGTAAGAGATTGTGTTTTAAAAATGAGGGTACAAGAATTGAAATAGGGGATTTTTTTCGATGGGAAATCATTCAATGACTTCTCGAGCTCTAGGGCAGAACGGGAGGGTTTTTACTGACTAAAACCCCGTCTCCTATGTTCCTTCTTTGCCTCGTGTTCCAGAACCTTAGTGTTCCTTTTCGGACAACCTATGGTCCTAGTAGACAGCGGCCCTGCTGGGCCTATACGATTTTGCTGACATTTCTTTGAGGCGTGCGTGGAACACTACGCCCAGTCGACGACTCAGTCTAGATCCAGACGGTGTTCTACCCTTTGCTCCTCATCTGCAAGCCTAATGATATAAGGGATAAGAAAATGTTTGGATCTTCGAGAAAACTTGTCAAAATGATCGATGTATGTTTTTCCATTTTCCTTTCTTTTAATTGAGAATTATTTCAACAAATAATGTGTCTTCTGCCATTTAGAACTTTGAACTGTCAATCTTAATGCCACTAGATTTGTTTTGGCAGGCAGTAAAATATAGATCCAACTGACATGTTAAGGGTGGAATATATTCGTTGTTTACTTGAATAAATAACGAAACTTTTACTCGTAAATACGATTGATGTGTTTTTGATATCGGTTGTTAAGTGCAGCTGCATAAACTATCATTATGTTTACAGATACATTTCCAAACCTAATTTACACGGTTGAAAACATATCGCGAATATAATGCTAAATTTAAAAACGCATTCGTACTCTTTCGTCGGTGACAATGTAATGGCTTTTTTCGCAGTGTAAATTAATATATAATTTATGACAAAAACGCATATTCGGCGGCCATTTTAATATCCAAAGTCGTTATTTAAACCGCGTCACATCCGTCCGCACTACGCGACGGTTTCGCAGAATTATTACCGTGTAACGCACTATATCACGTTAAATTTACGACAACCTGAATATGATAGATTTTCAATCCGGCCTCCATAATATACGGCGAAAAACGTTCCGATGTCAAAATAGAGAAATAAATAAACTCCTGACAACCAATTAATAACTCGTAAAGTGTCAGTGTTGAGGACAATAATAAAAACTTTGGCGGGGATAAAAAGGGGCAGAAAAAGGCGATCACAATGGCGGAATGAGGCGAGGAACGCCTGTAAAAAAAACGCCGATATCGTCCATAAATTTGGACGGATTCAAAACAAATCGCCCTTATTCATTACACGTATGACTTATGGCCGCGAGAGGCAGAAATTTATAATGCACTTATATAGAGAACACAAAGAGATGGAATCGAGTCTCCTCAATGGATGTTAAGGATTTATAAAAACAACTTGTGTTGAACAAAGAGCTTCGCGCGCTTCATTAGTCACGTTTCGGCTCGAGCGAGGACCGACGACACAAAAAATTAACGCTGTGTTAATCGACAGTTTGGATATACTTTTTAAGTGTAATAGAGCATGAATAAAAAGCCATAAACATAACATATTAGACAGCCGTTAAACAATGATATTTCATTATCCTTTACGCAGGCTATTTAGAAGGGTTCAGCTGCGTTAAATTATACCTTTCTCCCATAATTGTGTTGCAAACTTTTTACTGTGCAACCACAATCGTAACTCATCAAGTATCTAGTATAGTATCTTTAAGCCGTTGCGTTGCTTAACGTCTAAATTTAAAAAAAAAAACCTTACATTATAAACACACTGACCGTATTCACTACTCGAGTAGCCACAATATTCGCCTGGCTTTGTTCAAACATGAGAATCTAAATGGAGCAGTCATAATTCACGAATGCACCAATCATAAAGTACCTTAACACAAACATCAAAAGCATCGAACATTTAAATAAACCACTTACAAAAAGGCGGCCCTAAAACATGCAAATCGAATCAAGCAACTCAAGCATTTTATTATCAGATACCGCATTACGATACCTTCATCAGTATAGAACGGTACGGAGCGAACGAAGAAATAAATGGCATTTAAAAGTGTGATCCAAGATGTACAAAAAGTTGGGAAAAGGGGAAAAAAAGTCGTACGAAATGATAAATTTCCCTTTGGAAGTGAAAAAGTGAGGTTTTATTTATGACACGCCAGTGTATTGTGGCCTCGACAAAGGTCGTTATCAGATCTTGTTGGGCCATGCATTTAAAATGCACGTTTGGTCGCGCTTTGACGGACGATGCTCCTTTGCGGTCATAAATTAAGTGAAGAGGTGAATGGATCACACTTTGAGGAGGTTTTTGATGGTTTTATCGCTTAGGAGTGTCGTAGTTTGTCCTAAAATCTAGTTTTCACATGATTCATGTCCGCAGACACTGTAATGAATCTTTTACGTTGAATTAAGTGGTGGGACTGCACTAGTTAAATTGTTTATCAAGTTTTAACCTGCTTAGATATCTGATAAAAGTCCAACGGCACGTTTGACGCAGTGCTTGAGCTATTGACTGCTACGCTGCGTGCTGCGAGTTTGGACACCACTTGAAACAAATACTAGTATATACTACAGATAGTTGTTCCGGATCTGGGTGTCTTGTGTATCTTTGTTTTAGTTTTACATGTTTGTGTTTGCGAATGCACCTAAGATATAGGTTCTTAGATTAACGATAAAACTCATCCAATTGATATTTTTAAAGTTAGTTTCAAAAAGAATTTAAACGATGAACTCATCAATATTTACAACCACAAGCAGGTATAAACTGATTGATTTAAAAGCCGTTAAGACCTTATAAAGTTCCCGCACCACCTTACCTAGGCAACTTTAAATTAGGCAAGAAGAATTATTCTCCAATCTCTTCCAAACCGACCACAAATCACTGTTCCTTGGAAGTAATTGAAAATACATTACGCAACCAAATTAAAGTGGAAAGTGGTACAAGTTGGGAGGCAGGTGGTGCGACATCCCCCCCGCGGAATGTTTCGGCATAAAATATAGCTTCAATTATTTACGTGAAAGATTTATGGCACTTAGAAAAGAGCGCCGAGAAAAAACCGGGAGCGACCGACGTGTGCACGAAAAGTGTTTTTCTTTGGAAACTTATAATGGGTATGAGTGTAGGAAAAGTTTTTTTGAATCTCTTTCCTATGGTAATTTGTTTTGGGTGCGTTTATAAAGATATTAGTGTTTGTTGTACTTTTTTCGACGTAATAAGGTAGATTCTTATACCTATATATAAACGAACTTTATTGAAATGCATATAGATATACAAGAAACATGAATGTTAACTAAACCAAGTATTTATACTAAACTTAACTATGTTACATACAACATTATTTTTAGCTTATGCGAAATCTGAATATAGTTTTTTTCAAAATATGTAACTGAATGTATTCCATAAATTTTTACTCCATGTTATATTTTTTCCCAAAAATATTTAGAAAGGTCACAAGTTGGACACCGACACTAAGTACAACACAAATCATAGCGGGCATTAGGCGCCAACAAACAGCTGGGCGTAAGCTGCTGCTTTTATTAGCAGCCGGTTTTTGGCTCGGTGACTATGTATTTGTTTCTGATACAACAAGCTTGTAACTTTGTGATTTTCCATGATACGGTTTTGAACATAGATTTTTACATACTAGACAGCTGTTTCAGGTTTCACATATACTAAAAGTAAGGTTGTGTAATAAAAAAACATAAAATACACTCAGACATCGAAGTACTCCTCTACATCGCATCATCTGGAAATGTGCCCAGAAGACTAGCAGAATTGACACGTTGAATGGTAATGTTAATTCTTTGGGCGAAGAACGAGCCAGCCTTCTGGTCACGCAAAATGTCAATCGTTCGGTGTGAAAATTCCTTGAAAAGGAGACGAGAATTCGGACCTCATACTAGAACATTGAAAGGGAAGCTCGGCCCCGGTATGAAAGGCGAGAAGGAATGGGGTGGGTTTTTTAGTCAGTATGAGTCTGACACTATCTTCCGCTGCGTCAAGATGTCATTTTGGATAATTTTTACACAACGAAAAAAAACCCTCATTCCAGAACATATTAGGTGCTACATCATTAGTCATATTAAAGATCGGACGTAATCAAATAACTACTACTTTCAGTCAGTTATTCTTTCAAATCTGTAAACACACATCAGAGATTAATGGTAGTGCGAAAATCATTATCCGAATCTGTTCCGAAATTGCTAGATCCGTATTTTCACGACTTCGGATTGGATCGGACGTAGTGCGAAACTGTTCTAACACCGCCAAATGATATATACAAAATTTTGTTAGTCTGCATTAAATCGTGAACACGTTCGAGTAGATAATTTTAATAATTTTATTGACTTCATCTAATCACCCATTCGGTAGATGTAATTGTTGCTCAGAATATATGGTGTATCAACAATCAATAATCTTCTCGATAGAAATTATCCAGGTATTTAGAAAATAAATTATCGTGCACAAGCGTGTGCACAAATACACGTGCACTCATTGTTTCTTTACTCTCATAGTCCGATGGGACGGCTATTTAACACGTCCAGAGAGAGGTGAGGTGCAGGACCAACGGCTTCACATGCTTTCCAAGGCTTGGGAGTTTTTTTTTTGTCGACGGGGAAAATCATCATTGACCCGCCCTTGGGTGGAGCGGGAGACAGTGTCAGACTCTTACTGACTGAAAACCCCGCGCCGTTCCTTCTATCCTTCATACCGGGGGTCTAGTTTCCTTTCGGATAACCCTGACCCCGGTAGGCTTCGACCCAGATGTGCCTCTCCTGTTGCTGACAACTCCTTGAGGCGCGCGGGAACAGTGCGCGCCGTCGACGCCTTGGCTCGGTACGGACAGTTACCGGACGATCGGACAGCGAGCTACCCATGGCTCGCTGTCCACGAGCTCGCGTCTACGGAAGGCCTGGGAGTGACACACCACCAACTTAGAAACTCACGGCAAGTACCTAATTCATAATGGAAATATACCCAATGGTACTTTTTGCCTAACCTCAGAAGCTAACTGTGACCAGGTCTATAACCACAATATCAATGAAGCAATCATGCATAAATCATGCGATGATGAGACATAGATACTACATTCAAAATCTTTCAAACATCTTTTAAAAAATTAAATCACATAAAACAGAACAGACAACAACAAATTTACAATATTTAAGTACGAAACAAACTACAATCATCGTTAATAAGTATAACATAGTCACATAAAGCTCACGCATGTTTATTTTTCATTTACGAGCGAGTACTGCAAACAGCTATGGACTTATTACGTGTTGCGATACAAGAACAAAGTCTATTAATTCCATAGAAAGGTGGAATAGAAACGAGGGAAGATTTTGAGTGGTAGATATGAAATGTTGTTGATAGAGAAGGGGAATTTTTTTTAGGGTGATCTGTTTATAGTATCTAAGAAATAGGTATACCTACACTTGCCACGAGCGGCATAATACCCTTGATTTCGATAAAAAAATTACATGTATAAATAAATTCATAGAGTTAAATCCCAAACAGATTTGAGTAATAACTTAACTCCGAAAGTTAATGATTTAACTTTAATTCAGTGAGAGCTTTCAGGAAAAATTTTGACATTTGAAACGCTAAAATATACTCATGGTACAACTTATACAAACCGATCTTTAAAGGACTGCGTACCCGAAAATAGAAGCTTCTAACTCAAGAGCACTTTAAACCAAAAATACTTTTAAAAAGCACTAAATTAAGTTCTTAGATAAGAATTCAGAAACTATGTTTCTAAAGCTGTTTCTTTGAAATATATACTTAATTCGTTACCTATTCTACAACCTACCTTTGCATATCAAAACAAAATAAAGAAAAAGTAACAAAGCAACTCATGAAAACTTACTTGCAGTAAAAATGGAACACAAGTAAAAATAAAATAATCAACCCGTCAATCCTTATTATTATTTAATTCAGATACACAATGCATATTTTCTTAGTAGAGAAAATACTTAAATTATGTTTATCACAAGCATAATTATGTGAGTACACCAATATTTTGTAATTAACTTGATTTAAAAAGTCACATTTAGTCACACTAAAAACCCACGTAATCCAAACTCAAACAAGGAAAATTTTAAACATCCATAATCGGTCCGTCCGTAGGTCTGCGTGATAATCTTCAGTAAAAATTTAATTGAACCACGAAAGTGGGTGCAGATGGGTCGCATTGTTCCGAAGGCTTCTGTTACCTCCGTTCTGTATCGTCGTCCTCGGAAATATCATCCCCACAAGACCTTTACCCACCTTTTTTAACGGTTTGTTACAGGAAAATTTTTTTAGGAAGATATTGTTTTGAAGGATCTTATGGCTAGAGACGCTTTTGTTCGGTTAATCAAACACCTTTGATGGTGAGTTTTACTTTTAAGAAATGGGCAGTATTGGCCTCTAAAGCGTTTAACATTTGTTTGTTAACGACGACAAACAACATTTAAAACAAAACTCTGCAAATGAAACGAAAACTTTTATATACATATTAAAGGTCGATCTTGTTGACGCTTTCATAATGTTGGGTATAATCGTAAATGATTTACGACATGTATTAAAAGTTGCAAGCCTTTAAAATCTTCATCAAAATACTACAGAGATAAAAAGTCTGCTTACGGAAGACTTTAAAAATTCTAACGGTGATGAAAGATTTGATGATTGTGAAGATATCTGTGAAGTATAAGAAGTTTCTAATCGTTCAGTTTAAGTAATTGATCAAAACAATACTGCTGATGAAAAAGACCAAATTATTGACAGTCAAGACGACGCTATAAATATAACTGAATTGTTATTGGTCGAGATTAAGTTGCTAATTGAAAAGTCAGTATGTTCAAAAGCAACAATCAATAATGATGGTAAAATCCATCTCTGTGTAGTAAAATCCAAGCTTAAATCAATTACAGAAATCAGTCACGAAACAAACGCCACAAATTATCCACTAGCACCACCAATCTTTAACAATTACGATAAGAATCAAAACGCATATTACGTTACCGCGTTTAAATTACAAGCTAAAAGTGTGGAACAACAAAAAACTGTGTTCCCGTGAGCTTTAATATAATTTGTTAATGATAAATAAACTCATAAATAGCGGTTGTGCTCGGGAATCTGTTTACAACAGATCCACATTTAAGATATCGCGCTTGCTTTGTTGCTAATCTGCTAACAAGTTTGAAACGAAAAATTTAAATCCCGCGTTTTGGGGGTTATGAAGAAAAACGGGTGAGTGTTGTGGGAAAGAGATTTTCAGTATCAGGAAATTTTGTTCTTTGTTTAGCACTTTTCATATCGGTTTTTTATAAGCATATGTTCAAAATATAAAATTTTATCAATATAATTTTTTAGTGTTGACTTTTGTTGGACCACTATCTTCATCATCATCTTTTAAGTCATATAGGCCTCCCCCAAGTGTTCCCATAATGAACGGTCCTGTGCGTCTCTTATCCATCGGATTCCTGTCACCCTTACAAGGTCATCAGTCCACCTTGTTGGAGGACTTCCAATGCTACGTCTTCCGGTACGTGGTCGCAATTCCAGAACCTTTCTGCCCCAACGGCCATCCGTTCTGTGATCACTAGCTTACCTTAAGGTAAATGATGATGTGGTCTGCAATGGAACATGCTTATCTAAAAGTAACCTACTCACTCTTGATTTTTATGATTGTTAAGTAAAAGACTTAAATTTATTTTTAATATCTAGGCTTCTTTGTTAAAAATATGATACAGTCAGTTTATATATGTAGTTCTTTAGGTGCTTGATAAAGGTTCTATAAGTGCAACCGTGAAGCAATAAGATCTTACGACGTAGATGACTTTTACGACATAATTTTGTTTATGTTAACTACTTTAAATTAATGTATTTCAGGTAGAAGAAAAAATGAATTTATCGATAGTCTAATCAGACAACAATGTTTGCGTATAAATTAGCAAGTCTTGTAGTGTATCTCATGCTAGACTGTTGGTTCATAGTGTTTACTTATATACTGCGTGTAAGACTGTTATATTGTTTTGAAAGTCGGTGAGTATTTGGTATGCTGCCAATACGAGTACGAGTAGAATACGAGTTTGATCACTTTGTATATGTACATGTACACCACATAGAAGCAGCTAGGCTATCATCATCAAACAGTAGATCCTTCACAACACGCTGAGGCTTTTGCTTTAAGACAAGGAATTTCGAAACTCATCCACATTTCAAATTAGGGATTCCTCGAAGACGAATTGCGGAAGCTTACCAGCCTAGCGCCCTTAAGGAATTATGCTAAGGCACGTACTCGAATGTTTTCACGTATACCCCCTCTCGTCTCGTCCCAACCCCAAAATATAATATATCCTGCAAACTTTACATATATTTGTACCGTAAATCCTCTTAATATATTGCTCTATTTTTGTTGGTACACTTAAATTTAAGGGGACGCAGCTATTTAATGAATGTTAATGTCAAGTTGCATTCACAATTGTAAAGCTCGCGTTTTGTTTCAGACTGTTTTACGTGCTGGAAATAGGCTAGCGCGAAATTTATCTAGTTTTCAGTAAGGTGTGTTTAAACATGTTTAAATGGATCGCTTTAATCGACTTCGTTTTTATTCATCGTTCTCATTTATACTTATTTAACGAACCATGTTGTACTAAGATTAAAAACAGCAACAAAAAATTGTATGCGTTATATATTTCACACAAAATAATTAAAAACAAACACCATTAATAACAGCAATATACGTCGACTTTTTCAGTGGCACAGCCAAAGTCTGTTCTGTATAAAAATTTCAAGAAAAATTGAGATAAACCGCTCCGGGGCAAGACGGATCGCGAACAATTCGTAATGCGAAAATGGCCAGGCTTCGCCGTATTTGACATTCTGGATAAATTGATATTTATAAGTCGAAGGGCCAAGGATACGTTTAAAGGGATTCCCTTTATTGCCGTATCTCGCTGAAGGGAGGTTCCTGTCTTGCCTCAGGTTATTTTGAAATATACCAAGTTAACTTGAAAACGTCGAAGGTATATTTATTGGTCGGGAGCAGGAATTATCGCTACGGTCGGATGTTGGGGAAGCCATTATTATTCTTTTTATTGGTATAATATTTAATTTTGGGCCTTTAGCTAGTCTATAGTGATACTAGTCACATATAAATCGGAAAATTATTTAGTACAGGATTATGTTGAGGGTAATGAAGGCATTCTGAAGCGTTAGGTTGAGTTTCTTTCGGGTGTTATGTATTGAAACGCCTAGAATATTTTAATAGGAATTTTGTGATTTGTTATCATATCACATTCTGAAATTTTAACTGCGTTATATATTTTATCTTTTATCTTTTTGACTTTATTTATGAAAACCTGTGCATTATTATGGGTTGGTAAACCTGAAAGGTAATTAAACGATTCCAAGCAAAAAAAATGTATAGACCAAAAACTCTGAATTGATTAAAACGATTTATGTTTGGCAAGACAGAGTTAACATACTGTATCTCAAATCCAATATTTGTTTTCGATAAAACAATCACCAAATACTAATCATCATCATCATCATCATCATTTCAGCCGATACACGTCCACTGCTGGACATAGGCCTCCCCCAAGCGTCGCCACAACGAACGCTCCTGCGCGTCTCGCATCCATCGGCTTCCCGCAATCCTCACTAGGTCATCAGACCACCTTGTTGGAGGCCTTCCAACGTTGCGTCTTCCGGTACGCGGTCGCCACTCCAGAACCTTTCGGCCCCAACGGCCATCTGTTCTGCGAGCAATGTGCCCTGCCCATTGCCACTTAAGTTTGGCAATTCTTTGCGCTATGTCGGCAACCTTAGTTCTCCTGCGGATGTCTTCATTTTTGATTCGATCACGCAAGGTAACCCCGAGCATAGCCCTTTCCATTGCCCTTTGGGTGACTTTAAGCCTTCTGATGAGGCCCATTGTGAGCGACCACGTTTCGGAGCCATATGTCATCACTGGCAACACGCACTGATCATAGACTTTTGTCTTGAGACACTGTGGTATGTTGGACGAGAAGACACCGCGTAGCTTCCCGAACGCTGCCCAGCCGAGTTGGATTCGACGGTTGACCTCTTTCTCGAAGTTCGACCTACCTAGCTGGACTGTCTGTCCGAGGTAGACTATACTAATCACTAAATCTTAACTTACATTTTCCTAAAAAAAATAATCAGGAATCTGCAAATCAATGTGCAAAACCATTAAAATCACCCTAGCTAAACAGGTTAACATATGACACTAATATTGTAAAGTCAAAATTTTGTTTGTGTCTATACAGGGTTATTTGTAAAACACTAGCAACCTCTCAGGACTATGCTAAGAACATCATAAACAACAACTGTTGTTCTATGACTTTTTACAAAACATAAAAAATATAAAACCTAAAAAAGAACACTATTTTTAAATTAAGAGTACTCACTTCATCTAAACTAAAATGTCTGGTTACCAAAAACAAACCGTCAACATTTCGTTGTTCTAACACATTTTGACTCTGTATTTGGCTGTACCCACCTATGCTACCTGTGCACGATCCCCGCTCCACTCCACTATTGTACTGTCGCTTGCTTCGCATAGTCTTCGTAATATTTAGGCAATTAATTATTTTTTTTTTGTATGAAAATCTGATGATTAGTTCATCAGATTTTATGAGAATATGACAAATTTATAAAAGTTGTTGTTTAGGGTGTTAGTAACATAGTACTGAGAGGTTGCTAGTGTTTTACAAATAACCCTGTATATGTTACCACTTCACGGTAAATTACTAAATTGAGTCGGATGATATTTGGTACCCGGATAGACCATTTAAAAAAAGTGTGTAAAGTTTGTACGGAATCCCCTGTGCCGAGTCCGACTCGCACATTTTTTTATTATTAATAGGCTCGCGTTTGACTACCATCTCACCTGATGAAAGCGATGATGCTGACGATGGACCACTGACTTGATCTATTTTTAAAGACCTAAATCTCAATATAGGTTGTATTTAGTTATAAGAGACGTGTATCTCAGAATTAGCTCATTTATTTATGCGACCGCCCTGTCCCCAGGATAAGATCGGGGTAGTGTTTTGTGTTTGTGTGTAAATCAGGCAATGTTGACGCATGCGCGCGAGCACTAACTAGTCCGCGACATAAATTATTGGAGACTTCATTTGTTTTATTGTGTGACGGACTTTTTGGGTAATTAAAGAAATGATAATGTGTAACTTGGCAAGGGCAAAAATGAGAATAAGAAAAAAAAGAAGAGAAGAAGAAGATGAGAATGGAAAAGAGTGATTGTTCGAAAGAATTACCACGGTCCTGGAACGCAAAGGACAGCTAAAAGAACACAGATTTTAATCAGTCTTCTTCTTTCGTGTTGATTTGACTCGGAATTGCCTGACTAATATGTAGTCACTTGGATAGCTCTATCGTTGGTCTTGTTTAAACCGTGGAAAGTGCAAGTCTTAAAGTCCGGTCATCTTGTGAAGAGACTCCACACTGGCACTATTTTTGCAATGAGTCAAGGATAGCCCATTTGGCCAGGTTGCTACTGCAGCGGTCAACTTGAGCCTGCAAGATTTTAGTCAGTAAAAGTCTGACAATCACTCTTTCTCCCAGAGAAGAAGTTATTTATGCTTACTGTATCTACTTTCACCCTAGAAACTATGTAATTACTGTGTACCTACTAGCTTTTGCCTGCAACTTCGTCCGCGTAAATAAAATATAGTCTATGTCACTCAGGAATAAAGCAGCTTTCTATTAGTGAAAAACTTTTAGCAATTGGACCAGTACTTTCAGGGATTACCTCCTACTAACAAAAAAAATAAGAAAAACAAAAAAACAATTTTATTTCTTTATTTATTAGTGGAGAAGTGTAGATCTAAATTTTAGCGAAATAATAAAATCTTATTAATTTGATGACCGTCAAATAAATAAATAATAATAATAATAATAAAATAATAATCTTTATTTCACTCTACACAAAGCATACACATAAGTTTATTATTAAGTAGACATGCATATAAAATTTTGTGAGAGTCTGGAGTCCATATTAGGATACCCTGTGTGACGGATCACCAGGCTCTCACCCCAAAATGCCGATGATTAATTATAATAATTAAAGTAACATATCAAAATCGAAAAGCGCTTTTACCTTATACCAACCAAAAACCCAAAAATAAAAATTCTATTACTGAAATAAATCATCATCATCCAATAACTTCTCTAAATCACTTTACAAAGTACCAAAATTCACTAATTAACTACAAGCTAAATTTACCCACGTTTTTTCCTAATTACACATACAAAATGTACTAGTTTTCGCGAAATTCCGGTGCTGGGTGGCACGTACAATAAATTATTGTGATCGGCTGCAAGTTTCAGAGGGTCAGAGGTGCTCAGGGCGGGGCGCGGGGCGGCCGGCAATTATCGGGAACAAATGCATAGAGCGGCTGGATGAGACATGGGAAGAATGAGGTTTGGATCTAAAATGTGATTTGTGTAGAGTTTCAGATAGCATAGACAATAACTTTGAGTTGTTTAAAGTAAAAACTTTTTTTACCCACTTAAAAAAAAAGGAGGAGGTTTTCAAATTGGTTGTATGCCAGCTGGGCCCCTCTTATTGCTGACAACTCCTTGAGACGCACGGGAAGACTGTCGCCTTGGTCTGCGGTGGCCTTGGTGGTTGTCGTCTTGGGCTCGGTCCGGACAGTTACCAGACGGTCGGACAGCGAGCTACCCATGGCTCGCGTCTACGGTGGTCGGAAATCGAGATCGGAATGCCTGATGCGGTCGGCCTCCTCCTAGCAAAGGATTCCGGCCTCCTCCTAGCAAAGGATTCTCCTAGAAGAGGAGAGCTCCTAGCATTACTTCTTCGCAGAAGGAGGCGACCGCCTGTTACTCCTTCTCGCTCCGGACCATGGCTTGAACCAATGCCCGGCGCAAGAGGTCTCTGCCGTAGGATTCTGCTTTAATTGACGATGTGACATAGCGTGCGATTTTGTTCACGCATGCGGGATTGCCCGTAACCTCCGCATATGTTCATTTCATACAAGTATTTATTGTCTTCTTCTTGTTCGTTTCAATCTTGCCAGAGTGGCCGTGGTTATCGCAAAGGTAGCTCTCCGGAACCCGTCAGGGTCGGACTTCCCGCCACTTTTGCCAGCTGGCAGTCATCCGGGCGCACTCGTTCAATGGGCCACCAAGAGCCGTTTTTATTTGGGCAGTCCATCGCATCGGTGATCTACCACGCGGCCTCGTACGGCACCGTCCACCTTTCCTTGTATAATAAGGCGTTCAATGCAGTCACTTCCACATCGACAAAATATGGCCAAATTATTTTAAAATACGATTGCGCACCAGCACAGACAAGCGTTTCTTTTCACCCAGTTTTTCAAGAATGGATGCGTTTGTTCGAAACTCAGTCCAAGAGATCCCGAGCATTTTTCTCCAGCATCACATTTCCAAAGCGTCAATCTTTTTGGTCTCTGTGTCTGTTGTAGGGTGAATATTTATTGTAATGCGAGGAATACGCACGCGGGACGTATTTTTTTGCATTTTGAAATTTTTTGCATTTGGAGCAATCCCGCATGCGTGAAGAAATCCGCACGACATAAAAAAAAACTCTTAAACACTTGTAACAGTGTTTTTAAAAACCTACTTGCAAAATAAATATCATTTATCATTTACAGACCCTCATTAGTCTTTCCCATAAATACCGCATCTAGTCTCCCAACCTCTGCGGCCCAGTAGCGTCACCCGCACACAGTAGATAAAGTAAAGGCCCGGGGCAACGTCACCCCGCCTGATTTATGCACCAACCCTTATCCAAGATTACGATGACCGCGATCCACTTGTTTAGCTTTAGACTCGCAACATCAGTGTTTGTAATTAAGTGGAGTGCGTGTGTCATGGGAACAATGCAAGAGTTATTTCTTTGGATTTAGAGAGGATTTAAGTTTTGCAAGAGATACTCTGAAGCTTTAAGTCTGGTGGTAAATCAGATATAGTAAAAATAATGTGTAAACAAAATTTTTTCGTGTGCCCACAACTTTGTCAGCGTTACGGCACAAAATAGATACGTATAGAAGACAATCTCGTGTATGTACTTCACTTTTTATACCTACGCTCGACGAGCGATGAGCGGGCCGAGGCGCTCCGAGATATCGTGTCCGTGAGCGGTGTCTATGTCTACGTTGCGCAAGCGCGCTTTGTATCTAGATTGACTTCTTACATATAACTATATGACTTCGAACTTAGCGGCCACCGGCCCGACGAGCGGGGCGGTATCGGCATGAGTGACGACTCGTGGCGTGCTTCAAACATTTTCATATTTTTGATCTTTCCGCTCGCCGCCCCGCGCTTAGCTTCCACACACAGTGGCAAGATCGTAAACGAGCCGTTTGGCTCCTTTAACAACACAATGCCATTTGGTTACAAGTTCAAGGAGTTTTTATTGTGGTGGAGCCTTAGTTACTTCTAATAACATCAGCTACCTACCAATGAGAACCCATCAAAATCGGTCCAACCATTTTCAGTACGCGGTCGCTAATTCTGAACCTTTCAGCCCCATGGACCATCTGTTCTGCGAGCAAGCTGTCCTACCCACCGCCACTTAAGTTTGATGATTCTTTGGTACCTTGCTTGGTGTTAATTCATTTTGATATTTGCAATATACCCAAAATAAACAGACTATAGGAGTGTAGGTACTATTTTGGTGATGACATTTTTCTAGAATCATATGTCTATCGTGAGTGATCTTTATCTACTCTAATATTATAAGGAGGTATAGTCTTTTTTATTGTTTGTAGGAGATAATCTCTGAAAACACTGGTCAGATTGCTAATATGTTTTCACTGATATAAAGCCGTTTTATTCCTGAGTAACATAACTTATGTACGCGGGCGAAACTGCAGGCAAACGCTAGTTAAATTATAAATGTCTTTGCATTGAACCTTTATGATTGAAACGAAAATATAACTAAACCCTATAAATTCAAGACCCCAGATATCGAATGTTATCAATACAAATTAAAAATGAGCAACCAGCAAACTTTTCCCTGACTTTCAATTCAAAACAAGAGTTATGTGTTTGTATTTGATTATAGAGATCCGTAGGTATAAATTTACGAGTGTTGAGTGTTCAAAGGGTGTGTATTTATTAAAATGCTAATTTGGGCTCTCCTCCGTGGCTTTGGATACTTCGCTATCGGTCCTGCGCACGCTTTGTGTGCCACCTTCAGATTTATGCCATACGGTTGAGGGAAACTAGTGGTTCTCGATCTTTTGTTGGGCCTTTGGAGTGAATAAACTCGTTAGTGACATACTTAAATGCTATTGGTAAGTTTATACAGTCGAGAATTGCAAGGTCGAGCTAGTAAGCTAACTTTGTCAAAAAATTAGGCTAGCTCTATGTTATCATGTAACTCGAATAATGTATACTTAAGTAAACACTCCAATTAAAAAAAATACGTTAGAATCATAGATATTTAAATTAGTCCGGCCTCATCTCGTTAAAACTGACTGAAACAAAATTGACGTGTAAAAGTGTTTTTTGAAAACCTACTTACAAAATAAAGATCATTTATCATTTAGTTATCCTTATTGAAGGAAAATAATATAGGAATCGACACACTACATTGGTAGCGCATCAGTATTGGTTTAGAAACCAAATCGACCCGTATTATCGCGCGCCTAAGTCTGAGCACAAGTAAGTACCTACATATTATTTTTCGACAAATTCGAAATTCAAATTAACCAACCCTACCTAATCTTTTTAAGCAATTTATTTTTAACGTCATTCGACTACCAATGGTAGGCACACATGATACATAGCTCTCGAGTTAGGGCAGGCGCACACTCGGCCATCGGTAACGCAAAATTCAATCATGGCAGATTAGAGTCCCCTTAATATTTTAATGCCTGACCACCGTCCGCTAACGGGGAATCGATCCACACACCCTCCGAAACAAAATATATATTTTATAACAATATATCTCATCTAGCCTAATTGGGGTCGCTTAATATGGCTTACCGACGTAAGTACATAATTTATTTCCTTCTCAGTTAAGAGTTATGTGCAGTAGGTGTATTATAAATGTGCTGTACATAAAGGTGTGATTGTAATTTGAACTTCTGAATACTTGTTTGTGAATGAGAGAATTAAATTGTATAGGAGACTGTGGTGTTATTAATGTCATGCCATAAGATTACTACGTGAGCGTTGTTTTATATTTTTACAAGCTTTTATTTAGTTTCACCAGTCCCGATGTTTGTCTGTCATCAAATCTTGCAAATTAAATTTGATACACTTCACGGTTACCGATTGAGCTGAAATTTTGCATGCTTGTGTAAATCAGATGATAATGCAAAATTATTATGACATGGAGCTGATCTGATGATGGAACCGGAAGGTGGCTGTAGGAGCTTGGTAGTTAAACGATACAACCCCATCGAGTTTGAAATTTGGGCTCGTATGATTCGTCTTGACGAATATTAATTATGTATTATACCGTGCTATAAAAGCTTGCTATGAAAATAATTTTTTCATTAAAAACTTTTACTGTATATTTCAGTATTCGAGATTTGACAAGACATAATAGGTTGGTTTTAAAACAACTTTCAAGATCGTTTACGGAAGAAGAATAGGTAGCCTTATTTGAAGAATATATGTAAGTGAGTTTTAGTCAGTAAAAGTCTGATAAGCTCTCTCGCTTCACTTTAGACTGGGAAAAAATTCGTTTGTTTTTTTTTGACGAGCTCAAAAAAAAAATAGGTAAGTACTAGTAGTAGTAATCGTCGTTAGCCATTAATTTTTAACCAACTTTAAAAAGGAAGAGGTTATTGGTTATTACGAGTCTCTTGTGTCCCAATACCGGGCAACAACCTCCTTTTTTTGCTTTGTCTTCCACTATCCACATCTAGCCAATAGAACAGTACAAACTTCGTTATACATCAAAATAGTGACAAAAACTTAAATCTAAATTGGTGGTCTTATCGCTGACAGTGATATCTACCAGACAACCTTTAGATGTACTATAAGTGCTTAAAATAAAGTAGAGGGTAGTCTGCAGCACATCGTAGACGAGCTAGTAAACTAATTAAACATTAAATGTTACATTAAAATAAAAGTACAGAATGAAAAAAACAAACGTGTTACACCGACCCCAAGTAATATCGGATAATACTAGAAAACTTAATAACTTAACAGAAAAGATACATGTTAAACAATTTTGAAGAAGGAAGCCAAAAAATAAAAGAGACAAAGATAGGTTAGTGATGGAAGAACTTCTTCCATCCTTTAAGCAGGCGTCCATATCTAATATACGGCTATAATGTATATTAGATACACACGCCTACTGAGGGAAATAAACACGAGATTTAATTACCCTGATGAGCAGTGACAGTTAAGACAAATTCAATCCATTAGACTGATTCACTCTCGAAACCACGCAAATCCAAATCAGTTAACACAATAATCTATGCAGTTTTCAGGTAAAAGCAATCAAATACAAATACAAGACCGCATCGACCGCACACAATCGAAGCAAGCGATCTCTACGCCTTTACACTGACATTAACAATACAATTAAAAAGTCCATCAATACTACACAGCAAGCAAACACAGATAAACAAGCAAACATCAACTTTAATGTTGATGAAATAGAAGATAAAGATGATGCAGTTATAAGTTTGCAGCTCAAATGTCCCCGAGGCGACGCACGCGAACAGCCCAGCATCTCAATAAGTGAAAAAAACAAAAAGCAAAGTTAAACTTCGTTTAACATGCAAATTTGAGAGTCGCCACGACAGAATGAGCGTCGATACTTAATTACTTCTTTAATCGTTCAATCTGGATGGTGGGTGTATGTCGGGGATGGCATACGTCGATATTTGAAAGGAAATATATCAGTTAAAGAGCTTTACTCTATTCATTCTTTGCAATTGCCCAGAATGCGGTCAGCGGAAGCTTAGATTTGGTAGTTACTCCAAAACCTAAGAACGAAAATGATTTAATAAACTGTAGTTGAAAAACTATGCAAGTTATGGTCAAAATTTTTGGATCTATAACAGAGATTACTATTTATTTAATAATAATGGAATGATTACCCTTCTTCTTCTTCTTGCTCACTTCACTCTCGGTAGAGTGGTCGTGGTTATCACGTAGGTAGCTCTGCTTTCAAGATATACCATACGACTTCCAGCCACTTTTGCCTGTTCGTTGTTCGTGTGCCGTTCAGTTGGCCGCCAACAGTTGCTTGATCTGTACTGTCCATCGGATCGGTGATCGGCCACGATGCGTCGCCCTGTCCACCTTTCTTTGTATAACAAGGCGTCCGATGGAGTGCATATTCCTAGATAAAGTAATAACTCTAGTGAATCCCTTCCATTTTTATTTGTTAAAACCTCTGCCCAACATATTCTAAGTTGAAATACTCGAAATAATGTGTTAGAGAACAAGACTTGTGTTGAGTTGTCCTTTAGATCTTTTTTCATGGCGGGTTTATTTAAAAGAGTCACCTCAGCTCCCGATGGTAAAGAGGAACTGAAGGACCACGGAGACGTTTTAATTTGTAAAAGGCTTGCTTGCTCTAAAAGAAGTTTTTGTAATTATGTTGCAATCTGAAATTGCTTTGCTGCTTTGTCCTTATGAACTAAAAAGTTGAATATTTCATTGCTTCCTTACTTTGACAACCCTATCACAATTTCGGTTAAGCAGAGCTGCAACGCTGTTTGCTTTCACGTGCTCGATACACCAGTAGCCGGCTTCAAGTGATACCACTTTTTATATTCATGTATATCGCTTTTTAACGCTTGGCCGTTGGAGTTCAATAAAGAATGTAGGTATATGTACCAGTTCGTGGTTACGCTCTAGGGTCAATTTTGGGAAATACAACAAACATACGAAATCTAGTATGTATCTCTGAATTAGGTAGATTCAAAGATATTGATTCCGTTCTTCTTACAGTGACAAAGCCTGAGTCCCAGCAGCAGTAACATTATTGACTAGTAACGGATATCTCTGCCTAAATTCGTGGGTTCAAACCAGATGATTTACTGTGTAATTTATTTCATCACCTCTGCTTTCAAACGGTTGAAGGGAAATGTCATGAGAAAATCGATATGTACTAGAATAAAAAATTTGAAGACGTAACATCCATTGGGTTGATGGATGTTACGTCTTTGGACCTACGCTAATTTTGGTGTCCTAGAAGTCTGAGTCCCAGCAATGGGAACCTTCTAAGGCTGATGATGATTTCAGTTTCTTTCAGTTATGTTTTCTTTTGCAATTATATAGTTCCATATTCTTTGTTTTGTTTAAAATGTTTTTTCGTTTGTCATAATTTAAAATATATTTTTTCCTTCATCCATAAGATACACTTTGACGTCATTTTTAATACAACAATCTCCAACTACAATTCAAACCCCAAAATCCTTTGCAGTAACAGCTCTACATTTAACGTTTAAAAATAGTAATACAGATAAAATCAGGTCTTCTACTTCAGTTCCATGTTTTTCCGAACCGCGAAATCGCGTGAGAGTGCGTTTGTGCTGTTTATCAGATTTGTACAAACATGTTACAAGAAGACTACTGTGTTACAAATAAACACACACCTTATCCTGGGCGTTTGATTTACTGGGTAGGTATTTGAAGTGCGTGTGTGTGGGATGAGTAAGGTTTTTGTGAAATGCGTATTGGGTATGTGGAAAAGTTGAGTGAGTTATGTGATTAAATAAAAGCAAAAGGAAAAGCTATATCCTGGAGATGTTGATTAGAAAAAGTTTTTTTTAAGGACAGAAACTTGTGCTTGACTGTTTGAATACCACTTGATGGTAAGCGGTAATGCAATCGTTAATAATGAAACGCACTAATTTATTAACAGTCTATTTAATCAAGCCTAGAAGGCACCTAAATTATAATTGGGAAAACCGCTGCATGCAAATTTTTCCAGTGCTTCAATATAGGCAGTATAAACGACGACGCGAAACGCTTAGTCCAAATCGTAGAGGTGTCAACAATGTAAGAGTGGACACTCTCCGTTCGTCGGTTTGTCCGATGGTAGAAGGCGATCACGGCATCAAGTCATGTAAATCAATCTGATTATAAGTTGAAGCCTAACACGACAGCAATGTCACCATACGTTTTTACAGAAAATTTTCTAAAACTGTCGTACTGGTAGAGAAATTCTTATGAAAATGCGCATTTTCGTCGTATTGTCATCCTTTAACCACAAAAGGTTCGCAGCACTAAAAAGCTACTCTGCAGGTTTCACCTTTAGGATATCCTAATATTGCAAACTAACATAAATAAATTACCCCAAACCTTAACTCATATTCAGGTAACTTTTGCCAAATTCACCGTTGGTACGACAAAATTTATCTAAGAACACATCCGAACTATGACAAAAGTTCTCTGCACATAAACAATAACACATGATTAATGTACCAGCATCGATTTATTGTTCATATTTGTAGTTTTATTGCAAGTCGCCCGTGCCTGTGTAGAGATTTACTTCCAACGCAATTCGTATGAACGGTGCTGGTGCAATTCTGCCCTCATAAGCCAAAAAGCGGTAACTCAATAAAAGTGAGTTTCGAAAAAAAATACTTGAAAAAATGCGAGTTGGACTCGCGGACTGTGGGTTTCATACAAACTTGTGTAAATAGTTCAGTTCCCAAATGGAGTCTTGAAGAATTTTCCGATTCGCAATTTTTTTTTTTGACGTTATGACTATTTTACTGCTTTCGAAATATACGTTTTTGCGACATAAATGACCATATTTATTTTCGTGAACTCATTAGTTTGATTTTTTCACAACTTCAGGGACCGCAGACCTTAGTATATAGTTTTAATTTCAACTCGATACCTCTATGCGTTCCTGAGATAAAGAGTATTGAGATATAGACAAACAGACGAACGGACAAAGAAACGATCCTATAAGGGTTCCATTTTTCCTTTAGAGTTTTCCTAGTTAAATTCCATTAACATTATCTGTTTAACTTCTTAGGCATAAAAACATAGTTTCGCATTTATAGGTTTTTTTTTTTTTATTATTGATAGGTTTGCGCTTGACCGCTATCTCACCTGGTATTACTATGCATAGGTTGTTTTTTTTTAATGTTTCAGATTTTTTTGCTAGCCTTTGTAATGCGTTTGTGCTTTGTAACTTTTAGTTATTTTGATGCAAAATAAAACTGATTTTCGCAAAATTTTAAGATATCGCTTTTCGGTTTATGAGGGCAGAATTATTGTTTTGTTTTTTGGTTGTGTGTTAAACTGTTTAGTGATGATTGCAATATAGTCGTCTTTGGAGCTTATGTCAGTCGTTTCTGTAATTTTTTTCTTTCTTGCGCTTTCCAATATTATCTTTCAACTGATTGAAATTTATTTATTATTCCATTGACCATATTTACATTGTAATGAAATCTAATACGAGGAGGTCCATACAATATAGCAAATATAGTTAGAATTTGTTATTGTAAATCAAAATCAGACAAAACACAAAAAAAAATACATAAAGAACGCATTTATACGATTTCTTATACTTTATGGGCGAGGGTAGACTATTTGAAGTTCCGTGGTGGTATAAGAATACCAACACAGAAATTGAAATAAAAAGAATCGCTGTAGCTTGTTACAATCTTTAAAAGAACTAAAAAGTAGAGTTTATTCTTCTACCTCGGGCAGAATAACTCATTTATTCGGTTCTTCAAAAAGTTTTTTGTATAACAGAGGCAACGTAAACATAATATTTTCGATATCGAAGTTTAGATTTATTCATGTACCTGATTTACGCAGAAAATTTTCAGCCAATAATACGAACCACAAATAAACTTTTGGAAAACAAACAGCCTGTACCTCTGTAACAGAACATCCCAACAATTATTTTGTCTACCGAAAGAGTCTTGCTAACTCGTGTACCTATACACGAGTACGGTGCCGAACTGAAAATAATCAAAACTTTGCTCATAAAAATCCAAAACAAAAATGCATTATTCATACTCGCCACTCCGCGTAACACATGCCCAGTAAACAAAGATCCTCATATTCTCCCTTCAAAACAAGAATACCAACGAAAAGACTCAATTCGAGGGAAAGTCGCGGTTCAAGTTAATCTGGCCGAGAATACAACTCGAGCGGACATCCCGAGCAAAGTATGAAACTGTCTGAAAATACATAAATATTGTATTTAGGGGACTCGTATTAGACGCGAAGTATTATGGTAGATTTGATTTGTTGCAACTATAATATTCACAGATATAAAATACTGCCACACAATACAAACTTTCATTCAGAAAGCAGAGTGAAGAATATTTCATTTTCAGGGCTTAGGCAATGGAAATATACCTCTCTGCCAACTGCCCCAGATCAAAGGTTGCCAAAAAAAAATATAACTTATCTCTAAAATGAACACTGCATATACATTTAAATTCCAAGGTTTTTATATTGCATGAACAAATTATTCTTGACAGAAAATAAATTCTATTTCTTAACTAAATCTCAGCACCCTTCTGGTCCATTGCCAGGCGTTTCATTGTCATAGGGTCGTTGGAATTAACCTTTTATTCAGGGCAAATTTTGTTCTCTTAAACTACTCATTTATTAGTATTGAACTTCATCATGATATAAAACTAAAACGTTGCTTCTCCTTCTTCATCGCTTCGCTTTTAGCAAAGCGGTTGTGTTACAAATTTTGTCCAATCGCTAGTGTAGTAGTAGGCAGTTCAAAAGTCGTCGATGTTTAATCTTTCTCCCTCCATCAAGTCATTGGATGTTTTCCCTACAAAAAAAAAACTGTGTTGATAATTTTTATTATTATTGTTATTGATAGGCTCGCTTTTGACCACCGTCTCAGCTGATGGCAAGCGATGATGTGGTCAACGATGGAGCACGCCTGCCTAGAAGTAACCTATTCACTCTTGACTTAAAAACTCCTGAGTTGTAGCTATCAGGAAACACATACTCCGGCATGGGATTCCTCTCCTTGGCTGTAGGCATAATAAATGTATTCCAAAAACGCATTGTGGGTATGTCTTCTGAAAGAAGCGCTCTTTAACCATCTATCCTTATCCTTACAGATTATAAAACAAAGTACCCCAGTGTGTCTGTTTGTTCGCGATAAACGTAAAAGCTACTGAAAAGTTTTTCAAAGAAAAGAAAGTTACTCGCGAAGAAAATTTTAATGCATAATACAGGCATAATATAGTAGAGAACGGTCATGAATTTAAATTATTTGTTACATCTATGTAAAACTTGGAATTTGAAAGTTGAACAGAAATAGGGGGGGGGGCTATCTCCAACAGTAGACGTCTTTCGTCTGAAATTATATCATATATGATCCATGAGAAACTGTGACGTCATTTTCTTTTTTGGCACAAACCTGGTCTAAACGCTACAGCAGAGGTCCAGGTTCGAGGTTTGTCAGCGAGCCATGGAGCGCAAATTCTGGGTGTTCGAATTTCCAACCGCGTAAGGAACACAATGCTTCGCGCCAAAACTAAAATTAAAGGTGTTACCCAAAAAGCTGCCGCTCTAAAGTGGGATTGGGCCGGACATGTTTCCTGCATGTCGGATGAGCTATGGGCTAAAAGAGCCACTTACTGGGTTCCATTAAACGCAAAGCGATATCGCGGCAGACCAAGGCGAAGGTGGAGAGATGAGCTGGATAACTACCAGAGGGACTGGCCCGCAATGGTCGAGGACAGACGTATGTAGAAAAGGAAGAGAGAGGCCTTCGCTTAGCAGTGGGATACAAATGGGCTAACTAACTAACTTCTGTTACCACATGTTAGTTTCAGGTTACGATCGAAACTGGAAAAAGAACCAAACTCAAAACTGAAACAGTAACCGAATGGGTAGAAGAGAATAATAAAGAGGTGTTTTTTGATTTTTGTTTGTAGGAGGTAATCTCTGAAAGTACTAGTCCGATTGCTAAATTTTTCCACTGATAGAAACCTGATTTATTCCTGAGTAACATAGGTTATATTTTATGCACGTGAGCAAAGCCGCTGACAAAAGCTAGTCTCCTTATAGAGAACAATTTAGTACAAACTTCAAGAATCTCTCATTTAGTCAGTTGGCAAAGCTTTAAGATAGCGGTCATCACATAAAGGAAATTCCCGCATTAAATTACTATTAAACCATGCAATTTGAGTTGCATCTACTACCGCCATACTGCACTTGATATCTTCATTTGACCACATGAATACTGACGAGACTGATGATTTGATTCTTGGAGATTATATTATCCTCTAAATTTAGATACGCTTGCCAAGGAATATTGTTTTAGGTACCCAGTAGCTACATATCAACTACTAGGAGTTGACTCTGTGAGTTTGAAAGACACTTACCGCGAACCTGGAGAGCAAAGGGCAACAGAAGAGACACCGGTATCCCGGAGGACACGGTGGAGCATACGGTAGAAGTGTGCCCCGCCTGGGCAGAGCACTGCCGTGTCCTCGTAGGGGCGCTCGACGGCAGCGTTCTCTCGCGCCGGTCCTTACAGGCCATGGTCCGGAGCGAGGAGGAGTGGCAGGCCATCGCCTCTTTCTGCGAAGCAGTAATACTAGCAAAGAAAGCGGCCGCAGGTGCGAGGCAATGGCCCGCGCGCCTCATCCGCCGGGATTCTGATCTCGATTTCCAACCACCTAGAGGCGGGGACGTGCGGACGGTGAGTATTTGTAGCTCGCCGTCCGACCGTCGGGTAATTGTCCGGACCGAGTTCAAGTCGTCGACGGCGCGTGTGTCATGCGTGTTCCATGCGCGCCTCAAGGAGTTGCCAGCAAGCATAACGGTCCAGCAGGGTCAAAGCATACTGGGGGTGCATGGGTGATGCGAAAAAGATCCCCGGGGCCCTAGAACAATGGCAAAGAAGGAACAGGAGTGGGTTTGTATTCAGTAAAAGTCCGTCAAACCCTCTCTCTTCGTCCTACAACAGGGGAACACACCACACACCCACATCAAAAAAAAAAAAAACATTTTCAGTCTTCATGATCAATATAGCTAATACATTTCCAAGATAAATCTATGCTTACTAATGCAAATTCTTAGATAAGATTGAATGTTTGTTATTCACACAAATGCAAATGATTGGTTCGGAAAGTGCAAATCCGATATTCTAGTCGTCCGCTAGCGTCTGCATTGCCGTTCTTGGCCGGGATTTATTCGAACTCTATCAAAGAAAAACTTGTAGTTCCCTGGCAACCCGCTAGGCGCCGTGACATCCCCCTCGCAGAGTAAAGGAGCTTACTCACTGGACGTACACCTACGATGATTTAGGTAGTGCGAAAATGTGGAGGTGGAGGTGGAAAATTAGGAACAGCACCACATGACGTCTTTACTCTAGAGATTGTTAGGAAGAGATGTGACTATATCAATTTATAATTATCTCGCTAACATTATAAGGCGAAGGTATTTGTACCATAAAAGATACTTCCACATGACCACCGCTAAGTTCATTTTAGCTTGCACTCGAAACGAAAATTTTAAAGGGTTTGGTATGGTATATTTTTTAAAAGTGATTAGGCAGAAATGGCCACGATGGTACATGTGTTATATGTTTGTTACCTCCTGACATTTAAATGGCCCTACGAATTTGGATGAAATTGGACATACCGTTGGACTATATCCTGAAATAGAACATAGGATATTTTATATCCCGAAAGTATACTGTTTCCTTCACATAATTTTCTTATTTTCATACGGACTTTGCCGCTGACAGCAACTAGTATTGTATTATAGACGCAGTTTTAAACGTATATGTGTAAGTATGTGTGTGTATACTTGTTATTTCTCAACGCTCAAACGACTGAACGGATTTAGGTCAAATTGGGCACAAGAGTATCCTGAAATTACTGTAATTTCTATAATCAATTCCTTTAATCTGTATTTTCTACTTTTACGCAGGCAAAAGCGCTAGGATAAACAAATGTTAATCCAAACTTTAAATGATATTTGTTTTGCGAATAGGTTTAAAAAAAAAACACTTTTATCCCTACGTCAATTTTGTTTTCAGCCAGTTTAAACTAGATGAGGCCGGTGTTTCCTAGCTGACTACCCCGAGAAAAAACACTGAAACAAACTCAGGGGTCAAATTCCATAGTTTTAAAGTCCATACAGTAAACATGTAATGTAAGCTGCTATTGAGGAAATCTAAGAGGAAACCTCAATAACACTGCCCGACTCGAAAGTCGAGCCTCATCTCATGGTCAGCGGTTCATTTGTACACATTCGTTTTATTATTATTTATAGGTTCGCGTTTGAACTCTATCTCATCCGATGGCCCACTTTCCTAGAAGTACCTAGGTAACCTATTTACTCTTGACTTAAACCCCTAGATTGTATCAGGAAACACAGACTCCATCAGAAAATTGCACTGCCACAAAATGTTACTGTCCATGGGCGTTCCCCATAATTTTACAGTCGTAAACTTCAAAGCAGGTATGGCGTCTTATTGATGAACTCAGAATGCCATTGTCATCATTTTATTATGACGCCTTATGAAGAAACTTCGTTTATAATGCAAACAGGAAAAGTTATTGTGGCTGTTGACTTTCCAATTACCAGTCCACTTTAGGGAAACCCGTGGTCCCAAAACGTAAGGCAACCAAAGGGGCCTAAGGTGTAGTTTGATTAGCAAAAATATGACACGTCCACCCTAGAACTAGGAAAGGTATTTGATGATGTCCACCTCAAAAAAAATCTGCCAACTTTCATGGGCTACCTTAGTTTTCAAGAGGTCCGTTTTAGAAAACTTTTCCCCAACCCCATGATCAGAGTGATACAGGACCAGTCGTTGTTGCGCCGCTTGGAGGAGGCATATGTCCAGAAGTAGACGCTTTTCGACTGAAATGATAGTGACGATGATGGTCCGCATGAAGAAACCGCAGAACAGATTTCTTTTTACAAGTTTTTATTTCCTTTCACCTGTCCCAATGTTTGTATTCAAATCTTGCAATTTAAAGTTGATCCACTTTCCGGTTACCGATTGAGCTGAAATTTTGCATGCATGTGTAAATCAGATAACAATGCAAAAATATTATGACATAGACCTGATCTGATGATAGAACCGGGACGAAGCTATAGGAACTTGGTAGTTAAACGACAGAAACACATCGAGTTTGGGCTCGTATGATTTGTCTGGACGAGTATTAATTATATAGGTATACCAAGCTACAAAAGCTTGCTACGAAAAAAATATTTTCGTTAAAAGCTTGTTTGTATTGATGTTATTAACATATAATATGTACTACTCAGAGGAACTTTACTAAGAATATACCTACTTAGGGTATGTGGGGTCACTGAAACTCGATCTTACAGGATACTGTAAGACAGGACTTACAGGACTCTATAATACATAATACTTTGAGCCTGTAATAGATATATTTATTATTACAGAGATTTTTTGTACTTTAACTAGCAACGGTTAGACAGCATGGTGGCGCAGTGACTGGGCCTTCTGTGTTTGCCGCGGGTTCGATTCCCGTATGGAACAAATATTTGTATAGCCTTCAGATAGTTGTTCTGGGTCTCAAGGAGAGGAAGCCCATAGAAAAAATGGATGGATTGTGTGAAGAGTGACATGAAAAAAAAGGAAGTTAATGATAGCATGACGAATGACAGGACGGCCCCCAAATAACACGGAACAAGGGCAGGAAGATGAATCATCATCTTCTGATGAGTCTTAAATATGTTCTAACTAAAATTAAAAGTTATGGACAGTGTGAAGTCCCTTCCACACATAGTCTTGGTCGTATTCTGGCATGCAGGCAGCTGTTTAATACACTGTCAATTGCAACGTAGCTATTTGTCGATTTAAGTGCCTCGCCCGTATATCTCCCCTGAAATATACACTGTTGCAGTGTTCAAACCACTTTCGGGATATTTAATATTGATGGAGAACTATCAAAATTGTCTTATTCTTTAGTAAAAGGTTGAGTAATAGATTTTTTCTTTTCATTAATATTGAAACTTGTATTTAACTGATGATGGTACGGAAGGTGTAGTGAAGCGATTAGCACTGTGTGTTGTAGGTTCGATTCCCACATGAAACAAATATTTGTGAGTAGTTCCGGGTCTATGTGCTTTGTGTGTCTTAGTGTTTATTTATGAAGGCAACCACGGTACAAGAGTGATTTCTAGTATGAGACAAAGTTTTTAGTTTAAAAAAACTGGATGATAAAAGTTACTGCGTCACGCTGAACCGTGAAACGACACAAATGGCGAGACACCATCAGCATGCAAGAAGCTAATCAATCAGAAACTTTACAACCCTCAGTGAGTATACGACTTATAGAGGAGGAGGATAAGATGTTCAGCTTTCAGCCTTATTGACAAAATTCAATAGTCATTTGTTTAGTTTAAATACTGATTACTGAATTATAAAATTCAAATTCTCCATAGAAAATGTTTAATACTTTAAACATTAGTTTCAACTAATCACAATAATGATATAATTTTTTTTTTATATGTCCCATTAAAATCAAATATTGATTTGGAATTCCATTCTAACTTTATCGAGAAATATTTGAGTAAAAACACATTCATCTTCATAATCTAACCCAGCTTTAGGTAAGACCAGCTTTACCCAAATCACGGCTTTAATTTCGGTATTAAAATTGATATAAAAAGATTTATAGATATCCCGGCTAAATGGACAAATGTAACTATCATTCGAACGATTTTTTAATAAAGTATGGTACAGTCACTATAAAAAAGGGACATGCGTTTAGCCAGTTTCAAAATTACGAATCCATTTTTGATACAGAATGCAGTCGCTTTTTTCGAGGTAGTCAATACAACAGTAAAATTCTCAGCACTAATTCATCGCATCGAGAAAATTTAATGATTCTACACGTCTTCCAGTAATGTAGACAAGTGAGATATAAATCTCTATCAATTTTACATGACACCGTCCATTTTAAACTGTGTTAACTGACAGCGTCGATATTTCACATCAATTTAAATAAAATAAAACATTTTATTCTGACCAAATAATATCCACCAATACCGCGTGGTGTCGCATGGTGGATTATGGTACATTATCTCTCCTAGAGACGACCTCCATTACATAACATTCCATCAGTGATAACATTATAAGGCAGATTATATTACGCTTATGCTTAATGGCCAAATAACAAGTCTTAGAAATATTTGAAACTGTCAGCTATTTGGACGCGATTCATATGCACTGACTGCGTTCACTCTCAGTCTTCAAAGAATTGTATTTCTGCATCACTGACAATCCTTTCAAGCAAGATATATTTCAATGAATAATGAATGTTTACGTAATCGTCAGTTTTTAATCGGTCCGTGTATTCGGTAAACATGTTTACGTTCTATATTCTGGCTATATTTTTATTTTTCCCGTCGAGGTATTCTCGCTGCTACGTAGCTTAGCCAGCATGATGATGTGTAAGATTACTGGATGTGCTACATTCAGAAGCAGTGGCTTAGTTAACTACGTAATAGATTTAAGGGGTGTAAAAGTATCTGACGAATATATTTAATACTAGTTTTTACCCGCGGCTTCGCCCGCATACATAAATATTTTTTTTTACTTGACATTACTGTCTCACTGCTGGGCGAAGGCCTCCCCCAAGTTCTACCAAACTTTCTTCTCCTGCGCCGTCTCTAACCAACTTAAAATAATCTTCTTCTTCCTGCCCTTATCCCATATTACTTGGAGTCGGCGCAACACGTTATTTTCTTCCATTCTGTTCTGTCACTCGTCAAACTATCACTAACTCCCTTTTCTTTCATATCACTCCTCACACAATCCCAATCAATCTCCCTCTCTATCCATCTACATGTATACTCAAAACTCCAGAACCAACTTAAAATAATAAAAAATAGAAATAGCCTATGTCACTCATGAACAAAGTAGCTTTCTATCGGTGAAAAAAATATCGCAATCGGACCACTACTTTCGGAGATTACCTCCTACAAGCAAAAAAAAAACAAACTATAATATTAGTGTAGCCGTTTTGCCGAAACTATGGCTTTTATTTCAACCGAAAAGAATCATGTTTTTTCTTGTGAAAATACAATGATGCATTCAAAGTGATTGACTTAAGAAAAGAGGGTCCCGACACTGAGCAAAATCGTGGTGTGAATAATGATAATGATGAAATAAGAGTAAAGGTAGAACTATACTGCGCACAGTGGGCCACGTACGCTGATCTGGGCACGTCGGTCTCCATACATTTTATATGGAATCTAGACTTGTGGAGCTATACTAAATCTACGCCATACGACAACGTTCTACTTACAAATCAGGCGTGGTCTACATGAGCATCGGTCTAATGTAGCACTAGCTAGAAAAAAATTTAGTAACTTAGCTTTTTGAAATGGTTTTTACGTGTTTTTTAACACAATTTGCCTTTCTGATAACTCATGCAATGTGGATGATAACTCTCAAATTGCTCGCAGAACAGATGGCGGTTGGAGCCGAAAGGTTCTGGAGTAGCGACTGCGTACCAGAAAATGCAGCGTTGGAAGGCCTCCTACAAGGTGGACCTAGTGAAGGTTGCGGGAATCCGATGGATGCGGGACACACAGGATCGTTCATTGTAGCGACACTTAGGGTAAGCCTATGTCCAACAGTAGATGTCTATCGGACAAAATGATGATGACGATGATGATGATGATAACTCATCAAATAACTTCTCTCGCTCTAGAGTAGAGTGAAAGGACTTGTCAGACTTTTACTGCCTAATGTTCACCCGTGTTGCCCTTTTCGTTGTGAGACCAAGGTAACTCTATCAAACTTTCCCGTGTTATAGATACAATTTATCAGAATTTTCAAAACATTCTATACCTAACCGAACTAAACCGTACCACGCTCAATTACATAACTCAACTCCACCCGTACCACATCCAGTACGTAGTAAGGCGCACGAGTGGCGACCGGTGGACGTATTTCAGCCGTTTCTCTCCTGAAATATATTCGTTTTTGGTAGCTCTTTTCATGAGCTCGCTGAATGTAGCCTGGTCTATTCATCCTGTGGCCCCGGCGACGGATTTTTATGGGGGTTTAACGCGAATTATATTTGCTTCAACTGTGTTTCGAATAAATAGCCGTGAATCTATAGCTTGATAAGTGTGGGGCTTCCTTTGTTTTTGAAATGGAAATGGGTGAAGCATTGATTCTGGTGTTTTAGTCGGAAAATAATCTCCTGTTCAAAATTTGATATTCAATAAGCCTTTGTTTTAGTACAGAACAATATTTGAAACAATTTAAAGAGCACCGATGCGTTGCTTTGGAAGGCCTCCCACAAGGTGGACCGATGATCTGGACAGAGACGCAGGAATCCGATGGATACGTGACGCACAGGACTGGTCGTTGAGGCGATGCTTGGGGTAGGCCTATGTCCAACAGTAGACGTCTTTCGGCTGATGCTGATATGATGATGATGTATAATAATAATATTTGATTGTAATTATGTATTTCTTTATGAGTGTATTCTGCTTTTTGTGATTGCTGTATGGGTGCTATTGGTTGCCTGAAATAAATGCTTTTTATTTAATTTTTTAATTGTATTTTTAAACTTCGTACTTTGCACACACAAAGTACAGACGCAAACTACTCTGCACCACCCTAGGTTGACTGGCAGAGAATGCCTAAAGCATTAAGTCCGCTTATGTACTTTATGTTGCATGAAGATTAAATAAATAAATAAACTTAATGCCCCAATCGCATGTATATCACAAGGAATACTTTTTATATTAAATTAGATCGTTTAGTCCAATTGTCTAGTCAATCTAGGTCTTAAAGGTCCCTTAAGTATGATCTGAATAAATTAACTGACTTGGTACTTATTACATTGATCTCTAAACATTTTACGGTAGAAGAATTGAGTTGCGTGCCTTGGTTTTTCTACAAGTTTTTTTTTGATGGCATTATAAAATAAATTACTTAACTACATTAGCGTTCATTATTATTATCATCATTTCAGACGAATAACTATATTAAAAAAATAACCGTGTTGTAGGTTCTTTATTTAATAATTGGTTATTAAATACATGCATAGTCTGTTTATATTTCAGCCATCTTCAACCAAAGTTCTGCTTAAGTACATCATTAAACAATTGCCCACAATACTTGTTCTTCCTACCGCAGTACTTCGGTAACTTGGCAAACAAGTCCAGCACTTGTCGAGGTGGTTTCTTTACTGCACTTTAATGTCTTGCCTGACCACCTATACTGTGGTCCCAGCATCATTGCTGTTGCTGGGAATCGTCTTAGTTTTGTGTTTGGTGGTGCAGTTTAGCATTTTAGAAGATGGTAAGCTTTTTTGGAAGTTTAAGATACAAATTAAACTATTCAAGATTAACGAACTTTTTGATCGATTTCAAATTACTTAACTAATTTAAATAAAACGCCCTAATGTCACGAACGACTGGTTTTTTTTTAAGGGTGGATATCGTCCAATGACTTTTTGTGCTCTGAGTAGAGCGGGAGGGCGTGTCAGACTTTACTAACTAAACTACACCTGTGTAAGGACACTGAAAGTTATCTTTTGGGTTCTATGACTACGGGTTTCCTTTTCAGAAATTTCCTGCGGTCCTAGCTAGCGGACATCGCCCTGATAGGCCCTTACGGTTTGCTGACATCTCTTTGAGGAGCAAGCACGACAGGTTCAAATTGAACAATTCTTTTAGTGTTATTTATTTTATTTTTTTGAATTCCACAGAAAACAAAGCACAGAACCTTTATGGGGGAAGACTATAGCCTATTGTAAATCACGCTACGACCAATAGCAAAAGAGCAGTAACCAAAGACGTCGCTGAAACCACGGAAAGCAGCTGGTAACCCCACCATGTCTGTCGGTCTGTTTGCAATAAGCTCTAAAACAACTGAACAGAATTTCATGTGGCTTTCAATAGTATACAGAATGATTAATGAGAATGGTTCAGACGACGAACTTAAAAAAAAATCTAACACCTGTGCTAAACTGGATGGGTCGCTAATCTAAAATATAAGAGAGATTGCGTAATTGCGTCAGTGCCTGAAACATTACGAAGAAAAACAAAAAACTGGCTGGTAAGTTATAAAAGTATTTCTATTCTATTCTATTCAGACCTGCTTTTGTTTATTTATTTATACTTTATTGCACCCCAAGATAACAGTTTACAAAAAAGAAACTTTAAAATAAAAATAAAAAACTGGGCAAGAGGGAGTCAGCCTCGCGCACGCAGGGTTCTGTAGCATCCGTAGAAAAAAAACGGCAAGACAATCGCGTTTGCTGTATGGGTGCCCGGGCCCCTTAAATATTGATTTTATTTTGTTTTTAGTATTTGTTGCTATAGCGGCAACAGAAGTACATAATTTGTGAAAATTTCAACTGTCTAAATATGCACAGCCTAGTGACAGACAGACGGACAGACAGTGGAGTCTTAGTAAAAAGGTTCCGTTTTTACCCTTTGGGTACGGAACCCTAAAAAGCATGCAATTGGTGGCCTTATCGTACTCGGCGATTTCTTCCAGGCAACACTGAATACACTATACTTACTACTTCTACTACATTTCGTTGAATTTGCAGATAAGTGTCATCTTTGACATGATAACCCCTGCCCTTTAGCTTCACACGGTGTGACTGCGGTTTCGCCACGGCAACATTGAAGAAAACCAGATTTTCGCAATTTGATTTTATCAGTGTTACAAAAAGATGCCGCTACTGAAATGGAGATGAGGTTTTTAAGGGGAACGAAAAAAAGGAGAGGGAGAAGGGGGGTGTAGTATTACTACATCATCCATTTTAGTTCATTACTACTAAAATGTCTAAAACAGTGGACGTCTTTCGGCTGTTATGACAATGACTTCTAAAAACGGCTCCGAAATTTGGTCACTTACAATGAGCCTCATCAAAATACTTAAAGTCAAAGGGCAATGGGAAAGGCTATGCTTGGGGTTTCCTCGCATGATCACATCAGAAATGAAGATATCCGCAGGAGAATCAAGGTTACCGACATAACTCGAAGAATCACCAGGCTTAAGTAGCACATTGCTCGCAGATTGGATGATCGATGCGGATGAAAGGTTCTAGCGTGGCGACGTCGTACCGGGAGCAGCGTTGGAAGGCCTCTCACAAGGAGGACCAATGACCCGGCGGGGGTCACAAGAATCTGATGGATCCAAGACGCACAGGTCGTTATGGCGACACTTAGGGCAAGCCTATATCCAACAGAATACCTACTAAAAAATCTTTATAATCTCAAACCTTTTCTACCTATATTTGTATTAGCATTAACCAAAAACCCTCTAGTTACCTTTAACAAAACCTTCGCAAGTAATCCAGAAATTTATAAGCATTTGGGAGAATAAATTACAACGCTAGGATTTTCGCGTATCGCTAAAATGTAATTGCCAATATTTAACAGAAGCGCTACGCAATATTTCCAAAGTGAAATCCGTATGTAACTCAGAATGGGTCGTGGGGCTTTTTGGACCGGGACCACGGTCCCAACATCGACCTATAAAAAAATATGTTTTTAGTAATTATGACCACAAATAAAATAAGTACCGTCTTTTTTAGGAACTGTACTTAATGCCTTTTCTTTTCAGGTCCCATAATTAAAAAAAAACAGAGAGTCCCACGACCCTTTATTTATTTTATTACAGGTACTCTCTGCACTAACAGTCGAAACCAATACGTACAGAGAGATTTGAAGGGCCGTAGAGCTTTTTGGACCGGGAGAGCGGTCCCAATTTCCGCCTGCAACTTTTTTTTAATAGCATTTTGGGACCAGAAATAAAATAAATACCGTTTTTTTATAACTGTACTTTAAAGCCCTTGTGGGCCCAAAATACTACTCAAAGAAAATTATAGGTAAAAGTTGGGACCGCGGTTCGGGTCCAAAAAGCCTCACGACCTCTCAGGATTGCCTTCCATTGACATGGCTAACATATTATTGGGACCACTTTAGTGAGCATTAGGTATTCAAGTCCGTATTTTTGTTTCGTCATTTATTACAAATAGCTGGAGAGCTTTATTAAGATTCTTAGTACAAGCGTTATAATTTATTGTGCATTGCGCCCGGGCCAACTCGACGACGATTATTTTTTATGGTAAATTGTTGCTAATGGCCTAGTTATTGTACCTGATGGTAAACAATATAGTCTTTTGGCGTATGGTTTGAGAATCTTTTTTTTTAGAATATTAATTCAGTTTGGAAGAGATTTTATTTGTTTTTTTTTAATAATGTCCTTTTTGTAGGTACCCTTATAATGTTGCCATTGCTTAGATTCGGGCCTCCTTTCTAGAAGAGGGAATGGGCCGTAATCGAGCTCATTGCAGGTTGGTGGCTTTAGGTTCTAGGACATGCAGGTGTCATATTGTTTTTCTTCACAGTGTTTAGAGCAGTGGTGATGAAATAAAATTTATACAGTAAAGGACCTGACTGAGTTTGAACCTTCAACGACATATAAGTCGGGGTCCAAGGGACCACCAATGCTCATAGTTTGTGTAGTAGGTGCAAACATATTAAATTATTTAATGGATCGTATTAAAGGACCACTTGAGATTACTCTTCGAAAATGCATCAGACTTTTAGTTAAAGGTATCTATTTATCATTATTGTTCGCCTATGTCCAACAGTGGACGTCTTTCGGCTGATATGATACTGATGATGATGATTTATCATTACAGATGAAGTTCTTTTTATCTGTTGTTTCTACACTTTGTGTATACGAGAGCACCAAATAAAATGTTATTCTTTCGTTCCTTTCTTCTTCAACCACAAATAGGTAGTTGGCTCCCAACTTACTCAATAGAAAAGGACATACAGTCATACAGTTGACATTAAAGAAAACAAATAAAAAATAAACTGCATTTAACACCCTACCGCGTCGGCAAAATTTCTTTCGCAAAACATTTTGAAACGCACGAAGCCACGGTTGCTAATTTATGAGCCATAGAGAATAGGCCCATTCTATGGTAAATGGATGACTTCTTGCCTCCATTAAGTGGCTTATAAACTAAGCTTAAAGTTATTGACGAATAGTAATTTGATGATGTTTACCATCTATCATGTGCCAGGTGTTTTAACCTTATCATTATTAGTCTTTTGGTTAAAAGAACAACTCACAAGCTAGGTACGTAAAAAAAAACTCATTTCTTGCACACGTAATAATAAGCATAAATAATAACATAATCAACCTTATAATGTCTCCACGGACTCAGGCCTCCTCTCTATGAGAGTGAATGGACCGCAATGGGTCCGTGTGGTGGATTTCAGCCCATTCCCTCTCGTAGAGAGGAGGCCTGAATCACAGAAGTGGGAACATTAAAAAGGCTGATGATGAATGAGCCCAGATGGGTTTGAACCCACGACCTGTTTTATTCGTGCAGGGGCCCAGCTGGGTCGATGCCTACTGGGGCCAGGGTTAGTTCGAAAGATAGCTCAGCCCCGGTACTAAAGGCAACGAAGGAACAAGAGTGGGTTTTTAGTCAGTAAAAGTCTGACACTATCTCCTCCGCCCAAGAGCGGGGGATGTAGGTAATTAGATGATTTGCCGCCGGAAAAAAACCCTGTTTTATTTGTCAGTCGGGATCGTTACCACTGGTGGCCCACTGCTCAACAATAGCAAACTCTGTAAACGTAATAGTTGTTTGAAATATCTAGGGAGGTACAAAAAAACACTGGACAACTGCTAATCAGCCTATAGAAAACCTATGTTTTTTGTTTCAAAAAGTCTGCAACTCCCTCTCGATCCACTAAGAGCGGGAGAAATTGTGTGATGATTCTCACCTCAAAAAAATTACTATCTGTAGAAACTGACAAGACGCGTTTGTGGTTTTACAAGCTTTTATTTAGTTTCACCTGTTCTGATGTTTGTCTGTAATCAAATCTTTTGCAAATTACATTTGACCCACTTCCCGGTTACCGATTGAGCTGAAATTTTGCATGCACGTGTAAATCAGATGACAATGCAAAATTATTATGACATGGAGCTGATCTGATAGTGGAACCGAAAGGTGGCTATAGAAACTTCGTAGTTAAACGACACAACCCCATTGAGTTTAGGCTCATATGATTCGTTTCGACAAGTATTAATTATACCGAGCTGTAAAAGCTTGCTTTAAAAAAATCATTTTCATTAAAAGCTTGTTAGAAATATGAGATTCTCACTTGTTTAATATACTCGTAGTTCAAACAGTCATTTTACCCGAAATAGAAAATAATTGTACGGTATGCAATAGTAGAGACCATCTTGCTATTTGCTTACAACCTTAGAGCAAGAACAATGTTGGTATGTAGGTCACAAGACCCTATTTGACTGCATTTCTTTATTCAAATCTTGTTACTAACAATTCTGAAAGAATCGATGTTTTTTAGTGCTCAAGTCAGCTCCTAAGAGAAAACGTATGTTTAGTAAAATGTGCGTCTTAAGCCTTAATTGGCTACATTTCCCTATTCAAATCCTAGGTCTCTAGGAATTCTGTAAAAATCGTTGTTTTTAGAAGGTACTCAGTGTTCTAGTCAGCTCTGGCCCCTAGAAGGAATGCTAAGTGACAGCATTTAAATATCCGCGTGCAGCAGTTTTTTGAGGCGCCTCTAAAAATAGCCGTGTAGTAAAACTGTCGTAAGTGAGGCGTGACTTGAGTTCAGGAGCTATTTATTGCAATTAGCGTGGTTTACTTTCAATCGTAGTGGAAAATTTTACAAAACCACTTCTTATTTTTGGTGATTTAAAAAGGCGTTGGTTCAATTCGGTCAATTAGGTATCAAGGTACAGGCATATTACATAGTTTCCACGGCAGGGACTCAGGCTTTCTCTTTAGGAGAGGGTTTCCTTTTTAGGATTTGGTATCGTGTGAAAACATATTTAAAGGATGAAAGATTTCTATTTGCCAATTACAGTAATTTCATGCAGTGTAAAATGAAACCTTTTTTATTTTTTTGATAGAAGAAAATCATCAAATAACTTCTCCCGAAACAAGAGTATCAAAAGTCCTTAAAAAGCTTTGTTTTAATAATTCATGAGGATTGATTTTAATCAATCATTATTTCTTTAGATGCTCTTTGCATTCCAAAGCCGCCGTGCTTCTTTCGGCCAGCAAAATCATCATCTTGCAGCCCATAAAATCGAGGCTATGAGCAACTGCTTACCATCAAGTAAGGTCCCAATCAGGCACCATTTATATAATTTAAAAAAAATGCAAATTGAAGTTTCTTCAAAGACCTAAGAGACAATCTAATAATGTTGAATATAAGATTTAAAAAAACTTTTTGCAAAAAAAAATTAAACTGACTTCAAAAAGTACAAAATAACTTAATTTCGGAAGTCGGTGTTTCTATAATAGATACCTAATCTTGTCTCTTTGTTATTTAACATCGACTTCCGAAATTAAAGTTATTTTGTACTTTTTGAAGTCGGTTTAATTTTTTTTTGTAAAAAGTTTTTTATTTTTCACTTTTTAGTTATGGTAGCACCACTAAAAAGTACCTACCCTTCAGCTAAACATAAATTATCTTATAGCCAGAGTGCATCTCATAACGATTCTAATAATCCCAAATACGGTTATATTACATGAATTTACGTTCCAGCTTTATCACCAGAACAGTTCGATACATCCTCTCCGCCTTTTCTTTCAGTCAGTCATCGACTACACGTATAAACAAAGCAATTTTACTTGTTACGACAATTCTGGTATGATTCTATGAGGAGTTCTGTTCCATATCTTCGAAGTTCATGATCAGATCATAACAATATTTCTATGGGACTAACTTGGAAGCATAACCTTTCAATAAAAAAAAAAAATTACAAAATCGGTCCACAATTGACCGAAATATCGCTGAAAATACATACAAAAAAAAAAAAAACATGCATTCAGCCGAACATAGAACCTCCTCCTTTTCGAAGTCGGTTAAAAATGGTCATCATACTGTTTTTAAACAAAAATTACCGTAACACTAACCATCTCTCTGCCTATTAAACTTAAATCCCCAAACAATAAGCAAAAATTAAATTTTCCATTAAACTGTAAAACGTATCAGCTGTTCCAAAAAAAGTTAATCACCGAAATGGGCCACCGGTGATTCACTAAAAAATTAACTCTGCATTTGCTTCTAAATAAATTTTAAATTTCACCCCAAAATTTATGACGTCAACCCGGGTACCCGTTTGTAAAATTGTAATTGTATCTCTTATTTTGGACAAAAAGAACAAAGGGTTTGTAACTATGATTAAATGCTTGGCGTTATGTGTCAGTTTTGATTTCAGTTTTTTGTTTTTATGTAATTGTTAAGCTCTTTTTTCATGCTTGGAACAAAGCAGAAACTAGCTTGTGGTACTAACAATTATAATAACTAATAGTAAATAAAAATTTACTTAGGAATATTTAATGTGAGTAAACCATGACATCTGAGTTATGGAACATCTAGTAGAATAAAAAAAATATCGGGCAAGTGCAAGTCGGACTCGCGCACTGAGGGTCCCGTACAAACTTGCCGATGTCAATAGTTCAATTCCCAAATGGAGTCCCGTCTACAGATGAGTAGAGACTTTAGAAGGTTTTGATTTCGACTCTTTACCTCCACGCGTTCCCTAGATAAACCGTCTTGACAGACGAACAACAAAGTGATCCTATAAGGGTTCTGTTTTTAAAGCATATCAAAAATGTTACAACAGTTATACCCAATGATAATAACAGCTTCAAATGTTTTTTTGCCCGTGCATTTTTTATTTTTCTATAATCTTTTCTAAGACCAAGATCGGCAGGAATTTAATTATATATACATTTTTAAAAATAAATGGACAAAATGTTTTGCTAAACGAAAAACTTAAAAATAGCTAGACCAATTCAGATGAATACGTTTTGGTGGATAAAACTCACCAAAATGTATTCATCCAAATTAGCCTACAGTTAAGAAGTGGAATTCTCGCCCTAAATCTGTATTTTCTGATAGCCACAACCTTTTTTAAGTCAATGGTGAATAGGATACTTCAGGACAATCATACTCTATCGTCGACCACATAATCACTTACTTTTATGGGATTTATGCTTTCTGACAGACCGACATGAGAAATAAATACTTAGATACTTGTTAATATGTATATCCGAAGATATGAATGAACGTTGGAAGGCCTCCAACAAGGTGGTCTGATGATCTGGTGAAGGTTGCGGGAAGCCGATGGATGCGAGACGCACAGGAACGTTCGTTGTGGCGACGCTTGGGGGAGGCCTATGTCCAGCAGTGGACGTGTATCGGCTGAAATGATGATGATGATGAATATGTATAGTATATCACTTATTGATTAGGTAAATCAACCAACATAGGTAAGCCACCATTTAATATCAAGGTACCTAACAGGTATCAAATAAAACAAAATGAGGTCAAACACACATGAATATTTATTTCCTTAATGCTATATACTAAACGGCTACCTCATTAACACTTAGTCGAATAAAATAAATATGAATTCACTTAATTAAGCGCGTTCATTAACTTATGCACAGACAGAATAAATAACTTTTAGAGCATAATTTTGTAGAGTATCATCTCTGAAGCGGGACATGCAAATTGAGAACGTGAAAAATAAAAGATGATAACGTTTTTATAAAGTTCCGACGGACGAGGGGCGGCCGTGGTGCGTTTGTGACGTTTATACCGTACGATTTCTAGGTTTTTTTTTTTTATTATGGTTAGGCACGCGTTTGACCACCATCTCACCTAATGGTATATAATGATGTGGTAGGCAATGAAGCAGGCTTGCCTAGAAGTAACCTATTCAGTCTTATCTACTAATCGCTCATTTGGTGCAATTACACTTATTTTCAAAACAAGTTTTATAATGTCAAAATGTGTGGAAAGACTATTTACATTCGGGAGAAACATCATTTACGTTGATTTTATTCAATTATTTAGTTTTATTTTGTCACAAATGAAAAATTTCCTAACGAATGCGTTATTTTTTATATTGAATTCTGAAGCAACAGTGTCATATTTACAGGTACCTTGTCTTATTTTTGCCTGTAACCTAGGTTATCTACAATGTACAGTGTAGATTTGGACTATAATAAAAGTTTAAAATTGCACATATTAAACTTACTTTAAAAACGATTAGAATCGTAATAAGTTTCCCTAAAATGCCATACTATTAATATTACGCCATTGTTGCACCAAATGAGCGAAGTAACCTATTCACTCTTGGCTAGAAGTAACCTATTCACTCTTGTCTTAAAGACCCCAAGGAGTCGCTATCAGGAAACATAGGTTAAATAATTTTCACTCGGATCCAGCTAAGAAGCATCTTTAACTGTCTCCTGAGGGAGATCTTGTTGTAGCGCGTGGGACCTATCTCTGACACAGAAGTGAATGCAGCTTCATATTAGCGCTTCTTCTCGTATTGCTTGACATTACGAGTACGAATGTTTCGTGCATGTCTAATTTTCTAAAAGTAGAACTACATTGCGCACACGTGGACCATGTACGCCGATCTGGGCGCTTCGGTCTCCATACATTTTATATGGTAAATAGACTCGTAGAGCTACATTAGATCCACGCCACACGACACCACTTGACGTCGTTCTACGTACAAATCAGTCGTGGTCCACATGTGCGTCGGAATAAATACACTCGGCTTAAGCGTTAGGGAAGCATCATAATTATGGAACCGAAACGTAGTCATAATGGGCCTCATCAGAAAACTTACAGTCACCCAAAAAGCAACAGAGAGAGAGAGATATGCTCAGACTTTCCTTGGGTGGAATCGAGTCAGAAATGAAAACTATCTTCCTCCACTTAAACGGAAATGTGTAGGGCTACATGAGAAATATTCTATACGGCCGATAGATTCTGGAGTGGCAACCGGCTGCTGTAAGACCCAGCGTTAGAAGACCTCCTATACCTACCTAAGGTAGACCGAACTTGGTACATAGATAGACCATTTACTGGAATACATTCTATCCCGATAGTAACACACTAACCACACAACCCTTGGGATAATTTTCCACTATCATAATTTCTACGACAGTATAATTTTTAACCTACATCGTAAGCTGTAAACGCAATTAAAAACATAATAAGCATGGTCGTCTAGCAAAGAAGCAGCGATGAAAAGAGTGGCAGAGCCATGAAAATGCGTTAAATGTGAACAGTGTCACTTGAGGGCTGGTCACACTGAGTGTCAGTAGAATACTAAACAAGGCAATTGGACAATAACATTCTGTACTAGTAAAGATATGACGAAAACTCGTAAAACTTTGCCCAGAACTACACCTAGTACTTACTCTACTTTTTTTAAAGTCGAATATCATCCAAGGAAGTACTCTTGCTCCATATTAGAGCGGGAGAAGCCTTTGAATGACCACTGTATCCTTCAATTGTCCTTTATATTCTACGAACACGGGTTTTCTTTTTAAAAAAATCCCCAAGGCCCTAGCAGGTATCAGCCGTGCTAGCCCCTACAGTTTCGCTGACATCTCTTTGATGGGCGCAGTCCCTCGTCCGAGTCCTCACTTGGACTCGATACGGATGATTACAGGATAACTGGATGTCGAGCTATTAATTTTTCGTCTTCCACACCTAGCTCCTACTTGGCTTTATACCTAAAAGAATGAATATCGACAAAAAGGATTTTTTAAATTAATGAAGTTTTTATTTAGATGACTGACTAACTTAATTTCTTTAACAAGTCTATATTGTAAACTTAGAGGTCAGTGTAAATAAATTGCAAAATAATAATATTGCAAAATGAAAATATAAAAATCAATAATATTCTTTAAAAAGTAACCTTAGTGTTTGTTGCCGTTTCTTCTTTGTCGAAAAAGACTATTTTGAAGCGATACATGCCGATGTAAAATAAAAAATTTAGAATTTGCTTAAAGAGGTCCAAAGGAATGATGGATGGACGGACCGTGTCAAAGATGATATGGTAAGATAAGACAAATTAAGATTAAAACGATGTACCAACGATAGAATATGTTATAACCAACAACGTGAGATGTAAACGCAATTAAAAAATATGAAGAAGCAGCGATGAAAAGGGTAACACAGACGATGATAAATAATGCGTTAAATGTGAAGACCGTCAGCCGAGGGCTGGTCACACTGGACAACGGCGCTTGTGGAATACCAAGTGTAGGTGCTGAACAGCTTTTATGAGTTGATTACCTACGTGTTGATTATGATGTTTGTTGTTTTTTTTTGCAGGGTTGCTAAGTCAGGCCGCAAATATTTTCAATCAATCTTTTAATGAAAAAAAAAAAATTTTCGTAGCTACCTTTTATAGCTTGGTTTACCTATTAACATATATACTTGTCAAGACGAATCATACGAGCCCAAACTCGATGGGATTGTGTCGTTTAACTACCAAGTTCCTATAACCACCTTCCGGTTCCATCATCAGATCAAGTCTATGTCATAATAATTTTGCATTGTCATGTGATTTACACAAGCTATGCAAAATTTCAGCTTAATCGGTAAGCGGGAAGTGGGTCAAATTTAATTTGCAAGATTTGATGACAGACAAACATCGGGACAGGCGAAAAAGAACTTGATGACAGAAAAGCTTGTTTTCCATCTTTATTATTGAGAAAAAATATACCTGAAACAGCTGGAATAATTTAAATAACCGAACAGCTCTCTAGCACAATTTTTATTTAAAATATTATTTCTAAATGATTGAAGTCATTTGTTACTTAAACGAGACTTTAAAAGAGATTTTGATCCCTGTGTTTGTTTCGGTGTTTTTTCTCAGGGTCAATCAGCTAGGAAATACCGGCCTCAACTAGTTTAAACTGACGAAAAAATAATTGACTTGTAAGTGTTTTTATAACCACCAACCAAGAGCTTAAAACATGATCAAAACAATACTGCACTTTGCTTCTTCTTGAGGTTTATCTATTACTTTTTTTTTGGTTATGGTCTGGGGAATTATCCAATTACTTCTCTAGCTCTAGGTTGGAGCAAGAGGGCGAATTAGACTTTTATTAAATACTACTACCCTTTGCGTTCTAGGATCACAGTTTCTTTTTTTTTATTGTTAATAGATTCACGCTTGACCGCCATCTCACCTGATGTAAAACGACGATGCTGTCGACGATGGAACGCGCTTACCTAGAAGAAACCTATATCTCGACATAAAGTTTTCCGGGTTGTAGCTATCAGGAAACACAGACTCCGACTAGGAATTCCACTCCTTAGCTGCACGCACAATGAATTGGTTCCCAAAACGTTTTGTGCGTGTAGTTGGGACGTTCACCATGTACCGGTGGTGCATCGCCGTAGGTACGTCCCTTTCAGAAAAGTATTTCTGAATGAGTTAGTATTTTTAGTTTAAGTATTTTTCTCCGTACCATGAAATCTTGCTACCTCTATGTTTTAAAAGAAAATCCTAATAGCTATTCTAAAACCTGTAACTTTCTGTACTCCAACAAATCTTTTACCCAAATAGCTGTTGAGACCCGTGAAAATAGCTATAACTAATTCGTTAATTACCGTCGATTTCCACACACTGCGCTAAATTACGCTTTGATACTAACGTGAAAAATGGCCGAAGATTTTGCTGCTGAAAAAAAAATCAACGTCCCCAGTAAGCCGAGAAGACGCATAGCCCTGAACGTGTCTACCGAGGTAATTAGTGGAGATACTAATTTACATTTGTATTCAAAATTCGAGCGCTCTCTCTCGCCATTCCTCGTCTGTTTATTCTCATCTCGTTTTTTTTTTTTTCGTAAAACGTACCGCATTGCTGTGTTTTTCGCGTAAAAAATTACGCGGCTCTCCCTAACAAATGTTTTGGGGACATTGTCTAGCAAACACTGGCCGGTAAACAACTTAAAATGTAATAAATAGATCTTTGTGGGACTTTTGTGTGTTTGTTGTCATATAAATAAGAAAAAGAAAACATTTTTTTTAATTTTATTTTTTAATAATGTTTTTGATCTTGCAGTTTATTTTTCCATTTCTTTAAATTAAGACATGTTTTGGCTCTCACATTTTTTTCCCATTATATTTATTACCTTCGAGATTGCGCAGGTGTAAATTAATGGTCACTAAATAGTCGTATTAATATGTGCTATAAAAATTAATCGTACCGGGTAGACTTATCTTCTCGACTTTTATACAAGATGAAAGATACAAGTAATGTGCTTCTATTTGCAAATTAATCGGATATTCATTTCTTACTGTCTTCTGTCAGCAGCTTCACCTTTGAGAAAATAGAAAATTATCCCAAGGGAAACATACTCCAGGGATAAAAAATAGTGTCAAAAAAATAAGGAAACACTAGCTTTTGTCTGTGGTTTTGCCGACCTAAAAAACATTTCTAAGATGAAGGATAAAAATATCTTATGTGCTATTCTAGGACATGATGTACCCGTGTAACTTTCATCGAAATTCGTACCGGAAGATGCAGCGTTGGAAGCTACACTACAATTGCTATAAGATGGTGCAGGTGACAGCTGTCAGATTCATATTAAGTATAGCTACCAATCCTATTTCTTCCTGCTGTTATCATACCTTAAGCAAAACATCGCCGTGTCCATGTAGGGGCCATCGGTGGCGGCGATCACTCGCGTCAGACTTTGATACAGGCCATGGTCCGGAGCGACGGGGAGTAATGCTAGCAAAGGAGGAGGCCGACCGCATCAGGAAACTTCGGCGCTCACGCCACCACCGCCGCCGGGATTCCGACCCCGATTTCCGGCCACCGTAGGCATAGGCTTGTGGATGGCGAGCAATGGGTAGCTCGCTGTCCGATGGTCTGGTAACCGTCCAGACCGAGGTCAAGTCGTCGACAGCGCGCCCCAAGGAGTTTTTAGCAGCTGTAGAGGCCCAGCAGGGTCTAGTTCCGAAAAGGAGTCTCAGCCCCTGTATGAAACGCGACGAAGGAACGGGGTGTGTTTTTTAGACAGTAAAACTCTGACACTATCTCCCGCTGCGCCCACGGGCGGGGAATATCATCTGGATGATTTTATCAATAAAAAAATACAAGCCTTTACATAAACAAGAGAGAAAACTCATGTGATGCCTGTCGGTTTAACCCGTTCGCTGCAACTGGGCGAACCGTTGCCGAGAATTTAAATATACCGGTCACATTAACAATTCTGCACATTTACTTATTTTTAGTCTTCATACGGTCCGTGACTAGACGTCCCGGTGTTTTTCCTACGTCACTTAGAATGATAAACACGAAGTGAGCCCCAGAAGAATGATAAACACGAAGTGAGCCCCGGAATAGTTAAATTTCACTGTTATTTATGCTTGTTTACCAACATGTGTAATCAAATATTCACCACGAATATTTCGGTGTTGAAAGCGTCTTGTACCTACGAAGATTTTCTAGTGTGAATTTAATTTATTTGGTATTTACTTCTTTACCTACTACTACAATGTTAATTCCTTAGAAACCTGAAATTGCAAATTAGCGTGTTGTGCCATTTTGCTCGCAGCTGACAGCTCTCAGAATTAAATAAAAAAAAAATCATTTTTTTTTTAATTTGGTCAAAGAAATTGGCATATTCTAGAACCAAAACTTTGAAGACATGTGACATCTACCAAACTACACTGGGCCCGTGTGGTAGATTACGGGCCATTCCCTCACCTAGAGAGAAGACCTCAGTCCCGGGTAGGTAGGAGTAGGAACATAATAAAGCTAATTATGCTGTTTATACTGGTCAATCTCTTCAACAACATTAACGTCTTGAGGATCCATCGCAAAGCATAACAGAATTAGGCTATGGAAAGCCAAGGACCAACTGAAAAAATACAGGTGAGTTTTAGTCAGTTAAAATCTGACACACTATTTCGCTCCACGCAGTGCGGGAGAAGTTATATCATGACTTCCAAACTAAAAAAAAAAGTGATACGTTTGGTTTACTTACAGACAACAACAAAATTGTTACATCACGCTCGTGAAAAACCATTTCTAACTGCCTTACAACAATTGTATAAAAAATACTGTTTTTAAATTGAAGTAGGTACCCATCAATACACTCCACCACGTAATCCATTAAAATAATCACATTAAACACGAAACACATAGTACCATTAAACAGCAGATTTTAATCATAAACTAAAACAGTACAAAACAATATTAGCGTTGCACACAGTCGTTAATGAAAACATGTTGTTTTTGAAGCAGCTTAATAAGCGAGACATGAATAACGGTCACACTCACGCGCATTACAACACAATAATAAATGTTCGAAAATAATACGGAACCACCATTAATGGGAGCACGCAAAATCCATTTGGCGTTTTCATTTCAATTTTATTTAATTAAGGCTTATGCGGCGAACCCGGCCGTAATGCCATATTTGGGTATTGTTATTGAGTAGTTTTGCCGTTTTCAAATTTCAATTATACACTATATTTTGAGTTATTGGGTGTGGTGAGGATTTGTGGGGCTGAGTTGTGGTAGTTTCTGTGTTAAATATGTGGAGCCTTTGCCAGGTTAACCTACTCACTCTTGACTTGAAGACCCCTATACTCCACCAGCATAGGTAGTTAACTAAATGTAAACAATCTTTATATGTCTTTTATCTATATCTATCTAAAAATGTTTACAATTAGGTAGGTATTTAACTAAAAAATAATCTTTGTACGACATTTATACGATTTATTTTAAATAAAAGACATATCAAGATTGTATACGTTTAGTCAACTACCTAAACAGATGGAGTTAAGAAACACAGATTCCAGCAGAGAATTCCACTCCTGAACTGTACTTTTTGAAAGTAAGCTCAGTAGCTCTCCGTCCAATAAAGACCGGGCCCGTGTTGACAACGCGTTGCCTCGAGGCCCTGCGGGGCCTGAAAGGATCGATGACTGCCAAGGCTGCGGAACATGGGAGATATTTGGTCAGTAAAGTCTGACACTATCTTTTGCTTCATACAGATCGGAAAAGTTGATCATTTATTTTACTATGCAAATTCGTGGTTTTAAGACGCTGAAATTCTCTGACCAAATCTCTCAGTTCCGCTATGACACCCCAGTGTTTTTTATTTCGCAGAATTACCAAGTTTGTCTTACGTAGATAATTAGGGAAAGCAGGAACATTCCTCGTATGCGTCAGAATAATTAGTAAAGCGCCTAGTAACAAGTAAGAACACTGTGTTAGCATAAGTGAATGTTGTGTAAATACGACCTACTGGTGTTAACAAGATGTGCATCTTGGGGCACTTAGCTTTGTGTTACCGGGATAAATACGAAGAATTCTACGGTAAGGACATTCTTGAGTTGTTAGTAATTTGGCTTTTGTTGTACATTTTCTAATTACGTGTCAATCTTCAGCTTCACTACTCTATGGGCTCTGAACAGGGAAAAATCAGAAATCAGGCACTTTTGAACCGTCAAAATGTCGGTCAGTCAATCCGTGGACAGTAGGCTTACTAAATATTGAACAAATTTAAAAAACTCGTTTTACTAGCGGTTTTGGACAAAGTTAAAATAAAGATAAAGACAACAAAAGAAAAGAGACAACTATCCAATAACTCCAAGCAATCAATGTAGAAATATATATGATTCTAACTTCACTACCTATAGACTGCCACATTCCTTCCAGCAACTGTCATAAAAGGTGACTAAGACATTCTAGAAAGGATAATGCCTTATTAAGGTTATTGACTATACTGGACAGTTTTAATGGCGTATACAACACTGCTATAAATTACTGTCTTTTGCTTAGTGTGTAATTGATATGGCAATAATTTGAGAATACTGTAAGTTAATATTTCTTATTACCTTCAGTATTGGTAATTAATTTTCTGGTGACATTGTCTGTTTCATATACCAATATTGTTTTATGAATGCGAGAAGAACGACTTTTTACTCCCGAAATAACGTTGGATAAGACCTAGACAAAATTACGTTGTATAAACGATGGCGATTCTCAAAAACTCCAAATGTGTATTGACTTCAATACTTCAAATGTGATATTTCGGAACCGCACGTCTTTTTGTACAATCTCACATCGCCGTCTTCAAGTTATAATTCTGGTATTAATTTGACAAAATCACATTTTAAGTTACGCACAAAATTTAATTAGATACAAGTCGAAGTAACAACAGTGATTTAATTATTTCGGAACCTAGTGCTGATAAAAAAAATGCCAATTAGACAAATATATAGAAAAATTTTGAGGGGAACAGTGGCATCTTTAGCCTAAAGATGACGTGCGGCATCTTAATGTTGAAGATCATTAGGCTCTAGATGTATTGTATTTCTAGAGCCCAAAGACTAACAATGAGTGCGAAGAAGAAGTGATATAGGTCAATGAATCAATCATCATTTGTCTCTTTGAAAAATAATGTAAATATATCGTATTTACACTTGAAATTTTTGAGCTCCTCAATTATTATTATTTTATTTATTAGAATCATTATTTTTTAAATTTATGACTTAATAACATACTATTATTCAAGGACTTAAAATTAGGTGATAATATTTAACTTTTATTTAAATATACTTTACAGAGTGGACCGAATACACACTGATCAATTAGTAAAAAAAATGAACGTCTCGTAGGCGATTTAAATCCCTTTAGACTTTTAGGCTCTTTAAAGCAACAAGTTAGATAATGTCAAAAAGAAAGAAAGAAAGAAAGACATTTTATTTGGCACACATAGATACACTAGTGTAGAAACAACATTTAGAAACTTACACTAACATGTCTCAAAAAGCCAACAACACTTCGCAAATACACTCAATACAACCTCTAAAGCTGCAGATTTAACTATAATTCCTATTTTATATATTGCATAACCGGATATCGGATTAACAGCACACGATCATCGAAAACGCGCAGTTTATTTTAAGCGTGACAACGTACAATGGCGTGACGTCACCGAAGGCGCTTGAGTAAAATCCTGTTAATTAGCAGTCCAGTAGCAAACCGCTAGAGACGTGACCGATCGCCTATCAATATCAATCGGAAATCTAAATCTAACACACTATACCTACCGCAGACCAGGGAAGTATTGGCGTTTGATAACCATCACCGATTGATGGATAAGTACAGCTTAACCACAGTAAGGTTATGACTCAATAAATAAGTTATTTGACAAATTATGCGTAATAGTGGACAAGGTTTGCATTTGTACCGTGATTTGTGGTGTGAATTTAGCGATCGGCTGTTGTTTTGATAATAAATTGCTCGTTGTTTTGTCTTACATCACTTTTAAAGCCTACGCCGGTTGATTGAATTGTCTTCGCGCTACTTTTGATGTAATTTATTAGGTAAGCGACTGAAGTTGTATCAATGAGCAACCAAGGATAAATTATTTTTCCTTATTAACATTCTTTGATGTGACGGTTCATTAAAATTCTAAATTAGAATCCGGAAAAAGAATTCTTGTCATATTTAATACTCCAAACTTTTTTAAATATTATTCTTATTTCTCAAACGGTTCTCTCTTCCTGCTGCTTTGCATGCGCAAGCCTTAAACGAATAGAGGAACAAAATGTCTCAATGCCATTCACCATAGACCTTTCATCTCTGTCTTGTCCACATTCGAGTTTATCGCACTAGTATTAAGGAATTCCACCTAGCACATGATGAGGACATGACACATCGACAAATTGATATTCACTGGCCAGTGTCCATACAAAAAACGTGTTATTATTCAACCCATGGGCGGTTAGAAGGAGAATGATTGACAACACATTAGGAAGGTTTGAGCTTTGTAGGATTTGCTAAGCAGATCAGTTGTCATGTTGATTTGTTCGTTTAAGGAATAATTATTATGGGTACTGGATGTTGATGGATGGTGAACTGTGTTTTCGGTTCGATAAACACATGTTTGGTCTGGTTTCGGCAGCGGTTTTCTGAGTTTAATGGGCCTATTCACAAGGATATGTAAACTGACTAGGATTTGCATTTGTTGTTGGAGCATAGTTTAGTGCTGCATCATTCCTTATTTAGGATTTAGATTAATTGTGAACCTGGTGATGCTCAGTGGTTTTTTCTTTTAATATCATTGATATGGCTCGTGCTTTACCAATGTCTTTCTCTATAATAAGCAATGATGTGGTTGACGATAGAGTTCACTTGCATAATTGTAAACTTTTCACTCAACAAGAGTGAAAAATCCCATCTTACTGTTACTGTTTAATATCTCCTTCTATAGCAAGCGATGATGTGGTTGACGATGAAGTATGCTTGTCTTTGACTGTAACCTTTTAAATCTTGAGGACCGCATCTTACAGCTATCTGGAAACACCGGTTCTAGTTTTGGCATCTTTTCATTTTCCATTGCGTAGATACAAATACCGAAAGAGACGGGACTAAATATCTCAAATATATTGCTCTACAATAAAAGATAAACGGTGACATAAAATTCCAAGGAAGTCTCAAGGTCGTGTTTAACTTAAAAACTGTTTTGTATGTGCATGCTGTTAAGCGGTTTTCGCCGTGTTGACCAGAACGCTAAGTGTTGCCGACACGATGTGATTTGGCAACACCTAACGATTAAGTTTTAATGTGGCTGTGGTGTCAGATATAATTTGTTAGTTTAAAAAATAACCTCTGTTTGTTTTGCTTCTTTCTGTTAGGCACTGTTGCCAGTTTGTTATATGAAAGTTATTAAGTAAGTAATAAATTATTTTCGCAAAATTATTAGTCTATATGTACCAGCAGTGTTGAAAGTTGAAAATACATAAAATTGGAGTTGCTATTTCACATAAATAAGCCCACTGTCGTTCCAACTACGACTCTTAGGTTCATAGAATATTGACGCAGCAAAATAAGAGGAAGTTTATTTCTTTGCACTAAAGGTTAAGCTGAAAAAGATATCTAGGTGCATATCAGTCCTTTCACTGGGGGTTAAGAAAATACAGTTAAGGCCTTTTTTGCTGAGGGTTAATCTAAAAAGGAAATTTAGGTCCTTTTCACTGAGCATTAGACTGAAAAGAAAGTTTAGGTCCGTTTAACTGCGGGTTAAGCTCAAAAGGACGTCAGATACTTTTCCCTGAGGTTTAAGTTAGAAAGAAAAATTAAGAAAAAAAAGAAAAAGAGTTGTCGATAGCAAGATGTTGATCGGCTAGTAAGGTCCTTTTCACTGACGGTAAAGCTAAAGAGGAATCCTAAAATAGCAACAATCAAAAGAAGAACAGACAAAAGAAAACTAATTTTGATGTCATTCTACTCCGGAGATCTATAAGTACTTGTGCAAATTTTTATCATCACAAAGTGAAATAAAAAAATTGGTCCTCAGAAAACACAAAAAGACCATTTATTATTGTTTTCGTTTCAAAAAACCGCACTGCATGCAACATTACCTTTAATTTTTAACATACATCTTTAATGCTTAAAACGTTTATTGTACCTTTTAAATATAATGGAAAATTATGAAGAATTTCTTTCGTGTCACCTCAAGTTAGCGGGTGGTAATACCGATACAATATCTGTGAATAATCAGGTCTTACATCTTAACAACTTTAGCTATTCACTCAAACTTGAATTTGTAGTCCGTATGGTTTTAAAAATAGGGTGTAAATTATTTAGAGCATTATTTTGTAGGTGTAAAATTATATTTGTGTGTTATTGTAGTGAAATGAACAGTAATTTATCGTCGTCTTTGCAAGGTAATTGCGTAAATCATGCATTTATGACAGGCGGCCACAAGCGGCTTTGTCTACCCTCATACCCGTAGGAGCTAGCAGTCTTATTGTCGCTAACGTAAACAAGAGTTAGGCGCATTGTTTGTAATGTAAAAAGTACACCTTTGAATGGTGCAAAGTTAAAGAATTCACCTGGGTATTGTTTATTTTCAAATTAAGGGTAGGTCCGAGTTTTTACGTTTTTTACAATTATTCCGAAAAGCTTCAAAATGCCCGTGCGCATTTTTATGCTATGAATGATTATAGTGGTTTGATTTTTGTGTGTGTGGCAGAAATTGAAGTGTTTTATTCATGTGTGTTTTTTTTTTTGCTTAGGTTATACTTTTATCTGCCAGAATATTTTGAAAGAGTTACCGTGGTCTTCCAGGACTTTGACTTTTATTGGTGTATCCTTACACAGGTAGGCATTACTCAGTAAAAGTCTGATACGTCCTCTCGCTCCATTTTAATTCATGAATCCCCAAGGGACCACCGGTGGCCGCGCATCTATTGTCTTACTATTGTGTCTCTAATTGACGGTATCTGAAGGGTTAAGGCGGGAGAAACCATGATGATTTCCTACTTCAACAAAATATTCTGGCAGATTATAATAAATAAAGTCATAGGCTTTAATTAATTTTATTATAGTATTATGCATTGGATGGCGTGGCTCGTTTTGTTATTTCATCCTTTCAGTGCAGCTTACTGCGGTTAGCCATAGTCCTGCAAATTTCTGGGGGTACAACGCCGATTAGTGGATTAGGAGATTTATGGTAACCAGTGACAATTCGACAATTTTTTCTATTCATGTCGTAGCCTAAATACTGCAAGAAATTTTATTTTATAAATGTACTATTTTTCCCATTGTCGATGTGAACAATAGTACTGATGAAAATAATATTCTGATCCTTCTTTATTAAAAACAATTCACAACACAGCATGAAAAATCGACTACAACAAAACACACCCCAAGCTAACTTCATTAATCGGTATAAAACGTCAGAGCCATAGATCTAGTTCAACTTGTAACAATCTATTAACAAATAAACTATAAAATCATATCGAAGCTAAAGACTTAATTAGCGATCGCGGCGGGGCACCGCGCACGCGCGCCTATCTTATCTCGACTGCGCACGATTCGAGCGACAACGAACCCTGTATATGAAAATACAGGGGTACAGTACGGCGGTGCAGCCGTATGGCGCCTAGGCCGGCCTCGCCAGCCATTTATATTGTTGCCTAATGGTGGAGTCGAAGTGAATTGTTTGTTTGCGTTTGTATGACAGAATGGTTTTGTGGAATTAAATCTATGTTCGTACTTAGGTAGTTGTACTTACTACGTTCACCGGTATTGGCGATTTAGTTCAGATATTTTGCATAATCGTTGTTGCGTGTAAATACATTAGGTACATGATTTTCGGAAAAGACATTTTAGTCTGGTCTTTTGTTTTTGCTTAGAATACCATCTTATCCATTTATCAAGTTTCTTTAAATGTAATCGACAATCTAAGTAAAGTAACTATCATAGATAAGTTTACAAGATGAGAGAGATATTTGTGAGCATAATGAACCTGAATATGGAAGCACAGACATCTGATTTCTAATCAGTTTCCTTGGTTTAAACAAACCGCTTCCTCCATTACTTGTTTTTTATTACCAACTTATTAAAAGCTTCCAGTGGCAAAATACAGAAGCAATTTAACAGATAACATGTTAATTGATTTTAAATGCAAAAAAGATGCTAAAATGAGGTTATAGCCTGAGGAATACCTTCGCACTTTTGCATCAATGTTTCTGAATATAAATATTAATGATAATCTCTTCCATATTGTCTTTATTTCCTCGTGATCGAGCCCCAACTGCGCAGGAGTTGCCGAGCCTGATATTGTAGACAGAAGGATTTATGGTCCTACTACACGTACCTGAATATTATTATAATAATATTTTTAGTGTAGGTATATACATACGTATTTGAATCATGCTGTTAAATGTACCAAGTAGTGCTGGTTTGTTTTAGATATTTTTGCTGATTTAGCTCAGGTACCTATATTAGAAGTTAGGGCAACAACTTTTTTTAAATTTTCAGTTGGTACTTAGTCAATTTATTAAAAAAGTATTAAAAGCGCAATTTCCAAATATGGATCTTAAGTTTGGTTTAGCAAGAGTAGAAGTCTGTTGTATGCAAGCAGAACCGTATGCTGTTGCGACACTTGATAGAAAGATAAAAAAGGTAAAGAGAAAGATAATTTTATTGGGTTAAATATGTCCAGACACGGACGTTTATTCGGCTCCTTTCCCTAATTCATCATCATCACTTACCAAAACAGACTTAAAATCTTCTGAATACTTCCAAAACAAAGATCCTAACTACCTCTTAACGCTGCGATCCATTTGGCAACCTAAATTGAACTGTTAAAAAAATGGAGCTATGTAGGGTGTACAGTCCCATCCCTCTCTCTCTGTTGCAAACCAGCGTCAGGCAACTGCTACGTAGTTGCCTGACGCTGGTCTGCTGGTTTTTTTTTCATACTTGTTTGTTCATTGTGTGCCAAATAAACATGTTTTCTTTCTTCCTTCTTCTTTCTGGCTCGCTCGCATGTTTTTTTAAGACGTCATGATAGAGCCCGTGGTCTTAAAAGGATCCTTAAACAACCAAAACCATCCAAATATTATTAAAAAAGAATGCTAAACAGGACCCAGGCACAAGACTAAGGTTACTAGATACCACCTAGATTACAACGTACATAGCTCTCTAGGTATCGCAGGATCGCGGGTGGCGGGTAGCCCCAAGCTAATTAAGATAACTCAATATGTCCGCTGACCACGAAATATGGCGGCGTGCACGCAGATATCTGTGTGCGCAGATTTTGCGCGGCAAATTGTTGTATGACATGCACTGGATATATGAATAATAAGAGAAATGGTATGAAGGATAATGTCGTAATCTTCATTCGAGCTGGGTTGAGATGTGTCTACAGATTTGTTAAGACTTGGCCGGTACAGCGTTGTTTGTTTTGCAATGTTACCTACATAGGTTTTTGATAAGTTCTGTGATCCATTAGGGCCAGTTGACAGCCCCGATTTATGACTTATAAATTGTTGGTTCAAACTCAGCCAGGCGCGTTACGTTGTATAATTTATTTCGTCACTACCACTCTGAAAACCGTGAAAGAAACTGGCAAGTCCTGGAACCAAAAATTCAAAGATATATGGCATCTACCTAATCGCACTGGGCCTATATAGTAACGAATACTATTAATTCTAACCATGCTTCTGAATTATATTGTAAGCTCCCATGTAGTCCTATGTGACAAAGAAGAATAAAGAGTAATCTACCTAAAAGGGATTACCCTTTCAGATCAAAGTAAGTACTTAGTCTAAATCCAAACTAACCAACCCTACACTTTGATGGAGGTCAAATCCTCACAAATTCCCTTACATAATATCCTGTTTCACTTAGCCTTTCAGGAAGAAAAACGTAAGCGACAATTTGCAGAAGAGGTTTCCTAATTAAATAGCATTGACAATAATAATTTAATAGGAACTAATCTATCAGATTGTATAAGACCAGTTGTAGATATATATCACAAGTTTTTTTAGAAATATATTACAAAATACTTTTAATTAGGAAAAAAAGGACCTTCAACCAAAAAACGTAAACTGTCACTTACGACTTTCTACATGTAAAGCGTCGACTTATTCAACAAAATCTTCCTAAAGACTATTTAATAAATCAGTAGTATGAATAACAAATTATCTAATGTTTTTTAATTATGAAAGAAAACAAAGGCACAAAACTCAAACTGTCGCATACAAGGTTTTTTTTTAAATGTTCGACATATTCACTTATAAATCTTAACCCTTCAGATACCGTCAATTAGAGACACAATAGTAAGACAATAGATGCGCGGCCACCGGTGGTCGCTTGGGGATTCATGAATTAATATATCTCCCTAAACACTTTCTGTAATTTTTTTAATACCTATGTTATAAAATACTTTTTAAATAAGTAATAATAAAAAAAAACTTGCAAAAAAACGCTAACAGTCGCTTGCAGTTTCTTCCTAAAAAGGGTCCACATATTAACTTTCAATATATATTTTTAAAAACTAAAATCAAGTCAAGCTAGGGTCATAATACCTGCTTTTTAATTAGGAATGAAAATTCCTTGCAAAAAAATCTTAACTGACGCTTACCTACACTGTTCTGTCTAAAAAGAGCCGTCATGTTCACCTACATTCTCATCATCTTTTTAAAGATAACAATCAAGTCAAGCTTGAATCATATAACCTGCCTTTTAATAACAAAAGTTTTTTTTTGTAAACTGTCGCTTACGACATTCTTCCTGTAAAGCGTCGACATACTCACCTACAATATATCTTCCTAAAGACTAGAATCAAGTCAAGCTAAGGTCATATAACCTAAACAAAAGCAGCAAGAAAATCCCTAATTAAACCAGTACCAAAATCCGATATCAGGCTTCCAAGGCGACCAGGTAATAAAGTGAGTAGTCTCACGTTGCTAATTAGACCGTTAATTATAAGCCTTTCACGGGAGCCTTAATTTCTGCATAAAACACTATCCGAAGCCGCCCTTAATTTTTGAAAGGGTTCGGTTACGTGTATCCGTTTGCTTTGTTTATATAGTTCGCGGTGTTAGGGTGTTTTTTATATCGTGCGGTTTTGATCTCGCATGCGGGATTGCCCCGCGCGCGCTAACTGCCGCAAATGACATTCATACAAGTATTTATTATAATGCGTGGAATACGCACGCGTTATGTAGGGCGTAATCCCGGACAGCAGACACGCGGGCAATTCCGCATGCGTGATAAAATCCGCGTATTAAAAATACCCTTAATGACGACCTTGTTGAAGTTTTGGGAAATAAACGCAAATTTATTATCGCACTAGTTAGTATCTAAGTGACTAAACGTGTTTGTTGCTTCTTTACGCTCAAACGGGTGATCGGGTTTGGAAGAAATTTGCCACGAGGGTAGACCATATCCTAGACATAGAATACTTTTTTATTCTGGGAGTAAGTTCTCTTGAGATTGTTTTTTACATTAATGTGGGCGAAGCTGCTGGCAGAAGGTAGTGCCAAAAATAAATATTTTTTTTATGTAATAAGGTAGTGAAACCGCGGGAGCTAGTTTCTAATACGGTATGTTTCTATCATGTCTTAAAATCTACTGTGTTTCAGCTTGACGCTTATATTAAAATTAATGGTATTCACATCAGTTATTCGATCGAACAAGCAGCATCGTTTGGCGTTAGCTAAAAAAATGTAACCTTTTGTTTAGAGCCGAATTTAATTTTGCAGTCATTTTCAATGGGTATTGTTCAATAATGACCAGACTCTTAAATCACGTCAGGAAGTCTGTTTTAGGCTTTACCATTACAAGTATCTGCTTAGGTATTCATTGCACAAATTTTGCAGTTGCTCAAAACTATCCATCAAACAACGTGTCTGCGATGTCCAATAAATTACCGTTCATATCCTATATCAATATGATTTACGTTTATATGCTTCGCACAAATCTATTATTAAACAAATTCAAGCTTAATTTAGTACATAGGATCGTCTATCCTAAGATTACTGATGATACTTCTAATCTTCTTCAGTCGATGGCAAAACTTATTAAATTCTTTGCCTGGCCCAATATTCGGCGGTGTTAACGCCGTCCACTAAAGCTGTCATTGGGTCCCCACGTGAACAGGTAACAGGGTATATGTTACAGGATAGAAGGTGGGACATGCTCTGCGTAAAGATGCTGTACAAACACTGAAGATCGGAACCGATCAAGAATCTCCATCTGTTGAAATTGTCTTTGCTGCGCCCAACTACGCAGTCGTTTAGAGTTTTCTAGGTTGATCAAGGCAACTCGTGTCCAGGAGAGAGGCTCTCCGAAGTATCGATAAAATCATCAGTGTCATCAAAGTTTTAATAAGATGACTTTGAAAGAGTTTGAGAGCAGTGGTGGCCGAGTGGTAATGGCCCCGACTTACGAGTTACAGGCCACTGGTTCGAACCCAGCCAGACGCATTACTTTGTGTAATTTACTTCATCACCACTGCTTACAAAACGGTAAAGGAAAACTTGAAATCGAAAATTCGAAGACATCTGACATCCACCAACACGCACTGGGCCGCGTGGTGGATTACAGCCCATTCCCTCTCCTATAGAGAAGGCCTAAGTCCCAGCAGTGGGAATATTAAAAAGGCTGATGATGACTTTGAAAGAAGCGTAAATAGCAAGTCCAGTTTGGTCCCTACAAGTAATTCTCTAAGAGGACGCAGAGTACGGTTGAGCAAATAGCTAAATAATAGGAGTCCCTCAGCAGGTGGACTGTAGTCATTACTCTTGCGGTAATCCGCCGAATACACCCTGATTTATAGGGTACCGCAGACGGACCACGAAATTTAGGTGTTTTATAAAAAATGGAGCTTAGTTTCTTGAGTTATAAATAATTTTAGAAATCCCTAACGGGAATGGGGCTTGGAAGTGTGCGACGCGATATGTTTCTTTCAAAATAGTTTGGTTTATTTATGAGTCACCAGAATTATACATGGCTTTATGTCAGTTCCATTATCTTCTTGTATATTTAGAACTCGTTATTCTCGGTTTTAATAAGGAAGTAGAGAATAATATACTATGGATCAGTTTTTTACTACAAAAATTATCGCAAAATACTAGATTAATTTAGTAGTTGACCAATTCTTTTTCACTGTTTGTCTAGAAAGGAAAATTGCAATTAGAAATAGTTTTACAAATCTATTCAAAATTAAGTAAGTTAGAAACTTTTCAAGTGTAAGGAAAAACTGTCAAGTAACAGAAAAAGGATGCAAAAATTGAAAGGTCACCGCTATAAAGTTACGCGCATACAAAAGACATAGGTAGCGAGATATTCCCACCACGCACGTCAAAACAATTAATAAATTTAAATGCTATTGTTTTCTGAAAAAGATTTATTTTCTGTATTATTTAATTTTTATTAATGCAAATATCGCAAACTATCGTTTATGATGTTCTTTAAATGGGTTAATCTATTCCGTAAAGATTGACTAACAGAATCGAATCATAATGATTTTTTTTATGATGTAGTCATCATCTCCCTAACCATTTCTGCCTAACTAGCTTGGGATTCCAAGCTAGTTAGACAGCAGCTGAATACACGTGTTTTACATGGAGCGACTGCCTATCAGATCTCCACAACCCAGTTACTGGGCCTTGCATCTTGGATAGACTGATGATCAGACTTTCTGTCGTCTGACTACCTTTAACGACGGTCAAAGATACTACGAACGTCTACGTACTTAGAAAAGTGCATAAAAATATTTTATTTATTTATACTTTATACTACAACGCGGCAACAACAAAGTAAGAACATTTACATTATATCCACATAATAAGACAGGTTAACGACTATGTCTACACATTTATGTAAATATATCCTATAAACTATTTACGAGTATATGCTATTGTCATGTATGTAACGCCATTTTGTTTTCAAAAAAATACATCTAAGTACTTACTCTTACACAGGTATAATGATTTGGCGTTCAGAAAAAAACGGCAAGTAAGTTTTTTTGATTGAGAAAATGTTTTTTTCAACATCAACTTACAACATGACTTCAACTTCTGCAAAATTATAGGTAGGTATTTTTATTTTTTTTACTTCTTCTATTATTTGTGTTAAGCTAATATACAACGTGTAACGTTAAATGCGCAAAACCTCAGACACCCTAAATGATTTTTAATTCGATTGACCCAATTATGTGAGAAAAAAAACATTTAAAAAAATTAAGGCGAGCAGTTTTAATTTGTTTAAAATTCATATCTGCATTGCAATAAGAACTTTTATTATCCCGTGTATGAGAAAATTTTATTGGATTACAACTATTGGTGTTTGTTTACCTATTTCAGCGGGTTTGCGCACGTGACAACTGACCTATTCATAGACAGGTCAAAGTTTTGAAGGAAGATTTTTTAGAAAAATTTAACCTATATTAAAAAGTGGCTTAATTGATTCTGCTCGTTATTCTGGTCAAACTGATTTCAGGTTTTGCGCATTTAATGTTACACCTTGTATATGTTTTTAATTTTGTTGTTCAATTTCGACTTTTTCACTGTAACTCCGTTATAGCTAACTCTAGCTGTGGAAAGGGCCTGGTGACTTGTAACTCACCTTTCCCTACGGTTTGCTGACATCTTTTTGTGGCGCGCGTGGAACACTATACCGCCGCCGTTGACAACTCCGGCTCGGTTCTAATAGGAAGAGTGGACAGCAACCTATCCTTGGTCGTCAACTGCAAGCTCGCGCCTACGTTGCCCGGTGATCGCTTGGCGATTCTGTTTCAGGTCTGAATCAAGACCCGTCGTGTCAAACCCCCCTAGCCAAGTTACAACCGTTTTGCTTGAGTCGAACGCTTCGAGTTGACCTTGCCACCTATTCTTTTGTTCTGACCACGTGACTGAGCATTGAGAGACGTCCTTCCCGTACATTTGAAGCTTTCTACTAGCGTTAACTATTGCAGATTAGCAACTTGACTAAGGGTACAGGTCTTTATTCATACTTTTTGGGTATAGAAGTAATAATAATTTTAATGGGTGGGTACTTCAAAAGCCTTCAGATAACCATTTTAAATATTTCAGCTGTTATATATTCCCTTTGACTTATCACATTCTCTCCACAACAATATACTTTACAAATAATCCCCAGAAACTTGAAATATGTACACAGTATTTTAAATATATTTTGTTGGATGTAGTAAATAAGTAAGGTCTAAAATAGCGTAGCAAAAGAATCGAACCCCATATCCCGGCGGCCTCGCAAGCACGCTTCCTGTTTGGCACGACACCATGGCTGCTTTTCTCAATGTGAACACTACTTTATTTTCACCGTCAGTCTGTACCTATGTATTATGCATTAGGTTTTTCCAAGCAATTTTATTTTGGATTTTGTTTGTGGATTTTGTTGCTAACGTGAATTTCATTAAAACAAGTTTTCAATGAAAATATTTGATCAAGATCATTCCAAAAAGCTCAAACACGATAAGGCTATCTTATTGCGCTTATTACTGGGTCCCTATGTCTATCTTCCAGCTTCATCATGAGACCCTGGTTACCACCTAGTACCTACTCACCAAGATGGATTAAACGAGTCCAAACTTGAAAGGGTGGAGTCATTTAACTACAGAGTGCCTATGGCCACCTTCTAGTTCCATTATCAGATCAGCTCCATGTCATAATAATTTTGCATTGTCATCTGATTTACACATTGCTTGCAAAATTTCAGCTCAATCGGTAACGAAAAAAGCTTGTAAAATACTTTAGTAATTATTTTTGAATACTAGCTTGTGCCCGCGACTTTGCCCGCGTTAAACTAAGAGCACAATGCCATTTGTTCACTGCCTCGAGAAGATTTTTTTACGGCTGTGAGCAAATGGCATGCAAGTTATTCCTTTTAACAGCTACCTACCAGTGAAAGGCCCGTCAAAATTGGTGTAGCCATTTTAAAGATTTGCCGGAACAAGTAGATCGGCAAAAAAGTCTGTCCGACTACCCTCAGAAGAATTACCACAACCAACTCAATCATTTCAACCTGATTTATTCAACAAGATAGTTTACTTGTACTATTATTTATTCTGTGGCTTTACCTACATTATGAAACCCCAGAAAACCAGACTCTTCTATTAGTAAGCCAGCAAATAACGAAATCTAAGCGACTTCTTAGACCTTCGATCCTATCAGACTCTTAACAGGATAGGCAGAGACGGGACATTTATGAATTTATGAGCGTATCGTACCTCATGTTTTATTAAGTGTCATAAATTATCTTCATTGGTTAATAACCAGATGTAACTCGTTCGGTTAGTGACCAGTCAGGAATTTGAACTGACATTATTCATATAGAGCTGCAAGGATTGAAAGGGTCCGTTCCGTAAGTCCAAAGTCAATAGGACGAGTTTTTGGTACTTACGAACTAGCAAGAAAAAAAGCGTGGTAGACAGGTGTCTACCACGCGTGAGAAGAGTCTCACTTGGATGTCTGTAATTAGCAATGACCTAAAGAAAGCCGAAGTAAATGCCTCGACGACCCAGAACCGAATATGCAAAGAGAGAGAGAGAAGAACTGGCAAGAAACTTCATGTTCTAATATTGTTTTTTTTTTCATATTTCATACCTAACAATATTATATACTAGTTGAAATGGCAAACTTTGTACCACCTAACAGTCAATGAATGTAGTATATCTTTCGATATTCTTAACCGACTGCGATGAAACAAAACCGAAACAATATATCAAGTTGCACACAATTTTAATGTTTAAAAGTTATCTACATCGGTTTCATATATTTTACTTGATTCGCGCACAACTAATAACTTCTACAGATTTCTTAGGTATATGTATAGATGAGAAGAAACATTTTACCTAGTAAATCAAAATTACGAGTAGGCTTCTCTCATTAAGTGTTGAAAATAGAATTACTTAAAAGTACCTAATGATGATTAATTAAAATGGCTCTCTTAAAATGTATTTAGTCTAACGTGGAAAGGTGAAATAGTTGTAGTTTTCTGGAATTTTCCAATTATCTGCGCAATTTTCTTAATTATTCTTTCAGTAAGAACCTTGTACAAAATATTAGCAAACATTAAAAAATAAGAACTACTTTAAAGATTCTCAAGTTACGGCATAATCCATGGAAATACAGAATTAATTTTATGTAATCTAGTAAACGCACCTCTATAATATATCCAAAATACTACAGATTTGCCAAATATTGTTCTTGATAAGTTCACTGGCGTGTTTTGTAAACCAATACCGATGCGCTACTAGTGCATCGGTATTGATATCGATATTATTTGCCTCAAATTAAAATAACTAATTTCTTAAGAAAACACTACCTAATCAATTTTCAAATTATGGTTTTAAGAATATTTTAAGAATAATTTTCAAACTGGGGCGTATAAAGGTATGCTTTATTCGTGTTACATACATCGATTTTAAGATATCTACCACTGTTTGCTTTCGAATATAATGATGAGTTGGTGTGATTTTTGTGTACTTAAAAAAATATGAGTGTTTCTTTCTACAAAATTGAGATTTTTCTCTTTCAACGCTGATCCTTATTTAATTTGGCCTAACGCCCAAAAGGATCCAAGCTTGTCCATTAAGCTTACGAATGGAGGTAATTATTTGTTCAAATAAAAATAAAAGCAAGTTGTACAGTAACAGAATTTTATTTAATGCAGATTCATCTCGCACTATAGCCGATATTGTACAAAAAATTATAATATCGTTCCGTTCATAATAATAGATAATGATAGGTGATATAATATTACACAAATTTTCACACAGTTACAATCATGAAACACAAACATGTAAATCATTCTCTACACTAGAATCCCTCAAGTTTTAAGTATTTCTCTTCCTTTATTTCTATATTATAATTATTTTACATTACAATAAAATTGGGCCTACCTATTTACGTATGACAAATGCTTCGTAAAAGGACAAAATTTACGTATTACATTCATGAGCACGTTTCGAATTAAAATAAATTAACGTTTCGTTCAACTGCAAAACTTATCATTTTCAAAATGCCGCAAAATATTTGTGAAATATTAAAACAAGTGTACGAATTTCGAATTCCGTGGATAGTATACAACAAGTTTGTCATCTATCTTTTTTATTAAGAAGCTTTATAAATAAGTATTTAATATTTACAATATGTAACAAAAGTTTATCAATAAAACTCGACTCGAGATTCTTTCAGTAGCGTGCAAAGTCGATAACTATTCGATCGTTGTTTAAATTAACACAATAAAATCATTATTATGTTAATAAGGAACTATAAAGAGGTAATAAGATGAATCGATGATTAATAAAAAAAAATGAATTTGGCACTTCGAAGGGCGTTAATTAAAAATAAATGTGCCGAAAGGATCTCGATCGAATCTTACACGATCATTCGTGTCGTCACTACTAACGTTATACAGAAGAAAAATTACGTATATGTTTATAGGAATCCAAAAATATTACCACTACTGTATCTTAAAATAAATTACATTATCTATTACTTAAATTTAATTAGCTATTCGTATACTGGGCACAACTAGTTTTGATTCATGTCATTTTTAAGTGACTATAGGTAATCTATTTTTCTAAGAATAAGTTACTCTATCGACTAATAAATGGAATATTTTTTTTCATACTAAAGCTTTTGTAGTTACGTATTTAGGATTTCCGACGAGACGCAATGGACTTTAATGTTTAAATACACAATATAGAAAAAATTGGTAGGCACGAAACATCGTCTTTAATTTTAAATCGATATAGTCAAATATCTCACAAATATACATAAAAACATTATGGTAAGTATACATTTGCCGAATGCGTCACGCCAGCAAAATATACTGTAAGTAAAAGTCTGTAAATGTATCACTATAATGCGTTTCAAGACGTATACAGACGTTGTACATCAGATTTCGGTTACAAGTACATAATTACTAAGTCTTAATATTTACATTACAATAATTTGTTTCGACACATGCACTGCGACGTACGATTATAAACATTAATGACAACGAACTTGATACTAATCAATTTCGATTTTCGTATAACATTATTTCTGGTCAAAACATTGAGTATTACAAACTCCACATCACAATCTATGTTATCCTACCAACTAGAGAAATATGAAAAAGATGATATTCCCGTAGTCGCAGTGGACGTATTCACACTCCTAGTGCATTTTCGTTTTCAGCTCGCTACCAAACAATTTGAAAGGAAATGAATTTATCTTGATACGAACTATTGGCAAGCGCTCCATCAGAAATAAACCCATACTGTATGTACCTAATCGTAAGAACGGCATCGCAATAATATAAACAAAAATAGTAACTATAAAGAGCTGTAAAACCCACCTCGGTTCGACACCGCGTTTTGGCAGATAAAGTGCGATTTCAAGTGAGCGATAGGGGGGCACGATTCGCACGATAAATAAAAACACAATTCCATTTGAAGCTCAGAGCTGCGGCGCGGCGGCCGTGTCCCGTGTACCTCAGCAGGCGTTCAAGATTTATACACAGAGATGCGGAACAATATATCACGGAACAGTACGCGGGAACTCGACCTATTCCTAGCGTGGAGCAGCCACCGTCCCGATGGAACATGATAGCAGATCACCCGGACAGATAGCGACAGCCTCACAACTAACGCCATGTCGCCTGGACGATAACTGTACGCTTTCTAATGGTTCTATCAGGATATACGGCGAGCGCACGACTCACTCGCCACAGTTACGCAACATCGATGCGAATCGATTAATATTAATCGATATGACTATTTAACATCATCGCCTTATTAACATAATATATTCGTATGTAAGTCAAGCTAAGCGATAAATAAGCGAAGACCGAATTGCGTATTTTTCATCCGAGCTTCATATAATTTATAGTCGACGATGATATCGAGACTGGTTCTTTTATTTGTGAAATAGTGATACGCGGAGTGTGCTCGGTAAGCGTTACTAACGGGAAATTTTGACAATAAATCTCTGGCAGTCGATTGCCTAAGCGTTCGTGTGGGCTGGCGTAAAAATTTATTCGACAGTCGATTTTGATATCTTGATCTCGCGACGTCAAACCGTCGGGGCGTGCGGGGCGAGCGACAATATGACAATCGGATGCATACATCACTAGCTGTGGGTACATGGAGCGCGCTAACTTCCATCTAGCATCGGCCCTAAGACCTACCAAAGCATCGAAACGTTTACACGCGACGACCACCTGAAACAAAAGGAAAAGCGAAATTAATTAAAACGCCAATCATAAAAAAATTAAAAATGCAAATAGCTTATTCGTTTTCGAGATAAATAAATTTAAGCGGGGTTAGCTAAATAGTGTATGAAAAATTTGTTATCGTCGCTGTTGGTTTAGGATAATTGGAAGCATAATTTCAGCATATTGCTGAGGAGATAAATGTGACGATTTTCAGCAGTATTTTCTATTTATACGGCTTGGCACTAGTCGGTAACAATTTAAAATCTAAAGCGCGCGACGATATTTCATCAGATCGGAATACGTTCTCATAAACAAGGGCGGACTTAAAATGCAAATAATTTCGCGCGAGCCCCATGGGCATGTTAAAACAAACTCAGCATTCTAACAGCTTTTCATTATTTATAGCTTACGCTCACGGAACGGCGAAATTTTTTTTTCAGTTCAAGTTAATTTCTAGCGTAATGCGTATTTGATAAAAGGCTGTATCTCCAGCAGGCAGGCTACGTCGAGCCGACTCTGAAATTAAGATGTAACATGATGCGAGAACGAGCAAGAGCAGCTAGATTTATTGCTATACCACTTTGCATATGCTGATTTACAAAGACGGTGGATCTGTTTGGAGCGGTTGCGTGTGTGACAGTTATCATTCAGGTGTGTTATTTAAATAACTGTCGGCATAATGTTGTGGAAGTCACTTTGTTTGATTTGTTGTTATTATATTTATGTGGAACAGTTCGTAATATGTGGGCGAATGGAGCATTTTTAGGTGCAATGTAGTAAAAAATTAGTAGTAAATTAGGCTGATATTTGTGCGTAAAATAATAAGGCAGTTAAGTAAATATAGGAAGGTTTAAACTTTAAAGCTTTTGCTGTAAAAGTAGCATAAAACCGTGAAGCACATAAAACATATTATTAATCAGGCATATTTTAGAAGAATTGAAATGATACCTACCTATTTTTTACATAATATGTTTGAAAAATTAACTACGCTTTATAAAAATCACGTATTAAACGTCAAACCAAGTTTTTAAACAGACATGATTGACCAGTAAAAAAAAATTACACCTTTCTAAAAACTATTTTTGAGATTTTGTTAAGAATTATAAATATTTAGAATCGTTCTTTCATCTCTATACAGTTCGAGTGCTGCTGATGTGGCCCATTCGCGAGGCAGCGCGAGGGAGGACTGTCTGGCGATCCGCAGTCAGCAGAAAGAAACACATAACAGAAACGTTCGAGCTCGCCTCCTCAGCTCACTAGTACAGTGTCTTATTTTATTATTTTTTCAGGGGATTTAATTACTTCATTTTTATAAGACATGTATTTTTATAAAAAAAGCTTCGACAAAAACTAGACGTTGGCCCTGAGTTTTCTTGTTCGCGTATATTTAAATTTTATTTATGCGTTGACAAACGACACGATAACAATTTATACGAAGCAAGTTTTTCAACAAATGTAGGTCATACATTTGATTAAACGCTCATGCAATCAGTACGTATGTAATTTATTGTTGTAAACAAGAATATACCCACGTTCCTCCGGGGAATTCTCACAAAAAGTCAAAGTAGTACAAAAAGGTTCACCTACCATCCCGGTCAAGGAAAGTAATAAAGAAGAGGGACGCGAACCGAATAATTGATACGATTATGTGTTACTACTGCAGAGGAGATAAGGCTGGTACCAGACTGCGCACAATATAACAAACAGACTAAAGGAAAATAGAAAAATCTATAAAGAAATAAAACGCGCTGACTTGACGCAAAATCGCGTTCACGTTCAGAATAAATGCTAATTCCAAATGATGGCACATGTTTTTATTGCGAATCGTTACGTAACGCTTCCAGACATAACCTAAGTCGGCACAAAAGTAAAACGAATGCTCGAGATGCCGCCACGGACGACGACCCGAAATGCGACTAACACGATTTCTATTCTATTTCCAGATGTTGACCAGTATGCACGCAGCATCAAGAACAATGGAAGAAGGGCGCCGGGCGCTCCGTCAAGTGCGAAGGCCCATAAATCCAATAGGACGCGCAATTTGTTGAATTACAGCATGCGCCAGCCAGCCACCGGGCCGACGCGAAATTAGCTCCCACAGAGATAAATTGACGGCGGCCCGCTAAATAAATTATTTGGGAAAACCGAGAAAAAACGGGCGTCTTCCCTTGATAAGGGTTGCGTGTATTCTACCGTGGAAATAATGAATATCGACCGCTGAAATACGTACTCATGGAAGACAACAATCATCAATATCAGTCTTCATGTATCTTTACTTGAACACTAAAAATTGCGTCTTTCAAGATGAAGAGATATATGACAGAACTTCACCTGTACCGATCTCCGAAGAAAAATCGACATTCGCACTTAAAGACTATCCGGTAGCTCTATTAAGCAACCATAAAACATCAATCAAACTTAATGGCCGCCATTTGAATAGAAGCACTTTATAAAGTCAACACCTTAAAAACAAACGAACACAGACTTGTATCTGGTTTAGTAATTAACCAAGCAATTATCACCTAGAAGCCGTTATTAACTCGACCTAGGTATTTCTCACGATATTAAAAAAGTAATTAAACCTCAATAACCGCCACGAAATGGCACCTCACGCGTGGAGACCGCGTTAACATTGGTTTAAACGACATTTTAGTTAAGTTTATTTCTGTCGGGAGCATTTTTGACGAATTCTTACTAATCTGCTGGTGATTATGTAGCTCAGATACAGATGTTTTCTTTAACAAGGAGTTTGAAACTGTCAGCATTGTTATCCAAATAAGCTGCTGTAGTATTTGTTTCATCCTTAAAATTGTACATCTCGAAATTATGTTAATGATCAACTACTTTTAGCTTCTTAGTGATCTGAGTATTGTTGATGAAAGTTCTTTTAGCAATACAAATCCTTTCAAAGCTGTTTTTTTAACGCAAACATCCCTCAAAAGGGTTGCATCACCCTTTCTTTCAACGGGATTAATCTTAGTTGTATATTCAAGATTTAGGCGGCAATAAGAAAGACGCATAGGTGGGCTTACGAAGGGGCGAGACTGGCAAATTGTCTCAGATTCCACCCCAGCCTGTAAGGATTTTATTACATTCGTTAACGCATATAAGATTAATGTGAAAATACTTTACATTTGTATGTAAATTCTATAAGGATTTCAGAGGGTTACAACAAAGGGTTTAAAAATTGTAACCACAAGCTACAATAAAAATTATAAAGAGTTTTCTGAATGGTTTTGGCACAGAGACTTTTATTTAAACGTGCGAGTATATCTAGAACATGAACTTATAGTCGGTCAATTGTTTAAAAAAGAAAAAAACTTAGATAAATTGATTCGGTTTCCATTTTGAAATTAACCGCCATATTGGCAGCAAATACGTAAAAAAATGGAACAACCAATTATAATCGAATTCAAAAATTGGAACAGGGGTTCGTTTTTCAAAGGAGCTCGCCCAAAGTTGCCCCACCCCGCGTACCTGCGCGGAGTGGCCATCAATTTATCTACATCCCCACCCGACGTGTGCGGGCCCTCCTGACGTGAGCCGTCCATGTATGCCGTTACTGTATCGTCTATTGTTAGAAGGATTTCGTCCTAGAGTTTGGTATGGATACCAAAAACTGCTAGTGTAAATGGATGGCATTTATTAGAAAGGTATAGATAGTTAAGAAGAGCGGCCATACCTACATTCTTTGTTTGTTCAAAACAAACCTTCATTTTCAAATATATTTTTTTCCAAAAACTCATATGTAAATTACGTTAGAATCTAACACAATTTGCTTCGCGACCAATATTAATATTAAAAGGGGTACTGTGATTTTTTTCCCGCAGCGATCCGCCCCCCGCCCGGGACATTTATCAGGATTTTGGACGGCACAAGCTAAAATTTTGGACGCTTTAAGCTGGGCGTAAATTTCACAAAACATGACACGACCGCGTGAAAAAAAAAGCGACCGAAAAGTTACTCGAAGCATTTGCTTTTGTGTATCCAGTTTTAATGAAAATGAAATTTTTCTGATTCTATAAGTATTCATTAGAAATAAAAAACCAGCAGCGACAATGTGGCAACATCCGTGTTATTTGATTCACACATTCTCTATTTGAATCTTTTAACAGTTCGATAAAAAATCAATGTTTATTCAAATAGAGTATGGCCAGTAACTCGTTACCCGCCACAAGGCTTCGAGATTTAAAATTCATTATTCAAAATATCAACGGTATTTTAACCTGTAGGGCCCACACTACGCATAAATTCTCATCTCTCAAGACGCGACCAATTATACGGAAGTTTTAAAAACGCGACCGTTACTAGGCGCATGCGCAATCGTTTGTCGCCACTGTGAACTTTCACACTACACGATATTTATATTAATTTTATTTTTGGGCACGGCTAATGCGGTCGACGTGCTCAGACTAATCTTTCTTTTTTCTTGCTATTTATTTCCGTAACAGTTTGTTATGTGCCACCATTAGGTCGGGCATTTGAGGGTTGCAAGCGATAGTTATTTTAGGTTCTGACTTTAGTAACGCCTTTATTGATATTTGTGTTTGTACGTAAATTCGATTTTGTTTACTTACGCGATGTTAAATTCCTTCGAAACGAATCATCACTTACGTGTGTGTTTTGTATTTTCGTGCTCCAAATAAAAACGAACAATGCGTCTTTAGCTTTATGTGTCCACACGGCTCAGCAGACAGCGTCGTATAATATTTACAAAACATTCGCAAACCATTTTATTGCTCCAAAATAAATACTCCAGACAAATATATGCAAAGGCAACCTACACACGATGTAAATTACAGAGGAGACCAAAAAAAAAATTAGTAGAAAAAAAAGTTGGCAAATATTGTAACGAGAAAAAACTATTTAATCCGTAAAGTTTTGTAGGTTGGTAGTAGGGAATAAATCAAGCGGTCGTCGCTGGCGTCGATGCCAAGGAAATAAGATGATATCGAGTTGGCAACATCGCGGAGACGGTGCCTGTACTGGTGTGCTGGCGATGAGCTGCCATTGTTATGGAGAGAGTGTGAGACGCCAGGCGTGAGTATGAAGCGAGAATATAAGCCGATGGAGGTGAAGAAAATAATAATTCAAAACTACATTCAAGCGATTAAATTCCGATAGATGAATTGTTCATATATATTGACGACTTGCCGATATTTGTATCTTCATTGATTTTTAATGAAGATACAATTTAATGCTAAGTAGTAAAAGTAAGTGCTCTTTTCTATTATCTTTCAGCCAGAATCTTTAGAATTAAAACTCTTTTGTTTGACTACATTATGTTTCATTTTGACGATATGCCAAAGCTACATTGCCAGAAATTCGCAAAAAAGGTAAATAATATAGAACACATTTATTTTGTTTTCCCATTTGATACGTTCTTGAAAACAGAACAAATTTGAAGTTTACTGCTAAAATTTTTAATACACTCCATTTCTGAAATAGCAATAGTGCCACCTTCAAGAAAATTATTTAAGTGCGAACTCATGGTATTGAATCCCCATATTTCAGTTGTGAGTGCTTAGTGGTCGAGGACACACGCTATAAATCTCCGTATGATTTGTAATAAAACCTCTCCACTTTACTGAACGTCTTTGTAGAGTATCTGACGTTTATTAAGTACCTATGTGAATGTTTTTCTTGTCTTTTTGCTGCAATAAATACAACAATTTCTCTCTTGTATATTCGTGAGGTGAGCAAAGGGTAATCGGGTGTCAGTCATTGTGCCAAATCGTGATAATTTGTGTCGGTTAAATTTAAGAGCACTTGTTTATACTATGGTATTATTTTCATATAGAGAAGTATTGGTTATAGTACCCAATTACTTTGTAACTAAACTCCAGCCCATAGTTAATTTCAGAACTAAACCATCACTGCTAAATTTTCATAGGTTTCTCTAAATATAAGTTTAATATTGTAGTCGTTACCGATACGGTATGTATTTTTAGATACATAATTGGAAAAGTTGTATTGACTTCGTTTTCTTTCTACATCTACTAAAAAAATTTTCAGAGACATCTCCAATTTGTAAGCATATCCGTCCCCGTGATTTATTTTAGTAGTTTTCCCGAAGATTTATGGATATTACTTAGAACTATATACTGGATTACTTGAAATCGACTTTATTTTGAAAATACTGTCAAAACTCGATGGAGTGCCACTCTCAATCAGACATTAATTTGTCGACCCGTGTGATCCATCTGTACACATATGTAGCCTATACATGTATGTTTACCATAAAGTTGATTTGTGGCGCCCTCTCCCGGAGCATCGGCAAATTATAATCCTTCTTCCACAACAAACGGGCAGTGGATGAAAACAATTTTCCCTCGAAAAGATTACATCCCGTCCGTCCTTTATTACATCTTATCACGAGATCTAACAATAAACTATTTTTCACAATATTATTTAGTGAGGTCGTCCCTTCACACTTTCGTTTTTTCTCCCCTTTTTCACGGAAAAATAAGAGTCGTGACCATTCATCAACAGTGACGGTGCTCGTTACCGAAATCACGTTTATCATAGATCTCTTGTCTAAGGTTTTAGTTTTCTTCACAATATTTAAGATCATAACCACCATTTTATAATCGTTCAATTTAGGACTCATTTTCTTACACTACAGGTTTCATTTTTGTTTGTCATCTATTAGATATTAAGGCGATACTTTCGAAGACACCGCGGAGAAGAGTCGCGAGCCACACACGACGAATTACGAGCGAACCCGGGACGCGAGCTGAGTTATGTGACCACGATATATAATATTTATGAATTATGTTTTATACTTGGTAAAACCTAGTTAGTTTTGGAGGTGGGACTACTTAAATGTAGACACTATCAGGTAATGTAAGTACGACTAACAATCTCTTTTTTATGTTTTAAAATTTTATTATCGATAACTTGGCAAAGTAAAGCTACTTAAAAATGATATAGTAACTAAAATGAAGATACACATTACAGATTTTAAAGACATTTGTCATGAAACCTACCTAATTCCATGTTTCATAACAAAAGATTTTTTTAAAACGAAGGATCTGATTAAAATTAATCACTAGATCGTCGTCACCTCCACCAAAACATTCATTAACAAATCTTCCTGCTTGTTATTGGCAAGTTTTACGGAAATATATCATTCGTTAGCTAAACAAACGTAATATTTTGCTTTTAAACACAACGTGGCTGAAAGACTAACATACATATCTTCTATATATTCTTTGATGTTATTTCAGTTTTCTTTTGACGCAGATTCGGCCATTTCACCAAAGTTGTTCATAACCTACGTAGATAGAGGTTCTTAGTGATCCGATGTTGTTTCATTCCGCAATACATCCCACACTTCTAAATTTATTACTGTTATTTTTCTGTAAATACGACATATAACTGTCTCGCTTTCATTACTTACACCATCTATACATCATCGAAGAGTTATAGAGTTCCTCGAAGTAAGTGCATATAAATTTTAATGTTTTTTGACAGTTTAACTGAGTTAAGTACTTTTAATATTTTTCATCAATGTTACTACAGTGATTATCGATATTGAATATTGTACTGATGTCATTATTCTTTACATAGAGTTGGTTGATGAGCACTCTTAAGCTTTGAATAATTTTTGGGACAGTTAATACACACATCAAAAATAGAAAAAAAATAGTTTGAAGAAGGTTTCTAAGGCTCCAGTTGTTAGCATTACTGGACTACCAGTCATATCATCAAATTCACAAAAGCCTTTAAAATCATGACCAAGAAGATAGATTTAACTACAATTCACATTATTCAATAGTAGACTGTCTTCATTACTCCTAATAGCGATTCAGTACCAGTACCTACATAAAGTAAAGTTTAATACGAAGGCGGTATCAAACCGTCAGCTATGCAGCTAAGATGGCGTCGCGACACGATTTGTCAAAAGGAAAACAAACAGCCCAGAAATAGTTTGAGTTGACAAGTTTATAGCTGCTTCGTCCCGCCCGAGACTATGTTACGAAATTATTCTAACAGTGAAGGAATTTTATTCAACACCCAACACCCGGGCTTTTCCGCTCGCTTCCTTACTGATTTACATTGTATTTGTATCGCCGTGTTTGCGTTTTGTTGATAGCTCAATGACGCACTTAGTTTATTTGTACTTGGTAGATACAGTGTGTGGTTTTCCTTCAATATTGTACAGGTATTTAAGGTTAGTGTTGAAAGTTTAAGAAGAATTTACGGAAGAGCTAACTCTTTCAAAAATTCATACTTCGTTTAATTGGTAATGAATTAGATAAGATGGACATTATCACCTCATTAGTTAGTGATTAAAAATTACTCGTTATCTAGTCTGTTTCCAATTTAGCATCTAATAATATTAAATTATCTAAAAGAAAGAAGTCTAGAAAACGACAAGAACAAAGTAGATATACGCCTGTAACAGCATGTATCACGATGACACAACCTAATGTTATTCTAATTAAACAAAAAAAAAGACCATATCTCACAATCCCAAATAATTTGCTACTCTAAGATAGATCAAGGCAGGTAATAAATATTAAAAAGTCGACATAAACAAGTCCAAACACGTAACTAGTTTCTGCGGATATTTGTCTAAGCAAAAACCGTTGGATACGGAGGGAAGAGCTAAGGCTTGCCGATACTCAACGCTTTATATTTAAAAAAATCACGACTTTTTAGCATAATCAATGTGCATATAAATCGATACGTGATTTATGTTATGTCAAACTAATAGATGAACGAAGTAAAAATATATCTCATGCATATTCATTTTATATCTTCTACTTTATTTTTGTTATTTAATTTTACACAAGATTTTTAAGACTCAGGGAGTAATAGTGTGAGGAGTATCCTATTTACATATTTTATCTGCACTACAATTATAAACATGTAAAAAAATCTCTGAAAGTACTTGTTCGATTCCTGAATTTTTTTCACCGATAGAAAGCTGCTTTATTCCTGAGTGACATAGCCTATATTTCTATGTCCGGGATGGAAGACGCGGGCCAAAGCCAGTTTTAACTAAATATAAGTCTAAACTTTGTTCTCATCGTAACAATCAATGGTGTTTCTTTAAATATATCCAGCACGATACGAATTACTTGCAATAATTGTATTTAATCACTCCGTGTCATTGTCGGAGTAATTAGAAAAATCCAGTGACAATAGGAGTTTAATTGCAAGTTAAGTGGGTACATTAAGAACTTTGTGGGTTAGTAAACTGCAGAATTTAAGAAAACATTATCAAGTAATCTTATCTCAGCATAAGTAGCAATTGCACATCTTATTACGGCTGTATAACATAAATCATTAGCTGCATATGGTAGTAGAGACATAAGATGCTTTTGTAGATAACCATTCTGATGATCAATATATGACGATCAAGATAATTTGTTTATTGTCAGCTGAAATTTTATATCTGAATTAACAAATCATGAGCAGTTTTTTCTCCCCAGTAAAACTAATTTTTACAACCCCACAAGCTTAGCGACAAACGCAGGTGTATATTGTGAGTGTGCGGCCTTCCTACGGAGGGTCGTTGAAGTTAGTCGCGTAACAGCGCAACAAGAATAATACAAAATGTTTTTCATTTTCTTTATGTCACCCTAGACAGTCGTAAAGGCATTAAGCGTGACCAAACTTTTGTTTGATACGGACAATATAAGTATGAGCGCATTGCTGTATCTGCCTTAGACTTGAGTTTAAAATTTGAAGAAGTTCTATATTTTAAAGTCTTGAGATTAACCTGAAGTCTTGATAATAAATAAAAGAGGTCAGATGATAATATATAATAGAAACATGAAGAATCTTCATTCTGATTTAAAAAACACAGCAACAAAACCAGGTACCTATACCTATCAGTCGTAGAAATAAATTAATTTATGAATGATACCAAAATTTTGTTTGATATTGACAATATAATTAAATTATGAGCGCATTGCTGTATATGCCTTTGACTGGAGTTTAAAATTTGAAGCCCTTATTTTAAAGTTTTGACTTTAAATAATTACGAGAATAAAACAATTTAATAATAAATAAGAAATGTCTGAGTATAATGCAATAGAAGCAGATGAAGATTCTTGATTGTGATTTAAAGAACACCGTTTAAGATAAAGCAACCGAACTAGCAATCTTAAGAATAAATTAGTATATGAATGTTGTTTATAACGATATGAAAATATCTTATCATATACTTGTATATGGACGACTTAACCAAGATCTTTAAACTTTAAACGTTTTCAATCCTCTAGATTTAACCGACTTTCTTTCATCATTGACGAAAAATATATCTGTAGTATCTACTACAAGCTCCAATGGAATGGTGATGACATATTTGGGACATATGGTCGACATATTTAAAGATGTTCTGTTGTTAATTAAACTGATAAATCATACTTAATGGAAGTCCTTTTGCCATAATTTACAGCTTCTTTAAATATAGTTAGGATTCATTCATTACTTTTAACTTCATTTAAGATCTTAGACGAAAACTTAGCAAAGTGATACAAGATGAGAAATTTTCGCCCCTCGCAGTCCTAAAAATCACTATTCGTGACAAAACTGGTAACATCCCCATACATACATATGTTTTATAAGTTCCCAGTGATCGGGGAAAGTGGGGGAAAAGTGTAGATTGCCCCTTACGCACCATCGGTTTATACAAGACCGATTTTATTGTATTAGGATAGTAGTAACAAGAAATAAGAGCGATTTCCTCAGCTTCATCACATTTTCTTTCCGCTTCTATGGTTTGTGAATGACTTTCTCTGAGTTTACTCTTTTGTGGTGATTGGTGGTTCGATGAATAGAAATGTTATTTGTCAATTTTCGTCTGTCTTTTGTTTTGGAGCAGAGAAACAATGAAGAGTAAGTACATTCAAACAAACGGTGTAACAATATTATATAGCAAGAGATGATTAACGTTTTTCGTTTTTATTCTAGATTTTTTGATGAGTTCAATACAAAAAATTACGTAAGTAGGTAATGGGCAACGATGCTAAGTTTTCTTTTAATTTCAAAATAATGTAGACAGCACTGCATTTTATCTGCAACTCAATTTCCAAATTAACTCAGAACAACACAGGGATGTCATTACATTACCAAATTGCTCAATTTTAAATTCAGACACGAATCGTTTGTGTCGTCCCTACTTAGTAAAGTCGCGATGGAGCGGGAAGGCGGAGAGTTCCCGACTTTACCCTAGTAATTACTTTATTAGGTGATGCCGGAAGACGGTCGGCCGCAAAATATGCCAGCGTGACAGCCCTACCGAAAAACGGCCACTTCTCTAAACGGTAAGTATCAATGAGGTTTGTTAAATATTTAAGGAAAGGTTTTCTGGATTATGTATGCTGGAAAAACTGAAAAAGGTTGGATTTAACGCAGAATAAGTGAATGATTGGAACTTAGACGTCACAAAGATGAATGACTATAGGTCAGATAAAAAGTAATAAACCAAAAAGCCAACCTACCTACCTAAATCACGTTCGGCCACTCAAACAGGACACAGGAGCACTTTAACGACAAATTAACAACTTCAATTACTTACAACTACCGGAGCGCTATCGCAACAGCAATGAACTAGCGACTGCCACCCGGACCTACCTGTGGCTCGCTCCTAATAGCCCGGTAATAATATTTTATGGCCATTACCTTTGTAAACACGGATAAAACGTTCTTACGCGACCTCCACCGCGTAAAAAACGAGCGACAATTGCGTTAGCGGGATTCCTTTTTTTTCCGAAAAAAAGACAAAAGAGCGTGAACAAAACGGTCTGTTTTTGAATTTAGTGTTCCTTTTTAAAATTCGTTTCTCTCTGCTTTCACATTTTTTTTTTTGAAAAGATGACAATCGACTTTTGAAAGTACAAAAAAAGTAGCGAAAAAGTTAGCTTTGTTTGATGAGAGTGTATTTGTTTCAATAGAGAAAGCTTGATGCAACGACAGCAAAGTATCGTTCTAGGAAGTCGCCGACGGGATGGGGATGTGCCAAAAAGAGATAAAGTACTTTTATTGATCTATACGGACGTTCGGGCGGCGCGAGTGTGAGTTGAATGAAACGAAGATAACTTGCCGCCCCAACTTGTTTTGTCCTTTTTTCCCCCGCGGATTTTTGGTGGTGGCATCCCTCTCGGGCCACGTGACCTAAGCAGGGTGTAACTCACCCTACAGCGGCCATAACTTACTCATAGCGATAGGCGGTACGGTCACGAAAAACATGTCTACATTATTCTTATTTTTAATTTCTTTTTCGTTACATATTTTAGGCTTATTTTTTATTTGAAGCTTGAGACTTTTTTAGCGTGAAATATTTAATTTTATCACTGAATTGGGATTTTAATTTTGTAGTCGGAATGTTCATTATTCTTATTAAAAATCTTACTGTGAACTATTTCTTAAAACGTCTGCTAAGCACAAAGAAGAAAAAAATGTTGTGTAATTAGAGAAAGTAACACAAAGGAGTATTTAATAACACAATAAAAACAGAACATTAATATCATAACCATACCGGGAAATAACTTTTTATTTGGTGCTGTTCAGCCCAAATGTGCATCTCATAAATTTCGTCTCTCCTTCAGTATTTCTTTCTCTGTCTTGATTTATTTTTTGTCTTGTTCTCTCCCTCGTTTTATTAACTGGCTAGCTCAATTCACTTGAGTCTTGTAGCTATTTTATTGTTCATCAAAAAGTGTATTAGAAATCTGTTGCCAATGTGTTTTGTAGCCGTCCGTACATTTGTAATAAAGCAAAATTAAAATTGATGTCGTCTCATTCTTATGAGACTGAAGTATTATTTTAATGAAAATTAACGAGAGGAATAAATTCGACAAATTGGCCAAAAAAAAAACAATCTGCTTTAAATTATCGTAATTTCAAAGAAACCGCTTACGATCAATAAAAGTGTGTGTTTACAATATTAATGTAAAGTAGCAATAACATCCACGAGCTAAACAATCACGGGCCGAGGTGTTAACTGATCGTAAACGTCAAGTTAACGATGACGATGATCGTAAACGTGTCGTAAAACAAATAATTAGCCGCTGTTAACTTCGACGATACTGGTTGCAGAGATAAAAACACTAGAGTGGGGAAAAAACGACTCGAATTGATATCGATTTTTTTTTTGTTGTGTATGGGTGGGTTTTGTTTTGAATATTTCTTGTTTTGTTTTTTTTTTTTACCGGTTATTAATTATGTATGCCAGTATGCACTAGATATACAATTAAGTTCAAAATTTAGCAATGCGTTTTTTGTTTCTGCCGTAATGAATTAGAATTTTACTTAGGTAGGTAGGTATTAATAAAATATAATTATGAATACTTATTGTTTTTATAGTAGGTACCTACACACCTAAGAACTTGTTTTATATTATTTAATAATTGCTGTCATCAATGTATTTGAGAAAAGTTTGTTTAGTTGTGTAGTGTTTTGTTCTGTGGCGCCATCTATTACCGAATAGCGGAGTCATAAATGATAATCGATACGAAATTTCCTGGCTTGTGAATTTATTTAATTGATTATTAATTAAGGAATTCTGATAATGTTAATAGTATTAGCGTGTAGGATCCACAAAATCGAAAAACTGGTTAGTATTATAATTAATTAATACATGAATAGTAAGTAGGTAACAAGCCTAATGAACTTATTATATCTATTCTAATGAAGCTTCTGTATACTCCTTAAAATTAAAATAAAGCTTCGTCTGTATTAACATCAACAGAAAAATCTGCAGTAAGTATGAAAGTAAGCTTTTCGAAGTGAAAAACGAGAAATAAAACACTACCACTAGAAAAAAAGACAAATGAAAAAAAAGCCGCATCAAAATATAAACAAACATAACTCATTGACACGCAAAGTTATTGATGAGTATTAACTTTTCCAAGTTATTCAAAGAGTGAAACCAATAAATTATTTAGTAAAGTTATAAAAGCATTAGTTAATATGTACATTAGCACATCGACGCGGTAGACAACTTGACGCCCATTTGAATGAAGCTTTATAGCCTCATAAACCACCACTTGCGGTAATAAAGTGATTTATCCCATAAAATAACAGCTGATCGCCGTGATTACGCACAATACGAGCGAACTCATAATTTTACAGCCAATTTACAAACAATAAAAGTCGTTCTCTTGTCTTACACGCCCATTCGCCCTCCGATATCTCCATATTCGACGGCCGAACGTCGTAACTCGTAACTTTTATAACCCAATAAAACCATAACCTCGGTCCTCCAAGTTAGAGACTTATAACTCGCAGTTGCCGATTGTAGATGGCGCTCATCGCTCAACGACCGTACCGCCATCTGTGAGTGAGTTCGTGAAGCTTTTTATGAGCCATTTGAGGTCGTCACGTCGTAAAGTTGATGTTTTATGGGTTCGATTGATGCCGCTAGTGTAGCACTGCGGACGAATTACATTGCCGTATGGATTTCGAATGTTTTATTATGCATTCTGTGATGCCAGTAGTTTTTATTTTAATCATTTAAAATATTTAACGACTGAAATTTATGTAGTATTTATTTGTACAATTAAAATGAAATTCATGAAACATGTTTTGTGTATTTGTAAGTGTACATAATTATTCTCGTTTTCGTTTGGTGCAGATTCAAACAAATATAATTATTCAACAATGAAATGACAATCATTACTCAATCAAAATTGGTAAGAAAAAATAAGTGAACAAATAACAAAATAGTCTAAGACACGTGGTGTTATAGCCAAAAACTTAGACAGATAGTTTGTAATAAACGTACCTACCTACCTACTAAGAAAGAATTTTCTTAGTGCAGGTTTAAGAAACCCAAACAACTTGAAAGAGAATTCAGAAGTGTATTGTCGTGTTATATGAAGTGCCTGGCAATATACGAACTGTAAATTGCATCATAAACATCCGCTCGTGTCCCGCCGGCGGATTTTCCCTCGCTCTAACCGTTTAGTACCTTAAACGGCCGCACCCGAGTGGTGGCGTGACCATATATTGTTGCGCGCCATCTAGCGGCGAATGACGGAACTTCTTAGACCTCGAGTAAGGTACTTCGTTTACGAAACTTTGAAACCTGTTTACGTCGAAAATATGATGAATAAAAATATACGGTGCATTAGCATAATGATTATAGGTTAATTGAATGTCGATTTTACAAAGATTTAAACTAGTTATTAACTTAGAAATGAAGATGAAAGTTCAACAAGGTCACTAGATGGCGTTACTATAGAGTTTGTTGCTAAACTTTACTATGAATGAAGGTACGCACCTATTTACACTTGAAAAATATATACTTTTTCAGGCTATTGAAAGTATCCTGTTATATTTTAAATAGTGTTACGTAGAGAAATAGTTCATATTTTAATCACGATTTTTCCAGCTAAGCAGTTGGGTTGTTTTGGAAGCTGTGCCAAGATTAATCTTGGCAAAGCTTGAAACGACTAGGTATGTTGGTAGGGATATGAATAAAATATTTAGGTTAGATACCTATATGTTGCAATCCTGGGAAAGTTACCATGGCACTAGATATTTGCTGTCATAACAGCCTACTTAAATAAGCTTAAAAAAAAAGTTTTGGAAGAGCAGCTAAGATGGATACTATATGTTAAATTAACAGATTTACGTTTAAAATACTACAGTGAGGCCGTGTTTCTGAATTGAGTACTTATTATTAGTTAAGAAAGTTTAGTTAAATTTTGACAGATTTTCAGGCGCCTGCTAGTTTGAGAAATACCTGAAAATGTATAATTCTGAATAGTTGCTCAACTTAAAAAGGATAAGCAGGTCGTGTCTGCTGAATGCCTGACAAGCTGTAGGCCCGACAATCACAGGATTGATACCCTGACATATGAAAATCGTAACCGTTGAAAAGATTGGACGGACGTCGTTGCCCAGCTGTGGGACAATACGGGCTAATACCTAATAAAAATAGCAATAAAAAAAAAATGTTTTAGGTAGCAGGCACGTAGATACTTGGCAATATTTTATGTTTAAGATAAAACATACATAGTTGCAAATGACTTTAGGTTTACCTTTCAGATTGTAGGTACAGGAGACATTGAAAACCAAACTAACTTATAAGAAAACAAGAAAAACTACATACCTACCTATCAGAAAACCGAATGACAAATGTACCCAGTTAAAAACCCACAAAACCGGTTTTATTTACTACCACTTTAGACCTAGTTTATATGAGTACAACTTTAACGGGCAACGGCAGATCTCAAGACCGTATTAAACCCAGATTATGCACAAAACAGTTATTTAGCAAAACTTTCTAAAATCCCATAATTACATTCAGTAACAACTAATCCTGTGCCAAAAGTTTCCCCGAAACAACATAAATTCGATTTAAAAACTTACTCGATATCTAGGGTAATTATAAAAGAGGGGGTGAGTGACAAATCCTCGAATAAAACAACAAGGAAATAATTCCGGGCATAAATCGTCCTCCCAGTGTGAATAGAATAGCAATTATTTGGTTGAGTTGGTACTCCTGAGCGCTACTAGGGGTCCTTAGAAAGTCACTTGATTATCACTCGAATGGGCGTCAAAGATGGAAGTGGACATTACAGTGACAAAATTTGATTTGTACTTATCTTTTATCAACATACTTTTTTAGGTAAATTTTATAACATTAGGTACTAGCTTCGGCCAGCGGTTTTACCCGCGTGGAAAAACAAATACATGTAAGTATAGCCTATGACACTCAGTGATAAAGTAGCAGTATAAGCTGGTGAAAGAATTAAAAAAACATTGGCCCAGTAACTTTTCAGTTTACTCATTACAAACAAAAACACAAAAATCCAAATTATTTACAATATTATTATTAATAGTATAGTCTTGACCAGCCTTGACTTCACACACTAAATCTTCCTCATTAATTGTTTTTTTCTATTAGTGAAAACTGCATCAAAATCCATTGCATGGTTGAGGAGTTAGCGAATATTAAACCTTTACAGAAAGTAAATATCCGTAGCACATGTGACACATACACTGATAAGAATTTCTTTGATACCATTAAAATTTTAGGTTTCGGAATTGAAGTCCAATTTATAACTTATCTAAACTTTCAAATTCACGAACACACTTATTCAAACATACTCAATTTTTATTCACTTTTTTTGTCTCCCTTTAAAGTCACCGTTCGTCAAGTTGGAACTACAATAGTGATAACCAAGAGAGATTCAAATTAGACCAATGAGGTTCAAACCCTTAGTACGATTCACACTCGAACCCGACCACTATTATGAGAACTACCGCACATTTCCTGAACACTAATGTTATTGGCACTCCAGGAGTGTTTCAGCGATATGTCAGGGCTCTCGCAGGGATGGCCAACCTACGGTAATGACAGGGTTGGCGGTCGCAAAAACAATGTTACCCCAAAGATATCCAAAACAAGGATACTTATCATTTTTAACTCTCATAAATTATATGTGGGTCGATTTTCCCTTTCGAATTCTGTTGAATTATTTGTGTGAGTTTTCTTTTTCAAATGGTGGGTTAGAATTGGAAAATATTCGTGTTGAAAATACTGTTTAGTTCATAAAGAACCGCTGGTTTTAAATTTAGCTAAAGATTTAACAATTAGTTAGTAAGGGGAAACAGGCCGAAAGAGAAAACACACGACAGTAACAGAGATCAGTCAGCGATACGCTTCGGTAGTTCAGATATCCGGGATGGTATCAATTACTGAGGAGACAGTCCCCTTTGATAACTTTATTTTATTGAATTCGATACGTTCTTTATTTTATTGACTGTGATAGAATAACTCAATCAAAAACAAAAGCCAAACACTTTAGATTTTTTTTTCCCTCGTTGAATCAGTAAAAACTATTGTAGGTCTGTACAAAGGCGGACTTAATGCCATACAAATTTTACCAGTCGACCTTAGGGTGGTGTAGAAACAAAAGATGGCAGGTGCAACTTAATAGAAAGACAAAAATTATTAATCTCAAGAGTCTCATAAAAATCTCACGTCTGTTATCTGTGTTTGTTATACTCCTCTAAAACAAATTGACTGATTTTTAGTGTATATGGCAGTTCTGAGAATTGATCGTGAAGGACTTTTTTCATTCTCAGCAACCCCTCCTTTTTAAATCGCAATATTTATTTTAATATATACCTATGGCAGAATTACGTTCAGCTAATAATAGATAGACAATATTAGTAGAAAACAAAAATGCCAAAACCAACTTAGATGCTCAAAAATGTTGATGAACTCTGCTCTAGAAACTTAAGACTCGATTACCATCAAGAATACAGTCGCAATGAAAATTCCAAACCTACTTTAAGCTCACTGCATCCCTATCTTAACATTTCACAAGAATTTCAAGCCAGGGGACAGCCCTATACAGGGGTTACAGTGCTCTATGGGTTACAGTAAGTATGCAATCTCGTTGTTCCTTTCATTAACATTGTCACGTCGTACGTGGGGTCGGCCATCTTTAAAAGTTTAAACAAAGTTTTCCGATTGTTGTGAAGAATTTAAATAATTATGTAAATAAATAATATAATAGCATTCTGAATTTAAATTGGCCGTTGATTTATTGTATTATCGAAATACAAATAAATTGAATTTAATAAGAATGTATTGTGTTTGTTGACAGTTAACATATAATCGACATTCCGATGCGTCTTGATCTTTTGATCTTTTTTATTAACCTATTAACAGCCCACGTCGGATATATCCAACCAATACTCTCGCGTTTATACCGCCCGAGTCGAACATCCACGACCAAATACTCCAACTCGTCAGCACGAGCTAAAGGAGATTGAGTACCCAGTCGCAAACACACGACCCTGGTGAATACGTCACGAAAACAGTTTTATGACCAATCCGACGCAAGCAGTCAAAGGGAAAAAATATTTAGGACGTGTTACGTTCGTATTAATTTGCATTCTAATTAAGATAGCAGTAATTCGCATCACCAAAAGACAATTACATAATCTAAGAACACAATAACACTATTAAATAATACAAAACCGGTGCGAACGCCCCCAACTTTAATCAGCCCCTTAAACAATACCACTAGGAGCGAATCTCGAACGCAATAAAGAAACTCGGATAAAAATAAATTAGCGTATCTCTGTGAAAGACTGATGGGGGTCGGAGAGACCCCGGCTAAGGAAAAAGTTGAGGGGTTCAACCCTTCCGTTTATTTACTTCCAACGCCCTCTGTCGCTACATTTTGATAGACTTTTTGTTTGTGCTTTACAAATCTAGATCGGCTTTTGTTTTGAGTTGGTAGTGACTAGAATAGCTTATTATTTTATTGACATCACGTCTATATTTCACTATGGGTCATCAGATAAAAAACGCGTACGTACAGGGTGTGTCTGACTTCGACGCGCAAACGTGTACCATGAATATCCCCATTGCTGGAATTTTTCGTCGGCTTATTAATATTTAAAAAAAAAAAGTTTTTTTTTTAATCTAAACTGTGCAAAATCTTTATTCTAATCACCTCGATGATATTTAAAGTGTGCCCAAAAGTCTGGTGGCGTTGTCAAATCAAGGCAATGCTAAAATCTGATATAAATATTTAAAATTGAATCTAATATATAATGAATCCATGATTTGTCAAAATAAATTTAAAAAAAAAACTAATCCGGTACAACCTATACCAAGAAAAATCCATTAACCCTTTGCCCGACCCAGAAATCGAATTGAAGATCTAAAAAATATTTAGCTCATATGCTTTGTTAAAAAATACAGCTAGCTAAGTTTTAGGCTTTAATATTATAAAGGTCACCACACGCAGGACCGGTTAAGCAAACGATCATCTCATAGGTTGACCTAGAAGATACCTACTACTACTCATAAAAAGTAAGTAAAAGACAATCAGGAAGGTGATGATAACGGCACAGCTGCCACTAGAGGTGGCCATGTTAATGTCGATGCCTATATTTAGATACAATTTAGATATATTCTGTATCTTAATACCTAGGCTAAGAAACATATATATCCAATTAAGTCTTTTATCTAAATGTCGAAAGATATACGACTTTAATTGATGTGTGAATTATTTAAATTGGCAGACATTGTTTTATTCATATTTATGGACTGTCTTCGTTCTTTCCAAGTGTTTATATTTAAATTCTAGATTTATAGGTTTTAAATGTGACTAATGCAAAGATTAATTTTAGTATCAAAGATTAGTGTATCTATTATATAGCTTCTTTTTTTTATAAAGTGAATGTGAGAGCACTGTACACTTCCCAGTCTGAGATAATATCTAATTTGATTAATTTTTCTATTATTATTGTTATTTGCTTATTTTGTACCTACATGTTGACTTTTCTAACACGTTTTCAAGCAGAATTTAAATTGAACATTGAATTTAATTAGGTAGATAGTCTACACTGCACTGTTCTTTCATATCAATTAATATTATAAAAAGCATGCAAATATTGTTAAATCTATATTTTTTTTTTAGAAGTGGATTTATTTCCCGTTCTCCATAGTAAACGACCAATTGGAACCCTGCACTGGCTTATGACATTATTATGTGCCCAGTTTGCCCTATTTTGAATTAAATTGAAGTAAATCTGGAAATATAAGTTTAACTTAAGAGCCGGTTGTAGTCACTGAGTATTAAGTATGAACTCCCCCCGAGTCTATGTCGATTTCGTAACAACGGTTTCATTTTTATAAAAAAGAACAATAACTAGTCAAGATTTTTGATTTTGCGAGACCCTTTTAAAAAATAACCTTTATTATTTTTAGCAACTTTTAAATATCTCTGGGACGTAATTTCGTAGACATACACGTTTGAAATTGTAAGTTAGGGTCATATTCGCGATTTTTTTTATCTAACCAAGTAATTTATATCATGTTTTTATTTTTGCCAGTTTGGTCATATAGTAAATTTTAATTAAGTAAATTTTCACGGTGTTCTCTTTTATTTTTCTGGATGTCCAGAGGTTTAAAAAAGTTCAAAATAAGTTGAACCTGGCCTTAAGGAAGAAATGACGTGAGTAAATATTTTTACCACTGTGAATGCCACTAGTAATTTATGCGCTCACAGCCTTTTTATTAAGGTCATGGAAGTAGCAAATGAAGCCATAAATTAAATCGTTATTTAATTATGTTTATGCTTAAAAATAAATAATGTATAAATTTTGTTGAGTGGTTTTAATTTGAACGTTTGAATTTTTGAGTAGCACGACAGCATTCGTGATTGAGTTTGTGAAGGATAATCGATATATATAAATCTTTTTAAGGGCCGATTCACAAAGGCAAAGAGGCCGCTAGGTTTTATGAACCTTTCATGCGATTTTGATCTTTTAAGGATGAAGATAAAGTATAAAATTATTTCACTCTAAAACTACTCGCCAAGTCGCTTCCGAGCCATTGCGGTGTAAATCGGCCCTAACTACCCTGTAGGTTAGACTTCTAGAAAATTTACTAATAGTTACAACAAAATGATCATCGTCAATCAAATTGTCATCGAAGTCATAACCATAATGATCGATGATTGTGGCATAAACAAAACCTACCTTTTCTTTTTAGTTTTTATTATTGAACTAGCTTTTGCCCGCAGCTTCACTCGCGTACTTAATTTATAGCCTATGTCACTCAGGAATAAAGTAGCTTTCTATCGGTGAAGAAATTTTAGCAATCGGACCAGTACTTCCAAAGATTAGCTCCTACAAAAAAAAAGACTTTACCTCTTTATTATATTAGTGTAGATAGCTAGCGCTTAACCACTATATAACCTGATGAATGAACGCTTACCGCGTTGAGGTGTAGGTGTGTGTAAGGGGTAGATCGCCGTCCCGTAAGAACTGACCCCGAGTGGACGAAGACGCGCTACGTTTTACGTGCGCCACAAAGAGATGTTACCAAAGTGAACACTACCAACTAGGGCTAATACCTGCTAAAGCATCTTGTTTGAAAGAGTTACCGTGGCCTTAGAACGTAAAGGTTTACTGAAGGACCACAATTGTGTTAAAGTCAGTAAAACTCTGACACTAGCTCCACCCAGAGCAGGTAAAGTTATATTTGATGATTTCTTACAATCATCATTTCAGCCGATAGACGTCCACTGTTGAACAACACAGATGGGCTTAAGTCAGTAAAACTCTCACACTAGCTCCACCCAGAGCAGGTAAAGTTATATTTGATGATTTCTTATAATCACCATTTCAGCCGATAGACGTCCACTGTTGAACAACACAGATTGGCTTAAGTCAGTAAAACTGTGCCACTAGCTCCACCCAGAGCTGGTAAAGTTATATTTGATGATTTCTTATAATCATCATTTCAGCCGATAGACGTCCACTGTTGAACAACACAGATGGGCTTAAGTCAGTAAAACTATGACACTAGCTCCACCCAGAGCTGGTAAAGTTATATTTGATGATTTCTCATCATCATCATCATTTCAGCCGATAGACGTCCACTGTTGGAAATAGGCCTTCCCAAGTGCCGGCACAATGAACGGTCCTGTGCATCCTACATCCCAAGGATTTCCGCAACCTTCACCAGATAATTTCCAACATCAAAAAAAGGCCAAAATCCACACTAGCAGGAGACTATGGTCCTATAACTTTGTCAAATTCAACAAAGACCCGTAAATCAGTTCCAAAAAGACCTATCTTATTAGCAATTTAAGTGCATAGTGGTCGCAATGCAAATGCCAGGAAACTAGAGGTTACAGCACTTACAGCTAATTTTATTCACCACCCTTCGTGTTCTAATTCATCCCCTATTTACATGCTAGGAATGCAGGTGCAAGTGCAAACGTGACCGGGTCGATAAATCGGTGCGATTGGGATATACAGGGTGTTTCCCAGTTACTGGGTAATGGACTACTAGAGGTCGGTTATGAAGTCACTTCATGTAAATTACAGGACTATGGAAGCCGTTGCAGTTGGCTTTTAAACTAATATTTGTGAATAGACTATATAGATTAATTTTAATTAAGATACAGGAACAGTAGCCTCCCATAAGGTAAACCGATAACCTAATGAGGTAGGTATCCAATGGAAGCGAGACGCACAGGACAAGTTGTTATAGCGACACTTGGAGGAGACCTATGTCCAAAGAGTGGACGTCTTTGGGCTGAAATGATGATACAGGGTCAGTTGAATTAACTTCATTAGCGTTTGGAATTAGTATCAAATCATAAAAATATAATAAGTATGATTTTCTGAACTGATTACTTCAGTGCAAAGTCCCCTTGTAAGTTATGTGAAATTAGATACAGAAAATTTCTACTAGAACACAAAAAAAACCCTGGACCCTAAAATGGGCATTTTAGACACAGCCTAAACTACTGAACGATTTACGTTGACATTTGGCAGTTATTATGAAGTAAGCATGCCCTAAGAAAGGATTTTTTCAATATTCACCCTCTAAGGGAAACAAAGCCACTAGCAGAAGCTAGTGCACCACAAAAGTACTGTCATAACATTTTGTACGTAGGTGTCCAGTATCCACCATAGGCCATATGCTTGCAAGAAACCTACTTTCACGCGGACGAAGCCTCTGGCACAAGCTAGCATATACATATATAATAGGATGATCTGTCACATCAGTGTAGTTTCACAAACTAGTTCAAAAATACCCTGTATACATGCTATTGGTATAAATAAGTGCGATCGGTGTGTAAATCAGGGGGAGCGCATGCGCAGAACGCACTAGCCACTCAATTAAGTGCCGGGATTTCAATTAAAACGCCTTACTGAATTTACGATGTTTCTAATTTATTGCAGGTACACTTTTGTTGGGACGAACTCTGCCCGGTTATTGGGCAAATTGGGAAGATGGTAATTTATTTCGATTTAAAAAAAATCTAGGTACCTACATTAGTAAAAAATATTATCATAGCCTGAAAATTTCAGGGAAACTTTTGAAAGATATCGTGACCTTAGAAGGCGAAGAAAAATTAAGGAACAGGGTGGCAATGCTGCCAGCGTTCTGGGCACATTTCCCATTGACATCGATGTGGACGAATTTTTTGATGCCCTAAAAGTTCCTTAAATTGTTTTTTACTCGTTTGTATATATTTTTTCTTTAAGTTTGTATATATACCTATTAGTTTATAATATTTAATAATTAAGATGTATATATGTATGTTAATAAAAATACACAATTAATCGGGAAAAAAAAGGAACAGGGTTTTAGTCATTAAAAGTTTGATAAATCTCTACCCTATAGCGGAAGAAATTATTTGATGATTTTCTCACCTCAAAATATAATTTTGACTCGTAGGAATAAATGAATAAATAAATTTGTAACAACAAGTATCTAAAGATGCCTATTGAACTATTTTTGTTTTTTAATATATTTTATTCTCTGCCTTGCTTGAAATCAATTCAAATCGTGGAAAAATATACTGTCAAATTAATAAAAAACTGTACATAAAATTTTTTGTTTCATTTCAATTATCATACCTACCATTAGTAGGCAATCCTTTAGAAAAAACTTAACCTTTTAGAGTAATTAAGTAATACTCCATCTACAATAACCGATAAAAAATATATTGTAGGAGCAATTATCTCACAGTAAATAGAGCTTTTAATGCTCAGTACATAATGCTACTGAACACAATATTGAAATAAGCTATTATATACGAAACAGGTATATAACGGATACCTAGCCGTCCAAGGGCCCGCTGACCAATCATAATCATTATGTGTTAAAGCAATTAGGTAAGTAGCTGCCACTTAGGTATCGAACGCTTCGGACAAACCGGCCGATACGCAAAACGGTGGGCAAAGCGGGCACCTCTTATAGCACTTTGCATAAACACCACCACGCCCATCAAATGTCACTTGTAGCCAGTAAATAACGTTTTCAGCAAGCTCTTAATAAATGGTAATTTCAAAAATATAGCCCCCGTCGTCCTTCATATTATCTGTTCTCAGACCGTATGAATATTAAATTTATTTACCAGTACGCTATATCGTGAGAAAGGGTAGGTAGATATATAATTACGTTCCGTTCAAGTATCGAAATTAATTAATATATAACCGGCTTTAATAAAGATGGCCAAGTGAACGCAATGATGAACAACCAATTACACGATCTACTAAAACAACTCTTCAAAAACGCATTAAGATAAAAATACTTAGGTATAATTGCTGGGCATTTCTTTGGCACGCGTATAATGAACTGAGTAATATTTTACAGAATCCAAACATACTAAAAGAGGAATCACAACAAATAGTAGAGTCTTCTGAATTAGACACAAAGACTTATGTGTTGGAAATAAAACGAGTTCCAAACGAATAGCTACCAATAAATGATCCAATAAAAATACCATAACAACACATAATTCAGTCATCAAACTAAATTACGTACAAATAATTTGGCCGTTGAAACTTACAAGCCGCGCTGGTTATATCTAGTTTTATGAGGTGTCGGGGTAGCGTCGTAAACTAATAAAATAAAAGTTGGAAGCGCGAACAAACCAATAGATAATGAACTTTTATTGGTCAGCTTTACAGCTCTCCCCGAGTGATTGTAAAGTGAATAATTGTGTGTCGTTAGCCGGAGTCAGAGTGACGGTTACTTACTTACGCGCGGTCGCCCCTCCATTGAATGGGCTGGCCAGTCTATTGTTTGTTAACAAAACTCTGATTGGCAAGTGCGAAAATGAGTGGGAGCAATGACTCATTGAAGGTGTTAACTGAGTAAACAGTGTTAATTAGAGTTTAGTGTTCAAACCTGTGCGGCACGCGATGAAACGTGCTTGCATTTTTCATTTTTTCCGACATTACGATTGGTTAAGTTCAATGGCATTTGCTAAATGGCTATTCAACACTTATTAACTAACAATGCTATAATTTGCGTTTTTTAAAACGTGATACCATCAATGATGATTAATCTAGCATAGCATAGTTGGCCTTAAAATGTTCCCACTGTTGGGACTCAGGCCGCCACTCTAAGAGAGGGAATGGACTGTAATCTACCAAGCGGGCCCAGTGTGGGTTGGTAGATGCCACAATATGTCTTCGAATTTTTGGTTCTAGGACATATCAGTTTCCTCACGATGTTTTCCTTCACCGTTTTGAGAGCAGTGGTGTAGAATTAAATTACACAAAGTAATGCGCCTGGCTGGGTTTGAACCCGCGACCTACTAAGTCGGGGCCGTTACCACTCGGCCACCACTGCTCTCATCAATCATAATCTACATAAAGCAATTGTAACTATCGACAGCACCAATTATTGTAAAGTAACTATTCACTAGGCCCAGGGTACAGATAGCGGTTTGTTTATTGCGTCTAGTGTATCCTAGCTTTATAGCTACGAGTATATCCGTAGCAATTAATAACTGTGTGTGGTAAGCGAACATTTCGTATGTGTCGTAAATTTTGAATTGGTCTCGTTATTTTATAGGGGTTAAACTCGATTAACGGGTGGGGTAGGTTTATTGTATGTAGCGGAGATTATCGCTGTAACATACATACGGACATACATGTTGTCTGGGCGTACGGCGGTTTGTGTCTTAGGGGGCTTAGTGTTGAGACATGGTATGGGGATCCACGAAACAATACTATCCTTAGCATAATACGTGGTTGGCTATTATGTGAATTTGCAGAAGCTATTTCAGGACAAGCTGGTCGGTACCTATATACCTAATAATAATAATATTCCACAACTATCACACAACGCCGTCCAGTTCCAACTTCCCGAGTTAAGCAGAGCTTGTGTTATGAGTACTAGATAACTGATAAACATATTATCAATAGATAAATTACACCCAGACACAGAACAAATGATCATGCTCATCACACAAACATTTGTCCTGAGTGGAAATCGATTTCACGACCTCCGGCGTAGCACTTAGGGCCACTAACCACTAGACCAACAGGCCAGTCAAAATATGGCAGACCCATACAAACAAAATGTTATGAGAATACTTTTAATGTGCACACACAGCTAAGAAATGAGATTCTCTTCTGAGGTCTATATTTCCTGAGCTAGAAGCTTACAGCTTTAAAAAAGATGACAGATTTTCCTGTGCGTAGTAAAGAAAAACGTACAGCCGAACATAAATAACCTCCATTTTGAAGTCGGTTAACTCTTCAATCGTCATAATTAGAGACGATAATGGGAGCGCGTTTGCTAGGATTTTAATGAATTAAAAGGACATTTTTCAACAATCCAGATGGTTCAAGCCCTAAAAGTTTCTCAGCATCCCTTAGTGCTGTAGGTTCTTTTTATTTCCATATTTTCATTTCCTTTAAGGCTATGTTACAATAATTTTTGAACAAGTCAGTAAGAGCGGAAGAAATTATTTGATGTCTTCCCAAGCTGGAAAAAGCTGTAACTTTACTTACAACATTATGCTCACCACTAAGCGACAAGACTCTTTTTTTAACACAATTCTATGCTCTATATCGATCTGAAACCGGATTCAAAGTTCCAACAGATCCATATTAGACTCAGGAATGATTGACTACATAAAGGTTTCCTTAGAACGGGTCAGTTTTATTTAAATTCTATTGAAATTGACCAATAAGGTGGCTCGTAGTTGTCTATTTATTTACTAGAGCATTACACAAACGTGGCCCACCAACAACGATGAATGTCTTTTGAACCATTTCTTTGTTGTAGTTTTCAGTAGTCGGTATCAATACGTATTATAAAACAAAGTCCCCCGGCGCGTCTATCTGTATGTCTGTTCGCGATAAACTCAAAAACTACTGCACCGATTTTCAAACGGTTTTCACCACTCGATAGCGTGATTTTCGAAGAAGGTTTTAGTATATAATTGGTTAAGGTTTTGTATTTATTTCTGTGTACATTAAAGATTTTTTTTGAAGTTGGAAAAAAATAAGCCATTGGCAGGGAATCGTGTTACCCCGAATTTACCGCGAGCGAAGCCACGGGCAGAAGCTAGTGATTTATAAAAAACATTACTCTTTAATATTATTTACCATAACATTTAAGGTATTTATACTAGCTGATTGGGTAAACGCTTTTCTGCCATATACCTAAATAATAAAAAAAATATTGGTGGGTGGGGGTTGGAACGTAAAAAATACACAAAAAAATGGTCAAGCCGTTTTGAAGGAGTTTGGTAACAAACACAGATTTTTACATAAAGTAAATTTTCTCATTTTGGTTTAATAAAACTTAATGCAACACAAAGATGCCTTAGGCAATCTTTACTGTGTATGTTTGTTACTTCTTCACGCTCGAACGGTTGAACGGATTTCGATGAAACTTGGTATGCGGGTAGACCATGTCCTAAAATAGTACATAGAATAGATTTTATTTAAGGAGTATATTCCCTTGGGACAATTTACTACTATGAAACCGCAGGTTGCAGCTAGTACAATAATTATACTTTACCTACATCAAATTGCAAATACCTACTACAGCTCAAGTAAACTATCCCCTATAACCCCACCTACCTAAATCTATAGTAGGTAAGTTCAGACATGTTCCCAGGAACCAAACAGTGGGGTTAGTCGCACAGTTAAAGGAGTCGTGTAGAGGACAGGCCAGGTCGGGTGAACGATACTATCGAATCACGAACCTTCCCTGGGGTAGGGTTGAACGGGACTTGGGAAAGTGGTGGCTGTCGCGAAAAGATGAGGGGTATTTTGGTTACGTGATAATTCTTGGCTTGAGTGATGTCTTAAAGTGGGTTATAGGAAGTAAGGGCCTATATTCGGGACCGCTATTTGCGAAAAAAAATCTGTTTAAAAAATCAGATTAAAGTGTTTTCAATTCTGTTTTCATTTCATACTACTATGTTTTTCTGGATGTGGTTTCGCCAGCGTAAGGGCAAAAAATATCTGCCTATATCACTTTTTGATAAAGTAGCATTCTACTATAAATAGCTTCTGTAGTTCTCCGAGTGTTTTTCATTAGAAAACAACCTTCCCCAACGTCGCGCAGGTGTTACAAATGTTCAAAATTCTCGACTTTTCTTGTCTATAACATACACGAGTTAAGCATTTAATTCTTCTTCATAAATCACTTTTTCTATTGGTGAAAACCGAATAAAAATCCATTCAGTAGTCTTTGAGATTATCGCGAACAGACATTCGGACAGACAGACGCTATGAGGATTTTGTTTTATAATATGTAAGGAAGAAAAAGGAAGGATATCATTGATTTTCAGCCCAGTGTGAAGTAACAACTAGTATCCATTAAGGCATTCAATAAGTTATTAAATGTTCCGCCATAATAAAGTTTTCCTGTGGCAAGGAAATATCTTTAGCTCTATGTAACTGAATTCCAATACTGTGTACCTATGTAGTGTGAATATCTAGCAAATAATTGCTAAAAAAAGTCTAGCTACTTGTCTATAAAGAAACAGTAGGTACCTATTGCTTTTATGCTCTATGTATACAAAAAACAATGCGTTAATACTTAGCAACCTAATTTAAATAACTAGCAGCAATCATTCTTGAAATCGGTTTTTGTTTTTTTTCATTTATTTGTTTTAATCAGAGGACTTGCTTACCTATTTATCATAAGATTCATTTGTATCATCTCAAAATGTAACTGGTTTTTTTGTCCCCAATAAATAAAATCATAATCAATCAAAACTTTATTCGAAAAAAGAACCGAATATTTCCAAGAGTCGACAACCCTGAGTCCTAGATACATGTTGCTACACATACGTCTGTATGTATAGTAGATACGACATTTAAGGAAATCAAGGGACACCAATACTTACTTTGTTTACTGTAAGTCCTTTACAATTACGAATTGTTCTTTTTATTTACCAACTCGTATACTTAGTTGTGAGTTTATATGTGGATGGGTGGACAAGGAGAGTGAGGCCAGAGAAAAGATGGATGGATTGTGTGAGAAGTGATATGAAAAAAAAGGGAGTTAGTGGTAGCGTGATAGCAGGACAGAATTGAAGAAAAAAACGTGTCGCACTGACCCCAAATAAAACGGGATAAGAGCAGGAAGATGATGATGTATACTTCGTCTATAGATATTTTTTCTTTGTTATTGGTAGTTCTAGGGTTATGCGAGTTTATGAGCTTGAAAAAAAATATATGCAGAAAATGTTAAGAAGAAGTTTTATTTTATAAAAATTAAAATTACAAGAAGTTGCCTAAATTCTATGCTTACTCAAATATTTATCGTATACATGTGTATTAAAAAAAAACTATTAATGTATTTAACTAAACAAACTTAAATATAAAAACTAAACCTAATAGCAACAAAAAATCTTTCCATTCATCAATTTACTAAACCAACAAAATAAATCAAACGAATTTACCTACAACTAAAATCAATTTAAACTTTCAAGTCTTATAATCTCTCACATAAATATGCCATCCTTAAGAAACCTGCCCGACCTGATGCAGACGAATGAAGTAGCTGCCAGGCACATAAGAGATCACATCAGCTGCCTACATAAGTACCAAGTTACATACGGATACATACAAGTACAGTTAGCAAAAGCGTTTAGTGTCTAAGACTCTACTACCCTACAATAATTACTTTTTGTGTACCCAATAACCCAATTAAACGTACATTTAACTAGGTTATCAGGCACATTAAAAATAATTATTATATAGTACTCTTTAGACTAAAAAGACGAAAAATTTTATGTGATTAAGATCAAAGCTGAAGCCGTGGTTAGGACCACGGGATCGTAATTGTTGCATTCATATTTATTCATTCAGTTGCAAAGGGCAACTGAAGTGAAGGAACACAAATGGTTTTAGTCAGTAAAAATATCACCCGCTTTCTCGCTCCACTCTAGAGCGAGAGCAGTCATTAGATTATTTCCCCAACCAACAAAAAAATTTACAGACATTGTCCAAATTAAATTTTATTGCCAGTTAAGTTAGTTGTTTGGTAGTTAGTCCTGTATACTTTTCTCTTTGATCAACTGTACCTGCAGACTACAAGCTGATAAGTATGTATTTATAGGAACACCGACCTTCGCATGACAAACGGGTCTACCCATAAAATTGCAATATTTTAATAAGGTACCTTCAATGAATAATAATTATTATAAATGTTAAAAAAAAAGTATTGTAAAAAGTATTGATTAATTTGTATAAATTATTCGGACTGTTTTCGTTGTTTACTTGGTGGGTTATTTTATAATTATATGTTTTTATATGTTCTGCGTAAACACTTATGGCTTGTTTTAATTTTACGCGGTACCTACTACTTAATTAAAAGTAAATTATGTTAGTACATGGCCTATATATTTTCCTCAGTAGTTATTGTATTTATTTACCTAATAAAGCTACCGCTATATAACAGTACTTGGGTATATCATTATTTACTTGCTCTATATATTTTATTTTAACTCTTCAATCGTGATAATTAGAGACAAAATAGAAGGACAATAGGTGCGCAACGCCAGCGTTCGCTTGGATTAAAAGTATTTAATTATAAGTGGGCTACCGATGTTTACCATATATGGGTGTGTGCAGTATCTTTCATTAGGAAAATGGCACAAGTCAGTCAGAAGATGAATTGACTTAATACTTACAGTACCTACAATCGTGCAATGTATGAACGAAGTATCGGTAAAGAAATAAAATTATAAATCTCAAAAAAAAAAAACTAAAGTCTATAACTCAATGGCTGACTACATAAAAAACGACCAGCCAGATGATTTAGCAGCAAATAAAAACATCTTGTCGAGTTATTGACTGATTAAATTGACTTACGGTCTGCAAGAGGCTGAAAAACTTGCATATTATAACTTAAGTAAACGCTTAGAAAAAATATACATGACTTCGTTAAGGACGGAGGAGGCATGCCCGTCTGCTGAAATGGGCGAATTATCGGCAAATACATTCAGTTTTTATCGATACATCTGCCGTTTATGATGTTTATAATTTACTTAGGTATGTTTTAATTAAGTGAGAAACATGGCATTGAAGTAGCCATTATTCTTAATTGAAAACGTACACTGTTATCGAGCTTGGCCAAGGAACTCCTCCTTAGGTCCGATATACACGACTACTTGGAAAAAATACATTCCACCTTACTTAAAAGTGAAATCATTCAGATGGTAACACACAGCTCAACGTAGCCATAAATATACATACACTCATATTATACTAACTCGAACATTACCGGCTCTTAAAATTTTAAATAAGTTATTATATTATCAAATTATTGTTCCATAAAACAAAGTCTCGACCGGTATGCCCCAGTAAAATTGAGACGTTCGAATTTCGAACCGCGATACGTCCATGTCCAATAATTTTTCGTATCGGATAAATAATTATCTGTTATCGTCGATTTGGCAGGCAGGTCGGAGACCGAAAACATGGCCGACCAAGAAACATCACTAACATCAACAAAAAAAATCATTTTGTGGATAGATTTTTTGAATCATGATTTAAAACAAGTATCCATTATTCAATACAAACAAGAATAATGTTTGAAACCTATAAAGATTAATTCCTGAAGTTTTTGCGACAAATACTTCCACACAACTCTTTATATAACACAGACACGCAACAACAAAGTTGTTAGTTTGTAAAATGCCTTATATCTTTCACGATATCGCTGGGAACTTAAAGCGCAAACTAGTACCTACGTGATCTAGTTTTTTCCTACTTCGAGTCTTAAGAAATGAGATTTAAATCCTGATTTAACGAGTTGACACGTACATATAATGCTATCCAGCATTTTTCAACATGAATAGCACATCCAAATAGGTCGAAAGATATTCGTGAGTTTTTCTTTTGCAGACTGTACGAGGAGCGAGCTTTGGAATTCAGTTTTTAGCGTCCGCTGGACTCTTCAGTCGCCATATTCGGCTTCTGAGATAAAATGGACTATAGTCAATTTAATTAATAGTTCTCACTCACCGCTCAGCATCCGTCCATAAAGCCGATGAAGTCATTATACATGCTTACGAAATATTAAGACCTCGACAAGCCGAGATAGCCTTTATTAATTTTTTTAACACCTAATTATTATATATTGCGGCAGTCTTTATTTTAGTGTTAATTATGACGGGAAGCGGCAGTCAACAATCGGTCAACATGTAGGATGCCATTAAGTTCATTATGCGGACCAGTAAATTATGTTTAATTGTTTCGATCGGTCGTAGGTACACTTAAAGCGGGTGTTATTACGACATTCTACATGCTCGGCGCGGAGACAGTCGGGAACATCAAAAGGTGCAACGGACTTAGTAAATTAAAACATTGCAAAACAGCTATACCGTAGAAGTCGCGCTTGGGCGACTTCAAAAATGGCATCGCGCGTCGTCTGGTGACGGCGAGTAAGTTTTTCGCGACCGTCTCCACTCGATAAATAATGGCGGTAACTTTGACAAAAACTCACCTAGTCCTGTTCGGTGGCCGGCGGCGCGCACTCCCCGCGCCCCCGCAGCCGCCCCGCAGTCGCCCCGCTCCCCGCGCACCCCGCGCACTCGCCCGGAGCTTTTTCTGCCCATTCCACGGCGCCGGCGCAATCGCGAACCGCTCACTTCCATCATTACAGACGTTACCCTAACTATTTACACCACTACTGGCTAAATAATAACTACTTATATTTATGGCAATTTGTTTAACTTCACCGACTATTAAAACTGCAGGAACACGATCACGTTTACACTATACTTATGCGAGAGTATTGAAGGATTAGATGGCGCGGAAGGTTTTTCTGTTCACACTGTCCGTATTACGATAGCGGATAATTAATTTAACTTACGACTCTTTATTTACTTAGCTTTAAGGGTACGAGACCGGGTCTCTTTGGTAGGCATATTAAATTTGTACAATGTAATATAGTTCGTGACGCCGACGCTGCCGAGCAGGGAGCGCTACGATCGCACATAAAGTATACGCACTACGATACACCTACACTATGTTACACGGAAGAGATTTCTACAAATTGCACTGGTTTCCAAACGCGAACATCTTCGACGATTACGCGGATTAAAATATAAATGTATATAAAAATCAATAAATCAACAAAAACAAAACCCGAAACACAAAAATAATACGACCCGTTTCTAGTCTAGCATTCAACAGTTTATTGTTCCATCATTCGTTTTGAGAAAACATTGTGTCTAGTTAAAAATTAATTTAAAAATAATCACAACAACCGAACAACACTTAAATAACGAGAAATAATTACAAACAATTTACAAAAAAAAAAAACCACAAAGCTATGGAGTGTTCGGCGGACTGCGATAGTATCACTGGACAAGGCGACGCGCGCAGGTTTAGTGTTCGGGATGGCCCTGCGCAGCGGCCGCGGCCGCCGCTGCCGCTGCTGCCGCTTTCTGTGCTTGCGCCTGCTTCTCCTGCTCATTCAACTCCTTTATAGCCTGGATCTCTTTCTTTAACTTCATCCTTCGATTCTGGAACCATATTTTGATTTGTCTCTCCGTCAAACAGAGAGCGTGCGCCATTTCTATGCGTCTCCTCCGTGTGAGGTAGTGATTCGTGTGGAACTCTTTCTCTAACTCTAGTGTTTGATATCTAGTATACGTTTGTCTTCCTCGTCTTCTCAGGCCATTTGCTCCTGTAATAAAATAGAAAAGGTATCGTTAATAATCAATAATCTTTTAAATCAAGAACCATAAAAGTAATGGTTGTTTGGAAAAAAGTTTGTGCATTGAACCGGTGCAAGCGGATCTGCTTCCAGCAAAGCGTTTGAATGCTGAATGGGATCGGTTGTCTCACACAGCTTAGTTCAAATGACGTTACAATTGGCGGTGACGACAGCTTCATTTCGTTTAACCGTCGATATTGATATATGCGCAAGGGCAGCCTTTGAGAGCCACCGACCGGGAATTAAGACTGGTTGCAAACTTGATTAAGAAACATAAACACGTGTGGGCGAACATGCAAAATTGTTGAGTTTCAGACGCAATATAAATGCAGATGCAGATACATAAATAAGAACAAGAAATTCGAAAAGCATACTAAGCGAAATTTCCGTTTTCTAGCTTTGATTCAGTAGGGTGTAGAAATTGGAAATACAACGTGATAAATCAATATTGAAGTTCAATCGCGGCGAATCGGAATGTCTTACAACTGCGTTCCGAAAACTCGATTCGCGACAGGATAACTGAATAAGGGGCCAATAGCCGAGACTTGAGAAAAATCGACTGATTTCAGGGCTGCTTTATTTAACTTTTGAAAACGAGCTCAGTTTAGTTCAGAATATTTTTGAGACTTTTATTAATGTACCTACTTACAGGTTCGTACTTAAGGATCTTTATCTATGTTACTAGCTTAATTAATGTAAATCATATTAAAATGATGCTATTCAAAAAACACTTGTCAATTTTCTTCGTAATAAAAACTGCACTAGCACATTTTTAAAGATTACACCGTCAAGTTCGCCAGATATTTTCATTTACGTCAAAATTGAGTAATGACATTCTACAAAATCCTACTTTAACACCAGCAGAATCTAGAAATATTAATAACATCGCGATATATTACAAATATACATTAATATTAAAATGCCAGCCCTGTTGAGCGGTTATTCGAAGGCTTTCATTGCATGCTGGTCGTTGCGTGCTCTCCAGTATTATATATAAGGCCGAACGCACGCTGCGATCGCCTTATTTCGTTCTTTTTCGGTGTCCAACTTTCTCAGTAGGTATATAATATATCAGATTAAGACCAATCAGAATGTATCTGAATTTAATTTGGAACTCTTGTGTTGAACTCGACCTAGTTGATATTATCATCTTTGAGAAATGAGAGTTCGAGGGTTCGGTGACGCGTGAAAAGATCAACGCTTTGATTGAATATATATCTTCGTTTTATATTGCAATCGAGGTTGAGCTTATACAGAAATGTTTCAATGAAAAATGTTGAGATTTCTACATTTCTGTTTTGCTCTTAGTTTGGGTCAACTACGCCTTGCAAGGGAAAATGGTCTAGATGAATGGTCTAAAATTTCTGAGGTCATGAATTCAAGAGTGATTGGTCTACCGGATATGGCTCTAAGTTTAAGTCTATAACTAACAACCAAACCGACCTCTTCAGAAGACAGAGAAACAAACATAAATCATAGTAAATACATGTCATAATCAAGCTGCATAGCCGATAAAACACTTGAACAAGCACATTGCCTGTGACTGTTACATTCAAAATAAAACCAAGATCCGTCCGAACTTCTCACAGCATAAAAGGGTACGCGAACCAATTTAATGGCTTAATTATCTCAAGTAGTGAGATCGGAGGCTGTGTAAGGACCAGGCGGCTCTTTTCATACATCCTTATCTATCCTCTTAAGTTGTATGGAGTATGGTTTAATCGGAATCGTGAGAAAGCGAGGAAAACATGCCTTTGTTGATATAAAACCAGGCAAAGGGCGATGGTACCGTTGAAGCTTGTCTATTGGGATGTAGGGGCTGATAATGTCAATTGATTTTTAAGTCACGATGTGAAAGGAGGATTCGGAATTGTTGCTATTATCTGTATTAATGAAGGATAATAATGTGTGGTGTGAATTTTGATGAGCTTAAAGGTTTAGTAGACTTTAGTCTCTTGAGAGACTAAAGCATCATCATGTTGATACCTCTACTGAACTGGCGATTATGACATATCCGTTCTACCATACTAATATTATAAAGGCGAAAGATAGTATGTGTGGTGTGTATATTTGTTACTCCTTCAAGCTCAAACGCCTGGACGGATAGATCATGTCCTTTTTATTCCAGGAATACGTTTCTTTGGTATAAGTTCCAACTTTTACTCGATACAGTTAAAGCTTTGCATTGTACAATTGTGTCGTACAAAAAATAAGTACGAGCATATTCTGGATATAACAAAGGCGGTCTTAACGACTCAAACAATCTTCAGTCAACCAAGGGTAATGGATAGAAAACTATAGCAAGTGCATAAAGAAAAGAAATATACTAGCTGCCTATGACGAAGCGCACGCCTAGAAGACCACCTTCCACTTTGGCTGACGACGGTCCAAAGAGACCTCTAGTAATGGGTACTTCTAGCCAGAAGAAGAGCTTCCCAGTGTGGGGTAAAGCGGTTTTTTTTAATAAAAATATAAGGTACAGGTGTTTTTAGTAGGTACCTACTGAAAACGATGCACACCCAACTGCATTGAAGTCTAACATAGCGAAGAAAAATAACAGCAAAAGCAACTACACGAGACCAAAACCTTCCCTCCCCCCAATTCCCCCCTTACCGAGTTAAGTGCAACCTTTTTAATAATTAAAAAAAATTCTTACGGCCGTTGTATAGTGGTTGGTTGAGTAGCGCTAATTGCCTAACCCGTGAAAGCCTTCTGGGGGTACCACGTGAGTTGTGAGGCCATTCCTTATGTACGACTTATTTACTGGATTAACTGCAAATCGTTGTTTATTGCCACGATTGTACGTACCTACCTAATTAATTGAGTAAGATTTTTTTCTGGGTTTTTGTATGTATTTTGAAGAAATAATGAGTTATTAGGTTTAATTAGACGTAAATAAAAGGATTATTTTAAGTTAATTACTAACAAAAACATCTAGTCTTCTATACGCACAATGCTTTCTTTTTTGTTTTTTGCTTTGTTTTATGTACCGTTTTATATATCTACAATAAAATATATAACAAAGGAATAGTAAATAAATTTGTATAGTACTTACATAAGTCATTCTCTCATACTTCAATTATAAAAGATATGATTTGTATTTTTGTTTACTATGAACAAAAATATAGATAAAAAACTATATAGTTCTTAGTAAGGAACTCTAATATTGATAAGGTAGAAATAGTTTGGATTGTAGAAAATGTTTTTTTTTTACGATATTTCGAGCAATTTTTCTAATTATCTTATTCTAGAATCTTCCCGAGAATTCAACATTATAATTTAATTCATGAATCCCCAAGCGACACCCGGTGGCCGCGCATCTATTGTCTTACTATTGTGTCTCTAATTGACGGTATCTGAAGGGTTAAAAAAAAACATCCGAATTGGTCTAGATAGGTTAGCGTTTGATCACTATCTTACTAGAAGGTAAGCGATGACGTGTTTTACAATGAGCAGGCTTGCCTTGAAGTAACCTAGCCACAATGACTTAAGGATCCCCTGGTAACAGCCATCACGAAACTAGAGATTCCAGCAGGGAATTCCACTCCATAGATTAAGATTTGCACTAATCTTAATCGACATTTGTCTTTCTGCCGCTAATATGCATTTTTCAAGATGACAGTGACAAGTCTAGGGCAACTTAAAAAGCGACCTAGATGACGTCTAGCAATTTGCTAGTCTAGAGTTTCCTATGTAAGTAGAAGCCTAAGGTGAACTTAGTTAAATGCAAAATTCCTTGAACACAATGGACCAGCTATCTGTAGAATGAAAGATGTAAGCAGAGATTCTGCGTAGTGTTTGCTAAGCAGACAATCTGAACATCTTTCCTGTGGCTACCTGACCGCTAGTACATGATTGCTTAGAACGATACTGCTTCTAGCTTTGTTTTGCTTTATGTTTATTTATTTACGCTTTATCCGGGTCCTATTTTAGTAGATGGAAGAAACTAACCATTTTCTTTAAGATTTTCCAAAAAATAAAATGCTGTCTAAAAAATTATAAATTGAATTTTATAGAGTAAGCCAGGCATATATGCCCCAGTCAGTGAAGTGCCCACTTGCAAAACGATGTCACGCATTTAAAATTACACTACATGACTGGGGTATGTATGTCGTAAACCAGGCATATAAAAAAAATACATAGGTGAATATAATTCATTATTCTAAACGTTACAGAAAATAATGTTTTATTATTAAGTAAAAAAAAAAAATTTTTTGCTTTCACTACCAATTTACCTATACCTACAAGGTGGAATAAAAAGCAATATTAAATTATTTGGATTCGCTAATTTCAGGCATCTTAAAACAAATATTTTAGATATTATGTAGGTACATAAATAAATTGAATTGAACCTACATTTACTGAATTGATTAACCCAAAAAATGTTCAGCATGACGAATGCACCAGAGCTCAGATAAGCAATGCATTAAGACTCATTACTCGACGCAGATCAGGCTTGCATGTTAATTCAGAGCTTTCTCTTATTATACACATATACAGGTATATGTATGATACATATACCATATTGTATACCCACGTCAATGTTTCGAATTGGAAGCCACGACTTGATTTAAGTGATGAAGATTATTGGCAGACGTTATCTGGCAATGTGGAAAGATATGAAAGAGTTTTCACTTACATAAATTATTGGAAAAGATGTGGGTTTATTTTCTTATTAAAATAAATTGATATTTGTTTATCAAAACCTCATGCATCACAAAACACGCGCTTGACCACAATCGACTTAATGAAAAGCGACAATGTGGTCGACGTAACCTATTCACTCTTGATTCCTCAGGTGGTAGCTATCAGGCAGCACAGACTCCGACAAGGAATTCCACTCCTTACCGGTAAGTACGCACAATGAATGTGTTCCCAAAACATTTAGTTAAAGAGCCCTTACGCAAATAAAAATAACCCAGTGAGACAGCTCTCCTCGAAAAGGATGTTATTTACGACCATATATACGTCACCTAAGTAAATAAACAAGATATAATCTGCGGAAATCTATGTTGTTTTACTTTCCCCTCTCAAATAAAAAAAAAGACACGAAAACATCGCACGTGTGCCAACTAATTAGGACTACCATCATTTCAGTGTCAATTTTCGCCTTGTAAATTCTCCTTAAAATCCGGAGTACGCCGTAAAAGCAATAAACATGACACAAATGGCTTCATTAAGGCAGAAGGCGGAGTTTGTGGCCTAGCAAAAAATAAGTGTAGTGTCACACATAAGCCTTAATAGGTATATAATGACTACACGTTTCCGTTATGCACCAAATCTGAAAAATATTATCTGCGCAGACGAATTACAGGTTCCGGAACGCGGGCGGTTCAAAAGGACCCCAAAGGTTACGCTTACGATCACGAGGTAAATAAAAAATGGACCTACCAGAATTTTACTCATTATGGAGCATATTTAAGCACCGTTACCCGAAACTGCCAATTAAAGCTCGGTAACCATAAAGAAGAGTGATGAAATTTGAGGTTTCGAGAAAAATAACCAAAATTCAACGCACAAAATGAATGTCAGTACATACAAACGACAATAATAAAGCTATAACTGTGTGATCTCAATCCGATCTTGATTGCATTCGAGAGTGGCCTGGGGCGGTCGATTCAAAACAGGTTAAACGAATTTGTGTTCGGAAAGGCGCAGGGCATTAAAACGCAACATTTTTCGTTGAAAAACAACCAGAGAAAATTACAATATAATCTGACTCCCAAAAAATTTAAAAGAAAAAAGACAATGAACGTTTCCAAGGAAATCGACTCGTAACCGTTCCCAAGATTCCCTTACAAGTGTCGGGCACAACCCGTTCTGCAACACGTGTCGCAAACAAAAGAAACTTGTCCAAGTTGCCCCCCTCTCCCCATCGGGCGACAAAAGGATTGCGCAAGTTATATTAGTCGTAAAGAATTTCGGAGTAAGATCTATAAGGTTGTAAACCGCTCGTAACTCACAATGGTCCCGCAGTTGCGGAGGACATTCGCAACAACTGTTGTTTGCTTCGATGTTTTAATTGTTCCTAATTCGTAAAACTTTTCAGCGTGATTTACTAGTTGTTGTTGTAACAGATCGGTCGCTTTTGAGTATTTTTTCCGATACCGACAAACATGTGGCGCGCGATTGACAACGCGGGAAGCAGTTATTTACACTTGTGGGATCGTAAACGGTTTTTAATGACAAAAACAATAGTTTTTTTACTGTTTTTTTTTAGTTTCGAACTTAACTGTAAAGGGTGTTTTATAGTTTCAGCTAAGACGGATGGGTTCACGATGAAACGGGACCAATGTTAGCATATTTCTTTAGAAGAGCGACATTAAAACGGATCACGTCGGCGAGTATGCCCACGCGCACAATTTTCTTCGATAAAATTATGTAAAGTAGATATTTGCGCTCGAAGTCTAATGAGTCAAATTAAGATAACATGGTATGTTCAACTGCGCATAACATGTTCTACAAGTCAATAAATGTGTCTAGGACTTGTCGAGACGGGGCTGGGTTTGCCTGAGACACTCTGGCCCTATTACATAAACAGAACCTATATAATTTTTACTATATTATAGTCTGTCTAAGTCGCATAATTGCTGCGGTATTATATTTTAATAATACACATGCGATGTACTCAAAGTTTAAGACCGCAATAAAGCTCTGAAAATCGGTGGGAGTTTAGTGCATGTTATTTTTGTTAATCGTTTGCATATAAGCCTTATTTGCATATAAGCATTATCCAGCCATTTATATTTACACATCCCACTTAAAAAGCTTTACAATAAACTTGGACTATCACTATAATTTTTCAATAATTTTACGATATGCATCCAAGTAAGCCTTTACACCGTTTGCTGAACAAGATGACGCCATAATGGAATGCATAACCCAAAAACGTGTTCAATGCACTTTTTTAATACATTATCATCTCATTACCCGCGATCCGAGCGATTTTAAATAATCGCGACCGCTTATTTTAGTGAGTTCCTCATTACATATTCTCAGCCAACGGGCTCGACGAAACATAATCACTCAAATTGGTAAGTTGAGAAGCAAATTACAAAATTGATACCAGAAAAATGTTTTGGCAATGGTGGGGAGGTTGACGAGATACGTAGGTAACTGTGTGCGTGTGTATGTGTGCGCATTTGCGTATGTAGATGGTAGAGGACGCGCCGTAGCTCCCACCTGGGTGGTCTCAGAATCAACAACAACAACAATCAACTGACCGATTACGAAGTATATAAACACACCGCCATAACACATTGGCTGCCTCCTTTATATCTATACCCAGTGAATTATTGGTTAAAATAAAAGCTCACATGAATTACTGTATCAATACGCGGTGTAATTAAAGCATTGCTGTAGGGTCCGCAGCGCAATTTAATGTGGAATGGTTATTTAGTTAGAGTGTTCTAAAACAATGATTTGTAGCTTCAATAGCCGGCACATTATTAAGTTACCAAGATCTTAAGTAGGTACCGCAGAGATTAGAAATAAAAATCATGCAAGCGTGATTCATTGAACGAAACATCGTACAGAGAAGGCAGAAGCTTTAATTCACAATGGATGGTTTCTAGACAGAGCGAGAGACGAGTAAAGAATTAATTCACCGAATTATTGCCTTAAAATTCCTCGTAAAGACGGAATAATATCCTAACGATGCCAACATCGCTGGGTAATTTTAATGTAGTTTCCAAGATGCCGCTGCTTTCCCGCCATCTGCGGTGCCGACTTCCAATCAGCTCACTAGATGTGTATCGACTTGAGAGCTTGCTTGTTATCTCAAAAACACAATATGAATAATACATTAGTGGTCGGTGTAAGAGTACGCGCACTCTTAAATTGGCAAAGCTTAATTGACTCAAAGGTTGAAAATGAAACAAACTGAGTCCCTACCGGCAATACGGCAACTTTTTATGTAATCAGTACTCGGCCGACCGCATAACGGAATCAATTTAAATCGGTTATGTGAGATTGCGTATAAGGGTTGGTAAGGTCAGCGAAACCAATTAGTTAATAAAAATTAAATTATTAATCATTGGTGGGGAAACTACCCATTGAGATTGGGATCTTTTATTGCAATGAAGATAAATAGTTTTTTGCGGTTGATGGTCAAGGAATTTGTTGGTCTTCCTTGTTGTTTTTTATTGCAAAAGTAGATACCTAAATTAATTTCGCGGGTCCCACTTCTACGTATGCCTATGACGCATACAAACCCATCAGTTGTTAGACACTTAAATACATATTTATATAGGTAATATTTTTTATTATTTTTCACTCAATTGTGTCGTGATTGCTCAGTGGTTAAGGCGGGCTCTAAACCGGGAAGTCCCCTACTAATGTGATTTTCTCAAATCACGTCATGTAGGTATATCAGATACTTTTCTAAGTTTCGAGGACATTATTGATACCCCGTGCCTCGGAAAGTACGTAAAGCCGTTGGTCTCAGTTGTCATTCGTAGATCTTTGACAGTCGTTACAAGTAGTCAGATGACAGAAAGTCTGACCATTAGACTATCCAAGGAGATTCGTGTAACGGGGTTGTAGGGTGAGGTGTATCGAGGCAGTAGCTCGATATAAACACAACACAGTTATTCGGCCGCCGCGGGTTGGACTAGAGGAAAAGGCTAGGAAAATGATGACTCAATAGCGAGCCTATTAATTTCAAAAAGGCTTTTATTGCATATCATGTCTGCCTCTTCTCCCAGTCGAACAAAATAATGTTGGCAATTGGCATGCATCTCTGTGCCGCCTTACAAACAATTTTTAATTTACGAAGAGTTTGCTGATTTAGATCTGTTTGGTGTACCTACCAAAAAGAACCACCAGTTATTGTTGCTCAACTTTTACAGTTATTTTACTTGTTGACAACACTAATCCTACTAATATTATAAATGCGAAAGTTTGTATGTATGGATGGATGTATGGATGTTTGTTACTCTTTCACGCAAAAACTACTGAACGAATCTCGATGAAACTTGGTACACGAGTAGACCATATCCCAGAATAACACATAGGATACTTTTTATCCTGGGATTATGTGCGCGGGTGAAGCCGCGGGATTAAGCTAGTATTTTATATTTTCTACTTATTTAAATTTAGAACGCTTGTCAAACCTAAATGTGTCATAGTTTTATCTGTGGAGAACGTTGTTGATATCCAAGTAAATCCTTTTTTATTTACCTAATACTCAATGTGTTATTGTTTATTTTTCCTAATATATAATTAGAATAAAAAATTATGCATTTTACCGTTAGAGTCAACATTTAACCACTATGTGCTAGCGGGTTGATGACCTCTGAGTTATAGCAGTACCTTTACTTATTTACATAACGTTGACAGGCCCTACGCCAGACCGCTTTGGTTAAAAGCTGACCATTTCCTGTTTATTATGATAAGGTGGCCTCATTAATAAATATGAACGTTCCACTATTATTTTTATTGTGGAAAATTTTTGGTCTTTGCTTGGAAAATTTTCACGACTATAAGGACCATTTTTTTATTTATTGTAAGTTGTTTTTCTTTATGGTTTACGTGTCGTTTTCACACCTTAATTTAACAACAGAAACAAACATTTATTAAAATAAGTGAGAGTATAATAGCGCGGTATAGCTAACGCGGTAGGCCCAGAAGGAGATGGCGTGACGATTTGGACTCCTATCTTAAGGACAGAAAAGAGTAGAATAACGGAAGGAAGGCCTTTGCCCTGCAGTAGGTACAACGGGCTCATAATAATAAAATAATAATAAGTACAAAAGGCGCTCTTATCGCAAGGACAATCTCTTAAGCTAGAACTACATTAGACCGACGCACACGTGTAACACGCCTGATTTCTACGTAGAACGACGTCACGCGGCGTGTATCAAGTGTAGCTCTACAAGTCTAGTTTCCCAGCCCAGATCGGCGAGTGTAACACACGTGTGAGCAATGTACTACCTTTATAGACAAACTTTGTATGGACTGAACGAAAGAAGGTTAATCTATTACAACATACAAAAGACGACTTTATGTGTAGGCACATAAGACCACACACAACCATGAAAACTGATTTTTCATATCATTAAATTCAACAAACAAATTACCTTTTAACAAGGTACTACATACACTAAAACCAAAACAACATAATGCAATTAAACTCATAATAATTGCAGTACCTGGGTTACTACTAACTGGTTATCTACGATTCCTATTTGCCTTAACTCAGCTATATTTAATTAAAGGCTAATATCATTTAATTTTCAATGTGCTGAGCAAATTCTATGTGATTAAACAGCGGTGCGGAAAGGGGCGTACACGCCGTACGCCTTAATCAGTTACGGTGTCTTGTGCTGTCTCGTATTCTTATTCAATTGTTGTGGAAAAGTTAAGCGACTTGGATATGTTCTTTTTATCGTTTAAAAACTCGCGCTGATCTAATATCTTGTCTGATAGTAAGCGATGATGATCGACAATGAAGAACACTTGCTTGGAACTATTCACTCTTGATTTTAAGACCCCCTTTTTTTATCGCTGGGAAAAATCATCCAATGACAAAACCCGCCCTTGGGTGGAGCGGGAGATGGTGTCAGACTCTTACTGACTAAAAACCCACCCCGTTCCTTCTAGCCTTCATACCGGGGCTCGAGTTCCCTTTCGGATAACCCTGGCCCCAGTAGGCTTCGACCCAGCTGGGCCCCTCCTGTTGCTGACAACTCCTTGAGGCGCGCGGGAACAGTTGACTGGCCTGTTGGTCTAGTGGTTAGTGACCCTGACTGCTATGCCGGAGGTCGTGGGTTCGATTCCCACCCAGGACAAATGTTTGTGTGATGAGCATAATCATTTGTTCTGTGTCTGGGTGTAATTTATCTATATTATGTATGTATTTAGAGATATATAAGTATGTTTATCAGTTGTCTATTACCCATAACACAAGCTCTGCTTAGCTTGGGACTAGACGGCGTTGTGTGATAGTTGTGGAATATTATTATTATTATTATCCAAAGACTTCTCCCGCTCTAGGGCGGAGTGACTTCTACTGGCTAAAAAAAAAAAACAGTGCGCGCAGTCGACGTCTTGGGCTCGGTCCAGACTGTTACCAGACGGTCGGACATGACCCCTTAGTTGTAGCCATCAGAAAACACAAAGTCCAGCTTCACTCCTTAGCTGAACGAAGAATAAATGATTTTCTAAATTATGAATAGGCTCGCGCTTGACCACTATCTCACCTAATGGTAAGCAATAATGTGGTGCAGACCCCATCATCGCTAAATTAGCATATCGTTGGCACGCTAACCTAAAAGTATTCACTCTTGACTTTAAAACCCCTTGGTTGTAGCTATCAGGAAACACAAAGTCCGGTAGAGAACCAACTATAAATGATTTTCCAATTTATGAACACACTAGCACTTGAGCATTACATCACCTGATGGTAACCGGTGATGTGTTCGATGATAGAGCACGCTTGCCTAAAAGTATTTAGATACTCTTGATTTAAAGAAGACCAGGTTGAAGTTATGAGGAAACACAATCTCCGAGAATTTCACTCCTTAGCAGTACAAACATTGAATTTTGTTTCTAAAGCTTTTTGTGCGTATGGCGTTGCTGCATCTCCGTATGTGTAGTGTTCCGTGGTCTAGTAATGGAACAGGCTTAGAGAAAAAGAAGATAGATATATATCTATCTTCTTCAGATAGATATATATCTATCTTCTTCTTTAGAAGCCTATGATTTTTTAAATCGTTGGTATCTAAGTACCTTTATCGGTACCTACAATATACACGAAGGGTACATTCTACCGACCGTATATGTAAATTCAAACCCTTTTATATACTTAAGAACATGCTAAAATATTCAGGGCTGCACATTATCGGTTAATACCTCATATACATATTGTACATGTAGGTATTAATAAAAGGAGCAGAGGCAAGCCGGTACATGTATGTATTTAATATCGAAGATAGCTATTAAAATAATTGCGAGGGAGTACCTACATGGCACTCGAGACATGACGCTCTCAAGGCGTTTACGGAGAAAATTAACAATTTGCAAACCGAAAATGGCGTTGCCAACCTGATTTTTTTCCGTGGCCCTAGATGATAATTTCAAAATGCCCCCTGCAAACGTAAATTATCAACGATGGTGTTCAAGATCGAAATCACGATAGTCGTGTCGAAATCACGGAACCCGTTTAAAATCGAGCCTTGTACCTAATTATACCTACTGCTCTTTAATTTTGTTCTCGGAAGACGTACGAATGAAAATTTATCATACAATTTTCTCTTTTCAGAACATTAAAATTCCAATCATAAACTCTAAAGCTCCATGTAAAACTTCCCATGAACAATGTTTGACCCCTTTCGATATCACTTTCCGATATATCGTGCCGATATTAGGCCGTACATCAGGGTTGAACGCAATAAAAATTGGACGTCCCGGGAGGATTAGACCAAACCCTGACATATGTGACATGTGAAAGCCTCAGACTATTTCTTTTCCAAGGGGAGGTCGGCGTTTCTTATTTAAAAATCAATTTTAGAGAGCACTTAAAACACCGATGTACTTCAAAGACATTTATGTGACGTTTTGAATGGGCGGACGACGCGACGCACATTAAGATGATGAATACATCAGCTGTGACTCAAAATAAATGACTCAATAAATCAATAGTAGACTGTTATTAAATACGAGGTCATGCAGCGTATAATTTTCACAATACATGAACATCAATAATGTCTCTATCCATATTATTTAACAAGGGGCCATGTAGTTAGCCACTTGTACAAGCCGAACAGAAACGAATTCATTGACGCAAATAATTTTAACACAAAGCAAAGTTCTGAAACCAACGCTAACAAGATGCAGCTGTTGCGATCTCTCAAACGGAGACCATTTTGAAAAACTCGTTAGAGTTTTCGAAAATAGAATATAAAATGTGTCACTCCTTCCCCGATAAATCAGTCGTGATGAATGTATCCAAGTTAGGAGCGGAGCGCCCGCGTGACGGGGCAGTGCCTCATTGGGTGGCGTGGTCGCCATATTGCTCAGAGCTTGTACCTGTCAAACTTTGATATATTGCAGCTGGCTTTCTCTAGTGTGCGCCTTGTCTTATGATCACATTGATCACGGACTAAATGAAGAATCATTTTCTTACGAAGAATTGCAAACTAATATTCCAAGTCATTTCACAGCTATGAAAATATGTTTCTCTTTGTGTTCGAAATAAAAAATGTTGAAAAAAGACTAATCTTTTGATTTCACGGGACGTTTTGAGAAATTGACGTTTTGTTCCCGAGGTGTAAAATTATAGCGAGCACCGACTACTGAGAGATAAAGAATTTGATTTATATTTTGACATTTTAAGCCAAAACATTCGTGTTTTTGTTGTAAACTTAATTTATAGCTACAATAAAAACGACAGATATTTTAATATCAAGTATCAAGATCGTGTGAGGTTTATTTATTTATAGTTCGTCGAATTTCCACATTAGAGCCATGTAAATAACACTTACCCTACCCTACATCCTTTTAAGAAGAAAATCTTCGTTAATTGAAGTTGAGATCAACATTATTTACCTAAGAAACCGCGCTTAATAGTCATTCGCCATAATAAGAGAATTCTTTGCCTGCAAAAAAGTGTCGCGTTTGGCGGTTTGCCGCAAAACTTTATAGATGTACGAACAACTTTGCTGGTAGACCACAAGATACGCACATCATTAGATTAGCAAAGAGTTATAGCATTCAGCCATCGTAATTTAAACTTTAACTTAAAGAATTAAGGTTGATAAAATCTTTCTTCGATTCTAGTCTTAAAGTGTCTGATAGAATGAACCGACAATTTGCTATTTAGCGAGCATAAAAGCGAATCATACTGATAGTAATCTAGCAGATATCATGTTATTATAGTGATTATCAATTGTAGGGACAGAAAGGCAGTCTACTTCAATAAGAAGGGAGATGAAACTTGCAAGATGATAAAGTCAATAGATGGCGTTGTTTATACCTCACACACTATATGGGATGGAAAGGAATACTCATCTATCTGGTTTGGCCCGTTTTAGGAATGTGTGTAAATTTAGTGTTACTTCATACTAACACTTTTCATTTTAATGTTAATTTTAATTTAGATTCAACCAATATAGATTGGTGAACGGTGGTGGCCTACTTAGTGGTTACGAAAAAGGAAGAAATCACAACCGGCATGTCTTAGAACCAGAATTTTGAAGACATGTGGCGTCTACCAAACCGTACTGAGTTCGCGTAGTGGATTAAATTAAAACTATGGACGGCTCTCTACGCATTCTCTCTGAGTCGCATAGGTGGGAAGATAAAATCCCTGATAGGTTGATTGTGCATATTATAATTATAATCTATAACAAAAAATATCTGTACTTCTGTAGTCAACAATATAAATATTCAGCTTTTTTTTTACTAGCCATTACTGACCCACTGCTGGGCAAAGACCTCCCCCAAGTCCTTTCAAAATTTCTTTTTTTGCGTATAGTAATCATATAAATATCTAATTTATAGTTTGCTTTACAAACTACAATTTAATCAATAAAATCTTTTATATCATTCTGTTCGCCAATATAAAATCATTACACATAAATCTTATCCCCATACAAAATCGAATCTAGACCGTCTACTCCAGATTTATCTGCAAACAGTACCCCATTCAATGAACGTAATAAACTAGCACTTGAAATAAAATCGTGGAGTTGCTGTGAGGTATATTAAATTGATAGGCCCGTACCTCGCTCCATTACGAGATACAAAACGACTGTTGACACAACCCATCATTGTACACGCTTATAAAACTAGTCATTACACTGTAATGTTCCACGTTTCTGTTATGATTCTTTGAGAATTGTAAAGTAGTGTGCTAGCAAATTGGTGTAATTTTTCTGCACTTATGTGTAGGTACTACTGAGACGGTCGTTCAAAATGGATTCAATTTAATATTCTTGCGTTATCTACTTGAGGTTTACGATTTATGTTTACAAGATCTTTAAGTGATTTTGTTCCATTGTATTCCATTCATTTGCATTCCATACACAAAAGGACCAATTAATTTTTGCTCATTTAATGTTCTATGTTACAAACGCAAATCATTACGTGAATTCAAATTCTTCATTAACTTCGTTATATCATTCGAAATTTGAATACGAGTTCGAAACAACAAAACGGGGTAACGAATAACAAACAAACATAAATTTATTCAAAATATACGTATCTTATTCTGAATTCACATTCGGAACAAAACTTTAAATCCGCGTGTTCGCCGAAATCCTGTTGCGAAAATTTTAAACGCCTGAAAGACAACAAAGTCACCTGAAATGGAGTTGGTATTCAGGAGCTTCGGTAACCCAAGTTGGGCGTAGCCGCGTAACTTAGGTTAAAGTTAAGTAAAGAAACCACAGCGCCACGTTGTCTGAAGACCGACTTAAATCTCAGACGATGTTAGGACTTGGATACAATATATGAAAGGATTGAGACTTTTGAACTGGGTTTTTTTTATTTGTATTGAATATAGTGAAATTAAAAGCTGAGCTGAACTTTATTTTTAAGTTTGAGGCAAATTATGTTTTAGCAGCAAATGTTTATAGTAAAATTAAGTCATTTTGGACCTAATTATAATTTTAGCTCATTTTTATAAACCAATAGGAACACAGGACACAGTGATTCTATTGATAAACGATCTTGGGCGAAAAACCCGCTTTTATGGTATTTGAAATAGGTATTAAATACTAGATACTTCTCAAAATCTTGAGTTTATCTAGGACATTATTGACACCCCGTGGCTCGAAAAGCACGTAAAGCCTTTATCCCGGTTGTCATTCGTAGACCTTTGACAGTCAGGACAGGTAGTCAGACCCCAAAAAGTCTGACCATCAGTCAGGTTATGGAGATCTGATAGGCAGTCGCTCCATATATTATTATTTAATCACTTGACATTATATGTAATCATTTTGTTGACAAAGTATAATGTAACATTATGTAATTGACTTGTAAGTATCCCTTACCAATAAACTATTATGACTATGACTACTATGACTATAAAACTCCGGTATTCAGCCGAGATGACTTCTAGTCTTGAGACTAGAACATCTGCCTACTAATCTAGCATAGACTCAAATGAATAAAAACATCACAAATGAAGACAAAGCCAACCTTTTATCTTACTTTAAGTTAGCAAAGTTCTGCTTCAGTGTGTATTGTACTTAAATGCAAATTTCGCCACTGAGCCGAGGATGCGCCGAGATTTTACCGGCGTTCGAAATAAATATACCAGATTTGCAGTCTGGAGTTTTATGTCGAGATGTTACTGTTTCATTCACAACTTCATTCTTAAGAAACAAAGACTACCCTTCAGATTTATACCACCAAATGCGCTTCTAGTAACATGGAGTTTAGACTCCGAGGGATGTATAAAAGGAATTATTTATTAGGTTATGTCTCGACACTATAACAAAGATATCTGTCTCGTACTGTCAAAAGTATTTACGGAATGGACCCAGTAGGGCCGATGTCTGCTAGGGAAGGAAGTATAGTCGAAAGTGTTCTAGGGTCACTGTCTTGTGGCCACAGTGTTCCTTCAGTTCCCTTTTGCCAACTGTAGGAGCACAGGTGGGTGGCTTTTAGTCAGTAAAATTCTAACAGTTGTCCCCCTCCACCCAGAACGGGAGAAGTTATTTAATGAAATACCACTTAAAAAAAATGCATTTTTATCAGCATAGAGTTTAGACTCTGATCACGTGGGATGAATAAAAGTTTTTTTTTTATATCTCGACACTATTTCACAGAGATAAGTCTGAAATAGGTTTCGAGTTAGGACTCGAACTGTGAAAAATTTTACTGAAGGAATCCAGTAGGGCCGATTTCTGCTAGGACTGCGGGAGTGTTTGAAAGAGCTATCGTGGTCCTAGATTACAAATGATAGCTGAAAGACTGTGACGGTGAGTTTTAGTCGATAAAAGTCTGACACGTCTTCCGTTCCACACAGAAGGGTAAAGATTATTTGATGACTACTCAAAACAATGATCCACAGTGATCCAGAGGAGGCCTGACTTCCTATAGTGGGAACATTATAAGGCCGCCTATGCTATATGCTATACTCAAAATAAAATAAAACAAACTGTCAAAAAATTCCCAATATCACGTATGAAAATATCGGTCCTTCATGAGAAATATAACCACCTAAACAATCCGAAGTAGTCTGTAAATAACAGGGTCGACGTTGTTTAGTCAGCGCGTCACGATACACCACCAATAAAATGTTCCCTCCCGAAACCTGTGTCAATAAAGATAAAGGAAAACTAATATCAAAACAAGAATAGGTACGTGATAAGAAAACATTTATTCCCTATGTTTAATGCATGATTTGTCATAATTCCCCGGCCTCCCCGCCCTGCCCGTTGTTTTGTATCTGAGGAAATGGGCGGCTATGATTTATCGTTTGTCTTATTTATCTCGGACGCAGAGAAAAATTATTTGAGGGGTAACATTGGAAGTATTACCACGTTTATTAACAAATGTACCGACGATACTGCGGTGGTGTAATTGCAATTTATTTGTCGAGCTGTATGCTCTCTCAGTGATAACCCACAGTCGGTTTAACCATATGGGATTGCATGTAAATTACATATTGTTCATACATTCATTCCGCGTTAAAACAAAACTGATTGGTAATCCAATGTTTACATAAGTTTTCATTTGTTTTTCCTGAACTGAAGTTCGTATTTCATAACATTTTTTTATTAGGATTTAGTGCGCTGAACTCAAAACAAAACGCAGGTGAATTCCCACATTGCAATTTTAATTCATGCCTCTGTAACATGAGGCAATAAAGCCGCGAATCAAAAGTTCCCAGTAAATCACAATACGGCGTCCGCTGCCCCGTGTTTGCTCTCGCCCACATAATCCGTTCATACGGCGGTAAATCCATCCAGCAGTGTCGCGTACAGCACTAAATCATCATAAGAGAATCCAGCTCTATACGCGTGTACTACACAAACTACACATATTGCTGATTCGGTTTGGCAACATCGCTTATACAGCGAAATTTACTATACACCACTATGAGCGCGCGATTTATTCCCACATCCCTCACAAAACAAAGGCTTCGAATAATTTTATATATGTATGTAATAGCAAAACTTTCAGGAACTAATAACGTTGTAGGTAACTACATTCGGATTCATTATCCAATCGTCGAATATCGAATGGAGCCGCTGAAAAAACTCTTCGATTTATTCGATTCTTTTTTTTATTCGATTTACGCTCGGTGCGCCAGTTACTGAAAAAGTTTGCATCGTAATGCAATCGTGTGGCATTAGTTTTGCCGTTTATCAGCGGGTTCTCGCTGCTGCAAAGCTTTGAGGGATTAATCTAGCGGCGTGGTGCGGAATAAAACTCGTGGAAAACTTCGCATTGTATCGTACTGGAGCAATGTCATCATGTTTCCCGACTGAATTTAGATAAGCACTAAATTCCTAATCCATAATGCATTATTAGGCTGCTACTTTGTCTGGCATATGCCCAAGTTTAGTGAAGTTGCACATGCAAGCTTTTCCGAGTACTATACCGTTGTAGAATACGACTATTAAGCAATTATACGTTCGTTAAAAAAGAGGCCATAAAACAATAAAAGGAATGGCTAAACAACGTGTGTCCACGCAATATTTGTTTGTGAAACATCGCAATTTTTAGTTGAGTGCTGTGCGTGGAGCCGTGGCCTGCAATTTGGCGTTTTCGCTCGATTTATGCGAATATCAGCGCCCCGCGGATAGCGGACAAACAAGCGGAATTTGTTGTTGAAACAGAGCTATTTTTTTGGTTCAACTTTTATTTACATTAGTAAAGAGCAGGATGTTTTACACGGTGCACGATTTAAAAAAAATATAAAAGGAATGAATGTGGAGCAGAGTTACAATTTGCTGAAAACATTTTTTGTTTTTCTATTCCCATGAAACCCTAACCTAGGTAGTATATACCTAGGTATGCAGCATGATTTCTGTAGTTCAAAAAAATCCGAAAATTAAAGAGACAGAAAAGTATAGTTTTTTTTTATTATGTATAGACTCACGTTTGACCACTATCTCACCTGATGGTAAGCGATGATGTGGCCGACGATGGAGCACGCTTGCCTAGAAGCAATCTATTCACTCATGTCTTAAAGACCCGAAGTTTATAGCTATCAAGAAACACAGACTCCGGCAGGGAATTTCACTCCTTAGCTGTACGCATAATGAATGCATATACCTAGAGTAGGTATTCTACAACAGAAATTATACTACATATTCAAGCCACAACTTTTGACCGATAGTTTTAACAGTCCAATCAGCACATAAAGCATTGTCATTGTAATACCAGTCTTGTAAACATATGTGCTCGCGAACAATACTCTGCAGATCAGTAACGTTTGTTAAGCCCTGTCTGTCTGTACGTCAGAGGTTTATTGGACAAGAGATTGAAGCGATAGTCCGCCCGCCAACGACGACCAACGAATTGGGTGTGCACTGTCGCGGGCCTCGGTAGGGTTACGTTTCGTTTCTAGGAGTCGGATTTATTTCTGTCGTGAGCTTTGTTTGATTGTTCACCGAAATGTTTTGTTGCAAACGTGGTGGGTATTGGCAACTTTGTACGAAGTGTGTTTAGTTTTATTTAAACTGCTGGTACATCTCAGTACTTGAATATATCTATCAAACCATATTTAAGACCATCTTATTTTTTCTAGGGTCTTTAAGTCAAGAGTTACTTCTAGGCAAGCGTGCTCCATCGTCGGCCACTTCACCGCTTACCATCAGATGAGATAGCGGTCATATGCGAGCCTATCCAATAAAAAAAACACCTGTTTTTCCCATATTTTCAAACATGAGTACATTTTTTATATCCATCTGGTGAACAAGATAACTTATATCCCGATCACAATGCAACATATTTAATCTTTAACTTTTCTCGAATAGTATACTTTGTACTGAGCTAAGGTTTTCCATAATGATTTTTGTTTCTGCACCACCCTAAGGTCAACTGGTAGAAAATGCCTAAGGCATTAAGTCCACCTTTGTACAGTGTTTACCAGTGCATAACGTTTTATTAAATAAATATGTTCTTGTATAGACAACCAAAAAGCCAACAATGATTTTTTGTCTATTAGCCACGATCAAAAAGCCAACTCCTCCACAAAAATTTCCTGCATCCAAAAATGCACTTCCTCCATAAATTGGCCTATCATAATCTGAAGTTGATTTGGCAATTTGCCCTAATTTGGCGAATAAAGGCAGCGCGGTTTGAGATCGTTTTTCTGAGCATGTTTACTGCCTGACTGCAGTGTTTTATCTTGCAGGACAGCTAAAAGATCCTCACAATAGGGGGCGTACTACCTACTGGTCGCCTCATCTGTCTGCCCAAGAATTTTGATGTGGAGAATTATATTTTTAGATTTAAAATCTGGAGAGAAAATGTTTCAAGTGTAGGAATCTGTTTATAATTTAGGACTTTAAGACCTACCTACTTCATCTTCTGTATTGAAACTTAGTCAGTGTTACACGACTGCCCAAAAAAGAAGTATTCTTTTATTTATAATTTTCAGAATTTTCTAACCAAGTGATGAGGATGTTTCCACAGAAGAGAAGCCCGAAGGCTGTTAATTTAAAGCTTAATGAAAAGATATAATAATAACCTAATCAAGCTGAAAAGTATCTAAAGTAAAAATACCTCCTCATATGCATCGCACTTACTCGTAAATCATAACTCTATTCAACTACTCGAGCCCATTTCTCCAAAACCAAAACAACCAATTTACACTTGTAATTACATTCATAATTAACCGCTAAAATATAATAGCTTCCCGGTTAATTTTAAATACTAATACAGTATAGAACTTATTGGGTTTATCTGCAGTCCCCGCGGCCAGCGGGCCGCTTGTAAACAATGCTGAAATGAAATATTAGTTTCAACCGAGCCATACATCTAGCTCGCTTGTTATTAACCTTGCTAACTTTAGTATTTATATGTGTATCTACATACGGAAACCAAGTTTTGTATTGCGAAAATTGAATATTAGATTGGGTTTGTTTTCTGCTTTGTACCTATATATGTTTATGTATGGTTTATGTACTCGTAAAATTAATAACATAGGTAAATGATAGAGTCACGTGCAATATTTATGTAATATGCGATGAATAGAATTATGAAAATTCTTAGGCGTTTAATAATTTTTTAATTCAAGATCTCTAGTAGCCAATTTATACGTACTGAATTTAATCAAAGCCAACATTATCAAGCTTAGGAAACAAACCTCTATTAGACTCAATTAAAATGATAACTCCACTATACAAAAGCCTAGACAAGAATGCTACAATTTGTAAAACATGACTAATCATCCTACATCTTTCAACCCCTAAACTTAAACCACAAAGTTTCAGTTTACACATCCGGTTTAGACTACAGACTTGCAAGTACGTCTCCCAGTGTCTCTGTGTCTATTCCCGTCTGGCTTGGTCCCTTAGTTCCTAGGACAGCAACAATGCACTCGCCGCGAGGAGTCCTCTGATATAGGATGATGCAGTATATGTAAAAACATGACATGAACAAGGACAATTTCAAAGAAATACTTTTATAGTCTTAGAAGAAAAAGACATCAAACAGAGACATATAAAAATAAACAATCAAGATATTAAGGAACGTTGAAACTAACAAGATAGAAGAAACGATGAAAATAAAAATAAGAAACATTAAAAAGAAAGAAATTAGAAGATGGTAAATATAATAAGAAAGACTAAATTAACAATACAGATGGTAAACGCATCTTGGAAGCAGGAAGCTAACTGCGAAATCGAAAACATAACCAGCATATTAACAACTTGTATTCTTAAAGACAAGGTAATTAAAACAAACACCACTTACGAAGTCCTCACGTCTAACTCGCTCAGACAGTACGACTACCCGTAGGTCCAGAATTTAGCCGCTGTTAATTTGTCACAGTGAATTAGCCACGGACGGGGGTAAATGATAGCGTTAGCATGTTGCACCCTGCACCGCCAATATGCTCGTAAACGTCGCACCACGACAATTTAATACCTAACTATGTATCTAGATGTCTATCTCACTGGATATACGATGATTATTCCGGACCACTATAAAATATTCTTAGTCACGTAATTACAATTTTGAACGTATAAATTGTTGGTCAGATTGTTAGTAAATTGGATCGGTTGGCTGATGAACGTGGAGTGATTTTGATTGCTAATGGTGTCTAGTTTTAACTACCCAAATTAATTATAACAAGCTCTTAGATAGACATAGACCAAAAAAAGTCCGTTTAAAAGCTAGCGTCAAGTAAAAGATCTCATAGTAAACCTGGTTGAAAATAACTAGAATTGCAAAATAAAATAGCAGATGCAGAATGCACAGAACCTTTGTTAGCCAAACATGATTGAACCAAACCAAGTTAATTAGCTGCTCCTTCAAACAATAACCAACAATTAACAGACTGCAACGAAACTCGATGGTACCGTAAAACTATTTAGTCGCACCAATTTGAGGACCCAAAACAAACTTAAAAAAGGAACTTAAGAAAGTCAGGACGATCATAAAAGTCCAGCTGATACATTATTACGGGATACAGCGAAAAAAAACGAAACAATACATTTTAACTTTACAGTTACCTTTGTACAGTAGATAAAGGGAGAAAGTTGCACAACGGTCAGCTTTCTAAAATTCGATATTGTTTGTCTATTGTTCAGTATAAAACTGTTTCTGGTTGAAAGAAACTTTGCTGTTTGAGAAACTGCTTTGGAGTTCGCGATTCCAGACTTTGTGCCAAAATATAGACCTATATGTTCAGTTGGACTGGCTTGAACTCAGTTATCGTTAGTCATCACATAACTTTATCGACAGCTGATTTAAAAAAGCCTAAACACACACATCAACAATACATAAATAGGATATGGTTTTCGAATACAGATCTCTCTTAATTATTCTCTTAGTCTCTATCCAATCCTAAATCCACAATCACCAAAATAAGAGAAACAATAAATCCTATAAACTGTTATAAATACGGTGCACGGCATATACTTAAGTTTATACTTTTAAGTAGTTATAAGTGCGGGTTCAGTGTCGTGCCGGGGCGCGGTTACAGTCGCTTGTTAGCGAACAATGCTATATGCACGTTTGCGCATATCTAGATATGCATTGAGACCTGTACGGATGAAGAAAAAGCCTCCAGTTGCAGACATTTGCATTGCATTGGCTGCGATGGAAAGAATTGTAAGGAAAATGTCGAGCTAGATAGTTTCTTTAAGTTTCTTATGGGACTTGTTAGTTATTGCGAGAACTACGTGTTGTGGGATAATGATGTATCCGAGATTTATAAGAGCTTCCTTTTTGTTTATTTCAATTGATGAAATAAAGAAATTATTATAATTTTTGCCCAAAATGCTCCAAACCGAATAGACATGATGACAAAAATACTGATTTGGTCCAAATAAACTACACTTGTTGTGCTTTTCAAGTGGGCAGTAAATAACACCAAACAATAATAAAGAAGCCACACAGTGTGACTAATGTACAAGTAAATACGTGTTAATAGACCATAAACAATAATATTCGACTAATGTGGACGTTTACGGTTGTCTTCCAACACGACAATAACACATCAACTGTATCAAGCCTCATTGAACTAAACACGATTCATGAATCGACGATTCAGATTAAGAAATCAATTGAATCGAATCGTATCGAATAAAAAAATCGAATAGATCCACAATTTTAAACATCATCGTTCGAGAGAATGTGATTTTTATTCATCGATGGTAATTTTATCGTCATTTTTAAACACATAAATGTATGTTCCTCACATTTGTGCATTTGCATGTGAGTTATAAACACATGGAGTTTATAAGTCTCCACCCGATGCTCGAGTGTAGTGGCGTACACAGAATTTCCACCTAATAAAAGGCCATGTTACGTGTAGGGAACGTAAGACACGCAATTACGAAGTACCCAGTTTAATAAGGCCTTCTTCTCCCTTCGTGCAAATGACGATAGGAACAAAGACAGGGGAAATATGTGAAGGGCGGCGGATCACGCTTGATTGGTGGAGCTCCACGACGAAGTTTCACGTTGAACGTTAATTAGTGCGTTCCTCACGTTCTCAAGCGTGTATGGATGTATGTTCGCGAGATTATGTCTCGGTAGGATTAAAAAAGGTGCGGCAAAACATATTAAATCCTACTTCAAATCACAAACCGTTAAGTATTTTATGCTCTTTAGAAGATAAAGTTGTTATAAATTCATGCAATCTCGCACTGAATGCGTCGTTAATACAAGAAGCAATTTGATGTGCAGATTAATGCGCGGAACAATTTATAGACAATTACGGTAACCAACGCCGCCCCGGGATCAATTAACACAAAGGCGCTATTGCAAATTAGACTAACTGGACACCTATCTAGACACCTACCGGTATTAGATATTCATGATTGCGCTCCAACTACCACAACGATTTATAGCACAGATCTGGAGATAGTGATTTTCATCGATGCAGTAATCTATTTTAATTAATAATCAATACTAACAAATGATTTGTGTTAATTAATTAACAAACAATTCCATTTTATCTATGAGTAATAGAACACACCTTAGGGCATGACATTTTCTGTTAAACGACAATTTTGAATGGTCGAATGCCTTAAACAAATGTCTATTCAAGATTAAGATTTTCACAGGCCTCGATTTGTTAGTACATATTTTCTGGAATTCTGGCCTAAAACACGTGTTGTAATTGGTTAATATATTTAGAGGCGAGCCCGAAGAAGTGGGCAATCTATCTGAGTCCATCCCAGGACGCTGGAGGCTCGTAAATACGCCAGTCAGAGTCACCACTGCGCTCCCAAGGGCTTCCAAACAGTTTTATACGGTCAGCTTACTGTTATTGAATGTTTTTATTGGAAATGTTTAGATGCAATCTTTTTATCAGATAGAATAAGCAACAACGTCCACCTGTACTTACACTGATAGCATCATACTATGAAAAGCTGGTTTCTGTATGGGTTGTGGAGGTCAAATGCAGTTGCTTCACGGAAAACCAGGAGCTTGCTTTAAAGTGGAAGGAGGGACTGGTCTTGTATTTAATAATGACCTCACGACCAGTTCTTTTGAGAAAGACGGACAGGCGAACAATGTTAATTTGTCCAGAGAATATTACTCAGAAAAAGTTGGTATTCATTTACAACATTACTCTGTCTTCGCGATTTCAACCGAGCCAAACAAAAGCAACAAAACTTTGGTGAAGCGAATAATTTAATTTACGATCCACGGGACTTGATGGGATATTTACCTAAAATATAACGGTGATTGAGCAGATAATTACCAACCACAAGATATCATTGAAGTTGAAGTGGAAACAACTGCCCTTGTAGTTGAAAAATGCGATTGCTTTTATCAACTAGACATTCTGGAATTAACAAATTCTGTAATAGAAACTACTAGAACTAATTTCTTAGTAAGAACTGCACAATCAATTAACGAAGTAATAGATGGTTACAATAGTGACAATTTCAAGAGAACAGAAATTATGGCACTAAATATTACCTTGGTTGGTCGCACGTCATTAAAGCGATCATTCCTAGCGAGCCCTCGTCCAAGCTTTATGGAGCTCGTGGCTATCTATCCCATTGTTAAGTCCACCAACAGGTGATTTTAATTGAGTCCCCTATAATAAGAGAACGATTACTGACTTTCAATGAACGATGAATTAAGCACTTCAACTTTTTTAATTCTGGAAAAATATGTTTCGTATACTACTCGAGTACCTATTTAATTTCAAAATAATATTAAAGAACTTAATAAAAATTAAGTGTTTATTTATAACAGCCTTATCAGATGGCAGTTTTAATTAATGTTTTTTCCCCAGTATCTAATCAAATAATTTAAAATTCGATTGATCCACCTGCGACTAATTCGAGTTTTTCTCAACTAAATTTCGTGCAAAACATTAAAATTCAAGTGGAGAATTAATAAAGAGATAAATAAATTTAAGAGCAGCGGGAATGTGGGTCTGCCGTTACGGGCCCGGTTCGCTTTATGTGCATATCGAAGATGGATGGCGCAGTGTGCGCTGCGGCAAGGCGCGGGCGAGGGGCGCGGGGGCGCGCGGGCGGGGGGCGTCGCCCCCTCCACGCAGTAATGGCCGCGACCACTCCAGCCCCGTCAGACGACAAAAATGCCATAATAATGGCCCCTGAATAGTTTTTGCTGCACCGCTCTAAATACCCACTGAGGCCCTAGTACGTGACGACACGCCGGTCATCTCTCTTTTATTGAGAAATTCGTCAGTTTTATACCCGTATGGAAAAAACTACATGTCGAAGGCCCGGAATCCGGTTGTGTCATTTCAAACACTTGATAAGTATCGTTCGGAAACTTTTTACGTGCAGAATTTCAGCGGAGCTTCTCTCGTTTAGTATTCGACGAATGCGAGGTTTTTATCAGCTTTGAGGATGGCACGGTCACCTTCAGGACGCTTTAATTGTGAACCAATAAGAAACTTATTTCTTGTATAGACTCGAGATGCTCCACTCCACTGACAATGCCTTATTAATGGCTATTCGCATTGGAAATATAAAAAATGCTATCCGAAGTTCTAAAGTGGCTGGAGTCTGGACTGAATAAAGTCCTTCGCTAATTTCTATATACGGTATTGATGTTGCGAATCTTCGAAAGATAAATACCGACGAGTGTAAATTAAATATACGCTGAGTTTGAAACATTAATAAAACAATCGAATTCATAAATAAAAAAAGTATCGAATGCAGCTTTGATGAGAGACAATATTTATGGAGCTGCAAGAATTCAGAGCAGGCCTGTTTGAATGCAATAGGTATGCGCTTATGAACTAATAAGGCATTGCTGAACGAAAATCGAAACCGTGCAAAACGTCTCACAGTCATCAAACAGCTAATTAAAAACAACGATCTGCTAATAATTGACGGTGTTATTATCGAGGCGGCATTATTGAACGTCACAAAAGGTGGACCAATTAAGAGTTTCCCCGAATGTCCAAGCGAAAAGTTCAGAATGATAGCACCGTCAATTATGGCTGGCCGCCTCGCAGCCCGCTCAGCCAATTACCAACCAGCCCACCGATTGATAAAAAAGAGTTTCGAAAAATTCGCCCAAACAAATTTGGGTTATCTGTGAAGGGGAACCGCAGGCACTACGTGAGGTTACTTTCCCAAAGACCAATTTCGACCACCAAAACTTAACTGTCGATAATGTTAATAATTATAAACCAGAGAAAATTGTTGATAAGTCTCTCGGAAGCGCTGACGAATTTGGAGACATAAAAAACTGTAACGTCAAGGCAGAAATTCAACTTTTCACGAATACGATTTTATTTACGATCCGAGGACGAAAGGAACCTCGAAAAAACTAGTTCGCGCTTCATGTATGAACCATGACGCGGTCGCAAGAACAATCACCGAGAATAATTCATATTCCGAGCGCGCTGCAAACATCCAGGACCGATTTACGGGCCGCCTCTGCGCTTCTGTCGCGACCGGTATCTTAGTTACTTTCGAAAATAATTGGATTTCGATTGTGCGAGAAAAAGGCATTCGCGGGGTACCCGTCATTACTGGTTACCTTTTACAGACTGTATAAATCGTAATTGGGGATGTGTAGCGAGCGCTATCGCGGCATCGGTCGTGTCTAACGCTTGGGTACGCGGGCTTAAGGAGCCCCTTGCCTATTTAGTTCCCATATCGGCGACTATTGGAAGGGGCGCCCGGCCAGGCGACACCTGTATGCGTTATTTTGTCGCATAAATTGTCGTCAATTCAGTCGCTACGCGGTCGCGTCCCCTGGTTTATTGAACTCCGTATCCAGATAAGGCGCGACTTCCACGTAGCGGTGAAAATATCCCATAATCTCGTAATTTTTCCCGCTCGTTTGCATTTCCTGCAGGAGTTCGTGAGCGAGTCATGCGCTTCTCATAATTAATTCAATTCAAATCACATCGCCCACGAGTCTTCCAATTTATCTGGTGCACCTTATACGGAGCACGATTGTACTCACTGAGATTTCTCACACTATACATATACTCTGTATTCCATATTACCTTTGCCCCCTCTTTAAGTATAAGTAATATATACGCATATCGTACGAATCGTACGTAACTAGATAGCGGCAGTGTATTAGCACACAATAAACTTATCTAAGAAGAATCTGCCGTGTTTGTAGCCGCTCTCCTAAAACGTCTATTTTCCGCACAGGCAATGGAAATGTCGTCGGGCCTGGATAAACGGGTGTGCGGGCGCAAGCTGCGCGGGGTGCGGGGTGGTGCGGAGTCCTCGGGGTGGCGGGGCGGGAGCGTGTTCTAATGAGGCGCGCCCAGTGTGCGCGGGCGCTGCACTCACGCACGCCAGCGATTTATGTACTTAGGTATGAATTTAAATGAATACCTACGCCCATTTCAATTACGCAATATAGTAGCAAAAGTATGAATTACTGTAAAAAAAATCGAGCTTGTTTTTTAACTCCGACGCAAGCAAAATCACATTTAAATAAACACGGCCGCCCGACATAAATCAAGATTAGTGAGGATTTCCAAACAGCAGTGATACATGACCGCCAGAAATAGTTGCTTAATGACATCTCTGCCATTTATACTTAAGTGATTTCAGTACCTACCTAGTTAGTAACGGGTGCTGGTTGAGGCGCGTGAGTAATTTAAGTATATATTCACATAAACATTAATTCACTTTTTTCTCGATCCCGAAACCCGAAGAGGTGCTTTAGCTTAATAAATATTAGCAAATAGGCACTTCGTATGTACTACCGTAACGCACTGGCTTTTAAACGAATTGCTTCGCATAACAATAAAAACGCCTATAGGCCCTTTCACACATTCTAATGTGCCCAATGCTCCTTCATTTGTCGGGGGCCAGCACGCAGAGGAAATATTTTCCCAAATCCATACAGCCTTAAGGATCTCATAAAGCAGTCGTTTTCCCCACGCGAAAGTATGGAAGTGAGATTTATGTGGGGGACTTCGGTCTCGAGCCCGGGGCTTTGCGATGATGAATTGACACTTTTTCAGTGGTGCCTACAAATTTCAACTCCAACAATATACGCACCCGGAATGAACAATGAGACGTAAGAGTTGCCGCCGTTATGGCTTGGGAAACTTTTAATGTCTCCAATGAGGTAAAGCTTCCATAAATATTCCCATTCCTGAGATTACGGGAACTTGAGTAACACCACCGACTGTGAGTGCTGTTAATTAGGTTGAAAAAAAAAAGATTTGTTATAATTTTCAGACGCTCATTAGACGAGCATATTTGATATGATGTCGTGCCACAAGGGACTGTCTATTTATATTTTAATTTCCCCCTCATTATACAGTTTGAAGAGCCATGCTCACGTGTACCTGGGGCCAGCAAAAAGTATAAACACATTATAAACATGAACGGCCCACCGCCATGGCTTCGCGTCACGGAATCTTCGCTTGCATTTTTGCATAACAAACCCAGCTATGATTTGTTGACTGCGTTTTATCACATCGACTTAACTTCGAAACACTTTGTTAAAAAAGCAATTATTTAACAGGGCAAGACTTTAACTTTCTTTACAGCGCAAGAATTTGAGTTTACTTCAACAAATGAAAAGTCTACATGATATTGTAGTCACGTGAATGAAATAAAAACTAGCGAATGCAAAACAGTATACAATGATGACTTCATTCAGCCAACGAAGCTTTAGGCAGTCGTCTAAATTATAATAATAAGCGGGCGTGAGCTCAGCCGATGGCTCGTCTTAATAAAGCCATTATAAATATCTGATTCCTCGGTGTACGTCCAGTCGTTCGACGCCAAATGCCAAAGGGTTACCGGTCGTATATTTTACGAGACAAGGATAATTTAAATGAGACGTTCATATCGTCTTACTTATCGACACCCATACGTATTTTGACATGCAATATTATACTACCTGTAGAGTCCAAGTCGAAGACATATTTAACTTTCTATTCAAATATATACTACCTTTAATATATCGATTTTAAACTTGCTTTAGTTTCGGGCATGAATCCGTCGTGATACATTCATAGTACGAGCGTGCAGTCGTGTGCTACTCCTATTATGGTTACCAAGTCCTTTAGTTAATGTATTTGCATTTCAGAAAAGATTGCCTAAATTTTTTGCGCCCTTTTCATTCCGTTTCAATTAAACCATTTTTACCTTAACAACGAGTGTACACACGCGATAATAAGCATGATAGCTCTTTATAAGACAGTTACTACACGACATGATTTGAATATTTTTGAATTAATGTTTGCATATTTTGAGGTCGCCAACTTTCCAATAAAAAATAAACTGGAGGTACCTATGTATATTCGATGCGGTAACCGGTGATTTAAGTGGCCGGCTAGCTAACAATAGTGGTCTCGGCCGTATGAATAAAACGTATACAAATTTAATCAAAGAGAAATCTATTAGTAAAATGAGAAGTACGGAAGGGAGCGCACCTATACATATTCAACGAGGCACTGCATCACGAACGGGCCAATTTATGCGGCAACTCCTGAGAGTATCTTACTTTTACCTCGGCCATATGTAAAACTGGAGTGTTTCTTTGCGCGATCAGATCGTCACCTGGTGAACTCAGGAATATTTATTATTTCTTTACAACACCTTTCATTTCTTTTATTTTAATCAGCTTAAAGCCTATCTCTCCTTTTTACATGTACAGTAAAAAATAATATTGAAAATGCACCTACTCTGTCACATTGTTATCAATTTCATTAAAAACGAGCCATCATTTTATACGTTGAATTAAATCCAGGTGGACGCTTACATTAAGCTTTATAGTATGTAAAAAGCAGGTACTGGCAGACTACCGACTGCCTAGTTGGGTCTCTGCACAAGTTTCCTTTAAAGTATTAATCAAGAGCCATGTCGCGTTTACCTTTCCTTTTTTATTTTGCAAGTGCATCTGCCCTCTGTATATAGCAATATGTTTTGTAACATAACCTTTATAATAATATATTTACTAGCGGTTTCTATTAAAGCTATCATCGAATTCATTCCATTCATCACTAGGAGTAATTATCAACATTCTTGGCTTTTACTAATGCGTTTGACTTAATGTAGCTTGGGTTATTTATAATGTCTACATATTGTTATTATATTTTATTTATATTTATTTTAATTAGGAAACTAAATAACCATTTCATTTTTGTGTAACTAAAACTGAACAGTGTTACATAAATATAAAGAGATCTTTACTGTTGATACATAAAAGTGTGTCACAAGGGTGCGACCTAGGCCCCAAAATATCAAAACATGCACTAAGAATCTACCGTTACATTTCATTACGTCAGTGTAGTAAGGCACATAACAGATGATATCGCTTACAAAACGACTTTATCTAGTCACGTTGTTATGTACAGTTAGTTCTGGAAACACGAGTCGGCTAGGGGTTCCAATTTTGTTGTTATTTTGCTCCCATACGGTTACTGGTTCGTTTAGACTTTAGTAGTTAGTCTGACCCTTTATGTTTTAATTTTAGGTTCTTTTCAATGACGGATTGTTGCAGATATGTATTAATAATACTTGTACTTGTACCTAATAAACTTCAGTTACGATCAAAGTTTAGTAGTTTTTATTTTAAAGTATTTATTGAAATAGTGCTTTTTGATAGAGACAGTATGAAAAAATATGGTTGCGTGTAGCGTCAGACAGGCGCTAAAGTAGAGGGATCGATGTCCCAATTGGGATTCAAATTGGACGGGGTGACGACGGAAAAACTGTCTCGGCTTTAGAATTTATTCCATACATCTTGTTTTAAAGACTGTTACAAAATACTAATGGAACTTTCCAGATTTATTGGCAATATAAATAGCAAGAAATTGCTTGTGACAATTTTTCAAAATTTGATTGAGGAAACATTAATTTTGTTCGCGAACATATGTAATAAACACATAAGTTTATTGTGTTTACACATGTTTTATATTGTCTCGTGATGAAAAATTTGTGAAATTTTTCCATTATTTTAGACCACCTACATATTAGACAGTTGTTGACTATATTTATACCTACTAAAGAATCAACAAAGAATACATTTTAAAATTAATTGTTTGCTTGAATAACTATTCTACTACTATATTCTAGTATATAACAGAAATAGTATCTCGATAAATGTTGGTAATATAATAGTGGCCTTAGACGTATTTGAATATCTTGGCGCGCATCGGTCGCCGGCCATTGTTGTCGCTACCCAGTATGGACTTAATTAAGTAAGGGTAGAATAGGTGGAAAGATCTACGGGAATTTAGAGGATGGTCACTGGTGGTAGAGCTAACCAAATAAGTGCTTATAATAGCTAGGTTATTGAAGTTACAGAGGTGTTGATTGCCAACTTGGAAGATGAAGTATCTTATTCGAATAAAGATAAAGAAATATCAAGATAAAACTGTAAGACTATGTAGGTAACTTCAGATAAAGAATTTATCTGTTATTTTCGACGTATTTGGAAGATAGACTCCTAATATTCTTCTGGGGGAACTTAACTATATTCAAAGCGTGTCTGTCTGTCCACAATTCTACATTGATCCTTACGTCTGCGTTCAAAGCAATAATATTAATGTTTGCCATCTCAACGTTTATTCGGTTTCAAATTCGGCTGCTGGGAAATCAAGATGGTAAACTTGCAGTACTTGTAGTGGTCGCCGTTCAGACCTCGGGGAATAACAAACAATATTTCGAACGTTAGTTTGAGTTGCCGACTTGCTGTGTGGTCGAGAGCACTTTGTTAATTAGAACTAGTAAATACAGGCATAAGTCTTATAGTCTTGAAATACTTCAACGTAGAATTTAATTTTTTATATGTATCGGGGTATCTAGATGACATCTTGATTTCCTCAATCAACACTAAAGCTAATTTAATAACAAAAAAAAACAACTTCTCATTTGTATTCCATTCAAATAAATCGATAAGTTCGGCCTCACTTTAACTTCAAAGGTAAATAAATAATTAAACAGAACAAATGAAGCAGAAAGGAAGCCGCGGTACCCTTAATGCAATCAATTAAGTAGGTACATATATAATTGTGTTAGCGAGTCAATGGCAAGCGTAACTCGTAATTAAAATAGTTTATTCTAATCCAGTATTCAACTAAGGCGAGTTTTTCCACGACTGTACAGCGAATATGGTGTGGGATTTGGTAAAAGCAATGAGCGATTGAAGACAGATGACAGCTGTCGTAGATAATATCAAATAAGTTCTACTCCAGATACACTTAAATTATGTGTAGTAGAAATGAGCAAACAAAGCTAAAGGAACGACAGTTGAGATGGAATTGGAAACAAAAAAGAAAACAACGTACGTAAATGTACATTACAACACGAAGAAAACGGAAAATCAATTTGAAGTTGATAAAATTATGAGGCTTTCAAGACCTCATTGCATAAACAATCCTATGTTTAACAATAACACGCCATACAGGCTTGAACACTGAAAAAGCGTGCGTGTGCACGCAGGATAACGTTTCTCGCTCCGCTTGTGAGCTCAGCCCAATCAGGGAGAGGCCGCGGAGTTTACTGCAGGGATATAAATTAAATGCTTACGTTTCGCTTGCCCCGCTTCGCTAGTTTAATTAAGCGTCTCCTCCTTTGTGTCTGCATGTGCGTACACATTCAACATGTTCTCTGTTGTTCTTAGAGACCACTGGAGACGCATTGTCCCATTCTATCGACCTCGAGTCGGTTTGAATTTAAATTCCAACCGTTGCTTTTGGTAGGGAGAGATAGCGTTCCTTAAAGGGTTCGCTTGATGTATCTTTTTTGTTTTGTTTGGCAATCGTTGCTATAGGCTGTGAGATGTCTTAAAATTCTAGGGGATCTAGCTAAACTATAGTTTTTTTTATTAATTAAGTATACTATTTACTTTTTTCTCCATCGCGAAGGCTATATATGAAACATACATAAATCAGGCTTGTAGACATTTACTAATTACCTCAAGCATATTTATAAGGAGTTCTTATAATTTATGTAAGCATGTAAGTTACGGCACAAAACCCCTATACATAATGAACTCTTATTTACAAGCCTGTATAAGCTGTCCACGTAATTGCGTAACGTAAATTGCCTAAAACGGAATGTGTCAAAAAAGCAACGTTAATTTGTTCTGACAAACTGTGCACAACATGACTGTGAGATTAAATTTTCAAACATGACGCCCTCAATTAATTTTTCCCGAGGAAAAATTTTCATCATGTCCGTCCGAAGTAAGTTGTTGTTTAATCTGGGAGAACATCGGTTATGGGGATAATGTTTGAACATATATACCTGCACGAAAGCTCTACAGCACTCCATTTTTTCCCAGCAACACAGCTTCCAATCACAATCTCAACTTTATCTTCGACAAACTCAAAACACGCACGTTCTACGACGAAGTTATTCGAATACTACAAAAACTTTAAGCCGTTCATAGCTCCGTTCTTTAGCAGGTACAAAAGACTTTTTTACCTTAACAATGGCGACTTTCTCTCGAACAATAACTCAAAAAACTATACTTTTTGTTCCCCTATGCAACAAAACCAACTTTCTCTTTGCATTTGTGCAATAAACAGTTCCTTTACAAATAGAAAAAAGATTCACTTTAAAATAATATTTTTACAGTCAGTATTTGTCGCGCCTTCGATCGAGCTATCCGATCCTCGGCACAATCGTGATGATACTGAAAAACGGTATTCTTTTATCCAGAAATCTCTTAACGAGGTTAGTTTAGGCAAACTTTTGTGATGTGATTTTTTGTTCCGTTTTATTCGGGTCCATATGAGTACGTTATATTGTCGATTCAAAGCTGTGACTCCCAAACCAAAGGGTTGAACTGTTCGCGCCAGTTTTGGATGCGCAGGAGTGAGCGTGATGCAACGATTCCGTTAATGGCCGCTTGGTTAGAACGGAGAACACGTTTGGAGAATAATTTGAATACCAAAATGCAGATGGCTTCTTTTATCCAAGGGGCTTCGGACCCGCCGAACTACAAGTTAATTAAGGTTTGCCCATCAATTAAATATTGGTTTTGATTGTTTTCATTTTGCAGATTAAGTTGTGCTCTTGATTTATACATTAATTGTGTTTCTTAATTAAGAGATTCACTGCGGGTCCGTGAACAGGTTGAATCAGGCTATTTTGCAATGCTAAAAGCGTCTCAGATAAAGTATACGTAGATACATATGTAAATAAGTTGATAGATTCGAATTTCTAATTTAGAGGGTATCGAATCGACAAACGTGTGCGTCGCGAATCGAATCCAAGGTCATCGCTTATAAATTTTGGTCAGTAAGTTATAAAACGCGCCAATAAATCGTGGAAGTCAAATCCCGCACGTTCGTATCTGGGACGATGCATTCGTTCAACGAACGGATTCACTGAGCGAAACACCAAAATTTATTGGGTTAGTAGTTGCCGTAGGTCGATAAAACTACAAACCGACAACAGAACGGCGTATCTCGATAAATCGGAAAGAAAAAAATACGACCTACGAGATAAAGAAACAGAGTAAAGTTTTGCGTGATGTTCCTCGAAGGTTGTATGACTGAAAAGAGCAATGCGCAGTGCAATTTTGTGATATCTTTTTCACTCTTTCAATGGCGGAGCTGGTAGGCGACATACGGACGTTATAGTGTTGAATTAGCATATTTATTGCTAGTTACACGACGAAATAAATTTATCTTAGGCCATTGGGCCTGGGCCATATTTGCTTTTTTCTTTGCTTCACATATTCTAGCTTCCGCTCGGATATACTGGGTGTGGCTGGAGAAGTCTATTGTGAAGTTTTATTACGTCTGCGATGTTTATTATCTTGGACGAATAACAATCTTTACTACCAAGATATTCGTCATAACAAACATCTCGCTTCTAAAGAGGTCTATAGTCCCTAAGGTGTGGAGCTAAACTTTGGCCCCCTTACTTCGGATCGCCCTTGGCGTTGTTGGGTTTGGAAACAGGGGACGAGTTTATTATCATTCATCACAATTTCTAATCTCATGCTCCATCTGTGGATTATGGTTAAAATTCTGTACAATATCGGATTTGATTTCGATCATAAGACCACATACTATGTTAGTAGTATCAACTGTAGTAAGGAATCAGTTTGGTTTTGTAGGGTTCTGTGTGACTCATAAACTAAAATATAGCAAGTGTAATTTCTGTTCTGTATGGTACTTAATTAAATTTTATCCTCGATAAAATTCTGTTTTTTGAGGTAAGCAACTAAAAAAAAATTTTTTTTTTTATGGCCTTTAGTCTGCTGTTTAATTTTCGACTGTAGGCTGAAAACTGAAAGAAATCCAACTGTTGTAGTTTTTGTTTAGGTATATAAAAATCCAACTGAGGATTTTATTAAAGCATTTATTTGGTTGTCGCTAAGTGTCACTGAACTAGCGATAGACTCTAAAAATATTTTGATCTAATTCATTTATAACAAAATCATCATTAATATTTTTATAAGTCTAAAGAAAAAAATTAATTTAACGGATATTCTTCACTGTTTAATGACAGGTCAAAAGTGGTTCTAGAAATGTTGTAATGTCATATATCTTTTTGCATATCTTAGTAACAGGATGTAGACTTTCCTAAATAATTGATTCTAGTATTCTATTGCCTACTTCTAACATATATTTCTGAAATTTAAGCTGAAGGTTTATTTTTTTATCAGAAAGATTTATCCATGGATCTACTCAGGAAGCAGGAAAATCGCGTAGATTAATTACCCACCAAGCGTGTTTATGTTTCCTTTCTGTAAATATCTATACTTACCTACCTACCTATATAGGTCCCAATAGGGAAGTTTCCTCATTGCTTTCGAAGTGAATCCTTACCTGCAACAATAAAAAGCTTAAATTAAAAATTTATATTTTAATTCATGTAGGCGAACTGGACAATTCATCATTATAAATAGGTAGCGAGGGCTCTACCTGCCCTCGGCACATAGCCGGCACATACGCACACTCTGTAAACGCCCTGACAAAACCGGTCCGACACGCCGCCGGCATACAAATGTACTCTCGTTCCGACACATTCTCCGTCTTTCATCGGCGCCAAAACATCACATAAATCTAACTCGCTCGCTCACTCGAGCCAACTTCAGAGCAATGCGCGCGCCGACCAATCAGCGCCCGACAAACCATCGCCATATTGAATCCACCGATCGCAATGCCCTCTGCCTGAACTAATGCGAAACGTACCTTGTGTTTTCCTCGCTGTTTTTGTGTGTTTTTCTTGGTTTTAAATGTTTTTCTTGGTTGATTTTTAGTATAATCAGTGAATTATTGCGTGTTATGGTTTTGTTGGCTACCGTTTATTCGTTTGAATGATGATTTTGTGTGAAAACAACGTAGGAATGTCAAAAGGACGCCACGACGTATACCTAAAGCTAAGTTCAGTTCGTGTGAGGGTTTGTTTTTCAATTTATTTCGATTAATTCCTATCAAAATTAGCTAGTTTTAGTAGATATTGATTTGTTTCATGCAAACAATTTGAAGATGTATCAGAAATTTTCTCCAATTAGAAACTAATGAGGAGATGCCTACATAACCTAACTTTTTATGTTTTTGAATCAATACAAACAATTAAGCGCTAAAGCACATTAAAACTACACGAATCTATAGGAAATCAATTAAACAATTTATTTAAAGAGTCTCCGTAATCAATAACAGGAATTTTCAAACTCAAAAGCTTTGCTTTGTTTACCTAAGCTTTTCACTAAATTCACACCAATGTTAACCAAAAAAAAAAGTTTTCATGTTTAATACTTAAACAAAACACGATTAAATAACCATTTATATTTTTGACAACGCGAAATCTTCTGAAAATATCAAAAATTAGGAGCAAAATGTCTTTTCTTTCCTAACCTCAAAGTTTCTGGTATGATGATAAATAACTTGCTAATAAAAGGGAAGTTTTGGTTAAAATTTAATAAGATGATTCTCATAGAGTTTATCTTGATTTTTGTAATGTAATTATCACAGAAATAGTTAATTTATTGTAATATATAAAGTGTAATACCGACGGACGGGACAACTGTTAAGCGCCGACGGCGCATGCGTAAGTTTTGTAGGTTTCTTGATAAAATATAGAGATGTAGGTACAATAAAAATATATTTGTACGTTAGGTATTGATATCAAGTAGATACCTATAATAGAAATTAATTGTGACATTAGTGATGAATATGTGAAGAAATATCACTATATAGTCAGTATTACTTTGTTTAGGTACGATACTTTCCAGATTTAGTAGGTATTTTAAAGTAGATTTAAGCTTAGTTTTGACTTATATGTATTTAGTCTATGTACTTTTTAGGCAAGCTTTTTTTGAGGATGTCATCTGAAAATGTTGTAGGTCATTCTCTTACTTAACTTTTACCTAAAACTTAAAAGTGTATTCTCAAATGTGTTCAAGAGAAAATGAACACTGAATTTCAAACACCTAACAATAAAAAACAGAAGCAATACATTTAAGTTCATTTGACTAAACTTTCAGTATATTTCTTTAGTTCACTGAAGACAAAGAAGTAGATAAACTGGAAGTTGCAGTGCGATATTGTGAAAGTTGAGCGTACTCTGAATCCTAAATAGCTACCACTGACGAATAGCCTTGCATAGAAAAACTTGAAATGCAGGCGATGTTTTTACTTTTGTGCCTTTTCTAGTTTATCTAATTGCATTTTGGTTTTGTACTGTACATATAAATAAGGAAATAAATTAAGTAGAAATAATACTAATATGAGTATTATGTACATGTTTTTATGGGCCATTATCACGGACTTTAAAAGACAAATCTTTAGTTCCATATTCACGCTATTTCAGCGCCGTATTCAGAGATATGCAGTGCCTTTTCAGATTATGGACGGCGCGAATAATAAGAGGGCCATAAAAATGAAATGTCGCTCGCAATACATTAAATATATACAACGACTATTTACCTAGCTACAGTGCAACGCTTGCATTACACAGATAAAATACGGTGCCAAGTCTTCCCTGGGCAAAAGAAGCGAAACGAAAGGAGAGATTTACTGTGAAAATTTTGGAAGTCAGCCGGGACTGTTATGTGGCTTTCATTAATCACTCGATGGAAAAATACCCTCGACTTCCGACTAACTTCCGCGCTGGACGTCACTATTTAGGTACGCTCCCAAACTTTCTCTGCAGCTTCATTGAGCAAGTTCCTTTATAGGGATGCTTGATGAGCCTTGTAAAAAGAGAAAAAACTCGTGCACAAGTGATCCAAATTAGCTTTACGCATGTTCCTTCTAATTTAAACGAACGACCAGACCTAAGCCTACTTAAACAAATTTACAACAATCGTTTCTTCTAAAAGTGACCCAAATTACCATGAAAAAAGTTTAACAGCCCTTTATTTCAGAACAAACAGAGGCTGTTGGTGGGAATCCCATGTAATCCGGCCCACTTATCACGCGTGCAAAATGCAAATTCAACCGGGCCCCGGCGTACGCAGAATTAACGAAACCGGACCGGGATACGTACGTCACCCAAATTGTCAAAGTTTGCAAGTAACATTAACAGGGGATAAACAAGGTAATATGAGAGACTCCGGCTAAATCCAGAGACGTTCATTAAACCATATTTATTTTTAACACAATAAAAATTTAGACAAATAAACAACCCAAAACGGACGGTTTTTGAACAGAGTCCTCTTAAAATTGAAATGAAGAACGGCCAAGAAATGAATTTATGAATCCAAATTGAAACAATAAACAATGCTGTCTAATTAAATGCAGCAGAGGCGTTCTATAATTCATTCTAAATCGAAAAAATGAACAAAGGAGTAGCGTGTGTAAACGCTATAGCACTTGTGCGCTTTTCAATACCTCTTCACAATATTGATTAGTTTCTGAGAAAAACTTGGCACGCCTGTACGATAAAACGCATGGAGGTAAACATATGAACGGGGTATTACGGGACAATTACGAGAATAACCCTTCGTATTGAGCCACGACATTTGTCACGAAAACATCGCTCGTTTAGTGCATTGTTTCAAACAAAATTGTATGCAAATTAAACACAAATATTTTAATTAATTCAAACGACGATTAATTACATTAATTTTAGTTGACTTTTGTTTATTTACAGCATGGTCGTATAGCATTTGAGTTTTTCAACGTTATGGAGATTTTCGTTCATTTGATATATACGTTTATGTAAATCGTTGGGTTATCACAGGTCCAATTATAACATAATAATGTTGAAACCTTTGATATTTTGGCTGTAACATTAATATCTGGGGGCCGCACTCGACTAATCTTCGGCCATTTTAGCCGAGCTATGGTCTGCCGAATCCCGAAGCTTAGCGCCCTGTTTGTTGCCTCTAATACGCTTTTAACACCTGCGTTTACCGAGTTATGTAATGTTTGTATGAGATAATGTAGCTTTTGTATGGAGTGGTGAGTGAAATGTGGCCACTAGGTCGGCGTCAGTGGGCGTAGCTACCACGTACCACCCATCAGTGCTGATTAACGTATGGGTATTGACGCATCGAAAATTTTTACGGCAATATATTTTAGGAAGTACATATAATACCAGTTTTATGAATAGTTTTAGGTAATTTCTACAAAAACATCGTTTTGAGTTTTCAAGAGGTGATTTTGTCATCGGATTAATCGGTTTTCAATTAGTACCTAATGGTATTTATTATTTATCAGTATAGTTATGAAAAAAAAGGAGTTTATTTATTTAGGTACAAAATTTAAAAATTAAGCAATAACAACCCTGTTACAATTTAGGAGTCTTAAAGTCAAGAGTGAATAGGTTACTTCTAGGCAAATGTGCTCCATCGTCGACCATATCATCAGGTCTTCTACTTTTGAAGACGTACACATGACTCTCTAAACTAACGTTTGACGTTGACGTCAAACTTATGACATTGACATAACTGACAGGTGCCTGGACCTAACGATTCAGTGCTGCCACCTGGCGAACGTCATTTTAGAAAACCCTCATTAATTTTACCCATAATTAATTGCAATCAAGACAGATCTTCATTAATTATAACAATACTATTTTAGTTCTGACGCAGAATGAGCACAAATCATAGATATATAATGTACCACTCCTCACAGCTGTTTATAAATAGTTACGGCACATGTTCCCGATATGTCCCATGTTCTCGTTGAGTAATTAATGACTAATTAGATAATTGCATATCTGTTTCTGCTTTTGATTATATATCTAGACTGCCGTCCGCTAACTAAAAGGCAGCTAAGTGCAAAAAGTATATTTCGAGAAAACACAAAAATTGGGAATTGATGTCTCTTGAAAAGTATGCTACCTAGGGACAAGGTTACAAGTTATATATGTAGGCATAATCTTTGTGCACAATATGTGATATATTTTATTCATTTATATTTTTTATATTTTATTTAGATTCATTTTCTAACTTTTAGCTAAGCAATTTAAACACAAACATTGTGATTTAATGTTCTGTATCTCAAAAACTATCAATCATAGAAAAATGAGTCTTAGACCAAAAGATAGAGCATCGAAAGTTGTATAAGACTACATCAAAAAGTGAAAAACGACCAACTGTGGCTTAACGGCCTTTTAGTTAGTGGACGGCAGTAGATATCTAGCTACCTACATCTAGCTGCATACATCTTATCTTATACCGCAAATGTCTTGATAAGATCTAGAGTAATTTATTGACTAAGAAATTGTTTAGCAGCATACAGCATATCAACTGGAATACATATTTATGACTACGATAATTTATTAGACTATGATAGTAACTTTGATATATCAATAGACTTTTGGTAAATAGGCTAAAGGGTTTTCTTTCATAGTTAGTAGCAATATACCATAGCGATTATGAACTACCGTCGGGATCAAATAATTAAATCTAATTAGAATGAAGGGGCTGAAAGGTTCTGGAGTGGTGACCGCATACCGGAAGGCGCAGCGTGGAAAGCTACCCACAAGGTGGACCCATGATTAACTGATTAGGGTCGACGGAATCCTATGGATGCGATACGTCTAGGGCCGGGCGTTGTAGCATCACTTGAGGGTCACACACATCACCACATCTCTAATGGCGGACGTCTTTCGGCTGAAGTGTAGATGATGAATGTGGACGAAGGCCCTCTCTCTTTTCCACACACTTCTCTCTTTCTCCATTGCGGGCCTTCATAATACACTGGACAGCAAATAAACCGAGCCACCCGCTACCTAGGCACTCTAATTCGATTTTCTCAAAAACTAAAAAACCTACAATTATCAAAGTTGTACCTACAGAAAGTGCGTTTCATGGTGATTAAAATGAAAGGAAACTCTTTGGGTTAAATCAATATTTTAGTGTTTATTAAGGATTTTACAAAGAAGAGTCGTTTTCCAGTCGTGACAATCGTTAGTAATGATAAAGTGAAAAAAAAAATTAAAGCCAAAAACAAAGATAAAATCAAAAATAAGTTTTTGATCAATATTCCGTATTCCCTCCCCTTGCTCGGATAACTGCCAGCATCCTTGTATTCATCGACCTTACGAGCCTGACGATAACATCTTGAGGAATTGTATTCCACTCCTCTTCAATTGCGACTCGCAGCTCTGGAAGCCTTGTTGGAGCAGGTACCCGGGCTCGAACCCGACGTTTGAGCTCATCCCATAAGTGTTCTATCGGATTCAAGTCCGGGCTTCGAGCTGGCCAGTCTATCGTACGAATGCTGACGTCGCGTAGATACTGGGTCACCACATGAGCAACATGAGGTCGTGCATTATCATGCATCAATTGCATATCCTGTCCGATATATCCTGCGTAAGGTACCACATGGTCTGCGAGGATTTCAGTAATGTAGCGATGAGAAGTCAGTCCACGTGTACGGCCCGGCGGTTCGATGAAAACTAACGCTGTATGCTGTTAACGAGATACCGCCCCAGACCATTACAGATCCTCCTCCTTAAGCAACAGTTTCCTCGATGCAACACTGAGAATAACGTTCTCCAGGGCGACGATATACTCTCTGACGTCGATCACTTCCATGTAGACTCACCCTGGTCTCATCAGTGAAGAGTACATTACTCCACTGCTCTAATGTCCATTCCCTATGCTCTCGAGCAAATTCAAGTCGTGCTCGACGGTGTGCTACCGTTAATGCTGGGCCTGTTGCAGCTCTTTTTGGGGTCAGGTTCCGATCAGCAAGTCTCCTTCTGACGGTATCTGAACTTATGACCACTTGGCGTTCGTCACGCAGACTTTGTTGGACTTGAACTGCGTTGAGGTGGCGATTTTGCAGAACAGTAAGGTGGATATAACGATCATCTGCTGCTGATGTAGCCCTAGGCCTGCCCGTACCTGGACGGCGATCGAATGCTCCAGTCTCTAGGTATCGTCTGTAAACTCGTTGCACCGAAGATCTGCTGATTCGAAGCCTTCGAGTGACTTCACGTTGCGCAATGCCTGCTTGAAGTAATGCTACAGCTTGAGCTGCTTCCTGAGGTGTTGTATCCATTATTAATCGAAAAAAGTAGCAAAAACACACGCGTCTGAGCAAACGATGGACAAAAACTAAAGAAATAATAAGAAATATCCGACTACCCTCATTGTAGAGAAAAATAACGCTGATTTCAAACTCTGGTGAAAACAGAGCAAATCGTTAGTATTGTGTTTGTTGCTTGATTACAATGTGAGTTGACGGTACTTTCGAATTAATTTGTAGTCATTTTAATCACCATGAAACGCACTTTTTGTAGGTATAACTTTGATAGTTGTAAGTTTTATACTTTTTGAGAAAACCGAATCAGAGTTCCTAGGTAGTGGTTGGCTCGGTTTATTTGCTGACCAGTGTAGTATGCCGCGATGTGTCATTGAGCATTTAATAAGACCTAATAATTGATTCTTTTAGCCCAAAGTTTATTTGTCACAACAAAAATTGTTTCACTAAAAGTGCCTACTTTTCTAAAAATGCAACATGCCTTTACTTTAGCTATTATTTTGTTTTATATCTGAAAAACAATCCAACCTATTCATTGGGTTAATATCTTCTGAAATCCGTATCATCCAACCGTAAGAAAAAAATAATTTACTGAGAGGTAATCGTCAAAGTAAACAATTTAAAGAAATTAGACAATTCCTGTCTATAAACATTTGTGCTTATTTCAAACAAAACACGATTAAGATTGAACGATCGCAATTAATAGCTTAGAATAGAACATTACCTACGCAAAAAATTAATCCTAGTTTATATTAGTAGGTATAAGCACCAACAAAAGCGTTTAGTATTTGACTTTTACTAATATCCTCTACTCAATCAATGTCTTGAAATACAACTACATTTTCCAGACTTCTTATTTCTTCAAAACCATTCAATTTTGAATCTTTAGCAGCTTTACCTAGGTCTATTTTAGTCTGTGTATCAGTACAGTACTTTCTTTTAAGTAACTAAGTTACAGATCTTACAATGACTTTAATAGTGTGTTATATTATAGTTGTGGTGTCGTTTTTATTTTCTTTCAAGTCAAAAACAAGTTCTTTGTGATTTATGGGTATATCATGAATTTTTCTATTATAAGAATGGTATGTAGAGTAAGTTTTTGTAAATAAATTAGAAGAAAATGAGCTATTTATTAGCTAAGTATTTTCAAAGTCTTCCGAAGCATGTGGGATATTTATAATGGGGGCACGTGACCCTTTATGTATGCCAGCTATTTTTAATCGATGTAATTAGAACCATAATTCAAAATGTGTTTTAGTTGGTCGGGGACAGAGTCATTATCAGATAATAACGAATCGTTTACTAAGGGCCTACGCACACAGCGCGAAATGAGAGAGATACGAACGCTACTTATGCAAAAGCACGCCACAACACAAATCTATTTAAGCTCGCACGATGTATACGTATTTACAATATTTCTATTACGATAAATTGTTCAGCTAAATTTTGTGGCTTTAGCCCAGGTGAAGGCATATCTGCATATTTATGAAACCACGGAAGCCTCCTTAAGGGGAGCGTCTCGTTTTAAAAATGGCGGAAAATGTTCCGTTTTTTTTTTATACCCCCGCAAGTTTTTAACAAGATCCACCTTATTTATGCTGTACTAGGGCGGGTATCTGAAGAGATTTATTGTGGGGAAGCGTGACGGATCGAACAACTTCCAGCAAATACGTTTTGGCTGAATTTAAATTGGCTCTTTTACGTATTTGTGTAGTTTTTCGATAAGGCCGCGCCTAACTCGTTATGTCCACATGAAAATGCGATACAAATGCACAGAAAAAGAAAAACAGTCGCTGAAAAAGTCTGTAGCAGTGGCTTGCTTATGAATTATTAAATAGTACGAACTAAGTTAAGCATCTTGACTCAAGACATGAACGAATTAGTTTTGTTGCGTTAAATGTGGCTGCAAGTTGTGTCTGTATTGAGTAAATTCTCTTTTGTCCCTTATTCAGCTTTAGTGGCGTCTTCTTTAGCGTTTTCTTGGCTGTGTGCCAAGGTTGGCTTTGGTCAAGGGAACTCATGTGCTCATTAAACAAGCGGCCGACTAGCTCCTTTCGTCTGTGATATTAGGAGCCTGCGGTTGCACACAGAACGTCTGTTCTTTGACTACGACTACGTTGAGGCTATCAATTTATGTAGATGACGTAATGGCTTCTTTGCTTTTAAACACGGTATAAAAGAGAACTGCTGTGTAAAGCTGGAGGTATACTGCCTTAACTACTGCATATTTTCAGTCACAGAAAGACACCGAATTGCTAATGATTAAAAATAAGATAGGTACCCTCAGAGATTACCTACAAACAAAAAACAAAGATAGGTACCCTCATTCAATAACGGATTGCATATGGATTGGATTATTATCACACAAATATTGTAAATAAATTTGCTACTTCTTCCTTCTGAGACGGCTGTTCGGATTTGATTGCAATTAGGCACAAGAGTCGACTATGTCCGGGAATAGAACATTTGATACTTTTTATTGTGGGAGTAAGTTTCGTTTGGGAGTAATTTCCCTGCCGCTACCGGAACTTCGTTTTTCATAAAATGACTATTTCATTGAAAATGTTTTAGTTTAATGTTACTAACACATTACTGCATGATTTACTTATGCTATTCTGAAATTGTTTTTAAGTGATTCAATGTAGTTTTCTGTCTAATTCTCAACTCAGGACCATTACTTCAAAAGACATGATAATTATGTCTTAACTTGATAATAAAGACAAGAATTTTAAAACCGACGAAAGTATAAATGACTCGACTGTAGCTTACATATCACACTAATATTAAGAGCCAAGTTTGTGAGTGTGTTTGTATGTTTGTTACTTCCTCACGTTCGAACGGCTAAACTGACGTGGATGAAAATTGGCTCACGAGTAGACCACGACTTGGAATAGCACGTAGGACTTTTTATCCCGAGAACAAGTTACCTTGGGACAATTTTCTACGTTTACAAGGGCAAAGCCGCTTGTAGTAGGTACTAACTTCATAAAAAGCTACTTTAAACTTAATAAATGAACATCAAAAACCGTATCTAACAAATCATATTCTTCAAAGCACAAACGCGCAAGTAAATAGGTATCTACATAATTTTCCTATATATCAGGTTCATTACTTAATTAAAAATAACCTTATCATAGAAATAAAATCTACTATCTAAACTGTATCAGAGGTATTCCATGGCAATTACCCACGGGTTTTATAAAACCTCAAACTTCTGAAATTGGTAAAATAACATTGTAAGTTAGAAGCCGCCTTACGAATTAATGAAGTTAATTTTAATCAAAATTATGTATTTATGTTCTGAATTAAGTTGTTAGGTAAATTCTAGTAGACTATACTCTGTTCAAAATAACATTAGACATTTATGGAAACTTTTATTACTGCCCGTTCAACCGATTTTGACTTTTATTGCGTAAATAGTATGACAAATGGCGGCTGCAGTAAATAGTTGGTATTGTAACCACTTTTTTGCTTTTAATGCCATCCTTATGCCTACGAAATAGAAGTTAAAGTCGGTTGAACGGAAAGTAAAACAAGGTTTCTTTAATTGTTGTGTGTGGTGTGTGGTTTGTCTAATCTTGACGCGAATAGAGTATAGTAAGACTGACTATATTATAATTATCGTTTAGATTGTTACTTAGTCGCATCTTATCTGCTAAGTCGGTTTCTGTTTCATGTGGCAGGTCTTGATTTGGTTTTCCTGTGGTGAGTTGAGATTGGCTTTATAAGTATCTGCTGTACTAATAGATTTAACAACCTAATCAGAAATTCACAAAGTACCTAGTTAGATACTAAAATCATGAATGTACAAAATCAGCCTTATAATGTTCCTACAGCTGGGATTCAGGCCTCCTCTCAGTCTCTATAAGCCTGACTTTGAATTCGGAGCCATCATTGCTCTGAATACCTATTGGTTAGTAATAGTAGACTGTGTTTGTCCAGCAATGGGACAGCGCCGGTTACCTAATATAATAAAAAAAGAAGTAGGTAAATACTTATTACCAAACTATGTTAGTATTAGCACCAAGATTATAAAGTTATAGTAAATGCATTAAACTACTTTTAGAATTCTCTACCCGAAGGGCACTAACAGGATCTTACGAGTATTACTGTTTCTCCACTGTCTGTCTGGCTGTCAGCGGGTTGTATCTCATAAACCGTAAGGTAGAGTTGAATTTTTCACATAAGCCACTTGCATAAAAAATAATAAAATTTAAATAAAATTTAAAAATTTAATAGGGCTTCTCGTAGCAAATGTTATTTTGTTGGTGTTTTGTGCTTAATTTTAATATTGATGCCAGTTTTTTTTTTAATTATTATTATTATTGATAAGTACGCGTTTGCTCATTACCTCATCTGATGGCAAGCGATGATAGAACACACGTATTTTTTTTTGTTTTGTAAGTTACATATTTTTTCTCCCGCTCTGGGTGGTGTCTACTGTCCAAACGTGTGCCCTTTGCGTTCCAGGACCTAGAGACTATTTATAATAATCTCAAGAACACAGAGAATGCAAAACAATATTACTCAACTCTAGGGCATCGTCCTAGCATTCACTTCCTTGCATAACATAATTTCTAAAATTAATTCAAGCCGTAAACACAAGTCTTATATCACAGCAATTAATTTTACAATTAAACGTCAGTCAGTTTGTGATTACACTGTCGTTGTCGATCTGTCACAATTTCTAAAGACTCCTTATAAACTTGAGACCAGATAAAACTGGCCTTAGGAACACCCACACTTTCCTGTGTCAGTGAAGATTTGTGAAGGAGTAAGGGAGGGTGGGGAGCTCATTATGCATTGGTCGTTGTATCTCAGTGCAAATCAGTCAAAGGTGCTCAGAGGTCAGTCTTGATAAGAGAATGCGTTGACAAGGCAATGTTGTTGTATGAAATTGGTCTTAATTGCTGGTGTATCCGAGTGGCTACGATTGTGCAAACTGTTCCTGAATACGATCTCTGTTTTCGTTTGAGATAAGCTAGCGGTTCGGCTTTAAAAGTTCGGGCGATAAAGTCTGGATTAAATTTTTGAGGAAAAATTTCGATGTGTGATTATTTCTTTTCGTTGGTTGTTGTGCTACGAGTATATTTATTTCATAAGCGTCTATTTTTACTATATAGTATAGTATAGCATAGTCGGCCTCATAATGTTCCCACTGTTGGGACTCAGACCTTCTCTAAGAGAGGGAAGGGGCTTTAAATGGCCGCTTTTCTACTAAATATTTATTAAGAACTAGCTGCTGCCGCTGATAGTTGAGAATCATCCTAAGGGCACATACTCCCGAGATAAAAAGTATCCTATATGCTATTTCAGTACCTACATGGTCTATCAATGTGCCAAATTTCATCAAAATGTCTTCAACAGTTACAGCGTAAAGAAGTAAAGGATAGACACTCACAAACTTTTGCCTTTAAAATATTATTGTTTCATCCACGTTTTTGGTTACTACTCCGCTTTTGGCGTCGGTCGTATCGTGAAGTTATTTACAACACTAAATATTTATTAATTAGAGACAGTAGTTCCTGAGATAAGCGCATTCAAACAAATAAACAAACTCTTCTGCTTTATACTATTAATATAGATGTCGATTTCATCAATTAGAAAACCGTAATCCCATCTCTACTAGATTCTAATCTCACGATAAACTCAACTAGATTTAATTATATATAAAAAAAAAAAAACATATAACTCGATAATAAAATCGATTGAAAGATAACACTTCGATTGTATTCTCATCGCTCATTAGATCGACTAATTTATAACGTAATCATTCTTGTAGACGCATACATAATTAAACTAACAATTTATTACTTAATAAACATGAGATTGTAATCATCTATCTGTGAAATATTACCTACATTGGCTCTGATACAATACTGTATTTTGCTTAGTACCTAACTTGATACGGAATATGCATAAAAAATGTAACCATTTTAAAAGTAAATAAATTTAAAAGTCTTTTATTTCCTAATAATATGTAACAATACATTTAAAATGAGACAAGTAAAATTAAAATTAATTTACAACGTTACTCATGTTTTATTTACTTTAAATTATATAAATATTTTTTCTTATGTTTTTTTTTTTTGTAAATAATTGATATTAAACAATTAGTAAAAATTTAATATCAATTATTTACAAAATAAAAAATTCTGCAGGTTTTTTTTATTATGCATAGGCTCAGGTTTGACTACTATACCACCTGGTGGTAAGCGATGATGTGACCGATGATAGAGCACGTTTGCCTAGAAGTAACCTATTCATAACCTTAGATAAAGTTTCAAGTCACTTAAGTTTATCAATAAATAGAATATTAACAATGAAAACAATATGAAAATTGGTAGAAAGCAAACGAGATATTAACAATTTTAAGTTAATATATCTATCTCTTTCTTTTTGGCCGTGATGAACTTTGACGTCAAAGACCATGTCGGTCTTCTATTTCTTATCAGTAGCTTTGAAGCCTTATTACTTTGCCGTTGTTTATTATTAAAAAAAAAAAAACATATTTATTTACTAAAGCTATTTTTTTAATTTAGCAAATTAAAGAAAATGCTCCTAATTTTATGAATATTTAACTTGAGGGAAAATGTTTGATGGAAATCATCACGATCTTTTCTGGGAAAATCTGATCTACTTGGACTCTGAAAACTCCACATATATACCGATGGAAAATCCATAAAGCTACGATATTGTTAGAAAGATTTAACGTGACCCTGAAACGCAAAGAGCAACTGAATGAACGTGAGTGGGTTTTACTCCATCAAAACAAATCTGAAAGTCCATAGATATGCCACAATATTTCTCTAGTCTCTCTACTCTTGAGTTTTAAATATATATTTCACCGGATAATTGCAAACATCGTAAAATTTACAATATTATGGTGTTTGCTATATCAAAGGCAGAACTACACTGCGTACACGTGGGCCAGGTACGCCGATCTAGGCACGTCGGTCTCCATACATTTTATATGGAAACTAGACTTGCAAAGCTACATTACATCGACGCCACGCGCGCGACGCCACTCAACGTGCCCGAAGTACAAATCAGGCGTGGTCCACGTGTGCGTTAGTATAGAATAGTTGACGCTAAATAATATCCTGTTTTTTTTTTTTTATATTACACCTCCCGTTATAGTTCTGTTAATATCTGGTGATATGGGTACTTTTCCAGTAGAGATGCACTATGCTATATTGCTATGGATGCACCAATCATATTCATTGGTCAATTGGCAACCAAACCTATTTGCAAAATAAATAGCATTTACCTAATGTTTGTTTTTAAGAATTCACTATGACTTCTTTCAAAAAGTTAAGTTTAGTTAGTTAAAAATATTGCAATTGAATGAAATGTAACATAATACCGTACATCCTAAGTAACGTAGTACAAGTGCTTGTAAATAAATAAATAAATTGTGCCTACCTACTAAGTACTTGTTGAAAATAAATTAAAATATTATTATAATTACTGTGCGTGAGCATGGAACCAAAAAATATTATAATATATCTACTTCACTCAGTGATAAATTAATATCCTACGGTTGAAAGAATTTTTTAAATCGGTTTTTGAGTTTATTTATCATAAAAAAAAACTTTAATTTTCTTATATAATATTATCTACATCTACTACACTAATAGTTGTGTACTTATATATTTTGTTTGTTTGTAGGAGGTATCTCTGAAAGTACTAGTCCTAGTTAGTAGTTCCTGAGTGACATGAAATAGGCTATACTTATTTTATGTACGCGGGCGAATCTGCGAGCTAAAGCTAATATGATATATTATTAGTATAATTACGAGTATAGTTCTTTTTACCTATTGCAATTGTTTACGTAGTAGGTTATTTATATAAGTAACACTAAATATGGTACATAACATAAAAAAACCCAATAAAGTACCTAGATAATTCCTGACATTATTGTCTCCAGCATTCCTCAACATATTTTCTTTCATTGTACTTTAAAACGAACAAAAAGAGAAAACCATAAAAGTACACACGTATATTATTGATTTCCAATGAAAGAAATTGCCACCACAATTAACCGTAGTTAACTTTGTAACGAACGCATCGAAAAAACAAGGATTAATTAAAGAATAACAACAAAAGAGTTAAACAATTGCTTTGAGAACAAAGAAATGCTCATTAAAAGCACGGTAGCGGCTAACTAATTGCGAACAACTAACTGAAAACTTAACTTTTAACTTGATAATGAACTGACTAGAATAGATGGATATGCCAAGGGAATTAAATTTAAAAACTATTATGTATAAATTAAATAAAACGATGAAAATCTTTTTTATTTTTCTTGTAAATTTAATTATTCACACTCTACCTATATATATATGTACCTAATGTTAATTACAGATAAAACATCTCCAAAATAAAATTATTACAGATTTATACTTGACTGGCCTGTTGGTCTAGTGGTTAGTAGCCCTGACTGCTATGCCGGAGGCCGTGGGTTCGATTCCCACCCAGGACAAATGTTTATGTGATGAGCATGATCATTTGTTCTGTGTCTGGGTGTAATTTATCTATATTATGTATGTATTTAGAAATATATAAGTATGTTTATCAGTTGTCTAGTACCCATAACACAAGCTCTGCTTAGCTTGGGACTAGATGGCGTTGTGTGATAGTTGTGGAATATTATTATATTATTATATTATTATACTTTGTTATAACAAATATGCAATGACTTAGACATCTATTTATAGCATAAAACTTATTTCATGCAAATAAAAAGAATCTTAATTTTTTTCAGAGTGTACATTTTTGTTTACTTTTAATGATGGTTTAATTCTCACACAAAATTTTTCAAGATTCTAATCTACGTCAATGTTTCTTCCACTAACTTGAGTTTAAGCCACTTCTAGAACTTTGCCTTTCCAATAATCCAGCAAAGAACTCGAAAAACCAAAGAAAGGAATACTCAGGAACTTAATGAGGCTCCCATAAATAGGTTCATACATTATTTATTACGAACCAAATGCATTTTTGGACTCTCGCCGCGATGCTATTTACTGGGCTTAAGTTAAGCCGTGACGCTTTAAGAAAACTAATGATGCTTGCACCAGATAGTTGCATTTAAAATCGGGGGAAATATATTCTAGAAACTGCTTAAGACGGTACATTTTTTTCTTGATAAAGTTCTTTTTTGTTTACCTCTGCTATAGAATTAGTAGGCATGCCTAAATTGATACAGGTTTTTCTATCGATGCTTGCACTAGATAGTTGCACTTTTATATTCTAGAAACTGCTTAATTCATGAATCTCCAAGCGACCACCGGTGGCCGCGCATCTATTGTCTTACTATTGTGACTCTAATTGACGGTATCTGAAGGGTTAAGACGGTACATTTTTTTCTTGATAAAGTTCTTTTTTGTTTACATCTGCTATGGAATTAGTAGGTGTGTCTAAATTGATACGGGTTTCTCTATTGATGCTTGCACTAGATAGTTGCATTTAAAATCGGGGGAAATATAGTCTAGAAACTGCTTAAGACGGTACATTTTTTTCTTGATAAAGTTCTTTTTTGTTTACAACTGCTATGAAATTAGTAGTTAAGAAGATATCTAAATTGATACAGAATTCTCTATAATTGCTTGCACTAAATAATTGCATTATAAATCGGGGGAAATATATTCTAGAAACTGCTTAACCCTTCAGATACCGTCAATTAGAGACACAATAGTAAGACAATAGATGCGCGGCCACCGGGTGTCGCTTGGGGATTCATGAATTAAGACGGTTAATTTTTTTTTAATAAAAATCATGTTTGTTTACATCTGCTATGGAATTTGTAAGTACCTACGTAGATGTCTAAATTGATACTAGTTTCACTATCGATTATAAAAACAGGTTAATCTGCTTTAAAACTAGATTTTCGGCTAGTCTTAAATTAGGTATTGACCGTGCCTTCTACAACTGTTCAGCTATTGTACTGCTTATGTATTTCGTTTTTATCGTCATTGACTTTTCCCTTATTTCCGCAGCCTATGTTTCTGATACTGTTTATAAAAATATCTTAATGTCTACTAGCATCATCTCTTCAATATTTCCCTTATACATCACGATCTATAAAATCATTCCCATGGTTATTTGCAACAAAATGTTTTCTCCTCAAAACCTCTTCATGTCCTCACAGTAGTACATTAACAAACACATCATTATTCAGTACCGCAGTTTTATCAGTACTTACGTCAATAAAAACAAATCCCCGTTCGGCGTACAGAATGCAACACATGTCACATATTGTCGATATGCAAAGCGATTGTGTATGAATTATGTAAAGTGCCAGGATCCTGGATCCAGCTGCCACTAGTACCAGCACAATGAACACTGAACGATGTACCTACCGCCGCCCTTTTGTGTACCTCCGTGTTCCTCGCCTTAACATCCGATTAAGACTAAAATGGTATCTCATTTTAATGCACCTGAAATTCTAAGCTCTTAAGCTCACAATACGGCCCCTAATATTCAAATTTAGAACCTACAAATGACGTATACAGCACGATGTTTTCAGAAAACCAATTAATATCAACATACCGAACCCCCAGCGTTTAGAAATTTCATCTGGAATTTGAATTTTAATAATACATAACAATGGCCGTGTATTCATACGTCACATCAATGCTTGTTTCCACGGGCTGTATGTTCGCAATTTACGTCTCTCCCGGGAGACGAAGAGTAATGGCAGTGTAGGGAGAAAAAGTAAAAAAATCGCTACGACTCGGTCGACAAGTTCAGCCAATTATAACTGACAAGCGGCGCAGGCGCGGCCGCTCGCTCAATTTCAAGCCTTCAAGCCACATACTTTAGTATTTCCCTACGATACATGTTTTAGTTGTTATTATTGCTGAAACAAAGAGGATACATCAATTCAATTACTATTTTAACGAACGTTTCAACGATATCGTAATATAATATTACAAATCCGATTCCAATTAATGAATGCTATATTACTGACTGATTTCAAGCGTCCTGTTTACAGTTTAACGGCCATTAATTTGTTGAAAAAAAAAAATAAACAAAATTCAAAACAAATTCCTCGTTCCATTTTTAAATTCTATTATCTGCCTTCTACCTTCATTACAGGTACGTTCGAAAAGTTAAAAAGTGACACGGAATGAATCATGGCGTGCGATCCCTAAGAAATATTACACCCAAGCTGGCACCATAAAGCAAACGGCGTGGCAGAGGCGATACAACGATAGCGACACTGCGAGAACCGACAGACACCACAGAACTCGCCTTTCTGGCGTTACAGGGTGTTGCCCAGCGCTTAGCACCACATTTCATTATACTTACGCCCACTCAAATAACTCAAAACAATTACAACAAATACTACAAAAAACTCCAAAGTTATACTCTAATTAAAGAAGACAATGGCACGTAAAATATTTAATAGACAAAAATAACTGCTTTGGCAACTATGCAAGTTGCGGCTTCCAGTTTTCACATAATCAATTCAAAAAGTCTCGTTTAATGTACGAATGAATGTCTAAATTACAACGGCGCGAAACTTTTTGTGATTATATTTCTACGACTGTATAAAATAAAATATAATTGTGGTTAGTTATCGCGGGGTAATTACAGCGGCGCATATATTCGTGAATATAATCTTGAATGCGTCACGGAAAATGATAATAAAGTTCTAATTAGTACGATAAGAGGCTTAATTGAGGGTCCGAAATAAGTTCAGGAAAGGAGCCACCTGTGTGTGACTCCCACATATTTTACTCACCAACACAGGGACGTAATGAAGCAATTATATATCGATATTTTTATGCATAAAATACTTGGCGGATATCTGGTCGGGCAGCGTTGGAACGTTCAGAAATAAAACAAAGCGAGAGGTTATTGTTGGCGCGGGTAGGTGTGTGCCCGTCTCGGTTATCGAGCTTTTAACCCGACGCGCGACACGTCGCGACATCGACACGATTTATCGCCTCACTAGCCCACTACTCATTCGTATTTCCCCGACAGAATAAATTTCGAATATACAACCGAAATGATTGAACACGGTGGATCGACTTTTGTCTGCTTGCCGTTGTTTGGGGCGGCCACCGTGACTTATGCGGTCCAGAGCAAGTGCACTGCTGGATCAGCGAATCTAGATCTCGCTAGCAGTTCTGTTTTATGAAAGCTGTTTAAGGTATAGATTTGTGTTATTCGATTTATGCCTTGTAACACCCGGTTTTCTTAACAGCTGAGTGAACAAAATTTGTTCTGGTTTGTCATGTTGGCACAGGGCAGGGTTGGTTAATTTCCTCATTTTATTGTACACTGGTTGTCCCTCGTGGTTTCATCTGTGTCTTTGGTTACTGCTTCCATGGGTCGTAGAATGTTGTTGCCTTACTCTACAGACAATCCACCACTAAAGGATTTTTTCAATTTGAATCAGTAAGTTCCTGAGATTAGCGCGTTTAGCAAGCTCTTCAGCTTTATAATATATATTTAAGTATAAATTCAAGGAGCTAACAATAACTTTCATTTTCTAAGGTTCCAAACCCGAAGGGTATCAATGGTACTCTATTACTAATCCTCCTCAGTTCGTCCGTATATCTGTCCGTCTCTCGTTCATAAATGAAATACTTAGGTAGAGTTTAAATTTTCACAGATTGCGTAATACTGTTGCCACTACAACAACAAATCATAAAATTAAAATAAAGTAAAGTTTTAATATAAAGTTTATTAAAATAAAGTTAAAAATTAAAGGGGTTCCCATTCCCATGCAAGAAACGTTGTTTTTGTCGCCGTTTTTTTTTTGCTCGAATTTAATATTGTAATACCTACGGAACCCTTCATGTGCGAGTCCGACTCTCTCTTCCCCAGTTTTTTTTATCGAGCCTGTGTTAAGTTATTTTCGTTTTTCAGTCCAAATCGGTCACTGTTTCTTTCCCTGACGCGGTCGTGATAACGAAGCAGATATGCTTTATCTCTGGCTGAATGAAGACGTTGACTGAAAGGTTTACTCGTGTAGCCACGTCACTAGTGTATGCACTAAGTTATCTAGAAAAAGGTCTTTTACCTAGTCTGTCTGAATACCTATTAACAACAGAGTATGTAGAGCTGATTATTATACCTAAACAGATACTTAATTTTAATTAATATAAACTAGTGCTTGACTGCGGGTCCACCTGATTGTAAGCCGTGATACAATCACGTAGGTACTAGTTTATTAGGAGCCTATTAATACTAGGTTTAAAGACCATATACTTAATTACAACTGAATAATATTAGCTTTAATTGACGCTTGAAAGCTTTCCTAAAAAATATGTTTAGTTTAAGGTAATTGAATATGTACTATTTTCAATTACCTTGAACTACCTTTAGGTTATTTCTACAAAATACGACACTACCACAACTTTTTCAGAACTAATAGAAGTTCTATTAGTTTTCCAAATCATTTATTTTTGAGTAATTTTATTTCAATTGTCGTAATTTAAATTTCGAATGAACATATCAACGTTAGCGTAAGTTACAAACATACCACCAAATTTTCGTCATATTCAAATTCATCACCAAAGCCTTAATTTTAAAACCGTCATCAAGGCCAAAGAAATAACATAAACTATAGTCTCACGCCCATGACAAAACACTAGATATACATCACTACAAAACGAACGAATGTCCCACAAAAATCTTAACCCTAAACTGCCGAGCCTATATCTAATTCTTTAAAATAAACAAAAGTGCATCAGTGTGTGTTGGCCGAGTTTGTTCAACTCGGGCTAGTGCGGGGTTAACTCGTTGCCACCGATTTATGTGGAGAACTTTCAGCTCACGACTGCCTGCGACACTTGCTTCCTTTCCAAGTGCGATTGTTTCTTTCAAAGAATTTTCTTTCTTTTTAATTATGCTTCAGTTGGTATACCTGGTGGAAAGTTTATTTGGTGAGAAGGGTGGAAATTTATTTTGTGGGGTGTGGGTCTTATTTTTTTGGGAAGGATAGAGATGTACCTTTTTTTTATTTCATGGCAACTTATATTGTGCCAGTTTGAATGTAATGTTAATAAATCATATTTGAAATATTGAGTTCCAAATATACCTGACCTGTTTGTGTATATTATTATTGAAGGCTAAAAATATATATTTTTAAAACAAAGTCTAATTAAAATACTTATTGTTGATAATAAATATTACATCTAAACAAACAAATTAATTAACTGACATGCAAACATTGTTCAGTTACAATAAATTGTTTCAGAATTCTCGCGTTTAATCAGTTGAAAGCAATGCCAGAAAAGGCCAAATAAAAATCAACAGTAGGTTTTCACTCCATCAAACCCACGCAAAATAGCGAAATATTTATGTGTTACATTACATAAATATGGCTTTTTAGTATTCTAATGACTGTTAACAAACACACGCTAAATTTTGACGAAATATAAACTGGCTCCTTATATATGGCAAGAAAAACTGTATTACTGCTTCAAAACTGTAAACTGCGTAACGTTACATGTCGAAATAGTTATTTTTAAATGTGTTATTGTTATAAAACAACCATTTTATGACTTAATTAAACGTTATATTTATATCGCTTCTGCCAACGTTAACGGACTAAATCTATATTTCTTAGAAACAACGGCCGTGTTCACGGAATTTTTACAGTTTACTTATGTTAGAATTGGGCTTTAATCGTAACTAGACAGTAAATAACACTTTAATTTACACATTTACGTGGAGATTATAACGAAAATTACTGGTATGTAATAACTTGTTGCGGATTTATTTAGCACTAGATGTTCAAAAAACATATTTCAAATGAACAAAAATAAAACATGATGCTGAATTCTAGTACGAAAAAATAAATGTTGTCGGAGGTCTAAAATACCGACTTGCTCGGGATTTATTTACCATCATGGTTACATCACTAGATAAACCAGACATTCAAAAAACATGTGCCGAATTAACAAAAATAAAACATGAATTGAAACCGAATTCTTGTACGAAAAAGTAAATTGTTGTCGGAGGTCTAAAATACCGCGCAACACAACTTTGTTACTCTTTTATTTATGCCCGGTGCTGTACAACGTTAAGTTACTTATTTGTGTCTAGTGTTGAGTGCGAGTGTTGGACACTTGTGTCAGTGAGCTGACAATTAGCCGCGTGACATCTGACGAGGCTGGGCGCAGTCGTGAGCCACGAACCACTCTCATATTTATGTACGGGCACCATCTGTTAAGTAATAGAATTCTTTATTGTGGACCTGCTTTACATTGCTATGTAGGTACGCGTATATACATACAAAAACCACATGCATATCATCCAATTTTCCCGACGGACAGGTATCGCAATCTTTCTGCAATATATTACATTTAATCGACGTATAGGGTCATTATGAATCAGGAACAACTACTTTAAGCACCCATAAAGCCATAAAAGCTACGAGAAAAACAGCCAAAAAGTTTCCAAATGCTATCAAAATTCGTAGGTATACCACACTTCCATTCATTCTCTGCGCTGATAAGATGGGCCGAATAGTGGCTGGACATTTATCTTTAAGATTAATGAGCCAATTTTCTTAGTTGGCTATAAAAAGAATCGGTAGGCCGACCTCGAAAGCCAACACGACTACTTACGGGTTAACTTTGGGCAACGTGAACTATGCATTCCTTTGCGAATATAAAAAATATAACTGACCCGTAGAATTGTTAGTCATTCATTAAAATATTTATGTAATTAATAACACTGAACTTGATGGTGACTTGGTGTATTCAAAATTGTAAATCGTAGTTTGGATTCGTGACGCTTCTAACAAATGAAATATTGAGGTTCGTAGGTATGTTACGGGTAAACACGGAAAGTAGACATACTTCATTTTCAACCATAAATAAACTTATGTTATTAACTGTCGTGATGAGTAATCACGTCCTTATAAATATGTAAATTAACGTCTGTTTTTAACGTACCAAAAATTAAATCGCGCAAAAATTTATGAAAATGCCTTAGTCCTTCAGGGACCCGGCTGCCGATAAACAAAACTGGAAATTTTAAATTCAAAATAACAATTATAAGGACAAAATTCTTCCCCTATCCCTTGGGCGGGATATAAGGAAACAAATTGGATTAAAGTGTCAAAGATGAAATAAAAAACGCGCATATACTTTATCTTCCGCGATGTCTGTGCAACGTCAACATTTTCAAGAGTACTCGCACAGTATTGGATATGCGAAAATCGTATTTTATTTCAAGTAAATATTTAACAATACGGTTGAAAATGGTGTATAAAATATTTTTTAACATCTGTAAATGTCACACCACCGGCCGTAATCGTATTTGCATTTAAAACGGTAAGTAAACATAGAGTATTTTGTGAATGGACGCGCCCGTGTTTATGAGTCGTTTTATGACCTGTTAAGCGTAAGGATCTCTCGTAAAATAAATTGTTTGATGGCTACTCTACTCATTTTTATGTTTTAGTTGCTGTTTTTTGCGTTAAATTAAACCTCCAAGAAGTCTGGCAAATCTCTTGATGAGTGAGCTTTTAAAAATTGTTTTTTTTTTTTTGCGCTGGCGTTTGGGAAAATCTTGTCGTTTTCATAATTTATTTTCCTTTTGTTGTAAAAGTAAGTTTAAAGCTTTTTAGTCGTATTAATCTCTCGTGTTGATGCCTGTATGATATAGACAACGTTACACTGTATCAGTTTAAATTTTAAAATCATTGACAAACCCCATTCTACACGAAAATATAAAGTACACTGCCCGCTTTGTTTTCGCCCACATAAATCCGCCGCGTACCACGCGCTAACTTATTTTTGTTCGTAGGTACGCGCGATAGATGGATCCAATTCCAAATTATGTCTATCTTGGGAATTAACGGTGGGACGGGGATTCCAGTTTATCCAAAAAAAGTGCGGGGAGAGGGCGTGAAGTGGGGGTGGAAGGGGAACGGATGGAAGTTATTTTGGAATTATGATTCCGGATGCGTCCTGCGAGCGCCGCGTGTTTCACGGCTCGTTTCGAGTAATATCTGCCGGTTGCAACCGTTTACGTTGCATTTGGACGCAATAACGTATTTGCGGGTAAAGCTGTGTCTATGACTCAATGATGGCAAAAATAAAATCTATTCACAGAAGAGCATGATGTCCAAGTATAGTTAAACATTCCGTATGCACGTTTTAATTGGCATTTTCACGCGTCAGAAGTGTGAAGCAAATGTTCTGATCAAACCTTGACACACAATGACCCACTTCATCAACGCTACTATCTACTCCATAAAAAAATATCTAAATTACAATTCTTGATTTAACCCTCGAAACGCACACCCAATTTTAAAATGTACGCCACAAATTCCGGACCTAATCCAATTCGCGTTTGGGCCGAAATTAAAACGTCTGGCCAAAAATGCGGGACGTGTGTTTTAATGGGGTGTCACCGGGGTTCTTAAGTATTCCACCGGCCCACCCTACAATACCCAGTCTCCTTAGTCTGCCACGTCCTCCCCTTGATATATTAGTCCCAGTTCGTCGTACATAATTTTGTAGAGGGTGGTACCTCCCCCACTCCCTCCGTAGCGAGTGAACCCACCGATCCTCACAATACCAAGGTTTTGTTTATTGGCGTATAATAAGTGTAAAAACTTAATGATGTCAGTCAACTCAAACGAGTGGATAAGTGTTTTGAATTGGCACGTTCGGCCTAGAATGATTTTCTTAGACTCGGTCCGGATAGCCCTCTGTTGCAATTGTAGGGTTAGTGCATATTATCCTTTATTGCATTAACTGGCTATAAAGGCGTGTATACCTTTTTATCTGATTGCCTATAATAAACTTAAGTGTCTATAAAGATACTGAAATGTCCGATATTATGAAGGATCATGATTTATTGTGAGCTTTTTTAATATCGGAAAATCATAAATTATGTTAAAAATGTGATATGAAAGGTGAAAGGGATAGATGTGGACGTTGCAAACAGCTGAACATACAAGGTGTACAGCGTTGGACGGTAGTTCAACGGTAATTTAGTGCGTCACTACTAGTGTTGTACCAACAACGTGCGCCATTTACATTATTCATTTTTCATGTTTGTTGGTAAATCAAATTCATAAAGTATACATAAGTATAAAAATAACTAGCTGCTTCTAGGGGCTTTGCCCGCGTGGTAGAAGAAAAATATCCCAAGGAAACACACTCCAAATATAATCTTACCCTATGTGCTACTCCAGAAAACAGTCTACTCGTGCACCAAGTTTCATCGAAATCCATTCAGCCGTTTGAGCGTAAAGAAGTAACAAACATACAAACTATCACCTTTATAATATTAGCGTGATATTTATTGCCATAAAAAATAACCTACCTACCGAAGGTGTTCTGTTTAGGTACTTGGCTTCTATAAGAAACATTCCATTGAGAGCCGGTTTATTTATCTGCACTCAACGGCATCTAACGGAAAGATATATTTTGTTGATAGAATCTTTCGAGTCAACTGTCATTTCCTTTCTGTAAACATTTTTAAATATGGAAGATTTTTGAAATGATTGTGGTTTAAAATAAATGAACGTTGTGGATTCATGTCACTTGGTTTTATTTTTAATAGGACTCACTGTGAGGTAAGAATCCCACACCCCTTGGTCTTTTTCCCAAAAGACTAGGCGCCTTGTGAAGCTCTCCTTCAGAAAAAAAAAATTAAAAAAAACGGACACTCTGAGGCATCAACGCCTAGCCCTTGAACCTAGAGAAAGCTTCGTTTTAATTTTTTTTTTAACTTAAATAATTTCATGACATTTCCAGCTCCGGAGCGGAGCGGGGAGTGTGTCAGACTTTCACTGACTAAAATTCTCAAGAGGGTCGGTCGAAAGGGGTTTCAAGCGAGCGAAGCCGCAGGAATAAACTAGTATCATATAAAATAGATGCGACAGCGTCCGTTCTAAATACTTTGTAAAATAAGCATGTATCAGGTACATGCTACCCTAAATAGATAGCCATATGAAGCATCTTCTACCTCGTCCTAATACATAACAAATATGTAGTAGCTATGTAACCCACGCACGGCATTGCGCGGTGTGGTAAAACTTAATTACACCAACACAGGAGTGTCGTCAATCTACTGCGGTCACGTGTGCCTCTATATTGAGTTAGGTGCACAGTGAGCCGACATCCAATAACACTGGAAAAAATTAGGGGCGGAAAATATTGGCTGACAAATGAAAATTGATGTTCCATTGAACACTTTATGAAGCAATACTCGTTCTACCTAATTTTCGGGAGTGAAAATAAATATAATGATAAACGAACTCGTATATGTTCTCATTTTGTACACACGGTTACAGAAAATACATTCACGCGAAATTGAATACAACCGCAGTATAAAAAACTTTGAAACAATTATGAAGTTTCAGTAATTTTGTTGTGTTAGTAAACTTCGAAGGAACTTTCGCAGCACACAATGGGCGCCACATATTACACGCAGTATTATATTAGTCCATTAGTTAAATTAAGTAAGATTTCTCACCCTATCTTGGTAAGTTATTTATCATGCGTGTATCTACATTAGGGACTTGCGATGCAATACATTGTGGTTAGGGCATTTAATTTTGTACTGTAGATAAATCTTAATTTTGCTAATGTGCATGACTTTACGAGTAATTGAGATGCGTTTAATCGAATTAGGAATACGTGATATGATTTGTGATTTGCCTTATGAAATTGTAAGGAGTTGCAAATTATTTCAGAACTAAACTTAGGTGCGTATCTTTCGTTTATTTCGTTCAGATAAAAAATACTGAAGGTAGTTTTTTTTGTGTCTACGGGGAAAATCATCATTGACGAAACCCGCTCTTGGGTGGAGCGGGAGACAGTGTCAGAGTCTTACTGACTAAAAACCCCGCGGCGTTCCTTGGGATGTCTAGTAGGTATTCATTTTGGGGCGTAACCTTTGAGGTAAGGGCTTAAAAATCTACGTTACTTAATTGATAACATTTATTTATTTATTTAAGTAGATACACAGAAACACTTAAAAATTAAAAGAACAAATACAAATAGAAGAGCACAAAGGTACCACTTATTTCAAATGAATTAGGATTTTATTAGATGTGATTTAAAAAATATTTTTGTCCCATCAAAAATGTAATCCGCCCCACTGCTCAACTCCCTAATTAAGGCAAAGTCCTATCCGTTCAAAATCTAAGCAATGCTAATATTGCCGATACAGTTAAATGCTAAGTTTGTAGTTGTACTATTGAGTCATTAGAAAACAATATAGCCTAAGCACTGTAGATCACGGCCCACGCGCCTTCACCACGAGTCCCTAGTTGGTTTATGGCGACCCTACACAGTACAAAATAATACTGATAATGGTCTGTGATGCTATGGTCTATGTCTATGGTGTGGAGGTAGATTATAACACAAGATGGCTATGTATCATCTGTGGTGAAATCTATGGGAGGGGAGATGACAAGTCTTGACTGTTTGGTTTTGTCTTAGGTACTACATTACAATCAGTTTATTTAGCGACGCGAAATTACCAAAAATAATTAATTATGGTTTTTTTTTCAATTCATACTTAGTACAAAACGCAAAAGGGTTGAAATAATCTACACTAATATTATAAAGAGGTAGTTAGTATTTTTGTTTGCAGGAAGTAAGCTCTGAAAGTACTGGTCTGATTGCTGAAATTTTTTCATCGATAGAAAACCGTTTTATGCCTGAGTGGCATAGGCTATGTTTTATGTACGCGGGTGAAGGCATGGGCAAAAGCTAGTTTATTTATATAAATAAACCTATATATTCAAATCACTGAACGGATTGCGCTGAAATTTTGCACGCAGGTAGTTCTTATGAGGTAGGTTTGCGCCAAGAACGGATTTTTCAAAATTCACCCCCTAAGGGGATAAAACAGGAGTCTAAAGTTTGCTTGGAGAAACCTATCTTCACGCGGGCGAAGCCGCTGACAGAAGCTTGTATTTAAATAAATATGTTTTACTTATACCATCCCTATAATTTCAGATTTTAATGAAAACAGTATCAGATGGTAAAAACTTATTTCCATTTTTAAAATCATCTGTGACAAGCCTTAATTATTTTTGACAGTATATTAAAAAAAGATAATTTTATAAGTGCCTCTGGATTCTAGACATGCATTTTTGGCAGTAATTCATGAGTAAATGCTTTTTTTCTGTGACAAGGCGAACCGCAATTTTTAAATACTGACAGCGATAAACTTAAAACTACTTATATAATTTACATGATATTATGTTACTTTGATGGAGATATTTAAAGATTAGTGAAAAGAGTTACACCATGTTAGTAAAAAAAAATGCTAAATGTTTTAGTACATGTAGCCCTCCAGGACTGTAAAACTAAAAAAGTAACTTCGGCTCTGGAACCCAAATGGTAACTGGAGTAAAATATCCCCTCGCTCCACCCTGAGAGAGATCAGATATTTAATGATTTGCCATCTCAATTAAAAATGCCTTGCATTATTAATTAGACTACCTAGATAAGTACTGCAATTACACTTATTCTTTGTAAGTAAAACAAAAATATACTTACAATTATATATACATATTTTAAATAAATATTATATGTGTTCACACCGCCTTTATTTTTGACTTTCTTTCGCCGGCGGCTTTGCTCGCGTAAAAGAAGAAAATATATATGTGGGTATATATCCCAGGGTTGCCAACCCTACAGTTTTAACTGTAGATTTACAGTTTTTTGGACATTCTCTCAGTTTTTAGTTTAGGCCTCGAAATTAAGCGAAATCTACAGTTTTTTTATTTAACTAGGCACCAGCTAGTTATCTACTTTTATTTGCTGTGTAGTCCGTACACGCGGTAGAACGCTTGTTTTCGAGTATTAACTAACTTGATGAAAACAAAGCTAACAAATTATAATCTCTCTATAACTACAATAAAAGGTAAATCAGATTAAAAAAATTGTTTTGAGTAAAATTTTGTCAAAATTGAAGAACTCGGAGATGAGTTTAATTGAAAAACTGGATTCTGATTAAACTTTTTTCGTTCAAAGTTTGTAAATAAATAAAAAATTTCGTAAATTAATTAAAGTTTAAAAATTTCTTCCCTCGTTTTGACACTAAATTGTGACATCACAACATGGCCATCGGTCCTATTCTCATTTGGAATGCATTGTAGGTATCTTGTTGTTTTTTTTATTGTTCTTGCAGCTACTATCTCATTTTTATGCATAGGTAGGTTACCTTTCCTTGCTATAATAGTAAGCACATATCTGAAGTACTGGACAAACATTTCAATTATACTTTTTAACTTTTTGCATTTTTTATTGAAATTTTTATGATTACATGATTCTTTTTTTTAATTCCTTCCCCTTATTATATTTTATTTATTACTTTTTTTTATGAGCCCGTTGTGTCGCACTGCAGGGCAAAGGCCTCCCTTCCGTTATTCCACTCTTTTCTGTCCTTAGCCACTTCTGGCCATTCCTTAAGGTTTTATTACTATCATTAAAAAATATAAAAAGATAAAGATGTAGATTAACTGTTTTTCAATTTGGTATTAACAGTTTTCTACAGTTTTTTTTTTCAAGCATATCTACAGTTTTACTCTATAGCATGGTTGGCAACACTGATATAGCTGTAGGTTAGCGGTGATTGCATCACCGCTTACCATCAGGTGGGATTGCAGTCAAGTACTAGTTTATATCAGATAAAAAAATAATAATAATAATAATATCACCCAGTCAATGATCAATTATCATTCAACTGGTGTAAGTTTTTTTTTTTTAATCGAGCCAAAACTTTTCGAGTTTATTAATAAGAAACATATATAGCATTTCAATCAATTTCAATCTTTATATTATTAGTAGGACACAGGACCGGTCGTTGTGGCGACGCTCGGGGGAGGCCTATGTCCAACAGTGGACGTCTTTCGGCTGATATGATGACGATGATGATGATGAATATTAGTACATATAGATTTCTTTGAAGCGTAAAATAACTCCTCCCGTCCTAGGTGTTACCTTGAATCCTTTTTTTAAAACATGAATTGACATAAAAACTAACCACATTTATTCCACAAAATTCAGTAGAATATCTCTTACAAAACGTAAACAAATTCAACATGCTTATATTTGTCTAACTTGTTGTTGTTTACATTACATTACAGCTTAACATGGAGATGCTTCTATTAAAGATGGCGATGTGGGCAGAACAATGAAGTAACAACCAAAATAATGGATGATATGACTACTGCGACGCACAGAAAAATGAGATCAAAACCAGTGACATCAGAGTCGAAATTAGAGTGGCATAACACAGGGCGGGAAAAGAACTAAATGTTGGATGGCATGATGAAATGTGACATTTCATTATGCGGAAGATAACGGACGCTGCAGCACACAGTGAACAGTAAGTACTTATGTTATACGCACCTACACTTTAGGCGGAGTCGAGTGAGGAACGTGTTTTCTTGGAGCATGCGTGCATAAACCATCCAGGCATCCGATTAAATTATTTAACGTCTTTATTCCCCTGTGGTGCACGCAGGTTGCATGCCGGCACGCGGATGTTAAGATACATGGACTTAGCGTGTAGGCTACCTAATCTATATGAAGTCCTGGTACGTGAATAGGTGCATATTCCACTAGTTATATTATTATAAATCGATTTTTGATGCGATAACGCATTAAATTCCAATTTAGAGCCCCATTGTATATCGAAATCCAAAGAACAAGGCAGTTTTAGATGGATGAATAACTATACAATTTTTCCTTATCGGTTTCCATACAAACATTTACTCGTGCGCGCCATAATTCCTTCGGTCTTTTGAATTCATCGTAATCGGGGAAAAATGGCGCACAGCCAGCTGTCAGTGGATTTAATGTCGTCTACGAAACAGGATTTCAACAAAACTGTTGTAGGCATGTTTTTAACTGACTCGCAACTACAAAACAGTAAGGAACACCGGCTGAAGTTTAAAAAAAAAAATACTTTAGCCTATTTTTGCTTTCAAACATGAAAAATAAAATCAGGAACATAAGCCTACTGTACGTAAGTTATAGCTCCACAAGGAGGTCCTCAGAGGGACTTCCGTAAACGATTTGTTGACCTTGTCGATTGGGGTCTAGCACTCGGAACAAAACCGGAATATTAGGAAGGTCACATCAAACCATTTAAATACCGCAGCCAAGGGCCATTTAAACGCCTCCAACAATGATTAATTCAAAAATTATTTTAGACCCAGTTATAAAATCACTTATTAAAGCACTAGAGCGATAAAGCAACTAAAATTAACGAAAATCTGATAAATTCGTTAGTCTGATTAAAATTTATATTCAAATCTTGGAAGATTTAGAATGGTTCAGAGGCAATAAAGCATCGCCGAGCATTACGTTTAAGGCTTTAACTGTAGTATATTATTTAATATTAAAGATCTTAAGGTAAACGGGCGAAGTGCCTGCAGTTCCGCGATAAGGCAGCCCCATCTCCCGCCCCATCCCCCAGTTTTTGGGGGGTGGTAGACTTAAGAGGCGGCCATACTTCAAATTGCGTTTAACTTAGATAGCTAGTTTGATACATCGCCCCCATTATTGCATATCAAAGGGCTCTGATAAAATTGTGGCGATGATAAAGTCAGAGCTTTTTTATTGGGGTTCTTGATCTACATAGTTGAGATAAAGTACCGTGGTAAGCCTTCGACACTGCGCTTTAAATTCATACCTGAAACAAGGAAAGGAAACTTGTTAAAAATATGCAGTGAACAAATTGATAGTATTATTGAAACTTATCTGAATTATAGGTGTCGATGAAAATCATAAACAAAACGTTTCGGATCTATCAATAATTCATAATATATCATTGGAAAATTGCAACAATGCGGAAATGATAACTCATATAAAAGCACCAATCTGACGAGAGTCATCACCTCATAAAATGACAAAAAACACGAATCACACGAAAATTTGATTACAATAAATAATGTACTGTACGGGAATTCGTAAATGAAGTATCACATGGAACACACACACGCATAAACCACGCACAGAACGAATTGCACACTCAGCTCTACATCACTAGCACGTAGACGCAAACATAGCGCGGGGATACAGCATCGATACGATATCGATAGATACGTATTGATAGCGGCAATAGATACTATTGTCACAGTTCAATTTAACAACGTACGCTCTTAGATTCTCTCGGATATCGCAAAGTCAGATGAACTGAAGTTTTCGTGATTCGAATTTGTCTTTTACAGACTTATTTATATCGAGATAGTGCATGAAGTTTATTGCATAAAAATAAGTTTTGTTCTATCGTGTTCGTTTATCTCTTTGTATTTTAGGGTTTGAAGAATTGTAAATAGGGTGTAAGCTGCAGGGTCGAAGCCCACTGGGGCCAAGGGTCTGCTTTTGTAAGGATTGCTCGGACCCGATCTGAAAGCATACTGCTGGGTTTTTTAGTTAGTAAAAGTCTGACACTATCTCCCATTCTCCCCAAGGGCAGAGGATGTCATCTGGATGATTTTTACCCAACGAAAAAAAAAAAGAAAAATAGGGTATAAGCTTTCAACGTCTAGCTCCTTGCTAACACGTTCTCGTCCTTCCCAGCCAGTTCAGAGATCCAAAGGATAGATTATCGCCAGCTAATAATTCTCTCACGATTCAAAACTCACAATAGCCCGAAGCGAAACTGTATCGCTACAGATAGATTAAACATCGGAGCCCAAATGAACGCGCGATAATTTATCGGAGCAACCCCCGTGTGTATTAGCTGTATCCGACTAATGCCGGCTTTCGATATTCGGCGCTCGGTCGCGATTCGATATTTACGATCGAACGAGTCGCATTAGACTGTCCGCCCGTAGGTAAATTAGCACAGATGCTCGCCACTGTTACAGTGATTCATTCCAAATTGGCTTTTCAGCGGGAAAAAACGGACCGAGCCAGCCACTGCGGTAGACGCTATCTAGGGACTGCAGCTAAATAGCTTTTAAAAGAGTTTGCATTTTCCTTTTGAACATCGAATGGACGCGAACATCTGTCGTTCAACTCTTCTTTCAGGAAAATTGCTTGTCTGTTTTACAAGCTCATCCTGAATTTATGAATTGATTTTTATGGTTCTTTTCACATTTGAGTTCCATTCTTTACGTCGATGCATGGTATTCACGATTTGCAACTCCGAAAGATTTTCCCACATAAAATAAAAGAGGTTACGTAACAAAAACGCACTAAATAAAGGCGATTTGCAATTAAACGTGGTGTAATGTGAAGGCTGGCCAAGATCGCTGGTAGCGGCAACGCCTCGCGATTCGTATCGGCCCGGAAAGGGCCGCCTTAACGCGTGCTAGACCACCAGATAAAGTATTACAGCGAAATTGTATGAGTTATATTGTGCGAAGTGCTTGTTTAAAATCGTACTGGTAATTTTATACGCTGAACGGTGCTAATGAAGGATGTTATTTGGTTGCAGATTGCAGTGAAGAGGGAGTGGTCGCGATGTCAGACCGAGTTGTGAGTTGAAATATGGCGTTGTACGAATTAAACGCGACGTCGTGTGAAAATGGAAAAGTTTTTTTAAATACCAGGTAGAGTATGCTGAAAGGGTACAATTATTTCGTAAGTACCTATCAGGTCTCCTTTTAAAACAAAGTCAAGGTTGCAGGTGGTTGGCGGTAAGGTTTTGATAAATAATCGTAAAATGCATTCCCACATTATTTGATAACTGCAAAACCAACATTAAACATCAATCAACAACCGAAATGCATTCATAGCTTATTTTTAATGAACTGCAAACGATAGTCAGTGAAATACGCAAATGTTACATTCCCCAATAATGAACCGGCGATATTACCTTTAGTATAAATAATCCGTGCCAAAGGGTGGCTTCGATGCGATGCTACTGCAAATCAACCCCCACTCCCCCCACCGCGGGCTGTCGACGATAAATAAAATTCACGTTTTAACAATAAAATGCATTTTCCGCAAATGCTCCCGGTGAATTATTGTCCGGGCTTTACGAGCTTAAAATTATATGGGCACGTGAAATTTTCGATCTCGATAATGCATGGCCAGTGTACCGCCAACACTATTTTCGGTCGATACAATGAACGCGATTTTTAAATTACCGACCACTTACATCGATCAGTTTAATTTATTAAAAATGCATTTGGTGCACCACAATTTTGTTTAGTGCTTCTTACAATAACTCAGATTCTGGGCGAAGTAGATAGTTAGAAGCTGTGTGAACGTGTGTTGCATTAGGAGGGTTGCATTTTTTATGCATTTTTCTATTTACAGACAAACCACTGCTCCCCAAACATGCCTTACCCCAAAATAACACGTCACGTAGCAGCCATAAAAATACTTATAAAACATTTCCCGATGGAAAAAAAAATACAATGTTTTATTCGCAACAAAAATACATCACACGACCGCTTGATGGAGAACCAATAGCGAGTGTCCCTCAGGCACAGATGGCGACACGGACGCGGAGATAGCAGAAAAATATGAATTGTAGCTTTCGATATTTGTCACTTGAATTATAACTCCCAGCGGACACCCAGAATGGTGGATTGTGGGACTACTCGCTACTCGCACCTCGTTTGCTGAATGATCTATTTTTTTCCAGTGTATTCGGCCAGTGACTCTCGGATAAAACGCCACTGGTCCCATCACTCGTTGACTAATGTGATCCACGTGCTAGCGATACTAACAGCCAATGATTCCACATTCTATTTTCAAATACACGTTTTTAGTAGATAAATAAACCTCCTGAAATGACCAAAATAATTTTAAATATTACTATTTTAGCATCAGTGACCAAACACAATATTTACATTGATTTAATTTGATGTTATATAAGACCCTTATAGATTTTGTTTAATACTCATAAAACATGATTGGAGTGACCACCGTCTTTGGCGGCTAGTCTTAATACGACAGAAGCTTGAATAATGATCCCCAACAAAATCTCCTGAAGCCATTACAAGCTGCCACCGTGTGGGAGCAATAAGTAAACAAGACTGGTAATAACGGCCAGTCACGCCAAGGAAACCAATTTGGGAGGTATTTGTAAATGTCAAATATGTTTGTGCGCACCTATTTATTGCGAGCATCCCTCACGTACGAGTAAATAACGGAGACACTGCGATAAAGTGAAAAGAGATACCCAAAAAGTGCGGAGAGCATCGCCTTAACTGCTTAACTGGGGCTAACCAATATGACCTTTAAGTGCCTCGTTTCAAAGTTGAAATTTGATCGAAGAATTACAGCCCTAAGCCATTTAGTATTAAGGTTCCTGCGTATACAAGTGGAAAACTCAGTGCGCCACGTGCGAATGATTCATGTTCGTCCCTTAATTAAAGAAGATTTTAATTGTATCGGATGTCTGTGAAAGCGAAAATAATGCACTCCTAAATTGGGGTTGGAATTCGGAAATTTATTTTTGTTAGCCCACCGAAGTATTGCTTTGCGTGTTTTACTTTGATACCGGATTTTTGGACGTTGGAGTTTTACCAGCTTTAGCCTGGTAAACTTTTTCGACCGAATGAATGGGACATGGGGAAAATGTACGCTAGATAGGCAGTTCGAAATACGAACACAGTTGTAGAAATAGTTGCTTTTGATCAGTCTCATTTGACTAGATAGTTGAACTGGTCTGTACGTTTGCTTAACTGCAGGCAATCAACAATTTCGTCTTACAAAATTCGAAACACCCTTGAGTAAATCCATTTTGCGTATATAAAGTCAAGCTGCCGCCGACTTAAAATATCTTTCTTAATTACAAAAGCCTTTGTTGAACGTATCTGATCTATGTAAGCAGTCGGGGCGAATGTTTTAAATAGCAACCCAACAAATAGGTTCCGGTTGAGCGAAATAAGCAAAACTCCTTAATGAAAGAATATCTGAAGGGTTGCTACTGTTTAGAAATTAACAAACGAAAAACAATTTTCAAAAAATGGAAGTGAGTTTGGGAAAATAGGAACAGATTTCTTTATTAACTAACGAAAGACGATTTAAAAAAATGGAAGTTAGCTTGGGAAAATAGAATTCTTTAAAATAGATGACAGTGCAGAAAATATCGAAAGTCGTCGGTAAAGTATCGGTTTGGTTTTCTACTGTTTCAGTTTCATGAATCTGTAATTACAGAGACAAGAACGAGTGATTATTATTAGTACAGGTCACGATGTGTGACTACTGTTGATGCCCTCTGCCCTAGCTAGGGGACATAATTATTATGATCTTAAGTCAAACAGCACATAAAAATCAATTCGAAAATAAACATGTACCTCCACAACATTATATTTTTCTAACTGCATTCAGTAAAAAATATTCCCAAAGTTAACAATATTGGACACCACCGACACTAAGTACAACACAGGCCACGGCAAGTCATAGCGGGCATTATAAGCCAGCAAGCATCTGGGTGCAAATGCAAAACCCCTCAGTCACCTAGATGGCCCGGTGCCTATGTATTTTTGACACAACCAGCTTATAACTATGTGATGTTTTTATGATACAGTCATAGTACATTGATTCTTTACAAAAAAATACTAGTCATGTGTTTCGGGTTTCGCATATAAAACTAAGGTTGTATATAACCAGTTACTTCAATAATAATCTGAACACAAACAACCACTATTAGACATGGAACAGTCGATGTTCACGACCATAAAACGATGACGGAAGCAGTGTAACGACCCTGTAAGCTTGCCGCGTACTTCATCTGCTGAACAATGGAACGCCCCGTCCCACGGGCCCGCAGCGACACAGGATAAATTGACTCGAGCCTTAAGTCGCGCTCGCCCGCGGAAAATTGGGGAAAATCGATTTAAATATCTTAAATGTGATGGCTTATCTCGATCGTACAGCTAACCCGTACTCCTGCAGCACTGCCATTGACATTTGTGTAAAAATTTAAACCTTTAACCCGGTTCGAAGTTAGGATCTTTTCGCTTTTGTTAAACGATTTTCGTAACCGAATTTTACTTTAATTTCAATACCCAATTATTTTATATTTACTGCATTCCTCACTGTATACATGATTAAGTGCTAGGTGAAAAGCATTGCACACAATTGTGGACCCTGTTGGACACAGCAAATGCAATACAATGGATGAAAAGGACTAAATAACTTATTATAAGAACAATTTTACTAAACATTCATTAGATTATTATTTTATTTATTCATCATAAACACATATAAATTACATTTTTAATTTTATTTTAAGACTTAAAAAAAGACATTTAAAAATATTTTATCATAATACTTTTTTTATTTGATATCTAGTACTTGAGTGACGCAATCGTTGAATATAATTTAATATTTCGTTCTATTTGAAATATTTGTTATTCATTTATTGTGCACACCTACCCCTGTGTTGTTTTTTTTTTTAACCCAAAGGATGACTGGTAGAGAAAGTTGAGTTAGATTAAATCCGCCTATGTTGCTGTACTACATGAAATTTAAATAAATAAATTTTATATTGAAACGTTCAGTCACTTAAAACTCCACAATCTAAAAACATATTTTAAACCTAAAGAAACCTTTTGTGCTGATACATTTGATTAATTAAGTGCGAAATCGGAGCAAGATACGCTTTTAAAGTATGTCGGAATAATCAAGAAATGCCAATTAAGAAGTGTAGCTCCTTTGAAAGGCAAAATCTAGATAGCTGGCCGGTCGGGCCAACAGAACTGAGCCTGGTGTATCTCGACTTGCACGCGAAGTTAAGTAATTCTTAGTAGCCAAATGTGGCATTATATAAACGGATAATACATAGCAAACTATATAGCAAGTAAATATTTGTTACACTTTAAAATTAATCCAACTAGTCATAAATCAAAAAAGGGCTTGCATCACTGCTTGTAATCAGGTGGGATTGCACGTTTGTAAACCTCTAAACACCCCCCATACGTATAACGACCATTTAACCCTTCAGATACCGTCAATTAGAGACACAATAGTAAGACAATAGATGCGCGGCCACCGGGTGTCGCTTGGGGATTCATGAATTAAAAAAAGTAATTGCTTTTGTTATAAGTTTATATCTCTTTTCATAAATTAATGGTTTTTTATTGTTTAATAATAATAATGAACTTATATCTACAACTCTATATTAATCTAGTTGTATTGTAATTGTTCGCCTAATGTTTGGGACTGACTTTTACTGACTAAAACCACATCTCTGTCCTTTTTGCGGTCTTCCATTTTGAAGTTTCTTTCTAAGCGGGACGACACCCAACTGGCCCCGGTCCGGACAGTTACCGGACAGCTGGACGTTGAGTTATCCATTACTCGTCGTCCGCAAGCCAGACTCTCGACAAGTGAACCTTTTTAAAGCCAATAAATTATCTTATCTTCAAAAACACTCAATCAAACATAAATCGTAGTGCCCATTTTGTAAGACCCGAAGACCTCAAGGCAAAGTACCAAAGCCCCGCTTAACTCAATCTAATAGAATCACCTCGGATTGCTTTCCGATATTTACTGTTTGATTTTTCCCCTCCTGTCGAGATTTGGGACGTTTACCCAAAAGAGGCGTGTACCGCGATGGTAATGGCCGGTAGGGTCGTGCTACATAACCTTTATAATTAACAATACGCCCTACATTCTATGAGGTGAGAGTTGATTATTTTACGAGTTCCGCTTTTTCCTTTCCTCTCTTTCTCTTCGTTGTATTTTCGTTAGCCCTTGAGTGGATTAATTACTTTTATTGTAGCCTGGATGCCGACTCGCCGTACTTTATGAATGCTGAAAAGAATAATTGCTAAAGGAAAGAAAGCTTTATTAACTTTATAAAACAACTAGCGGCTACAAGCGGTTTTGCCTGCGTGGAAGCAGGTTTCTCCATACAATGTTTGGACTCCCGTGTCAACACTTTAGGAGTCAATTTTTAACAATCCTCTCTTAGTGCTCACCTACACCTTAAAAGGAACACTTGTGAAAAATTTCACGCTCTTACTCCCAGTAGTTTCGGATGTGCGTTGATATGTCAGTCAGTCAGATTTTCCTTTTATACAGGAATCCTTTTAAAAAATAATAGGAAAAAACCGACAAAAATTTCCACCTCTGGGGGACTGGATTCAAGGTATTAGTTTGTACGTCGATGGCAGAGACAGCCTGTATAATATATAGACAAACTTCTGTCAGCGGCGTAATAGTAGAAAATTATCCCAAGACGACATAATCCTAGGATAAAAAGTAACCTATGTGCTATTCCAGGACATGTAGCCAATTTTATCCAAATCCGTTCAGCCATTTGAGCGTGAAAAAGTAACAAATATACTCGCAAACTTTCGCCTTTTTAATATTGGCGTAGTAAAGCTAGCCATAAGTTTTATTTATTAAATTACATGAGATTGCCCAAGGAAATACAAGTGAAAAAATAAATCAAATTATAATTCAACTGCGAAGTAAGTTTATTGAATTGATCATGCGCAAATATTTATCGATGGGGACGTAACAAGATAGGGTCAGGATTTATTGAAAACCAAGAGCACTGGCATACATAGGTAGGCAAGTTACATAAATTGACATCGGCGGCAATCAGACAAATTGGCTCCATCCAAACCCCTCGCTAACCGAATTAATCTGATACGTAGGTTTTCTTAGACAAAACCACTTAGATGGAGAAATATAGAGGGCAAGAGGGAACACGAAGAGACGCTGATGCGTATTGTATTATTTATTGTACATTCGCGAGACCAAGCAAAAAATAGTACCTAATGAATTCATGCCAAATATACGTATGGAACGAATAGGGGAAGAATATATTGACATTCTTTGACCATTTTTGCAACAACGCGACAACGATATCATGACATCTTTTTGCGTACTTCATTTCACTTAAAAATTCACTTCAGTAAATTTTTTGTTGAATAAAATACATCTGTATCGCCCCTTAACATGTGTCTACGTACGTGAATAAATATTCAACAAATCCACCTTTAAATAAACAGTATGGGGGAAATAACGTTTTGCCTCATTCTGAGTAAACGATGCTTGAGATATTTATTGGGGGATGAATTGAGTTTTTAGATATTGCAACGAATTTTTTGTCTCACTTCTGCGCGATGTAAATAAAGCCCACGATTTGTCCGTTCATTCCTAAGATTGCTACGTAAGAATTTTTTCTTCTGTAATATTTATTAACTTTTCTATCTTGCAAATAGACAGGCCACTTTTAATATGGGTGGGAGAACGAGGCTCCGTGACTTGAAGCTGAATAGATTCAAGTTGCAGTAAACACAGATATTAGTCTGAACAAAGAAACACCAGTAGTGATTAAGGGGCTTACAATAATTTGTTTATTCTTGATTCAAAATGGGGTTTGAGTTTAAAAATGTTTGGAATTGCTATCTCCCCTCGTAGGCAACATTAATAACATCTGCTCAAGACGTTTAAATCCCACTTCTGGTGGAAAAACTGATTATCTAATTAGAAGAAAGCCTTTGCAAGAGTCTCCTAACAGAGGGCTAATCACAAATTAATGAGAGCTTGTAGCGGGGTGTCGCGGGGCGATGATAATTCCCCGCCCCGCTGCGTTAAGATCCTCATCAATTATGGCGAAGCCACCCCCGTGGCCTGAAGGTTGAGCACCCCTTCGTGATCTAGTCACTACGGCGATCGTGCTAGGCTTCACACTATGGGAAGTTTTATGGTGTTTAGATGTTAAAACAATTTAGGGTAGAGTCTGTCTAAAAAGTCAACCGATTTGGGTAATTGTTAGGATTTAATGAAATCTGATGTAGTCAACACTGGTTCAATAATTAAGGTTGATTAAGAGATATTGATCATTGTTTACTAACAGAAGAACCTTATAAAAAGTATCGAATATAAGTATTTTTTTAATCATTAAAGATTATACAAAATTCCCAAGTCGGTTGACTTTTTAAACACTACTCACTGCAAAAATCAAAATGGTGACAAAGATGATTTTCATAACTAGAAACAGGCAGTAATATTGCGCACTCAAGCCGATATCGATAGTTTTACAAATTTACAAATGAATTAGAAAGTATATTCCACTCATTAAAAATATATTGTAAGTGTAAAATGTAGTTAATGATTTGATTTTATAATGCAATGATATCAATTTATGTAGGTACCTACACCTCGTGTTTGGTAAAGTAATTTATACTAATATCATAAAAGAGCATGTACTTATGTTGGTATATTTACAGGGTAATCTCTGAAACTGCTGGACCGATTTTGTAACTTCTTTCACCAGTAGAATGCTTATAACTGAGTGGCATAGGCTAATATTTTTGTTTCACAGCGTTTCTTATAGACCTATTCCGAAACGGCTAGAACGATTTTTATGTTTTTTTTTTGTTTTGTGTAGGGCTAAGAATGGGCTAATTTTTCCGCTTCTACCCACATTTTTTTTGCTTTGACAATTTATGTGGCAGAACGTTTGCCGGGTCAGCTAATAATAATAGCTAGCAGGCGAAGCAGCTGGCAGGTATTATAGGTTCATTACTATTTACTTACGTAAAACAACCTTTAACCATAATTGCAATATAAAAACCTAAAATACATTATCACACTGTCTAATTTATTAGTATAATTCCATCGAAGTAAAAGCCAACCCTTGCTATAAGTAATGGCCCTTAGACAGTTGTTGTGCCGACACCAAATGCTTCCGTTCTGAAACCACACTTGATTTGTTGTTCCGTCCGCCCAGGAGTTACTAGCTACCAATGTTTGGAACACTCTAAACCACCATATGCTACGGGTTCTCACCCGAACTTGTTATATTTAGAATAATTTATACCATACACACTTAAGTTTGTCACAAAAAATATATTTTCTACCAATTTCGATGTGTGAAGTTAGGCATACTGCGTTTTCACATGCTAATTATTTATGAAGGGTCGAATAATTACTCTTTTTTTATCCGGCTACTATCTCACCTGATGGTAAACGATGATGTGGTCGACGATGGAGCACGCTTGCCTAGAAGTAACCTATTCAATCTTGACTTAAAGACTCCAAGGTTGATTACACCATTTAAACACAGACAGAATTACAAAGAAGACAAATCAATAAACATAAAACAATAATTTATTTATTAAACCTCAAACGAACGCATTCACTCTCTCATTGTCTTTTTATTGTGTCTCTAATTACGGTATTCGAAAGGACAACGAAGAAATTTAAAAACAGACTAGTCACAAGGCACTCAGAATTTTTAGAGGTACCTGTTAAAAAACAAAATTCAGGATTATTTGTAAAACATTAACAACCTATAACCCTGTATACAGTCATACATTGATCTCTCAAAATTTATGTAATCTGGAATCTATATAATTAATAATATTTTCTATCAACGCAGATATCGCAAAAGAACAGGTTTTATATCAAAGACTACAGTTTGAATGGGATCACCCTAAACGGAGCTCTTGTTGTTATGCCATGAATATAAATCGTGATAAATTCCGCGCGAGACGAAGGGGGCGGAGGGGGGCGGCACGGCCTCAAGGGCTTTTTTCTTAAAAATAACTTTTGTCAGAGTAATTCGGAGGAGTCCCGGGATTTATGGAAAGGTGGTGTCACCCCGGTAATTAGTTTTTAACTAGTTGTGATAAGGGTCCACCGTGCTTTATGCGCCCTCTGTAATAAGTTTAAACTAATGCCCGGATTTCTGGGATGAATTAAATTCGTAACAGCTGCGGTCAAAAAATAAACAATGTCACATAGAAATGCTCTAACTCAAAAACTTTCGTCAAAACAAAAGCATGCCAAGCAATTGTTCTGACATGTCACAATATTTTTATTGTTACCATATTTCGCGCGTTTGCGGCCCGTCATGCCGCTGGAATATGGGTATGATTTACGAACTAAAACAAGAAAAAAAAAAGAAAGTTCTTCTGCGAAACTTCTTTTATTCTTGGAGAAAGTTGCGTAAAAACTGGAGGCGCTTAGAAAAAAAGCAATTTTCTAGCTCAGGTGTGTGAGATGTTCTTTATCTAACTTTGCATCCGAACCGCTTTGTTTATGACGGCATATTTTTTCGAAGTTTTGAACATTTTATTACTTTGTACCGTGAACTCGTGCCTTTTAAAAGGCCGCCAACGGTAGAACAATTGTTGTTTTCTAAGCTCGCTTAAAAAACTGGACCCGCTACCTGTAGTAGTATTACAATAACCATAGAGTATTATAAAATCTCAGTTATATGAAGCTCTAACACAAAAGCAAGTTTGTACAATCTGTAACAAAATTTAGAATAATAAGCCAGAGAAAGCCACATCGCCTTTTTAATGGACACGGAAAATATAATTTGAAATACTCTTTATAGCGCCCATAATGTAGCCAAGTGGGCCAAAAAATGGTTGTCACCGTCTGGCGTAGTACATTAGCATGAAGAGTGTAAGGCAAGGAGGCTTTATCAGGAGGGCCTTTCCTGAGGGAGGGCCAAATAATGCGATATTGCTCGTTTGTGCGAGGCCCTATTTATCTATTAAAAAACGCGAGATTTACGGGCCAGTATAGGAAACTTTGGGAAGTTTTTATGTTGCTCCGCCGTTCTTGGAGCTAATATAAGAGATTGATGCGTGTTATTTTAGCATTGTTTGGGTGTATATTAACTGGTTTATTTTGATGTTTAGTGATCTTTTTATTATATTATTTTGGTAATAAAACTCTTAATGTTCACGCGTAGATTAAGTATTTGTTTACTATCATATTATTGAGGCGTACTATCTTACAAATTGAGACGTCAAGGTTTCGCTCTGTGACCTACATTAAGTGGAAATTATGTATCCGTCAGCAGATAACGAAAGTTCCTGATCTAATACATTATTGCTTCTTGAAGCTCCATTTACTGTATCATCTTGGTCGGTCACGACTTTGAGTATTTCGAACTAAATGAATAATAATTAAAATGTTCAATAAATTGTGCTGCCGTATTGGACTAACGAGGTATTTGCACATATCTCGAGATACCTAAAGGTGGGTCTACGCTAGAGGAGCCAAGTACGAGCGTAGCATGAGACGAGCTCAAGTTCGTGTAGTTTGGACCGACTGTAGAGGAGCCGAGCACGAGCAGAGCACAAGTCGAGCTCAAATTCGGGTAGTGTGGACCGACTCTAGAGAAGCCGAGCACGAGCAGAGCTCGAGTCGAGCTCAAATTCGTGTAGTGTAGGCTAACTTTAGAGGAACCGAGTACAAGCGGAGCACGAGTCGCGCTCGAATTCGTGTAGTGTAGACTGACTCTAGAGGAACCGAACACAAGCCACACGAGCTCGGCTCGACTCGAATTTCACTCGTACTAGCTCCTTTAGCGTAGACCCACCTTTAGTTTGAGTGGCGTGGCGTCTTTTAGGCCGGGTGTACACGGAGTCGTGACTCTCGTGACTGAGCGCCAATCTGCCATCACGAGAGCTTGTGTAATACGTCTTTATGAAAGGCGAAATGGAGCTGTTTTTAATAGGGCGATATATTAAGCCTTATTTAACGACATTTATATACCATGAATGACGTCAAATAAAACTTATTTTTTTTAGGAAAACTAGCAGCTGACTGCGACTTCGTCCGCGTAAATTCATAAATTGGCGAGTTTATAGTGTATAACCATTTTGTTCACCATTTCAAGCGTATTCTTTTGGAAGTTACTCTTTTAACGAAATTCATCGTTATCATTTAGGTGTCAAAGCTAGAGTGAATAGGCTCTTATTAATCTAGTGTGCTTCACCATCAACGATTGCATCACTGCTTACCATTAGATAGGATACAAGTCAAACGCTAGTTTATATAATTAAAAAAAAATTGTTCTGTCAAAATATAAGCGAACAAATGCATTTAAAAACATCGGTTATTTTGACATTACAAAGAAATCGACACTTCGATTTGATGTAGCTAAGGGTTTTCAACTGTAAAAATAGTTTAAAAATTCACATAGAAAACGCTTAAAAAGTCCTACGTCCTACGCCTAAAGCCTACGCTCAGTCAGTAAATCTAATGATAAAACAAACATTAGAAAAGTGACCTATCCAATAAACTAATAATAATTTATCCAAGTATTGCAAACATAAGATACAGTCGGTTGTTACCCTTTATCTAATATATTATCTGGTATCTATTTAATTTATTACTTCACCATGCTTCATGAAGAGGAACCGTTGAGTTATCACTTATACACACATACACACATAAATAATCATCTAGATATACTATACATTTATAGAAACAATAGGTTCGTCATCTTAGTGTTGCCTTAGGTTCTGCTCAATAGAATTTACTTGACTGAGGACATGTTTCTGATTTGAGTATTTTGTTTGAATTAAGAATGTGTCAAACATTTATGGGCCAAATTTCGACAGGTTTTTAGGCTAGAGTGTGAGAAATACTCACCTTCAAATGCTTAATAAGAAATCGGGGATAAATCACGATCCTGTATTATCATATGGTCAACTAGCTTTTGCCTTGCGACTTCACCCGCATACATAAAATATAGCTTGTGTCACTCAGAAACAAAGCAACTTTTTATCGGTGAAAAAAATTTAGCGATCGGACCAGTACTTTCAGATATCCTCCTGCAAACAAAAAAATAAACTTTGCCTTTTTATAATATTACTGTAGATAAAACAGAATGGCATTCAATTTCGCAAATTAAAACGTGACACTGGCAATGAAATAAGCCAGATTTTAATTATCACATTGCATAAAATGAGCATTATTTGTTTTAAAAAATGTTTCAGTTTGATATTAACTAAATATTTGTAAATTTTGTTAGTTTTACCCAAGTTAAAATAACAGATTTCTATGCTCAGTGAGCTTCAGAAGATATTTATTATATAACCTAACCTAACCTAACCTAACTAATTAAAGGATATAATTTGAAACTGAAGAAGGTATAAAGATATATAAATTTCCTTTAGGTAAGATAGTGGTCAAACGCAAGCCTATCAACTATATAAAAAGACGCGTGATTAATTAACAAAAACTTCAACAAAATTACAGACTTTCACATACATACTTTTTGTGTGTTTATAAGTAAATCTATCTACATAGAAAAATTAACTGTTACACAGACAGAAATGACATGATAAATGTGTTAAAAAAATATAGTGCAATGCATTGCAAAGAAATTCTTGTAATATGTAGTAATTTACTATATCCTGAACAACATTTTCTAGAGTTGCAATTGATTTATCTATTCCACAATGTAAGTTAATTTATGTGAGTTTTACTACATATTCTAATGAGTGTGTACCTAGTATATGTACTCATTAGACCCTACTAGGACGAGGGATCGTAAATATAATTTATTTAAATAATTTAATAGTAGAGCAAGCAATTTATGCTTTTCTATATTTATTTAATGGGTTGTTTATGCACACAAAAAGTACAAAGACTTAATACCTTAGGCATTTTCATATAAATATCTAATCAAATAAATAAACTATTTAGTTTATTCATTAAAAAAAATACATATATACCTATGTATATTTATTTAATCATTATTACAAAGGCACACATAACACCGTTAACAAAGTTTTATTACGACTGTAAGAAATAAAGAAAGAATTAATAGTATTTATCATCACTAAATCATCCTTATTCGCCCACACAAAAAAAATATACAGGATGAATTTAAAAACCAATAACACACCAAAAAATTCCTTAATAGAGTCCCAAACTAACGCATCCCAATACTAAATAGGTATGTATATGATGTATGTTTATTATCAACAGCGAATATTGGCTGGAAACACAGTGCTAAATTCGCAGCCCGACATCCGATAGTGTGGCATTATCTGCTATTATTTGTCATTGGGTGAACAATGCGAGCACCGAACATACCTATCGGCTCTATCTTATAGCCATTTGTCAACAATTATAATAATGGTGTGCGAAAAAGTTCATTAAGAGCCGTAATTAAGGGGTCAAATGTTGCGTTTGTGAAATAAATATGATGGATTCGAATGTGGCCGTATTTATTCAGTGAGTTTTAATTTGAGTAAAATATTTGATGTAACAGAAATATATTTTTTTTATTTATCACTAGATAAAAATTGCACGGGACATACCTATCGGCTCTATCTTATAGCCATTTGTCAACAATTATAATAATGGTGTGCGAAAAAGTTCATTAAAAGCCGTAATTAAGGGGTCAAATGTTGCGTTGGTGATATAAATATGATGAATTTGTTATGAGCAACAATATTTGATGTAGTAAAAATATTTGGTCTTTCATTTATAACTGGGTGAAAAATGCCAGTACCGAACATACCTATCGGCTCTATCTTATAGCCATTTGTCAACAATTATAATAATGGTGTGCGAAAAAGTAATTAAGGGGTCAAATGTTGCGTTGGTGAAATAAAAATGATGGATTCGCATGTGGTTGTAATTATTCTGATTGTTTGTCATTGTTCGCAACAATGTCATCATACATTGAACTGCCTTTTATAAATAGACTATGAGATAACAGATTCAGATCATTTAAGTATCTATCCACCCAGAGAGTGATCCACTGTTAGGAGCCTTTAAGCGCTAGGAAAACAAGAGAAGGTAGTCTCAGATACTGGCATAACGGTAATTCATGGCCTGAAGGATTTTTAGAAAGAGTTACTGTGCCTATAGAACTCAAGGCTGATAAAAAACAGGTGAGGTTTTAATCAGTAAAAGTCAGATACTCCCTCAAGCTCTAACCAGATCAGGAGGAATTATTTAATGACTCTGACCCTTAAAAAAAAAATTTTGCACCAACGCAAATTCTTCCAGTATTTCATAATAATATGATTTACTTACGTATTTCTAGTTTATTTGAATACAGAATCAAAAATAATCTGCAATAAAAACCCCACTTGACCAACCAACACCACTCAAAACTCAACTACCCACCTCTAAAAACTTTAAACTCATTCACACGATACCAAAAACGCTTTATAAACGCAGCGTAGTTTATATCAGCTGACAGATGTTACACTTAGCAAGAGCTACCGTACCCACGGAACCCAATAAATAATAACACACTGAGTTAAGACCACCTAGCGAGGAAACTGAGCTTGTTTACGGTACTACCCCACCAGTACTGTGGCCACCTACGCTATATATTTTGCTTAGCAAATTACTCGCTTCGCTCAGGGTGTCTAATAACCCTTTAATGAAGGAAGAGCGCTGATGTTTAATGCTTTGTCTGCTTTATTAGGGAGATTTTTGCTGAGGTAATTGCTGGTTGTGAGTTGAGAAGTTGTGGGGGGTTATTTTGAAGTTAAGTTTTGTTTTTGCTCGGACTAACTGTGTTGTTTTATATTAATTTGTTTAGGGTTTCACACTTACAGTTCTGTGTGCGTTTAGCTTGTCTGAAAATCATCCAATGACATCTCCCACTCTTGGGCGGAGCGTGAGGGTGTGTCAGACTTTTACTGATTAAAAACCTCACTCCTGTTTCTTCTTTGCCTTCATCTCAGGGCTCTGAGTTTCACTTCCACGCTGCCCGTGGCCCGTGGAACTTTGGAAGAGTATTTATTTATTTAAACTATATGTACGTAAATAAATAAATACTCTTCCAAAGTACCTACCTACAATAGTGGTTACATAGGCGGACTTAATACTACAATATATTATATTTTCTGCCAGTCAACTTTGGGTCAAAAAAAGATAACACTGTGAGGAAGGTGTGTCTGTGCACAATAATTAAAAAAATATTTAAAAAATAATGAAAATTATTAAATTAAGTGGTTTATAATAATAAAATTATAAATACTATGATATCATCTAAACACTAAGAGAACTGCGTAGAGAATGTCTGCGTATATGACTTCTAGGCAAACGTGCGTCAACGTAGACAACATTGCTTAGCATCAGATGAGAAGGAGGTCAAACCCCTAATAAATAAATGGTTTTTACTAATGGTTTTTTTTTGGTTTCGTTTTTAAGAAGAAGAAGAAGAAGACTATAAAACGAGCCGCAATAAGCATTTTGTTTTAAAGCTTCGAAGTTCGGTACTCTCTCGTGTGTTCTCCGGAAATTCCATATAGGAACTGATTGGGCATATACAGCGTGACCAAAATTTATAATCCAAAAAATTCCATACGTGAAAGAATGCCTCCTTTCCTAGACAAAATAATTCAAAGTTTTTTTTTTATTCATACCGTAAAGACTGATTTCCTGCATTACTTACAATTTTATTCTAGGACTGCGTAGTATAGTAGTATATATTACCTGTAACAAAAAATTGAATACGTTATAAAACAGCAGTAAGTAATAATCTAAAGAAATGCAAATCACTATTTCACTATTATAAACGCAGTAATCATATCACGCTCTACCGCAGATTACTTGACATAAACTAAACGAATCTTCGTCTTACAAACCTAATAGAAAACGCCCCTTTAATAATATAATAGTAGTTAATTATCACATTTAAATAATGTAACGCAAATTAATTCAAGCAAGAGCACGCGACTCGGCCACTCCATTCACAAAACTCAAGAACTGTCCGTAATAGCTCATTTGAATACAATCTAGATAGTTATCGGCGCATAGACAACACTAGAGGATTGTTATTATGTAGTTCACTGAGTCTGAACGACCATACACACGAACACTCAATTATATAATTGCATTAGGACACTTAATTCTCAGCCATAGACAACTAATGGTTATGACAGTTTGAATACGTGATACGTCATTAGCGGCATTCAGTTGTGGACTTACGAAATGGGGTCAAGGAGAACTGAAACGGATTCATTCTACTTAAATATAAGCTGCTAACGACAATGGATTTAAAAAAGGAACACTTTTAAATCTCTTTAAAAGGAATTTTATTAAAAAAGAGGTATTTTTTAACTGTGAATAATAATAACATAACACATTTATATCGTAGTAGGTATGTGAGCGTCACGCACACATAAAGTTCGAACTTTGGCACACTACCATAAATCAAGGGGCGTTATACGCCATGTTTCACGAACCCCATCCTTCTCTTTCGCTCTCCCACCATTCTTTATGTCGCTGTCCCGTTTTGGCATCAAGCAGGAGCTTTGAGGGGTCCAGGGGAGGGGGCAGATGTCTAGTCGTGACGTATTACTCGGCTGGCGGTCGGTCGGGTCAGTCGAAAGTTAGTAGCGTTAAGTTTAATAGCTTAATTTTCTAATTTATACTGGATTGCATAAAACAAAAATATGAATGGGATTGATAGTATATTTCACACTCCTAGGGCGGAAACATCGACTAATGAAGTACCTGATAGGAATATCGATATCGACATGAGCGCTAATTACTTACAAACCACGCCACATTATAATGTATGCCGAGTAGGTTCCAATGCAAATCGCAAGTTCGATTCTAGAATAGACAATGCGACCAGAAGTTTATAGGACCACCCACACATCTACAATGCATGTGTTTGATATGTAGCACGATTCCAATTTATTTAAAAAATATGAAAATAGAAATTTCTTCGTTAGAATTGCATTGGAGACGTTGGAACTTGGAATAATGTTGTTTTAGTTATTTTGAATTGTAAAAACCATCGGTTTGTAGCGTAAAAGCCAGTGAGAATCTAGTAGTATTAGATAGATTTAGTGCCAATAAGATTTATTATACCTACACATATCTGCCATACATCACGCACGGTAGATCTCTGCAATAGATTTGTATTGTCCAGACTAATACGTGATCAGAATGCTAGTGATGCGCTTAATCAATAATTTCATATAGATATCTACACTTTGTACAATTTACTATGGAATTTCATTGTTAGATGGAATTTAACGTCACTGATATATTTATATTTTGTCCCAGATTAAGCGGGAAATAAAATAGAAATTAATACGAAATAGCAATGAGGATCTTTAGTGGAATAAGTATTTTTTTTCAAATTAGCAAATTGTTCCAAGTGAGAACACGTGAATCCCAGATTCCCACTGTATCTCAGGGTGACACCTCTCTTGCCGATCGTGTGGTGTACATCGCCTTTATTGCTATGTTCTTATTTGTATCGACTAATTCGTCGGCCGTTAAAAGTATCGCGGCCTTGTTGGACATCTCATTGGTCGGCAATAAATATGGCGTTATCTCTCGATATCGACCGCGGGCCGCACTTCGCTCCACGCGACCTACCCCCCGCTCTAATGAATTACACAATGAACTCTCATCTAAATACAGAAAAAAGCTTTTAAAGGCACATATCAAAAATGCCCACAAAAGCCTACTAAGACAGGACTCACAGATTTATAGCACTCCCTTTGTTAAATCACGTAATCTCCACGTGGAGCCGCGGTATAAATGGAGGTAAATGAAAATAAATGTAGTTCCTCATTCTGCTGCTTGCCTATTTACATTGTACCCAAACATAAATCTGGCTCTGTTTAATAGTAATCTATTTCAAAAATTACCTGTTAAATCACATCAGGACAGATAACACATTGTTTGGGGGTATGTGGTTTAGAAAAAATGTTTGTCGGCCGACACGGTTGAGATTTGTTGCCTTCAGGGTGGCATTTACATCATCGGTCCTCTCATATATTATGTGGTACACGGCTCGGAATACATTAAACAGGTACCAAATATTGATCCTGAAAAAAAATTTAAGCAATCCCTTAAAATTAAATGTATTTACTTATTTAATCAAAGTTATACGTGCGTTTGTGACAAATTCTACCGTCTTAAATCATAATGATATCGCTAGTGCGTGGGCGAGTATCGAATTTAAATGAATGGTTATTTATCGGCCATGTTTCGGACATCGATACGTGGTGTCCGCGCGGATCGTGTCGGGTCGAGCCATAGGGCCATTTTCGGCAGTTTCCGGGTATCTATTCTGTAGCTATGCTTATCCAACTAATTTATATGCATGACGAGGTTTACAGTTAACTACGTTACAACAAAATGTGTAGATTTGAAGACAAATATACTATCCATAATATTAAAATTTTACTGAGCCTATTATGCAAAGGCGTTCACCCGTACGCACGAAAGTATTGAATTAATGGAATTCCTAAGAGCAGCAGTCAACGCTACGATTGCGAGACTTGTTTATAAAACAACAGAAACGATCTGGCAAAATAATAAAAATAATAATTAGTGATGCGACTTCCCGCGGTCTCGGCGACCCACGTCGTAAGTTTCGCCTACATACGCGAGAGGCGTCATGCTAACGCAATAAGAAATAAGAGGTGAATAAAAAGAACTGGATCGGAGCAATATTTCACCGACAGATCTGACCGAAAGATGCTGATGTAGGGAACTTGTGACAGCAAAACGCTGGAATTCTTGCTATACTTGCAAAGATTTCGCCAATTCATCTTACTTTCGCTTTATTTTTAAACGAAAATCCAAAGATGGATTTTTACTTTTACGATATCTAGTATCTTGCACGATATCTTTGATAGCCATGAATTGTTTTCAAAGTGTCTACAATAATCTCTTTAACATAACACTCATCTTCAAATTCTAGATCCCTATTTTCTCTACGAGATCATTGTATATTACTATCGATATTGTACATATCGTAAAGCATACAATAGTTCGACCATTTATTCGGTTTATCGATACGTGACGTAGCAATTAGCACATCACTAGACAAAGCGCTCTCGGGTGCGAGCCTACAAATCATATAGATACCATCTTCTACAAATTTGAATCGGATCTTATTTATGATTTGCCTTTTTCACGGCTACGTTTTGGGGAAAACTCGAATATAAATCACTGATAAATGGTTATTGGGTTTCGTACCTAATTCGAACTTTGTTACCGCCTACTGTCCTCCAATACACAAACAATTCATATTTATAATTTTCTGCTGTTGTTGTATCATTTCAGCAAAAAAATCAAACCAATTGTTGAAAAGAAAAATTCTAATATGAAAATTTTCCCACGGTATCGTTTTCATTATTCGCAACAACATAATAATCATAACAAAAGCATGTACAAACACCGTACTTGGTTAAACAGCAATCGCATAAACAAACCCCAACAATAAAGCCAAATAAACGCTTGAGCACGCCATCCAATCGCACCTTGAATCGCACATAAAAGCCCATGAACACCGGTAGAATTGAATACAACGCTGCTCAACAGGAGCATCCAAATATTGCATTCCCAACCGTACTCGGTCGGGTAATATCGAGCACGAGAGTAGACTTCGTTAGTGCCCATAAAATCGTTTACGAGCTGCCGAAGAACCCTCTTCAATAAACGTGCCATAAAAGTTCGGTTATTCGACGCTAGATGGCGACACTAGTGGCCGCTTGAAACAGTTGCAACGATTTTACTGCCATCTATGGAGCTTTTTAAGCGTTTAAGGTCGGCGTGGGAGCGAGACAAGGCATGTCGTCTCTCTTCCGCGGGATTATGCTGAAGTTCGCCGGTTACGGAATGGGTCAAGCGTGAAGCGATTTTTTATATTAAGTTTTATATACGGCACGGAGGTGTACGGTTGGTTGGCGCGGATGGTTCTTTTTATAGAAATGAAATAAATAAACATGACACTTTTAGAACGGTGCTATTAATTAAATTGACAATATTTATCCGCGACATCGAGTGTTTTCTTTCAAAACCATGAGTGAAAACAACTGGAAGCTATAAAATAGTTGCTGAACAGGTGCCTAAAAATAATGACTAAATTATTCAAGCATATAGGTAATATATTAATCAGTCATAAATGTCATTTGTAGTTGCGATGACGTCACAGTAGGTAAGCAAAATAGGTTCGAAGGTTTGAATTTCGAAGAGCGCGAACGCAGTTCGTGTGATGAACGGTTTCACGCGCATTACGCCCGCCGGCCAGTAATAGGGTTGCCAGCGTTAATAAAAACTGTCGTATTAACTTTTTCGACGACGACGCTTGCGATAAATTCGTCTCATTACCGCAAATAAAAACGTTTGCCATAGATTTTGTAAGGGATGCGTTAAGGACTTGACTGCGACTTTTAATCCAGTTTGCAATGTTTCTCACCCTAAACAATTTAAGTTACTGCTGTTCACGCAATACATGATTATTATATAAGTACTTAAGTTCGTAAAATTCTCGTTATGACAGCCCTATCATTCACGTTGGTGGTCTCATTAGATGACGCCCTTATTGTGTTTTTTCTTTAAATAAATTATAAGCCATGTGTAGCGAACCACGTCAGGGAACTGTCGGCGCATAGTGCTAAACGCCGCTAAACTATGGGCTAGAACGAGGAGAAAATGGCGCTAAATCATACCCATACTATACCTAAGTGAAAGATAATTTTAGCTATCTAGTCCCTACGTGCCATTTCTCCGATATTAGCCGGGAAATTGTAGTCAGTTATTTCTATTATAATTTTATTAGGAAACGAGGTAAACGCAACACGGCCCTAAGTGCTTGGCCCTAAGTGTAATAAAATTACAGGCTGAAAAGAAAATGCTTTATTTTTTTTATTGTTGTTGTTGTCTATGAAGTGAGTAACAGGTCCTGATGTTGGAGAAATAATAGGTCATAAAATTGTTCGGAGTTTTTTTTTTCTGAAATAAAAAAAAAGGTAAATTAATAAGTATTAATTTGCCTAGGTTTTTTAAATACTTAAATTTTAAACAAACCTAGGCATGTAAATTTCGAATTCATTTGTAGGTCATTATTAGTTCAATCTACAATAATTGCTACCTATCAATTGCTTATTTTTAAATAAGCTTGCTATATTTTAACTTCATTCAAAGGCGTATGATTTAAACATTAATCAACAGTGGGATTCTAATATCGACAATTTATAGACAAAGAACAAAATCAACACAAACTTTGTTCACAAAATAAATCTCAATAAAATTGATCTGATCTTAAATAACATCATCTTGGGACCGTGATCGAGAAACGGTACAGTCGGCAACGTAGGTTATTAAATTTTTTTTTTTTAAACACTAGCTTTGCTCCCGTTATCTTTTCGACAGGAATCGCACATTATTTTGGTACTCTATGAAATTCTCTGCCAGATTCTGTGTCTGGGTTTAAGTTAAGAGTGAATAGGTTACTTTTAGGTAAGCGTGCTCTAACGTCGACCACATAATCGCTTACTATCAAGTGAGATAGTGGTCAAACGCGAGTCTATCTAAGGAAAAAAAAGTAATCGTGTATAACTTATGTTCTTTTTTTTTTAATCGGAGAAGTTTCGGATATTACCTCCTCAAAAACATAATCAATAAACGAATAGCAAAACATTTCTATGCACATTGATTTTATCAATAAAATGGAAAGTATTTTTTATAACTTTAAAACGTTTAAACGTTTACTTAGTTGCAAAAATATGCAACAGTTAGGTAAACGATTGCAAGAAAATAAAACAACAATTAATTGACATTAATTATTTATTTATCATTCAAAGTGTTTATAAACTGTTTATTGCAAACTTATGATAGCGTATATGGCAACAATAATTGGCACTTACTTCATAAACTTATACTATAAATTACACACATTTCTATAAAAACGACAACAATAGATTTATAGCAAAATATTAATAACAATAATAATAATCGATCATTCCATAAAATCATATAAGGTAATATCGATTAACACTAGTCAACAATAATTCTCATATTAATAAAAGATACAATAATAATGGAGATTTTAATAGTCTAAACGAGCAATATATTATAATGTTTGTTGAGCAATAGTATTGACACGTCTGCCAATTTGTTCATAAATTATTTATTCTATGATCATAATTCTTTATGCGGACGGTACAGACTAAAACGGGTTTCTTGGCATGTTGTATGTTGTACCTACTAATACTAAACGTTCTGTCTCTCTGTCCGAATATTTTGGATATTGTTATGTGAACTATGCCTGATGAGGAACTGACACTGTTGTGGATATTGACTACAGAAATAGTTTTAGTACTATACTAGCTACTGCTAGCGGCTTCGTCCACGTGTAAGTAGAAAATTGTTCTAATGGAACATACTCCTGGGATAAAAAGTATCCTATGTGCTTAGGATATGGTCTATCCATGTGCTACATTTCATTAAAATCTGTCCTACCGTTTGAGCGTGAAGAAGTACCTACAACACTTGCCTTTATAATATTAGTCATACAATACTAACTAATTACTACAGATTGATATCTCAGGTGATATCAACAATCTTCCATAAAAGATTTAAATAAGTAAGCTTTTTTTTCTTCTTACAAAAAACAATGGGTTTCAACTATTCTAAATAAAAATTCTGGTTGATTTTGATTCTAAACCAACTTTTTAAATTTTTCCTTCTCTTTCACATTTTCCTTTAAAAGTTAAAATTATTAAGTTTGATAACGGACAAAGCTGTGAGTTTTAACTAGCATAATAAATCTTGAACGTCGTCTGAAGAATTTACGAACTGACAAGATGTTCATATTTTAAAGAAACTCCCCCAGGCCTTGTTCGACAAATTATTAATTTTACAATCATAATGAGGGTCCCGGGGGGTATCAAAAATGTTATAATATTTTAACATAGAATTTGGAAAGACTATGTTGGGGAATACTTACCTATATATTAACTATGGTAAGTTTTTTTTTTATTGTTTTTACTATTGATAGCCTCGCGTTTGACCACTATCTCACCTAATGGCAAGTGATGATGTAACAAATACTTATATGATGTGTGAATGAGACAACCTTTTTATTCATAACTGACTCGGCTAATTTCGTACCGTCTAACAGTCAATTAAAGTAGTATCTATATCTTTCGATATAGTCAACCGATTGCAATGAAACAAATCCTAAGATATATATCAAGTTACACACAATTTTATCGTTTAAACGCAATCTACATCGGTTTCACACATTTAACGTGATGCGCGCACAACTGAAAACTTCAACAGATTTATTATTTATTCATAATTCTTTATTATACACAAAAAAAAACTTAAAATTAATACAATGATTTGATAATTTATTCATGTACAAAGGCGAGCTTAATTCAACAATGAAGTTTAAGTTACTTATTTTTTTTTAATAAAAAGCTAACTTATGAAGTCGCAACCCTAAATTGAGGCAACAAATCTTGAACAAAACAGACTTAGGTACAACAAAATAAGGACCTATTGTGTAATTATATACTAGCGAACTTCAGACGTGCCTAATATTAATTTATCACTTGAGAAAATTTACTAAAACAGTTCTGAGTACATGTGGATGGATGGCGAGTGAGAGGGAGGCCAAAGAAAAAATGGATGGATTGTGTGAGTAGTGATATGAAAGAAAAAGGAGTTAATGATAGGGTGACGGGTGACAAGACAGAACCGCCGACCCCAAGTAATCATATGAGACAAGGGCAATAAGAAGACTTGTTTTCATCATCATCATATCAGCTGAAAGACGTCCACTGTTGGACATAGCACTCCCCCAAGCGTCGCCACAGCGACCGGTCCTGTGCGTCACGCATCTTTGGGATTCCCGCGACCCTGACCAGGTCATCGGTCCACCTCGTTAGACTTTTTTTTGGTAGGTAAAAATCATCCAGATGACATCCCCTGCCCTTGAGCGGAGCGGGAGATAGTGCCAGTCTTTTACTGGCTAAAAACACCACCCAGATCTTCCGTTGGCTTTCACACCGGGGCCGAGCCTTCTTCTCCGAAGCAGACCCTTGCCACCAGAAGACTTCGACCCTGCTGGGCTCCTACGCAGTACGAAAACTTGAGAAACTTCACTAGAACAACGTGCCATGGTCTAATGCGACCTTTGCAAAGTAAATTACAAGTAAATTATGGCAATTCGATCGCTCAACGAACCATATGCAGGGGTTATAAATAACTTAATGAGCTAAATTAGCCGCCATCTTAAAATGCAGTTTGGCGTTTGATATCGTGCAGTTTACGATTTTTTGAACTTAATAAAATGGAGACTCTATGTGATATTTTTTTTTGATGTTGTTATGTAAGTATTTTATTATTTATGTTCACACATAGACATGCATTATTTTATGTATAGCGTCTATGAGTCATAGTAGCCTGAAATAAAGTATTATTATTATTATATTCGAACAGTGGGAACATTATAAGGTCGACTATGCTTGATGTGTACCACACATATGACATGAAAATAGTACCTTTTTTGAGAGTGGAAGTCATCCAGGTAGGCTGGCAATGAATTTTCAGTCATTAAATATAAGTAAAGTTTGCCAAAACCTTTCAGCCTATTTTAATAAGAAAGCTATAAATTTGCCCATTTAAAATGCAATAATCACAATCGTAATAAACTTATGATTTTTTTCGGTAATAAGTAGTTTTTTTTTAATTCACTTAATACTGTGTTTATTAAATACAATTTAACGCCTTTAAAAACATCAAAATTCATGAACACACCACAAATATGCCCTTTTTAAAACTATTATTTTACAAAATTAATTGACTGTACACATCAGTGCATTTTTACACACCACCCCAGGATAAAGTATTTAATCCGTTTAAAGATAAAAGAAAATTAAAAGGCTCACGTTAAAAAGCCGAATAACAAAGGCTCATTCATATCTGCGATATCTACACGCGAACAGACAGACGGACAGACAATGAAATTTTGCACAATTATTAAGATTACCATCCGCATCAGATACGAAACATGCCCTAACTGCATACATAGTCAGTTACGTACTTATACGATGATTTACAAGAGCATCGTTTTCATTGAGTGCTTATACTTTACCGCTTCGTCTCCTTTGGGTTAAATACCCATAGCGCATCAACGCATTATTATATAAATTTCATAATTAATGTGTGTCTGGAGTTGATTAGTGCTAGCAGTCGTACACACATTAGCATTGACAATTATTGAATTAAATCCGTTTAGATAGCGATCTTAGCAGTACTTGGCTATTATGCAAATATTTCTGAACGCAAGTATACTGTACTAATCGATGGTTTCCTTGTTAAAAGTAGGGGATTTCTTTTTCTTTTACTAAATTGACTTACTGTTTTACACATTTAGCTGGTTCTGCAACATTAGTTTTAGTATATGCGGAACCCGAAACACGTCTAGAACTTTTTTGTAAAGAATTTGTACAAAATTTCATAACTGTTTCATGAAAAATCACAAAGTTATAAGATTTTTATGTCAACAAAAATACATAGTCAGCGGGCCATCTACGTGACTGGGGGTTATTTTGCACCTGTATCCAACTTGTGACCTTTTAAATAGTTTTTGGAAAAATCAACATAGTGTAAAAACTATTGGAATCCATTCAGTTACTGATTCTGAACAAACTATATTCAGGTTTCGCGTTAAATAAAAGTTATGTTGTATAGCTGTGTAAGTTTATCGATCCTGAGCCGATTTCCCTATCTCAAATGTTCAATGTAACCGATTCTGATTACCATTGACTTTACATGATTAGGGTGTAGGTTGAGGACCCAAATGAAGCAATGGCTAACCTCCTTTAACGTTTGTACTTACGACATTATGCAATGCAAATCATTATAAACTATCATTGTACTTGTGGTCGGAAGGGTAAGCAGTGTCTCGTTATACAAATAAGTATCGCCTAAGGCAATATTAGGTGTCCATTCACCTAATAAGAGACCGATTACTTTCCGACCCAATTCTGAGGCACAAGTTGTCTTCGCTTAGGAATTGAAACTAAAACCTTACGGTTTGTGATTTCTGAGGTTGTTTTCTGTTATGAGTGTCTTTATTAAGCTTTAGGGTACCTACAATATTGACGGATCTACACTGTCCTCTCATACTTATTAATATTGTAATATTACAAACTAAAAAAAAAAATGATTTTACAAAAGTCAAAACACATTGACATTGTAAACATTTTTATATTAAGTTTTATACGTACTATTATTCTTGAATAATACTTAAAAAGTATAATACTTAATAAGTATAATCCGTATTAAGTAGTATTCAAAAATAATAGTATTGTCTTAAAGATTAATTGCCTCTATGTATCTTAAGTGTTCAACTAATACTTAGTTAATGAAACGTTAGCTTAATAAAACGCGCTCTATAATCTACTTTATCAGAACATTTTCTTACACATTAAAGGGAAATGAGTGTGAGCTTGCATAATAGGTTTTATCGCCACATATGGGCTTTGATTAGCCTACCTTACCTGGTAATTTTAATAGCTTGTAGTGTAAAGTAACAATTTTACCCAGATTCTGATATTATTGAGGCAAATAAAATTGCCCATAACATTATTACAGTGTTACATTTAGGGCATTTAGGTCAGTTCATTCTCCACTTACACTTTTTCCTACAATAACCGGTCAGTGCTTGTACTACCTGATTGAATAGCGATAATCGGCTCATAATAACCCCAACTTATTTAATATTAAACTCTATTGTTAAAAAGATACAGCGTAATTCAAAGTTGTTGAGAATTTTCATAAAAACGCCTTGAGTATCGTGGCGGTGGTCCGATGGGACGCGCGATGCCTGCCTCACAGGGCGTCCGCTGGCTTGTAACTCATATTACATTGTTATTTATTGAAAATTAATTGTGTGAAAACACCACGCGAACTATCTCTCTATCGAACCTACCACGTGGAGAATAATAGCCTCGCAGCCGCTTGCATGCAATGAAAACAATTCAACTTTACAACTAATCTAACACATCATCGCTTATTGGTTTTCTTCCACTAAAAACGTTTAGAAACAACGTAACCTCAAGATATTCTACCACACATTCATCTTCCCGGTAATAACAACCGCCAATTTTATTCTTCCATCCATATAGCGAAATATCGGGGAGATGAGAATCCGATATCCGATTATTCCGCAAATTCCCCGGTTAAGAAAGGCCTTAACACATCAAATCCCTAAATACCAAACTAAACCGATTCCCTAACACCTTAAAGTCCATACTTCAATAAATAACGTTCTGATTTATGAAAATTTATCATACACTTGAGGCTTAATTTTGAAATGATCTCTTCGCGATGCTAAAGGATATGATCCGCGCTTCAATGACAACGGAAATGAGACCTTGTGTTTCATAGAATACATTAAAAACTAGTTTGTGCGATGAGGCGAAGAAGACATTTTTCAATACATAGTTGGAAGTGTGTCTGCGTATTGTTTTGATAAGCTGCAGAACGGGTTTGCGAGATTTATTGCTGGTATGATTTAATGCGAATAAACTACTCGCCTTGCGCTCGTTGTATTGATGAATGCTCTATTTTTAGTGCAGTCACCTATATTCTAAGTGATGCTTAAAATATCTATCACATTTTGATAAAGAAAACAAACAAATAATTGGCGTGGGTAATTTAATGCGCAATACAGTGTACTTGATACGGATTTTCATTTAAATTAACAGGTGATCCACGGCTCCCCTTGCTAGACTAATTTGAATAAAATTAGGTTTCGTGCACTTATTCTGCGCCGCCTTAAGAATGGAAGAGGATAATCGCTGCGTTACATCCGCTGGGGCATGACTCAGTAATTATTGTAAGTCCTCAATTAAATTATAATAGCGGGCTGTGTTGGGCATACGTTATTTGTAGATTGGCAGCCCTGTCGCTCGGGGGCCAATGGGAACGTTGTAATGCGGCGCCTGCGCATGGTCGCCCGCTGAGCTTTACAGTTCAAACAACATAAGAGATATTGTACGAGGAAATAATTTGCTTATTTTCACTTATCAGACCATCTCAACAAGTTGAACTCAGCTATAGGCAAGGCATTTAAAAAATGACGTGATCAAAGATCATAACGATAGGTGTAAATAGGTGCGAACATAGTAAAATAAACGGTTATTTATGGGCTGGCCTAGATAGCTTTGTGTTATGGTAGTCATGAAAGAAGTATTCAATTTGGAAATTGCATACCAAAATTTGGTTCACAAAATTCGATTACCCAAAAACGACGTAAACAATTTGTGTTACCGTAGCACCGGATCAAATCTATTACCGTATGCAAGTATTGACGAATCAAGGACCGAATGTTGGAATTGGTAGCAAATTGTTCGATCTACATTGGTCGGTAATAAATCATGTTCAGTTAGTGGATATTTGCGTGTCGCAACTGTTAAATTTACTGCGATGACAAGGTCGGACTTAGCAACGGTAGGTACAAGAAGTGCCCAAGGCTTTCCGCCTAGTTTTAAGGCTCGCTCAATGTTACGTTTAATAGTCATTTGGATTGGTCGTTTAATTTGGCCAGCTGTGTAATACGGTTTCGCTGAGTATAAAGCTAGAACTACATTAGACTGCCGCACACGTGTAATACGCCTGATTCGTACGTAGAACGATGTCGCGTGGCGTGGATCTAGTGTAGCTCAACAAGTCTAGTTTCCTTAAAAAATGTATGAAGACCGACGCGCCCAGATTGGTGTATGTGTCACGTGTGCGCAGTTTAGTTCTAGCTTAAAACTGGCTGGATGGTTTGGATCAGGTGGTTTTGACAAAATGGTCAAGCCGTTTCGGAGGAGTTTGATAACAAACACTGTGACACAAGATTTTTGTATATTAGATACTAGCTTCAACCAGCGGCTTCGCCCGCGTGAAAGTACAAAATATATAGCCTATGTCCCTCAGTGATAAAATAGAATTCTATTGGTGAAATTATTTTCAAAATAAACTTAGTACTTTTTTCATTACAAAACTTAATGATATAGAAAAGATTGCATAATCTTTTCTAAATCAATATTGACAGGTAGGTACAAATTTACCTTTCATCAAATACCAACCAGCTTGATTTCAACTCGTGTTAAATTTAAAACTACTTATATGTACAGTACCAACACTTGTATCCAAACGCGAGTAAAACTGTCCTACAAAAGATACCTGTTCACAGTACAGTATATGTAAGGTACAATTAAAATAGTGGTTGTAAATCAACCAGGGGAAATGCCATAGCATTTACTGATCGATCGCCTGTTAGATTCTCGTGTTTGTGAATGGAAAAATAGAATACCTTTGGCATTTTTCTTTTGATTGTTTTTGCTTTGGATTATGTTCAAGGAATCTACGATATTTCAAAATTATTATTATAAATGCGAAAGTAACTGTTTGTCTGATACACCTAAATTGGTGAACTAGTTTTGATGAATTTAGAATTGAGATTGTTTGTACCTTGGAAATGGAAGAAGGATTCTACTTTTAACCTAGGAGTACGTACTTTTCATTGGGATAAATGCTACTGTTAAAGGCAGAACTACACTGCGCACACGTGTGCCACACACACCGATCTGGACGCGTCGGTCTCCATACATTTTATATGACAACTAGACTTGTAGAGCTACACTTGATCCACGCAACGCGACGACACAAAACGTCGTTCTACGAACAAATCAGGCGTATTTCACGTGTCCGTCGGTCTAATGCAGTTCTAGCTTAAGCAAGCGAAGCCTTCCTTATGTGAAGTTGGTTATAAAACCTCTGACTCCAAAATTCCTCTCAGTTTTTTACTTAAACTTTTGTCTGGCACCGTTTTCTACTAAATAAAGCTCGATACTTGAAGATAAAATATAATAACTCACTATAATAACCCTTTAACCGACGTTATATTAGCCGTTTTAGGCACCTCGCTCGTGCTATAGTCCCGATACACGCTACATGAGTGATAACTCTATCTATTTGATACATTACCATCAAAATAATAATGGAAGTCCATTTGCTGGACTAAAATAGGTTTCGCGATTTGAGATCAAAGAGTAGCAAATGGTCAAGGTATCAAGTTTGCAAATTGCATTTAATCTTGAATATCAAAACCCTAAATCTAAGATGGAAATCCATTTGAAGAAATTGTATTCAATTAATGAAACTTTGTAGTCTAACGATAAGGAACCTGTTACTGTAACACACCTTCTTGAATTATGAAGCCTGAAAGCCGTAAACTATGCCATACTCAAGCTTAAAAATCCTAATTGATAAAACGATGGCGTATTACACCGGTGACGCATGACAGGTTGGCCGTACTGCTACTACACACGCACCCCTGTATAGAGACATAAACATCGACCCTTACTATCTAAGCGAACGTAAAATTTGGTAAAATATTCATCCTCTTCTATGACCCAGGCTGAATGACTTTACTTCCTTTGCCTGGGTGACGACAGCTAACTGTCAGACGCCAAGATGGTTTTATTTATTATGCGTCATTTTTATGTTATAATTATTATTCTATTGATATTATTATTTTATTCTATTGAAATGCACGTTGGTATTACATCCAACATGTGCAGTTCAGTTGGCATTAAAGTACCTGTCAATTTACATAAAACAATGAAACACGTAAATGAGGCCTTCTGCAGACAAAGTTTTAAGAACCTGAAATGTCTTTGTAATTACAACAATTTTCTGTCTACAGGTGTTCAGAAGTCGCGTGAAGGAGGGACTTTTGACAACCCTATAAGAAACTTGAATATTATAATGGAAACAGGTGAATAATCAATTATTATTTCCACGCAAAAAGTTAGTAATAGAAAAAAGGAATTTGAATTCGACTAATCAAGCTTCAAATCACGTTCTATTTGTTTGTAAGAAATGATTTAACCAATCATCACGTCGAAAAAAAAAACTTTTTTTTTATAGAGAGCTACTGGTATATTTTTTGTGAAAGATCTACAATCAACATTATGGACTAATTGGTTGTTCGCAATCATGGCTCGCTTAATTGATTTTAATTCGAGACTTGCTTGCGTTGCATAAATGTCAATCCCACTTTATTAGTTGTTAACAGTTGAGAATTATGATCGTAAAACGGATTTTATTAACGTTTTTTGTTTTGAAATACAGGTTGATATTTTATTTTACCGATTTTAAAACTAGGTACAACATTATTATACAGGAATATTTTCAAAAAAAATATAAAAAGTACTCAATTCAATAAAGGTTTTTCTAATCTTCTTTTATATGTAAATAAAACACCAAAACACTAAAAATTTTATTGAACAATATGTAGACATAGTAACATAAACACAGTCTTAGTTATAATGTAAGCAACACATTATAAATGTTATTGCTAAATCTAAAAATATATCTCACCAACATCTATAGCGTTACACAGATTTTTTGCATTTTATTACTCTAGGTACATTGGTTTGCTTACAACTTAATTTTCAGTTCGGATATAACATTTATAATTACTTTGAGTTACGACTTAAAAGAGTAATTTTATCATTTTTATTCTTGGTACATTTTTTATCTGAATTGATTCTATATACTGTGCTGGTTATACACATTATACACAACATGACTGACTTACATAAATAATTTTAATTTAAACTATGTGTATCAAATAAGAATAGGAAAGTCAATGACCTCGATTTGTCAAAAATGTTGATTGAAAAGTACGATTTGCAAAGAAAACTCAGCTGCGTATCAAAGACAGTTTTTTTAACCAGTCTTAGTTAGGTTAATCTTAGGTAAATCTAGGTGAAGTAAAGATGTTATTAATTAATCTAAATTAGCTAAATATCTTGTTTAAATAACTTAAAAAAAAAACAAATATTGTCATTCTTATTTTCGTTATTAGCAACAATTCGCTGTCTTCAATTTGCCACTACTCACACATCTCACATAGTGACACAGAGAAGAGCAGAATTGGATTCTGACTAAACTTTTTTCGTTCATTATACGTAATTTTTTTTGGCCTAGGTACCCAACCCAATTTCTTCGATTTGACAGATATGACGTCATAACATGGCAAAAAATCCTATTTTTATTTAAAACGCATTTTAACGTCAAACATTACAGTATAAGTAAGAAATTAAGAAGCATTTTAGTATTTTGTTACTTTTTGATACAGAATACGGATGAATTTTTCACAATGTTTGTATATTAATGTCAAACAATAAGCGAGGCAGTGTCTCGCGGCCTGTGGGAACCTCAACAACTGCCGTGAAACATGCTTCATATTATCTTTCTCCGTCTAGACACATTTAATATTGAGTATTAGTGTCACTCTTGAACAGGAAATGTTTCTATAACCTGGTCCATTTAAACAGTATTGATTTTTTCAATAACTTAAATAGATAAGTAAGAGATTATAATTGAGGTGTCTTCAGGGCTTTTCTTTTTTTTTTCTGATATAAACTAGTGCTTGACTGCGATTCCAGCTGATGGTAAGTAGTGATGAGATCGTTGATGGTGAGGTGCACTAATTTATTAGGAGCCTATTCACTCTAGACTTTGGGTGTCTTCAAGGCTATAGTGAATAGGCTCTTAATAAACTAGTAACACTGCTCACAATCAAGTGGGATCGCAGCCAAGCACTAGTTTATATTATTAAAAAAAAGAGTTTTTATGAACAATAGACAACTGTAATTAGTAGCTAAAGGTTTAATAAGGATTTAATCATTATTGTTAATTTTGTAAAGACTCATTAAAACCTTATTAAGTCACGTCATGATCCTATGATGCAATTAAAGAGAAAAAATTCATATCAAATTACTGAAAATTAAAAATCGATACAAGAAATCTTCTTACAATACAAGAAAAGATTCTAAATTGGTATCTAAATGTAAGTACAACTTACAAATGATAATAATAGAAATTTAAATTTCAAATGCGTTTATATCGCTTAAATTGTCGTAATCAATCATGCGACAGTCGGCAGGTCGGCACTAGGGTGACAATAAACAATAGTTTTAACATAGTGGCTGAATGCACCCGGACGCTATGCTCTGAGCAGTAGGAGAGCTGTAAACAGAACGTAGTCAGCCCGCCATTACTCATGGGCGGTAGGGTCACCACGCGGGACTGGGAAAACGGACCGAACGAAATTGTTTGTTTTTTTGTGGTTAAATTGTATTGCTTTCAAACTCACTGTCATGGCTATGACTATGGCTATGTTGGGCTCAGCTAGAAGTCTGACATATAAAAAAAACTAGATTAAGAATAAGAAGGTATAAATAATAAAAATAATAATATTCCACAACTATTACACAACGCCGTCTAGTCCCAAGCTAAGCAGAGCTTGTGTTATGGGTACTAGACAACTGATACACATACTTACTTATATATTTCTAAATACATACATATTATAGATAAATTACACCCAGACACAGAACAAATGATCATGCTCATCACATAAACATTTGTCCTGGATGGGAATCGAACCCACGACCTCCGGCATAGCAGTCAGGGCCACTAACCACTATACCAACAGGCCAGTCAATAATAGATATTAAAAAGATACCTAAAATAATTTTTATGCAGCCAAATACTATTCTTATTAAATATTTCATTTATTTGATAATTACACTTGATCATTAACATTACCTATTCTAATTTAAAATAACGCCCTTGAAAAAATGTGACCTATTTACAGATTAAATCGCTAATTAAATTTATGTAGAGCAACTTTGCCAGCCCTAAAGTACGGTATTCCGAGCTACGAATGCTATAGCAGAATCAGTTTGATCCGATCTTAAAATTATACGTAACAATACAGTCTGCTATAAAAAGTTTTTAATTCAATGTTGGCGTCTAATTTAATATAAACTTGACGTAAGTATTTTATAATCTAAGAACAAGTACCATCAGCTACCTATAGCACAGTAAGTAATTAAGACCAGTTATTTTGTTTAATTGTAATTTAAGCTCCACACATAAAGAAATTAAGATAGCAATCTCAGAGTTATAATTCAAAATTATTACGACACAATATTTGTATTGTGTTCATGACATAGAGAGCAACTAAATAAAAATGGGAACATTTTGTTTTTTATCTCACACATTGTTACCTCGTAGTAGGTAATATACAAGTATTCCTAAATGCAAGAAAATCGTGACAACACTGTATAATTTTCAATCAAACAAACCACCTAATTGAAACTGTTGTCACACGATGAAAAACAACACAATTACTGGAAACATGAAACCACTTTTTCTTCACAACACATTGTTCTAATTACGTGTTCTACTCTAGATTATTTTTCTTACACTGTTAGTGTTTATAAAGAACCAGTAATTCGGTGTTATATGATGGAATATCGCACAATAATTCGTCATATCCCGTAGTGTGCCGCTCACGTGGGTAATTTTTATTGGGGCCTTGAACTTGTACACAATTTGGTCGGTCGATATTACAGACACGGCCGGCTTTGCCACCGCGGAGATGAGTCGTTCTAGTTACATTTATATGGAGTGATATCATTGTTATAGTGGCACTGTTAAATGATATACTCAGAAGAATTGAGAGAAGATTTTTGTGGTTTGACAAGGTCGTGGAATTTTCTAGATAAGACGATTAAAACTTCTACACTGAATCTTACGATGCGTAATGTTTTAGAAGCCTGTAATAAGAATATAAACTTGCTATATTTCTTTAAATATTTGTGTTTTTATTACGCATTTTACAAGATCAGTTACCGCTTTAAAATGTGTCTGAGAATGTTAAAATCGTTGACTGCACATACATTAATAATTCATCAGACAAATATGTATATCAGTGACAATAACTGCTTAATTACTGAGTAATAGAGCAGAAAGGCGGAATTTTGAATAATTGATTAAGAAAAACTGCATTGCTACTTTTTGTATGCAGCCGTCACTTAAGTGATTTTTTTTCTTTTGATTTTTAAGGCATGCAGCTTTCGTAAAGGGAATGATTGGATTTTCGTGTAACAATGTAATGACGGATAATCATTTGTTGTGCAAGCGGTACGGGATCGAGGCCCTCCGGACCTAACGGGCGCAGTCTTCAAGCTTTCTCACAGCTCGGCTATACACAACTGACAAATTATTATCTACTAGCTTCAGCCAGCAGCTTCGCTCGCGAGAAAGAAGAAAATTATCCAAAGGATAGTTCCGGAATAAAAAGTATCTTATGTGCCATCAAAAGTCTACCCGTATTCCGACTTTTATTCAAATCCGTTCAGCCGTTAAAGCGTGAAGGAGTAACAAACATACATACAAAGTTTCATCTGTATAATATTAGTGTGATGTGGTGTGATGTGTTTATTCACTCACATTATCAGATCTGTTCAAAACAATAAACTGCTCGCATAATCTCAATTTACATACGTAATTACAAATGTTATTACACCAATAAAGTTTTAAGAAGTTGATTATAAAACTATCAAATTAAAAATAGTGCTTCCGTGCGAATGGAATGAGGTAATAAAATTCGGTAACCATTTTTTTAATGATAATATTAAAGATATTATCTATGACGTAATTAATGCTGTATCTACATGGTAACAAGGGGCTATAAAGGCTATGCGTGACACCATACAAGAATCAACAATAGTAAAAACTTATTACGTCCTAAACAGGAATTTAATAGCTCTCAGCCGTAGAACAGAAAGGTATGGATTTTTTAACCTTCAAAAAACTACTGCCGAGTCAGACGTAATAAATCAATGTTTTTGCGAACCGACATTGCTTGCGGTTTGAAATGTAATATCAAAAATTTATTAAAGTATGTGTGTGTACCTCACGATTTTTATCTCTATCGTTCTGCGGAAAACTCCTTGATTCTATGATCGCTTGGTAGTTGGAAAAAATAAGAGGTGCCTAACAGGTTGTAAACAGACAAGCTCCATAGTTAATTTAATTCATGAATCCCCAAGCGACCACCGGTGGCCGCGCATCTATTGTCTTACTATTGTGTCTCTAATTGACGGTATCTGAAGGGTTAAATACTATGCATTTATCCGATCAATCAAAAACCTAATCTGATATCACGATCTATTTTCCTACCTCTATCTACATAAAGGGTGTTGTCGATTACGACAGAAATTCTCAAAATAATTCAACTGAGTATACGGTAAAACCTGATTCTGCCTCCACAATGGCAAATTACTGATCTTTGACATCGGCAGGAACAATGGGAGACGCAACCGATTTATGACGTGGCGGGACTGTCGCAGATTCAATAATCTTGCGCGCACGCACCGCAGCCCACGATCATGTGACGTACCAAGTAATGTACGGGTAATTTATTATAATTTGCATACGGGTTAAATACAGGTTGGTCGGCTAAAATTACGAGCAGTTTAAGGTTAGCTAGGGTTTTGAAGATCAAGGTCGAAAAATTGCTTTGATTACTTACACGAGATGGAAAAGACCTCGGCCTGATACGCTTATTAAAGAATTAAGTTAACAAAGCTGTATGAAGAAAATTGCTCCTATTTTTTTTTTTTTTTGTTTTAATTTCGTGAATTATGATGACTTATTTCCCGGACTATGATAATTAAAGCTTCAGCACCTCATCTATTCGTATTTTTCGCGTATAAAAAAATATGTACGCATCATAAATCGCTGCTAAATAAAGTGACGCAACATAAACGCTAATTAAGTAATACGATTCCTGTAATTGCATTTTATAGATGTAGGTAACTCGGTAACCGTGTAGCTCTGAGATTTTTCCCGACATCTAATTAGAGTTTTAATTATCTCAGATGGTATCTAGACGCAAGAATCTACAAACAGGATGTCTGACAATATTTGTCATTTAAGTAAACGCTCTATTATTTTACTTTTATGATGTTAGGATATAAAAATTAACTAATAGGAGGTCCAGTGAGCGCCTTAATGTTTTCCGGTTTCGTCGTGAGAGTCGTTACAATGTCGCCGCCATCCAAGTTCTAACAGTTTGTTTCTTTATTACTGTACACACAACCATTTAAACACCCTGTAATTAATCTGATTTATGTTTAAATTAAAAATCTAAGAGCTTCATTATATTTTTTTCTAGTTTTCGCAAACAAACTTGGTTGCTTGTAATTAAATAATTAAACTAACTTGTTTATTTTTTTGGCGGCATGTTGAGCGCGTTCGTTATTTATTTTCGTTTCTAAAATATTGCTTAGCGATTCGATAAATTACATAGGTCTCTAATACAACCAGTTATTAATAAAAAAATTCGAGCGATTTTTTCATAGAAAAAATTTAACTTTTTTTCATTTTAGTTTTTACTTCAGCGTACAATCTATTAAAGTGTGGCGACGTAACAAAATAACACAGGGGTCAGTGAGGAAGCGTGGCGGAAACGTAACAAAATATAGAGAGGATGGCGAGAGATTTACACACCCTGTATCCAGTGGTTTACAAGTGTGCTGTTTTATGAGTCGCCTAATAGATGTTCCTTTGGACAAGTTGGCAAAACGATGAGGAAAAATGATATCTGGGAATTTATCTAAGTAAGTAGATGATCGTAATTTAAGCATTCAAACTGTGATCGGAAGAAGTGACAATGACCAGGGGAAAAGTTAATGAAGAGTTCATTTTCGTGGAACGATGAGAAAACTTGTTTGGCTGGCGAAAATTGATAGAGATAGTTTTAGACAAGAAATAAAACTACTGCGTTATATTTACTCTTGATTTGATTAAATCGGACCACTAGACGTATTTACGGCGTTGGTCTACTCGCAGTTACCTAAATGGTGGACATCCCACCCATAACGTTTTGGGAACACATTTATTGTGCGTACAGCTAATGACAATCTAGGGGTCTATATGTCAAGAATAAATAGGTCTAGGCAAGCGTGATGGTCGGACATTATCATCGCTTACCATGAGGTAAAATAGTGGTCAATCGCGAACCAATAAATAATAAAAATAATTATCTTTTTTACTTTTCACAAAAAAATATAAGAACCACATCGTAATAAGACGCACTGTCCTTTTAAAAAATATAACGGGCCCACGTTCCACGAACCATTTTATTGTTAACCTTCACAAAATAATGGTTTTAAAGGATCCCATTCATTAACAACAATCACCTGTAACCATAAAAATTATGCAACGTTTTTTGAACCGTATAAGTCATAAAATAGTTGTAACTCAACGGTAAACGAAACAATAGTTCTGTACCTGTGCCTGCTAAACCGTTTTAAAATCCAAGATTTTTTTTATTTTTACAACTCAATTGCACAAGGCGGAGACGAAAAAAAAACATTAAAAAAAGATACAGGAGCAGATGTTTTACGAAAAATAATCACTTATCTCAATGTAAATTGTCCAATAACTTAACTTAATTTTCCCCTACAATTAATTGCGAGCGATATTATCCTGTTTACGTCTTTACAATAAATTTTTCCACCCCAAATTTTCTCACCTAGCGAGTTTACTATACAGAAATTACTTGGAGTTAATCCGACCAGCTGTAGTGACGTAATCAAACAGCTGATGCTATAAAATACGTTGTAAACAGAACCGCAATAAAAAGGGACCGAGAGTCGGCGACACACGCACGGAGCGCCCAACGCACACTGAACCTGCCGTACGAACTTATTTTTGAAACATGCTGTATGTATAACAATTTTGAAACAGAAAAGAACACGTTCTTTTTTCAAAAAAAATTAACTGTCGTAGTTTTTTTTTTTGTTTTTACAATGATTGCCATTTGCCAACCAGGGTTGTACTAGCTTCAAGGAAAGACTCGGTTACTGCCAGAAACAAAATGTAACACAGCTTACACAGCGATTCGCGTGTGAATAATTCATCATAAAATGATTTATGACACGATATAAATCTTTTATGGCAGAACAAAATACGGAATAACGTACAAAGTAGGTTCTATTTATAGAATCGGCTGTTACTGACCGTGGATACCCTATATTATTTTGTAAGACATCTAGATAATGTGTCAAAAATCTTTATTTTTTTTAATATAAAATTTCTTAATGACCGTGCCTTAATTCTAAATTGGCGATTCAATTAAAAAAATGTAACAATTTGTCGAACGAAATGTAAAAAAAAACGGTTGAAGTCGCGATATCGCTTCGCCTCGGTGGCCGCTGGAGCTAAAGCTAACGCCATAAAATCCTCTTGGTTACTGCGTTCCGTTCACAATGTGACGTTTTATACAGACTCGGGCAGGTGTGAACATTATCTTAATTCAAGTGCTACCGAACCGATCGAGGTGTGCTCCGAACTTAACGTACCAAATTGAAAGGAAGATTTTTTAAAACGAACCGATATTTTGTGAGATTTTTGAGGAAATTCGTGCCGTGAACAAGGAAATTTATGTACAGCACAATTTGTAATTCGTTTTTGTTGTTGGTATGCAAAAACATAAACTTGCAAGCGTTTGTATTGAACTATTTGTGTGTTTATTACGTTTTTATACTTATTTGAGGTTACAAGACGTTGAAGTTTTGCTTCAAATTACAATTTAAGGCAGCACAAGCAACAAGGTTTTAAATATGCACACAATAAATTCGATTTTTAATTTTGTGCAATTTCTTTTAATATTTTATCCATTTCAACTAATAGTAAGTTATTATCTGACGCAATTTAATTGTAATAATTTTGATTTTGTGTAAGTAATTTAATTTATTTTGTGGTGTAATTTTATTTATCTGTATATTTATGCAAGTATGAGTCATTTGTTACTTAAAATAAATGAATAATAATAACAAACAAAAAGCCGATGCCATTCACAAATCTAATAAAATTTACGACGCAACGTAACCTTATAGAGCTAATCTAAACCTGTGAAATAGACAGCCATCCCCTTAATGGTCTGAGTATCAAGAATATATTGTTAATTTATTTAAATTATTGAAATCAATTCTATTTTATTGAAATCGTAGTATTTGTTTTGCTAAAAGCCCATTTCTTGTTTTAAAAAAGGTGAACTAGCTTATTAAGTTAGCTTAATTACAAAAAAAGTCGTTAGGCTCACCAGTTATAGGCAGCTGAATATTAATTTACATCACTTGCTACTTATAATTTTCTGATTATTTGTACAAGATTAACAATATCCTAAAACGGTAAATCTTTGCCGAAATTGAAAAACATTAAAATATTCGTACTAATTAATTAATACCGAATCATTGATTAGCATTATGAGATCATAAAGGAAATAAACCGTGAAGATACATATCTTTTAAATATAGAACTTATTTGGTTGGATTTTATAAATCACTGATAGCATCAAGAATTCAACCAAATGTAAAGCCTAATTTAAGTAAAACGAAGTAGAGCTTCTTTCAGAGCGTTTCAAACTTTCCAATTTTGAATTTCGACATGTACTAAAATGCTTTTCATATTTTGCTGAAATAGTTTTAGTTTCTGTAGGGTCTTTGATGTTATTATTTTATTTAACACTTTATGCACTTGAAAAAATATAATTTTTTTGAGGATTGAATTGGCAGACCATTTATGAAATAAAATCATTCATTTTGACAAAAACCGTCATTTTTGCTACGGAAATAGAAAATTTCACGTTTTTTTAGTAAAACAAAGTTTTTTTAACCCAATCTATAGATACCAAACAACAGTAACAAAACAAAGAAATAAAAATCCAACTTTCTATACTTCCTAAACCCAGAACAAGATTCCCCTAACACCTAATTGTCCGACCGTAGAAGTTAGAGTGAAAATTAGTGAGTGGTCTGCGAGTTAGTTTCAGTTTCAGCAGGGTCACCGGGCCAGGCGGAAGGGCGGAGGTCACCGCCCCCACCGCCCTGGATACTGAACACTAAAAGATGCTCGAATTGTGTTTTTCAGATTTAGCTGTAAATCGGGTTGAGGAAAACTTTGCTTTTGTTGTGATATTTCTCTAAAATTTTGTAGTTTTAGTAAATACGATTGGTGTAATGATTTGGTGAAGCAAAGAAAAAAAAATTTTTCTTCAAAAAACTAATTTTGGATATGTTGTAGAAAGAAAAAATATGAAGACTTTTTTTAAATTGATATTGAGATTGTGGGATGTAGTTGATACAATGCCAAATATCAGTAATTGACGATACAAGATTCATTTAGAAGTTTTTAAAGAGATTTGGTAAAAAAATAAAATGTTGTGAACTTAAAATTGATTTTGAAATAATAACTATGATGTAGTTGATACATAATTACAGACCAGATACAGGATACAGGACTAAAAAAAATATTATAATAAGAACTATGAATGTCAGAATTGGTGTAATGGAATTTTAGTATTCACCATTTTTGGCTCAGAAGGTTTTTTTTAACGCAGGTTCTCATGTGAAATATTTTATTTATGACTTTGTGACTAACATTTTTCTCTAATTAATAAGGAATTTAGGTCTACTTTGTAATGTTACACCTAAGAAATAGTTACCTGTACTATGCAAGCAAGAAATACACTTCGTTTATGGACATCAGTCACGCCTTACCATTGGACAAACACTTAACATATAATTCCAATGTATTGGCAAGAAAAATACAACAAAATTGAATTAAATAGCAAGTTTTATGGAGTGCTGTTTTAATTAATGTTTAAGGCCTTTAGAAATGCTGGCAAGATGTTAAAATAATTGCAGAAAATACCGTCGTGACTTACAACGTAACACGTCATAAGGAAGAAAATTGCCTCCATCAAACTTTAAATTATTCATGGAACAATTACCGTTGACTTAATTGAAAATTAATTGTACTATTATTATAAGAGCATAGCGAGGGCAACACCACAGTTTTGCATTTATGCAAGTGCAGGTTTTTGTTTGGGCCACTTATTCAAGGAGCGCTAAGACCGTGTTTGGTTTTACGTTGTTTGAGAGTACATATTTTCGCGACGGCTCCGTGCGCTCGCATTCATAATATCGGTGTTTGACCTCTTAAAATTACTTACTGACACATTTTAGGCACCATAAACACTACAATGCTCACACAATCGACGATAAATATTCACCATGGCTATTATAAACTAAACAATAAGGTCGCAGATTATTTTCGTAATTTTAAACGCATTAAAAAAATGTCCGTTTAGCAAACAGTCCGCGATTTCATTTTCCGTTGTAAACATGACGGCGAGCCGTATAATGTTTATGTATCTCGAGTGCAGAAGGAAATTCTCATCTAAATTCTGCGCGAGCGCCGATGATTCCAACATTCGTGCGTTGACAGTGAAATACATCTCGCGTCTCATGCGTGTGAAAAAGTAAAAACGAATTGTTCGATATCAGTAGTGCAACACTAGTCTTGGGAATATCACTGACGGTTAACTGGGAATAATCACTGGCCCACAAAGTCCGTGTCGGAAGTGCCGGGCCGGGTGATCCAGCAGCGGGTAGCGGTACACGATCGCCGAAGCATGATAGTTGCCGATGGGCGATGCGTAAATTACCGATACGTGTGTCGCATCGCATGCTCTGCTCACTTTGATGTAACTCTGCCGACAAATTGAGCTGTGGTAGGTCACGGCGCTTTGCAATTCAGATTGCATATCGGTCACTATACCTCACAGCCACTGTAACGCACGTTTACACAACCACTTTTTTTTTGGTTATATTTTTAAACTTGTTGTGTCGTCTGCCTTTGTCTTTGTGCCAAATAAACGTATTTTCTTTCACAGTAACGTCTGTCGCACTCGAAAAACAACGCTGCACTAAAACTTACAATCAAACGGATACCGCCATAGATACGAAAAGGTGGATATCTTAATTTCCTAGTCCTTCGAGTTAATAAATTATAAAATACGATTGAGTTTTTGGACGTTGGCTATGGTAAAAAAGCGGCCTTCTATAATAGAAATGTCGTTTTTTTTTCACCCGCATGTAACGTTTAACCGAAGTTGAGCTTTCGATCCGTATCGGACCTTGGTCTGGCCTTTTTGGTATGAGGAAGAGCTGTGAAAAACATCGTTATCTCTTTCTACAAATTATATTTTATATGAAATAATATTTTATGAGACCGAAGATTTTGTATTTTTAAAACAATGACATTCGAAAGTGTGGGAATGCAAGAGTTTACACATAAAAAATTTGAATTAAGAAATTCCTTAATTTGAATATTCTATACTACACTTCAAATAATTTAATGAGATGCGTGGTTTTTTGTTCCACAACTACACTGCTTGAGTTTCTACAAGAAATTACAACTCTCTACCAGCTAGATTTTTATTTTTGCTAATTAAAAAATTAAAGTTTAAAATCAGCAATTCTGTGTAGAAAATAATAAAATTGGAGTAACAGACCGAGACGGATATATTTCACCGCGTGTGTCCTTAGACTGGAAGGGTTTATTAGTTAAGTATGTAGTGGGGCCCATACATCATGGGGCACGGCGCCGGCGCAAGCTTTCCGTTCGATTCCCGCCGTGAATATTTCAATTTTATATCATAACGACTTCAATGCTATTCTTTTTAACATAAAAAATTCAACCTTAATTCGTCGTATAGTTAAATTGTCGTAAAACATTTGCTAAAGTGTTAAAATATCAAAAGGTTACCGACTTTCACCGACTTTAGGTGATAAAACACCAACAACAGTTTTATAGTTGAATAATTATTGAGATTCCTACTGAAATGGTGTGATAAACTTTTTGGTCGTTAGAACGAGAGCCGAAACAAATCCGTGAGTGGCGAGACGAATCGCGTAGATTTGTTACGGACAGTAATATAACTTGTGATTGACCAACGATAATTAAAAAGTAGCGAGAGTGCAATAAAAGTGAGGTGAGCGCACCTATTCACGTCCCACTTAATGTAACATTTATATTTTAGTGTTCCCAGACTAAGCAATCACCAGAATAACGTGTTTTCAAACCAATTGATACAGATTGATATTATAGTCGATTTAAACGTCTACCGCTACCGATGTGTAACTTTGAAAGTCGTTTACCCGATTGATATGAAATAATGATTGCCTGTTCTTTTTAATCTTTATAAATAGTCAATTAGTGTCAATTATATGCAGTTAACGTAACTTACACTTACAAACAATTGTCTGATAACACCGAATAGCTGTTTTATGTGAGAATCATAATGGAAACAGGATTAACCGACTTAGTTTAAAAAGAAGACACATTGTTCTGTAAAACGCTAGTTTCGGCACGAAGCCCTCTATGTCAGGGAAATAAGTTTAAAATATCAAACACGGTCCCTGATATCCCAAATGAAACTTTATCCCACAGACTTAAGGTCTACGGGATGTTTCAGGTCGAAAGGCAACGAGAGCCCTTGCTTATGAAAAATGTGCTTTTAGAATAAGGTAATAAAAATTAAATTTGAATGTTTATTGAGATTTTTCGTATCGAATGAAAGGCGAATGCAGCTCAGTTATTTATACCGAGTATATGTTACCGTGCACTGTTTATGTGAAATTAAATATGGTTTAATAGTTTACTAAGAACGGGTTAGCGTTGCAAAAATTAAACGATGCAGTTTCGCTTAGCCGGATGTGGTGTGCTTGTATAATCAATATTGATACTGGGGTACTTCGAGACAAATTAAATTTAAAATTGTGTTAGTTATCGTTTTTGAATCGAAAATAACTCAACATACCGCAAATGTAAGTATGGTGACACAGACTGATCGCCTGACTCATATTCTCACAAATCGATTGCATTACTCATATCGTTTCGATTTACAACGAAATCGATATATTTCTGCATGTGTCTTAATATTCAAATACCGCGTCGTAGGGCACCTCAGTGTTGTATATCGTGCAACAATTAATTGCCGACCAGACATCAACTCCTTTCGGATCGCCATCCATGCGAAGAGAAGCGATAATACTCATGAATAACCACCAGATACCTCAGCTTTTTTTACTGCTAAACGACGCAAATAGCTCAACAGATAATGTAATTAATTGCCCGATTTAATCCAATAACAAGTTAGTAAATGTTTTCGCTAAAGAGAAATGATTAACACTTCTAATAGCTCAGAAAGTCTATCTAAAGATTAAAATCGTAAACGGTAGTCACGAATATGTAAAAGAAATGCTAGAAGTTTTTGTTTTAAATTATTCTAGACATATTTCTAGGTTTCATTTATCGGTAAAGGATTAAAATGAAACACGTCTGTTCGCAGTAGCTTCTGCATTATTTACGCGCTAACTTGGTAAAAAGGGTAATGTAGGTATCTAAATTATAATTCCATTATAGATACGGCCACTTTAAAACAGGTAATTATAATTTTATGGTAATTTTGCTTGTAGTTCGAATTACGCTATTGTTGATAGTATCTTACATGAACTGGGTTGGTGATTTAATCAATTGCAGATGTGAAATCTTACGGAATTTTCAGAAGATATTTTACAGAAGTTTTTGAGCGTATAGCTAAGCAACGCATCCGACTGTTTGTGGACGACAGGAGCAATGTAACGTTCCCAGCAAGCGATCGACCGCCCGATCAACGTGTAATAATACATTTTTACATACTACGAGCAAAGAAAATAAATTACACACGTACGCTCAAAACTCATGTTGGCATTATATGACAATTTGACGTCGAGAAAAAAGTTCTGACCATCCTAACAAGCTATCGCAACAGAACAAAAGAATAACAAAAATAATATCCAGTAAATTATAACATTTTTCGAGTCTGTTTCATTACTTCCTACTCCAAGATTATCTACTTCGATAACAATTTAAAATACGATTACAGCATATAAAATAACAGAATTTGAGCTGATTAAAATATGAACACATTTTTCTCATAGTTTTTAACATTTAACAAAGACGTTTTACGACTTGACGGCAGTAAAACTAAGATTTAACATAAACCTAAAGTTTTCAGTAGACAAAGAGGTGTTGTGTGTAGGAATAAATGCCTAACTATAGAAGCAATTGTAAAGATTGCGGTACAAAACGGCAACTATAGGATGCAGCCCCGTGATTTTCAATGTAATGCATAATAACCTACGTCAGGTCACGCCGTTTATGAGCACTAGCGGACTGGGGATACTTTATAACTACCTCTAACCACATTTTGGTGCTTACGTACTGTGTTAAAACAAGTTTGCCCGACTTTATGTTGGTCCACGTATTCGGCAATGGTAACACTGGGCACTACTTATTTTTTTGATTACCTCCGCTTATAGGCCGGTGGTTTTTTACCACATCAATTACGTGAGGTACAGAAATAAGTATTATCATAATTTGGTAGCGTTTCCTGCAGCTTAAAAATAGCAATAAAGGTGGCTAAATGGATTTGGTAGTTTTTGTCAAGAGACAGCTAAGAGGTATCTTACCCTAAGATAAAACAACTAACCAGAATATTTTCTGGTACAAATACATGAGTTTTTTTACACATTGCTACATGTAGGGACACTGTTCAAGAGTTCCAATAGACGTTTAATTTTAGCTACATATTGACTAATTTATCTAATTTTGTCTTGCAGAACTTCCAAGAAGATGTCCGTGAGTTCGTTCCGACGATTCCACAAAAAGAAAGTCCACACCACGAAGCAGTTGGGATTCATATTTATCACTTCACAGCTGCGCACCTATGATCGATCTTATCCAAGATGGCGGCCGGCGCGCCGCGCGAACAGGCGGGAAACAAGCGCAAGCACACCTCCTCCGCCATAACGGACCCGTCAATCTTCCGACACATTTGAAATTAGAACACTTTATTCTTTTTTTGAATGATTCGAACGCAAAATACGTGCTGACTCGCGGACGGTTTGCGTTGCACTAAATTAACAAAAAACTGTTTTAACGTATTCAAAACTTGAAACCCATAAAACATATCTCCCCCATTATTAGTTTATGGCTTGCGACTGTTACGGGCCTATTATGCTGTTATTTTTCTGTGTATTGGTGTTTGTTTTGTCTGTATAGCGGTCTGGGTTACCGATGTGGGGTACCATTACAGAATGTTTCTATTGATTAGGTGCCTGTTATCCGTTTTAAAATGACTCTATTATCATTCTTGTTTCAAAGATTTTGTGTTCTTTCGTATTTGTTTAACGGAGATTGTTAAATATATAATTTTTGAATAATAATCAAGAATTATGATCTGAACTTGTTTCATTATTTAGGTGGTTTAAGAATTAGAGTCTTAAAACAATGGCATTGATTGCAAATGATATCTAAATAGTAAAAAAAATATAATTTCATATATTATGATGATATAATTAATTAATAATAACTAAATATTTTTAATACTTCTGGTTATATGTACACAACCGATATAACAAATCAATTGTCTTTAGCACGAACTAAACTCAAAATCACCGCGGTACCAAATCCAGTGCACGAAGTAGAGCCACTTTCGTAGCGTATCGCCGATCGGATGCACACTCACGAGTTCTCATCACTACGTTACGATACAAACTTATAACATTATGTAGTTATGTCCCTTGTGTTTCGAATTCCAATTAATTTCATCGACTTTTCTAAGAATATATTAAATATTCGCCATTGTTTTGAATAATTACTCATGTTATTGACATTCATTGTTATGCTTTTGCAACTATCGAGTGGACAATTGTTTTTTTTTTTTTTGCGTAAGGAATAATGAGGACCCCATTTTATGATTGTAATTTATTTATTATTTCTTTTTACGTTCTTTTTTTTTATTTGTTTAACTATTCACGTACCTACACACATAAAATAAAAGACAAGATAAGGAAAACAGAAAAAATGGAACAAAGGTGATGCTTATTTCTATATAAATCTTTTCCAGCATGCGAAAGGAGAGTTGGAAAAAAATAGAGATCGTAGACAAACTCCGTGTGTAAGAGTAATGGGGAAATAAGTAGGTACAGCCAAAATCGTTATATAGTTATCTATGCAATAATATTAAATGCAACTAAAGAGATATTATATTAACGATGAAAGAAAAAAAATGAATACGATCACTGTTTTTAAAGATTATAAAATTAAAAAAAAGCTTAGGCACCTTTTCTGAAGATATAGAACAGTTTAAATTAATACACAAACAAGTTTAAAATCGAAATCAGGCGTGTAACTACAGAATACTTTGCAAGTATGTAACTTGTGGTTACAATACCTCATTTTCCTTTAATAATGGTGCATTTAAAATCATTCGGTGCCCACGGCAATAATCAGTCGCCAATTTGGGAACTTGTTTAGAAATTATAGGTTCAACTCTTGCGCATGAGGTTAGGTTGAGTTTAACTTCGCTGCACTGAAAAATAAGTAGCTCAAAGAATGCAAATAAAACAGTCAATAAGATACGTTTTTTACGAGCCTTAGTTGAGGGTGTCATGGCACTGAGTGCTGCAGTGACAAATTTTCACGTGTATCAAACGACGTTTTTCAATACACTTACGAAGAAATAAATAAACGGGGGTTGACGCGCGACTCGTGGGGGTCGCTTAGCGCCCAGCCCGATCTACAATAAATGCAATAAATTGTGGCGGGGCGTGATCGCGCTTTTCCGCACTAGTGAGAAAAACAGTAAGCGGTAGAGATAAGAGCGGGTTTAGGTGTAGGTGTATTGAAATATAGTTTTTTTTTACTCATAAGTAGTAGGTAAGTACCTATAAGTAAAAAATCTAGGTAGGTACCTAGAAGGATGAAGATTCAATTAGATTTGAATCTTTATTTAATGGTACAAAAACTTGTGACTCCATGATTTTTTTAAATGCTAATTCAATTTTTAATAGTAGCAAAAAAAACTACTGTATGATTACTAGGTAATTCCAATAATAAAGATAATTATAGAAATGATGACTATTAACACAGATAAACTATTAGTAAAACCGTTTCTGTGGGTGTATGTATTAACTCCAATAATTAGATTAAGTGTAGGGTTATTAAATAGCTGGTAAATAAGACAAGCATTTACTGGAGTTTACTAAGGCAACTATTACTTTGTAATTGCTTGTTTATAATTTTATTTGCTTACTGCCAGTGAATGTACTCAGTTATTTCAAATCAGTCAGAGAACTGCTTGTTATGTCTCAGTAGTACTTGGCTCTATATACTTATTGACTTAGTTACCTGCAGTTACACTTAATGCAGGTTACCCTTGAGCAATTTCTGATTTAAATGGGCGGTCATTATTGTGTTAAGTTTCTACGTTATTTTTTTTTTATTGTGAAATCTGGATATTGAAAAGTGTCTTTTATTAGTCTAATTGAAATAATTTATGATGACTCGACTTTGTTTAAAAATACTTAATAATATATTTTTAAATATTATAAAAATTTAGAATGATTATCCACATTAATTTCATCGTGAATGTAGTCTTTAAAAATAGAAAAGAATAAGATGGAACATTATTTGAATAATACATACCTAACTAATTTAAAATAATATTTTTTTTACAGGCCAGTAATTTTTGTATTCAGCATAGACACGTGACATTTTTTCACGAAGCGACACAGGTCGGCTGATCGTGTTCTGCCGGACAGCGGACAGCGGCCGGACAAGCCCGAACTTTTCATACAACCCACGTCCAACAAGCGTCCTTGTATTGTTTCGCGGCCCGTGTTGCGTGAACACCGAGTGAAATATGGCCGACAGTTCGACTACTTATTTTTGTTTTATTTTTTTAGCCCGTGTTACTTAATTTTATCAAGTCGCATGAGTTATGAGAGGCGAGACCACACGCGTTGCGTTAATTACGCGTTAGTAATGTTCAGGTGACTCGCTCCACGCTGCGGCCATGATTGATTCAAAGACAAAATTCAAATACGATTCCTGAATCTAACCAGTTATTAGACGCAGCATTCCAAATTGAATTTGGAGTTGGAACGTCTCTATTTTAAATCATACGTCCAATTAGTCGTTACAAAAAAGATTCTAATAAGTCGTAACAGGAATTTTATTCAGTGTTAGTTATTGGTGGGTAATAAATACATAAGCGCGTGGATTCTTTTCGGCGTCTTTGGCAGATGAGTAAAGTTTTCGTCAACGGGTGATTAGTCACTCGAAATTATCTCGTGTTGGGCTTTCATCTTAAGAATTGGATGGATAATCGACTGGTCATTTGTCGAGTGGTCAGTGGCACTCCTCAAGTTAATAATAATGCGCCCAAACTAGATCGGGCCATTGACCCGGGCGCTCGGCGCGGGCGCGGCGTGCACTCCCGCCATAATTTGGGGCGCTAAAATGCTACTGAAGACGTTTTACCGAGATCGTGAACTTCATCAGTAGTACTTTTATTGCTATCATAAAATATGACGTTAGTGCAAAATATATTTTATTTAAAAATAGATTCTTGACTAATTAAAATCCGGCTATCTAATATGACTATGTTTTAATAGAATATGCTGGATTCTGTTAATTTATGAGTAGGTATGCAGAAATAATTATTAATTGTATTTTTTTTTTTAGTTTAAGTGTTCGCAGTGATTTTTTTTAAATATAAAATTAATGTTTTCTGTAGATAATTTGAGTTATTTTTTTTTTTTTTTGTTGAAATCAGTCTTTACGATGAAAACAGCATAAGTAGAAAAGAAAAATCAAACCTTACAGTTTCAGTGTGCTAGAACTAGAACAAGAACCTTGTACCTTACCTACGTATTTGATTGTGGTAATTTACAGGTTACACGCCCAATGTTAACAACCTTATTATCCATTCACCTATTGTTTTGCGACTTGTTATTTTTGTATGGAAAATAAGCTATTTAACTTTCATTGTTTTAATGCTTGATAAAGTTATTATTATTTATTTGAGCATTTAAAAATATATTCTGAAATAAGTTGTTACTCGGATTAAGATAAAAAAATATATGTGAACAGTATTATTTGATTTACCTTTTTAATCGAAAGACTTTAAAAAATATAGAAATAAATCATCTATGATGTAGGAATTACTCATACTCAGTGATTTTTGTGTTATAAAAACTTTAAAGTATTTTTATGTGTTTTACAACACTAATGGCTACATAATACATGTAACTACAATTTATATCACATATAAACGCCATAAAATGGCACATTAAACTACAATATCTATTAAATAATTGAAATATAAGGCAGTAAAAAAAATAAAACCAACCATAAATATCGTCTCAAATGAACTCTACCGCTACATTTATTTATTTTTTATTGTCACAAATTAGTATTTTAATGAAGATTCCAAGAGTTGATGGCAACAATAAAGTTATGAATGGCACTCAAATCTGTCTTGACTAATAAGGTGCTAACGAGGGTCGTTCGTTTTATGTGCGTTTTATTGACACTTGAGTCGAGTTGTCGGCTCGTCGGCTCTACCTGCCACCGCTCGTCTTATTGGTCTCCTACGAGACTTGAGTGAGAATTTCCGATTTCGGGGCGCACTCTAATAGGATAGCGGCATTTTAGAGCCTGCACTAAGAGACTATCAGTGCATGGATGTTTCAAATTTTTATTACATATTATTGAGCAATTAAAGAGTTGTTATAGTGCGGTTTGAAAGTTTTTTGTCAATTAACGACTGATGGAAGATGGATTTCTGATAGGTATTGTTTTGTTGCTAATAAAAATATAATTGGAAGGGGAAGGTAACTAACCTGCTATGGCCATCCAAGGGTAGAAGGTGTGGTTGGTGGGCTGGTGCTGCACGGGCTGCGCTGCTGCTGTCGCGGCACCTGGCAGGGTGCACTGCTGGCCCCAGGGCAGCGCCCTTCCCGGGCTGGAGGACTCGCTGTATCGCGCCTCCGGGGTACATGCTGCCGGTCGCACCAGGGCCCCTAGTCCAGAGCCCCAAGCCTCTTTGCCTCCATAGCCATTCTGTTGCTCTCCTCCAGGCTTAGAACAGTCTGCCTTAGCATATTGCTGCTCTCCGGCATAAAGTTTACAAGCAGCTGCCACTGATGCATCGTACGGCGAATCCTGAGGCCTCGGTTGGTGCAGTGCATGCGGTTGGGCATATGTCAGACCCAGAGGGAACCCGCGGTACTGGTCACCGCCGCCACCACCCTGGTGCACCCCGTGCGCCCCGTAAAAACCACCCTGCTCGAAATAGGAGTTCATTCTGATCAGTCACCGACACTAACGTCACTCAGTTAGGGAACACTTATGTCATCGCGGCCCCACGCGCCGTGATAACGCGACCTCCGCCAATGTCACTCCAAATACGGACAATGTAATTTAATTTTATTAATTTTATTGCCTCTTAAACGTCACTCGAGCGTCATAATGGGCTTCGTTGGCGATAAAGGCCAGTTGACGTGTGTTTACTTTTTACGATTATTTTACGACTTGGGAGCGCGTGCCGCGGGTTTTACGACTTTTTAAGCGGTTGTATGCGGCGCCGGCTCGTCTCACAGTGCTCGCATAAGTGGCGAGTGTTGTGATTTTTTTCTTAAAATTTTCAGTTCACGATTTGTGAGACGCAGACGCGTGTGTCGCGAGCGAAGTTTGTTAGTCGCGTGTGGCGGGAGCGCGCGACTGTGTGCCGTGTGCGACCGGCGCGGCTCGGCTCACGCAATCTACTGAGAGCGGACCACGCGCGCCGCCCCGCGCGCTGCGCTGCCTGCGATCGCAACACCGACGATTGTTCCGTCCCCTTTTCGCTAATGACTATAAATATTATCAGTTACGCTCTCTTTTCCCTTTCTTATCACTCCTCCTGAAGCACGTGGGTATGCAACCTATTGTGACCATCCGCACTAGCCCAGATTTTCAGGCACCGCTACCAGCTACGTTAGGACATGTGAGTATGCTCTACGACCAAACTTCGTAAATAAACAAACACACCAACCAGCAACCATCAGCTGAAAAACATAAATCATAAAGTGTCATCCTCTGACAGTAGTGCAACGGTACAAGTTGTCGGCCCACGCAATACAATAAATAAAAAAAAGCATCGACAAAACCCCAATAATGACTATAACTGAAAAGTTAAGCCGCAAAAGTCGTAAACTCATAAACGTACAATTAGTGAAACGGGCGAGTAAAGAAAAGATTTTACAACCACTCCTCGACCGTGCCACAATGAGCGCGCAGTATCGTAACAAGGTGCTGAATAGAGTGAGAAGTCGTAAAGATGATTATTATTTCTTCTACTACCTGTTTTTACGAGTGATGTTGCTGTTACGCTCGCGCGTGTACGAGTTGCATAGGGGGGAGAGTGACGGGAGGTCATGAGCGGAACGCTTATCGCGGCGTAGGAGCTGCAAATAGTATGTCTGTCTCGCTCTGGCGCAGTGTGGCGCGTGCAGTGGAAGGCGCACTATCGAAGGGTAAACAATAGCGCATTATCGCAAGCACTCAGTTCGCGCGTCCAAATGAAGTCATCAAACGAATGAATGGCTGTGGTAGTGCGCTGTGCGGCCTACCCAGAGACACGCTCGCATTTTTATTGCACTCACCTCTTTAAACAAATATTTATCGATAAAAAGGAAGGGACCGGGCTCTGTGTGGCGATTTTTTGTTAGTGCGTGTAATTGGTCAATTTAAGACCCAAGATACCAACACGTCCTAGGTGACGTAGAACTAGATTACAGGTTACATTAAAGTTTTTATATCAAGATGAACTAATAAAGAGATAAAAATATCATAATTATGAGTTTTTCATCTGGGGCAAGTTTCCATGCAATAAATAGATCGGTGAGAAATCTTGTAGTAGCCATCATTAAAGCTGTGGTGGAGAGTCCATAGACAATCAACTCATCTAGGAAGGGGGCTAACAGAAAAGCTTAAACATGACAAAGATGAAAAGTTCACTAATTAGGTAAATCTAAATAATACCTAAATAAATGGAAACTATTCTAGATACTTACCTAAACTCTTGAGTTTCCTGCTAGCTCTCTTCATGAAGTTACTGCGTCCAAAAAAAAAAAAAAACTAATTCAGTTTTTCCTTCAAACACCAAACTCATAAATATTAGAGACAAATAACGTAATTGATCACAAAGACTAATTAACGGTAGAAAAAAATATGGAAGCCCAAAAGCTACCAACCGTAGTGATCAAAAGCTACCGTACAAAAAAGGGTCGGTCCTGTATTGGGAAGAACAAACGGCCCTTAACAATTCCTCTCATTTCGGAATACTTAAAAGCCCATTGCTCTCTTGAGAGGCCATTGCATGATAATTGGTAAACCCGTGACGAATCGTTCTTTGGCAAGTCTAAGTTAGCTTTAAATAGTGAAAAAATTCAGGCAGATTTTATAATGTTCCCTCTCCTGCTACTCAAGCTTCTTTAAGAGAGGAAATGCGCCGAAATCGACCCTACGGGCCCAGTGCGAATTGGTGGCTGGCTCCATCACGATGTCTTCCTTCTACGTTTTTGAGAGCAGTGGTGATGAAGAGGGAACATAGGAGTGGATTCTAGTCAGTAAAACTCTCTCACTCTACCCTAAAGCGGGAAAATTACTGGGATGATTTCCCACCTAAAAAAAAGTGGTGATGAAATAAGTTACGCAAACTTAAGCGCCTGCCTACTCGAAGATTCTCATGGTAGAGTGTTTCAGATAGTCAACATGGAAATCTGAAATTCTTAATTCAGAAATTAGCATAAAGTAATATCTATCAGCGATAAAGTTTATCAAAAAGTCCAAAATGTAGGCAACGTAGGCCAGGATGTGAAATAGAGTAATAGAATTGACATAAATGGGCACTAATGTCAGGCAGTCAATCTCAAACATTTCCGATTTTTGTCTAGTTCTTGACAACTGTTTACCAGTGGTTTGATACGTGAAGATAGGAAGATAACAGATGGATTGACGATGATTCCCCTGCGTCATCTCATGTTTAAGAAGATACAGAGGGCTGTACCGGCGCACGATACGCAAATAGTCTACTCTAAGATTTCATCAGTAGTATTTAAAAAATATTAAAGAAACAACTCTTAGTTTCTTTCACTACGATAATTTGAAAATTTGTAGGTTCCTTACAGTGCCATGACTCGTTTTATTTTATAATTCGCTCGGTGCCAGTTGCTGACACTGCGTCCCTAAAAAAGTCCGAGTTGAGTAAGTATAATCCGCCTGACGCAGGACACCTGAGATAGGTACCTGTTTCAGATCTGGTAGGAAGAAACACTCGGGCGCCGCACCAATGTGCGGATCGGTCGGAGTTCACAGTGAGGCATATGGTGGAAGTGTTCTCCGCTTGGGTCCAGCCTCACCGTGTCCCAATGGTGGCGACATGAACGGCCAGCCCGGGTTCAGGTCAGAATTCGGAGCGAGCGACAATGGGGAACAATAACTTCCTGATGAAATGAATAATACAAAACTTGAGCTTGATTTGATCATTTCTGCGCCCCATCAGGGTCTGTGCCCTGTGTCTGCACCGCTGGCACCTCCTAGTTATAACACTGGTTCTTATAATTTTCATTAGTATCATCTGAAGCAAAACTTCACAAAAATAGGGTACTTTTGCTCTAACTAGATATATATAAAGCGTTGTTCCAGCCCATGGTCCCAATTCCCTTAGGGAAACTCACCAAACATCAGTCAGCAGATTCATCCTACGTTAATAGTATCTAACAGAATAGGGCTGCCTTTTGGGTGCTAATCTACGTAGCAAAATACATACCTACATATGTGGTAAAAATCAACCAATTGGATAGCTTGATTTTCATAGCATAACTTGTTTCTGACTGTATTACAAAGATTTTTACATACGCCCAAACTTCTCCAAAGTGTTCTTTATAGCACAACTAACTAGCTTCACTATTCAACTTGTTCGAGTTTTAATCGAACACTGCGAAAATGTCTAATGTCATCGAACGCAAATATGCACATTCGCTCGCTCACCAAAATGTGAACCAGTTCGCGTTCAGATCTCACTAGAGCTACACGCACTCAAAACCAATACCATTGTAAGTGTAGTGATTTCATAATTATCATCATAATTTCAGCCAAAGGTTGACCACTGTTGGACATAAGCCTCTCCCAAGTATCGCCACATTGCACTTTCCCTGCCCTTCCCACTGCTACATAAGTTTGGCGATACTTCGGCCTATGGCCGTGACATTAGTGTAATAGTTTTCGAGCCAAAACTAACTATATAATCCATATGCGATCATAAGGGTGTTAGATCACCATAGCACCAAGCACTACTTTTTACACATCTTAGCTGTAGGTTTTAAAACAAAGGAACGTTATTTCTAAGTTCCTCTCGGCAAGGAGAGCCGACTCAATCATCTAAGTCCATGATCAGATCATAACAATATTTCTATGAGACCAACTTGGAAGCATAAGATTTTATAAAAAATATTTCAAAATCGTTTCATAATTGACCAAGAAATCGGTGAACATTCATAAAGAAAAATACATTCAGCCGGACATAGAACCTCCTTCTTATTGAAGTCAGTTTAAAGGAGATCACCTGGTATTACCTCGAAGGCAGTTTAAAAGTAACTAAGATTATTAGTTACTTCTAGAGAAACACACTAGGTGTTCTAAATAGGACACTAACCTACATCAAAATCAACTGTTTAGGATATTATTATTATTATTGTTTATGGAACTTATAGGAGTTTAGGAAGTTTATGGAACTAAGAACGTTTAGCTTCATCGTGCGATATCAGTAAGCAGTTAAGCTGTGATGATCAAAAAGCACATTTTGTTCATATTTTGACAGAAGTTGCATATTATGGTCATATAAGTCGTTCAATCTGCCTTTTCCCAACTGTTTTGATGTTAGCTTCCTATCTAATCGAATGCAGCTGAATATATGGAACACTGGTGGTGTTCCATACATCGAGCGAACTGACTAGAACCTCCACACTGATGATGTGGTTTTTAAGATGCAGCACGCTTACCTAGAAGTGACCTATTCACTTATAACTTAAAGGCTCCAAGCTGTGGCTCATGAAATACAGACTCTAAAAGGGAATTTCTCTCCTTAACTGTACTTACGCAAGGTGAATGTGTTTTCAAAACGATTTGTGCGTTCGGGCGAGATATCTAACGGTGGCGTCTTTTGGAAGCTACAATTCCCTTTCAATAAAGCCTTCAAGTTGAAAGATCTAGACTAATAGGCGCAGTGGCATTTGGAACTAATAACTTTCAATATATGGCTTAGAGCTCACAATAGGACATAAATAACTATTGAAATACAAGTCCTTAATGGGTGTCCTACAGAGAAGGTGATCTTAAGAAAGGTCGCAAGTCGTAACCTATTGGGACTATTGCCAATTTAATTGATAGACTCCCCAATAGGAAATCAAGTCATAGAAACTTGGTACAAGTTATGCAAATGACATTCGAGTTGTCAAGGAAATTCTAGCTATATTTTTTGTTACCTATTTAAAGTTCATTTACAAGCTCTTATTTAGTTTCACCTGTCCCGAACTCCCGATATTTGTTTGTAATCAAATCTTGCGAATAATTTTTAATCCACTTCCCGGTTACCGATTGAGCTGAAATTTTTCGTGTATGTGTAAATCAGATGACAATGCAAAATTATTATGACATGGAGCTGATCCGATGATGGAACCGGAAGGTTGCTATAGAAACTCCGTAGTTAAACCGAACGACACAACCCCATTGAGTTTGGGCTCGTATGATTCGTTTTGACGTGTATTAGTTATATAAGCTACAAAAGCTTGCTGTGAAAAAAATATTTTCATTAAAAGCCTTTGTGCTCTTTTATCTGTATTTGTTTCATATTTAGAGTTTGTGTGTAAATAAATTAATAAATAATAATGCTACTTTAAACAAAATCCAAAGACTAAGTAAACGTTGAAATCTAAAGTCCTAAGTTTAGTGAAATAAAAAGTCGTAGATCCGTTTCGTAGCACGTAGTAGCGTAGCGTTGCTACGAATATTTTGATCACACCGTAGCACCTTCGCTGGGTTTCTCTGGCTGTCATTTTAATATTTTTTTTTTAATAAAAACGATTTACGTATTTGATTCCAGCGATTATAAGAGAACTAAATACAGATGTGTATGTTATACCTATTAAATTGCCCACAGTATTGGTGCCCAGACACAGCGACGTGGGGCCGCTAAGGAGATGGCGGGACGATCTGGTTGTCATCCTTGAGAAATGGAATGAAAAAGCCAGGAAATATAACTTTTTGGAAAGAGTGGAGGGAGGCCTTTGCCCAGCAGTGGGACAATACGGGCTAATTATAATATTACACTACAATAATGTTATAAAGAGGTACAGTTTGTTTTTTTGTTTTTAGGAGGCAATCTCTGGAAGTAAAAGTCCGATTGCTAAAATTTTTTCACCGATAGAAAACTGCTTTATTCCTGAGTGACATAGGCTATATTTTATGTACACGCGGACAAAGCCGAGGGCAAAAGCTAGTAACCTATAAAATGCTTACCAACTACATGAGTTCTAATAAGGTAGCGACAAAGAATCGTCTTACGGTCTACGAGTTAAGATCATGTTAACGTTAATTAAGTTAGGATCATTAATTAGAAACTAACTAATGCTCATTAGTAAGTATAAACCACACATTAGTTACACGTGTGTGGTTTATACTTACTAATGTTCATTACTTTTAGTCCATAATACTAAGTTCAAAGGAATGAGCTTATTTTTGGTTTCCAACAGTTCTTAACCCTTCAGATACCGTCAATTAGAGACACAATAGTAAGACAATAGATGCGCGGCCACCGGGTGTCGCTTGGGGATTCATGAATTAAGAGCTGTTTTTTAGGTTGGAAAACATCCAATGACTTCTTCCGTTCTTGGGCGGAGCAAGAGGGCATGTCAGGCTTTTACAGACTAAAACCCACTCCTGTTCCTTTTTGCTTTCATTCCAGGGCCCTGGGGTAGTTTTGCACAACCCACGGCCTCAGTAGGCTTCGACCTTGCTAGGCCTCTACGGTTGCTGAAATCGCTTGCGCATGGAACACTACGCGCTCTCGATGACTCGAGTTCAGTTTTCGATTCGGTTACCGAACGGCTAGACGGCGTGCTGCCCATTGGTCTCAGATGCAGGATAAGACGCTGCCAAGCTAAAATTGGATTGGGTCACGGCAGCCGCAGGCATATTCGTCGCTGGGCAAGAGACTCCACAAAGTGAGCACCTGAGGATGGATGACCCCAACTTGGGAGGAAGTCCTGTCTCGAGAAAGGATGTGGGAGAGACCTTTTGTCCAGCTCTGGGGAAGTATAGGTTAAATGATATAAACATCTTATTTTTGTAACGAAATATGAATGAATCGAATACAAAAACTTTGACTGGTTTTAATGTTTTTGTGTTTAGGTCTTTTTTTAGGTCGCAGGCCATTTTTCCTTTGTTACACTTTTTCTTTTGATAATTTAATTTATTTATTACAGCTTATATGGTATAACCTCGTTTTCTGGGTCAGTTAGTAATTTTATAGGAAAGTTTTTTAATGTTCCTCACAGTAAAAGTCAGATAGACCTCTATCGATATTGCTATCGATTTATATACAACGTGTAACGTTTAATGCGCAAAACCTGAAAATAGTTTGATCAGAATAACGAGCAGAGGTTAAATTAAAAAAAAATAGCTTCACTAAAAACGTCGACCTGTCTATTTATGAATAGGTCTAGCCATCACGTGCGCAAACCCGCCGAAATAGTTAAACTGACACAAATGGTTGTAGTTCAATTTAATTTTCTGATACACGGGATAATAAAAGTTCTTATTTCAATTCAGATATTAATTTTAAACAAACTAAAACTGCACATAAAACCTTAAAAAAAAGTTTATAGAATTAGGTAAATTTAATTGTCAAATTCTCGAATTGTTGCCCCCTAGGGCTGATGCCTAGCAGTGCAGTGAGATGGTTGGAAAGAATCTGGTCCTGGAAGGCAAAGGGCAACTGAAAGAACACGGGTGAGTTTTAGTCAATAAAAGTCTGACACTCCCTTGCGCTAGACCCAGAGCAGGATATGTTATACGAAGGCTTCGTATCCAAATAAGGGATCGAGAGATCTTTTAGACCAGCAATGTTATTTGGATTTCAATTAGCCTTCCTAAAAAAGTTTCTAAGGTTAAGTAGAGAGAAAATCTGACCAAGAGTTATAAGGAAACTTATTAGCTGCTTTAAGAACATCTTGACTATATCCCAACTCTTTTGACAATCAAGTGTTCGACCACCCACCACCTCAAGTACAATCTATCATCATCGTCATCGTTTCAGCTGAAGGACGCCACTGTTGGACATAGGCGTTGTTTCTTTCTTTCTTTCTTTCCGTTGCGGTCACCATAATGACTGGTCTTGTAGGTACATCTCGCATCCACTGGATTCCCGCGATTCAATTCAATTAAAGTACAATCAGAAGCTACTAAAATAAAGGGCAGTGGTGCCCAAGTGGTGAAAGCTTACGAATTATATGTCGCGGGTTTAAACCCAGTCAGGCGCATTTGTATAATTTATTTCATCACCATTCCTCTCAAAACGGTGAAAGACAATATTGTGAGGACACCGGTATGTCCAAGAACCAAAAATTCGAAGACATATGACATTCACCAACCTGCTATGGGCCCGCGGGGTGGATTACGGCCAGAGAGGAGAGGCCGGTGACCCAACGGGAACATGAAAAGGCTGATTATGCTATTATGCTATGCAGAAGCTGCTTGTCTAGATTATAGCTTGTAAAAGGAGTTTTTGACTCCATCCCAACTTTTGTTACTATCAACTGTTCTATAGCCAGCACCTCCAGTACAATCCTACAACCAATAAGATTTCCCATAGACTAACCCAATAAGACTACAAATATTTCCAATAAGCGATCCATCTCATAAACTGGTTTCAATTTATTACCTTTCAGGAGCTTTAGTAGTATTTAATACTCTGTAATTACCTACCTCTCTACGGCCAAATGGGCGGAACAATAAGCCATGAAGCTTCAACAATGTACGGTCAACAAAAGAGTTTGGTATGCCGCTATAAAAAACTCTTTAAACTGCGTTGGAGATATTCATCGCTGCTACATGACACGTGGAAGTTACTTATCTGTAAATTGAATGTGGGAAACTCTGGTCATGCGATATCTAGATTTACCTAAGGACTACATGAATGATGATTATTTCTGTAAGTCTGTATTTCAGAACTTTTTAACATGTTAATGTTTTTAAAAATGGTTGACACTAGATGGCGCGCATTGCTGTATTTTTGAGAGTTTGAGATTCTTCTCAAACTTTCAAGGACAGAGTAATGGAGCTTTATTTAGGGATTCTTTTTTAAATTTTAAATAACCATTTAAATCTACATTATGTTACAAATAGATTGCATTTAGGATAATATCAGTAGATAAGTATTTAGTTCCCCCACTGCAGGGAAATTAACTCTTTTCGAACAGAAGTTAATTGAGCCCTATGTAAAATAGTGATTTTAAGTCCAGATTTCCTGACTTTTTTCAGGATTGTTTGAAAGAGTTACCGTATCTCTGAAACACAAAAGACAACTGAAGGATCAACAGTAGGTTTTAGTTAATAAAAGTTTGACATTCTCTTTCACTCTAACCAGAGCGGGAGAAATCATTGTATGATTTCCTACCGAAGAAAAAAAATAAAAAATTTTTTGGTCGCTTTTGATTTACCATACTAAATCTTTTGTTGACTGTACAATCGCATTTATAGGCTGTTTCACTGCTTACAATATTCAATATTGTAAAGTATCTGATAATCTAGTGTTCTTGTAACTTATGCACTTGTACTGTTTATTTTTATAATGGGTTCGCTTGCGGCGGTTTTCATAGGTTAAGAGATCAAGGATAGTTGGAGTCAAAGTTGTTAGTAATCCTGCGTTCTGAAGAAAGAATTTTATCTACAAATTTAAAATATTGAAAATAGTACATCATGTGTGTAATGTTAGTGATTACCGTTGAGGCGGTATTTAGACCCGAGCCATGGCGAGGGTCTTAAGAGAGCCGAGAACGGTAATCATTAACTACTAAGTGGGTAAGAGTCACTTTATGAGCAAGTGTATTGAAAACACCTTTAATCATCAATGTTCACAAATTAATGAATGAATTTGAAATTGAATGGATGGACACCAGGAGGAGGATGCAAGGAGGTGCATTTGCAGCCCCTGGGCTTCACAAGAGTCATTAAAAGACCTCATATTAAAGGACTTTTTTTTACGGTGGGCAAAAATCATCCAATTACAACCCCTGCTCTTGGGTGAAGCGGGAGATAGTGTCAGACTCTTATTGCCTAAAAACCCACCCCGTTCCTTCTAACCTCTTCATACCGGGGCTCGAGCTTCCTTTCGGATAACCCATAAGTAGGCTTCGATCCAGCTGCGCCCCTCCTATTACTGACAACTCCTTGAGGCGCGCGGGAACAGTGCGCGCCGTCGACGTCTTGGCCTCGGTCCGGTCAGTTACCGGACGATCGGACAGCTCGATGCATATTTAAGGACTCAGTATCAATTTTGCACTATGCCTCTATTTTGCTAAGTGCATAATTGAGGCGACTGGTGCAAAAATGATGTGCTCGCTTTGATTACACTTGACCATACTTCATTTTTCTTTTGATCTCAATTTTTCTGCCTAGGTCTCCAAAGTTGGATCCATCTTTATATGAATGGGTAAAACTAAAAATTATTCAAGGCGGAATACTCAAGTTGCCCCATTCCTGAATGCCGATGCTCATGACGCCATGAACAGTTTCAAAAATAAAATTGAGTACCTACAGTCCCCTATGACATGTTTCGAGCAACGTACCTAAGGTCGGGGGGTCGGTTTTTAGTCAGGAAGAATCTGACACTATTACCCGCTCCGCCCAAAAGCGGTGTGTCATTGGTCATTTTCCCCACCATAAAAAAACCTGAGGTAGGTAACACCGCAGTCAAGTAGGTACTAGTTTTCGAGCCTATTTTGGTGTAACATATACCCATATTATCAGGCCAACTGTATTTTTAACCCACTTCGAAAAGGAGGAGGTTCTATGTTCGGCTGAATATATGTTTTTTTTTTTTCGTATGTATGTTCACCGATATTTCGGTCAGTTGTGGACCGATTTTGAATTTTTTTTTTGTTTGATAGGTTATGCTTCCAAATTGGTCCCATAGAAATATTGTTATGATCTGATCATGAACTTCGAAGATATGGAACAGAACTCCTCATAGAATCATAGCAGAATTGTCGTAAAAAGTAAAATTGCTTTGTTTATACGTGTAGTCGATGACTGACTGAAAGAAAAGGGGGAGGGGATGTATTGAACTAATCTGATGATAAAGCCGGAAGGTAAATTCATGTAATATAACCGTATTTGGGATTATTAGAATCGTTATGAGATGCACTCTGGCTATAAGGTAATTTATGTTTAGCTGAAGGGTAGGTACTTTTTAGTGGTGCTACCATAACTAAAAAGTGAAAAATAAAAAAAAAATACAAAAAAAAAATTAAACCGACTTCAAAAAGTACAAAATAAATTTAATTTCGGTCAGCCCAAAGACGTCCACTGTTTGTACATAGAGCTCTCCCAAGTGTCGCCACAATGACCGGTCTTGGGCGACTCGCATCCACAGATTCCCGCGATCCTCGAATCACCAGGGCCAAAATACAATACCTAGATAAAATAAAAATAACTCATCTAGTCTAGTCAAGCAGATGCAAATCTTGGGGTGTCCTTTATAATTTACAATCATAAACGATATCAAGGGAGTCTACAATAACAGTTTTTGGAGGCTTGATTGATATAATCTAATATATGTTTATAGGAAAGTACTCTAACCACTTTTATTTTACGGTATTTATTCATACAAATTATGATACTATACCCTCTATCCACATTTCAGAAAAAAAAAATCAACTTAAATGCTCCAGGGAAGCCCGCCCGATTTTTTTTTATTGGTGGTAGCCTCAAGCTTAACCACCATCTCACCAGTTGGAAAGCGACGATGTAGTTGACGAGGGTGCATGCTGGCCTGACCTAACCTGTTGATTGTTGACAGGTTGATTCAAATTTAAAAAAAAAAGTATGATTAGCCGCCGTAACACGTAATTATATGCGGAATTATAAATTTATTAAAATTTTGAATACCACTCTCTTAGTCCAGCTAACCCTATTGAACTTTTTCAGGAACTTTCAATATTTGCAAAATGTAAAAAACCTTTAGAAATTATTGAACTTCGCGGGTTATTTCTTAAGGTCAATAAGTAGAAATTAAAAACTCATATATGCATGTGAAACATGCTTAGTTTTAGAGTAATGCTCAATTATTCGGGCTACTTTTCCCTTGAAATAGATTAAGTGTCACCACCAACCACTTTATATTACCCATCAATAATCCTCTCCATCATCCATACCCTCATAAAAACCACCAACTCAAAAAAGCCAGGAAGCAGTTCAAAAATAAATATAAGAACCATTTGGGGAAACCACTACTGACTACAGTAGTTCACGTTATCACAACAAACGAAAAAAAAACACATCTCATTCACATGCGGCGACAGATGTGATGATATTCGCATGGCGGGCGGCGCGGGCGCCGACCACGCGTGCGCGCGCGCCTCATAAACACGATTTTTACAACCACTCGAATGCTCGTAAACGTCACGTGAATTGCGCCGTTTGTAGAACTCCCAGTAAACACCGCTCAGATTATTTCGTATACGCCTCCGGGGCTAAACCTCGATATAAATTGGTTACTTTATTGACGCAGCCAGTGAACGCACGTGGATTGTTATTATGCCGTTCTTTAGACGTTTATTGAACCATTATTGACTTGTTTAAAGTATCACCCGTTTAATAGAGATAAAGGAGTCGTTGATAGTTTATGTCTTCATCGTGTGAGGATATAACGACGATCGTCGATTTGCTCGCTTCCTCAGCGTCTCGGAGTCTGGTTAGACTCGATTGCGGGCGTTTTATGACTGTAATTTTCCTTTTTATTGACTCGCAAGTTATTGATGATCATAGGATTGATAACAATCGATTTCATATAATGGATTTATAATTTATAGTTACTTTATTTGTTTATTAGCGATATATCTATGGATTGGTATTAATTACCAATCCATAGATATATCGGTAGCGATGTGTCGATCGTCAAAATAGCTGTTTTGGATAGGTAGTTACAACATTATTAAAATTTTATTGTTAGCTCGATGCATAATATTATGCTTATTTGAAAAGTAAATATATTAGAATCAATAATTGAGTGCCAATAAACAAGATGAGCGGGCTCTTCGTCGAGATAAGTATGAAAGCACGTCCGCGCGATAGTCACGCCATCTATCATAAAAAGTGACAAACTTAGTTCAACCAACATACACTCTTACACACAGTGGAGAACGTGTGTAAATAAACTAAACCTGTTCATTGTATTATTCTTTAAATTAATTTAACCTTGAATAATTTTAAATAAAATGGTTTCGCCCTAAGATTAATTAAGTGCCATCTGTCGTCATCCTTGCGCGGCCTCTACGAAAGCTCACAGAGCCTTGGAATTGCATTCACGGATACCATGAGAAGTCAACGAACGATTAATTTATAAAAATAACTTTATTATTAAAACAAAACTGAATTCATATCAAATTATCAAAACAGTAAAGTTACGAAGATATAAGATGCAAAACAATCTATAAATACTTCTCATTAAAATCTTATCACACAAAATGAGTCAATTTAAACAAACAAACGTCTAGTAGCTATTAATAACGTAATGATTTAGTTTTATGTTCCACTATAATGTTACATAATACTCATCTCCGTATGAAAAAGTGACATAACTGCCAATAGAAAAGCGATAACATGAACATAAAAGCGAATTTTATTGCTTTATTCATCATTCAGCGATATAAATTCATCAAGACACTTGTTAATCGTAAAATAAATCTTATTACACAGTAAAATGATGTTTAAATTGACGACAAGCGTTTTATTTTCGTCATAACAATAAAATTTATTTTTACGAGCACTGGGCTAGTGCGGTTGTGTTTAGCGCCACCTAGCGGTAAGTCGTGGGACTGCGTCGTCACGGCACTTAGCTGACGTCACTTCATGGTGAGATGAGAGCTTTTACGATGCGTACAACTCTTCAATGAATGGAAGTGTCGTAAATGTGGATTTGGCGGTTTGTATAAGTACGATCTTGTAGTCACTTCTATACTACACTACGTTCGTGGGTTAACCCTACTAAAATGCGGTGATTCAATGGTAATTTTCAGTAGATATTTTCAACAGATTTTATTCCTAATAATAAAAATGAAGTTAGAGGTTGTTTTGTCTGCTTATCGCGGATGACTCATGGAAACAAAAATAGCATAGCAGCAACATAAATATTATGCTTATCAATTTTTTTATGATATTTTTTTGTTCGAATACGTCGAAACAAAATGTAGTAACTAAGTAGGTAATGTAAGTATATAATGTTAAAAACTTATAAGTAGGTACATACAAGTGGGTATTATAAGTACCTATCTATAGTTATAGTAGGTAAGTAAATATTAGATATAGGTAAAATACAATGTTTAATGAAAGTTTATAGTTTCTACTAGAAAAAGCGCTCAAATCTGTTAGGTAGGCTAGCCTAACCTAACCCAACAGATAGGACCTAGGTATTGGCAAATCTAGAGATATGTGACTCACACCTTCCAATAATTAACACGAAAAAATACCTAAATTAAAAAATGTTTAATGACACAACTTTAAACAAGAAAAAAAAATCAATGAAATTATCAAATTAATGAAACAAAATCGGCCTACATTTTTGCTACGCATGAACACTAGTTCCTACACCCGACACCACCCGAATGAAACCCAATGCACACACTCACAAAAGTCCCCACGCACTTTCCAGCCACATTAAAACTAAACTAACTTTGCATAATTGTCTCATTCACGCACGTGCAATCGTAACGGCGCGATGATGATACTATCTCTGTCGCACGCGATCGTCAAAATGGCCTCCAAACGAGATATTTTGAAGGAACGCCGCCAACTTTTGTTGCTGTAATGGGCGGAGCGTGCATGCACAGGGGCGCATTCAGTTGACTCATCTTCTTGGCAAGTGGTGAGATTTTAAGTTCATATTTATCTGGTTTCTGTTTGTGCGGACACCACACTTTGGCTTTCTATCAATCAGGTGAGAAAAGCAACTGATATTATCGTTACAGGATTATTTTTTTTAGTATGAGCTAATAAAATTCAAGATGTGTATATATATCAATAATTTAAAATGAAAGTAACATAAGGCAGAGGGAGCAAGATTGATTGGTAGAGACAAAGAATGACATCAAAATAATGTGGTATCCGCATCGGTCTATCGGTCAATGATGAACTTCTTGGCATTAGTTCTAAATAGTCCATCGACTATTAGGACTAATTCTAGGTAAGACTTTGGATCATACTATGACAGTTTGGCTACCAAGTATGAGCTGGTGGTATAAGGCTGCTGATCAATCTGAAGGGGTGGGAAAAGAAAAGAAAGAAGAACAGTTAGGTATTTATGCCGAGCGGAACGCATATAATAAAAAAATACAAAACATGGTGAGATCGGTGGTGGAGGGCAATATGTCTTGTAGAAGGCTCTGTGCAAGGATCGTATGGTACCTAAATGGCGCTTGTGTTGGTAGATCACCAGACTACTCCTAACTTCACGATTCTGCGATATTGCGGAGATTGCGATCTCCTACGAGGTGCGTTAAGTTTCGTGGCCGGATTTCCACCCAGGGCTCTTAGTACCTACTAAAATCCTTATGTCACTATTATAAATGATGCAAGAAGACGCTTTAAAAGTAGTAAGCACCTTATGTCTGGGTCTCTCGTCATGTCGGAGTACCCAGGGCTGAGTTCTACGGGGACTATAGGTGGAATGGCAATGACTTGTAAAGTAAAGGGCATATTGCAATAGAGGCCCAAGCGGCACGCTACATGATTACTTCCGAAAGGGTCTTTACCGTTAAGATCAGTATCGGGAACCAACGCTTGGTTGACACCATTGCGGTTAACCGGCTTAGTAACTTAGTGAAACTGCCTGTGATGTAGAGTTCATAGTCGGGGCCTAACAGCTCACGGGAAGCCTTCATATCTTTTTGCAAAGAATGGATGGCTGCAACAAAGTTGGCGGGCAGGAAACGGCACCGGAGTGAGGGTGCGTATTTATCAGTTGCCACCGCAAAATATAGAAAAACAAGTTAGTTAGCATTTATCTTTACTCATAAATAAATGTAATAATTAAGGCAAAACACACGTCACTCCTTCTAAAAGCCTTTTCAAGATTGTTTTATTAAATTTATAGGTAACGAGTGAAGATTTATAGACAGAACCGGTCAAGCAAGTAACCATTTCGTCGATAAACTTAATAACAACGGCTTCGAGTTAAAAACCTAAATACATTTTGCTTTAAAAATCAAAACTTGTAAAATAGGGAATTAGGAAAAACATGCTAATAAAAATCTAAAATTGCAGATAAAGTAGATAATAATTTTGTTTGGAATTTTAGGTATACAAACTATTTTAACCAAAAACTACTACTATACCTATTACTTTGCTTAAAACGACGACCAAAATCTATGCAAAAAAATAAATGACACAGTATCAGTAAATATCATCATCATCTTCCTGCCCTTATCCCGTTTTATTTGGGGTCGGCGCAACACGTTTTTTTCTTCCATTCTGTCCTGTCGTTCGTCACGCTATCACCAACTCCCTTTTCATTCATATCACTTCTCACACAATCCATCCATCTTTTCTTTGGCCTCCCTCTCCCTCTCCATCCATCCACTTGTAAATTCATAACTCTTTTAGCAACATGCGTTTCATCTCTCCTTTTTACATGACCATACCAAGACAAATAAAAATGTAATAACACATGTAAATATAATTTACGAAAATCACAGAAAGTGGATTACGTAATATCATAACCCATATAAAAAATAAATCTCCTCAAGGTCACTCAAATTCGTCCCTGGATATAGGAATTTGGATATGGCGACTGATGCGCTGTACGACGAGCGACCAATGTGATTTTATCTACTTGGAAATGTGTTATTTTGCAGTTAAATCGTTAAGAAACTAGTGTATAGTGTTTAAATATAGTGCTACAATAACTGTGTTTAATTGTTAAGTGGTTAATATTACAATTAATCGATTAAATCGTTAAAATATCGAATGTGTTTGTATCGTCCGCCATTACGCTCGTTGGCGATGCGCCGCCGTTTGTAGAGATCGATAGCCCTATATCTGTCTCTGTCACTCTTACGGTAATAAAATGTAAGTGCGAAGCGATTCGAGTTTTGTGACTGCTATAAAATAATTTAAAATTAATTTTTAATAGGTTGTAAAGGAGTAATTGGATACAATTTTGATGAAAAGTATGAAATTTTCTTTTAATGTCTGGTAAATGTAATAAAATTTTAACAACCGTTTTCACACCTAGAAGTACTTGTCGTGCTTTTAAATGGGTTTAATAGCGTTGTTAACCTTTTCACAACGATTATTTTTTCTTTATTTGATTTTTGTTGAAAATATAGAGCAAAAAATCAAGAAACGCGGCCTAATTTAAGCAAAGATTAGCTTACTCGCCGTTAATTTTATGAAATACTTGCAGACGGCCTGTATTTTTAAAAACACCTAAAAACTAAACACTTTACGGGCATTTTCAGATGCGCACAAGCAACGTACTCCTAATTTTAAGGTGCTTGAGCGCTTGATTTTTTTCAGTTGGGAGATAGGTAGATATCTTAAAAAAATCTTGTTATAACGACATATGCTCAACTGAAAAAGTAAAAAAGCACCAGAAACTTCTATCGGGTTTTACTGACACCTCCCTAAAATTTAGGTTCTTTCTGTTTTTCACACAAGTTCAAATGATATCCTTGAGTAATCAAAATATCGCTGTGGAGACACTCTCTCAAAACTCTCTCCACAACAGTCTTTACCTTGACATAAAATAAACTATACCAGGTGGCCACTAAATTATATCACAACAGCGCAATAAACAGCTGTAGGTTGGTAGGTATATCTACCTACTTGTCAGCCAACACCGGATGCTTATTTAGCCAATCAAAGGCAATCTTGGCCTGAATCCAAATCCATAACCGATCCTGCCAACGGAAAACATGAGCCAGTCAATGGCCACAATTAATTTTCAGCAAAGAAAACACATTTCCCAATTACTATGCCCATCAAAATGATTTCTTAGTTAAAACAGGACAAACCAAACATATTCGGGCATACTGCAACCAAATTAAAAATTGATTGGGCAATTTAAATTCGTAATCACGCTTGGTTGGTACTCCGTCGGAAAGCCAATTTTGCCGACACGTAACCATTTTAAAAAGAGCTCTTTTACTGAACAAATTGCTTTAGATTTGTTGAAAGTTATGTGTCTACATAATTTTTCTTAGTTGTCTTGAAGATTAAACGTTAGTTGTACACTTGATAAATTCATCCGTTCCGTTTCTATTTATATAGTGCGACCATCAAGAGCGGTGGATTAAGTGGCTGAAGATTAAAAACTTGCCCACGCGTTTGTTATAGTATTATTTAAATGGCTTTTGTATCGAGTGGATGTGAGTTATATTGGTAATCTTATTATCTACAGACCAGGGATGCTATAGAACTCCGTAACCGTAATCAAAACTATGGGATATCCGAAATAAAAATAATATCCGTAATAGCAACCGACATAATAACAGTTTCGGATAAAGGCGGAGACTTGGAGGTGTCAAACAATATTATTAATAACTATGACTGAATGTAAAAATAAATAATGTAGACTAGAAATAAAAGTCAAATCTTGCTGTTTGTATTTTACTTTTATAATTTAAAAATTCTAATATCCGTAACAATTCGAAACTAGTGGTTTATATGAAATAATTATATAATAACCGGTATAACTAATATTATTCCAACATCCATATGCGTATCCTGATCCAAAATTTTATATCTTTAACATTACTGATATAGAACTATCTATATAGGTCTGCATCTAGAGAATTTATTTTACTTGCATTCATTTGAAAACGCAGCACTTTAAAAAAAAGGGCGTCGAAACAAAATGTGGTAGACTCGCCAAAAGGAAGCACAAGAAGTTTCAAGTACTAATTTAATATGTATTTTATCATTAAAACAAAATGGACCGGATGCTGTCTCGCGGACTAAGTATCTATTTAGTTATTCAACCAATGAATACAAGAAATTATTTCAATTTGTGTTAATCTAGGTCGGATGGCACTAATCACATTTAAGCACATCCCTACGAGCTTACCTAATTGTAGGGAGTTAAATGTGGTACAACTAAATCAAAAAATGTAAATCCTAAAACTGTATGATAGTTCTGATTGAGGTAGAAGACCACAATCAGCATCTAACCATTAACAACCAAGGTGTTTAGTTGTAGGTATCTATTGGTTCAGAGATTTTATTTACCTACAGGTGTGCCATCCTATAAAACGACACTAAATACAGCCAAAGGTTAAAATAGCCTTAAGTGTCTACCTTGGCATTTAAAAGTCTTGTGACTCAGGGCCATATAAGTAATCCCATCAACAATTTATTAAAGTCTAATTGCAATCCACAACAGAAGCTTTAGAGATAGTCGTTCTGAAATGCATGTGATTAATTGCTGATTGTAATTTGAAATTTGCAGCTGCCACAGTAGATGAAGTTTTTGTTCAAATAGAATAGAAGACTGTAGAGAGCTTTTAAGAACTTCAATAGTGTGGCTTTGTTCTTCGATCCAAATTAGCACTGAAAATAGCCAAAACAAGTAGACTGAAAATAACCAAACAGATCTAATAATCTGAAATCAATCAGCATACAATGTAATGGTACCCCCAAAAAAGCTCGGCTCTATTCGGGTGTCATCGTTTCGGCTCGCACCGTTCGTTCGTCGTCGCCGACCCAACCCCGGACATAAAACGTAAATAAAAATATAAATATTTCGACGGATATCAGCAGCACGTGCGCCGGCGCCGCTGTAGTTTAACATTCAACTCCTGCGCATTGTTTGTTTTCACACTCGATAGCCTGCTGGATCGCGTGAGCGTTTTATTGAGTGATCTTTATGATGGAATGTCGTTTGTGATGTAACCGATTCTCAAGGCTGTTTGGCATACACCACTTTATTAACGTAAGTGAGGATGCATGCAATGAATAGTTTTGCACGTGTAAATTGACTGGTTCCTGGAGATAGAGTGCGTGCTGAAGTTGGCCAATTAAAATACATTCATCATTCATGGATCAGCTGATGTAATTGTTTGCAAATACAAGCGGAACGTGTATGGATAGTAATAGTGACGAAGGTTCAATGTCAATTTCTTTATGCTGGGAATGTTCTATCCAGAACTGAGTTAGTAAAGTCTGTTTGTTTTGAAAGAGAACTCTCTCTCCTTAAAGTTTTTCTTGGTATTAGATATTATTAGGTATTTTTGTATTGGCAGATAGGTACTGAGATAATTTATCAGCAACGCAAATTTATTCAGGTCTCAGGATAACATTTATTGCCAAGGCTGCGGAATTGTTTGAAAGAATTACAATGGCCTTAAAATGCATCGGGCAACAGAAGGAATAAAGATGGATTTTTGTCAGTAAAAATCTGACACCCCTATCGCTCCATCTAGAGTTGATGGGCTTATTTGCTGGTTTCTCACCGGAATAAAAAAGGATAGCATTCATAAACGTCCATACCGTACCATACCGGTTGCTTCTCATTGCATCATCTCCTAAAATGAATCTATAGCATGTAGTGAATCCTGCTTCAGCCATGCAAATTTCTAAGACTCCCATCGGGCAGAAATAGCAAACCATAAGGATGACAACAACAAAAACGTTTTACAAATCTGTATCAGATATCATAGGAACCGGCATTCCGTTACCAATTCAGGTAGAAAATTATACAGTGAAACAGCAAATATGCGTTATAAGAAGCAGTTGCTTTTTCCATGCTAACACCATTTAGGTACATAGAAACTTGTACCAACCCACTCTTATTTGAATGTGTTTTACATACACTAGGCTGATATCAGGAACACCAATGGAACAGGAATAAAGTAGATAGGTGTCTTCAGGCCTCGTACAATGGGACGCTGCCTCCCAGATAATTTTCTATAGGACCACCTAGTTTATAGCCTTAATATTCTATAGGTAACTTGCCTTTGTATACCATGAAAATTAATATTAGTTTCCTTATTCTAATTTCCGAGATTTATTCGTATCGCGCCTACAATTTATTTGGATTGAATGAATAAGTAGATTTATTCGAATTGATTATGTTAGACCATTGTCTGTTGGCTTGTTCCCTCGACATTCAATTGTTTGGTTTTTGGTTATTTATTGTTTAGTTGGCGTAGAGAAATTAATTTTGGTTTGTGTACAGAATTGTTAATGTATGTTGTTAATAAATTCATGCGGTTGAACGGGCTTCTATTGAATTTCCTAACTTACACATTCCTGCATATAAAAGTAATTGATGACTCGATTGGTGCAGTTAGTCAAAGACTTTCCCAGATAAACTTTACCCATAATGTTGTTGGGTTATTTATTGACTTTGGTGGTGGCATTCTTTTGAAAAACAACTGCAGATCGTTGGTTAGTATCTGATAATAAAGTTAGGTTGTTACTAATAATGACTTAGATGGGGAGAGAGTTTTAGAATAAATAACGACCCATAATTTAGGTACAATTATTTAGTTTTAAAAGGTTTTGGTTAGAGCTAGGAATAATTGATCAAAACTCCACCTGAAATTAATTTAAAAAATTAGAATTTCAAATAATGATTATTTTATTTAGGTATCTACTAGCTTCTGCCAGTTGATTCGCCTGCGTGAAAATAGAAAGCTATCTTATGAGCACATACTCCTGTTACCTATAGAAGTGAAATAGCGTTTTTTCCAGGCTACAGTCTATCGGTGTAGGTACTAAACTTTCTACCGTTTGAGCTTGAAGGCGTAATAAAGATACCTGCATAAAAATTAACCTCTAAGTATATGTATTACTTAATTCATGAATCCCCAAGCGACCACCGGTGGCCGCGCATCTATTGTCTTACTATTGTGTTTCTAATTGACGGTATCTGAAGGGTTAACTGCGATTTACATCTATAGTAAGTAAATACCTAATGTTTCAAATATAATCATGTTGTTCTTGTATGTACCTATAGTATGTAGGTAGAAATTGAATGCAGAGAGCGAACGCCGGTTTGCTCTCTGTGTCTCTAATTGTTTGAAGCTCTGTCTTTACAGACTAACAAGGTGAATAGAAAAAAGATTTAGAGAATGTGATGAGGATATCTTTATATTTAAAATAAAGTCTTTTTAATTATAGCTAATCTATAGTTACCATAATAGGTAACGCCTAAAATAAGCAAAAAGTTAATTCAAAACTCCCAAAAAGAAAGCTTTTATATTCTTTGTTACAATAAGTAAGTACCGACTAGTGACTAGAAAGTAGAAGGTGGAGGAACCTACGAAACGGAACAAAAAAGACGGTCGGGCGCTCGGGACAAGGCAGTCGGCGCCGGTCGCATCGTCGGCTGAAAATACCCACACCCACCCTTCATGGAGCCGGCTTACATGGCGGTGAATACTTCCAGATTTTTACTGAATGATTTGTTAGAACTAGGCACCTATTTGAAGCAGAAAATGTAGGGGAAATAAGGCAATTAAATTCTAGTGGAGTGATCAAGAGGAATACCGGGGTTTTGTATTTTCAATAAAAAATACAGTGTTACTTATGTTTCAGTAGGTAGTTTAGTAATATAATATACACCACTATTTTTTAATCAGTACAAAAAGAAATGGGGTTCTATCCGTATCAAGTTCTGTAGTCAAAGGTAAAAAAAAACGAAAAATTGACCACAAAAATTTGTCATAATTGGTAAATTCATAATTGAATCAATTGTTCATAATCTGTAAAATATTTCCATAAATTGAGTTACATTTTGATAAATTTGCTGTTTATGAATATTATTTATTGAGACTTTACTTAAATAATAATAAGACCTTTTTAATAAGGCTTTTAAATATTAAATGTATAAAATTACAGTGTTACCTAGCTAGTTTTCTGTAGGTAGTATAATAATTTATTAAGTAGGTATACCATAAGATATTTAAAACCAATAAATTGTGGGAAGAAGATAAGTTAACATTATTAACCAATTTCTTTTTGTCCCTGGGTAACTTTCAACAGAAATTAATTGATTTAGAAGGAGAAACATTAAATATTGCATCAAATCAATATTTAATTTGTAAAAAAATAACCTTCGTAAGTTTGTCTACGAGAATTTTTTGACCGAACCGAAAATCATTCAAAATATTCTATTCATAAGTACAAATAATATGTACCTATATTGCAACAAATTAATATTTAATTTATAAAAATAAATTAAAAGCTAACGTATGTTTGAAAGTTTGGAAATCCTTGAAACATTACATTTAGTTCAACACACAAATCAACACGACACAAACATAAATCTATTACACCAATCGTCCATCCAACAGATAAGAAATCTAAACCACAACCAATATTTGAACACCATATTTTTAATTTCTATCCTCCGCTCCGTATGGCTTACACACAAGACGCGCGTTCCCAATCACTTGCGACAAAAAAGTCGGCCATTTTGTCTACGTGTGAGCCGACCCGACCCCACCCGCCACGGTGGAGGGGGGCGCTGTACAAAGACTTCCTATAAGTTGATACACGCGCCGCACAAAAATAACCCGTATTGTTAGGTAGTAAGGGTTAAAGTAAGTGTCTGTTTGTATAAGATAGGGTAGTATACGGGCTGTTTATGTAGCCAAAACTGCCGCTTCATACAGCGACGGCGTCACAGCCATCACTTTCATTATTATTGGGCGATTCACGGCGTTTACCCGGCACTCGCCGAGAATCTCTGTTCCGTTGTTCAATTAAAATCTAGGCGATTGTTATTTTGATTGTTTCCGTTTTTGATGTAGGTATGGTGTTTTATTTTTTGCTTGCTATTGCGTGTACGCCTGGGAATTTTGCAGGTTTTGTTGGAGTTTTGTTTGGATTGGTGATGAAAATGTGTAGTACCTACCCATATGTCGCAAAGGTATCGATTATTATAACTTCGATCTATTATTCTAATCCAAAACTCGACGTCCCTGTTCACTTTTACGTTTAAAATCGTATTCTATAAGTAATTTTCTTTTCATTATTTTACCAACAAAATTGATGCGGCCATATATTTTACACATGTTGTCCTCTAGTGCCACCGCATTACGATCGAAACTTACAGCGGCCCGTTCCGCAGACCCCATTTTGGTTTTTGGCGAAAGCCAAACATTTGGTCCATTTACACTCTTAATAGCCCATCCTTATTAAATTTATACTGGACACTGTTAAAATTTCAGTTGTTTAATTACACGGAATTTTGGCCCAGGGAAACCGTAATGGGCGCAGTGTGCGGACGCAGCAAAATTAGGTGGTTAGACTAACAGGGTATATCATTCTGTGTTTAGGACGAGTTATATTGTTCAAAATGTACTTAATAATAGCAAGCGACGATCAGCTGATGTTCTCGGGACATCTGTTTAATCAAAGAACTACGAACATATACTACAGTCTCGAAATACAGACATGCCTAACTGTTATAACTCCATTCTTATCCCTCAAACGGCTGATAACCCTTGTTGAGACATTCAGCGTTTTATGTTATGAGTGCGTCGTAAAATAAAAGTGCATCAGCGGGCCTCCCGTTTGCATTGTCCGCGATTAAAAACCGTCCGACTACAGAACTGTGTAGTTCGACTCACCCACCGCATTCAAACTCGCCTCTTTAATATAGCCGCTTTACCAGGGTTCCTTTACGATTATTTAGTCGTAAAAATCAAAGTTATAGGCTATTTACACCCGTAACTGTATGTTAATCTGTGTTTTACGAGTGTGCGGCGGCTTATTATTTAATCGTTAATCACTTAACACTTGAGGTTCGTGTATGGCCGGTTTTATACCCCGTAATCTTGATTCTTGAAGAGATTACTCTACATTGTACTGGATTTATTTCGTGTCAGCTATTTTTAAACGCCTAGAGGAATTTATCGCGGGCCTAAGTGGCGAGTTCGCTATGATTCATACTACGGTTACGCTCTTGGATTAAATTAAGCATGCAAATGTTATTTGGGTTATGATACGAGTAATGCTGGCCGTCTGTCTATTGTTTCACATATAGAGACACGTTTTTGATTGACTGCTAGAATGACAATTTGGATTAGAAAAGGATTTGGATTGTATGCAAATTTTTGTCTGGGTTTTGTTTTCGGGTACGCACTATGCGCTAGACAATGTTTGATTTGGAAAGGAGGAAATTGTCTATTCATTATTGTGTCAAGCATAGCTACAATATGTGATAAATAACTTACTGTTCAATGAGTACATGATAGTGTTTTGGGGTATTAGTAGGTACCTAGTGTGCGTAGCCTAGCCTCATGAAGAACTTTACACATCAAATTATTCGCCAACTCAAATACTATAGCGCATAAAATTATATGCATCTTTATTCCCAGAATTTTCAAATCAATTCCACATTCTGGTGAATTTTGCATGGCGTTGGTAATCCCGTCATTAAGTCTCTATATATATAATTGATTTTCAACGAGAAACATCTGGGTTTTCGCTATGCCTTTATTAACCTTAATAAAAATAGTTTAATAATGACCCGTAATTTATTAGTTTATCGTGTTAATTATTTATGAAAATATTTAAATTTATCAGTTATTATACAGATTATGTAATAACTGATCAATATAATTAATTATTATCAAATGTGCTGAGAATGAGCATGTATGTGCAAAGTTACAGATATGAAGATACTGAAACTTGCATTAAGAGTTATGCAAGACAGGATAATCTCTAAAACGCTTTAACTGTAGGCAATTTTATTAAGATACAGAGGTGGCAGAAATCAACCGACATTGTTCCCATAATTTGCGCAGTGGAATCTCATTGGAACAGAGACATTAAACACGGGTGTCAGGACCTCAGACAATATTCTACACATCGTTCAGTGTCTTATAAATCTACTTATGTTCCAACACACAAAACAGCCTACTACACAACCCATCCCGATGTAATCTGAACCTTATACCATTCCATAAACGGTTCCGTTTACTGGAGTAAGTTCTGTTACATATTTGAATGTGTTCGAACAATGTTTTAAATGTCTTTGAATTAACTGCGCGTACGCAACTGATTGCATCGCAATTTGCGTTGTTATTTCTCGAAGGGAGAGTGAATTATTGATAGTACGTTTATATTTTTTGATTAGGTACGTGTTTAATATTTTACTGTCTCTTTTTAATGTTATAAATCTTGAATTGTTTTGCTAATTGACGGGCGGAGAAAAATATCTAGACACGCCATATTTTTTTTCTTGAAAGTAATACCTATCTAAAAGATACACTTGTCTCATTAAGATATTTTCACTTGTAGTTATCATTTGTCAAGACAGAGCTATTTATAAGGTTTTTAAAACCCAGAGGGTTATTTATTAATATAATTAACCAATTTTATCAGCGGAATAACTAGATAATGAAATGAAAATTTAAAAACCGTTTATAGATATCAGCAAGTTTATCAGGTCGTCAGGTAGACCGTAAGGACCTACAATCTACATACAGCATAATAAATGAACGATAATTCGCTACCTAGTAAATGATAAATAAATTGACTGCACATTTAATTAGGATTGGCACTGGATAGTGGGTTAATTTTCCCTTACATGGAATATGACTTATCTAAATTGATTTGCTAATCAATACGTTTATCCATAAAGATTATGATTATAATTTTAATACGGTCCATTTACTGAATAAATATTTACTTAGGCTAGTTGGTCTAGGTGCAGTAAATTAATATTGATACTTAGGTTATATAAAAGCGTTTCATACACCTCACGACTACTTTGTAGCTACTGCCCATTTAGGTACATTTTATGCGTTATATTTACAGCTATCTTTTGAACTATAGTGAAGAAAATATTCTAGTTTTTTTAATGATTTCTAAGATTCTTCTAAGATAAATATTTTGTAAAAAAAAAAACTGCATTAATTTGCTAGAAAACTAAAATAATATTACAATTCTTGCAAAACCCGACAAATGTATCAAAATCCCTGAATCAAAGTACAAACACCGTTTCTTTTTCGCAGAAAATGTTCCTGAAATACCAAGGAAGTCTAAGCCACTATCAAACCCCATAACTTCTAGCCACGGCAAGGTGTTCTAAACAAAACAGCGGCTCTTAAACTATAGTTCCTACATAGATGCAAGGCACAAGAACAAGGGAAAAGCTCCAGTTTCCGTGTCGCAATACCCTTGGGTCTTGTAGCTTTATCGTAGCTAGTCGTGGAGGAACATCCTTTTACAGCGGTCATAAGTTCTCCGCTCGGCCCAACGAGCCTACTGCCAACCACCATATTGTAGATGCAGCAGGATAAAGGAATGCTCCCATTCTGATTTATACGCCGCTAATTGTCTAGTATTGTGTTTCAAGTTATTTGGCGCAGATTGTTTTGTAGGTAATTTTATCTTTGTACCATATCCGCCTTGTTATTTATTGGCGGATAAATTTGAACCTAAAGGGACTTATTTATCGATTCGAAGTTTCATGTACACAATACTATGAAGAAAATAAAGTCCTTAAAAACGAATGAATTGAATAATTCAATTAAACGTGATACCATATCGAAGCGCTTAATTCGATAAACGGACGCTCCTCACTTTAAGGTTCTCATGTAAATAAAAACGAAAAAAAAAACCAGAGACATACAACATACGAAAAATTCGAATGACGAATCAAAACAAAGTCCTGGCGGTTATTTAAGTAACTGAATAAATCGGCTCGCATTTCGGTCACGTCCCAAGCGAGTCGTGACAGAGTATACATCACGGTGAGATAAAGGCCCTTCGTATCGTTGCCTGTGCCCACTCACGGCTCTGCTTTGAAAAAAAAAACGGAGAATATGCTCTTTAGCACTTAGCGTGATTCAGTACTGTGTTTTGTTGTCCTCTAGGTCTTGGATTTTCTATTGTTATTGGGACTTGAGAAAATAGAGACACTAGCACTGAGACTGAGACCCAATGTAGCAAAAAGAAAAATACAAAGGGTTTTGAACTAAAGTTATTGCTTGCTTAAGATATGTTTTTGGTTGTATTTATAGTTTGACCTGTTTATAAACATATATTTGAACGCATCTATTTAAAAATATGGATCAGCTATACTTTGGCACATAAAATAAAATGTTGATACCTCAGAACTTCCTCTGAACAAGTCCTAGAAGCTTCTGTAAAAACTGTATAAATAAAAATAAAAAATGAAAACTTGTCATTAACACTCAGTCCATGAACGGATACTATGTGCATTGGTAATTTTTAATATCACAAAATAATACAGTAACCATGCAAAGCGGTTAGTAGCCGTAATAATATATAATGCGACGTTTTGTCCGACGAAATCGTTTCAATAATTACCAGCACAGAACATAAAAGAGCACCCAAGAAGAAAAAAGTTTTCACACAAATACACGTTTGTAGAGACAGCATAAATTACACAAGTATGTCTATTTATAACTATTTACATATCGACTTAAAACACGTCACGGAATGTGTGTTTTTTCTTTGGAAATCCTATAAATCTTCGGCCAATCAATATTCATGAGTAATGCTGATGTAAAACATGTGACTCCTGTATTAAAATACCATTGAAATGTTGGTAGTTGGAAAATCAATTTGAATGGAAGCTGACAATTTGATTAACCGATTTCTGAAGTGAAGAATAGGAAGACTTTACTTATTTGAACTAGATATAGTGTTTAAATTATACAAAATTTAACACGAAATATCTGTCATAGATAACCTTTAAAGGATCTTTTTAACTTTGACCTATTGACTGACTACAAATGGCGGTAAGGACATGTTTTCTGCATTAGCCGCTGATGCAATAAACCTTATTAACACCTAAACGTTAGAAGCTAGACATGACAACTCACGATTTACCTAAGGTCGAGAATCAGATACCACAATCCAGCAAATTGCATGGTAGAAACATACACCTCATACAAACTATACAGCCAATTATCGCACCCAATAACGCTAACTATTCTTGCGCAACCATCAATCATGCACGCACACGATCAGATATTTGCACCACAAAATAAACAAGACTAGGCAAAAAGGGGCTCAGCAAACAAGAATAAGTTGGCAATAATTTATTCAAGAGTGAGTTATGTAGTATTAAGTTTATGTGGGCGGAGGGGGAGCGGGGGCCGCTATCTCCTGGCAGACACGAGGACCTGACTTATGGAGGGACTGACTAAAGACCTCTACTAAGGGTTGACTGAAGATTTATATTGGGTGTTATTTACGTGTGTGATATGATTGGAAGAATACCGGTTAGTGGTACCACACACACATAAGGATGAAATGTGATAGTGATTTCGTTGCTGAATTTAAGTTGTAGGTTTCTCGGATAGATTTTATCAAATAGAGAAATTGTATTTTTAGAGTCCCTATGTCAGGACGCATAATTAAAATTATATTCTCATTTGATACTCAATAATTGAAACATTTGTTGCAATATGTTTAAAAGAGTAAAGATGCTAACACGTGTGCCACACAGTCCGATCCGGGCGCTTCGGTTTTATTTGGAAACTAGACTATTAGAGCTACACTTGATACACACCACGCGTCAGGGGTGTTACATGTGTGCGTCGGTCTGATGTAGTTCTAGCTTAACTGTGGCCCTGGAATGCAAAGGCATGTAAATGAAGGAATACAGATCAATTATAGCCAGTAGCTAAAAGTTTGACATGCGCTCTTGCTTCATCCGGAGCGGAATTTGATGATTTCCCACTTCAGTCAAAACACTCAAGAATTGACTGACGAAACACTAATGGAAAATTCTGAAAGATTGTGACGACAGTATTATTTATATAAAAATACTTTAAAAATAAACATTTTCGGAGAACCAAGGTTGTAGACATAGCACGAAAAATCGCCAAACTTAAGGGGCAATGGGCAGGGCACAATGGGATGGATGCGATACGCACAGGACCGTTCATTGTGGCGACACTTGGGTGAGGCCTATGTCCAACAGAGGACGTCTATCGGCTGAAATGATGATGATGATACATTTTCGTACTGTAAAAATCAACTTATAAAACCAAGGAACGACAATCCTTCGTGTTACCATAGTAACGCAGTTGCTAAATGCGGCTGATTCTCAAACTTTCATTGGAATGCAGATGTTCGCTTCTTTGATTTAGCTTCTCCACTTCGCTTGTTGGATAATTCATGCTCAATGAATAAATGAACAAGCTGCGAGGTACAAAAACTGTTGGAAAAACTGTGTGAATTTGTAGGTGAGATTGTTATTTTTTATACTGTGACACGTAAATTAATTTCTTGTTTTTGTTGAGTTATTGGTGAAGGATGAAAGATCTATGAGCGTGGCAAGTAGCAACCGTTTATCAACAACTGCTGTGGTTTGTAGTTTGTTGGGAAATAAACAGATTCCATTCGAAGGTAATCATTAGCTGGATTAGTTGGTGCTAAAAAAAAATTGAAATTAAAAAAAAAAACAGAGGTCAAGAGTAGGTTGAAAAAATTGCATGGACAAACGGAATAGTAATTAATCATTTAATTAGAATAAAAAATATTTACGGTAAAGAATAAGTAAGTAATACTAGGTGTTAAAAATAGTTTTCTTTTTCAGGTAACTGCATGGGCCATTTATCCATATTACAAAGATAAAATTCCAGACAAGTATTTAGGTAAAATAAAAAAGTAATAATTGTGATGCACATTTGGAAACCGCTGTTACCACCCGACATCGCACCCCGAGCCTAGCAAATACCACGGTACACAACTAGTAAAGAAAGCCAGACTTATGGCACGACAGGACGGAGAATCGGATCTTAGAGGAAAACCCCTCTCAATCTAGTACATCTGCGCGATGACGTCAGGTGGAAGGGATAGCGTCACGAGAACGGAGCAGTGCCGGGCGGCACTTCACTTTTGCGTTGGCGCTCGGACGAGACGGTTGCATGGTGGTGCTCTCAAGTGCTATTTGTAATATTGGTGACCGTTAATTTTGATTTCGGTTAATTGTTCTAATTCCGTTACTTTTAATTCCGATTTAGGTTATTTTGTGATTTTGTCATGTTAAAATTATTTGAATAATTAAAGAGAGGTTAGGATTGTTAGTGTGTTTCTTTTTAAAAACTTAATTTTATCAGACGTTTGTAAGATCAGAAGTGGGATAGTTTACGCGAATTTGATCGTTCTCCATCCTCTTATTTTAAAACCACGTGGTCGATCAATCTTTTTCTAGTAGTTTAGTGCTTTGTTCTTTTTTGAAAATAGTTGCGGTTAGTAATTATGTCGAGTAGTGATTATTCTGGTGGTGAAACGCCACCCACGCGTCAAAGTAGGAGTCGTGATAGTCGAAAACGTAGGCATGGTTCACATAAACGTCGCGACCGCCGTTCAAAACGACGCGATCCGTTAGATCAGATTTTGCAAAGACTGAATGCACTTGAGGAGCGCCTGCCGGTAACGGCGACTAATTTGACCGCTCCGTCTCGTACTTGCGTCAGAGGCAGCCCCTCATCCGTGGTCTTGGACGTCACCGAGACTGCTGCTGAGGTTGGCGTGGCGACGCCCTCTACGAGCCGGCCTGCGGAAACGCCGCGCGATACAAGCAGCATGGCGGATGGGATTGTCGGTGCACTCTCTTCATTGTTACAAGTAAGACCTAAGCATTACTACATTTCGAATTTCGATCCAAGTGTGAATGATTTTGATGTGTGGTGTGCGGAGGTAGACCGTGGCCGAAACCTGAACGGTTGGGACGATCATGAGTGTTTTGGGCGTATTGGTGGTTGCCTACGTGGTGACGCCAAAACGTGGTTGAACCATTGGGTGACAAGCGATCGCTCGTGGTCGAATTTTAAAGTCGAGTTTCGATCGTTGTGTCCACGGGAAGTCGATATGGCGACTGTGCTGTATGACGTCATGAGTACAACGTCTAACAAGTTCACCACGTATGCAGAGTACGCTCGAATGTCCCTATTGCGGTTAAATATCGTACGAGGGCTTCCGGATGAGCTCAAAACCGCCATAGTAGTTCGTGGCATCTCCGATCCTCAGGTGAAAGCCGCGGCTACCAACGCCAAACTGCAGCCGAAAGATTTGGTCGAATTTTTGTCCGTGTACGTTAAACCTAAGAACACGCAAAGTGCTACCGGTAATCCCATACGCTCATCAGCTGCTGAAACGTCCAATCCTCGTAAACGCGAAGCGTCTAGGAGAGGACAGGTGACATGTTTCTCGTGTGGCAGACACGGTCACAAACAAGCCGATTGTTCAAAAAAATCAAAAGTTGATTCAGCCACTTCTTATTCTAAATCTACCTCCTCTGAGACTCCGAATGTAAAAGATACGAAGTCTAATTCAAAACCAGTGAAAGTGACTTGCACCTATTGTAAGAGAACCGGTCATCTCGTTGATTCGTGCTATTTAAAGCAACGTATGGATTCTAAGTCCAATGATAAAAGTAGTAGCGACGTAAATTTTTGCTCCGCGTCGATTCCGGACGAAGCAACGTGATGACGACGATTATACAAAAACTACCCGTAGATGTTTTAATTGATTCTGGGTCTGATATTTCACTAATTTCTAGATCGGTTTTAAAGCATTTTAGTTTTAATCAATTGCCAACCTATCGTAGATTGCGAGGTATCGGTAGTCAAGATATTGAGTCTACTTCTTTTGTTAAGACAATAATTGAGTTCCCTGAATTATCATTAGAGGCGGATCTTTATGTAGTACCATCAGATTGCATTCAGGCACCTGTCTTGGTAGGGACTGACATTTTAAATCGCGATGGTGTCACCTACATTAGGACGGGTGACTCTCAACGATTGGTGAGAGTTGATCAAGCGTACAATGTGTCGTCTGTGGAGTCGGCTGACCAAGTGAAGACACCCTTAGTTGGTGATGACAAGGAGCTTTTATTATCCTTGATTGACAAGTTTTCTGAAACGTTCACCACTGGCACAGCGACCTCCACAGTAAACACTGGGAGCATGGAGATTAGGCTTAACAGTGACAGTCCGATAAGTTATCGACCGTACAAGCTTTCTGCAGACGAGAAGTTACGCGTCCGCGGCATAATTAGTGATCTTTTGAGTAAGGGCGTCATACGAGAATCCCAATCAAACTATGCAAGTCCTATCATCCTCGTAAAGAAAAAGAGCGGGGAGGATAGGATGTGCGTAGACTACAGGGCCTTAAACGCTGTCACTGTTAAAGAGAGATTTCCATTGCCACTAATCGATGACCACATCGATAAATTAGGCAACTTCAAGTATTTTACCAGTCTTGACATGGCTACTGGCTTTCACCAAGTACCAATGAAAGACGATGCCTCTATTAGTAAAACTGCCTTTGTGACGCCTGAAGGGCATTATGAGTATTTGAAAATGCCCTATGGGCTGGCTAACGCCCCTGTCGTGTATCAGCGCATTATCACAAAGACACTCAAGCATCTTATAGACACTGGCCATGTATTGACCTATATTGATGACGTACTGATCATGTCCAATTCAATCGGGGAAGGCCTAAAGGTATTGCGAGAGGTGTTAAAAACCCTCTCAGCGGCAGGTTTCTCGGTCAATCTGAAGAAATGTACGTTTTTAGATACGGAGGTCGAATACTTAGGACGGCTGATTGGACATGGTCAGGTACGGCCGAGTCCGAGTAAAACTGATGCCCTGGTTAAGTCCCCGAAACCTACAAATGTAAAAGAGGTGCGTCAGTTCTTGGGGCTAGCAGGTTATTTCCGCAGGTACATTGCTGGATATGCCTCAAAGACTGCTTGTATTGCCAAGCTACTGAGAAAAGGTGTGCCTTTTGTTTGGGGACCGGAGCAAGATGTCGCTCGCGACTATATCATTAAGTGCTTAACTGAGGAGCCAGTTTTAGCAATTTTCAATCCCAGTCTGCCCACAGAACTACATACCGATGCTAGTTCGATAGGATTCGGGGCTATTTTGCTTCAGGAACATGAAGGAAGACGTAAGCGAGTTGTCGGGTATTACAGTAAGTCCACCCAGGGAGCGGAATCAAAATATCACAGCTACGAATTAGAGACCTTAGCTGTGGTACGTGCTTTGCAACACTTTCGGCATTATTTGATCGGTATAAAATTTAAGATTGTCACTGATTGCAATTCTTTAAAATTAACTGAACGCAAAAAGGATTTACTGCCTCGTGTGGCTCGCTGGTGGGTTTACATGCAGGATTTTCAGTTTTCTTTGGAGTACCGAAAAGGTTGCAACATGCAGCATGCTGACTTTCTCAGCAGACAGCCTGCTCACGTGTTCCAAATCCAAAATCCACGAAACTGGGCAAAAGTTGCTCAAACTACCGACTTGGAGACTCAGGATCTGATGCAGAAGGTTCGAGAAGGCCAGTTAGATAGCAGTAGATTTTTTATTAAAAATGACTTGCTGTACTATAAGTACACGCCTACTGGTGAAGACTCGCGCCTTCTGTGTTTCATACCGAAAGGGCATAGGCTTAGTCTTTTAAGAGTCTTTCATGACGATCACGATCACATAGGCGCCGATAAGACTGTCGATTTGATATTGCGTCACTTTTGGTTTCCTGGCCTTAGATATTTTGTTAAAAAGTATATTGGCCATTGTATCGTCTGCCTAGCACATAAGAAAGTGCCCCGAGCACCACACCAACCAATCGAGTCTTGGACAAAACCGGACATTCCCTTTTGTGTGTTACATGCCGATGTTCTTGGGCCGTTAACAGAATCCAACGGTTATAAATACATCCTCATAGTTGTGGACTCGTTTTCAAAATTCTGCTTACTGTACGCGTTATACCGGCAAGACGCGGACGAATTGAAAAGAGTGTTTTCCAATGCCGTCTCACTGTTTGGCACTCCGTCAACTATAGTGTGTGACAGAGCTAGGATGTTTGAAAGTGCTGCGTTTCAAGAGTGGGTAACTGAGCTTGGGTCCTCTATACATTTTATCACACCTGAGATGCATCGCGAGAATGGCCAAGTCGAACGGTACTGCCGCACAGTCCTCAACATGCTGCGCATAGAGGTTAACAACAAGGGTGCTTCTTGGTCCAACGTCTTATGGAAAGTGCAGCTCACCCTTAACATCACAAAGCAGGCAACAACTCGCACCTCTGCCCTGCAGCTGCTGACCGGTGTTGAAGGGACCACTCCGGTTCTACGATCGCTGGTCCGAGACATTGCGCTGAGCGACTCTCATCCGAACCGAGAAGCCCTGCAGACTCTGAGGAGACAGAGGGTCTCGGAACTGCTTGCTGCCAACCAGCAACGACAGGACGCCTACGTTAATGAGGGTCGTCGACAGCCCCGTACTTTTTCTGTTGGCAGTTTCGTGTTCGTCAGCAAAGGTTCACAAAGTACCGGCAAACTAGATTCCGGGATGCGTGGTCCGTACAAAGTTGTCCGGGCATTGCCTCATCACCGTTACGAGCTTGAGTTGTTGGCAGGCTCATATGGAAAGAAGACTCAGAGCGCCGCAGAACATATGGTTCAGTGGCGGGGTGAGTGGACCCCGGATACATGCGAGGCATTCTTCGGGACTGGTGAGTGAGCTGTGTTGTCCTGCTGTCCGTGAGTGGCAGCCTGAGTGTCACGCACGTGACCATGTGTGTGTTTACCTGGTACTCTTGTGGGGTAGCCAGAACGTCACGGAGGTGACCCTGTGTGTGTTTACCTGGTACTCTTGTGGGGTAGCCAGAACGTCACGGAGGTGACCTTGTGTGTGTTGTCCTGATACTCCTTGATGCGGAGGTTTATCAGAGGGCCTCGGAAGTGGCTTCTTGATTTGTTGTTATGTGTTGTCCTGGCGGTTGCCAGAGGGCCACTTTCGAGAGCTTCTTGTTTTACTGTTGCACATACTATGTTTGCCGACATCGTCCATGAGTAGAGCTCCTCATTGATGATGCCTTCTTGCTTTGGTTACCCTTTGTAAGGGGATTGCTTGAGTGCACGCTTGCTGTCCGTTTGCAATGAGTATCCAAAGCCAAAATAATACATCACTACAATGTTGTTTTAACATTTCAGAAGAGAATGATGTTGATGAGGAACCATCAAATGAGGATGGACTACAAAGGGACCCTGCTGCAGAAATCCATGCTGACGAGGCCGTTCAGCTGTCAGGAACGGCCGTCTTAGAGGAAAACCCCTCTCAATCTAGTACATCTGCGCGATGACGTCAGGTGGAAGGGATAGCGTCACGAGAACGGAGCAGTGCCGGGCGGCACTTCACTTTTGCGTTGGCGCTCGGACGAGACGGTTGCATGGTGGTGCTCTCAAGTGCTATTTGTAATATTGGTGACCGTTAATTTTGATTTCGGTTAATTGTTCTAATTCCGTTACTTTTAATTCCGATTTAGGTTATTTTGTGATTTTGTCATGTTAAAATTATTTGAATAATTAAAGAGAGGTTAGGATTGTTAGTGTGTTTCTTTTTAAAAACTTAATTTTATCAGACGTTTGTAAGACGGAGATATTATATATAAAGACTAAGTTTGTTTTATTTTTAAATTTAAAGGTTGAAATAACGAGTGAACTTTGTATTTTTGGGAGCGGTCTTGAGTTGTGTTTTTGAGGTAAAAGGCTAAAGTTCATGCAAAGCCATTCAGGCCTTTGAACGTGAAAGGTCAATGGAAAATGAAATCAATCATTTTTGAGGTCATAGTATTTTTGAAGATAATAAATGCTAACATACTTAACGATCTTTTTTTTGCTCAAATGACGACCTGACATGTTTTTTTTTTGAGGTGGATAATAATTGAAAAATTTTGCCTGCTCAGGGTAAAGCAAGAGAGTGTGTCAGACTTTTACTGACTAAAACCCATTTCTGTTCTTTTAGTTCTTTTAGTCTCTGCGTTTCAGAGCCACGGTAACTTCGAACATTCCCGCTGCCTTGGCAGGCATCCCTTTGATTTTTGCTGAGTTCTCTTTGTGTCGCGCGTGGAACTCGCGCTTGGTCTTTACCGGACGGCCGGACTGGGAGCTACCCATTGCTCGTCGTCCCCAAGCCCACGCCTATACAGTGGCCGAGAATTGATCAGCTATATTTATTTCAGGAATTTTCAGAAGCTTGTTTAATAAATCATATTAAAGACCGGGTGACGCAGCGTTGGACGGCCTCCCCAAGGTAGACCGATGACCTGGTGAGGGTCGCGGGAATCCGATAGATGCGAGATGCACAGGATCGTTCGTTGTGGTGACGCTTGGGGGAGGCTTATGTCCAACAGTAGACGTCTTTTGGCTGAAATGATGATGATGATGATGATTATAGAACATAGCTTTTGAAGTGCTTATATCCAACCTAATCTATTATAAAAACACAATTTCTCTTAAAAACTCAAGCAAAACCAAGACTAGTTGCTAGTAAACTAATGTTTATGTGTCTATAGATCCATATTAAATACATTGAACGTTCATTTAGTAATAGGCGTTCGATATAAGTGGGTAGTATTTTTGTTCAAGAGTCGATTCAATTTTGTTGTGAAATGTAATTGAGCACTTATAGCTTCGAGCTTCGACTTCTAAAGTTATGAAAGACTTTTGAGACTTTCATGAACAACTTAGAAATAAGTTTTTTGTGTAAGTACTCTTTTTTGATGCAGCGAACCGACTTCGCTGTAGTTTTTCGTAGGTTTTTTTTCTGGCTAGGCTTTTTGGCAGTTTTGCTCCTATGAAAATAAAAAAATATCCCAAGGGAATATACTCCCGCGTAAAAACCCTATGCCTTATATTAGACATGGCCTGTCAATGTCTTAAAGTTAGCAAAATCATTCAGGCCGTTGAACGTAAAAGAGTTACAAATACACACACAGACACAAAAAATGCCTTTGTATTGTATTACTTGCTACTGCCAACGGCTTCGCCCACTTTAAAGTATGTTTCTCCATACAAATTTTGGGCCCCCTTTTCATCTTTTTAGGGGGTGAATATTGGAAAATCCTCTCTCAGAAACCTTGTGCAAAATTTCACGCTCGTAATCCTTGTAGTTTTCGGCTATGCGTTGATATGTTAGTCAATCACTCCTTTTTATATTGTTTGATTAGATTTATGTATTTCAGCATACCTACTTACTTACTTTCAATGTCTAAGATTTTTCAAAAATTTTAAATTAAATAAATTAAAACTATTATATTTTTAATTTTTCCTTTAACTTGTAGTCTACATATTCTGGGCTCTACCCGGGTTTTCCCTCATGTAGCACAAACCGCAGCAGATGGTGAAGGGTTATTTAATAGTGTTCGAAGGTGGCTGGCTTACAACCTGCCATTATTTATGTGTCCAACAATTAGGATCTTGATATGGAGTTGCTGATATTTATGTTAGAGCTTGCTAATGGAGTTGACGTAAAATATATACGTTTATTCTATAAATTTCCAGATGTTTTTTGGTCTGATACTCATTACTTCCATATCTTCTTCTACTCCAGGAAAGGAAGTCTCAAACTTTGTACATGGGTAGACCATAGTGTACCCATGTACAAAGTTTGAGATTTCCTTTTCCTTTTTCCGGGTTTTTTTATCCCGGGATTATTTATTTATTTACAACTAACTGCTCCCAGCGGCTTCGCCCGCGTGATAGTAGAAAATTATCCCAAGGGAACATACTTTCGGGATAAAAAGTACTTTATGTCCTATTCCAGGACATGGTCTATCCGTGTACCAAGTTTCATCAAAATCGGTTTTGCCATTTAGGCGTGAAGACGTAACAAACAAACAAACAAGCTCACTTTCGCTTTTATAATATTAGTAAGGATTTATTTGTGCAACATTACAGCCTAAACTAATGCGATATACATAAACAAAGAAATAAAAAAAGTGAAACATACATTACCACTAAAATAAAAATATTACCTATGTTTATGTTCCCTTGGGATAAGTTTCCTACTATCACACAAACAAAGTTACTTATAGCAGCAGTTAATTAATAAGATCACGATATTTCTCAGAGATAAGTAGACCTCCACTTCTAATGAAACCAGGCGTGTTCTTAAATAAGGCTACACCCATACCTAAGATAATTAATTAAACATTTATTAGAATTTGAATAACGGATGTATAAATATAAATAATTGACCACACACATTTATCTTTTCTTGAAAAGCCTGTGAAACTTGAAAATGTCTAAGATTTTTTTCAATAAGTAGATAAAATGCTAATTCACAAGTTACAACGGCTATTGGCTTAGTAATGTATAATTAATTAGAATGTTTGCTATCAATAGGCACAAAAAACGTGTTTGGTGGGTCGTTGTTTGAACTGATACAGACATAAATATTGCATCTCTGAATATATCAAACAGACTAGCTGTCTCACGCTGTTTTGCTCGCGTCTTTGGTTACTGTTACTCATTCGTGGGTCTTTGCGTGGTTTTATATAAAAGACTAGCATTTGCCCGTAGCTTTACCCGCATGGGTATACATAAAATATAGCTTATGTCACTCAGGAATAAAGCAGCTTTCTATCGGTAAAAAAATTAGCAATTGGACCAGTATATCCAGAGTTAGGTAGATAGATATTTCTTTATAGTACAGAAAAAATAAAAAAATTACATACGAAACTTAAAATTAATAGGGTGTCACAATAGGCGGTATATTATTGTAGATTATAGCAATTCAATTGGTAGTTTATTTATTTATTTAAACGTAAAGTACAGTTGTGGTAGGTACATAAGCATATTCTGACTGAGGCACTTTGTGGAGAAAATGGTCAGGTTGCTTTTGCCATATCGTTCTCAACACAGCTTGCCTCATACACCCATTTCACTGTATGTGTATTTTTATTTTTTTGTTTGTACACTGTATTAACACTAAATTTAAAATATTTAAAAAAAAAGTGGCCCATACCGTTGTCTTTTTAAAATAAAATTATTATATTATGCTGACCTAACGCAACAAGGCATCTCTGCCACCAACCTTTAAATCCAACCAACCTTTAAAATATGTGTACAAATGTGTGTTCTTTTACTTGATTATTGTACAATAATGTGTTATTATGTAAACAAAACAATAACTTTGGAAAAAAATAAAAAATGCGTTTATTTTATTAATATGACGACTTTTGTACCAAAAACTGGGAAAAAGTAGCTAACCCTACTTTCAATTTCGAATCAACAATAATTCCACGTTAAAACTGTACAAAACTATAGAAAATCAAACAGAGCTTATTTCATAACGAATTCAGTGACATAGGGTGTGTCGAGCTGCGCTCTTTAATTTAGGAGCTATCGTAGTTTTAGTGAACGCGGAGAAATGGCGCGAGTTCGTCCGGGCGCACTGTGACAGTTCCGCGGAGTTGCGCAATAGTTGCCAAACGTATAAGAGGATATAATAAGTTGCTTACTACATGCTAAAATTACAAACTAATGAATACTATGATAAATATCAAATTATTGTAATTAAGAGTAATTAAACCGACAAAAAATCTCTTAAACTGTATTGTATTAAAAATAAATATCCATAGATTGCTAAGCGGATAAACAGACAGACACAGAAAGTGACATTGTTTTAGATCTACTACATAAAGCAGATACGGTAAAGACGAAAATTCCGTTTGAAAATGCTATATTTTTTCTATTTTATTTGCTCGCGATAGGTGTTTGGGCGTTTAAGGTTAAAAGGTTTCTGAATTGATAAATAATTTACACTAATATTAGGTATAAAAAGGTAAAGATTTTTATATATTTTGTTTGTAGGAGGTAATCTCTGAAACTATTGGTCTGATTGCTAAAATTTTTTCACAGATAGAAAGCTACTTTATTCCTGAGTGACATAGGCTATATTTTATTTTATGTATACGGGCAAAGCTGCGGGCAAAGCTGCGGGCAAAAGCTAGTGATAGATAATAAGGTGGCGTCGTGAACTGGCCATTACGTATATAGGTAGGTACCATATTTATAGAAATGAATACGTTACCTTAAAAGGTAAATCACTGTTACTATAAGGTAGGAATTGTTCTCACGACTAGTGGCGACCGTTTGAACTGTACTTAGAAGCTAATAAATAACGCAACAGTTATTTGTACCTTCCATAGAGAATATAGAAGATCGGTTTTATAAAGGAAACGTTGTCTAAGACCATAGGACTATAAAATTTATGAAAGCCATGGAAACGATACATTCACGGCTCTGGGTTTGTTCGGAAGACTTACTGCAAGCTAGAATATTCAAAGTGCAATTGAAGGGACACAGGAGGATTTTAGCCAGTAAGTCGACGTTCCTTCTCATCCCATCTAACGTGGGAGAAATTATTTGATGATTTTCCAGAAAAAAACTAAAGGAAACATGACTAGTTAAAGCAAATAAACTGAATTAACTTGTTTCTCTTACCTTTAACGTAGAACACTTATCTGAGCGCTCACAAACACTAATTAAATTGATCCTAGTTATCGTAATCTTAACTATAAACTCTCACTAATCTTGTTTCACTGGAATTCGTTTATCTCTCATAGATATCTGAAGGCAAGCGTGCACAAGAAGGATTTTTTCCAGACTAACAACAAACTGGCCGAAACACAATAGCCCCAAACGTATATTTAACTTCGATAAAACAAAACAAAAACTTCACTAACAAAACGGTTTAGCCTTTTGTAGAGAACGCGTTCGCGGAACCCTGTTGTTACGTAAAAATAAAAAAATAAAACAACGTATCTGTTAAAAAACCTAACCCTTACAGCGACAAAGAACCATTTTTTGGGCCTTCAAATGGGTTAAATGTGCGACCTTGAAAGGAATTGTAATAAAAATTTATTCTTAGAAAAAAAATTACTAAGACCACCTTTCTCCAATATATTGCGAATAATATCGTAAGAATCCCGCAATGTTTGGCCTTGTTCGCACCGATTTTATTGCACCGTAAACCACTAAAAAGTACCTTGTTAAAGTAACATTGACAATGTACAAAGGTGTTCCGTGCCATTAGGCTTGTTACGAAACAAAGGTACCTAGATAATTACACCTTCGGAGCTTTTTTAGAAGAAAGTCTTTCTCCCATTGTTGTTTTTTGCGTAAAATTGTGCAAAAATTATTAATTGTTATGAATGTTTTGTCACGGGCAATTTAGCAGGTGATGGGGACAATAACAAGATTTTTGTATTCAACAAAGAAAGTTTGATTTTTGTGTTCTGTATTTCAGTTTGTTTCTTACCTTTGCTGTATAAAGTGCGTGAGTGATGTTCAGTAAAAATTAGAAAAAAAAAACGACCGGTGATTTCAGTAAACTTTTTTTTACTTTTAAGTATACATAATTATACCTACCTATTTTTTATTACGTGTAAGTATCAGACTTTTAACTATGATTGTGGTCCCCTTCGCGCTCCGCGGCCATGACAACTCTTCTCTTCAAATAATCCTGCAGTCCATATCAACATACCTAGGTAAGTGATTTCGAACGTCAATTCAAAAATTAATATTCATTTTAACCAACTTCAAAATGGTTCTATGTTCGGCTGAATGAATACAGTAAAAATTAGGATAAAAAAAATACTGGTCGTAAAGTGATTCTTTTTTTTTATCCTATCAATAGAATCATATCATTTTTTACGTGGGTGCTCAGGGCTAAAACGAGACGGAGTATCTGACTTTTAAAAGTAACGTATGTGCTTTCTTTTACCCTTTGTTTTAGAGGGTTACGGTAAATTTATCAAATAAATCTGCAGCCCCAACATTTCCAGGTTAGCATTTTCGAACAACAATCTAAAAATTTATATTCAATCATCGTTATTTAGGCGGACGTATTAGTCTTAGCTACTAGAGCTGCCAGTTCATAAATCACTGGCAATATATAGATAGTAGGTACATTTGCATATCTAGGAACGGGCACGTACTGGCCGGGCCACAAAGCCGCCTAATGGAGCGACAATCGGCGCCACATTTCATAATTATCGCCTATTTTGACTGGACAATATCGGAAGCTTACAGGCCGCTCGTAGTACGGTCGGTAGATTAGATACTGTGTATGACCGTTACTGTTACAATGTGCGTCGTATTTATTTACTTTGGGTTTGTTGTTGCCTGTCAAGGTATCAGGGAATATTGGTTCCCTGTATTTGGGTGAAAATGCAGAAACGAAATTTTTCACCTGTCTTCTCTTAATTGTTATCTTTATGGCTATTTACTTATTCAATACATTAATACTTAATAGGTACTAAATATTTATCGTAAATGATTATAGTTGCACATTTTATTCACAAGCTTATATTTAACTTATTATGTATGTAACAATATTTTTCGGGTGGAATCTTGCAACTCGATTTTGAAGCGATATCTTCAACCGATTGAGCTGAAATGTTGTATATATGTTTAGTTTAAATGACAATGCATGGTTAGCTGTGTGACGTCATTCTAAGTTCAACATGGCCCAACACTCAAGGAAAAATAATTATTTTTAATACACTGTAGGAGTACGTGAGTTATATGGGTTTTGAATGAAAGGACTTGCTGAAAAAAACTCAAAAGAACAAAGATGGTGGACTAAATTATTTTACTTTTCTACAATACCTATGGGTAAAAAATTTGAGAACTTGCTGGGAATACAAATGCTAGTTAAATATTTTTTTTTCTTTTTTTGCTAAAAAGAATACAATATACTTGGCCTTTAACTTTTTTAAACTAACTTTTTAACCCTTCAGATACCGTCAATTAGAGACACAATAGTAAGACAATAGATGCGCGGCCACCGGTGGTCGCTTGGGGATTCATGAATTAAAGCATCAAACTCTTCTACATCAACTAGAACATCACAAACTATCATTATCGCGCGTTTGTTCGACGTATCAGGATCACAATGCCGCTGCCAAATGCGACCGGACTTATGCTACGCCACTTTTAATGCACCATTCTCTGACGCTAATAGACCCTAATGGCTTATGTTGCTAAAATACGGATTGGATGGTAGGTTTCCGGGTTGCTGTGGTACTGTTGTTGATGACCAGATCTTTTTTTGTCATGAGGATATGTAGGGAGTTCCAAAAGGTCAGGTTCAGTCAAAGCAGTTGTTGGTTACGAGACAAGAGAAAATCAACTACAATTTTCTTTTGTTTGATATTCAAGTGTTTTGAAGAAAATATCGTTTTTGGGCACGTGCGTGTTGCCTCGGTTGTCTGCCCCTGCTTCACTGTGACTCCATAGTGGCGTAGTCAAGTCATGACGTCAAAAAATGTATGGTTGGTTGCGTGATCAGGTGAGGAGCATTTGCACGGCTTCGCAAACTGGCAGCATTGTGCCATGGCGCCCCAGTGAGGTACCTACAGGCCTAGGCTTAAAAAGCAACATTATTTGTTATATTAATTAGAGACAGTCAACGGGTGAAGGGTTGAAGGGTAAAATCTACAAGTCCGTGATAAGGCCTGTTATATTGTATGGATCAGAATGTTGGGCTGTGAAAAAGACGGATGAAAAAAGATTGCATGTAGCGGAGATGAGAATGTTAAGATGGATGTGTGGTGTGACGAGAATGGATAAAATGAGAAATGAGTATATTAGGGGAAGTTTGAAAGTGGCGCCGGTGACTGAAAAGTTGAAAGGGAATCGTTTGTCTTGGTATGGTCATGTAAAAAGGAGAGATGAAACGCATTATTGCTAAAAGAGTTATGAATTTACATGTGGATGGATGGAGAGGGAGAGGGAGGCCAAAGAAAAGATGGATGGATTGTGTGAGAAGTGATATGAATGAAAAGGGAGTTAGTGATAGCGTGACGAGCGACAGGACAGAATGGAAGAAAAAACGTGTTGCGCCGACCCCAAATACAACGGGATAAGGGCAGAATGAAGAAGAAGAAGAATTAGAGACAGTCAATTATAATTATTATGAGAAACATTTTTCATTAGATACATGACGTATTCTTACATATTATTAACTCTTCAATCGTGATAATTAGAAACACAATAGAAAGACAATGGGTGCGCGAACGCCGGCGTTCGCTAGTGGTTTACTAAAAACATAGCACCTACAATATGATAGATGTAGTACCTACGCAAAAACTACAAAACATGCAATTTTTACCAATGCATAAAGTAATTCATGACAAAAATTTAAGTGTAATATACACATGCATATTATAGTAGAGGAAATCCAACTAGTGAATTTTTACCAACTGTGCAAAGTTGGAGCGGATCGTTAGTAGGTATCTCTATAGGTAGGTATATAACAAAAACTTTTGTTTTACGGAATCAATTACGTCTAAGTAGCTATTTAAAGATAGTAAAACATGCTCCACATCAATTTAATCGCCTTAATGAAACCCAAATTTCGTTCACAACAGCACTTAGAAGACAAAATATACCTACCCACATAGATATTCAAATATACGCTTCGGCATTTCGGGTCGGCTCATTACACTTAATTGTAGGGTCATTCGCGGACGGCCATTAGGACCTGATGGGTGGTCCCAGGCCAAAATAGCTGCACTAATGTACGGACAAAAAGTTAGGTACCCGTTAGGAAGTATTTAGAGAGTAAAAAATTAAGCTACCCTCGTACTAGGTCGGATAGGCGAAGTGCGTGGTTAAATAATAATTAAGGTTCGTATGTTAGTCTGGTTTTAAGTAATTTTATTGTTTGTAATGGACTGTATAGTGATTGAAGCGGATATTGTCCTGAATTAATATTTTTTGAACAATAAATGCCTTGTACGGATTTTTCCCAACCGTGCTTTGGGTCAGCCACTTTCTGTTATGTGGGGTCAGCCGTTGAGCTCCTTAGTACTCCTGAGTTGCACTGACTGAGGTCCACTCAAAGCTGTGTGATTATTTGCTCAAGAGACCATCTTAGACACTAATCGGCATGGTTTCCATATGGTTTCGCCAGTACAGAGTGATTTCGACTTCTGAGTTTGTTTCGGTGTTTTTTCGTAGGGTTCTCAGCTAGAAAACACCGACTTCTAGTTTGATTTTATTGTATTTTATTTTATTGTTAATGAAGAAATTGACGCATAGAAATAATTGGAAAATAAATATCATTTACTTTACCAGCGACTACATTCGCGAGAGTGCTTTACGTACTTCGAGGGTAGTTTTGAATAACCAACTTTGATTTTAATATTAATTTTTATTAGAATTTATATTTCAAGTTTATTAATCAAATAAATAAAGATCCGCCATACAATCTTTGAAACTCTCTTAATTGTTCTATTGGTGGGTAGTCCTGAAAAAAAAAATGACAACCTTTATTATTTATTGAGCTTTCAGGTGGCCGAGTGGTAACGGCCCGACTTACGACTTGTAGATCGCAGGTTCAAACCCAGCCAGGCGCATTACTTTGTGTAATTTATTTCATCACCACTGCTCTCAAACGGTGAAGGAAAACATCGTGAGAAAACCGGCATGTCCTAGAACCAACAATTTGAAGACTTGTGACATCCACGAACCCGCACTGGGCCCGCGTGGTAGATTACGGCTCATTCCCTCTCCTAAAGAGGAGGCCTGAGTCCCAACAGTGGGAACATTATATGGCCGACTAAGCTAAGCTAAGAGCTTTCAGGTATGTTGTTAAACGGAATGAGATTTTACACACAAACCAATTAAACCTTTTCACCCCTCTAAAGGTTGAATTTTTTGTATTATTATCTACGTTTAAATAGAGTTATGACTACGCCGTACCAAGCAATTCGAAATATGTAATGTAGGTATATTTTCGTTTTTATCAAATCGCCCATATATTTCCAGTATAACATTCCACAGTTTGAAACAATGGTTCATAAACATTTCAACTTATATCAACACTTTAAAAGGAAAACAATTTCTCGCTTACTTTGCGTTCAAGCGACTAGGGAAATATGTGCAGGCATAATAGATACGCCTTAACAGTAAGTCGCTTTAACAGCTTTTGTTTCCGAGAAAATATACATTTTTCATAAACGCCCGAGAGCGGTGTGATGGAAAATTGCCTGTAATACATAAGATACAACGGTCATAATTGTTTGAATTACAATATTAAAGCCTGAATAGCGAACGTGTAGGGAAAATTGATCCCTTTTAGTGCAATTTACAGCGATTTATAAGATATCCTGTTTTGTGTGGTTCCCGTTGGAGCTATTTTTAGTTATTAGGATGAAGCTTGGAGTTTTGAAGGAGTCCTGTCTTAGGCGTTTTGAAACTTATTCAATATTAATTTATTCGGTCAATATGGGTGACGTATTTTCTTTTTGCATTTTTGAAATAAAAATTGCTTTAGGTGCGCTGAGCACTTTTGTTTTATTGGTATTTACTGTCACTGAGCCGTCACGTTCGGCTATGTAACGCTCATTCGGGTATGTTCGGCTCGAGTCGGGCGGCGACTTTATCCGAATGATTAGGATTTCGTATTAACAACCTTGCCTTTTTTATTACTGATAGGCTTGCGCTTGATCACTATCTCACCTGATGGTAAGTGATGATGAAGTCGACGGTAGAGCACGCTTGCATAGAAGTAACTTATTTACTCTTGACCTAAAGACCCTTAAGCTGTAACTACTGGGAAACAGTCTCGGGTAGGAAATTCCGCTCCTTAGTATTACCCCAAAATAGCTAGGTACAGAAGACAATCTCATGTATGTACTTCACTTTTTATGCCGACGCTCGATGGACGCACACCAATGAGCGTTTGAACCGGAACTGTTCGACGAGTGGGCCGAGACACTACCGAGATATCGTGTCCGTGAGCGGTGTCTATGTGTGCGTTGCTCGAGCGCGCTTTGTATGTAGATTGACTTCTGTACCTATATATTTTGTTCCTTTTAAAGTTTAGAGCACACAACAATATTTTAAGCTCTTTTACAGTTCTAAAAGCTTCTTTGTTTAATTTGTAATTAATTTAAGACTGAATTAATTTAAAACTCAATTTATGTATTATTTTAATTTTAAAACAAATGAGTATAATAAATCTTGCGACTAATGGTCATGCACTTACATCGCGTGCCTACAGATGGCAGCCTTATGGGTTTAGGTAAGCAAAGTGCAGTTATTATGGGCATGCAAACATTGCAAACAGTTTGGTTCATGCAATCGTAACAAGCTACATGTGTAAGAGTAATCATATTGTACCTAATATATTTATGTTAAGAAATTAGCTCAAGACTCAAAATAGGTCTTAAAATTGGTTAAGAAAGCAATTTTTTTTTTAAATTTCTAATTATTGTAATTGTAATGTTTTATTTGAATTTAATTGTTTTATGTAATGTATATGGATTATGTCTGAGATAAAGATATTGAATTAAATTGAATTGACATCGCCGCTTTCGATCAGGTGAGATAGTGGTGAAACACGAGCTAACCAATAATAAAAAAAAAAACTCGACAAGTATATTTGATTGATCAGCCTGCATAAAGATAAGGTTGCGTTTTTCATACAATTTCCATATTATTTTTAATGCGAAAACCGAATATAATTTGTTCAGAATCAGTAATTGAATGGATTCCAATATTTTTTGCACCATATTATATTTTTTTCCTTTAATATTTATTATGGTCACAAGTTGGACACCACCGACATTAGGTACAACACAGGTCACGGCAGGTTGTAGGAGACATAAGACACTACCGCACAGCTGGATATGAGAGTAAAGGAACCCGTCAGTCACCCGGGTGGCCCGGTGATCATGTATTTGTGCGATCAACCTGGCAACATAACAAGCTTATAACTAAGATTTTTTACATAAAACGTGCTTCAGATTTCGCATATACTAAAAGTAATGTTTTATAGGTACCTATCAGTCAAGGTGCCTTCACGAGACATGACCACTTGACCAGCCCACAGCCACTTTAGACCGTCCTTAACAAGCTCGAATTTGTTCGTCAAGTCCAATTACTACCAAGAACACGGAATATAGCAAACTGCTACAGTATTAAATGGCATGAGTGTAAGGAAAATACATATTAATTCCGTGTTAAGAATTACTTAGTAACTAATATTGATAATTTTGTAGAAGCTCACGTTGTTAATCAGGCACACACAGATAGTGTTCGGTTCGTGAAATAATATCGTTCGCGTGCGCACGAATAGTATCATAGCGATACATCCGCGAACGCGCTTTAATCTATTGTTGTGTTGCTGAAACCAATCGGGAGTTTATTTACAAACGCATGAGGCGAAATTAAAACCTGCCACGGTATCACAATTGGCAATAACCAATCTCTTATCCGCACATATCTCTATAGACCTTTTAACATAAACGAAGCGCGGCCGCGGGCGGCGAACTAATCTCCATAACTTTAATCCTTTAACCCTCGCAGTGCCAGGAATCCAATCAAACAGTACAAGCACCCCCGCCCCCTCCGCGCACCCCGCAGTCCCGCACCCCCCGCGCGGCCCTCCTCGCCCCTGCCGCGTCTCGCCTACGCAGCCTGTCCCGAGTAATTATCAAAGCTTTAATGACGTCATAAATCGAGTGTATAATCTAATCTGGAAAAGCCCCGGGCTCCAGCGCGCGGCTTAATGGTGTGAAAGCTACCTTATCTCCCGCCATGTGTGAATAGAGCTTTATACGCGGCCGCCTGAAAGCTCGCGCCGGGAAACTTTGGAAAAATATGTCGTAGAACATTCCAGATAAGAATGTGGGACGTGGAACGCTTTCAAGTTTAATAGAAAATCGAACATTATCGTAAAGGAGATGTCTTTGCTAACAAATTCTTTGGAAGTGTATCTTGTACAGTGTGTAGTAGTTAAGTACGGGCGGTAAGAGGATTATAACGCTACGCACACACTACCGTACGACATGACAACACTATCAATTTTACTGTTTGGTGGTGAGAATCAAAGTCGTTGAACAATTAAGATATAGCGTTTTAGAAGAGAAAAATTCTGTTAGAAATGTCGAAAATATGGCTGTTATAACTGTCTCGATTTTATCGGAAACAATGAAACACTCATAAAGCAACAAATTGCGCTAATCTAATTATAAATTCATCACGATTTTGAAATAAGTTTTAATTAACTTTCCTTTTCGTAACGAGGTTTTTTCAGAAAGCAAACTTTTTGTAAAGTTTTTATTGTTTTGAAAGTCCCGAATTAAATGTTAAACGATTTAGTTTAACACTTCCTAACGATATATCCTCTCGGTGTTGCATCGCGATTTCATAGTCAAAGGTCAATCTCTCTGTATCAAATCGTTGATTGCACATAATGGTCGGGGCCAGACTGTGAGTGCCGCCGGTGTTCCGACACTATTATTGAATTACACGCCAAATTCAATCTAACGCCTTTGTAAGGTTGAATTATAAAACTGCGTACACTTTTATAGCCTTCGATTCGACACAGAACCACAGACTAGCCATAAACGCTTGACTCAAGTCAACCTACTGCGAGATTCTCAATTTAAATGTCATGATTTTTTTGTCTCTCACGTTCTACCGAATGGGAATCTCCGGTACGATTTGTTTAATACCGTTTATGCGACGATTCGATTTTAACTACCCATCGATTGCGGTGAATCGATTTGTTGTCTCTCACGTTTTTGTTTCGTTAACCTTTCGTGTAATTGATTTATTATCTGTAATAGTTTTTATATCTGATTTTTTAAATCGATTTCTGTGGCAGATCACGGATTTTTAATCGGAATTTTTGTGAAATTTTTGGTCAGTTGAAATGAATCAAGTAAAATCTTTCTTTTAATACGTCGTGCACGTTTTTTTCCATAGCTTCAGGGCAAACATGAAATTGCTTCTTGAAAAGAAATCGGTGTACAAAAAATTATAAGCTGCGAAATAACGATAAAAGTTAATGAGTGCCGTTGGTATAATTTTATTTGTTCGACGGCTTTTCCACTATCAACCGCATACGCCTTAATAATCTATGCTCATAAGCACACCATACGGCCATTATCCTAAAATTCGTCTCTCGCAGAGATCCCCCGCCTCGCTACTTAATGAACGAATAAATAAATTGAGCCCTTCTTGTAAACAGCTAACGTGATACTCTTAAGGGCCCCACTGTACGGGGTAAGTGGATTTCTGTGTTGTACCGAATCTGTATGTACTATGTGTGTACATAACGTGGGCTCTGCGAAATTGCTTGCTGCGAAATTTCGAGTTTTATTCCGATACACATTGCGCTATATCTTCTGAACGAGAACGCTTCTTTTACTGAGTATCGACGGGAAAGTTCAATGGATTACAAAATAAATGGTAAATCATGCTTCGTGTCTACAAAGCCGTTGTCGTATGCTAGGTTTGGGCATAAATCTATTCATGTTTGGGCATGGTGCGTGCAGTATTGGAGGGAAATAACTAATAAGTCAGGTAAAGGAATTAACGGTGGGGAAAATGAGCCCGCTCCTGCGTACCGCGGTTGTTAAATTTAGTCAAATTATTTATTAAACAATCATAAATATATCTGATGTTATGTTGATAAGGGTTTTTAATCGGTTCATGTTTTAGTATAATGTTTAATGAGTGCGGAAGGTCGGGTTTGAAATAAATGTGAGGGATGTTGAAAAATGCGTATAGCATGTGTAATTTATATGAAATGCATGTCGGTAGAGGCACGCAGTGAAATAGTTTTTGGGGGAAACGCATTTAATTAGCTACGTTAAAAGCATGTTGGCAACATTTTTTACTTTACTACTTGTACTAAAGTTGTAAAGTAAAAAATTTTTAATATAAAGTCCTACATACTCACATAAATAACTACAACATTTCAACTAGCCAAAAGAAATTAACAAACCGCACACAATCATCGGCTATCCGATAACCGTCTGGACTGACCCCGAGTGGTCGACGGCGCGTTAGTGTTTCACGCGTTCCACAAAGAGATTTCAGCAAAACCATAGGGGTCCAGCAATGCTGAAGACTTCTGGGGCCAAGAGTCTACTTCTGAAAGGAAGACTCAGCCGTGGTATGAAAGGCAACGAAGGAACAGGAATAAAAAAAGAAACACAGGTGCGGTTTCAGGCAGTAAAAGTCTTACACGCCGTCTTACTCCGCCCTAGAGTAAGAGAAGTCATTGGATGAGTTCTCACCTTAAAAAAAACCCTATAATACAAAAACCATTAAATTAATTACCCACAACATCGACAACACGACTTAAACAGCATTTCACCTCCAAAAACGCTTATCCGTTCCAACGTTCTGCCGGCCATACATTACAGTGAGTTATTATTTTGTACGTCGTATTTAATATCGTAGGCCACAAATAACTGCGATATCGCACACCGTGTTGACTTACCTTAAAACGTTGAGAAACAAAGTGTTGTTCAAGGCTGGGCAGTGGTTATATTCGTCTCCCATTTGCTGGTTCTGTGTTCAATGTTTTGACATTGACTTTGCTCATCTGCTGTTGAGTGAGCATGGCCTTACTCATATTTAGGATTCCTTTTTATTTTTGACACTGTACTGAAAGGCCATTGGGGCCGAAAGGTTCTGGAGTGGCGACTGCGTACCAGAAGTCGCAGCGTCGGAAGGCCTCTTGCAAGGTGGACCGATGACCTGGGGAAGTTTGCGGGATCGATCATTGTGGCGACACTTGGGGAAGGCCTTTGTCCAACAGTGGACGTCCATGGACTGAAATGATGATGATGATGATGATGAATGAAATGCCAGTGACGGGTAGTCAGCGCCCAAAAAGCCTGATAACCAGGCTTGTCAACGAGCTTTGGCTTCGCCTTACCCAGTTACTGAAAATGGTCAGGCAGCAGCTAGTTGCTCCATGATAATCACTAATATTCCGCTGCCTCTGGATAGACAGGAAGCCGATTGGATTGTTGAGTGGAACTATTTCAGCAGTACACACCATTTACATTCCTCTTGATCAATATGCATATTTAAAACTTAGAAGAGCATAAGGGTGAAAAATTTCAAACAACTTCTCCCGCTTTGGGTGGAGCGAGAGAGTGTCAGTCTAAAATGGACCCTTGTTTCTTCAAGTGACAACCTTCAAGGCCGCGTTGAATCTTTCGAAAAATACTGCTGTAACCCTGGCAGACATCAGCAGGTTCCGTCAAGCTTTTAGATTGACTAGCATAGAAATTTGAAAGTCTAACATTAATTTATCTTCGCAGCAAACGAACCAGTACAATATAGTATACCTAGGCAGGTATAGCCACACATTTCACATGGACATATTATTAAACAGGACTACAGGACCTAGTCACAAGTTTTATAATGCGTTCCAAACATAATACAGCTAATTTAGGACGACAGAAAAACATCACGATGCCTCTAAGAATTTCTTTCATCGATAAAAACCCGGACTCATGCCGGAAACATGCAATCATTCTGATTGTCTGTCAGATTATACCCGTTTCACCGTTATAGTATTTTAATTTCATAATCAAAGCTGTAGATTTTTAGTTAATCGTTAAAATGCTTAGGATTAAATTAAAAACAGCAGATGATAGGTGACTCGCCTCTAGCGCGTGGGCCGCTGAAATCAAGCCCCCGTGGCTTAAATTCACTCAGTCGCGTCATAGCTGTGCGAGTTTCGGTTCCTGTAGTCGTGCACAAAGTCCAGGTTTTCTGATGCGATGTTAGCGCGTAACATACGTAGCATAATAGCATAATCAGCCTTTTTAATGTTCCCACTGCTGGGACTCAAGCCTCCTCTCCAGGAGAGGGAATGGGCTGCAATCCACTACGCGGACCCAGTGCGGTTTGGTGAATGACACATGTCTTCGAATTTTTGGTTCTAGGACATGCCGGTTTCCTTACGATGTTTTCCTTCACCGTTTTGAGAGCAGTGGTGATGAAATTAATTACACAAAGTAATGTGCCATGCTGGGTTTAAACCTACAATTTGTAAGTCGGGGTCATCAGCACCACTACTGCACGTATCTTTACAGAATACATCAATGTTAAAATTCATCATATTTGCAAACATCGCATCTCTTTCTTTTGTATGCAGTGTGAGAGTGACCACACTCTGAAGACCTCTTAAATTAGTCCTTCCGTAGGTATTCCACTGGTTAGTAAATAAACAAGAGCAGTTGAAGGCACCGAAACGCGATAATGCAACTGTAGGGGTCACTGTTTTAATGGAGCCCAATGCTTAGATTACGTAAGTCGTATGGCAACCAATATAAACAAGGCTTGGTTACCGAGATAACGTGAACCACGGTATTTAGTCATCTATTTAAAGAAAGAACACCATTAATTTCGGTTGAACATTATTTACTGAGCTAAGTAGGCACGGAACGGGTTCCTTGTAACACGATAAATCCAGTCGAAAGCCCCGAATAAATCTCAGTGGTACGCGATAAGAATCAATGTCTCACGCGACGTATTTATTTATTTATTTAAACCTTAGCATATAGTATGGAACCCGGAAGAGTGGGTGTCGACGAACTCGATATTTTCGGTGCTTTCTCTTTTCAAAAATAAATCGACGAGCCCCAAGCTTTTTCCGATTATGAAAGAATCGAGATTCCCGATTATCGATTCTCAAATATCGAATGTTCCAACGGTTTCGTGACGGCAGTGAAAACGTACGGAGGTAAGTACGCATTTATTGGACGTGAAAATTATCGTTTCTGTTTTACATACGCGTAAATCTGATTTATCGTGAGTTATCTTAACTACGGTCGACGTGACTTACGGCGAGCCCACGTATAAAACACGAAATGTCCTCCCTCAGAGGTGCAAGACGAAAATATAGTAGCCATGAAATTATGTACGAGTAATCTGCGCAATCGAAACGGTTTAAGACCGTTTGTCACTGGGATATTTATCGAGGAATTTATAAAGATGCAAGACCAACTATTTTTTTTAATGCCATGGTTATAATAGTTTGACGCTCCGGGCATCGGCTACCGCAGGCACTAGGTAGCTTGCACCCGTCACTGAAAGAGCTATCAGTTAGGGCCTGCCAGAGTTTTGAGATTGTTCGATTTAGGATTTAGTCAGTAATAATCTGATACTCTCTCTCAATCTACCCAGAGCAGAGAGAGACACTTGAAAATTTCTCATGTAATAACATGGTCATAACAGTTTTCATCATCATTTCCCTTACCTTTATCCAACTAGCTGGGGTCGGTTTTCAGTCTAACCAGATGCGATTGAATACCCGTGTTTAACATGGAGCGACTGCCTGTTAGACCTCTAAAACCCCAATTACTGGCCAATACGATACTCCGTGGATAAACAAATGGTCTGACTTTCTGGCTTCTAGGGTTGCCAGATCTCAAAATCCGGACCGATCAGCCAGTTTAGCCGGACTTTTGGATAAAAAGACCGACAACATTTTTTGAAGTAAAGACTGCCTTTATTATTTATTATTATTGTTAAACTCTAATGAAGTAACAATATAAAATTGTCTGATATAATTGCTAGTCCCCTCTGTTTGCGCTAGACATATAAGATAAGGCAGAACTTAACGACAGATTAAAAAAAATGGTCCTTTTTAAAAACCTAACCAAAGCCGGATAGGCCGGACGCCGCCTAATTTGGCCGGACACTCAACTTAAAATCCTGACCGTGTCTGCCTTTATCTGGACGTCTGGCAATGCTAAACGGGACCAAAGGCTTTACATGCATTCAAAGCCGATTTTATAAAGTCATTAGTTTTGTATAACTAATCGTACAAACAAAAATTTAACCATACTATTATTTCCTTTTCACCCAATATTCCATACAAAATACACACGGAAATCATGCCACAGGCCAAGGCAGAGTATAACATGACCCCACATATTGAAGGCATTAATGTCCGCTCTTACCCACGTGTCTAATTTATGACAAGCCTGGGTCCAGGTGTTGCTAAAGTACTAATTATAACTCTGACAGCATTGACACTAGGTTCCTACGTAGGTATGTATATATGTAGATGTAGGGCGATCTATTTTAGTTACATGCGTGTAGAACTGTGGACAAAATATATCCCAAAAGCGGTTGGCGAGCGACTGCGGGGCAGGGCGGGCGCACAGCGAATACGTCGCGAACACGCCGCGGCTGCACAGTGAAGATGTCGCGGATGCGTGGCAAATTCGCAAAGTTATCAACACGTTTTGTAGCAAATTAACGACGTACAATACATTCAATAACAAAATGGATTCCAAAGGAGACACTGCTGTTGGCTTTGTTACTTCGAAGACGCCGGAGACCCGCACTTCGTTGCGCGTCCGCCACAAATTCGCTGCGCATACGCAGCGTGTTCTTCACGGTTCCGCTTTGAGGACGCTCGCAATCCGCTAGTATGATAAGGCCCTAAGATGCCTTATTTATTATTTAATCTTGTTATGTAGTCTGTACTAGATGAGGGCCGTATTAAACGTTTAATTTTTTGTGGCCCTTGGCAGTTCTTTTGATCAATTAGGAACTAATACTGGGCCGCAAACATTCCGGGTCACTAATAAAAAGTGTATTTTTAATGCGCATTATACCTATAGGTAGGTATCTAAATACTAATACGTATTTTTCCAAAGACATGAACTATTCTCTCGTGCACAGCTCTCAACTAGAGATGAAGAATAATTACAGGTTTATACTTATTTTGTCGGTACGTTTGGCACAACTGGGAAGTGACTGGCCGCTGCACTGCGGGTTCGATTACAGCTAAGAAGAAATATTTTTTTCGGCCTTTTATGGTTCTGTTTATGATCACGTTTATGCACGTTGTCACGATACAAAAGTATGTCCTAGTGCAGGGCGAAGTTTAAAACAAAAAATACCACCTACTGTCCATTTTATTAAATTGTCCTTGTCCATTTCATTCGAATGACTACTTGAAAAGTTTCCGATAGTCTTGTATTTGCCGAAAACTACACTAATAAATACAGATACATAATATTACTCATAAATTCCTTTCAGCAAAGCTATTTTAATATATCTAAAATAATTTATGTCCAAATTAACTGGCTAGATCAAAATATATTTGAGTGAGGGCCCATAATCTAGACTAATATGGGCTATAAAGACAGTTTATTTGTTTGTTTCTTTGTTCAGAGATGTTATCCGAGGAAGTAGTTACTTTAACCGACTCTTGTTTGTTATAATGATATATTTTATATGGAAAGTTGGTTTAAGTTGGTGACAAATGTTGGCGTAAAAAAAAAAACAGCGGTTGTACTTTTTTTAGGTGGTAAATCATCCAATCCACGGGTAGAGTGAAAGTGAAACACACAATCACTTAGAGTACAAATAAACTTACATCAAAATAATTACAACAGGTATGCATGGCATTGACCGAATGAGAAATAAGAGACAAAGAAAAATCAAAATAGTGTCCAGTACACCTAGATCCAGAACACTACAAAAACAAAAACACACCAAAATATAAAAACGTAGTACACTATTCGTACTGTTTATTTAGGCGGCATTTGTATGAAGCAAAAGTCATCGAGAAGACATCAATAGGGTGATCCATCAAGTTGGGCCTTTCATTGTAAAGACTTGCCATACGTGTAAGAGGACTATTAGAAGATGATACAACAGCGGATGGACTGAAATAACTTTCTTTTGAGCGTAAAAATTAACACCGGCGATGGGGACAGTTGATTTCGGAATGAAACTAATGAACATAGTATATTATCATGGTTCTTAATTACATTGAATCTTCAGAAATTTACATACTAAAGTCTTTTTTACATAGCATGGGTAGGATGATAGCAGGACGAAATATGCACATTGTATTAATCCGACACCTGTCACCAGCACCACATTTTTTTTAAAAACAATGGTCACAAAGTATACACACACACATACACAAGTATACAATTAATATTTGTATATTTATACAAATATTAATTGTATTCCAAAATTAAAATAGTAATGAAAAATAATTTTATGTAAGTACCTACCTGTAAAATTAATCCAGTTGCATTATAATGCAGAAGCCACAAATCGTTTATGTTTCAATGCACATTACGAACTCGAGATTCAGTGTTGAACCCGCGGAGACCGGAACTACAAGGGCGGGTCCCTTGTAGTTAGTATAGAAGTGGACAAAAGTTTTTTGACATCATTTATTTAATAAGGGTTGAATTCAACAGATCAAAGCAATTCAATAAAAATTAAAAAAAAAAAAAAAAAAAAAAACGAATCTTCTGTATCAATCAAATAAACCCAGTTGCATTATAATACAGAAACCACAAATCGTTTATGTTTCAATGCTTATTACGAACTCGAAATTCGGCGATGAACCCGTGGAGACCGGAACTACAAGGGACCCGTAGTATAGAAGTGGACAAAAGTTTTCTGACATCATTTAATTTATAAGGGCTGAATTTTTAAGAGATCGTCCTAGACAGAGAGGTGTGGAAAGAGAAATAGGAATTATTTGCCTAGCAGTAGGATATAAAATTGGCTAATAAAAAAAATATCATTACGTCCAGCTTTTTCGAAAAAAACACCGTAAGTGAAAGTTTGCGTTTTTTTTTTGCAGAAAGGTGTTTCCTTTTGGTAATTAAAAATTAACATTTATGACGATAATTATGTTCATAAAAACTGTTTTTTTTAAATGACTGTAGGTACTAAAAAAAACCTCCTGCAAAAAACACCCCTTTCCTATCAATGGTCGATATAATATAAGTATCGACCATTGATAGTAGTAATATTTGCCCAGGACTACACTAATTTAAAAAATATCTTTAGATAATTTTCAATCTAAAGAACAAATTGGTAGGTAACGCGCTATTTGCGTATATTTTTTAGAAAAAATATACGCAAATATAAAATATAAATCAACGTTTAGTCATAAATTATCACTAAGTAAATAAAACATAAAATTACGTATGTTTCATGACCCTTAAATTAGGTATGTAATAATAGAGACCATTTAACTCTTATTTATGTAAGTTAAGATTACAACAGCTAATTCTATGTCAATGTCACGAAAAAAAAAAAACAAAATAGTCGATAAAAAGCAGTTATAGGTATGAAACGTCACTTTGCTGAGACAGAGATAAAAATACGAAACTTTGATATAAAAGAGGGAGAAGACAATATATTAAGTGTCAGTTCGTGTGCGAGTATAATGTTTGAAGAAAGAAAAATTAGTTTAATTTCCTTAATATAATTTACACAATGATATTAATACTACAACCAGAAATGGTAATGCCGTGTTGAACTAATTATAAGGTGTTAAGAAAACACGCTATTCATTAGGTATTGAAGAATGAGAGGGGGTACGTACAGCAAAAATAACGACCAATCGTGAAACAGCACTCACAGACGTCATTCAACACAGCTCGTGCCCTCACGTTTAAGTGGTTTATTTTTACCTGCGACTTTTGATTTATATTCAGTGTTTCTACATTATGTTAGGAGAATAGTACTACGGATATTAAATCGTAACATTTCTCAACAGAAAAATGTATAAAATATCAATAAATTACCTGCGCTTTTAACATGGAAATCGGCAATTTAATCATTTTAATCGTGCTTCAGGGAAACTTGTTCATAAATGAATTATGTGGAACATATTTTTTCATTTACTGACAAGTTCCCATAAATTGCCATTGCAGTTTTGCTATTTGCAGCATGCAAGAGAAACCATGACTTGTATCAGAATTATAAATAATATTTCTGTAATATAACCTCACATAAATCGTGTTTATAGATTTGCGCTATTTTCTTTGGGATCGATAGATGGTCTTTAATTAGCCTTTTGCATAACATCTGCAATAGGTATTTTTAGTCTTTAATAATACCTTTACAATCAACTGTCAATGAAGTTTCTTTAAATAACAATTGAATATTAAAAAAAAATAATCCTAAAGAATAACAGCCAATAAAAAAAAATCAGTCAGTGTTTAAAAATAGAACGCATAATTTTCAAACATCTTAAAAAATGTACTCAAAATTCTAATTCCGAATATACGTATTACGTAACACGTGTGTTGTCGAGTGTACTCTGTTTCATAACCGAAATGGCGTTCAACGACCCCAGCCCGGGGAGTGTGTCGGTTGGTCGAGGCCGCTGAGAGCGTTTATCATAGCGATATAGTTCATAAAACTTATTATTTGTTGCTGACAACACTACGAGCCGACGATATCGTCAGATACATTTTTTTGGGAGTGAGCTGTTGTTATTTTATTGTGGCGCTCATTTATTGGGCAAATAAGTCGTGATTTGTTAGCTAGAAGTCGTCTAAATTACGAATTACGTGATTAAAAGTTGCTGATTTCCTGAAACTTATCGCATTGAATTTTCCTTGCATTTTGTGTTTAATATTATGAAATTATTATATAGCATAAATAACCCAGTTTTAACTCCATCCGTTTTTCAGTTAAGTATTAGCATAATTAATTCAAGCCAGAGCTATCAAAAACCCCGCTACATTTCTTGAACAATTAATACCATGCAAATTTTCATTCATGCGATCAATAAGCCCATCAGAATGCAAATAAACATTCGCTCAATAGTGTTCAACTGCTTAGTGAACGAATTTTCCTCCGATTTCAATCAGTGGGAACGTTTGCTTTAGTAAACAGTTTTGACTCACTGAGGCAATTCACGGCTCCACTAGACTCGCACTTACACGCGAGCTGAAACTGCTGAGCCAGTTTTAAACGTTACTCGATTAGAAATAAAGATGGTTCTTGCTTGATGATAATGAAGCACAGTGGTAGCCGTGAGCTCGGGCATACATCGCGTGTCACAATTTAATCGAAGACATTCCATGTTCTTTATTTGGCTATATATTTTTTTAATGTCGCCAGTGTTGGATACTTGGCCTTTTGCCATTGTGACGGTGCGTGAGGTGAGATGCATGCGGGGCGGGGGATGGGCGTTACGAATGGAAATCAATACTAACTGCACACTACTCCACTGCTGCATTGCTCCAATATAAATCAGCCCCTCTGCCCGGCACCCCGTTGCTTGCCAAACTTGCGTCTATTCAAATTCAAGTTTTATTTCTTGGGCTAAAGGACTCATTCTTGAGCGTTGTTTTCAAAGAACAGTCGCGAATCTATTAGAAATAACGTTTCTACTTATAGGTATTCTTTGACATATTTTTTGGTTTATTGTACCTTTGCGGAGAGCAGTGATGGCCGTGTGGTAAAGGCCCCGACTTACGAGTTGTAGGGCGCGGGTTCAAAACCAGCCAGGTGCATTACTTTGTGTAACTTTTTTCATCACCACTACTCAACATCGTGAGAAAACCTGCATGCAAATCAAAAATTCGAAGACATGTGATATCCACCAACTCGCACTGGGCCTGGGTAGTGGATTACGGCCCATTCTCTCTCATATAGAGGAGGCCTGAGTCCCAGCAGTGGGAACATTAAAAGGCTGATTATGCTATCATTATCATGTACCTTTGTGTAGGACTGTAGTACCCACTAGGTAGCTACGTAAGCTGAAATTCATGGTTCGTTATTTTAAATATGTAATGAGTTTTTCTCTGCAAAACGCGCGGTTGTTGATAAAATCGAGATAAATAAGAGACGCCAACATCTGCTAATGCAGGTTTTCCAGCTGCACCTTGTTATTGATAACCACTCGCTTCCAAGGAGTATTTATTGCATTTTCGTTGTCTGCGTTTCATACATCGTAAATATTGACGTTACAGTCTTAAAAATGGTGTGGTCTGTCTTGTTAAAGGCTTGTGCTTATTTTTTTGTAATTTATAAATATTTAATGTGTGGTCTCTGACTCATAATAAAGCATCCATTATGGTATTGCGTTTCTCTCTTTCACTTCGTTCTGTTTAACTTTTCAGGCTCTAGTGTACCGGATTCGGTACACCTCGGTGCCGGCTAACTTAAACTTTATTTTTACGTAATAAGGTTTAAGTTAGCTGTTACGAGAAGTACCGTTTTTTGAAGATTGAGGCCTGAGAGTTCAAGATACAAAAGCGAAAAAAAAAACCGATAAATCTCAATAATCTCCTCCAAAAAATCTAAAGTTAAGTTACTAAGTAGAATGATCGTTGAAGTCAATCATTTTCATATATCTAAAAATTTTACTAGTACCTTACTTAATAAGTATCAAGCCTTTTCTTGACGCTTGAAGCTTAAAGTCACTTCAAGCGTTTTTTTGTGGCCGCACACGAGACAAAAAAAGGACGCCTCAAAATGAAGCTGGAAGCTGCGTTTTTTTGAAGCCCGTGTGCGGGGACAGTAAGTGTCAATTTGCGTTTTTTTTTTACTTTTAACTCCCTTAACCTATTTTATTACTCAATTATTCTGTATTGCAAATAACCCTAACCCCAGTAGGCTTCGATCCGGCTGAGCCCCTGCTGTTGCTGACAACTCCTTGAGGCGTGCGGGAATAGTGCGCGCTCTCGATGTCTTGGGCTCGGTAAACCATACCGATGCCTGATTCCAGAAGCTAACATAACTCACACGAACGAAGATCCATTGCACTCAAAAGCTCTAAACACATTAGTTCAAACACTCTCCACAGCTGCTTTCCCTAAAGTTAAATTGACCACTTATCTCCAGTAAACAGATACAACAATATACTTTCCGATGTACCTAAGTATCTAACGGGGTGTAGGGTTACCCGGCCTAGTACACACAGTCGGACAGATAAGGAACAAGTCCCGCTCACGGCGCGTCTTAACTCTCCTCTCCTTTATTTATTACGCGCTACGTGCCCGAAGCGAGCGATCCTTATACCAACACATTTTTCCTATCAGGCAACTAATTGCCAAGCGATTTACACACTTAATCCTCGGCAAATAACAGCGGGTGGTAAGTTTTAGGGGTGTAAAATTAAACTTGCTAAGTAGTTCTAATTGATAACGCGCACTGTATCTGGTATTGTCATGATTTAAAAGCGTCTTTGGAATTCGATTCGCGATTTATTTGCGGACCGTGGTGTACGTTCTGTACTAAGCTTTATTTACTAGGCTTAATGCAATGATGACGTATGTACACTGCGGGCATTTGATTTGTTGGGCTTTTGCCGCCTATATTAATCATTCGCCGATTGATTAAGTACCTATAACGTATGATAGTGTAAATAAATTGAGGTATACAACAAGAAATACATTTGTAAGTAATATAATTTCTAATCTAAAACAATGAACGTTGATGTATCGTTATTATTATCGGTCCGTAAATAACTACTGAATATACAAGCGGTAATGTACGAGCTCTTGTTTACATTGGTTGAATTTATTTATTCCTGAATATAATGCACCTAAGGCACATAATAGTTTCTAGTGCATTCTATGTCTTATCTTCAAATAAATTATTTATTTACTTACTTTTATTTTATAATTTCTCGAAAAATTTCGAAGCGTACTTACTTATTCGTACGACTGCGGGTTTGTAGTAATTTCTGGACCGCAAAGGGCAACTGAGGGAACACAGATGGGATTCAGTCAGTAAAAGATACATTCCCATTGATGACTCTTCCATGTCTGGCTAGAGCGGTCAGACATGGAAGAGTCATTTGATAATTTCCCATTAAATGAAAAAACCTATTCATACAAAATTAAATAAGATACTCGTAAGGAATAAAGGAAATTTACTTAGGAGTACCTAACTGTGTTTGAGCATTTTGTGACTTTATATTCTTTTAATAATAATATTTTATTAAAGAAATAGAGGTTACAGGGTGTGGGTATTGTTATAGCATTTTGTTTTCATTATAATTAACATAATATAAATTTCCGAAAACTTCCCGCACTAGGCAAAGTCTGTCCCGCAGAAAGTTTACATGTTTTCTTTGGAGTTACAAATTTCTTTAGTGCAAAGATTTCGAAAAGCTATTGGCTTTTCAAAATCTTTGTAGTTGATATCAGAGTCTGTGTTTCCTGATAGCTACAAAATGGAAAACTACTAGGAAATGAATAGTTTACTGTTTATAGACTAGCGTGTACCATCGCCGGCCACATCATCGCTTATCATGAGGTGAGATAGTACGTGTTATTACGTCTAAACTCGAGTTATTTTTATTAAAAAATAAATAAAATATTTCCCTTAAACTCATGCGCACCCTACCTTTCTCCTTTCCAGCTACGGTGTCCACATCGCCTCGCAAATATAAAGACAGGCAGCGCACCACAGATAATTTATTTACGTTCTCTAACAGCCGCCATATTTAAAATTCATACCATGCAAATTAGTCAAGTCCGATGCTAAAGCAATTACCCAAGCTTTGGCCGTAAATCGAAAAATGTTTTATGTGCCAGCAACAAGTTAAGAAATAAATAAAACTGGAATCGCCGGTTTTTGCTTACCTGATGCTTGCGTCTTTTTCTTTCAATGCACTTTTTGCACGGGTGCGAGGGAGATAGAAGATAAGACGAATTGCCCGTTCGGAAACCAGTTTATCATCGGGATCCGAAATTGTCGTTTTTTGCGAACGTGGTAGGCGTCGATGGCTGCGTTTATTGTGTTCTTCGAATTTTGAGGACCCGGAATTTATGCGGTTCGGTTTCATATCTACTGAACAAGCTAAGGAATTACCTGCCTGATATTAGTATTATTAAAAATATGTAGTTTTTTTCTTCGTAATTGTGGTGTGATGTCTCCGAGAAGTTACATATTTGGTATATGCTAATTTTCCTGATTGCCAAGACAAATCTACTTTTTTACAAAATTTTTTTTTACTCATAACGTAATATATAAATTACTGTAATCTAAACTAATCATGCACTTATGTAAGTATATACAAAATCAAGTATACACATCATTATCATCTGGAGATGCGGAAACATGCTTTCTGAGCAACATTGCCACGTTAAATGGCAATGTTAGTTCTTTGGGACAAGATCGAGCCAACCCTCAATTCCTCGGTTATTCAAATCACAGTTCTTGTATAGTCTAAAAGGTCAAACGACTTGGGAATTTTGTACAATATTTAATCATTTAAAAATTCTTATATCCTATACTTTTTATAGGGTTCTTCTATTAGTAAACAATGATTAGGATCACTTAATCAACCTTGATTATTGAACCGGTCTTACAACTCTACTCTACATCAGATTTCATGTTGCCCTAATAATTACCGAAGTCAATTGACTTTTTAGACAGACTCTACTCTACAATAGACAAGAACTATGATATTTTAAGTAGGTACACATTTGGTTCGTGTTAGTTTTCTACTAAAAACGACTACAAAAATATTTTAATTCTAAGTATATTTTTTCTCTGAAACATTTTCTTGAAACTGCAGCTCCGGTCTCAAAACCCTAGCTACGAACTATGCTTAAGTTTAAAAGCGACGAAGATTAAACAGTTGGTTGGTAAAGTTTTTAAATAATGGAGTTGGCGTGGCTGTTGGAGCATGGCGTGCCATCGGGCGGCTACTTGCAGCTATAAAGCAGGCGCGAGTGCGATTTACAATCGTTCAAAAGTTCACCCGGGCGGACGGGCGGACGGGCGGGCGAACAAATTAGAGCTTTTTAATAAACGCCTACGGTACTACGCTTTTGAATTAAAAAGCTGTCGAATGAGCTTGTTTTTTTTTTTCTTTTTTTTTATACTGCTTTTAGAGTGGCTTGATTTGAGATACATAATGTATGCATTTAGCTACCTCATTATAGCTTAGTGAATTGTTTTGCCGGTTTGGGCACAATGAAAAGATATTGAGTATCTGAATAAAATCTAAGATTTTTTGTTTGAGAGATGATTGAGAATTAGACAATTATTTTTGTACATACAAACATTTAACATTCAGATAGAAGAGCACAAACTAAAGGCTAAAGCTGGGGTTACTGTGTTGGGGTACTTTTTTTTGGCTTCCCCCACTCTTGGTTGGAGCGAAAGATAGTGTCAGACTTTAACTGACTAAAAATCCACTCCTGTTTCTGCTTTGCCATTGTTGTTGTGGCGTAGGATACACCAATCAAATGAATCCGTCCAAGCCTACACGACTTCATAACAAGTTTTGTAGCCAATCAATGACGTCAGAAGGCGCCACGATACGACACAACACACTATTTTAAACATATTCAAAAGAAATTTCTTCTAGCAGACAGGAGATGGTCCAATAACCTGGTGAAGGTTGCAAGAATCCGATGAATACGGGACGCACAGGATCTTTTATTGTGGCGACACTTGGAGGATATGTCCAACAGAAAACGTCTATCGCCTGAAATTAATGAGAGTGAATGAGACAGGTGAAAGGAGAGTTGGGTGGGAGATGTAAGCATAGTGAGGCTGGCCGAAGCCTACTACAGCCATGGGTCGTCCAAAAACGAAACCTGGGGTGCTCGGACGCAAGGCAAAGAAGGAACATAGGAGAGAGCTTTAGTCAGTAAAAGTCTGACACGGCCAGCTCCACCTGATGTCCTAAAAAAATCTTAAAAGGTAAAAAACGATTACCGTTAAAATCACCCAAAAACCATTTTCCCTAAGGATTTCACAAAACAATGCCTCCTCACAAACCCGCAGGCTACCTATAGTTTTACTTACAATGAAAATTAATGGTAAGTAGCCCAAGTACCTTGAACTTTAGCTCAGATTACCGATGTACAGACAACTGGGTACCCCGTTAATGTATGTCCAATCAACGATAACAAGATAAGTACCCATTATTCTGAGGAGGCTTTCTCGTATTATACACCTACTGACTTGATGTTCCCATGAGAGGCTTTAGGATACAGTTACCTCGATAACATGTGTTGTAGGTACGGAAACAGGGTCAGGTTGAAAGAAGATAGAAGTGACGATCATGACAAGAAGGACTTTTTCTGGTTTTAAGGATGCCAATTATAAGTTTTCGAACTAATGGAAAATATAAACTAGTTGGGCTTTGAAGACAGTTACGCTATTTTCACCATCAGCGTCATCGCATTAATTATTATCAAAATAGCTTTTAATTTGGTCCTTAGAGAGCAGTGATGGCCGAGTGGTGGCCTCGACTTACGAGTTGTAGGTCGCGGGTTCGAATCCAGCCAGGCGCATTACTTTGTATAATTTATTTCATCACCACTGCTCTCAAACCGGTGAAAGATAACATCGTGAGGAACCCGGCATGTCCTAGAACCAAAACATTCGAAGACTTGTGATATTCACCAACCCGCACAGGGCCGGCGTGGTGGATTACAGCCAATTACAGCCCATTCCCTCTCCTAGAGAAGAGGCTTGAGTACCAGCAGTGAGAACATTAAAAAAACTGATGGATGGACGCTGTACTTCTGTTACTGAACTCTCGGAGTTCGGAAACGCGGTTTTTTTTTGTTTCTAATTATCATTATAAATTGGTGCTTGAATACGATCCCACCTGATGGTAAGCAGTGATGCAATCATTGATGGTGAGGTGCACTAGTTTATTAGTTAGTTTATTTTCCTTTCACCTTTATATTTTTCTTATTTTCTCGTATTTTTTTTTTATATTAAAGGTACACGATAATTTTACTATTTTAATTATTGACGTGAATCTACTTCTTATGTAATGAAATGTGGTAATTTATTTAATTTAAATAATTATTACCAAAATTGTGATAGTACATAGAGATTTTATGTAACCAAGTCATCACTATAATTTAATCTATTTTGAGATCGTCTAATCACATTTCCCGCCCTTGGACGTGGCGTGAGTGCGTGTCAGATTTGTACTGACTAAAACCCACTCCTGTTCCTTCTTTGCCATCGTCCCGTTTACCGTTGAGAAATCTAAAATCGCATGAATTAAATGCTTTCTTATTTTATTTATTGATATTTCCCTCTGTTGCTTCAATGATATAGTAACAATAATTGTAACCGTCTCAAAGGTGTCTGCTTCAGTATAAAAAATATACGGTAGGTACGCTAAAATACTAGCACTGTCTCCTGATACTGTGGAAATAAAATGCGCATTGCTGATAATATCAAAAGCCCGATAAGAAACAATTAGCTATACAAAAGGTATATTAAATAGGCACATTATAAAGTCTATAGTCCGATACGATATGCCTAAAAACTACAAATTCTACGCCATATATTACTTGCTTACACTGCGGGACCAATAAATAGTATGTTTTTGCTACAATTTACAGGACTTCATGTGGTATCAGCTGCTGGAAAATTGGCCAATTAATATGGTGAACGTGACTTCCGATGATGGTAAATAAAACTCATTCGAAAATATCCAGACGTATTTCAGAATTTATTGTCTTGTTGGTATTGAACTTTGCAGGCAAGGAGAACTTCTTCAGTACCGTTTTTTCGCCATAGTTTAACAAGAGCAATAATAAATGGTATACCTACTTAAAAAATGCTTGAAAAATTAGTCACTAATTAACACTAATCTAACATGCATATCGGATATCTTGAAACACACTGTCTTGAGTTCTGTTAACAGAAATGTATGTCCTCCGATTTGTTTTAGTGACTACTTACACGTTAGGCCAAACAAAGTGGGCAAAAAAAGAATAACGTATTACAACATACCTGTTACTAGAAAACAACAACTTCAGTAGATGTCCTCACTCGTTTTATCTGTAAATAAAATAAAAACGTGGTAAGCAAATAAATTCATTTATTAAACACTTTATGCACAAAAGTACAGCGGACTTAATACCTTAGGCATTTTTACCAGTGACACCTTAGGGTGATGCAGAGATAAATAATGGTAGTTGCTATAAAAGAAAGTTAAATTTTACACAGCAAACATTAATATAAATAAATAAATTTTTGCTGTGTAAAATTTTCTAATAATCCACGTTATTTTGTACTGCAGCAAACCATTTGACCTGGAAATCGAAGCTTTAATTCATGAATGTGAACCGATAAAGTTTAGACGCCAAATCGGGAAATCTATTGATAACAAGTTTAATAAATCAGTTGAACCAATAAATATTTTAGTAAATTATTAAACACGACAAAAAAGGAACGTGAATTTCATGAAATAGATTATTCTTGGAAGGCATGAGTGTTTTATTTATATGTATATTTCGTAAACAAAAACAAATCGGCATTTGTACTTTCGACTCACATAGACACACTGTCAAGCGTAGCATTTTATAATAGCTAAAACAATGGACAATAAGTAATTATGGGTTTGGTAATAAAATATAGTGACAATAATGAATTTATGTACAAATCATCGGGATACCAACAAGTCTGGGGCCCTTGTAGGGACGTGCTTAAGTAATTATGAGCAGTTGTCTTTTTGTCCGAGGTGACTAAATACTATAGGTGAGCTGGTGCTTTTTACGTTTGTACGTAATGTTGAAATAGGACGTAGCTAGTTGCGTACAAGGAATTGTCGATAAATCGTATAGACCCAGCAGGGTCGAAGCCTACTGGGGCCAAGGATCTGCTTCTGAAAGGAAGTTTTGGCCGCGGTATGAAGGCAACGAAGGAATAGGAGTTGGGTTTTTAGTCAATAAAAGTCTTACACTTTCTCCCGCTCCACTTAAGGGCGCGGAGATGTCGTTAGATAATTTTCCCACCCACAAAAAAAAGTGGAGTTACCCAAAAAAAGTGACAGTTTTTTGGCCCTAAGTGTATTTTTCCGTTTCGTGTATTCATCGTTGCTGCATTTTACCGTTAAAAAATCATGATTTTTTTTTGAAAAATAAAGCAACTCGCGGCTTATCCGAGTTTAAACTTGTTTATAAGCAGTTACCTGCATATTTAGCTAACCATTGTAGTTAGTTTCGCCTACCTGATCGAGTTAAACTAAGAGGTACTGGAGCACTTTGTTTTTCAATTAAGATACGTAGTGTAAAGAAAATCTATTGGCCACGACAACAACCGTTTTCTTTGGAGTAAATTCCAAGACCTTTTAAGTGATCTGATTACTCCTTACGGTAGCTGGACTTTAGAGCGGAGCAGCTTTTATTTATAAAATCCATACAGACACAGATGATGAAGTCTCACATTCATCGGAGTCAATCTTATGAGGGGCTTTTCATTTTCGAGGCTGCGTTTTGCATGTCGTGGTCGTCACTTTAAAACCTTTCGGCACCATCGACGATCTGATCTGCGAGAAATGTGAGTTGCTCACTGCCACTTAAGTTTGGCGATTCTTTGGGCTGTGTCGGTAACCTTGATGTTGCGGATATGTTCGTTATAAATTATTGATTAGATTACGCAAGGACACTTCGAAAATAACCATCTCCAAAGATCCTTTTAATAGGATACGATGGGATGAACCTCTTACCATCAACCAAAACAAGTCCAGAATTGGAGTTCATCATCATCATCATTTTTGCTGAAAGACGTCCAGTGTAAAGCTAGAACTACATTGCTAATACGTGTGCCACACACGCCAATGTAAGCGCGATGATCTCCATACATTTTATATGGAAACTAGACTTGTAGACACGTCTTGATCCACGCCACGCGACTTCGTTCGACGTACAAATCAGGCGTGTTATACGTGTGCGTCAGTTTAATGTAGTTCCAGTTTTCTTGAAACATCAAGATCTTTACAAGTTCCTCTCTATTATGTTTTTTCCAACACATTTACATATACAGAGAATCGGTTTACGTGAGTCTGTGTAACAAAAATATTAGTCAATTTCAAATGTAGTTATTTGCTTCACAGGTATAATGATAAGGTACAGAAAGCTGCAAACATTGAGTACGTCTCGTCGTTCTAGGTCAACAACAACATAACGTCTAACGTTATGTTGTTGTTGATGTTGGAATTGGGAATAGCAATCTATTGAGAAATTCTATTCCGGGAATGAAACCCACAGCCTCAAGGTATATTTTTTTTTAATTTCTCAGCGCAAAACCTTTACGTTCTGAGTCCATAAGGTTTGGTTAACCAGTGAATCAATGGGCGCAGACACGCTATCGGCATTTCTCGAATGTTTCCACTTCTTTTGAAACGGCCGCTTCAAGTTTTAACTTTATCTTACTTAACGGGAAACTGGTCCTGCTTTTTACACAAACTTTTTCAAGTACGGAGCCAAGAAATCAGCGTGTTTAATTGGCTATTTCTATAATTGTTCAAGTTGATATTCAAGCTTGTTAATTAGTTGGTCATACGTTGTTATCGATTTTTCGATACAATCGATTATTTGATCGCTAATCAGTTTGCTATGCACTGAATTTTTTTTAAATATTTTTTGTTTACATACTAGTGCTTAATTTATTTCTGTAGTTAGTTTCCTTTTGTTAAATAAATTAGGTATTAATTTAGTATAGTGACATCACTGCCAAAAACTTTTTTTGATTGCGGGACCGTAAAGGGCAATTGAAGGGTATACAGTAAAAGTTTGACACGCCCTCTCGCTCCACCCAAGAGCACGAGAAGTCATTTGATAATTTCTCACCTCAAAAAAAAGGCACTGGTACCATACCGTTTTCTTCCAATTTCTTTAAGTACTCCTAATAATTTTAAAAGTTTTCACGCTCTTGGGCGAAGCGTGAGGGCCAGATGCCAGACTTTTACTGACTAAAACACACTCGTTTGTTGTTTCTTTGCCTTGCGATCCAGGGCCCCGGAGGTTCAATGTTTGATTTTTCCTGTAATTAGTTTATTACTTTTAATGCCTATAGGTAGGTTGTCCGAAAGGGAGCTCGTGCCCCGGTATGAAGGCTAGAAGGAACGGCGCGGGGTTTTTAGTCAGTAAGAGTCTGACACTATCTCCCGCTCCACCCAAGAGCGGGTTTTGTCAAAGATGATTTTCCCCGTCGACAAAAAAAAAAATGCCTATAGGTACAAATGCCTTGTTAACACCATTGCTCTCAGCAAAACTGGGAATAACATTCACAAGTATTTAATTACTATAAAACTTGTATTAGGAAACCACCATTCCGACGTGGGTGTCAACAATAGCCCATAAAGATTCATCAGATCAGATCGGATTGCATTGGCTGCTAACTGTTCTTCCTGATAAGATCTCACTCCTATCAATACGGCTTTCGAGAGGTACAGTCAACTGTATAAACACCTTACACTTACTAAAAAGCTAGAAACAGATAAATTGGTTTTAGTATGAGAAATTAACAGTTTTATAATAGTTTAGATTTAAAGATACTGTGCAAGTAACACAATAACATTTCCATTCAATGCTTTAAGAGAAAATCGTTGTTGAATTTTTGTCATCGTCACATATCAATGCTCGTGAGTGTACATTAAAACAGTAGGACTATACCGCCCACTCCTGAGCTATTGTTCCTTAAATGTTATGCTCATCGCCCTTTCCATAGCTTCGTGGAAAGATTTATTATTTCGAAAGTTCTACCGACGATTTTCAAACCTGATAAGGCTACTTCGTACTCCATGTTTAAGTAGGTCTTGGCAGGGTCACAGTTCTTGAATATTAAGTGTACTCACTTTTGAGTGATTTTCTTAATATTTAAGGTATTAAGAAACTTATCACCCGAATATATGGTCCTTCGAGCCGGATACAACAGTCATTCTTATTCTTAAAGTTTTGCTTTGCAGCTCAGTATGTAGAAAATTATACCGAAATATATTCATCATCATCATCTTCCAGCCCTTGTCCCATCTTATTTGGGGTCGGCGCAACATGTTTTTTTATCCATTCTGCCCTGTCATTCGTCTTGCCATCACTAACTTCCTTTACTTTCATATCACTCTTTAGACAATCCATCTATCTTTTCTTTGACCTCCCTCTCCCTCTCCACTCATCCACATATATACCTATTCATAACTCTTTTAGTAACATGCGTTATATTAAGTAATTAAAATCATCAATGCATTTCTCTACGTTGAAGTTGCCCTTGAATGTCATACCTAATTTCACAAAATAGTCATTCAACTGGGTAATTTGAACTCAGGGAAATTCATGATTACCATTTATTATACTTAATTATCATTTATTAAAAATTTAACCTTATTATTGAAACATAGGTATGTTTTGCTTTTGAGAATCATTCAAAGATTCTAGAGTGGCGACCACATACCGGAAGACGCAGTGTTGGAAGGCCTCCAACAAGGTGGATCGATGATCTGGTGAGGGTCGCGGGGCTCCGATGGATGAGAGACGCACAGGACTGGTCATTATGGCGACACTTGGGGGAGATGATGATGATGTTGTTTTGAGATGCAAATACCTAAATACTTGTTACTGTATCGATTTTTTTTAAATCTGATCAGTTTTTGCAATAAAAAAGATCGATTTCATCCCCTTCAAAAGTTGCCCAACATTATTTTGCTTTGATTGGCCGTAGACGATTACAATTTCTCGGTTTTTATCAGTAATTGGAATGTCTTTAACCGTGAGAGAACCTCCTTTGAGTTTGTAATCATGGGTCCCGTACATGTAATTATAGTTAAAAGCCATGAAGTGATTAGGGTACGGTAGTGATGAGTTGAATTCGTTACGAAATGTTTGAAAGAATTTTGAACTAAAACCTGGTTATAACTATTGATTGGTGTGTTGTTGATCAAATAGAGTGTAGGTACAGCTAAGGAGTGGAATTCCTTAGCTGTACTTACACTCCTACCGGAGTCTATGTTTCCTGATAGCTCAGTAAAAACTAGGGTCTTCAAGGAAGAGTGACTTCAGTGACTATGTTACTTCTAGGTAAGCGTGCTTCATCCTCGGCTACATCATCGCTTAGTTTGTATACTTTAGGTGAGATAGTGGTTAACCCTTCAGATACCGTCAATTAGAGACACAATAGTAAGACAATAGCCACCGGTGGTCGCTTGGGGATTCATGAATTAATCCCTGGTCTATTTACACTATCGACACTAATATTATAAAGAGGTAAAGTTTGTTTTTTGTTTGTAGGAGATAATCTCCGGAAGTACTGGTCCTATTGGTAAAATTTTTACACAGATGGAAAGCTGCTTTATTCTTCAGTGATAGTGACTATATTTTATGTACGTGGACGAAGCCGCGGGCAAAAGCTAGTCCATAGTAAAAAAATAACGTAACAAAACTTTAGCTTCTATTTTGTCTTTGTACTTAGTGTCTATAGATTTTAGTATTTATTGTTCGTTACTTTCTAAGTGAGGAATTGTTATTTTCTGTTTGTCTAACTTACTGTTCCTTATCTGTTTTTTTTAAGTCTTCCATATCATTTAAATAAATAAAATAAAATAAAACTTAAAGTACTTATGTAAAATGAATTAAAACGACACAGCAAACAATTATCTTGTGTTAAATTAATTGTTACAACAAAACAAAATAATAAAGCTATTAAAACCCAATCGGTTACTTAGTAAACATACTCCTTCATACATGTATGTATTGTAACACAATTTAACTAAATTATGCAGTGGCTTCGCCTGTTTAATACGCAAATTAATACAATAGGTACGTACCTTGTAACATGACATAGTGACAATTAGCACTGCATACTATTATCGTGCTTTTAGTATTCAATTAACCAATTAATTAAACATGTACCTGAGGTTACTGACGTGGGTGGTGGGGCTTGTTTTAATTTTAATTGGTTTTTGATTGGTTATTTTTTACAAACGTTTTACTTTGCAAGGAAAAGTCTTTTATTCGAAACTAGCTTTTATCCGCGGCTTCGCCCGCGTCTATTAATATACTTTACTCTTTCTCCCCCTTTTCTCACTTGTTAAAAAAAAGCCTATGTCCGTCTCTAGGGTCCCAACTATTATCAAAATTTATCAAAATCGGTTTTGCCATTTAGCCGTGAAGACTATCACTTTTATAATATTAGTAAGGATTTTCCGCACTCTATGAATAAGCCCTGCCCAGTATCTTGGGTGCGTTCACAAACATGTAATCACATCACAAGATAGCAGAAAAAACACTAATCTGCAAGTCATATAAATATCTGTTCCGTGCGGGAATCGAACCGGCGACACGCAGCGTAGCAGTCAATCGCTCAGCCACTACGCCAATCCTGCCGTCAACTATAAACATTGATAAAAAATCTAAATCTAATTAAATCAGATTCTAATTTTAAAATGTTATGTTTTTGCGATGTTATATTTAACAACACAATATCATTTAGTTTAAATTAATTTCACACAATTTAATTTTTGTTAAATGAATACAATTACCATATTTATAAACTACTTAATTGACTAGAATTACATTTTATATAACAAAAAAAACGGGAGTTAATTAAAACTAACTAAAAACAATCTAAAACATTTCGTCGAAATCTCTGGCAAAGTGGTGGCATTGCCATACTGTATGGCAACCTTTATCCACCGTCTGAGGTAAAAGCAAACCTTTGGGGTCACGAGAATTGTCGCAAATCTTTTAGATGGATCTATATACAAATTATGAGCACTCGGACTCCACAAACCAAGAATTGGAAGCCCAAACAGTTACAGGTCTTTATACGATATAATTGCCAAAAATAAACTACATAAATCCAAAAATGATTGTACCTTCGTACTTGACCAGAGGTAAAAACTAACAAACTAAAAACCAGGAAAACATCCAATTTATAACTTTAACACACCGATATCAATTACCTGACATTTATTACTAATCAACCATTAACGTATCATAAAACGGTTAAACCGCGTTTAAAATAAGCATTCGTCATAAAACCAGGGTTTTATAACCCCATTAACTAATAGACGGTTAATTTAACTCTCGTCAATCGGTCCACATCTGTATTCATAATCAATTCGTTTTCACTTTTATGCATATAAGTATCAATTGAATCGATAAAAGTGAAATGATTATCGAAAATGAAATTCAAGGCTTTAACGTATGCAACATTGATGGGGCCCACTTGGGACGAAGCATGCAGGTTACGGGCTTATACGAAAGAGGTACTGAAGCCCTTAAAACAAAGGATAATTGAAGGATTATAGATGAGTTTCAGTCAGTTAAAGTCTGACGCTCTCTTGATACACCTGGAGTGGGATAGTCATATCAAAATTTCCACCCAAAAAAGTTGACTTAATTTGTAAGTTTGACGATTCTTCGGGCTATGTTGGTTACCTTCGTTCTCCTGATGTGATCACGCAAGAAAATTCCGAGCATAAATCTTTTCACTGCTTTTCAGCTCACTTTGAGCCTTCTGATGGGACCCAATAGAGCCAGTTTTTGCTGTGAGATTTTTCAGAGCTATACCGGAGCCGCAAAAAATTTGTCATTTCTGGTTAAAATCTGGAAAGTATAGGTTTAGGGGAATACAGTCGAGGTGCCACTAAAATAGTATCAGTCTGACCTATTAAACTTCTGGGCAAAGACCATCTCCCATTAATTCTTATTCTCTTATGCCACTTATATTATTAGCACTTTAAAATGAATAATCGTCCAGAATAAGCAGGGTAGCCAATGTAGCCTTTGAGATGAGAGATTTTAAGATGTCCACAATTGTAGATTTAGCTCATACAATTCAAAAGACGGACTTCTTTTATTTTCCGGTTCTTCTTTCACTAAAAGAAAAATTCCAAGTAAAAGAAGCTTATCATCTCCATTATTATAGTCTTTAAAAGCAATTTGTTATCGATTAAAATATCCCGATACAGCGCAAGTCTGCTAATCGCTACTTCATCGCTTTCAGTGATATTAAATTACAATTTCCTTCAGATGACACTTGCAATTTGTATTCGCAGATAAACATCTGCTTCTATTGAAATAACCGCGGAAATTACCACAACTACTTACGCATTTCACTTTAGAGGTGGAATTCTGTAGAAATTATGAACGTTATATATTGTGTGTGTTCTTTAAGAAGCCAATGAGTAGGTAAAATTCTCTGTGTCAGAAATCAGAAACGTTTATTCCAAATAGACCATTTTCAGGCACTTTTGAATTGACAAAATGTTGGTCAGTCAAAAAAAGTGAAGCTAAATTTTACGTTCCAAAGCGAATATCTCGAAGAAACTCCTTGGACACTTTTAAACATAGAAATTGAAATAAGTCACTGGCAGCTAAGAGATATATCTCAACGGACGGCGCCCGTTCGCGAGCAAGACATGACGGTGCTACTGAGAATCTAAAGCGATCACCGATCGACTTTCCAAAACTAGCAGTTAAATCAATTCTCTCTACATAACTGTAATCTATGTTAAATATTTAGAACAACACCTACAATGGCACCCATTTGGAACTACATAGTTTACGAATTCCATCGCAAGAATTTCCCTAAAAATATTTCGATACTTTAGGCAATCACAGCTAAGGTAGAGGGATCCAAACGACACGATGAGGCTTATACGAAAATTATTCATGGGTGTCTGCAGCCGCGAAAGCCTCTCACCATGACGCCGGATAAACTCTCGGATGAATACATTTAAATAGTAAATGCGACACTACGTTGGATTTACAACAGTATAATGCAGCGGGGTACATAAGTCCCATTACTCATGGATATAACTCGTACTGTTATAAATATACACTGACATGCTTTAGAGTCCCGGTGGCCGTTACTCTGGGAGTACAAAAGGGTTTGTTAGTAGAACCTATGAAGTATTGCTTTCATGTTTGCCCACGCGCGCACGAATAGAAGCCAGCCATTGTGTATTACCTAGCCAGTACTCAGCTAATCTTAGATATGGCGGTAATACCTATCTAGACTTCTGCGGGTAGACAAATAAAGTGGGTGTGCACTCCGCATTGTAGAGGTGTGGCTATTTGCTTTTGCGAGAGAAAATAGAACAATGTAGTCTTGTTGTCGCTAGAAATATTGATACTAGTTTTTCGAGTGTAATATAGTCAGCAAAGCAAGTTATATTGTCGACCCACTGATGATATTTCCTTTACTGAGTTCTTTTTGAAACATCGAATAACTCCTAACACAGATACAGACCAAAGTAGATCGGAAACTCAGCTACCCACCGTGACTTTATCTACTGACAATTTTTTCAATAAAACCAAGGTGATGCTGGCCTTCCTTGAGAAGATAGGGTTGATTGAATAACACAATTGTCCCTTCCATGTGCAAAATATGTGCTTTAGTCGTGGAGTTGCGGATATCTTCCTGAAATACAATACAAACTCCTACCGCTCTGGGTTGATTGAGACTAAGTATCAAAATTTTACTGATTAAAACTTATCCTTGTTTCTTCAGTCTCTTTTTGCATTCCAGGGTCACGTTGACTCTTTAAACAATCCCTCGTCCCTGGCTTAACCTAGATTCATTATCATTTTAAAATTAATTGTCTGTACGTGGGTCCTTTAATTTCCCCTTTATCTTTTTAATATGCGCGACCTACACCAATGCGCTAAAATATTCAAGCCCGGATGCCAAATCGTCACACATGCATTAGCTATTACAGTACCTACTTACTATAGTCTCTACGTCTAACCTTCATTTGGCAACAAACATGAGATTGACGCTATTAAGAATATGAAACATTGCTTTTGGCAGCCAAACCTCATTATGCGCACCGCTTCGAATATTTCACATAGCCTGGCATTTTAACGCTTTTTACAATGTATTGAAGTGCAGTAAGATCGAAAGTTGTGACATCGAATTATATTGACCCCGTTGGCTTATATAATGTTGAAGTCTTTTGATGTTTCTGATTAAATCAATAGTCCGGTTATACCTGATAGGGTTGTAACAAGGAATTGTATGTTAATGTTAAGACTCTCTCCGTACACTATTGTGCTGAATATTTTTTGCTACAATGTTTTCCAAATCGATGGGTTTCAAGTTTGCAACTGAAATATTTGACCAACCCAACTGATTAAATAACTTGATCGACGATAAAAAATTGCAGATCTCTCTTCTCTTTGCAGCGGTCGGAATAAACGCGTTCTCATCACTTATGAAAGTAGCCATACTTACTCATACACAAGTATCCTTTGCTTGAAAATACATTAAGGAATATGACACACAGTTTAATTTCATTCACCTAAAAATAGAAAAGAACAAGTCCGCATAATAAACACGTTGTCGTCACCGAAATCAAAGGCATTATGACCATGAAACGCAAACTGAACATTTCCGAGCCATAATAATGAAAGCAAATCACTCTAACGACGTACTTCTGGGCGAAATGACTGAGAACTACGTTTATATAGTCGTCTTTCAGTCAGAAACATTAATGAGGGGTTATATCGTGGTACGGGGGGGGGGGGGGTAGACGACCGGTTTTATTTTAAAGTGCTGATAGTCGATCTATTGTCTAAACAGTTTTACTTCTAGGTTAAACATTAACAGCCGTCCCAATTCTTTCGTCACCAACTAATCAGTCTCATAAGACTTTCGATCATTTTCACTTTTATATCCCAGAATGCTAGTCTTATCAATCGATCAGATTTATTCTCAGTTAGGAACCAGTTACTTACACATACATAATGTTTTGCATCGAACATCTTGTAATAAACAAATATCAGCCGCAGATTGTCGGTCAGAAACTCTGTATCTAAAATCGGTAAACTTACAATGGCAAAGATCCATGCTCCATTGAAGTGTCTATCAACGGTTTGTTTGCCAAAAGAACAGAAATGAGATCATTCGGTCATTAAAGTCAGAGGAGCCCTTTGATCCGGACACCTTAAATGTTCATGAATGTATGACGCTCATGCGTTCAACATGCCCCTCTTGAAATGTGGCTTGAGATATGAACGAAAGCGGGCTGACTATAGCGCCCAGTAGAACCCGGCCTACAACAGCGGCGTTGCTTGCGAAGGTCAGCATTAAACCCATGACAAATTCAGTACATTTAAAGATAATTCCCCATTTAGTCGTGTGTCAAAATATTCTGGGGAAAGAATAATTGTATCTGAATGCAGTTTATGATGTGTGAAATTAATATCCTGTAAAGCTGGTTTGGAGAACGGTAGCATAGGTGTGCTTTTATATTTTTAATTGGTGATTATATATCAAAATAATTATAGATCTGTATCAAATTAAACCTAAATGAAATGTATTGAAAATATGAGTAGTTAGGAGATTCATTAATATTTTTATGGTCGGGTGTTCCTAATTGCTTATAAGTAGGTACACCTGACCATAAAATTGGTGGCTTTTAATTTGTTCTCCCCCTTGATTGTAGTGTAAGCGATGGCAGTTTATCCAACCAACTTGCCATGCTTGGTAATTATGGGTTCAATGATTAAACGAATAAGCTGAAAAGATACAATAATGGTTGAATGATGTTTATTGAATTTTCCGTTTACCCTATATTTCGCTCTCTTGTATATTCTGTTCGCACTACAATTCCCGCTTACTCTTTCACCTTACACCATACACCTCCTCGCAAATGAAACTTGTGGAATTTATATGAGTTCTGTACGGGCACGTGTTTTGCGTTTATTTTGACATTTCCTCGCGAGCAACGTTCCACTTACAATTAGTCCTCACACCAATGAATAACTACGACTGTTATGTGCTTTCATTTACCTTTATGTGCCTCTGATTCTCATACTCCTTTGATAACTGAGTTTTTAGTTATGGCTTTGATAATTTTATGTTTAACAGTTTTATGTACGAGGTTAAGTACATTTTTTTCAATCGTGAAAAAGATAAGTAGTAGTACTGTTTGGTTATTCAATGCTAGATGATAATCGATTGTGTGGTTTCCCAATTAACTTTACAGTGACAATGCCCTGGTTATTAGACTTTCCTGTGTCACATTAGCCAAGTTCTATTTCGCCTTCTTCTACTCACGTCTACACTATCAATTGCTGCCTGTGTGGCCATTTTTTTATGAAAATAGTTAGTGCCGTCTCATCCTGAGCTGGCCGCGTTGCCGTTTGTAATTACTGTATAGTTATTTTTGTATATTTTATATATCTCTGTTATTTTTCTGAACCTCATCAGAATATAAAAAATAACCACTAAATCAATTTTTCTTACCCAATGTACTATAAATTGAGTATATAAGTCATTGATATACATGTACTACGCACATATAAGTACATATTATTATGTATCAGGGATGTAACGGAGGTAATTTTATCGGAACCGAAGTCGGAGTCGGAGTTTTTAAATTTGATTTATCGGAATCGGAATCGGAGTCGGAACCGGAGTCGGAACCGGAGTCGGAGGCAGGATCAGAAGTGTCGTATGCGTAACAAATTAACAACAAGTGAAAAAATAATAGACGATTGAGTGCACGTAGCGGAGGTCGGCGGGATTCCCCGCGCGACTTGTATGAACCTGTTCATAACAGTCGATACAGGCCGCCGTCGCCGCTATGTTATGCTTCGACCTTCGATTAAAACTTCCGATTTAAAAGTGTCGGAGCCGAAGTCGGAACCGAAGGTGTAATAATAATCGGAAGTTCCGACTTAACGGAACCGGAGTCGAAGCTCCGTAACATCCCTGTTATGTATGTAGTCTGGAGGTCAAACATCTTAGTGAGTCAGCTGTCGATGCATCTTGTGAGCTTGCCAGTGCCAGACTGTATGTAGTGCATGGAAGCATAATATTGGACGAAACAGCTGTGTGACATGCTTTAGTTCTGAGAGTTATCTAAATAGCTTATTACGTGATTGGTTCTGATATTGATATTTAAAATAGTCGAAGTATTTTAATGAATGACTGAAAACGTTGGATATAGAAAACTAGTATAATGGTTTTTAAAATGACATAACACTTAAATTTGTGAGCGATTCTATATGACTTTTACCATCAAATATCAGGGTAACGCTACACTTTGGTTAGGCCAGTTAATATTCTTTCAAGGTTTTGATCACCCGTAATGAATTTCAAAGATCTAGATTTGCTAGCAAAGATTTTAGATGCTAAGCTTTTTGTATTTTATTTTAATTTTTAGTTATTTTCTAGTCTCTAGTTTTCAATTGCATTGATTGTATAATGTTAAATGGAAGAGCAGAGTCACTTAACACAAGCACCTTCTTGCTTATAAGCATTGTATTATGTATATTTTAGTGATTTCCAAAACATTTCCATAAAAGTAATATGTAATTGAAATAAACATTTTCATTTTATTTATTTCATAATTTTGTAATTGACTACTAGTCTCTTGAATCTATACGTTTTATTTCAGTGGTACCATCAATATTATTATACCTTTAAACACACACATAGACAAAATCTACCAAAATAGACCCTAATAATTCAACCGACCTGTAAGTCAGGAATATGCCTACGTTTGCATAGTTGAGCTAGTTAGAATGGATGTCACGTACAGGAACATGACCCATGTGGTCAACTGATGTGGAAAATGACCATTTTAACTACCACCAGCCTATGTGTACTGCCTTTATCTACCAGATCTAACCTTGAAGATGGCAGCTCACTGCGAACGTGAGAACATTCTTAGATTTCTTCTGTTAACTTTTTTATTAAAATTTTGACTTTAAGTTTAAGGGTTTGAGTTTAGTTTTGAGTGGTGGTCTCCACTGCTAGCTCATAGCTACCTATGAGCTACTATGATAAAACGTAGTAGTGTAAACACGGTAGAAATAAAGTTATTATAAGTTAAATTCTGTAAAATCTTGCCTACACGTGTTAAATCTTTAACCGGTTTTTGTTTCTGTTTTTGCATTACTTGGTAAAGGCATGGTTTCACTAAAACTTTGTTCAATAAATAACAGATAAAGGAAATATTATAATATATGTACTTTTTGTGTATATTTTGCAGCATCGATTACGAATAAATTCGGACGATTTCCTTGACTGGATAAAAACTCCATCGATTGCAAACCTACGAACTTTTCATCAAAAATTTATCTAAGCCAAATAATTTTCTTACATCTATGCATCATTTGACGTAAGCTTTACGATACATAAAAGCATAAATTAAAGGACAGGACCCAATAATTTCTAATTTGCGCATAGGCCAACACTGATCGGTAGTAATAAAGTGGATTATTATAACAAATAGACCTGTTATTAATCACTCTGAGTTATTGAGGCCAAACGCCTTTCTATCTGTATCAATGTACTTGTTATAGGATTGATACTAGTTTTTTTTTTTAAATTAAATGGTGTTCGTTATTTTAGTCGTCGTGGAGAATTATTGCCCTGTTGTAGGAAAAACGTCAGAAATTTTGCTTTAGGTTTTATTTTATTTACATTCTATGAAATTATTTTCAGCTCGATTAAAATTACTTCAAAAAATTCAAGGGTGTCCTAAGAAATATTATTATTATCTATCTTTCTACGCCAAACATGCCTAATTTAGTTCATAAATGGCATTTATTTAATCATACTTTGTCAATAAATATATATGAATCAATAATAAAATCATTGATTATCACATCGATTTTAAACAATCTACAGTAAATTAACGCAACTAACTAAAACGTTGTAACAAACGGTTCTTCGAGCCGGATCTATATGTAGAAAAAAAAACAAATCAAATAAAAAATGTATCATTAATTCTAGGCATCTTTTAAATAAAACATTGCTTCTAAATACTTCTAATACGCAATTATAAAAAACAAACACCACCAAATTTAAGGGCTGTCCAATCTAAAACAGTCCAAACTATACATAAACATGATTCATAATACAATTTAACGCACTCGTTACTCTGACGCGACAACCCATAATTTTCAATTTGTGTCCGCAGCCCCCTTAAATATTGCGATGTGCATCAGAATCAGTTTATAGCTAGGGCTTTAACTAGATGTTACATCACTTTGTGTCATGCATTTGCGTAGATGAGGTACTTTCTATCTAAATAGATGTTTGGTCATAAGTTTGGACTAGTATTTTGGCAGAGCAATCGTTATAGTTGCTGTGTTGTATGTTGCTGTCTACTATCCTTAGTTTACTGCAGATTAATTTATGAAATAAAAGAAACAACCTAACAAAAACAAATCACATTCGATAGCTACTGAGACAAAGAACAACTAACGTTAAAGTGACAAGACGCTGACTAGAAAAAAGATGGTAATATATACATAGTTGTTGCAACTGAAACCATAACAAATGTAGATAATGATAATTATAAAATATACCATCTAAACATGCACAATTACAAAACAATCAATGACTCTAATGGCTTTGAAATAGAAAAACATAAAACCTTTAACTCAGATTAAACACCAAACAAAAAGTAGACAAATAAATAGGATATTGTATAGCAGACACACCTGTAAATTACGATGACGACCAAAAAGAAGATATCATTAAGCATGAAACAGCAGAAACCATCAGTAAAAAAATGAAATACGTCTTAAAAGAAATGGTTTCATTATGGATGAGTTCAACAGAGCAAGAAGATAACGCACCCAAATTATTGGACCATGAAGTTAATGTATAATGTAACTACCAAATAATGATTTACAAAGGAACACAAGTAATTATGAACTGTCATGTAACAGTAATCTGAACAATATGGTTTTGTTTATGCTTTTAATTGTGTAGTACCGTAGGTACTGAGCGTTATAAGCTTTGTATTATGCATATTGGTGTTACTTAACATTACCTTTGTACCTTTATTTCGGACACAATAACTGTAACAAAAAGGTTATTATGTATAACAATGTATACCTTGGCCAGATCTCAGAATTTAATATTTCATGATATATTCAACATTCTTCTTCTTCCTGCCCTTATCCCATATTACTTGGGGTCGTAAGACGTCTTTTTCTTCTATTCTGTCCTGTCATCCATCACACTATCACTAACTCACTTTTCTTTCATATCACTTTTCACACAATCCCTCCATCTTTTTTTTTGGCCTCCGTCTCCCTCTCCATCCATCTATATGTATACTTAGAACTCTTTTAGTAACATGTGTTTCATCCCTCTTCTTCACATGTCCACACCAAGACAAATTTCCTTTCAACTTTTCAGTCACGTGCGTCACTTTAGCGTCTAACTGCCTCTAATATACTCATTTCTCACTTTATCCTTTCTTATCTCATCACACATTTTTAGTTTAGTTTATTAATTAGTTTAGTTTAGTTTATTAATATTAATACTTCCATCTCAACATTCAACATCCATCTCAACATAGGATATGTTCAACCATTTCATTAAATTATCGTATTGTTAGAATCGTTGTTTTTGCAAAGTTTAACCTGATCTGAAAAGCTTTGGGAAGCATCGACTTTACTCTTTTTTTTTTAATTAATATATCTGTGCTTGACTGTGATCCCACTTGATGGTAAGCAGTGATGCAATTGTTGATGGTAAGACGGACTTGTTTATTAAGAGCCTATTAACTCTAGCCTTGAAGACACCAAAATTATAATTGGATGGGAAGACACAGCAAGCAAATTGTTCTAGTCCTTCGATGTAACAATTTGCTTGGATCGTAGAAGTTTCAACAAACGTAAGGGTAGATACTCGCCGTTCGTCTGGTTGTCCCATAGTAGAAAGGAGATGGCGGAATCAAGTCATGCAATCCCGGACACACTTTCCAAAATACATCCTGTAAAATACCGAATGGCAAGCGGCTCCGCCTGGACACGAGTTACCATGGCCAACCTGGAAAACTCTGAACAGACTCCGCTCCCGGTTTGTGCGCTACAAAGACAATCTCCACAAAAGGGGTTTCTTGGACGGTTCCGATCTAAAGTGTCAAGTCCTTCCAACTCACGTCACGTGTTCTTCTTAGGACCTAAAGACAGCGTTAGTCAACGGCCTTACCGTGACCAAATACTGAGCCAGGCAAAGAAATTTTATCAAAAACCTAATTGCTCTACTAACATGCTGAGTAAAAGACTGTAAAGCTACATGGATGATTTTATGGTCGTCAGGGAGACCAACACTATTAGGTATGTTGGTCGATAAAACGTTACAACTTTTGTATTTTTTGCAATATTGCTACTACAGATTCACAATTTCACACCTATCCCAAATTGGTTTCTAAAAATAGCAATAGAAATCTTTTTTTTTTTTTGTAGAAAAAGTTTTTTAATATTTGCCGCAACTACAGAAACCCAATTAAAAGTAATAACTTTAAAAAAGAGAAATTCCAGTGAGTTGAAATCTATTATTTTCATATTAAAAACGCTATTTTTATTTTCTAATGGTTGCCAGTAGAAACATATACGTGGTAGTAAAAATAAATGCAAGCACTAGGCTAATACCTAGTTCACACTAGCGAATGACTAACGTTTACGGTAACTGTTATTTCCCGCTGTATACAAATATAATGGTCACGAACGCCAAACAGAAAGATTTTGACTTGTTTTCTATTATTTTTTATATCCCAAGAGACGTAGAATTTTTTATTTGATCGGCTCGGAGGAGATAACTATTGTTATTTATGTTACGTTTGTATTACACACTACACAGGTGCACTCGACGAAATAGTTTAAAAATGATAATTATTGGGTGTGATCCGTTGCTCTGTGAATCTCGTTGAAAGAAAATTAATGGGTTTAAGGTACATCTTTTAGTAAGTAACCTTTGACGCGTCTTTACCAGAAAATCTCTCCAATGGTGGTAAATCATACAATGACTTCTCTGGCTCTTGGGCAGAGCAGGAGTGCAAGTTAGACTTTTACTGATTTAAACCACACCTATATTCCTTCTTTGCCTTGCTTTCCAGGATCTCGGGTTTCCTTTTTTGGGTATCAATCTTTGGCCCCAATAGGCTTCAGCTCTGCTGGGCCCCTACGGTTTGCCGACAACTCTTGGAACACTACACGCCGTCGACGATTTAGGCTCAGCCCGGACTGTTACCGGACGGCAAGCAACCTATTGCACATCATCCGCAAGCACACACCTTCTTCACAAATCTCACACCGAAGATCCCACCGGCTAGGGCGTGAGGATGTCCGTTTCCTCACGCAGCGGCCGCCTCCTTCGCTATCATAATTTATTATGTGTTGCTCTCGAAGTATATTTAAAGAAATATACAAACCATTTTCTAAATACAAACGTAAAGATTAACACCGGTTTTGCTACCTATACAGCCTACAATCAGATACAGAAAACTAATCAACCTTTGCCCAAAGGCGCGGGCGCCGGACAGTCGCGACTCGCGCTACTCCCATCGTTGTGGCCACCGCCTTATAACTAGTTAAATTATAACTTACTATTGATACTATCAATTTCAATTTATACACCAACTGTGTTTTATTAATCTTACCGTCACTAATCAATTGATTGATTTCACAGCTGATTCGAAAGCGTTGTTACTGCGTACTAACTATTTTATATGTATTTTAGATTTCTCCGTTATTTTTTTTTTAAATTTCATTTCAATTGGTTATAGACAACGGTATTATGCTATGGGTTTTTAATGATCACTAATGCGTTTTTCGGGTTTTATTGCTTTTATAGTGCGAAAATTATCGCTCAAATGTAATAAATAAGGAAATTTTATGGATTTCATATGTTAATGTTTTGTTACGAAAATAGATTTTGATGTGTGGTCGGGGTTTTTGTTAATTTTTATTTCTTTTTGCTATTGTCTGTTCAATTAGCTAATGGGTTGATCATAGCTTCGTTTAATATAATGAAATGGCAATACTTGTCTATTGTTTTCAAAATGTCTTACAATGCATTTGCTTAGGTAACTTGTATCTTCAATAGGTATATATTATAAAACAAAGTCCACCGCCGCGTCTGTCTGTCGGTCTGTTCGCGATAAACTTAAACACTACTGCATCGATTTTCAAGCGATTTCACCACTCGGTAGCGTGATTCTCGAGAAAGGTTTTAGTATATAATTTGTTAAGTTTTTGTATTTATTTCTAGAAAAGAACCCAGGTGAAGCCAGGGCGGGTAGCTAGTGTCATATATTTTATATCTTTCATCGTTCCTGTGCCATAGCATAATATTAACCGGAAGATAAAGAAAACGAATTTATTCTTAGTAGGTATGAACTACCCCCCCTTACCGATTACAGAGTGAAATATAGAAATAGAGCCCGCATATCCTGGTGATAGGTATTTATGTCACAATACATATGGCATCAAATTGCTCCAAGAAATTTTTCCGTTCCCCTCCATATGAATTCCGCTAAAATATACCTAACATCCAATTTGCTAATTCCGCTTTTGGCAACAAACTCCGTCCAAGTACCTACGTAGGTAATCCTAGTATCAACCTAGGTAATTAACAAAAGTTTTCTTATTACGTACTTAAGCTATATCTACTTAAGTTTAAGACTCTTAAGTTTAATTAAAGTTCTCCCTGTAGCGCAACGCAATTACTCGGCCCGTGTAAATGCAAATAAGTTTGTAACACCCTGATGTTTATACTGGCCACTGCGACCAATGGACGTCTTCCAACTAAGCACACAGTGTCGGAATCCTTTGACGTTTAAGTGGGTGTTAACGCACACGTTGACACGGTGTCATTTTGCGGGGTCTTGTGCTGAAAAGGTACCGATTTTGGGCTCCCCACAAACTTGTTGTAACTTATTGCGGATGTCCGTAAGTTTAACCGCAACACTGAAGCTTCGCAAGTTCCCCCGCCGCTGTTTAGAGTTTTGGTTGCAAAGTTCTCAGACTTGACAAGTACTAAGGTTTCATATCTAAATCATGGGGGTTGTTTTGTCGCAATGTGAGCGTATACAGCTTGTACAGTTAATTAGGAACTTCTAAACGTTACCACAATTTAAAACGTTCCTTTAACAGAAGTTGTTTCTTCAGACGTCGTTAATTTAACGACTTTACTTCGTAGAAAAGCTTAAGAATTAACACTTCCATTCATTAATAATAGCGACATAAAATTGTACGAAAAATTTCTGAACAAAAACAAGTTATGATCGTGGCAGTTCCTCGCACCTTATCCTTTATAATTACGGTCATGAGATGTGACGCGAATGGTACAGTTAAAACTAATTGCAGTTTTTCGAAATGTCAACGTCATTAATACTTATTAATTAATCATTCGAAGGACTATAGGACGTGGCACAGTAGAAGCTAACTTAAGGAAGCTATCAGATGATATGCACTAGATATTTTTTTTATTTAACCCAGAATTTCTACCTACCCTAACTTCTCCCAGGTATTCTTTTCTTGAGTCGCCTCTAATCAGGCAACTAGGTCATCTCACCACCTCTTCCCAGGTTGACCTCGGCGGCGTTGTCTATCCTCAGGGTATTAGGGTACTTTTGAAGACTCTTTCCCAACGGTAAGTGTGCTGGCTGATGTGGCCCATCCAATTCCATTTTAGCCTGGTAACCTTCTTTCCTACGTCTATGATCCCCGTCTTTAAGCGCTATAGTTAAATAAAATTATAAACTCTCAAAGTGTGACAAGTTCCTAAAGTTTTTGTCGTATGCATTCAATATTGAGATTATTTTTTCCCAAAACAAGCAATAATAAATAGTTTTACTATTCTAAGAATGTTTCATTGTAAATGGCCACTTTGAAAGACCTACATACCTAGAGAAATTATTTCGAATGCAAGCATATTGAATATGTTCTATGTGGCTCAGTTATCTATATTTTCTGTAGTAACAGTTGTAGACAGTGACAGTTCTAGATCATAGCCGTTTTGAAAATCTAGATTACTTGTTTATAGGCGAAGTGGCAAAGCAACTTTCATGCTACGAAATATAAATAATATAAAATGTAGAACTATTTTTAATTAAGAGTATTTTTCTTGCAATAGAAAGGGTAACTAAAGATAAAACATTCTAATTTTTATCTTCGCTCATTACTTGCTTCGCTAGTCACACTCACTCTCTTCGCTATGTCTGATCGTCTTTACCACAGATGAGTTATAACACTTCTAATGATCCTTAAGTCCTCAACGTGCTTCTGACTATTATGTCTAGATAAGTGTAGGTAACCTGGAGACGGTATGATTTTTTAAAACCTTTATTGTCGCTCATTACTCGCTTCGTTTATCACAATCGCTCGCTTCGCTATGTCAGATCATCTTTACCACAGATGAGTTATAACACTTCTAATGATCCTTAAGTCCTCAACGTGCTTCTGACTATTATGTCTAGATAAGTTTAGGTAACCTGGAGACGGTATGATTTTTTAAAACCTTTATTGTCGCTCATTACTCGCTTCGTTTATCACAATCGCTCGCTTCGCTATGTCAGATCATCTTTACCACAGATGAGTTATAACACTTCTAATGATCCTTAAGTCCTCAACGTGCTTCTGACTATTATGTCTAGATAAGTTTAGGTAACCTGGAGACGGTATGATTTTTTAAAACCTTTATTGTCGCTCATTACTCGCTTCGTTTATCACAATCGCTCGCTTCGCTATGTCAGATCATCTTTACCACAGATGAGTTATAACACTTCTAATGATCCTTAAGTCCTCAACGTGCTTCTGACTATTATGTCTAGATAAGTGTAGGTAACCTGGAGACGGTATGATTTTTTAAAACCTTTATTGTCGCTCATTACTCGCTTCGTTTATCACAATCGCTCGCTTCGCTATGTCAGATCATCTTTACCACAGATGAGTTATAACACTTCTGATGATCGTCGAGTCTTCAGCGTGCTTCTGACTATTATGCCGACATACCACTTTTTCCAGCGCAATTTATAGTTCACCTTATAAAGCGAATTGATATTTATGTCGCGGTCTGTAGACTCATGTATTTTTCAACTGATAAATTATTGAGTGGTTAAAAATACATTGCGAGTCTTTAATGGGATATACAGCGCTTTATTTTTAGAACTTGGCTGCTCAGAAAATACTTGATTAAATACATGACAATCACATGCCAGCTGTATCTTAAAAAAATTAAAGACGAATTCGGAAAACTTAAATAACATACACACATATATACTCGTGCTATTCTCAATATCAATATTCTATACTATTATGCAATTTGAAATAAGCAGTTTATTGTGTGTTGGTTATGGAATTGGTGCTAAAATACGATGTACATAGTAAGCAATGAGTATCCTCCCCTTAAAATAAAGTAAGCTAGATTGGAATGATTTTGAAAAAAAAAAAAATAGCGAGTTGTAGATAGAACGATAGAGTTTGGAGAGGCAGATTAAATAGATTTATACCGGCTGGCTAAAGCAAGAGAAAGAAACGCGAGGTATATTTCTCACAAAAAATGTAAAAAGAATGAAACTGGAATGGTTTTATTAGAAAATGAAGAAATAAAGGATGATGATGAGTGAGAATACGGATTAGAGTAGGGTTTTAGAGAGAGACTGTATATATTGAGAAATAAGTACTATAGAGGAAGTTACAAAATGCCACCAGTGAAGTAGTTGTAAGGGAATCGTTTATCTTTATACGTTTACGTGAAGAAGAGAAATTAAATGTAAGTTACAAAAATACTTATGAGTATATACCTATTTGATAGAAAAGGAAAAAGAGTTCAGAGACAAAACGGATGGATTGTGTAAAAAATGATATGAAGAAAAAAGAAATTAACTAAAGCGTGACGATTGATAAAACCTAATAAAAGAAAAAAACGCGTTGTTCCAACCCCAGTAACATGGCACAAAAACAGGCACATGATGATAAAATAGTGCAAATAAAGTGTAAATTGGCACTTTTGTTTATGTAATTGTCAGAATTTACAATAATGGCCCAACAATAAACAATATTAACGTCAATACAACACACTATTTACAGACAGGTGTACCAACACAACCCTCGCATATACAGTATATTTCTGGACGATACTTCAAAGAGACAAAGAGTGCAGTATGATTAATCAAGCCAGTTCATCGGCCCCAAGGCGAGACTGATCAAAAACTCGTACTTTAAACGGCGACTGAGCAATATAACATTGGACTGTGGAGACTCGAGATATCGCATCGGAGCCCCGTTTGAGCTCGTTACACTCCACTAGGTTAGCTCACGATATATTTACAATTGTAGGCGAGAAAATTTACGACTTAAGGATTTAGTTTGAGACAATTATCTTGCTGTCGATACTGCAGTGAAGTACGACAGTTGTTGTGAGAAATTGGGAAATACTTGATTGTAGATCATGTTTGGCCGGTGAGTTTGTTAGTTAATGTTTGTAGTTTATAAATCAAAGTAAATTTTGTGCCAGTAGCAAGTTTCACAATTGTAATATTTAGATTTACAACGAACAATGAATTTATAATATATTTCGTAACATTCGATTTAACAATAAACTTACAGATTTAAAAACTAGGATGACAAAACGATATACTACCTCACCCATTCGAAATGTCATCGTCTATATCCCATAAATAAATTAACACTGCAGGTAGATGCATTTGTGTCCAAGTCCATCCCAACTCGCCCGTTCAAACGAGCCACCACCGATTCGTCCCATATTTCAATTCGCGCATCGTGCATTAAAGTCCTTCAGGAAAAATATAGAATGCAACATTCGTAAACACTTCGGAACGCGTTGCTTGTGGATCGCATCAACTTCTGTGGCGTTCATTAGCGGTTTGGCCGTAAACAATCCCGGTATTATAGAAGAGATTTATTACCGGGATTTATTTAGCCGCCTGATAGAGCGTCATTAGTTTTGGTGGTTAGTTGTGATGAGTATGCGCGATTTACTTGATTCAGTAATTGAATGCGGATGCCACTAGTGTTGTTGTTTGCACTATAGACACCGCTCCTGTAGTTTTTCGTAGGCCTGCAGGCTTTGATGAAAGGCTGGTTTAAGAGAGTTTTTTTATAGAATTAGTTTATGTTTATTAAGAATTTTTAGATACCTAAACATTTTCATTAAATTGATAGTATAGTTGACGTTGAATGAATTGTCAAAACCTACGTTATTTATGTGTATTAAGTTCAGTTATTTAACTTTTACTATCGGAAGTTTTTTTTTTATGGTGGGGTAAATTATCCAATGACAACCCCCGTTCTTGAGTGGAGCGGGAGATAGTGTCAGACTCTTACTGACTAAAAACCCACCCCGTTCCTTCTAGCCTTCATACCGGGGCTCGAGCTCCCTTTTGGATAACCCTGGCTCCAGTAGGCTTTTTCCCAGCTGGGCCCCTACTGACTATCGGGAGTAATTACATCTACCTATGTAAATTCTTGTTGTCTATCGGCGATCATTAGCGTAATTATATACCTAAAAGAAAATAAGGTCGTGAAGTTCATAGATTTTTGTATGTTGAGAAAGATAAGGTAATTTATTTCATAATATATTTACATGATTTAAAAGCCTTTTATCTGTGTATATGTAGGCCTGATGTATTTGATATCAACGCTATAAATAAGATAAGATATTTCTTTGAGTTAAAAGGCAAAGTGACCATCGGTCTGCCTCTGCTATGAATATAATTTAAACTTAATTAAAATATGGATAACTAGATTTGCCCGCAGCTTCGCCCGCATACATAAAATATCGCCTATGTCACTCAGGAATAGAGCAGCTTTCTATCTGTGAAAAAAATTTTAGCAATCGGATCAGTACTTTCAGAGATTACTTCCTATAAACAAAAAGACGTGTGGCACTCGGAGACTGCCGCGGTAAAGCTATTGCATAGCATTTTTATCAACTTATTTGTGATTGAAGTTGACAAGTTGCCATGACAACCATTTAGTGGGGGGTGTTCGGTTTTTTTCGTTACGGAATTTCTGGATTCGGTCTCCACGCTCAAGGCCCGCGATAGAAGCTATGCAATAGCTTAAAAAAAACTCTTTATAATATTCTAGATTTTATTTATATTTGGTTGTATGTAGTGTTGCCAGGTTATGCCTTTCTTGTCAGGTACAGCTGATAAATCATACATCTCTACAGCCCACCTGGGCTTTAGCTAAGCTGTAATGTCTACAAAGGTTAAGGTTATAATTGGTTTAGCAGACATTTGATCTCTGTAACCTTAGCTTTAATCAGTTGTTATTTTTAAAATATCTGTACTATAGCTAGACAATATACGAGAATAGAACGAATATACATAGAAGAGAACGAACGTATTATTTTTTGTAATTTATTTCACCATCACTGCTCTCAAAACGGTGAAGGAAAATAACGTCAGGAAACCGAACCAAAAATTCGTGACAACACTCCTTTAAGTCCTTTTACGTTTAACGTGGCATTTTAAATGTGTATTTTGATTAATTTTTTTATAATCAAAATTTGGCCCCTAATGGGCCTCCACGGGTGAAGGCGTCCTTCAGTTTCTTGTATCTGTCACTGCCACTTGCAATTTTCTGCCTATCTTCTGTTCTGCCTACTTTTATTTTTCTGGCCGTTTACACTCAGTAGTTTTATTAGTCCATCTATTGTTTTTGTATCGTGGTACGTATGGCCAGCCCATTGTTTTAGGGGTTGCGTGAGCGCATCAGCTACCTTGATATTTTGGTCTAAGTCAACTTAGACCGAGAAAAAAAAACGCCTTTACGTAGAGGATGTAGACAAAAAAATGACGCTTGTGACATAAAGACTCGCCTCCATTTTATTTATAATAATTTGATTATTCAAAGAATGCTCAGTTCAGAGGCCAATAAATCGTCAATTCTCATATACTGAACATATTGAGGCCGGCCAGTTTCATTCCGCAAATTGAATGCGCGAACGTTGCCGATTTACGACTGTGCCGCCATCTACCGGCCGGCGTATTTTTAATTATTTGATCAGGCAACACTGATAAATCAACCGCTGTAATTGGCCGGCCAGTGTTGCCCTTTAATTAGTTTATTTCATTTCGCACACGCCCTGTAGTAATTAGTTCATGAATTTTAATTCAAATGCGATCTTGTAGGCGTTAAATGATTTGAGGGATGGTTTGATAAAGCATGTAGCGATTTTTTTATGCTGTGTGGAACTGAAATTGTTTACATTATATAGGCATTTATGTAAACTTTTAAATGGCTGTATCGTTTATCGTTCAAGATAAAATATTTAAAAAACGAGTAAACATGGAATTAATCCATGTTGGTACGAGTATGTGCAAACAATAAATCTCAATGATAAAATCTACCAATTCTTTTTTCCTGCCGCTGTGGCGTAACCTTCGCCGAGATTTATTTTGTACTTGAACACATTTATATGAGGAGGTGGTAAAAATATTAAGTTCTCGGTAGCTTGAAAAGTAATATTTAGCATTTTGAAAGAAGAAAATGTTGATCTTCACGAAGGTTTTAGTAGAACAGGGCAAATTGTTTAATGTAGCAAATTAGATTGGAGTAAGTTGTATATTTATTATTAAAATTTAAATTGTATATTACCTTATGTTTTTTACCCGTTTGTACATAATATTATTACTTTAAGTTTGTATATATACATATTAGTTTATAATATTTAATAATTAAGATGTATATTAATAAAATGTATAAAATCACAAATGTAAATGCACATAATTAATCTCTTATAGTTCCACGTTGATCATTTTTGTTTATTATCTAATGAGTTCTAAATTACAGGAGTTTTTTTGAGATGAGAAATCGTCAAATGATTTCTCCTGTTCTAGAGTGAAACAACAGGACGAAAACACTACAACCCACATGTGTCTTTCCATTGCCCTTTGTGTTCCAGAGCCACGGTCACACTTTTATACGTTTTCTAAGCCCTAGCAGGCATCGGCCCCTTCAGCTTTGCTGACATCTCTTTGAGGCCCAAAATACAGGCCTCGGCTTATAGTCGAGATCTTCAACAAATTATATTTATTTTCTAAACTACTTATTGACCTAATTACAAATTATCTAAGTTTAGCATTATTTATCCCTTTTAATTTTCTGTCAATACTAACGCCAAGCTGCCGCCAATATAACTCGTATCATTATTTTTTTATTGTTTATAGGTTTGCGCTTGACCGCTATCTCACCTGATGAAAAGCGACGATGCGGTCGACGATGGAGCGCGCTTACCTCTAAATAGAAGTAACTTATTCACTCTTGAATTAAAGATTCCCGAGTTGTAGCCATCAGGAAACACAGATTCCGGCAAGGAATTCCACTTCACTTCACAATAAAACGCACCGGTTTTTTTGAACTACGTATGTAATAATCCGAACTAATTCATTTTAAGTAAAAACAACACTAATTCATTTTGTTCTTTGAGCGAAACAAAGGCGATCGTAATTGCGATTAGTTTGCTTCATGCCGTCGACCGTTCTCCGATACTCTAATCGATTATTTGCATTTTCACACGAACATTGACACCTAATTACTAACTGCATAAGAAATATGGAGACTATTGAAATGTTCTCAAGCATGTAAACGTTGAGACGTAGGCAGTTATTATTTTTCCAACACTTATAATTACCTATTGCGGTAAATGAGGTATGATTTGTATCGCCATAACTTCATTTTGCATCGTAAGATTAATTGGTATAATTTATTTTGTTCTTCGAGCAGAAATTCCTCTAACATTTTCTTTTTTTGAGTTGAAAAGTTAAATATAATTAAGATAATTGTTTTGTCTGCTATGAATAAAGGTAAAATAAACGTGACATCATTTCCGTTAATTTATACACACCTATCTAGAAACGTGTCAATAAAATATCCAATTTATTGCTATTAAATACATAAATCTGCGAAGAAACCATTTTCATGAGGAAGTCGTGTGTTTTTCTCGGAAAATACTTCAATATGGTTGACAAGGCCTAATCCTACTCAATGACTGGGTGAATGTGGGTGCAATTGATTAATAGCGTTAACAAATAAATTGTGGACCAATTTACTGTTGAACCTAAAACAAGAAAATTGTCGTTGTAATAAATCTCTTGGCTCTTATATCCTTTTAAAACTGTAGCAACAATCGATAGTAACACAAGCTGAGACAAACAGCTGCTAATCCAGGCATTTATCACAGATAGGCAGACCAGCACAGTACAGCAGTAACCAATGGTTTCTAGGTCGTATATCAAAAGTCGTGGCTTATAGATAGCTGGGGATCTATGACGGCGATAGGGCCGCGATAGGAGGCGAGGATCGGGCGCTCGATGACGTTTTTACGGCGAGAGCTATCGCTGGCCGTAAATATCGGAGTCGGGATACCGCATTCGACAGCGTTCGACGGCGTTCCGCGTTCGGACTCATCAGACTTTCATGCATTTTCATGAACGTTATTGATGTTAAACTAAATTGGCTTTTTTTGTATATTGCCCGTGTTGATCCTGAAACAATCGGACCTGTTTTATTTATTAAAATGTACAGTAAAATCAAGCTTAAATATTTATGGATTAATTTTTTCCTGTGTTTGTTCGGTCTTGTAGTTTAATAAAGCAGGTAGTGTTCATACTTCCGGAATAAAAACCTATGTCATGAAGCAAAAGTGTAGTTTTCTATCAATAAAATAATTTTCGCAATTAGATCAAGTCCCATGCGTCATCGTCAACCACATCATCACTGACCATCAGGCGAGATAATGGTCAAGCGCTAGCTTAACAATAATAATAATATTTATTTACAAAAATAGTTATTGTGGGAAATGGCTTGCGGATTTTTTTCACGTACTTTAGTAACGGCTGCCCTGCGACCAGCCTGGTGTAATAAATATGATAAATTGTGGTGGGGGTAGCCGACGCTTGTTTCTGCACTAGTGCGAAAGACACTACACTGGGACCCTAAAACCGGTATGGATAGGTGTAAGCTTTTGAGTGTGTTTAAAATACATTTTTGTCTGCATAATTCGACCAAATTTGTACGAGTGAGAAGAGAGACTACTTAGCAGTTTTTTTTTGTCATAGGTAGGGTACTTAAAGATTTTTTGGGTGGATTGTGTGAAAAGTGATATGAAAGAAAAGGGAGTTAGTGATAGTTTGACGGGTGACAGGACAGAATGGAAGAAAAAAACGTGTTGCGCCGACACCAAGTAATATGGGATAAGGGCAGGAAGAAGCAGAAGATACTTAAAGATCTTTTGTCATTAATCTGGCTGAAATGGATTTGGCCACGTTGCACGAATGCTCCCAGACAGATCGGCGAGGATTGCCACTTACTGGATGCCTGAGGGACGTCGACGCATCGCAACATCGAGGATCGCTTAGCAGGTGGTGTGACGATCTGAACATGTTCACGGGGCAAACTTGGTCAGAGATCGCCCTACTCAGAGAAGATTGGAAAGAGAAGAAAAATTTTGCCTGGAAAAAAATAGATGGTGATAAAAATTCCAGCTATTATCAAAACAATTAAAGTAGAACTACACTCCTAACATGTGTGCCACGTACGCCGATCTGGGCGCGTCGGTCTCTATACATTTTTATATGGTAACTCGACTTGCAGAGCTACACTTGATCTACGCAACGCGACGTCGTTCTAACAAATCAGGCATGTTACACGTGTACGTCTGTCTAGCGTAGATCATCATCATCATTTCAACCGATACACGCCAACTGTTGGACATAGGCCTCCCCAAGCGTCGCCACAACGAACGTTCCTGTGCGTCTCGCATCCATCGGTTTCCTGCAACCTTCACCAGGTCATCAGTCCACCTTGTTGGAGGCCTTCCAACGCTGCGTATTCCGGTACGCAGTCGCCACTCCAGGACCTTTCGGCCCCAGCGGCCATCTGTTGAGCAATGTGCCCTGCCCATTGCCACTTAAGTTAGTTAGCTAGAGTAGATATTGCTTTAAAAAAAATTCATGCCCTGAAAAAAAAATATTGTAATAAAAATCCAGCTGTAATGAATACAAATAAACTATTTAAATATTACAAGTTCAGATTAAAGATAGATCGTCCAGGTAAGTGTACTCACGTATGAATTTACATATTGTAAATATTAGCCATTCCTTGAATTGATTAAGTGCCCACTTAGTTCCCTATTGTTTTATTCTGAATCACAGTGAATGTCACTTCTTCATTGTATCGTTTTCCCGGCTCTGGACTCCACTTTCTATGAAACAGTCGTGTCCTTATTAACATTTGTATAGTTAATTAGTTTGTTTAATTCATGGGTTCCTGGATTAACGTAGTCTGTCGTTGTTAGGCAGAAATGGGCTTCGAGTTCTTCAAACCAGTGTCCGATGAACTTTGACTTTCGTTCAATGGTCATCGTTTCATCCAAATGTCGTTGTTAGGCAGAAATGAGCTTCGAGTTCTTCAAACCACACTGGCTGATGAACTTTGACTTTCATTCTATGGTCATCATTTCATCTGAAAGATGTCCACTGCTATACATCCAAGTAAGATCTTTTTTTTGAGCAAGCTGTCCATTACTTGCCGTCCGTAAGCCCGCGCCACCATAATCGGGATCGAAATCTCGGTGGCGGCTTGGGCGTGAGCGCCGTTGCCTGAAGCGGTCAGCCTCCTGCTTTGCTAGCATTACTGCTTTGCAGTAAGAGGCTCCTCACTCCGGACCAGGGAGATACAGCGATGGAAGGCCTCATCCAGGCCTTCCATCGCTGTATCTTCCAATAAGCGGTCGCCACTCCAGAAACTATCAGCCTCATTGATCATCTGTTCTGCGAGCAATGTACCCTGCCCTCTGGTATTTAAGTTTGGTGATTCTTCAGGTTATATCGGTAACCTTGGTTCGAAAATATTTTTTACCTGTTTCGATAATCTAGGTAAGCATAAGCATAATCAGCTTTTTAATGTTCCCACTGCTGGGAGTCAGACCTCTTCACTAGGAGAGGGAATGGGCCGTAATCCACTCGGGCCCTGTGCAGGTTGGTGAATGACACATGTCGTCGAAAATTTTGGTTCTAGAACATGCTGGTTTCCTCACGATGTTTTCCTTCACCGTTCTGAGAGCAGTGGTGATGAAATAAACGAAATAATACGTTCGTAAGTCGAGAGCACTCTGTCCCAATCTAGGAAATGTTGGAGCATAGTCTAATGTCTTACAAATTATACGTAAAATAGAGTTTCCTCCTAAACCAAGTATCGGATTTTGATGCAGTTTTCAGTAACAGAAATATCAATAAATGAGTAACATGTATGATGTAAGTAACGCTCGTGTAAAGCCGTTTATAAAGGTGGGAAGTACTAACTTATCGCGGGCTACAGCTAGTATTTTTAAAAAACGCAATAAACAAGTACAGAGTCGTTTAAAAATAACATCTAATTATCAGCAAGTGATGTGTTATTAATTTAACATGCTGAAGTGTATAATTATGGCGGAGAACTGGCCAACAGCTCTATTAATGATCTTGATTGCGCATATTGTTTAATTTATGCTTCCTTCATCCTGCAGAGCTGAGATATTGGATAGCTGTTTGCTATTTTTATTCAACCGGTATTATTTGAAGTGCTTTTCTATACTTTTAATACAATAAAGAGGTAAAGTTTGTTTTATTTGTTTGTAGGAATCTCTGAAAGTACTGGTCCGATTGCGAAATTTTTTTCACCGATTGAAAGCTGCTTTATTTCTGAGTGACAAAGGCTATATTTTATGTACGCGAGAGAAGTCGCGGGCAAAAGCTAGTATTCAATAAGCCTAAACATGATGGTGCTATCTTACTTCGTTGAGGAATTCTCGTGGCCACTTTCCAGCTGTAATAGATCAGCTCCACAGAAGGTACTAAGACCTTACCAAGACGTATAATGTAATTCTACAAATTATGATTTAAAATGTGACTGTGAATGTGTTTGTATTATATTTTTTTCTTTTGAATATGACATGAGTCTGTGATGCTAGTTTTTTTTTTAATTATTATTATACAGCCTGTATGGCTCCATCCTTTTTAACAACTCAGTTCAGATCGTAAAATGGATCGCGCTAAGAGCATGTGGCAGCACTACTGATGCCATCGCCAGAGATCGGAATAGGCAGTTTATAATTTATATTTACCAAAATTTAATGGAAGTAAGTAACATAGAGCTGATAATACCTCCTCTAAAATCAAGAAACATGGCGATTACCTAAATCCCGGGATTTGAGAATTTCAACAAAATTGTATTGAAGAATCTTACGTTTTAGAATTGCGAGCTAAACTGTTAGATTAAAACAAAGCTCTTTAATGTTAGATACAGTTTTAGCATGGAACTCTAAAAACATAATAAGATTCTTCGACATAATAATTTAGCTCAAATGTATTCATAGCGCAGTACGTAATTTGTAATTTCAAATCCCGGGATTTAATCACCATGTTTATGATTTCGGGATTTTAGAGGTGGTATTATCAGCTCTATGTTACTTACTTCTTTAAACTATAAGTACCTTTTCCGAGCTCTCATTATCGCAAACTTAAAAACGAAACATGATAATAAAATATATGCGTACTGATTTGTGACAAATTAACAGTTTGACTAAGTAATGCCACTGGTCCATTTTGGATGGGTCTATTTTTAGTTGGTCCATTTTGGGTGAGTTCATTTTGAGTAGTTAACCAAAAATTCTGTATATTTTTAAGCTTTAAAGATACGCAAGATAAAACAAAAGCAATCGCAATTATTAATAAAACATTTGCAGTAGGTAATCCACACTTTACAACGCAAATACGAGTATCTACAGAATTATTTATTTCTTGTCGTCGACAATGTGTTCTATAATAGATACGCTATTAGTTTTTACATAAGTTTGTGTGGTCCTATGTGACTCACAACCAAATTAGCAGACTATTTGAAAATATGTTGCGTTCAACTTGTTTTGCATTCCGTTTGTATGCTCTTAGCTTATCTTTAATGGCTTACAGACGTTTTATATTGACTAAAATCGTAAACCAATGGCTGAATACACAAACAATTATGCTAGTATATTTGAATGAAATGCTCACTCTTGGTACTCTACGCTTAGAATCTATCTGAAGCACCTTTGCTTTACATAGAACCTAAGCATACCTAGATTAGCACCCAGCCCGGTGGCCAGGTGCATCACTTTGTGTAATTTATTTCATCACCACTGCTCTCATAACGATGAAGGAAATCATCGTGACCCGCATGTCCTAGAACAAAAATTCGAAGACATGTGACATCCACTAATCCGCACTGGGCCCGTGTGGGGATTCCTCCTAGAGAGGTGGTCCAAGTCCCACTAGTGCAAACACCAAAAAGCTAATTATGCTAAGTCAAAAGATAATTATAAATACGTTACATTATTTACAAAAAAAATATTAAAAAAAAAGTCACAATTAATTACGTTCTAATATTCCGTAAAAGTTTGAATAACTTACGTCAGAGGAATGTAATGATTATAAAGTTATAATGTAGGTAATACAAAGGTGACTTTAACTCAAAGTCAAGTTTTTTCTGAGTAGACCTTTAAACAAGATTTTCAAAGAAGGTTTTCGATACAGAAATATCACATAAGAATGCGGTAGGACCCAGTATACATATGTAGGTACTGTTACTGTTTTTAATAGGTAAATACCTATACAACATTATTTTCAGTATATTCGAAACCGCAGAATATAAGAAAAAAAAATTGTTCAGAATCAGTAACTGAATCGATTCCAATAATTTTTACACAATGTCATAGTTGTTCCCAAAACTAGTTAAAAAAGGGCACAAGTCGGACACCACCGACACTAAGTAGATACAACACAGATCACGGCAGGTCACAGTGGGTATAAGGTGCCAGCAAACAGCTGGGTGCAAGTGCAAAACAACCCCTCAATCGCCTGGATAGGTTATGACTATGTATTTTTGCAATAACAAGCTTATAACTTTGTGATTTATTCATGATACAGTTATGATATTTTGTACATCGATTTTTTACATAAAAATAATAGATACATGTTTTGGGTTTCGCATAAACTAAACCTAATGTTGTACGTATACTGCTGTTCACAAGCTAGAATACCGTTATCTGATAAAATCATATTTTGTGTTACGCAAATAACAGCGTTGTACTACATAGATATCAAGAGAAATTAAAATAACGCTGTTTCTCTCTTTACTGACTAAAAAAATATACTGTTTAAACCCATCGATTACCGTGGTATCACAAAACGGAAACTCGCCAAATGACGCTAGACCGCATTTTGTGGATAAAAATATAGGTTTCAATTCAAATGTGTTTCCTAAAACCATTTATCAAGGTCACATGGACCCAACAAATTGTCAATGTCAGGAACAACATTTTTTTTTTTAAATATAAAGTTACAAAGAAATTAAAAATAAAACAATTAAATTTGGTATACAAATCTAATAGAATGGCAATTTCAACCTACTTGTTACACTACTTACTATCTATGGCAAGTAAAAAAGAATAAAATATTAATAAAACAAGATGAAGCAGATGAAATAAATTCTACACTATCATATCCAAACATTAAAATAACTATAAGACTGTGCATACACATACATAAAACAGTTTTATTTGTACCATCTTTCTCTTCCCCCGCCGCGTGCCCATGACACTGTAGGGTAACAACAAAGTGTCAAATGGCCCGGAAATATCGTAACCTCTCCCATCCAGACATTTCGTTCCTTCTCGCTGGTCACACTCATTATCTGCCATTCCAAATGCTTCTTTGTTGGTTTAAGTTGCTTTATTTACTCCCCGTAAGTGTACGATCGTCTCTCCTACACTAATATAACCATTTAAAGATTAGCCAATGACGGAAACCTGTTTTTTTTTCCGCTGTTTATCTAAACGCATAAATAACAACCATTTTTGCCGCTGTTTTACATAATAGCTAATAAATAAACCAAAATATATTGCTTTAAATAATAATATTTACATAAACATTTTCGATGCCTATTTTTTATAAATTCCTACTGTGTTTAGTTGGATTTGATTGCGTCATCATGCGGGTACGGTGCGTAGATAAGATGACAACTAAAGCTAAATGGGAGATTAAAATCGTAAATTCATTATCTTTATTATATAGGAACAGTATTAGTTACAACGTGGGTGTTTTATTAATTTCGATAGGCACAGTTTTCGCTGACAAAAAAAAAATAATGACGGTTCTTGATTATTGAAATGGTAATGTTATGTGTCGTACCGAACATTAGTATGTCATCGAAAGTTGGAAATAAAATAAATAATATATGACAGTCTCATAAATAATTCCCTTCGTTTCCGACGGTGCGCTCCGCATCCGGTAGGGAGGAACCCCACCCGACCCGACGCCATTTTAGATTTGAATTTGAAATGTCATTATTGTTATAGAGAGATGATAAACAATGATCCGTAATGTCTCTTTGGAGTACCGAAATATTGATGTTTATCGTAACTATGGTCTGTTTACACATACTATTGCTTAATAAGTGATGTTTTTTTGTGGGAAGCATGTGGGTTGGTATTTTTATTTGTTGTTTTATTGTTTGGAATTTTGCTACCAGTTGCAGTAGTTGTAGCGTTTGTTTATGGTGGGAATATGTTTTTTTTTTAAATATTTTATACTTTAATTAGATACCTTTTACTAAAATTAAGTTTCAGAACTAAAAAAGTTACTGGTTGTGTTGTGAGGTTGAATGGATGTGTGTATTTATTGACTCGTGTACGCATAGGTAACCCAAATTATAATGTTGATGGTTTGTAACTTTTACAACACTATTTGTCTGTTTGTTTTACTCTGTTCAGTATTTATATAACTTCCTAAGGATTTGGCAACAGTGTAATGTAGTATTGATAAAAAAAAAATCTTTTGAAGCCCTTATAACAACGAAATTAATCTTACACTTGTCAGAGTAAACATGCGTGGGTAAGCTCTCACATAAATGAAAATTATGGACAACCTACTGACCGACATAACGAGAACTACCCTTCCCCTCTCCAGTGCTATTTTTATTTCAGTAAAAGGGGTGAATTGGTAATGATTCAGAGGTCAGGATGGAGTGGTTATAAAGTGTACTTATAAGTGAAGGACAGTAGTGTTGATTAAATTAAAGAGAAGGATTTATGTGGTCACCAATTTAGCAATGATGTGAAATGGCGAGCGCATAGGGGCGTTGTGTACAAGTCAAGTGGTATATGAGTGTTAATGGCCGTGTATCTAACAGTTTTAACAGCCATTTTTAAAGGGGATGGATTTTTTAATTAGATAAACGATAAATATTAATCTTGTTAATGAATAATGGCTGTGTGAGAAAAACTGATTAAATAGTAGAAGCAAGTTTGTCTAGTTTTGTTATTTAAATGTTTGATTAAAATGATAATTCAAATTGCGACTTTTTTATCGTTTTTATTATAGTTTGTAGGAGGAGACAAGAACTAAAATTTGTTCTCTGATTTGCCCACAAAAGTATTCAAAGTAGATAAATTATTTACTTGCGTAATCATCATCATAGTCAACCAGAGGATGTCCAAAGCTGGACACGGGCCTCCCTCAAATGTCGCCACAATAGGTCTTTGATTTTTTTTATTTGATTCCCATAATCGTCACCAGGTCATCGGTTCCCGTTGTGCGAGGCCTGACAACGCTGCGTCTTCGAGTACGTTGACACCACTCCACTACGGGTGTAGTACGTTGAAATAACTGTTTTATAAGTGGGCGTGGCTCATCATCATCATTTTAGTCGATACACGTCCACTTTTGGATATAGGCCTCCCCCAAGCGTCGCCACAACGAACGTTCCTGTGCGTCTCGCATCCATCGGTTCGGTTGGGCGTGGCTACCTACTATTAATTTGTTTAAAAGTGAATTCTGACAAATTGATGATCGCTAAATCACGAATCAACTCCATGACATTCAAATAAACACTAGCGTTCTAAAATCAGGTAAATTCATATACTATTCATTTAAGTATCATACTAAAACACTTAAAACGGCATAAAAGTGATTACATAACCACTGAAATTAATTTTATGACGATATTACAGTTTCGTACGTGTACTGCCACCTCGTAGCGTTTATAGGAACTACGTAGGCTCGAAGGCTTCTGCGCTATCAAAGTGATTGGAAACACAACCTTTGGTTCCTGTGGCGCTGAAACACTGTGGAGCTTTTGGGTACTAAAAGCTGTTTAAAAGAAAATTTGTTTAAAATCTGTTTGAATGATCTTTGTTAGTCAGTTTAATTTATTTGATTGTATTATATTTATCTGAAGAGGTTTTACTCAAAATGAAAGATCTTTTAATTGGTCAATATGTAGCTGGTGCCTGAACCTTAAGTCAAAGTTGAGTTTACTTCTAGACCACCGTTAAGTGATCTTAACGGTGGTCTCAACATTATGTATCAACGTAGAGATGATTATAGAGGGAATGCAGTGTAAAATTTTCAAAATCACACAAAGAATATAAATAAAGTAATAAATACATATATCTACATACAGTACAGTACACAAATACAGAGATACCTATATAAAGATATTATGTCATTGCGAATAAAATGCTCTTGGTTTTTTTTCGGCTCTAGCGGGCATCGGCTCTACTGGGGTTTTTTGATAGAGGTACCGTGGTCCTGGAACTGCAACTGAAAGACACAGGTGGGTTTTAGTCAGTAAAAGTCCAACAATCTTTTTTTAACGGTGGGAAAATCATCAAATGACATCCCCGCTCTTGGGCGGAGCGGGAGATAGTATCAGACTTTTACTGACTAAAAACCCACTCCTGTTCCTTCTTTGCCTTTCGTGCCGGGGCTTGAGCCACCTTTCGGACTAAACCTGGCCCCAGTAGGCTTCGACCCAGCAGGGTGATGATGTCCTCAATAAAAAATATGCACAAGTTCTGCAGTCGCTCGAGTTAATCCGGACATCCGCATAATCTATTAGCGGCATAACAATCAGAATAAATTGAACAGAACAAAAGGGCAACACACAAAATCTATTCATGACTTGGCCCAAACATAAACTACACATAGCTGTTCGGGATACCTACTAATACATAGAGATGTCCCCGGTATAAACCGCAAATGAGAATCGTATATCCCACATCTACTATCCTAGTATCCCTAAGTGAGTGGTACATTCGATAAGGCTCACCCTTGGGTTAGCCCGTGGACAGGGCTCCCGATAAGTTTCGATTTAATACGTTAAAAGGTGCCTTTAATGGGGTCATTCCCATTCGTTATGGGGTACCGTCGGACCGTATTTCGAGAAGCAAACGTATTAGATTCAGAAACGATTTTAATAAAACATTGAGTTGTTGGAGACGTAGAGACTTTCATGTCGATGTTGTTTGATGTTCTGTGGTTAAGAGTTATGGTACTTCATAATAAATTGCAAATGCAAAACTGAAATTTATGCAAACAGAATATTCATACATTTTTTTGTTCCGGCTCTAGACGAAACGGAGGAGAGTGTCAAACTTTTGCTGACTAAAACTCTCATTTGTTCTTTCAATTACCTCTTGCGTTCCAGAGCCATGGTAGGTTTTTGGTCCTAGTGGGCCCCGTCTGTTTTGCTGATGTCTTTGAGACGCGCGTGGACCATGACGCGAAGTCAACCCGGGCATGGTCCTTATTGGACGGTAACCTACCCATTAATCACCATTCACAAACCTGGCTAAATTTATCCTGAAGGTTTTTGATGAGAGCTACCTGGTCTACCCGATTTCAAAGCATTTCAGTATCTGTAATGACTTTTAAATGGATTGGCAGAAGCTCCATAATATTATCAGTAGCTTGTGGTAGTTACATTAATTTTACTATTGTAACACTTTTCCGTCATCTCTTTTGTTTATGGTTTTTTTTTTAAATTGAATAAACTAGTGCTTAACTGCGATCCCACCTGATGGTAAGCAGTGATGCAATTTCTAATGGTTAGGCGTACTAATTTATTTCATTACCACTTCTCTTAAAACGGTGAAGGAAAATATCATGAGGAAACTGGCATGTCCTAGATTCAAAAATTCAACGACATCCACCAATCCGCACTGGACCCGCGTGGTAGATTACGACCCATTCTCTCTCCTGGAAAGGAGGCTTGAGTTCCTGTAGTGGGAACATTATAAGGTTAGTTGGGTATATGGTAAAGTTGAATACGGTATGTTATGCTTGAACACCATATACTCTCTAGAATTGAAGGAAAAATCTACACTAATTTAATAAAGAGGTAGGGGAGAAAAGTTTGTTTATTTGTTTGTAAGAGGTAATCTCTGAAAGTTCTGGTCCGATTGTTAAAATTTTCAACAATAGAAAGCTGCTTCATTCTTGAGCGACATATGCTATATTTTATGTGCGCGGGCGAAGCCGCTGGCAGAAGCTAGTAACAAATAAGAAAGTATTTGTGCTCACAACATTGTTGCATATTTATTGTTAAGTCACTTTTATCAACCACAATTCGATAAGCTCAATAAAATATAGCCAACTAAAAACATAAAGTTATGAATTATGTTGTATAAAGTCACACATAAAACCTCTTATATAAATTATAAAGATATTCCCGACAGCTAATTTAAATAAAATAAGAAATTTAAAAACTGTTAATGTATTAAAAGAACAATTAAATCACATAAAATGTGACATTTATTTATGTTTGTATGAACTTAAAATACCTTGTGAATTTATTGTTATCTTTAGACCATTTTTTTATTTAAATACCTACTGGGTAGTTGAATAACTTTACTTTGCTGTTTTGAGGAAAAATTGGAATATGATTTTATAGGTATGTGCGTACAGGTAAAAAAATTCAAATTCAAAGTGATTTATTTCAAATGTGCCATTTACAGGCACTTTTGAATTGTCTATGTTTTTGGTTCTAGAACATAGGTACGTGTACCGATTCCTTTCACCGTTTTGAGAGCAGTGGTGATGGAATAAGTTACACAAAGTGCATTACTTTGGCTGGCTATCACATTAAAATCAGTCCAGCCGTTTCGGAGATTAGTCGGAACAAAACATAAAGACAGAAAAATAAATGCATTTTTGTTTTAGGCATCAATTTCATGCATTATGTAAAACGACTGGAATCAGTTGTTAAGTCTCCATAAAAAAATTGAATATGTTGCTATGTACCATTTTTTGCAGCAGTACCGCTGTTTTTTTTAATCAAAATTCAAAAAGAACTGTAACTACTTACTCAAACATACACAGTTCGGTTTGTAGGTATGTACTCAGTTACCAAAAAAAAACACACAGAGTTATTACTTTATTACGCATTCTTACTTTACTATTTAAATTCATGAAATTATAACTCCATTTCACGTCTTAAATTACGAATTAAAAAAAAACATAAACTCATACAAACATACGGTATGTGGTGTGTAAGTAGCGGACTCATTAAAAAATCATACAACTTAATTTTCTATTCTTCAACCAAGCCGCTAGTTTATACACTTCATCATAATAAAAATGGTTTTAATGAGAATAATAATGCATATTATACAAAACTAATCTTAGGAGTTTATTTTCACAAAACTGTATCACATTTTTTTCAAGTAGACTACATGTAAACTATGCCTATGAAACCGAAATAATGCTACTTAATTTTCTTCTTTCGGCGTTGAACTATGAGCGGTAAAACTAAAGGGAATTTGTTACCGTAATACCTAACATTAGCGGTTAAATAAGTGACTAGTTAAGTAGGCCTACTTTGTATGTTAAGTTTTCATATTTAACAGGACTTATTTCCTTGTACAGAAAACGGTTGTTGCAAAGATAAGCAATCAGTTTCAGTTTTGATTTCGTTATCACATATTGTCTCAAGTCAATTTCTTTTTGGCCCCAGTAGACTTCAACCCTGCTGGGTTTTTTTTTTTTTTTTCTTTTTTTTTCTCGACGGGGAAAATCATCTTTGACGAAACCCGCTCTTGGGTGGAGCAGGAGACAGTGTCAGACTCTTACTGACTAAAAACCCCGCGCCGTTCCTTCTAGCCTTCATACCGGGGCACGAGCTCCCTTTCGGACAACCCTGTCCCCAGTAGGCTTCGACCCAGCTGGGCCCCTCCTGCTGCTGACAACTCCTTGAGGCGCGCGGGAACAGTGCGCGCCGTCGACGTCTTAGACAACCCTGCTGGGTTGCTTACAACTTTAGAGACACAATAGAAAAACAATGAGATAGCAATCGCCGGCGTTCGCTTGGGGTTTAATCCATTCAGTATTCGAAAGGTAAATGAATTAAAACCTATTTACTATGTACATCAAATAATTTTGTTTTTGATGGCCAGTATGTCCTGACTGACTGCTGAGTAAAGGCCTGCTCCAGGTTTTCTTCCTTTCCTATACTTCCAAACCTCGCCGTCCTCTAGTTCTACAAGGACCCACCCCGTATTGTCAGGAGTGCATAATGTTCCAAGCGCGCCTCTAGGAGATGTCAGCAAAACCGTAGCAGTCCAGCAGGGTCGATGCCTGCTTCATGTCGTTTTAGTCAGTAAAAGTCAGACCTCAAAAGTGAAACTCAAAAGTAAGATGATATTGCACTTAAAAAAAATACTACCTATATACAAACTTTATAAAATTAGTGTGATCAACAACCGCCAACTTGAAGTGCTTTCCAGAATTCTGGCAGCAGAAAAGTCTTAAAGGTCCTAGCGCTTCACCTACATTCTAGCAGGTAATCACTATAACATCGAGCAATCTGCTCTAATAGAGGTGTACTGCACCTAATCTTAACGACAAGACTTGTCAACTTTACGGCCAAACGGTTGGTTAATGGCTTATAAACTGAACGTAGACGCTCCTCTAGTGAGACAGTTAACGTTTTAAAATGGCCACCAAACGACATAGTGTTCACTTTATTTTACTGATGGTTTGCTGTATATATGCCGTGGACAAATCTTAGAATTGATTACTTCATGATGTGACCGGCCATTTCATGAAATGTTGCTATTTCAGCTAAACTCATGATTATTTCATGATATGGTCAAATATGGCTGATCGTATCATAAAATAAATCGTATTACGTTGTCCATCGGTAGAGTCCACAAAATATGCTTTTGCTTTGGCGCCGCTGTGTTTGCTCGCTTTTCTCACTCACTAGACCCCGCCATCCCTTTTCTAACCTAACTAGTCTGAGCCTCAATGTTTCTCAATAATTGTAAAAAGTCTATTAATATTTGTAGTGAAGAATTTTCGAAGCACAGAATTCTATGAATATATGGCAAGGCATGCACATCTACGTTGACGTTTAAACGATTTGGCCAGTTTTATTCTAAGATCTGGCGAAAGATCATCCATCTTGGATGTGATATGAAAGAAAAGTGGTAGATTGACGGGTGACATGACAGAATGGAAGAAAAAAATGTGTCATGCCGACCCCAAATAGAGCTGGACAAGAGTAAAAAGATAGTGATGGCATGCATCTGTAGGTAGAATATTAGGAAATGAGAATGCTTCAAATGTGAGTAGGCGTACTGGCGTTTTTAATTTGTACGTCAAATTATGACTATGAAAAGGTCATGGGCCAAAGAAATAAGCAGGAGGGTTATGAGGAATAATATTAATTCTTACATATTATAAAATAAAGTCCCAAACCGCATCTGTCTGCATGTATGAATGCGATAAACTCAAAAAAGACTCATGTCCAACGTCTTTCGACTGAAAAGATGATTGACCTACACAACTTTATGTAAAAACTAGCTGCTGTTAGCGGCTTCACCCGCGTGATAGTTAAAAATTATCTCAAAGAAATGTATTCTCATGAAAAAAAGTATTATATGTGTTATATCAGGATAAGATATATGCGTGTGCTAAATTTTATCAAGATCCCTTCAACAGCTTTACCGTGAAGCAACAACAAACATACAAACACACTCAAAAACTTTTGCTTTTATAATTAGTGTGATATACTATGAATTAAGCTAAAACTACATTAATCCGACGCTGGATTTGTACGTAGAATGACGTTGCGTGGCGTGGATCAAGTGTAGCTCTACAAATCCAGTTTATTATGGAGACCGACGCACCCAGATCGGCGTGTGGGACACGTGTGCGCAGTGTAGATCTACCTTTACTGTGTTTATCTTCTAAAACCTAGTACATATTTGTTTTTAAAATACGGGCTGTAATATATTCTACCAACTCAAGCAATAGATATCGAAGATAATATAGTGAAAGTTGGTGAACGGCTTTTAAATAACAAGATAAAGTTCAAAATTACAATAAACGTAGAATAGATTTTGAAGAAATATTGACATTATAAATATCTTGTAAAACAACTGTTAGAAACTTGCCAGTAGACGTTAAATTATATTTTTAATATTATTATTCATTTATTTCCAGTCGAAAATGGCTCGGACACGATTTGTTTTTCATATCATAATCTGATTTATGAACAAATGAACTTAACGTTGGAATCCGACGTGTTTTAAGTGTTTGCTAACGATAAGGTTTTTAATGTAAAAATATCATTAAGTACCATTTATCTTCATTAAATAGTGCTAAAAACACAAACACTTTTAATTTTATTGATTACCGAGTATATCTTCATTTAGTGAAATTTAATTATTTAGCTACAGTTTTGGAAAATCTGTAATGATGAGATAGATACTCGTACTTTGATGTGAAAAATAAGATCTTATAATTGACTAATGTCCTAGCCCGGTTTCACTTGACACGAGTGTGTGAAGACGGGGCGAATTACTATTCAGCTCTAAAATCTACTTGTGGTCCTTGTGTTGTTGTTTTTGTTTGTTCTTGTTGTCCTTTCTCGTGTAATAATGAAATCCGCATCAATACTGTTACGTGGTTTAGAAAGAGTTTGTTGATAAATAGACAGACACGGAAATAACTTTTGTTTTATAGAAACAAAAGCTAATTTAAAAAAAAAAAACTATAAGCTTTAGCTGCTGCCGGCGGCTTCGCTCGCGTGATTGTAAAAAAAATTACCCAAGGAAACATACTCCAGGGATACAGATTATCTTATGTGCTATTTCAGAATATGGCAAGTCTCTGTTCTAAATTTCATTAAAATCCGTTAAACCGTTTGAGCGGGAAGAAGTAACAAACATACACTCTCATATACTGTCACATTAATAATATTCGTGTGATAAAAATTTGAAAAAACCAACAAACAGATGTGGATTGAACATTGACGGTCATTGTCTCAGTTTCAAAACTCATCATCAATTTTTAACCGACTTCTAAAAAAGGAGGAGGAGGTTCTCAATTCGGATGTTTGTATGTTTTTTTTTTATGTTTGTTCGCGCATAACTTCGTCGCTTGCCAACCGATTTGAAAAAATATTTTTTTGTTGAAAAGGGTATACTTCCCAAATGGTCCCAAGTTGGGATCTGATGATGGAATCTTGGCGAAATCGAGGGAACTCCTCAATTTCAATTTAACTTTTTAGTGAAGTCGGTTATTTTTTTTGTTTATAAAAAGGTTTTTTATTTGTAGGTACTATTTTCTCCTTCTATACCTTTTTTCAAGGTGGGGAAAATCATCCAGTGACCACCCCCGCTCTTGAGCGGAGCGGGAGATAGTGTCAGACTCTTAATGACTAAAAACCTATCCCGTTCCTTCATACCGGGGCTCGAGTTCTTTTTCTAATAACCCTGGCCCCAGCTCCTTCTATACCTGCCTCTCAAGTGCTACATCTTCATCTTCGGTTTTCTCTTAAGCACCTACAACACATATCTAATCTTACGTAATTTGTTTTCAACCAAAAAAATGCATCAGCCCCATTCACAAACAATGCAAACACGTAAAAAATAATTTTAATAAAACACAAATTAATTTTGGTAGGTGTAAAAGCGACCGCTCGCGCCGTTTACATTTGTGACAGCGTATTTTAATTAGCTATACACGAAAATGCTTTGAAACAGAGACGGTCCCTATGTGGGCCCGTTTAGAACAAAATTATAATAGCAATATCACACTCTTGCGTTCGCCATGTTAGTTTACACACAATGTTTGTTTTGTTAATAATGTGCCTCTCTAATTAGAAATTAAAAGTTAAAAAGCTTGTTCGTGTATTGTCTGGAGCGAAAAGTTTGTTATGTCGGATATTGTCTATGTATATAAAAGGAGAAACTGACTGACTGATATATCAACGTACAGCCAAAATTATGAGAACTAGAATAATGTGAAATTTTGCACAAGGTTTCATTTTATGACAATCCACAACGCGGGCCCAGTGCCGGTTGGTGGATGTCACATGGCTTCGAGTTTTTTTGGTTCTTACATGCCGGTTTCCTCACGATGTTTTCCTTCACCGTTTTGAGGCAGCGATCACTAAGAGAGGATTGTTCTAAATTCACCCCTAAGGGGATGAAACGAGGATCTAAAATTTGTATAGAGAAACCTACTTTTACGCCAGCGAAGCCACTGGCACAAGCGAGTGTTACTATAAAGCAAGGATAAAACGCTAGCTTACATTATAAAATGGCTGACCATTTTTGATACTGAACTTTCAGAAAAAAAAATGGCTTCGTGACCGAAACTCGGCGTAATAAGTGGTCATTAAAGATTTCGTTCCAGAACACTTGACAACCCTAATTAGGACTGAAATCTAATAAAAGATAACTCGAAAGTCATAGCGAAAGCCGCATTCATAAGGAAAACTTCGTCCATTAAAATTCCTCTAACGAGTGAGAACCATCCAGTTTAATAAATACAGGCCCCTTCTAATTTTCCTCGGAGAGATTTAAGCGGTATAAATTTTGCACTCTGAAAAGAAACTCGGTGAAAGAAGAGCTTGTACATTTTTACGATGGTGGATCTCATTCGCCCCTACAACGGCGAGTTGTCTCTCCTTTAAATTAAATTTTCACTCCTAATTTGAAAGTATAATGTCATTTCACTAGAATTCCGTTATTAAAACTTTTAAATCATTCGGAAGTTTCCTTTTGTAAGCGCCTGAGGGTGGGTACTCGTGATTTTTTAATCAAAATGGGATCATTTCTAGTGATTTTTTACGACTGCGCCATACCGTCGGCATCAAATTGTCATTAGCCACTTGCGTATCCGATATTGCTTTTCTTTTAGAAGTGCTGCGATTTTATGGAATATTTAATTCCGACCCTTCGTCTTGTGCAAGTTTTATGGTCGACGTGCGTACGCGACCCAAACTTAAACGAATTCCAAGCGTGACGTGTGCAGGTTCATTGTCATGTACTTCTACCTACCTAATACTATTCAGTAGGATTACTTTTAAACGTACCTGTATTGTGTTATGCCACTTCCTATGTAGCTCCTATGACAGAACATAGAGACACTTATATTTTTGTAACACTGAAATTAATTGATTTATAGTGATTTATAGTACCTTAATGTATCTGTGGGTTAACAAAGTTTTCAGAGCAATAAAAAAATCAGCAATAAAAATGTTGCGAGAGCATATATTTTTAAAGTAATATATTTTTTTAAACAAATTCTGCTAAAAATAAATAAAATATTTATAGGCAGTTAGACGTGTGACCAAGGCAAACATCTGTAGGTACAATATGTGACAAAAAACTCATCAACACCATTTTTATTCTTGCTTTTAACTCAATAGGCACCCTAGTACCCCACTTATGCCAAACATCTGTTTTTAAAAACAATAAAGGGTTGACAGTTGACAACCGGTTGTAAATTCTGTCTCGTCGAATCGTCAGAATGGTCAATAAAATTGTCTGGAGTCCTTGACATACAGACACAGTGCAGACGAGGTTTTATAGTCCATAAACATTTTACTAGCACGGCCTTGGGTAGGGTCTGCAGTGAGGTCGTTGCACCCAGCTTTACCGCTATTTTGGTCCCCGTATTTGGTTATGACATATTAGACGGAGACTTGTTGGTGATGTTAGTAACAATGTGTCTGGCATGTGTACTAATTATACGTTTATTAAGCCCACTACACACAATTACATCAAGGAACTAGGCGGTGTTTAGACAATTCGAAGCCCCGTTCATATGCGCTAAAGTTTCGTCTTTTGTGGCTTCCAGACAAAATGCGTAATATTGGAATAAATATATTTAATGTAACAGCCAGTGGGCAAGATGTAAACGGATTTATTGGCGACGTCCCGTTTGAAGTCGGCTGTTTGAAACACTTATTTTTCAATGTAAAAGAGTAACAATTTTTTACCTTTCTTAAAGGCAATCCGTTAACTTTTTTACTTGACAGACAATATATTACCTGCTAGGTGTTTATAAAAAATGTACAGAAGATGTTTTGTTTACATTCCTAAAGAGTACTTTCCTAGAAATTTTAAATGCGTTTGCGTCAAAATAACGGTTGGGCAGAAACAAAAGTTCTTTGTGTTTTCAATGGAAGGGTTGTTTTTCTTTCGAAGGCAATAAAAGGGTTTGAGGAGTGACTTTGTTACCCTTTCTTTGTTTATTGTTCTTTTTACGGCGATATATTGCACAAAGTGCCGTTTTGCGCAATATTGTTTGAATTTCCTTCGTTCCTTTGTCCGGCTTTGACCACGAGTCTTTTGAGTTTTAAAAATGCGTACTTTTGTTGTGAGTCTAGAATACCCTTTCAGTGAATATTGAGATTGTTATGAGTGTAATATCGAACGCTATATACGTCAGACGTGACTCCGTGTTTTAAAATTGTGAACTGTGTTTTAGTTGGGGTTTGGAAAATGTTATCGCAATTTTCTTTCGATTGAAGTTTACTTGATATTAGCTAGTGATAGTGTATAACCAATCATGTGGTTTCATAGTGTGTGCATCTGATTTTACAGGTAAATAATAAACATTTATATATTTTAAAAGCCCACAGAAATTGTAACCCACTTTAGAGGGTCCTTCTCCACTCGCTTATCGTAAACATCGAAAATGGTTTAAAAGCTTGTTACTTCATTTAATGCAATCCAACGCGATGCTTGAAGAAAAGGCAACGCAAAAAAAGAGAGATAACGCCTGGAAACTCTGTTAGTATTCGGTAATTCCGAGATTTACTCGAAAATTTCACAAAACTTGCTCCAGGAAATAGCTGTTTTTTTTAAACCCTTAAAAGTTTTTGGAAAAAGTTGTCATCATTTAGGATCTTAATAAAATTTGCAAGGTCCCTAGAGGATTACTTTTTTGACTTTTTTAATTTTTAGGCAAATTATGAAGTGTCAAAGTTCATACAAAATAGGACATTTTCAGAGGTTTTTATTGGATTAGTTTTACATAAATTTAGAAATTGGTTTCTTTAGAAACCTAGATAATATCCACAAGATACTGTGTTTCCAAAATATCTAATGAAAAGTGTGTAATAACGTCATAATCAGTTATGAGCGGTTGTATGAAAAACAGTGAAAATTTGAGTCGTGATGAAAGTAACAAAGTCATTCGATCACAATTTTCTCTTAAACAATTTCAAACAAAAAAAAAATCCATAAACATAAAGCAAACGGAACAATATCATCACATCTAAATTTAAAAATCCAATCTCAGCGTGGAATCAGACTCGAGTCCCGACATTCCTCCTTTTTATCCTCCGAGTTTCTTATCCTACACGACATAAATCGCATCGACCCGTATAACTCTCTGCGTCCATTAAAAAGATAAACAACTTAATATAGGAATAATAATAAATAAAACGAAGCCGGTCTTAGTTAGATCCCCGTACACACCGTTCATAATTTTATTTATTCACGAAACCGTAAATATCTGTAGGAATAATTTCGAAGGCTCTTTGCGGGGATTAAGGGAAAGATGCGGCCCTGAGAAAATTATATTCGGCTATAACAGTTATCATGCATCACCTGGTGAAGCTTAATGTGCCTTTTCGCAATCTCCAGGGCGGCGCGGGAGACGCCGAGCGCAAATTACTTTTTCAAAGTATTTACATGTAAATAGAGATGGCGTCTCGAAGTTTGCGGTGTTGTATGGCGCTTCCGTTGCTGTTTGTTGGCTTTACTTGCGTGTGCTGTGAATTAACGTGTGATTGCTGATTAGTTTGTTTTTTAATGTTCTTAATGGGCTCTTATTTTTTTTTTGTGGTCGGAAATTGTCAAGCAACTCTATAGTATAGGAGCTACTATAGGTATAGGAGCGGGAACTTGACAGAATTTTAATGACTAAAATTCACTTCAGTTTCGTCAGTTGCTTCTTGCGTTTCATGGCCGCAGTAAGTCTTTCGAACAATCCCGCAGAGTTCTTAATGCGATTTTTTTAAGGTGAGAAATCAGCTAATGACTTTTCCCAGTCTTGAGCGAAAGGGGGTGGCAGATATTTACTGACTAAAATCACACCTATGTTCCTTTAGTAGTCCTCGTGTTCTAGGTTCTTGCAGAAATTAACTCATGGCCTCAGCAGGTTTCGGCTCTACTGCGCTCCTGCAGTTTTGCAGACATATCTTTGAGGTGCACGTCTTTAACCCTTCAGATACCGTCAATTAGAGACACAATAGTAAGACAATAGATGCGCGGCCACCGGTGGTCGCTTGGGGATTCATGAATTAATGCGCTAGAGTGTGGCATCGACGTTTGAACTGCGTATAAGATCGATCCGCATATTTTGTTTTATTTCTGACCAGAGAAAAATGTCATAAAAAAGAAATCTATGTCACTCGTGAATGTATAAGCTTTATTCCAAATGTAACCGTCGTTAAGTCTAAAATATTCAAACCTACATGCTCCATTCATATTCTAATAAATCTGTCCCTTCCACTCAAAATACAGATAATCAAAAAATTTGCAATTCACCGAAAACTCTTCAAGGTGATATCGTTTAAAGCACGCCCTATACATAAAACGTGTATAATTATCATCCATTCTACTTATAAACTTTCATAACGGCCTATACGTCGACTTAACCTCTACTTTCGGGGTTGAGCCCCCCCCGTAGCCTGTTGGGGACCACCCCGGGGTAGAACCCTCCCTCGCCTTATAATGGGCGTCTAAGAAAAACGGGTGCACGCTTCAGAATAGAAAATGCTCGTTTGGAAATGGCTTCGGTGGAAAGCTAGCGATTTATTTGTGCTACGGGATCCGCTCGGAAAATATCCGAGAGCGGATTTTTAATGGTCCCATTGTTTCTATTTTAAACGTGGCGTGCGAATGGAATACTTAAGTTTGAGACGCCTCCTTGGTATGTTTGTGTAAGATGCTGCAGGTTTTCTGTATGATGAAGACGTCTGCAAAACTTTGTATCTGTACCTAGGCAGCCTCTCAATAACTACATTTTTTTTTCTTCTCTTCTGGGATATGTCGTTGAATTTCAAAAGCTGACCACTTTTGTTTTGCAAGCCATTTGTATAGTGTAAATACCTCATATTACTTAAGTGCTCCATCATCGTCATCATTTGCACATAGGCCATACCCAAGCATCACCACAATTACCGGTTTTCAGCGTTTCGCATCCATTTAATTTCCGCAATCCTCACCAGGTCTTGGGTTCACCTTGAGGGAGGCTTTCCAACGCTGCGCATTCCAGTATGAGCTCTACTCCAGAACCTTCTTCTTCTATCTATTCAGCGAGCCTAACAACTACCTGTGTTCTTAAAAAATAATAACGAATTCACAAAAGTGTAAAATCAAATTACGTTGCTTCTTCTATTTAGTTGATATTTAAGTTAGACAATATTGTCCAACTTAAATATTCTTTCAAAAATATTTAACTTAGACAATATGCGTATATAGCATAGAACGAAAAAGTTATAACTACGTCTTATGCTCATAAATGTCATTAATATGTAAGCTAAGCGTGGGGCTCACTGCCTATCTCGCGATTCCACGCGCGCTACCTTTTTACACCACATTATAAGCCCCAATATTAGCTCCGTATTTCACTTATAATTCGCTTTCTGACGGAGAGGGCGCGCGTGTGCTGAGTAGCAGGTGTGCTACAAATGGAACTGTGTGCACCATGCTTTACTTTCGCTGAATCATACCGAAATTTTTATTAATGTTAAAAATCTTGTTTATTAAGATAATGGCGTGTTCGTTGTTGGACCTAATTAAGCTATTGTAGTGAACGTGAAAACTATCATTAGACACTATTATGTATATCTTCATAAATCGACCCATTAATTATTTTTAATTATACCTATTTTAAATACGCCGTCCAAAATTATTGTTTTAAAAACAACTAAAAATAACAAAATTCAAAAGATACGTAATCAGTGAGACGTCATTTTTTATCTCCGGAAGAGATAAAAATGTCTAAAAATAATGAACTAATAACATACCCGAAGCTTTCGGGCTAAGGCAAAATATATTAGTAGGCAAGTAACACATCGTTCCGGCGGTATAATGAACATGGCTCCCTCTAGCGGGGGCCATTCATCAACCCCCCTGCACCCGCAGCCCCCAAGCTCCTCTGAACTGAGATCCCCTCAAAAAAACCCCTCGTCCCCCCGCCCGCTTACAATGTTTCCAATTCATCACGAGACCCCGCCCTTGACAACTCTATATGAGAATGCCGCGGTCCGAAAGACCCGTACCGCCGCCCCTTGTAGCCCGCCAACAAACCCGACCAGGTACTTTTAGACCGCACCGGTCTCAAAGTCCCTGACAGTGTGTAGAGAGAATTGTTAGAAAAAACGCTCACGGACTTTTGGTTTGTGGAGTGTATTTTCTTGTAATATCAACTCCGTTGTATGGCGGCCATTACAAATAAATTCCTCCATACCTTTATTTTTTAACACAGATTCGATGTTGTTTCGTCGCGTTTTATTATTAGAAATTGTATAACGGCTATACACGTCGTGAATTTTAATTAACGAAGTAGTTACATTTGCGTTTCTATTGAAATTCGATGTTCGTGACTGTTTTTTTTTCTATACTAATTAAAAACATTTTTATCGGACGTCGACCTACATTTTCCCAGTATTTTTTTTTTCTGTATTTATTTGAAATGTGCAACTAATATCTTCTCTTTCTAGATTTTTTTGATACTCTGAACTAGAACCTTTAGGCATATAACATCATCATCATAATTTCAGCCGAAAGACGTCCACTGTTGGTCATGGGCCTCCCCTAAATGTCGCCACAACGACATCTCATCCATGGTATTTCCACGACTCTCACTAGGTCATCAGTCCATCATCATTTATCATCATCATCGACGAACATAACTAAGACCCTACACTAATTTTATTTTATATTATTTTCAGGATGTGCCTGTTCTCTAACGTCAACGTTCCTAGAACATCAAATTAAACCACCAAACCAAGAAGTCGAAGAATCAAACAACTTAAAATGTTGACAATGCAATTTAAATTAGCATCATATTCACAGCAAGAATCAATGTGTGTTGGACATCAAATAATGGTTTGTGATGAAATAGATTTATTTTAATTTTAATGATATTTATCCATAATTTTTAAACCAATTTAGCAACAAAACGGTGAAGGAAAACGTCGTGAGGAAACACGCATGTCCTAGAACCAAAAAATCGAACACATACAGTGACATTTACCAAGCCGCACTAGGCCTGTAGGGAATTACCTTCCATTCCCTCTTCTGGAGGCCTGAGTTTCAATAGTGCGAACATTATAAGGCTGATTATGCTTATCAATTACAGAGAAAAATATAAAGATATAGCTCTTGCCCGTGACTTCGCCCACGTACATAAAATATAGCATATGCCACTCAGAAATAAAGCAGCTTTCTATTAGTGAAAAATTTTTTGCAATCGGACCAGTACTTCCAGAGATTACCTCATACAAACAAACAAACATAAAAACAAATTTTACCTCTTTATGATATTAGTGTAGATGGAACTGGCTATGCATAGATGGTTTTGACATTTATGTTTTTTTTTTAAAGTAAGTAGGTAAAACGCATTTGAAATATTATTTAGGTATTTTTAAATTATAATACAAAAAATATATTTTGCCTTCAGTATACCCACAATATACTATAATATAACCTAGGTCAGGCAAAGCGCTCGACGGTAGCTGTTTAATTGCTTGGCACATTAAGCGCGTATAAATTAGTATTCATTGCCGGCCATTGAGCTCCACTATGTACTATATATACTTGTATATAGTACTATCTATTGTTTAGACAGTTATAGGGCGGAATATTCATTGGACGATTTGGTGACGTTTTTATTTTCAATAGATACTCGTAGAATAGAATAGAATAGAATAGAATAGAATGGAATAGAATAGAATAGAATAGAATAGAATAGAATAGAATAGAATAGAATAGAATAGAATAGAATAGAATAGAATAGAATAGAATAGAATAGAATAGAATAGAATAGAATAGAATAGAATAGAATAGAATAGAATAGAATAGAATAGAATAGAATAGAATAGAATAGAATAGAATAGAATAGAATAGAATAGAATAGAATAGAATAGAATAGAATAGAATAGAATAGAATAGAATAGAATAGAATAGAATAGAATAGAATAGAATAGAATAGAATAGAATAGAATAGAATAGAATAGAATAGAATAGAATAGAATAGAATAAAATAGAATAGAATAGAATAGAATATAAATACTTTTATTCGGTACAGACACAACACAACGGTACACAAAGTAAACAAGAATAAAAAAGTACGTCAAGCATGCTTACTAGCGCCTTTAGTAGATTATATAAATGTTCTAAAGATGAGTATTTAAAAAGTGGAATGAATTAAAAATACAAAAAAATATGAAAAGAAAACAAATATGCACAAAATAAAACTTAATAATATGTAAAAATACAAATAATTTTAATTTTTGGAAGTCGGTTATTCTTATTTTGTTCTTCGTTATGATTTAAGTGTTCATGGAGTTTCTTTCACGTTCTTCTCCATAGAGATGTACGCTTTGGAACGTGCAATTTAGCTTCACTTTTTGGACTGATCGACATTTGACTATTGAAAAGAGTATTTGAAATAAATGCTTGAAAAAAATATATTTTATTATTATTAACAAAGATGAGAAAAATTACAACTGAGTTTAAAATCTGCTTCTTGCTTTTCGAAGTCTGTCAAAACTGAACCTACTGCAATGGCAATCCGGCAGGCACTGTAAGAGATGGCGGGACCTGTAAGAGGTTTAAGACCTGTTAAAGTTGAAGAAGAGAAGAGAGCTCTTGGTCCAGCATTGGGACAACCTAAACTAAAAGTAGCTGTAAAGTAAGCTTACAAGATTTTATAGCAATCCTACTTTTAATTTCATAACCAACATGAAAGATTTAGTTTTGAACTTTTATTGCAGAATTAGATTTAGCAAATGCCTTGACATATAACTGCGATAGTTATCATAACTATACCAGGATTACTATTGTCTAAATTCAAAACCTAACCTTTATAAATAATTACCCATTAACTTCACAATAAATATTTAGATATTTCAACGTAGACCAGGTTCTTATTAATCCTTAAGTTCTGAGAATTTGAAATACTAGGCTTATCATGTGGTTTTGTTTCCATGGATATCCTACAAGAACCGTATCTTATATAATATATTTTTTGACATAAAGCGTTTTCTATTACACTCCATGATAAAGTAGCTCATCTATTAGTGAATAAATGATTTTATCCAAATTATTACTTGCGTATTTACTAGTAATCATAATTGTTTTCTTTAATTCAATTTAATCCAAATTATTACATTTCACATAGGCCTATATGCCCACTTATAAAACGTTAGAAGCTAGTCCACGGTTTCAATTGGTCGTCTTATTATACGGAAAAGAACCCGCAAGGAACTCCACGCTTACTCTTAGTTTGTTTCTGCTATATTTCCATATTTAAATATATATTATTTGACGTGATAAAAATGTTAACCAGTCAAATCAGTAAGTACCAAATAATAATAATAATAATATAATTCCACAACTATCACACAACGCCGTCTAGTCCCAAGCTAAGTGAAATAAGTGAATAACAAATAAAAAAGGATAATATAATATATTTAAAAATCTTATCTAAATAGAAAATAACCTATATCGTTGTGGAGTCTAAAGTGTTCTCACATACATATTAAATAAATATATTAAATAAAAAAGATGATAGTAGAAGTTTAAAAACTAACCAATAATTTTGTCTTATTTTTATAATAGTTATAAAACGAGATAAAGGCCCATCAAAACATATAGAGACGTTCAAGAAAGAAAAATAAAAGAAATCTGAAATAATAGGTAATGTCGTGCAATTTAGTGAGAGCCGACGGGAGATGTTCGAATGTCCCTACTGACGGGAAAAATGTCACATGTGTATTCTTAGGAGAATTTATAAAAAAAATTTTAAAGTTTTAAAAATTATGTATTTGATATGATTAAGAGTACTTGTGTTATATATAAGAAATTATCTAGACTTATATTATAAAGAGGTAAAGTTTTTTTGTTTGTAGAAGGTAATCTCTGAAAGTACTGGTCCGATTTCTGAAATTTTTTCACCGATAGGAACTGCTTTATTCCTGAGTGATATAGGTGAAATTTTAAGTAGGCGAAGCCGCGGGCCAAAGCTAGTGTTAAATAAAGCTAGGTGTCTTATATATATTAATTTATAGTAAAATGAATGCTGGTGTATTATTCTTAATTCAAAAGTTATGTCATGATAAATATAATTTAGTATTGTTTTTAATTAGTCACATGGACTCAATGTTATCGCATTATAAAAATCGTCTAGCTTAACCCTTCAGATACCGTCAATTAGAGACACAATAGTAAGACAATAGATGCGCGGCCACCGGTGGTCGCTTGGGGATTCATGAATTAAGACATAAATAATAACAACAATCATTTCCTGATTACAATCATAATTATTTATTTGTATCTGCAATTAAAAAAAATATATATTGTTTCCTATGTGACTGGTTATAATACAAAATTAGTAATAAAATAAACACTTAACAATATGCAAAAACAAAAAAAAAAATTCTAACGACATAATCGCATCAAAAGTAAAAAACAGAAGCAGTTTTTCAACAAGCACCGTTTATGGTTCATAAAACGTAATCTCTAACTTCAATCTAAAATTAACACACACTAAACAAGCCATCAAATCAAACATTGAGTCGATTCTATTCTATAAAATACTATACGTTTGTAACTATTTACATAATAAAAAACTTGAAGTATAGGAATAACAGCGTTTTTATATGGCCACAAACGGGTTTGTGTGTCTATTTCGGATGGCGTACGCCTACTTGGTTCAGATATAAAACGGGCCATTACAAATCGTTTCCAAAACACTTTCAGTAATGAGTACGATCGTAAGTTCAACCAGTAAATTACACAAATGCTATCTCCGATTGTTTGGTCTAAGGGGTGAGATGAGAAGGGTGGGTGAGGATGAGCGGCGGCTGAAAATTTTTGTGTCCAAAATCCAGTAATTTTGCTTTTTACCGCTAAAGAGGTATGTAAATACTGGACCTACGTTCCAATAACTAGTTTGTTTCATTATTTTATGTAGGTATTTTTGAACTAGATAAAAGGAACATCAAGTTCGAAATTTTTGTCCGTTTAAAGTTATTCGTTGTTCAACATGCTAGTTTTGCTAATAACGAAGCAATACTTATATCGAACATATTGTATTTTTGATTTTTTTTTTACATATATAGTATGCAGATACTAGTTTATAGTTTAAATTGTGTCATTGGCTAAATTTTGCTGCGTAAAAACAGTGAACAAAATCGAATATTAAATTTCAGCTGTCCGCGCGGGTTCATTTTGCTGGTGTATAAATATTTAGTCTTAGAATAATATTCTAAGGATTAAGTTATTGTATAATTAGCAAATTTACATATAGTTAGTGCAATATTTATAAATGCAGTTTTTTAATGCACATTGTAACTATATGGCCACGTTATTTTTTAAGCATAAATTACATAATTGGAAATGAGAGGTTTAAAATGTTTACATCAGGTTATACCTACCTACCTTGCTATGCGAAACCTGAAACACTTGTCTAGTATTTATATGCAAAGAATATTTGTACAAAATTTCAAAACTGTACTATGAAGAATCATAAAGTTATAAGCCAGTTATGGTACTAGCGACAGAAATAAATGGTCACCGGGCCACCACTGTGAGGGGATGTTTTGCTTTCGCACCCAGCTGTGCGCTGGCGCCTAATGCCTGCCGTGACCTGTTTTGTATTAGTGCTGGTGGAGTCCAACTTGTGACCTTTTTTAAACATGGTGTAAAAATTATTGTGATTGATTCAATTAATGATTTTGAACAAACTATATTCAGATTTCGCATATATCTACTAAAAATAATGTTGTATAATGTCAAAATGCATTAAAACTCATTGAAAAATTAAGATTGACAATATTTATACAATATCAATATTTTTGTAATCAATTTCAGTGACCAAACAAAACTTTGTAATATAATTTAGTGATAATAAAATGATTATAAGTCGCTTGAAGTACTGTACCCCTAGCTAAGTTGCTAATCTGCAATAGTTAACGCTAGTAGAAAGCTTCAAATGTACGGGGAACGACGTCGTCTCAACGCTCAGTCACGTGATCAGAACAAAAGAATTGGCGGCAAGGTCAACTCGAAGCGTTCGACGCAAGCGAAACGGTTGTAACTTGGCTAGGGGGGCTGGTCTGATTGCTAAATGTTGTTCACCGACAGAAAGCTGCTTTATTCCTGAGTGACCAAGGCTATATTTTATGTACGCTGACGAAGTTGCAAATATTTTAATTAAGACATCTTCAAAAACCGCTTTTCACTTAACCCTTACACCAAGATGCAAGAACAGCACCAGTGCGGGACTAGTTTATTCGCAATAAAGAAAGTGGAATCCCGGGTTGCTCTCCAATTACGCGGATATACGCGGCAATCCCGGTGACGTGTGGCCTAGTCCCGGGTACGGCCCAGCAATTATACATATTGCCGACCCCGTTCCGATATATCGCCAACGTGGCACGACTTGAAAAACTATGGATTTGTTTTTATTAGTAGATAGTAGTTTTATTTTGGTATTGCCAGTGAAATACGTGTAGCTACATAGTTTTTATTATAGACAGGCTTTCGTTTGACTAAATCGATGATGGAGTGCAGTTGCTTAGAAGTAACCCATTCACTCTTGACTTAAAGACCCTCAGGTTGTAACTAACAGGAAACACAGACATAGATTTTAAGTTTTGTGGAACTGACTAAAACTTTTTGTGGCTCTTACGTAGCAATGAGGGTGTTCAGAAAAAGTCACACCACCAGTTGGGACCACATAACCTTCAGGTCTTTTCCTTTAAAAAACTGTTCATGACGTTGACATCTGACATTGACGTTGATGTCGAACTAATGTCATTAACATAAGCATTTTTGACAGGTGCCAAGACCTAACGCCTCAATGCTGCCATCTAGTGAGCGTAATTTTAGAACATCTTCATTGCAGAAACATTATATTTTTCCGATACTTTTCAATCTTGACAGGAATTATGATGCAGTTTATTTATTACAAGGAAAAGTTGTACAATACCAGACAAGGTTATAAGACAAGGATAAAACCTAAGTTATACCTATTGAATGATAAATATAAATATGATTTAATTCTATGAATAACGACGCTTGTCATCTCTATAGATAAGTTACATATCTAATGTTGATTTAAAGTCAGTTTTCCTAATCAAGAATATTTAAAGTTCATTGCTATAATAAATTCAGGTGGTTTGTCATTTTAATCTTTTAAGTAATAAAATAATTTAGATATTATATAAGTTTGACTTGTCTTTTAATCTTTATCTACAGAATCTGAAAATGTAAATTATTTTAACGACAAAAATCACAGTTTCTTTTCGTTGAAAATTATCTCGTTCAGATTTACGTAGAACAATTCGGGGTATTATTAGATTATACCGAAACCGAATGAAAATCAATCTATTCTCGCCCACAAATGTCTTCAGGGCAATACCGATAGTCATTTATTTTCCGGGATCGTCTTCCCGTACGCACGGGCTCTTAACCCCCCGACGGCGATGTGGGCCTGCCAGGCTCGGGACTGTACCCACGGGACGCATACACTAGTTTTTCCAAGCATATCTTATGGCTCTTTTGTTGATACCCAGGGCCGTTAGTTTCATCGCCCGGGGTTCACAGGCCGAGTCTCGTCTTTACGGGATTTTGTCACTCGCATGTAAAATGTGGAATTATGACATTTTATTTATTTATTTATTGTTCTATCTACAATTGTCATACTTTACAATCAAAAGATACGTGCTACTATAGACACTAAGTGTACAATATTATAGAATAGACACAGCATCCATAAACAATATTAAAACTAAAAGGACTTTACAATTATTATAGTGCAGATATGCATTTATATCTCGAGTTACGTTATTACAAATGTGTGTGCAAGTTAATTTAGGTGAACTTGGCGCTTGAATTTTTAAATAGATGTGTAAAAAATTTACAATTATTGAAATGTTACCTCTGTCTTGAAGCTTGCATGAAATAATAACAACTCGTAACGATAACCAAATCTTCAAACAAACAGCCAAATGAATGAATATATGAATGGGCATTTTCATAAATTAACAATAACTTAACTGAAGCTCCAGATCAGCATTAAAACAATTCCGCGCCATTCCGCCTGAGAGCAAGATTTGGAAAGGATTAAAACATGCAAATCAAACAAGTACCTATTCCGATGTTGGGGATGGCCCCTACGAACTGCGACCCTTCCCGTTTTATTTATTCATCCAAGTTGGAAAAAAAATGTTGTTTTGTTTACTCCCCATTCCGCGGGGGAGGTCAGAAATACGCTCCAAAAGCAAGTCTTGCCGATTTATTATGTAACACAAGGAGATATCTTTGCTTGTTTTGTTACTATAAATCTAACGACGTAATGAAATGGTGCCTAGTTTGCGAAAAATGGTTTTTATGTTCAAGAACAAAATGTTTTCTCAAGAAAAGTTTAACCCTGTAATACCCGTTGAGGTATAGCGTTGGAACCGTTTTTAATACCAGAGTTGGTTTACAAAGGTGGTTTAAAATATTCAAAACTACTATAACGTTATGAGGTAACAATTGTATTAAAGTGCCGACTCGTACAGTTTTATTGGGAGCCATGATGAAATTAATTGTGTTAATTACTAGCCCATATACAGGCATAACATGTAGTGTTAGCGGTGAAACTATGTATAAAAATAAATATTAAACAGTTGTTCTGTTTATTTTACTATGTGGACATTTAATGGGTTGAGATCCCGTCGGTAAACATGGATTTAACTCACGCCGTTATCTCTATTTTTATACTAAGAATGAAAATGCTGAGAGAACAATATTTTAGCTGGAACAGATATTTATCGAGTATTTGTGGAACTGTTTTAGTTGCTGTAAAGGAAACGAAAAGTCGATTTATCTTTTGGTACTGATATCATTTTAGGAAGATTGCTTTAGGGTTCTGTTGGATGGAGTCAATAGTCTGATAGACGATTGGACGCTCAACCGTAGTTTTACAATAAAGTGTCAGTTTTTAATCTGAATATTTAGCCCTTGTTTTATAGATTAATTCTTGTATTTTTTGCCAATAAGTTACACACGGTGACAATATTTTTATTTCCAACATTCCTTACAAATATGGTGGAGATGGTTGTCTTCAGAAATAAGTGTAACTTTTGTTCCAATTTTTCTTTTTCCTTCGTTTTGTCTGATTAAATAAATAAACTGATTTAAAAAAAAATGAGAAATAAAACGAACAAAGGATTGTGTTCAATCTTTTCGAGTTCTCAAAGTAAATCCTGTAGCATTCAGCTTTACCAAACAGTGCAAGGCAGCACAGCGAGATAAAACGGCTTCCTCAGCTTATCCGAACTCCGTCTTGTGTCTCCAATGCCATCTCCCCATACACCGGTTCCCAACATATCCCAGAATAAAAACCCCCAACTTACGTAACAAAACAGAGGTATAAAACCTGAAACAACATCTATTGTTACTATTCTAATATAAAATAAAATTCCGAGCCGTTCATTCCTTTTAAGAAACGTTTCATATTTAATTTTCTTTGAAAGAACATTTTTGAGCGTCGCTGGCTTCTTTTATTCCACCCCAACGCTACCCTTTTTAAGGGGATTTCTTTATGTTGTGAGAGCTCATTCATAGCGTCCATCAAGACGATTCCAGGCATCGTTACGGTCTCGGCAAATGTACCGAAATCATCGCTTCACTGCCGAACGCCGGTCGGTGCGGCGTACGGACATATTGTACCTACCTACCAACCTAGTAGATATTGTAATCAGTAGATAGTACGGTATATTTGATTCAATTTGGACTTTCGGTTCCGGAATGAAATCACTGAGTAACTTGTACGGGATGTTTGCACGACGCCGGGTTTATTTTGTGCGAATTCCTTCTGTAACTGCCAAAGGAAATATGTTTTAGTTTTGTTTGTGAACTTTATTTGTGTCGTCGTAGTAGTTCCAAGTTAATAATATATTGTACCGCATAGCCGAAACTTCTTACAGCTCTACACGATATGAAATAACTTGGTTTTATTTTTACAACAACGAGCATTGTTAGTAACACTTAAATATAACATCTAAGTTATGCAAAAGACATGGCATACGTATGAACAGAAACTGACATTATAAAAGTGCAAAAGTATGCATCAGAAAACTTTTTAATAATTTAAATTCGAATATTCCGAGTCGCAAAGTAGAAATGTTCCGACAGAGCTTGTGGACATTTTGCGGGTAGAAATTTTGTTTTAATAAAGGCCCTATTGCGACCACCGCAGCCGTCGCTACGTTGATATTACCGACGACGAACACCCACTAATGTTCTCTTTTCATATTACGCTGAAGCATTATTATGTGCTTAGGGTTGACAATCTCTGGCTTATGCCGTGTCTGAGATCAAAGTAAGGAATTATGGTTGAGTAGAATACTTGCGCTTGTTTAAACATTTAGGATTTTTGTATTTTTCTTCTTAGTACCGTATTTGAATTTTAGCGATTTTTCTTGCGTTTTTTTTTTTTATGGATGTAACCTATCTATCGTCTTTTCAAGTAGCTTCTATACCTACTAAATTAAGACCTTCAAAGCCCACAAATGTAACAACATTAACTGCAACCGCACATACCGAAACATTGAGTCAACCCTCGTAAATGAGGCGTACAAACAAAATAATGTAGTGCAGGTCCACAGGTCCCAATGACCACCGCGTGCTGCCCGTAGAGAATGGCAATTAAGATTGGCGACTCCCTGCGCAGTTAATCCGAAAATACGTGCGTTGGGTGTTTATTGACTGCCGTCGGCATTTACAGGTTGGTTTGTTTTCAAGAGAAAAATGAGGGTCCATATTGTTTAGACAATGAAAATGGCAACGCAAGGTAGCCCTTACGCATTAAACGAACATTATTATTATTTATAGGGTTATTATTATTAATCTTGTTTCATATGCATGAGAATTTATTTACAATGTTAAGTTTGTAGCTTACTTTGATAAGCTTAGTTAGGTAACCTCGTTTTAGTATCTCTTCTTAAAGTTTAACAGCAATTACAAATCCTTATCGCCTAAACGATCTTAATTCCAACGCTTGCTTAATCAACTCCAAATCGCTAGAGTCTTAAAAGCGAAGAAAAAAACTTCAAGAAGTAATTACCTATTTAAAAGTTAACAAGTAGAACTGAGTTGAAATCGTGAGTACCTAATAAGGGGCATAGAGTAGAGGCTTCGGTCCGGCACGTCGGGTTTATGGACCGTTAGTGCTACTGAAATCAATAAAAGTACCGGAATGTCCCGCACATGCGCGTAGAAGCACCCACTGCCACTGACTCAGCTACATTCATTTTATAGCCACTTGTATTTGTGTCTATGGCCATTTTGTACTCTTTACTGTTGACGGAGTAAAAAACAAGGGAAAAATTAATTGGCGCGGGTCGTAAATACCGTCAGCGGTAGCGTGGGGTTGACTTTTGTTCGATAATTGAATGTTTTAATAACTTGTGTGTGTGTTTTTTGCCGTTTTTTTTTCTTCTGTCTATTTAGCTAAAGATTGAATATTTTCTTCAAGTACAAGAGCCGATTACGTCAACAGACGACGATATCCTCGATAAACCATCATGAAAGGTTAATGGCTTACGCCAGTTAGTCCATGTTAGTTTTGGGGACGGCGTTATGGGACTATAGATTACCATAACCCTCTCTATAGTAAACAGTTCTAACACTTCATTCTAAACTTGGCTCCATTGTAGGGTAAGAGTAAACGGAGGGATTCTAATGTAAAAAGAATGTCTGAAATTACGATAAATAAGAAAATACCATCTCGGTGAATTTATTTGGTAAAGGAGGTACGATACGTACCGAGAATGTCACTTCGTTATTATTAATAACTGTCCATAAGAGGCTGTGCCTATAATGTATTCCCAATAAATTTAAAAAGCCACAGAAATCATCAAAGGAATTTAGTGTTTATTTTTCAAGTAACAAGGTTCAATCGATAGGCAAATGTAAGTTAGTATTGGGAAATTATTTGGAGAATCTTTTTCTTTATTGCACGGATAGAACGGCCGGTAAGCAAGAATAGATGGGGCTTCAAGCTGTGACTAATGCGTGCTCCAACCATACTATCTTGTATAAGTTAACATTAGTTTGAATTTATCGCACAATGAAGATATCTCAGCTCCGCCCACCGAAACCAATTAATTGGGTGTTTTATCTTATAAAAACTTCGGACTTCGAAATATACTGATCAAATAATTTATTGTTATACATTTCGATGAACTTTACATGTTAATAAAGATATTTTTTTCTCCCATTTTTAGACCCAAGCCGTAATAATTATAAATTAGTCGAACGCTTTTAAAATGGACTTTAATAACAATCTACCGATTTGGGATCATAAAATCCTTTGACTTAAACATATCAGTGGCCGTAACGAGAAGTATAAATCACAGCTGTGGGAAAATTTACGAACTTGAAGATTTACAACGAACATTTTACGAGACTTTTATGAACTGTCCGACCATCAAATACGTTTTATTATTAAATCACTATTCGTTAACAATTTCCCGGGCATCAGCCATCAACGACAAGCTGATATGGCTTTTAACGGTACGACAATTAATTAAAAAGGCATAAACGCCACTTTTATACACGGAGAGCCTATAAAGACTAACTTTTATGCGTCGTAAACGCGATTGCCTGACCCTGACGACTTCGATACCGCGGCTTTAGAGGGGTTCTCCGATGTGTTGGAGGATCTTAAGAATGTAAACACCGGAAATGTTGTTCGAGATGGAAATAAGTAATTATTTTATTTATGATCTTGTTTATTTAATGGCATTTAAAGTGGTTGACTGAGACTAAAAAAAATGAGTTGCTAAGTCAATAAAAATAGCTATTTACAAGTTTCACTAGAGCCAAATCTCCGCCGATTTCAGACTCCATTAATAAAATATACAGGCAATAAAAAAAAGGATTCCTTACGTATTCAATAGCTTCACAAGCCACCTAGTTTCTAAGGAGTCGTGTCTATGAAAGCAGGACACGTCGACCAGACGATAACACTAAATCACAAAGATACTAAGAAAGAGCGCAAACATCACATAAAAGCTATCCCGATCAAAAGCTGAATGTCTCAGGAGGCGAATAAAAGAGATTTATTTGCCTCTCCCGAAGGAAACTTGGAATGAAAATTGTGAGATTTTTTAAATAAACCATTAGAGAAAAAGTTCCGGGCCATTTGAGGCGGTTTATTGTGCCACTATCGGCGCCATTGTTGACTGCAACGTAGCGACTGATACGTGGATGTAGATGAAATAGAAGTGACTTGGGATAAGGTGTTATGTAATTGGTCGTAGTTTGGGTAAGCAAATTTTTGGTACAGTGATCGGATGCTTGGAATTATGAAATAAGTAAAATGATCACCAGTGTTGCATTTAATTTAAGTATTTGTGATGATGAAGTATTAGGATTAGTGCATCAAACTCCAATGATATAATTTATCTGATCTCGGCTTACATATTTAAAAAGGCTTAAAATTATCATGAGAAATCCGTACTAATATTATAAAATTACGAAGTAGCTCTGTCTCTCTGTTGTCCTAGACGTGAAGGTATCTTCACGTCTTAGCGACTAAACGGATTTGGGTGGTAATCAGAGCAAAAGTAAACTATGTGGCAAATAGATTATGTGTTTATCTTTTATCCTTGAAGTAGGTAGCCCTTGGGTTAATTTTTTACTTTGAAGCTGGTTAAACTCCTGGCAGACGCTAATATATAATTTACTAGCTGCTCTCAGCGGCTTTGCCCGCGTGATTCTTCCAAGGGAAAATACTTCTGGGATAAAAAGTATCCTATGTCCTATTCCAGGGCATAGTCTATCCGTGTACCAAGTTTCATCAAAATAGGTTTTGCCATTTAGGCGTGAACACATAACAAACAAACAAACTAACTCACTTTCGCTTTTATAATATTAGTAAGGATCAATCGAACAAAAATATTTAAATAAATTATTCGAAGTCTAAAGTAAGATTAAGGGCCAATTTTACCAAAGAGACTGATCGCGATCAGCAAACCTAACTTGGCTTTGCTTTGCTTGGCTTGGCTTGGCTTTTTTTTTAACTTTAACAAAATTCAAAAACCCGCAAAATATTGTTCCTTTTTAATTTGTGAATGTTCTATCTTGTCAATTAATTTAATTTATACAAGTTGTCATAAAATGTTTAATTACTTAATAACGTGACTACGCTATGTAATTTGACATTTTATGTTGATTTACGACCTTGATAATCGTGCAACACGCTCTCTACAGGTCTACGAGGAAAATTATAACGTTAATTAAGAAAATTAAGTTTTTGAGCATTAAATGAGTATCAAAATAATTTAAAACGGACTACATCCAATCTAAATGTGAATTATTGTAAATTAGTGTGGGTAATATTTAACACTCTGAATTTAAATATCATGTACCTACCTATTCCGTTTATTTCGCTCAGTTTTGCTCAGGCTGGGTGCAAAGCACAGATAATCCTCACAGATGGGGATCCCTGGACGTTTCTGACCTTCAGTGTTTGTGCGGCATCTCTCCGCAGACCCTGTTCACGTAGGGATCTGATGACAGCATCAGTGGACGGCATTGCCGTGGTTGAATACTGTGCCAGGCAAGAAACTTAAAATTAGTTTTGCCATCGAGACGCCAGAAATAAATTTATTTCACTAGCTCATCTAGTGGCTTAGTTTCCTAACATCTTTGTATTTGACTCTATTTGAGATTTGCCTACAAGTTATGTCTGTAAAATGGAGTGTTTGTAATCATTAATTTTTATATCCGACCGCATCCTTTGATATCTTACATGATAAGTAATAAAATTATAAAACAGATAAAATTAACAATTAAAAAGTTAACACTTCTAATTTAAGAGAGGCCTTCCCCATTCATCTATCGTCAACGTGAGCATGGTTTAAAAGCTTATTATTTTATCTAATGCAATGTTTGGTAAAGAAGTTATGCGTAAAAAGATAGATAACGCCTAAACGCTCTGTTGGCATTCGGTAATTCCGTCACTCATTCGAATATTTCATAAAACGTATCCTAGGAAATATGAAAGACCTTATAACTTTTTGGAAATAACTTACTGTATTTAGAATTTCGAGTAAATTAGTAAGATTTCTATAAATATATATTTTCAATGCTCACGGGCAATGTTTAAGCAAAATAGCAAATTTCAGAGGTTTTTACTGGGTTAGTTTTATGCAAGTTTGTGTCTTGATTTCAATATGTTTATACAAGTTTATGTTTCAAAATTAGCTAAAGAAAGATGTGTAATAAGGTCATAATTACGTAAGAGCGATTGTAAGGTAATGTATCTTAGATTGAGCGCTCTTAAGAAATACTTTCTATATAAATGTATGTTGTTATACATTTTTACTGTTTCTTAGAAATTAAATATTCGATTGTACTGACTGATATTAAATACCGGTTTCTAGTGTTATAATGAAGTGATAAATATGATTACTGTGGGGCACAGTTATGTGTTATTCACCTTTATTCATAATTACGACTTTAAGTAGACTTTATACTATTGTTATTTTGTTTGTTAGTAGTTCTGTTAAATGGGTGAGTTTTATGATGGTATGTTAACTAGAGAATGGAAGACCAATGTGATGTTATTAACTTTTTTTGATACTCAGTTTTTACTAATAAACATACTTATGTATATCTAAATACATACATACTTAATATAGATAAATTACACCCAGACACAGAATAAATGATCATGCTTATCACACAAACATTTGTCCTGGGTTGGGAATTCAACTCCGATTGAAATGAAGATGGCTGCGTCATATTGCTTTGATAAATCTGATGATCTAGAACCAGCTCCAATAGCATCGCCTCAAGATGTCAGTAAAACCGTAGGAGCCAAGCAGGGTCGAAGCCTACAGGGCCCATGGGTTGCGCAAAAGATAAGCCCAGGCCCCTGGAATGAAGGTAAAAAAGGAACATAGGAGTGGGTTTTAGTCAGTAAAATTCTGACACGCTCTCAAGTCATTGGGTGATTCCTCACCTGAAAAACTAAAACTCCAATAGCATTCTTCAAACCTTAGCCAATCAACGTGATGCGCTGGCGCTCAATCACTAGTTGCGGGTGCTGGTGTGGAAGTAGGATGAGTTTAAGGTGTTAAAGTATAACTCTTTAGTAAATAAGTTATTACTAACCATTGGGACGTTGTTATCATTTTTAAAAATGTTATTATTATTTCTATGCACTTTTTTTGGGTGGTTATATCTTCATTTAACTCCTCCTCAGGGTGTGTCAGCCTTTAACTGACTAAAAGACGCGAGGTCGACTCAGGCCTGTATCCCTAGCCAAGTTGATAATCTTAGTAAAAAACTTCAAATGTACGGGAATAACGTCATCTCATCGCTCAGTCACGTGGTCAGAACAAAAGAATTGGGAGCGTAGCGAACTCGAAGCGTTCAACGCAGCGAAACGGTTGTAACTTGGCTGGTGTCTACCAGACAGCAAACTAGCTATTGCTCGCTGTCTGCAAGCTCATGAATATTTGATATCTTGACTTCTGAATTAGGTAGAAAACTTTTTAACAGAAGGTAGCAAAAAAAATGCTTTCTCAAAGTTACATAATATCCAAATCGATCAAGAATTTTGAAGTTCATTCCGAACATTTATAATACAAACAAACACGATAAATTAATTTCTTTTAAAAGACAAAGACAATACATAAAATTGGCACAAAAAGGACATATTTTATAGTGAGCTCATAATGATCAGTATTATTTTAATGAATGTTTCTTGAAAACCGCGGTATCGCTGCAACTGAAATAATGAACACAAATGAAGACTTAAAGTGCAATTACTTTTGTTTTTTTAATAGCAACCTGACAATTACGAGAGATAAGAAGGACTTATATGTGCAGCAGTGGTATTCTGCAAAGAAACTCATTATCGAACTTACTTCTGAATTTTAAACCAGAAAGTACTAAAATTGGCAAGTTTCCTATGCAAGTGAATTAATTTTGTACTGTTTTTACAATTTTTTTTTAAATTGATATAAACTAGTACTTGACTGCGATCCCACCTGATGGTAAGCAGTGATGCAATCTCTGATGGTGAGGCACACTAGTTTGAAGACATCCAAATTATAATAGGGACAGGAAGACCGCAGCAGGCAAATTGTTTCAGTCGAGCAAGAGAAGTAAATGGATGATAACCCATCTAAAACCAAAAATACCATCATGAAACATGAATAAGAATAGAGTAGAATAAACTTTACTGTACACCAAAAAGTAACATAGCCTATACACAAATTTAAATCTAAATAAATCTTAAATCAACAAAATTTAGAAAGAAAAATAGTTGAATAAACTCACAACCTTGGTTGTTTTACCAAGCGTCAAAAACCAAATAATAGCGATTTTCTTGCCACAATAAAAAACTACCTTAATGCCACCAAACATTATTTTTCGTTACAACAGATTTATTTCGGGAGGGTAGTCGTATTTATTTGTGGAAGCAGTCAGTCAGGGGTAGCGGGTGCGCTGGGGGGAAATGGCAAACAGAGGAAACGGATCTGGCGAACTTTCCCGCGCAACCGGCGAAAGGGAGACCGGGCATCCTGTGCTCACTGGGGTAACTGTGTATTTTGGGGTGGAAAGGACCAGTTTTTTTTTGTTAATTGCTATAGTGCTGTATGTTGGAGTAATCGTTTTATTGTAGCGACTGTTGTGACCTAAGTCCTTTTTTATCTTTTTCTACAGTAAGTACCAAAATTGTGCCCACTGGTTTTTTTTTAAATCACCGTGGCCCTGGAACGCAAAGAGCAACTGAAGGATACAGGTAAACTTTAGTCAGTAAAGTCCTGACACGCCTTCACATCCAAGAACAGGAGAATTAACTTGATAATATTCATCATCATCATCATCTTCCTGCCCTTGTCCCGTTTTATTTGGGGTCGGCGCAACACGTTTTTTTCTTCCATTCTGTCCTGTCACTCGTCACGCTATCACTACCTTTTCTTTCATATCACTTCTCATACAATCCATCCATCTTTTCTTTGGCCTCCCTCTCCCCCGCCGTCCATCCACATGTAAACTCATAACTTGATAATATTCAATATCAAAAAAAGTTTCTACAGTGTATTTCTTAATAAATTCATATTTCGAAAGGTAAGTAAGTACCTATGACTATGCGTAAGACAGTGGTGTTTTAAAAAAAAAATTATAATAGGAACCATACACGTAAGACTACATAGATCTCCAATAAGTAGACTTTTTTCTCATTTTCCACATTTTTTAACTTAGTGTAGCTTAATTATAATAATTATTGTTACTCACACAATTATTGGGATATAGTTGCATCTAGTTAGACGGTAGTGACAATACAAATTAGTCTTAACAAATAAACAAAATAAAAAAAAATTGTATTTGTAATCTTCATATCCAATAGCTGCAATAGTAAATGATTACAGGTTGAAAAAAAATAGTAAATGATTACGTATCCAAAAAAAAATGCACACAACGATTAAAACTTGCAAATATGGACTAGGCATTTATGTAAAATGAAATAAACATTTTTTTATTCTATTCTATTTTATACTCTCTTACATAAACAAATACCGCACTATCTCAAGTAAGGTCAACTACAAGAAAAACAATGTCCACCCCATTCCGACATATTTATATGCATTAATACCGCTTTATGCCCGTGAGATAAGCATAAATCTGTGTAGGACGCTACCTACCCACTTTATTGTTATTCCTTCAGTTTATTTATTAAAGACTCGAAGATAAATATTTTTGCTTTACTTTGGTCTTTTTTATCATTTTCTTGGATAGTTATTTTTTTTAGGTGGGTAAGTATCCAATGATTTTTTCCGCTTTTGGGCAGAGTACAAGGGCGTGTCAGACTTTTACTGACTAAAACTCACTATGTTCCTTCTTTGTCGTGTTCCTTGATGGGTAGATAAGTACAGTAGTGTTACCAGGAGCTCTTAACGCGATCCATTTTACGACCTGAATTGAATTGTTAAAGGGATGAAGCTAGGGTGCATACTTCCATTCCCATTTCTCACTCGCATGACTGACATTTTAACACGATTTCGGAGTTTAGACTCTTCAAGAAAGGTTTATTAATTATTAATGTATTACCACCGATCCTTTTGTTGTACCCAGCCTACATCAAAAAGAAATGCCAATTTAAATTACTTTCATGTCATGCGGACGGTGAGCAATGGGAAGCTCGTTGTCCGGCTGTCCAGTAAAGCCCGAGCCGACAACGCGTTGTGTTCCACGCGAACCTTAAAGAGATGCAAAACTGAAAAAATAAAGGTGAATTTTAGTCAGTAAAAGTCTGACACTGTCGCTCTAGCCAGAGTGGAAGAAGTTCTTATATGATCTCCCACGTCAAAAAAAGGACTAGGTGAAGATATAGTTCTGTAAAAGCAACAACTATAAGATGACCCTTCAAGAAGTAGAAAAGAAGGCCAGGACAAACTAAGGAGATAAAACTTCATTATTCCATGCGTGTGTCTCCCATGTATTTTCCCTATACGCTTTCAGAGAAAAGCATTTTATTATGAGCAGTTGGAAAAATGCAATAATCAACACTTTTTCACATTATTTATAATAATGGGCACATTTAAGTAATATGGAGTTTTCTTGAGAGAACTTTATATTCTAAATTATATAGTAGGTAGGTAGTAGGTAAATTATGTAGACCGTCTTTCCATATGGACTCAGTAGATGGTTTAATTTGCAGTGACAAATCCTTACTTAATATTATAAAAGCGAAAGTGAGTTTGTTTGTTTGTTACGTCTTCGGACACGTATAGACCATGTCCTAGAATAGGACATAGGATACTTTTTATCCCGAAAGTATCTTCCCTTGGGATTAATTTCAGCTATAACGCGGGCGAAGCCACTGGGAGCAGCTAGTTATAAATAAACACTAAATCAAGTTTAATAAGAAATAATATTATCAGATTACAATATCAGATTTGCATGTCACTTGTGTACAGTCAATTACAACAGTGGAAGAGGGTCCATGGTTCATGACTGACTTAATAATCTACATATCCACTTTTAGAAGGTGCTCTGAAAGTATTGGTCCGATTGCTAAAATTCTTTTACCGATAGAAAGTTGCTTTATTCTTGAGTGACTTACACAATATTTTATGTTCGCGGGCAAAAGCTAGTTAAGCATAAAATCTAACTAAAGTATTAAATAAACTCATGTATCTCTGAAGCTCCATCATCTTCCTGCCCTTGTCCCGTTTTATTTGCGGTTGGCGCAACACGTTTTTTTCTTCCATTCTGTCCTATCACCCGCCACGCTATCACTAACTCCCTTTTCTTTCATATCACTTCTCACACAATCAATCTATCTTTTCTTAGGCCTCCAACCATCCCAACCTCCAATAAAAATAAATTTTAGACAATAGCATTTATAGAGTTTAATTATATATTAGTACACAGAACTACACATACATCCATACATAATATAATTTTCGTGTTTCTAAAAACCAATATTATTATCATCATTTTTCGCTGATCGGATATCACATCATTTTGGGCCTCTTGTGCCTTTATTTTTACGGAACCAAATTACTTTTGAACGCCAAAAGCTCGACCCTAAATATTTTTTCATCCCTCAACCGCGGTGTAAGTACAGAAACCAGTGAAATTAATATAACAAGCCCTAAAATCTATAAAACACATGCTTGCCGGAATGTTTTAAACATTTATTGAAGATATAAGGAAAGCAATTTTGATGGTGGAATGGTACAACTGTAACGTTTTGGTACATTACTTTTAAGATACGGGTGGATAGATGCTCTATGTAGCGGGGTTTTATTTTGTTGTGTTTAGATTTGTGTGAGAGTTTTTAGGATTTCTGGCAAAGTTTTATATTACTGTTTTTTTGCAGTAAGTTCCTAGGTCTTTTTTTGAGGTGAGAAACCATCCAATGATTTCAGTTCTAGGGTGGAGAGGGCGTATCAAATTTTTACTGACTAAAACCACACCTGTGTCCTTAAGTTGCCTTTTGCGTTCTAGGAGCATTTGTATTCTTTTCAGAATTGTAAGTTCCTAATGAGGTTCGAGTTTGGGGCTTAGTAGTAGTTTTTTTTTTTTGCAAAAGTAACGTATTTAATATAAAATGCTGTCTTGTTTTTTGGTGTTTGTATTTATTCGATAGCTTCGTTCTGTAATAATATTTTATCTATTTAATTCATGAATTCCCAAGCGACCACCGGTGGCCGCGCATCTATTGTCTTACTATTGTGTCTCTAATTGACGGTATCTGAAGGGTTAAATGTCTTTTATTCTATAATAAACTTATTAAAAAAATGCATTAAATATATTTTTTATGAGACTCACAAATTTTTTTAGTCCTCTAATCTACTAATTTTTAGAAGCATAAACCATCGAATTACTTTTTTTTTTCACTAACATAATTTAAGATTCTACTATTTTGTAAGTCTACATTGAAACAGAGCACCTATCTACCCATACCGCCTCTTCTAGCAACACGTTCTCCTAAGGGAGGCCGAAGTAAAATATGAATTCGGCGCGTCTTGGCTGTTTCGTACACACGCGACTTGTTTATCTTTCAAGGGAGACTTCTCATTTCACACAACTGCTATGATTGCTATATAATCGCCACCATACTCTGACCTCCTTTATCTTCAAGAAAGAGTACAAACGAAAAGTATAAAAGGGGTCATGTAACAATGGTTGCAGCGTTTGGCGTTTTCATAATGGCGTCGCACGAATAAAAGCAGATTTTCGGCAACTGATTATGAGTGCTAATATGTTTTGTTATGTTTACCAGTTTGTTTATGGCTTGTTTGTATAGTTTTCATAGTTTGGTTATATCTTTACTAAGGATATTGATACGGAAAATTGATAACTATCGAAATGATACTAGTAGCACCTACCACTTACCTAGCAGTACCTTTGTAGAGTGTTTTATAATGATGTATGTATCTTCTTCTGTGTATATGTGTGTTCATAAATTATAAAATAAACTATCTTTTGCCAGCGGCCTCGCCTGCGTGAAAGAAGGTTTGTCCATACAAACTTTGGACCCCCATTTCATCTCCTTAGGGAGTGAACTTTAGGAAATCCTCACTTAGTGCTCGTCTACGTCATAAAAGGAAGCCTTGTGCAAAATTTCACGCTCCTAGGGCCTTGTAAGTTCGGCTGTGCGTTGATATTTCCGTCAGTTTCCCCATTTATATATATATAGATAAATAACGATGTTCCTTCTCGTTAATAGGGTTCCTATTACGATCAGTGATCATATGTCTTGGTGTTTCAACTCAAGACTGTAAACGATGACGTCGGAAGAAACTCACTCGGCAATGACACAGCTCATAATCTTGTTCAGCAGAAAAGAAGGGCAAGTTAAGTTAACTGCGCATTCACGACGAGATTCGACCAGTGCCAGACCTCACTTTGAGGAAGCTATCTGTAATATTGCGGCCTTTCTTAAAACAGTAATAAGGCGATATCCGTATTTTTTTTTGCCATGTTGAGGAATATTTTTAATGAGGTAAGGTAATTAACAAAAAATTCTAAAGTTTCAGATAATGTTTGTCACTTTACATTCGTCGTATAGCTTTGACTTCGAAAAGCCGATCTTAAGAAATTTAAACAAATTAATGTTTACAAGTATCAGAAGTGGAACAACAGTCACGTTCTAAGTCATGAGTCCCCTCTTTGAGGAGTGGTTGGAAAGACGGCGTCCTCACCTTCCACATGACCTTCGCAGTTCCTCACAGAGTCCCGTTTTACCCTTTGAGCACAGAACCCAAAAATTTCAACGAAACTATTATATCACTCACCAAACTTACTATGTAACCTAATTGCTTAGAGGAGACAGGAAAAAAATGGCAATCATTCTATTTTCAAACACAAACACTAAATTCCTAACCCTAAATTTAGACCAACTAAGAATGTCTCGTAGACAATAACACACTAAATCATGGTGTTAGCGACACTGTCAGCCTAAATTAAAAAGCACGTCATAACAAGCGCGGTCGAGTCTTACTTTATGTGTGTGTTTGCATGTTCTGGCAAAGTGTCAAAGTATTTTTGGCTCGCAAAACACTTCATGAATGCAGTTGGTATTGCCGTTCGATATGTGTTACGATTATGAACTTTTTTGACATAGTGTATTCTTATTTATTTAAACTTAATGTGTGTAATGTCCTTACATTACAGTAATGGTACATAGATGGACTTAATGCAACCTAGCGTTCTTTGCCAGTCAACCTTGTAAAGTAATTTAAATTAGCATATAGCATACAGCCTTTTGTTGTTCTCACTACTCTGAGCTTCCTTTTTACGAAATACTAGCTTCTGCCAGCAGCTTCACACACGTGAAAGTAGATTTCTTTGTATCTTTAGACCCCCATTTTATCCGTTCATCCATCTCGAAGGTCCCAACTATCTCCGTACCAAAATTCATCAAAATCGGTTTTCCCATTTAGGCGTGAAGACGTAACAAACAAATAAACAAACCACTTACACTTTTATAATATTAGTAAAGATATAGATTTCGCCATAATGTATTCTTTATCATCATCATCATCATTTCAGCCAAAAGACGTCCATTGTTAGACATAGGTCCACCCCGAAGAGTAGCCATAACGATCGATCCTGTGCGTCTCGCATCCACAGCATACCCGCGATGGTGGGAACCATGTCGTCAGCATTCATCAGTGTATTCTTATTTTATTATTAATTAATTTAAACTTCATATACTTATAGTAGTGGTATATAGGTGGACTTAATGCTGCTTAGCATTCTCTGCCAGTCAACCTTGTAATGTAATTTAAATTAACATTTAGCTTAATCAGCCTTTTATGTTTCCACTACCGGGACTATGTCTAACAGTTGAAATGATGAAGTCTGTAACGAACCAGTACGTAGCATTCTCACTGCAGAGCAAAAGTCAGTACTCATAAAGAGAAAGCATGAGAATTATTCGACACGATGGTGCTCAAGACGGGGTGGCGAGACAGCCGATTTATATTAACCCACTGTAAGTTCATGTTTATTTAGGGTTTTCTGGTCAGAATATTTTTTTACAGCAGTTTCCTGTCTTACTTGTATCTGGCATTATTTTAAATATTCTCTGAGAATAAAGAAGATTGGATCAGATTTCAATGGTGTTACAGAACGCTGTAAGGACCAATTTGACACCGTGACAGTAACGCAACAGAACCCAAAAAGGACCAAGTTATATTGTTGTGTCAATGAGGAAATAACTGTAGATTGCATACGAAAATTGGAAAATTCTTTTTATTAAAGATGCTTTTCTCTGTTACAGGTTCCCTTCATTGAGTAACGAGGAAGTAAGACAAGCTTCAACTACGGACCAACCTACCTACAGTCGCAGCATTTCTTCAGTACATCTCAATTACCAAACCAGACCAATGCGTGTTCAATGTCCAAATAAACAAAAAAGCAGAAGAAATAACACCAACAAAATTGAAAACAAGCCATTGTTATGTTATACGGAGGTTCTACGAGAAAAAGGCAATCTACATGGAGGGTTCGTAGCGGACGGCTCGAGATGAGGAAATAAGAATTCATCCTTTCTCGCCCCGGGCGGAGAGGGGGCCGGAGGGGGGGGCGGCAAGACGGACGACGCCATTCCAAAAACCCATTATACGAGCACCAGAGCTGTTTTCTATCTCAGAAAGGAACCCGTGCCACCCGCCCCGCGCCTCCCCGTTACACCCCTTCGCCCCATCTTCAGGGATCCTCAACTTTGTTTATGAAAATTACCCATTAAAGTAGCTATGAAAGTAACGCTTTTGCCACTCCCGAAATTAATAAGGAAATTGATATAGATTATTTTTAGGTCGCATTTTGTGCTCGTATTCGCGACGATCGATACTCATTGTTTTGCGTGAGAATATTTTTAAGTTTGAATTGCCTGTTAGGTTCTTTGTTTAAAAATTGTGAATGTGCTAAATGAACACTTGTCTTAGTTTTACATTGTCCTTATTCTGTTTCACTCTTTTATGATTTCATGGTTACTTACAAATATATATATATTATTACTAGGGGAGTACTTATGATTTCACACAGCAAATATAGAAAAGTCTTATAGTTTATTTACAGTACTTACTACAACTGCAGTGCTTTTAAATAATTTTTTTTTTCTCTCTCTCTCTAACTCTGAAAACGTTTGTAAGTATAATTTCCATACATCCATATGTGACATAGATATCTTATTGACTTCGTTACTCAAATGTTATATAGGTACTCTTTTTTATTTTATGATGTATGTATGGAATGTAAATCTTTTTTTTTTACTTACTTATAAAATAAATGTCCAAAGTAAATTATAGTCCTAATTATAAGATTGTAAAAATATCGCATAAACTTCAGGAAAGCCGAGAGAACTTCCCCACCGTCTTCAGATTAAAAATAAAGATCACCAGAACAATTTATGGTTCTCACTCTCACCCTAGATTTATAACGCCATTAGAAATTAAATTAAAAAACAAAATTATTACACTTGAACCAAAATTTAAATACACATTACTGTTCTCCCCTCTTTATTGGGAAGTCTACCGCTTTCTTCAGGCTTTTGTGTTTGCTGTCTTTTTTGCTCTTAGGGGAGGATTGGGTGTTAGAGGGAGATGGGAAATAAGCTTGGTTGCGACTCGTAGCTCGATATAAAGAAAGATTATCCGAAGCCCCTAAGGAAGTTTGAAATTGCTATTGTAGCGAAAAGGATTATATGTTAGTGCTACGACGTAGCGGGTCTACGGCGAACGGCGCGGCGGGGGCCGGATTCAGGAGATTGTGTGCCGAACTTTTATGTATGTGTATTGGTTTCATTTATATTGCTTGATGCTATGCTGAGTATAGGTTAGTGTATAAAGTATGTCGGGGATATTAGAAGCTGTTTACTTAGAGCTACGGTTGCTACAATTTATTGAAAAAAAAAATATAGTGTAACACCAGATATTTTTTTTTTATATTTGATGGTTTTTGTAGGTCAAGTTCAAAAATATTTTATTCACATAGGCCTATATGGGCACTTATAAAACATCAAGAGCTAGCGTACTAGAGTTACTAAAGCCAATAAATCAGCATTTTAACATTTTTTTTTTTGCGGCAATATGTTTCATACGCAAGTGATTGTTTCATATGATACGGATTGATTCATTTAAACATTTTTTTACCGTTGTTTTTTATGTGAGAACATCTCATACAAAAAACCAACATCATAACCAGCCACATCACACCACCATACCTACCATAATTAAAACAATCCATTTGCAATTTTAAACGTAAAATAAACAATGTGATATCTACAAAGCTGGCAGCAGCGTCGAAGCGGATTAATCCGGTTTAAATCCGGGTAAATACGCTCGGATCCGGTTACCCGGGCGTGGCGCCGGCGATACGCTGCGCCCGAGCCGGGCGGTGTTAATCCCTATTTTAAATTCTGATAAAGCCGCACCTGTTATTCGTAGGCACTTTAATAGTAGGTATAGTTGGATTTAGAGCTATGAATTTGTGGGTGTAACATAGTAAGTATATTTGGGCATCTAATACTGAATAATTATGTAAATTAGTGGAAAGGAGGTCATCTTTTTTGGACTTACAACGGCTTGGCGAGCATCATTATCAAAGGTTGGTGATGATAGAGGCATTTTCTCAGTTAATACTGTACTTATTAGGGGCCACTGAATAAGTAATTATCTTGATAATTTATTCACTGGTTCCTAAGTGGCCTATCGAGGTAGGGTAATATTTTATCATTTAGATTTTTCCTAAAAAAATACTAGTCCTTTTAGTTTAGTTTCAAATCGTCGCAAACATTGGATACTCGTTACAAATTACATTTTTATGACCGAAAAAGTCGTTCGGAGTAATCACTGAAATATTTCGAAGGAAATGGCGGAGAGTACCATTAGCAAATGCCTTCGCAACGCAAAGACACAAACTGTTTCCGAGCCCTCTGAATTATTTGTCCAACTTTCCTTACTCCGCACTAGCTACTTAGGTACCCACTTACTTACTTAAACAACCAATACATAAGTTATGTTGGCTTACTCCCTGGTCCTTTGGTCCATTATCAGTGTTTATATAACATTATAAATTCAGATATCTCGAACCATCACCATTACGAATTCGAAACGGGAGGGTCGCACGTACGCATAATCCGACGAGCATAACGGGATCGAAAATGATACATAAATTGTTGAGACGGACTATACAGACGATTAAGCCCATTAACATGGTGCACGGGTCATGGGTACCCGGGTACTCGGGACCGTCCAATCAACCAACCCTTTCACGCTACCGCCAATGTACGTTGGTCTTGGTTGTTTGTTTTTCTGAGCTACTGGTTTGGTGCTTTCGATGCGGGACTCATTTTAGTGTTGTTTCAATGAAACTGTAATTTTATGTAGAGATAAAATAATTTGTTTGTGATTTATTTGTTTGTTTTGTTGAGGGATTGTTAGAAAACGTTACCGTGGCCCTGGAACGCAAACTGTAACTGAAGGAACATAGATGGGTTTTAGTTCGCCTGACAATCTCTCTCGCTACATTCTGATCGGGAAAAGCTATTTGATAATTTCTCACCTCAAAAAAAGAAAGTCATTCTCTGAATGTAGGTAGGTACTATAGTACCCCTTTTCAGTGAAAGACAATCTTTAGCTTTAACATGAATGACAATTAAATTCACGTTTACTTCATCTAAATATTTCACGTTGACCTGTTCAGTATAGACCGGTAGATCCAAATAATTTAACTGAAAACAAGAGAACATTATCGCTTAGTACCTTCAAAGACATTATTACCTATCAAAAAAATTTTACAGTAACAGAGCGATATCTCTGTTACCGTAAAATTTCCAGGCAATGGGAGTGATAACGCCCAAAAAAGTTAGTGTACAGTAGTGTTGCTACTGCAGTACTTTAAAAGACGTCAGTAAAGATGTTACTTGTAGCAAAGTAATTTTTCACCTAGTAAAGCCAGCCAAAGCGATATATTTATAGGTTCTTTTAAAGAAGTTTTCTAATAAAGTCCTCTGCGGTATTAAGTCCTATTTCACCAACCTACATACCCCACCTAATACAGAATAGAAAGTCCATCCTCGTAGCTGCGATCGTTAAAAAGCTCGCGGCTCCCAATAAAGCGGTCGTCGTGTATCAGGATTCATGATGGCCCGCTCCCATACGCCCCCACTCAGATATACGGTAACGAGCGTACCACAATACCATACGCAATAAATACGCCGCGTACTAACATACGCGTTGCACGCTTACTAACAAACGCGTTGCTCGCTCACATACGCGCCGGGCCGCGTACAACCGGCGTTTCTATTGTTTATGTCGTATTAAATTGTTGAAATGTTGCCCAGTTATTGCCGAAAACGTATTCCGCTACGTATTGCAAGTGGTAGGCGTGAGTTGTTGAGCCGTTTGGCTGTTATTGTTGTTAGTTTCGGGTTATGATTTGATGCCAATTGCTTTGTATTGGCTATTGGGTTCGTGAGAAATGGTGAAGCTAAAAATTGGGTTGGAACGTTTTGAAGAAACTTGCCATGCTAGCCTGGTAATGATATTTCTCATTATGTATTGGTACAAGAAATTAGCAAGAGCTATGGAAAACGAAAAAGAGCCTATGTGATGTTTAATTTTTTATAATTAATTGGTATCATATGAACTAAAACCGAGTCTTTTTAATAATATAATTCTAAGCTTTTAATTCGAATATATGTGAAATCCAACATCCTACATTGGGGCACTTCTCCTAGAAAATATTTTTTTCCCAGCTCAGGAGAGTTCCAACAGTGGGAAAATATTATCTGTAGCTCAAAAAAAAAAACTTGAATTTATATTTTTCATCAGGTACTCTTATGGTCTAAAATATAAATGGCAAGATCAATAAAACATCTTAACCATTATTATTTAAGCTGAAAGACCGTTCACTGTTGGACATAGGTCTCCCTCTAATATCGCCATAAGGAACAGTCCTATGCGTTTCACATCCATAGGATTCCCGCAACCCTCACCAGACCATCAGTCCTTGTGGGTGGCCGTCCAACACTGCATCTTCCACAACCAATTCGCCACTCCAGAACCTTTCGGCTCCATCGACCATTTTCTGCGAGCAACGACCAGCGGACGCTGTGCTTTGTCTACGATTCTTCGAGCTATGTCGAAAAATAGCGATAGTATTTAATAAAACATCGTTTATTTTCAGATTTTCCTGACCAGCAGATGTGTTCGACTCCAAAAAATTTAATAAAAACTCATTAAGTAACTTAAAAGCCCTGCGTTCATTAGCAGATTATTTCGCGTCGCGTGACATTTGTTCGTAAATCGTTGCATGCGTGATACACTTTTGAAATTATATTCATTAAAATACTTTCAAGATATATGACTTTATTTATTTTTTCCTACGTCTGGTTGTATGTTTTGGATTTTATAGCTGATATTGGTGGGTATGAACCCCATATTCTATGCTCTTTTTGTACATGTAGGTAGTTACTGAGCAATTACTGTTATTTATGTAATTAAAATTGTACCAAGCAACGTTTAATATTTAATGTTCTTTTTATGACTGTATTATTTGTATGAAATTATAAATCGATTTATAATCAGTGTTCTTGTTTTATTGTAAGACTAGCTTTTGCTTGTGGCTTCCCCCGTTTGAAAATAGATATTATATAGGCTGTTACTTAGTGATAAAGTAGCACTCTAATGGCGGAAAAACTTTGAAAACTCGGCTCAGTATTTTTTGAGTATATTCATTTTAAACATATAATAAAAATCATTTTTATAACCCAGAAATTTTATTCGTAAAATTACACAATGACATAGGTATTTTAAATTTTAACATGAATCTACTGGCAGAACCTAGTCCAAGATAAACTTAGAAACTTCATTTCATAAAACAGCAGAATAATTTAAAACATCGCTACTCGCCATTCTAAGCAATAAAACCGGCCATTTACTTGCAAAATCCTTGGACAATTTCACATTTTCTTAGCAAAATCCTTCACGAATGTTCAAAACAAACATAGCAAGGTTTTACAACGTGATATCTTAAAGGAAGTAAACAAGACGGGAAGGCGCGCGGATTATGGATAAAGCTGTATAAAGCGATATAAGTGTATATAAAGTTATATCGATAACCGAGATCGGATGCTGAGGCACCTTATTTCAATAACAACGACTATTCTCCAAGGGACCTTATGCATATATTTATTTTAGCATACTCCTTTACTGCGGATGCTGGGTACTGTAAGGTATGTTTGTATGTGTCTGTATTATTTATCAAGTTTAGTGTGGAATAGTCTAGGTTTGTATGCGAATTGTTGGTCATTTTTCATCAGATATTTTGGAAACTGGCACTAATCTTTTGCTTTTATATATTTTCCTCGGATCAAAATTAGATATCTTTTCAGGTGCGAAATTGTAAGAAACCTTCTCCCGCTTTGGGTATAGCAAAAGGGAGTGTCAGACAAGAGCACCTTTACCTAAGTAATATTTGTTTTAACATTATACAATCTTCTAGCCACATATCGTAGCGTACAAATTTGTAGAAAGAATTGGTGCATAATCTGTGATCCTGTAATTGTCTCGTCCTTCGATGATGAAGAATTTTACTAATGTATATATATTATATTTCCTGGTTACTGAAGGACGTCAACCACATATAGTTTAAATCTTGAAATAAAAAAAAAACAAAACAAAAATGGTCTATGATCTGTAGACTTCGTTCGTTTCTTAGGTCATTGAGGCGTCACACTTTTTCCGATAGCTAAAATTATTTTTCAATTTTTATAGAAAGATTTATATTAATATTGAGATAAATGAAATAGAAAGTAAATTAAGGAAACACAAAAAGAAAATCAGGAAATTAGAAGAAAGAACGTCAAACACGTCATTCCTCGTCACATTCTCACCTACCTTAGACCAACATTTCATGAAACAAACATAGAAATATAACATTATTCAACACGGCTATAAAAGTCAAACGAATGCCTTCTCGGAATAATTTTACGGTGTACAAGTAAAAACATTTACATGTATAATATATGTCGTGTATGAGATTTATGGTAACGAGTTCATAGGTAACATGGATTAGCTGAGAACGGGGAGAAACTGTGTTTAAACAGGTAAAAATACTGTTTGAAGAAAAACATATACGAAGGTCATAGATCAGATATACCTGTCTATTATGGGAAGTAAGTAGGTAAGCGTATTTTAAGTTGGCAATTCTTCTTTGCGGAGTGGTTGTTGTTATTATAGAAACAACATTTAAGATTATTGCGAAGGCAAAATTTATTTCTGAAATGTCAACATTGCATATGTCAAAATTAACTGTCAGTGTCATCTGTCATTCATCTTTTAAGTACAATTGTATTATTTTTACTTGATAATGAATATTAAATGAGCGCATATGCATTCGATCTACAGAATCACAATCTTATTCAGTTATGGTCATTGATCGTCTTATAGATTGTTTGCGGCTTTTGCGAGACTTCTCCATGTCTCTCTATTCGTGGATCTGTCTTAGATACGGTTAGGAAATATTTCGTTAACAAATTAATAATATCTGTCTATCTGGTGGGTGATCGGCCGCAAAAACGTTGGTCCTTTTCTCTTCTTTGAACTCTTTTTCTTTCTTGTGCTCCCTTCTCTTCCTTGTAATCTCTTCTCTCTGCATTGTTTGTACTCTCTTTTCTTCCTTACGGATGATATGTCCAAATGTCTCAAAGATTTGCACTTGCACAATAGATGAAAGTCTTTGATCGATATGGAGCTCTTTCAAGATGGAAACGTTACCATTTTATTTGAAGCAAACGCCTCCAGCATCAAGAGAATAAATCTTTTTACGATTTTTAGTTGAATCGTCATACTTCATCCATATAGTATAATAGGAAATATTATATAAACAATAGGATTAACCGAGTTTCGAAAGGTTAGAAGTTCAAATTCTGACCTGTTGAACTATAATAGTAATTTTGTAGTTAACCCAGTACCTAGTTTACACAATCGTTCCAGTTAAGTAGAACAAAAACAAAATTAAGCTAAAAGCATTGATGAAAACATAAATTTTATAAGTTTTCAGTACTAGAATTTACTGTAGTGCGTTTCACTACCTCATATCTGGTTCAGTCAAAATTGAGAGTTTGAAACTCCAAGTTGTTTGATTTTACACTTTAAAAAATAAAAACGATTGACCACATACTTTAGTAGAGGATGTCAACCGAATCCGAAGCCTAATGAGGTCATGAGTTGACTTATGACAAGGAAACCCGGGATCCTGAAACGCTAGGCAAAAAAGGAATATAGGTTTTTGTTTAGGTGGTAAACAAGCTTTTAATGAAAATTATTTTTCATAGCAAGCTTTTATACCTATATAATTAATACTTGTCAAGACGAATCATACGAGCCCAAACTCGATGGGGTTGTGCCGTTAAACTATCAAGTTTCTATAGCCACCTTTTGGTTCCATAATCAGATCAGCTCCTAGTCATAACAATTTTGCATTGTCATCTGATTTACACAAGAATGTAAAATTTCAGCTCAATTAGTAACTGGGAAGTGGGTCTTTAATTTACAAGATTTGAATACATACAAACATCGGGACAGAAGAAACTAAATAAAAGCTTGTAAAAATCCAATGATTTCTCCCGCTTATAAGGGCCTATTATAGCATTCGATATTCAGACAGTCTTAGTCTATATCGCGTAGTGTAATAAGGGTCAGACTGTCTTACTCGGAACTAAAAATAAGACAGTCTGTATATCGTGTGATGAATAACGCAATATAATAGGCGCTTTGGGCGGAGCGGACCAGACTTTTACTGACTGAAACCTACTCCTGTTCTTTCTTTTCCTTCGTTAGTTTTAATCAGTAAAACTTTGATACACAGAGAGCAGGATGATGAGAAATCATTGGATGATTTCCTACCAAAAAAATACCAATCGAATTAATTCTTAACAATATTTATTATTAGAGAAGGTCATTCGAGTTCGAAAATCAAATACTGCACGTAAAATTATTCAAAACATGTATGAACATTTTTCTTCCAGTGTCCTACGAATCGATCCAAGTTGAAGCACGTAACGCCATCTATTAGGTGGTTACATAAACTAGGGGAAGTTTTACGAGATCTTAGCACGCTATAGTCTTTGTTTGGGTTTTGAAGTGAATTTTATGTATGAAGGGCGTAATTAAAGTTGTTTTGATTACTCTATTGCTGATAAACAACACATAACATGTTGTTTTAGTTCGTTATTAAAATAATTTGTAAGCAGTGGTTTTGAGTAGGTGTAAAGAGGTAATATAGCTGTTTCTTAGGTAGATAAATGAAGTCAAAATAAGATGGACGTTATATTATTCATGATTGATTAATTTTTTACATACATTAAGTTTCTCTTGCGTACCTGAAATTTTTCATGTTAAGTGTTGCAAATTATATTCTACTAGCTTTTGCCCGCGCGGCTTCGCTCCCGCTCTTCCCTACTCCACCCTAATATACCCAACTCTACCCTACTCTACCCTACTCTACCCTATTCTAAACTACTCTACCCTACTCTACCCTAATCTACCCTACTCTACCCTAGTCTACCCTACTCTACCCTAATCTACCCTACTCTACCCTACTCTACAATACTCTACCCTACTCTACCCTACTCTACCCTACTCTACCCTAATCTACCCTACTCTACCCTACTCTACCCTACTCTACCCTACTCTACTCTACTCTACCCTACACTACTCTACCCTACTCTACCCTACTCTACCCTACTCTACCCTAATCTACCCTACTCTACCCTACTCTACCCTACTCTACCCTACTCTACTCTACCCTACACTACCCTAATTTTTTTTCCCATAAGAACCTTCTCCTCACAATAACAATCACAACAAAAAAAAAAATCAGCCAAATCGGTCAAGCCGTTTTCATGCCAAGTCGTGACAACGGAAAACGGGGGTCATTTTTATATATATAGATTATCACTAATAAATTTGAACATATTTTTTTTTTCGGTTGAAAAGTCATCCAATGACATCCCCCGGTTTTGGGCGAAGCGTAAGGGTGTGTCGGACTTTTACTTACTAAAAATCCACTCCTGTTCCTTCGTTGCCTTTCATACTAGGGCCAAGTCTTCCTTTCAGAAGCAGACCCTTGGTAGGCTTCGGCCCTGCAGGACCCCTACGGTTTGCTGGCAACTCTTTGAGGCACGCGTGGAACAATACACGCTGTTGACGTCTTTGACACGGCCGGACGGTTACCGGACGGTCGGACTGCGAGCTACCCATTGCTCGCCATTCGCAAGCTGGAGAATATTTTATGGCATGGCATAGCCGTGTACAAAATTGTAATTAACCCTTCAGATACCGTCAATTAGAGACACAATAGTAAGACAATAGATGCGCGGCCACCGGGTGTCGCTTGGGGATTCATGAATTAAATCCGTTCAGCAGTAACAAACATACACACACAAACTAACTATCGCCTTTATAATATTAGTGTGATTTCCATTACAACCTACTACAAAACTACCCTTCTTCTAGCCACGTACAGTCGTACACAGTTAAAACATAACAACAACAAACAAACAGGCCGGTTGCAAGCGGCGACCATGCGTGAAACTACCCTCGCTCCGTTGAACATGGACATCTCTGTACTGGTATACACAGCTAGTTTATGTAGGGTGTGTGTATATAGTATAGGACCTTTGGTAGTAGCTCCTGTAATATTTGTTTAGTTTTAGTTAAATCTGTTGTTTATTTAGTTCGTGGTCTTTTTTCTCGGCGAGCTACCTATGGCTCGCCGTTGGCAATACCGCGTCTACGGTGGCTGGAGTTATCCTACGACTCCCAACGCCATTTAGTCTGTGGTCTGAACTTGTAAAGCGAAGCGAAAACCGCTAAGCGGTTGAACACTGCTGGATTTTTTGAAAGAGTCACCACGGTCTTGCCAAGGGTAACTGATGCAACACAAGTGGGTTTTAGTCAGTAAAAGTCTGACAAGTCTGATACCTATATTATAATTGTTTACTTACTTTTTCTGTAATATGAGGTAAGAAATAAATACATAAATAATAATTATTATCTTGAATAACGTGTTCTCTATGTTTCACAATAATTTCACGACAGTAAGAGGTAGAAAACTCTGCTTTTTTAAATTAAGCAGCTATTTATCATTTCAGTCGCATGGGAATTTTCTTTTTAACTGCCGAGCTGAGCTGATTTAATAACATCTACAAAATGTTAAGTCCAAAATTTATGAGCGAGTTTTCGAATAGAGTATTTAGAGTTAAGATCGTCTGAAACCTTACTTAAAGGTCAAATTTGACGGTGACCCTAGTTCGCAAATGGCAACTGGGTAACACAAATAAGTTTAAGTCAGTAAAATTCTGACACGCTCTTTGGTTCCACCCTAGCGCACGAGTAAACTCAAGCGGGAGAAGAAAGAATATTCTTTTTAGAAAATTTTTCATATACAACATTATTTTTAGTTTATGCAAAACCCGGATATAGTTTGTTCAAAATCAGTAACTGAATAGATTCCAATAGTTTTTACGCCACGTTATATTTTTTCCCAAAAATATTTGACCCTGTTTATGAAAAGAGGAATTTACATTTCAGCTGTTCTGAACTTGTTGAAAAAGGTCACAAGTTGGACATCACCGATGTTAAGTACACCACATGTCATGGCAGATCATAGCGGGTATTTGGCGCCAGCAAATAGCTGGGTGCAAGTGCAAAACAATCCCTCAGTCGCCTGTATGGCCCGGTGGCTATGTATTTTTGCTGACATAACAAGCTATAACTCTGTGATTTTTCATGATACAATTGTAAAATTTTGTACATAGATTTTTTAAATAAAAACGTGCCTTTTTTACGTGTTCTGGGTTTCACATATACTGAAACTAATGTTGTATGTTAATTGTATTTAATTAACTTTATATATTATGTTAGTCTGTAAGGACCAAGATGCCTGAAAATAAACGATTTATTTATTATTATAAATTGTTGATTGAAACAATTTGAGACGAGCGTTAGAGGGCCACAATTTAAAATCATATCCTATTTTCAAAATTTATGATGCATACCTATCAAACACCCTGTCCACCCCTTCACTGGACCGTATAACAAATAAACTGACAACATCGCAAAAGTTATTACTTCATACCAAAGGGATATCCACAAGGGAAATCCGAAAGCTCCGTACATTTGCATGACTGACCCTATGCCCGTTAATACCACCATTGAAATAATATTTGCATCTAATTGTCAGCCATTGTTGTATCATGGGAATGGACGTATATGGTGAATGGTCTACTATGTATTTACACAATGGTCAACACATAGAACAGATGAATATAACAGCGTGGGTACGTAATTGGTTTATAGTTGCAGTTATTGAAATGTCATGTCCAGTTTGGATACGGCTGTCCGTATAAATTGCTTTTGAAATTATAATTTAGACATGACATGAAATTGTGGATATCTGAGCTTATTTTGCAGGCTGGATGTTGATAGTGTGGTTATCTACACTAATATTATCAAGAGGTAAAGTTTGTTTTTTTGTGTGCAGAAGGTAATTACGGAAAGCACAGAGTCGATAGCGAAAATTTTTTCACCGATAGAAAGCTGCTTTATTCCTGAGTGACAAAGGCTATATTTTTTGTATGCAAGCAAAGCCACGGGCAAAAGCTAGAACGATATAAATTGAATCTTAGAAATGTAATCAAGGCCGAAATAATTTTGAAGTAGAATGGACCACAGCTCCTCAAACAATCTCCAGATTTATTACCATATTACTTACTAACAGAAGAAGCTAATCTTACTCTTAAAGGCTCCTAAATGCAAATTCAATATCAGAAAAGTATTTGACCATAATGTCTCCATTAGGACCATTAAAAAAGTGTATCAAAAGCCGCATTGCCAATTGAAAAAACTCAAAGGACCATTAGCGACCATTAGAGCAAACAAAATACATCACGGACTAATTGAGAACATTTCCAATAACGTAACAAAATCGAAAACGAAATTAAAAACACATAGTGTAGGAGGGGAGAAAAGGGGGCAAACGCGTAAGTTCCGTTTTCCGTGGCATTGGGTACAATTTGAAATATTTTACTGCTGTTGTAACGACTCGATGGTACTGTGAGGGCACTTATATATCTCTTTTATCTTTTGTTGGCTCGCCCCTCGCCCTCAGAGGATAAGTTTTCAAAGAGGGTGTTTTTTTTTAAACGGATGTAATACAGTGGACTGTGGACAGTGGGATTAGATTGTAGTTGTAAGATGATGGGAATGATTGCTGTGGGAATTTTGCTGTCAATCTGTTCCTGATTTTTGTTTTTGAGAATTTTTTGCTGAAATTCTTTTACGAAGCTACAAAGTTTTTTTTGGAAATTAAATCAGAAGAATGCTTTGATAAAAATATCAGTACAAGGTGCTTTAATGTCATTGGTAATTATTATACATTGCATTGTAATGATATAGCCAAAAAGATGAATAGAAGAAAAAAAAATCCTGCAAGAACCCTAAATATGTTGGCATAAGAGCAGCGGGATGAGGCAACATGGATGTCGGGGCCTGCAAGGGCCTGCCAGAGATTGCACGAGAAAGTCGAAGCTGGCAAATAAATGGCAACTGAAAGACCATGATTTTAGTTAGAAAAATCTGACGTTTTCTCTTACTCCACGCAGAGCGGGAGAACCATTAAGACTTTACTTCTGAAGTATGTTTACTTGATTAGTAATAAAGTCCGAAATTGAATAACATCAGTCGATTATAATTCACCCCACCACATTGTACAAAACAAGACATTCTAATAAGAGCCCAATATATTAACGAACACACCCATACATTCTAACTATTTTAACACCAAACCAGTCTTCATATACCATGCTGCTGACCGTACATAACAGCCGAACGGCGTCTGAACATAAAGCTAATCCTACAACTGCATAAATCTTAGCCGTAAGATGGCTAAATCAACTGGCTATCTCGAGTCAGATCTCTGTAGGATGCTGGTTTTATTGTGCCGGCTTGTCCGTACCTACAACTGTTTTGATTCGATTTATCTCTTTTGTTTTTAGGTACCTACAGACTATTTTAAGGGTGTATTATTATGTGTTTAGAATGTCGTTGACTTCTACAATCGGTAGGAAAATGATGGTGACGATAGTGTGATTTTTAATTAAACATGACGTTTTTTTTAGTTTTGTAATCATTAAATAGCTTTTCCCGCTCTGGATGAGGCGATAGAGTGTCAGATGTTTGTAAGGTCATTTTTATTACCCACTTAGAGATGCAGCCAGTCTGGAATAATTTGGTCCAAATAAGATGAGACACTGTACCAAATAAACCAAAAATTAACACATGAAAGAAAGAACAGAAAGCTATTTTATTTGGCATACACACTCGTAGATACACACAATGTAGTAACATGTTGTTACTACATTGTGTGTGTAGACACTAATGATTATATAAAAAAGAGACAACTAACGATGTGGGTCTCATGGCTGCGCCAAATAGGTCCAGTTCAGCAAAATTGCCAAACAACTACGTGGTAGTTGCCTGACGCTGGTTTTCAACTGAACCTTATTTCGAGTGTACGATTAAAAATTGGTTTATATTTACTCAGTTACTCTGGGTGGAGTGAGAAGAAATGTACATACTAATACTACTTTATTGACTAAAACTCACCTGTGTTCCTTACGTTCCAGGGCCAGGGCTCTTTCAAACATTTCCGCAAAACTAAGATGTCGAGAGTCTCACTACTGAGATCGTAGAGGTTAAGTTTTTAACCTTTCTGACCCATAAATATTCAGAATATTTCCCTGCTGAGTAAATAGGCAGATAATACCTAAAATTATTGCCATATTAGCGAAATAGACAGACGGAGCCGCTGCGCATAATCATACTTTAACAACGTGATATTCAAATGTTAATTCGTGTATTTATTCTCTACACACCTTAAAAGATTCGAATACCTTACAATGTGTGTACTTAAGGCAATAGCATTAGAATATACACCTTTTACCCGCATCATCATCACCGTCCGTCATAACCGGTGCTCAACTATTAAACAAGCATTTGTTCACATTATTAACATGTCGTAATAATACTTTATTGCATACAACTGGTTTCCCTAGTGTACTCCTTACTTTACTGCTAATATATTCATTATAACGTATGTCTTTCCCATCGTATTAAAATGCATTATATAAATAACTAAACAAAACGGGGCCTAGTTCTTCTTAAATAACTTACTTTGGGTTGAACAATAATTCAGACAAAAAACAAAATATGACTACACGTTTTTTATTTTTATTTTTGGTAACGTCTTGATTAAGTAGGGACCACCTGCCTGGACGAAGCTTTGGGACTCAATAAATAAGTCCTGGAATATATTAATGGCGGCATAAAGATTATGTTGAAATTCAAGTGTGCCCTCTATGGCCGTTTATTTGTAATAAATCCGACGGATTGCTTACGACTCTTTGTTTTTGCCGAATACTATGCTTCAAAATGACGTTTTTGGAAATGTGTCCTTTTTTGTTTATTGTATTGTAAAGTTGTCAGGCAAAATGATACAATATTTTCCGATTGAGTCATCATTTTTGTGATAAAAGTAAATTTATGTGATAAAAGTAAATGAGAAAAATCTTTGTACGAATTTATTATAAAATGATTTAATAAAGTCATTAGTGGAGAAAATGGTTACGATTAGCTGAAAGGTTCGCGTGAAAATAATTATATTTGAAGATGAGACTTATGGATTGATGAGGCATCATCTCACTTAAGAGGCTCATCGTGCAATTATTTTCAAGGCAACTTTAAACTTTTGTCACGAACTTAAATAATATTTTCAGGCATTAATTCGTACCTAACCATTCCTCGCATCATACTCACGTAAATTTTATTTACTTTGTATTTTTACGAACTGAGTTTAAAAAACTCATAAAATAACAAAGTTTTTTAAACGTTTTTTATTCACGTTCCTCTTTAAAGTGAACCATTTCTCCGTAACAAAAAGAGAACCGAAATTCCATTCCACTTTGTCGGCTGTAACAAAAGAAATGCGAATCCATAATGAACGTACAGAATCACATTTCACACACAAAAAAAAGAAGATAGATTATTTTTGTTACATTGTGGTCTATATAATATAGCATCGAAAGCTCAATACACTTCAGGTAAATATAGGAACAGTGGGGTCTTCCCTTCGCATTTAAATCATCCTAGACACATTTCTGCTTTATATCTAATCGCAGATTTATTGTTCTGGGGCTCGAAGTGGTTCAAATTAACAATGAACAAACTATTATTACATATTGAGATATATTCGCGTGGTAAATCATGGCGGCATTGTGTACGGGAACATGAGCACTTTTATGGGTACCATGAGTGGTAATGAAGCGGTTTTTCACTACCACATAATAGTTTGAATGTCGCGTAAATTGATTTTTATATTTTGTTTGACGTTAACGATTGACATGAGAGTTTGTTCTGCTACGAGAATCTCCTTGACGCTTTTATGAGTTGAATGACGTGTTCAACGATAAATTTACGGTGTTGTGGGATATTTGAGCAATTTTATGAGTCATTTGGTGATACTAAATGTCCATGCGTTGTAATAATGTATTAAGTTGCCCGAGGTGAACCGCTACTAGATTTAGAAATCATGTCAAGTATTTTTTTTTTGTTTTGGATTTTTTTTTTCAATTGAAAATTAATTTATTGTACATTTATGATATTCATATCGATACCTGGGTTAATTTAAAATTTATGGCAAATATTTAAGGTTACATAAAAATGGGTTTTTCATATTAAAACGCATTATAATTAACTACTTTAAAATTATAAGAAGAAAGTAGGTTTCAATGTATTACGATTGTTTTTTTTAAATTTTTCAAATGTGCCTTGAAAAATAGAAGGTTTTATTACTACCTAGTCCGTCAATTTTCTGTCACTGATTACCTCTTTATTACTTTTAAAAAGTGTGAATATAACATTTACAAAGGTAAAGCCTTATGGTGTTTGCATTATTGCTATATATTACAATAACATCACATAGATACTTAATATGTTTGTATTTAATTAACTTATACCAGAAAAAGAAGGTTCTGGAGTGGCGAGCATGTAGTTAAAGAAGCAGTATCGGAAGGCCGCACAAAGAAGACCGATGACCTGCTGAAAGTTTATAGGAATTTGAAAGAAGCAAGACCGTATGTTATGGTGACACTTGGGGGAGGCCTATGTCAAACAGTGGACGTTTTATTGCTGAAATAATGATGCTGTTGATGAACTTATTATTTTTTGTGGACAGATTGTCTTCTGCCATTAAATTTAAAAACAGATAAAGCCATAATTATCACAGATATTTATATCATTACCAGTTAATAACTACTACCAAAAGTTCGATATTGTTATTTAAATATTGTACTGCTTTACCTTAAAGGAAGGGCGCCATGCTGTGATATTTACTTAAATTCACAATACCTTGTCTATAATTAATTCAAGTTTGGGAAATTTTCTCTTATAAGTCTCTTGAGCATAACAAAATATCATATACAAAACAAAATGCCACTTTTATTTATTGTATAAGTAAATAAAATAAATAAAACTGGTCTTTGATATTTTGTCATGATGATTGCAAAAAGCAAATCCAAATTGCTAGTAAACAATTCCAATACTATTTTACAAATTAAACAAGTTTACAATTGTAAAAACGTAACCCAGGTTAATAAAATGTAGATATTAGGAAGAGGAATCAAAAAATTTTTTTGCTCATTGCTTATTGTAATTAGTAGAATAATAGCATTACCCTGTAACGATAGTTGTAAGGAAGAAATAAATAAATAAATAAGAAATGTGTAAACGCATTGTTCAAGAGGGATATGTATTTGTAGAAATTATGTACATTTTAAAACGGTATTATTTGGTTGTATTTCCAATCCTTATCTTAGGCTTATCCTTTATCATTAGGTACCTAATTGGCATCAATGAAATCGATCAATTGTAGATATTAAGTTATGGGTAAATAAGTACCTAAAGAAACAAATAATAATATCTGACTTAAAAAAATAATATTCCTTTATTTATAAGTTATAATAATTCAAAGTGACCAGTTTTATTTAATGGCAGCTTTATAAGTATGGGTCAAATATTATAAAGTGTTATATAATACTATTTTACATTCAACTAGCTTTTGCCCGCGGCTTCACCCGCGTACATAATACCAGGATAAAAAGTATTCTATGTGTTATTCTGGGATATGGTCTACTCGTGTACCAAGTTTCATAGAGATCCGTTCAATAGTTTTTGCTTGAAAGAGTAACAAACATCCATACATACAAACTTTCGCATTTATAATATTAGTAGGATTACACATAGGTAATTATGCAGTTGTCAATATAACAATTTCATCTACGCACAATTTATATTGAAACAGAAGACCTATTTGCCGTACTTAAATAAAACACGCCATCTATTATTACACCAGTATCTACAGTTTCGTTCTTAAGTAATATAGAATGGTAATTTATTATTGTTGTTTTTAATTTAAGCATTTCCTAGCCTGATTGGTTTACCCTAGTGCAGACAAATAAGGGTTCATGTTCTTTTTAATATTTAAGATATTTTTATAGTTAATGTGTGTGTATTTTATAAATTAAACGAATATTTTCTTTTTCTTTTTTTCAGCGATAGTACAACTAGGAATTCCAAGGTCTATCTACATAAGAAGACTTTTTAAAAGTTACTAAAATTAGCTTCCTTCTATTTTAAAATCATCTTAGCATTTACGATACAAAAACATGCAACATCGTAAGGCTTCCGTTCCGTGCGAGTGTAGCGTCCTGCTCGAAGGCTTCGCGGGCAAAACATCAGTCTTTCGGCGGGCGGCGCCCAAACCCGACCGAGCACTGCCATTGGCCCGCCATTCCCCGCCCAGAAACACCTACAATTATATTTATAATGCACACGCTGAAATAATTTACATTTCAGCTGAATTTGCTACCATTGGGGGTAATTGAAAATTTGTAGTATTTGTAGTATTGTAGCCTACGATGGGATTGGAAACTCTAAGTGATTAGTTTCGCCAGTTTCCCCCATTATTTTTTTGTTTCTGAATGCGACGATAATGGAGTATTTTATTTTATTGAAATAAAGGTTTGTGATCGGTGAAGTAGATTCTGTTTAGTTTAAACTTGTTCTTGAATTGGAAAAATCTTAGATTGCTTTCTAGTTAGTTTAAAGGCACACTTTCTTATAAGATTTTAGTTGGTTTAAATCAATTAATTAATCCCTAATTTTAAAAACCTAGAAACACTTTTGCGCACCTAAAAGTTGAAAATTATCTCAAGGGAACATTGGTACTCTTAGGTTAAAAAGTAACTTATTTGCTATTTCAGAACATGATCTTCTCGTGGGTCAAATTATTTTATTTTTTATTACATATTATGTATAGAGAGCAGTGGTGGCCGAGTGGAAATGGCCCCGACTTACGAGTTGTAGGTCACGGGTTCGAACCCAGCCAGGCGCATTACTTTGTGTAATTTATTTCATCACCACTGCTCTCAAAACGGTGAAGGAAAACATCGTGAGGAAACCGGCATGTCTTAGAACCAAAAATTCGACGACATATGACATTCACCAACCCGCACTGGGCCTGCGTGGTGGATTATGGCCCATTCCCTCTCCTAGAAAGGAGGCCTGAGTCCCAGCAGTGGGAACATTAAAAGGCTGATGATGATGATGATGATGATAGGCTCGCGTTTGACCTCTATCTCACCTGATGGTAAGCGATGATGTGGCTGACAATGGAGTACGCTTGCCTAGAAGTGACCTGTTCACTCTTGATTTAAAGACCCCTAGCTATTAGGAAACATATCGTTCGTTAAGTTTTGAAGGTGAAAGAGTGACAAATATACGCAAATACATACAAACTTACGTTATATTAGTGTGATTATCTAATTTATCCAAAAAATAATCAATTTTGGTTAAAGTCGCTTCTTTTTTGTTGGTAGCAATATTGCAGTTATTCTCCAAAACGTTTTATGGTAAAACTCATTAATTACACAATTAAAAATGAATATTTATGCAAAATATAAAAACTAGTTTTTTTTAATTATAACCCAATTATACATCCGATAAATGAACGATAAAGATAATTAATGAAACCCTGTTTATAATAATCTGTTTCGATTTTAATCTGTACATTTTAATAGGTTATTATGATTTTAAAATTATAATAACTTCCTGGTGATCTGGGAACTGTGAAAGAAAAAAAATGTAAGAAAGAGATAACAGGAAACTTCATAAGTTTAATTTTATTTATTTTTAAAACGTCAATATTCTCTTAGTTCTAAAATCTATAAATGCAAAAGTAATCCTGTCTGTTTGTTAGGTCTCAGTACCTGAACAGATTTGGATAAAACTTAGCAATGTGTATGAAAAAGTTTTTCATGATACGCTTACTACCGGGAGTGGAGATGGTCGAAACTCATCTCTACTCTCGGGTGAAAGTATGTTCACGCAAGCGAAGTCATTGGCAAAATCTAGCCTCTACATCTAAGTAAAAAATTCTTCTGCACTTGTATTTGTCACCGTCCTATCTCTTTCTAAACGGCTAAACCGATTTGGTTGAAATTTCCTCTGTGTTTTTGGCTGGGTTCCTGGATGATTTGAAAATACAATTGAACCCGATACGTAGCGCTGCTATCAGGTATTTTTTTTTTGGACGATAAGCAATTTTTTGTGCAGGATACCATCTGCCGAGATAACTATTTTTAAATATAAAACATTTTGAAATCCACTACTAAACAAAGAATTATTGGCAAAAAATATCATACCTAATTATAGTCTTGTCTCGAACCAACCCTGCCTAACAGGTACCTAAGCTTGGCTGGTGGGAAATCATCAAATAACGTCTCTCGCCCTGAGTGGAGCAAGAGAAAGTGTCAGACTTTTGTCGACAAAAACCTTGAGTTCCTTCAATAACTCCTTGTGTTTCAGGGTCATGGTAACTCTTTCAATCAATTCTACAACTCAAAAGCGCATCCCTACCCAACAACTTCTTTATTATCAGATCCAATAAACAACTCTAACATTTCTATTACTCATCTATCTAGATGACATTATTAAAGTCGATACTACCTAACGAATAAACCTTGTAATTGAAGACATACAAATTAAAATGCTACGTTCACACAACTCCTGGTATACGAGCCATTAATTTGCAAGCATCGCGTAGATACAAAAGCAATAAAGAGACAGAGAAAAAAACACGTACCTACAAAGTAGGAGAGGCTTAATTAAGCAAAGATAATCCAATAACTTTGATCAGGGTTGTTCCCTAGGTAAGTTGGATACCGGTTGAAATGCCACAGAACCGATAAACACAGCATTCAATACTAATAAACCAGTAGAGGTTTAATTGGCCCAACGATATAGATTTTAATTGGTCGTAAATCGCGACCGCCCCTTAACAGCCACTGTTTATACGTGCGCCGCACAAATCTTTGGGCTAAAGCCGAGTGTACACTTATGGAGTGTTGCAAGCTTGAATACATAGGTATTTGTTAAAGCCTGCGTGAGTGTGCAGAACACATAAGTTTGCAAAACACATGAGTGTTTTAGACTCAATATATAGTGTCTTAGACAATGTCTTGTACTACTACACTTCCAATATTAAGGTGAAGTCCGATAAAAAAGCCCTACAGAATGGCTGTTTCAAGAAAAAGACATTCAATAATACCTATTAGCTGTACTGAGAGAGCTTTTTACTGACAAAAACTCTAGGTAGGTTTCTTCAGTTTACGTGATTCCTTTTCTGTAATTTCATCGCGGCCTTAGCGGGCATTGGCTCTGTTGGGTCTCTACAGTTTGCTAACTCTGAGTCACTCGTGACGTGAAAGACAGAGTGCCGTCGACAAAGGCTTAGTCTTTACTAGACGGCCGGCCGGCGAGCTACTCATTGTTCGTCGTCCGTAAGCCGTGCCTACAGTGAACAGGATAACCTATTATCTACCCATTTCATCATTACTATCACCATTTCATCTCTACTCATCCCGTTCCTGTTACGGTTTCACCCGAAAATTAACTCAAGGGAAAAAACTTCCGGGATCAAAAGTAGCCTATGTCCTATTGCTGGACGTAGTCTACGGTTTACCCGTGGGTCAAATTTTAGCCATTTGAGCGTGAAAAAGTAATACACAGATACACATATTAATTAATACGCAAATAATATTTCGTCTTCATAATGTTAATATGATATTGCTAACTAAAGCTTGCAAATTAATTAGAAGTCTATTTCAATACAGATAATTGTCTCATGCAGACATTTTAATTAAGTTTGTGGTCTTAGAGAAATAAACTTATTCTGTTCTGTTTGATTCAATTGCATTAGTACCTAGATGCTTTTTTTGGTAATATCCTCCAATTTACTGTAAATAGCTTTTATTTGGCTAAGATAGGTATTTAGTAGGATTTAACTTACGACTTTGACGTCATAAACATAGGTCAGTTAGTGTTTTCTAGCTAAGGACTCTAGAACCATTTCATAAAAAAAATCCTTACTAATATTATAAAAGCGAAAGTGAGTTTGTTTGTTTGTTACGTCTTCACGCCTAAATAACAAAACCGATTTTGATGAAACGTAGTACACGGATAGCCCATATCCTGGAATAGGATATAGAATACTTTTTATCCCAGAAGTATGTTCCCTTGGGATAATTTTCTGCTATCACGCGGTTGAAGCCGCTGGGAACAGCTAGTATTCAATAAAAATTAATAGGTATATTATATTTTTATAATGTTATTTTTTAGTCTATCCAAAGAGTATCGTGTTCCCCAGTAACTGGGTTGTGGAGATCTGATTGGCTATCGCTCTGTGTAAATCACGAGTATTCTGCCGCATCCGGTTAGACTGGAAGCCGACCCCTATCTAATTGGGAAAAGGCTAGGAAGATAACGAATACGATTTTATCAATATTTTTTAATATTGGTTTTTTAAACCATTGTGGTAAAAATATGATTACAATTAACTTAATTCTAATCATAATTTTTCAACATTTTAATTCTATATTAATTATATATTTTTTTTATAATTTTATATTTTAGTGTTGAGATTGGAACCTATTAGTCATAAATAAAAAGAGTTGCAGCACCAGAATAGTTTTAAAATAATGTTTCTATAACATTCCGATGTATGTAATGTAGACGATCCATGTAAATAAATAAAAATAATATACAAAAGTCTATAAGTGTCCATGTGTTCATTATTGAACTTCTCCGAAATGGCTTAACAGATTTTTATGATATTTTTTACGTATATATTTGGTAGGTCTGAGAATAGGTCGTAGGCTATTTTTACTCTCCTAATACCCTAACCTCCATTTTATTCTTTGCAAAATTACATGACCGAACAATATGTGCCAGATCAGCTAGTATCAATATCAAATGAATAGGCCCTTAATAGACTAAGTGCGCGATCAAAGATTGCATCATAGCTTACCATCAGATGGAATCGCAGTCAAGCACTAGTCTCACAGGATCAGACAAAAATATGTTAAAGTTTTTATTAAGCTAAACGAATTAAGCAGCATGATAATGCTGCAACAGCCACAAGTGTACAACATCTTTAAAACAAAGATTTTTCCACTGTCACCAGACTTATGGCGGACGCAGGAGCTGCTATCTTGCGCATACGTCTTCCATCCTTTAATGGACTTATCAGGTAAGTATTTCATTGGATAATGATGTTATATTCGACGTACAAAGTTTATTTATGTACCTCATTTGCGACTTCTGTTTTGTATAAGGACCTTAGCCTGGTTCGTACAAAGTATGTTGGTAAGTTGCTAATGACTTATTTATTTTTTTAAGTGGCGACGAATATGTTTTGAGGATATTAAGAAAAATATTGCATACGGCACGATAAAGTGCTGTCGAGTTTATATAAATTTAATATAATAATCATAACACTTTCTACATTATACCAAGATAAAGGTTAAGAAATATCCTTTAGAATCAACCTATTAATATTTTCTAATAAATACCAAGATTTTACTTACATGATTTTTATTTATTCTAATTTGGACGTTGGTTGAGGGTTCTTATAAGAAATCAGAAAGATCTCCGGTACATGTTACAATTAGTAAAAATCCTCTAGAATTTAGAATTTTAAACTTTGGCATAAAAAAAATCTCAATTCAAAAAACCGGGCGTATCTATTATTTTGCATTTAGCTTAATGGTTGTTTTAAAACATTAGGCATCTCTACGCCTAGGAATCAATTTTTCTTTATGATTTTTCTTGGCAATAGTAGCTTTCTAGTTTTCTTTGTGATTATAGGTCTCAGTGACACTTCAAGTCAGCTCTCCATCTGGTAAAGACCAGGCCGAGCTGAATGCACATTGAGGCATGCGGGCCTCAAAGAGATGTCAGCATAAGTGTCAGGGCATGCTAGAGCTGATGCCTACCAGGCCTGCAAGATTATTTGATAATTACCCTGATCATGAAACGCAAACAGCAACTAAAGGAACATAGATGGGTTGCAGTCAGTAAAAGTCTAACATGGATACGGTTTCGTAGCAATCCGATGCGGTTCACACGAATTCAATGCGACACGCTGGCTTTGTCGTAAGTGTGGAAGTCACCACAACATCCTCCATTTCTATAAAACAAGTTACGGCACCGCAAGAATTCGCCAAAATAATTCAACTGACTGCGTCCGCTTCGCTCCATGTACCGCACCCACGTGCGGTTGGTCACGTAGGCCACGCAATAGAGTAATTCATAGCAACTAAAAAATTTATAAAAAATAACATTTATTTTTACTCTAATGAAAACACAGCACCTACAAATATTAAAATAAATGGAGTGATCTGGAGCCTAAACTAGGGCAGACCCGTATTAAAGACACTAGGTCTAATCCTTCCGCGGCTTTTGAGTTGGCAACTGCGTTTATAATAGTTACAAAAAACTGTGTTTGTTCCGATCGCACCGCATCGCTTCGCGTTCGCATTCTATCGTGTACATAGTAACCGCTTAACACTTGCACTCGCCTCTCGCTTCAATCAGAACAGTAATAATTATTTGATGAGATGAGGTGGGCCTAAAAAAAAGTGCAATAAAGTACCTTGTGACATTAGTTACCTCAATAAGAATAAACAAACAACAGAACGTAAAGAACAAAGGCATATTCCATTATCAATTTCCTGCGACTTATAGGACCTACCAAAATGTTATTTCCTCAATATTTTGACACGGAACAAGAACATTATCCTGATTTAATGTTCTGATATGCAACAAAACACCTACAGATTGTATCTCCCTGTTCGTCCAAAAACAAAACAAGTAGATATATGCATGCCTCGCCCATAAAGGGGTAGCTAGGAACGATTTAATCAACCGATAAAAATTGTCGAGAGACTCCGCTAGATGGCGGGGTACGATAAGCGTTGGCTCCTAGCTGACGACGTTTACATAAGTCTTGGTACATATGTTTTTTTTTGTATGTTGGTACAATATTATACGCTTTGTACGCAATAACAGCGCTATCTCAATATAAATGGCACATCTACATAATTATCTAACGGTGAGTAGAGTATGACGACCGGAAAAAGATCAAAATTGTTGTTTGATGATGTTTTAAGGAATAATTTGTATTATAATAACGTTTGAAACTATGGGATGTAGAGCGAGTTAGACTTCTACTTAAAATGCTTGTTAGATATTGAAATATACTAAGAAAAATATGTACATAATTTCAGACGAAAGACTCTGTCCACTGTTGGACATAGACCGCGCCCAAGCGTCGCCACAGCGACCGGCCCTGTGCGTCTCGCATCCATCGGATTCCCGTGACCGTCATCAGGTCATCGGTCCACCTTGTGGGAGACTTTGCAACGCTGTGTCATCCGGTACGAGGTCATCCCCATCGATCATCTGTTCTGCGTGCAATATGCTCTGCTCATTGCCACTTAAGTTTGGCGATTTTTCGAGTTATGTCGGTAACCTTGGTTCTCCTGCGGATATCATCATTTCAAGAGTTTGGAATTTAGACTTGATAAGTTTCAAGTGTAGAGATATATATACTGTTTAACAAAAAAGAGCATCTTGTCCGGCAGACTGGAAGAAAGAAAGAGCCAGTTCTAATCCACTTAAAGAGGTAGTTATGTACTGTACTTATTAATTTAGCACTACGATAAGTATCTAGGTTATTTATTTAATTTATTGATCAATGAAGCTGTTCACACCAGATCTTCGGAAGAAATAAAACACTCCTAGATAAATTCGCCCACCTGCTGATCTACTGATCTCTTGCCATTAGATAACCTATTTCATTAGTTCAGCACCTGCCAGCTACAAAAACTGAGGCAAAAACAAGGCGTGGACAACTGTCGACAAGGGTTAAAAAAATACTTGAAGTGATGTTTAAGAATTGTAATCTTTCAGCCTTTAGTTCTCAAGGGTTGATTTTATCCTTAGATATTGACTGATTTACAAATCTTGTGCAGTGGTATAATTTATTAATCGTACCTACTTACGTCGCGGGTTCAATCAAACCCAGGCGAGCCCTTTACTTTGTGTAATTTATTTAATCATTACAACTCACCCATGCTGCGGACACTCTCTGCGCTTCTTCTAGACAAGAATGATATGTTTGGGAAAGTATGGAAGACGATACTGTCAGAATGCACGAAAATTTGTGAGATGAATGTATGATTGTGTATCTATATAGATTACTTAATACTCCTAAAAGTGCTGCGAGACGTGTGACTTGTCTGTTTTTAACTTTAATTATTGTTTTTTTATTTTAATATTTTGTCTTCTTGGTACTTCTGTTTGTGTTTAAATGGTGTAAATGGGCTCGGCCGTTCTGTTTAAATGAAATAAATAAATATTCAAAACGGTGCAAAAAAAAATATACTATATCGGCATAACTTCATTATGGAACAAAAATTCGAAGGCTCAACAGGCCCACGTGATGGTTTAAGGCCCATTCTTTTTCATGGAGAGGAGATCTGAGTCTCAGCAGAGAAAACATTATATAGTCGATTATGCTTAGATATGCTTATTTAAAATCCTAAGGACCTGTTTTGCCACTCTTTAATTATCTTCAGACAAAAAAGTACGATAGCAAACAAAATCCTCATTTATTTACTTTAGAATCTATAGTTTATTAATTGGGCTCAAAGGAACAAAAGTCGTCTGCGTATTAGACTCATCGGTACTGCCTTAACCCTTCAGATACCGTCAATTAGAGACACAATAGTAAGACAATAGATGCGCGGCCACCGGGTGTCGCTTGGGGATTCATGAATTAATGTATAAAAGTATCTTTCACGTGGCACCAGTTATATTGAATAAATTGCCAAAAGAGTTAAAAAGACCACAATATTAACTTATTTAAACAAAAACTGAGATGTATGGCTATGTTAAAAATGATAATAGACAGTGTATCAGATTTTTTTTTACAGATTTGGCATTATGTAAGTGTAATTTTTGTAATGTTAAATAATTTGTTTCTTTGACATTATTGTAATTACAAATCGTAACCAATTACTTAAATCTGAATTATTTTGACATTTAACTACTTAACAAATATTCAGACATCTGCATAATATGAAGGTACAAATTACAAATCTTGCGCAGTGGTATAATTTATTAATCGTACCTACTTATATTATATAATCATTTATGTATTTAATTTGTAGTTTAATAACAGTAGGTAACTTTTTTATTTGCGTTTGAAAAATGTAAATTAAATTTTTTTGCATGCCTGTAAAAGGCTGATCAATAGAACACTTTAACCTAAAACACGACCAACCATTGTACTAACTACGTGTCACGAATAAAAATATTTCTGACTGCTGAAAAAAAAAAAACTAAAAAATAAAGTGTAGGTACTTTATTTTTTAGTTTTTTTTTAGTCTCCCTAAGGAATGGGGGCACGCCACGATTATGGCGGTAAGTCCCCTCTTTGAGGCGTGGCTGGAAAGACCTCACAGCGTCCTTACCTTCCGCATAACGCAGGTCCTGCATCGGATTCAAGCGGAAGAGACGCCCGGGTGTCGCCACTGTGCGCAACGCCCGGAGGACACGGTGGAGCACACCGTCGAGGTGTGCCCTGCCTGGGCGGAGCATCGCCGTGTCCTCGTGGAGGCGATCGGTGGCGGAGACCTCTCGCGCCAGGCCCTGGTCGAGGCCATGGTCCGGAGCGAGGAGGAATGGCAGGCGGTCGCCTCCTTCTGCGAAGCAGTAATGCTTGCAAAGGAGGAGGCTGACCGCATCAGGCAACGGCGCCCTTGCAGCCGTCGCCGGGATTCTGATCCCGATTTCCGGCCACCGTAGACGCGGGCTCGCGGACGGCGAGCCATGGGTAGCTCGCTGTCCGATCGTCCGGTAATGGACCGAGTCCAAGACGTCGACGGCGCGCACTATTCCCGCGCGCCTCAAGGAGTTGTCAGCAGCAGGAGGGGCCCAGCTGGGTCGAAGCCTACTGGGGACAGGGTTGTCCGAAAGGGAGCTCGTGCCCAGGTAAGAAGGCTAGAAGGAACGGCACGGCGTTTTTATTCAGTAAGAGTCTGACACTATCTCCCGCTCCACCCAAGAGCGGGTTTTGTCAAAGATGATTTTCCCCGTCGACAAAAAAAAAACCTCCCTAAGGAAAATGTAAACGGTACCTATGTAGGTAATACCTCCCTACATTTCCTATGTATTTCACATTTAATTCATGAATCCCCAAGCGACCACCGGTGGCCGCGCATCTATTGTCTTACTATTGTGTCTCTAATTGACGGTATCTGAAGGGTTAACTAGATTCTAATGCTCTTAATGATGGGGGCTACTAAGTTCAATGACAATTTACACCATCGTCTTAATTAACACATGGGTCAATTACTTTTTATTACACCCTTTAATAGCTTCATTAAAATTATTCGATTTAGTTTTCACTCCAAACTGTCATTTAAAACTAAAAAAAAAAAACGGAAGCTTAGTGATAAAACAATTTCAATGGATATTGCCTAGAGGCATTTTTAGGGATCTCTCTGATTGGCTATTTAGATAAAAATAAAATTAAACCACACTTAAAGAAATAAATAGGTGTTAATATAAATTGTCGTTTACCTTAATGTCTAGCTATCGGCCTTCGTATCTTCAAAATGGCTGACGCAATAATCTGAAACAATAAATAAAACAGAATTTATACAATGTTGTTTTATTTTACAACTAAATTACCGACAATTTCTTTGAACAAAGTATGAAAAAGTTTGGACTTTTTTTGTGTTGTAGGTAATTGCATGACGGCTTCTTTCTAAGTTGTAAACACCATTGCGTTGGTCATAAAACCCTTCCATTTGAAACAGTATTAACCTCAAAGGTACCGTTTTAATTTGTCAGAAATATATTTCTTAAAATTTTTATTTAGTTAAGTTTTGACTTTGAAAGTGTGTGACATTTTTAGAAGATTCGAAATTTTTATTTAGTTAAGTTTTGACTTTGAAAGTGTGTGACATTTTTAGAAATCGCAGTGATAAACATAGTGTGATTAATAGACAATGTACTGCTACCTTTATACTGAAGAGTGCAGGTTTCACAAAGTGTAAAAAAAGAGGCTGCAAATAGAACAGTGAAAATACTAGCTCTAACGTACAAATACAAATACGTCGTAAGTTTATTTGGCCAGTTTAGGTAAGAAAAAATAATATTTTGTATTTGGTGCTATGAAATATGCTATGAATTTTCTCCGGAAAATACTGAGTTTATAGTGTTATTCTACAAAAATAAAACTATACCACTAAAATATTAAACAGCACCATCTATTGGTCACAGTAAAATTTACGTTGACCACATGCTAACTACTCGTCAAAAAATTTTTAAGCGCCTGCCATCTGTGGGCATGCGCGCGCATTATTTGCACTCGCAGCTACCTTAGTGCACTCGCTGCGTCTTTAGTAGTTTCGAGCGAATACGCAAGAGGCTGATAGTGTTGCAAAGCTGGGTACAAAATAGCTGCATGTTTCAAGTACTGCGGTATTTACTTTTACAAGATTCATACTTTCACAGAGGATGTTTGTAACATGGTAGAGCAGTATTCGTACCTATTTGAAAAATTGATGTACTTATTAGTTTGTTTTATGTTAAGATAACCACTCTTTCTAAGATTAAGGATGATATTTGGATTAAGACTTCATACATTCTGTTTTCTGCACTATTGTCTACATTTCTTTTTCATTTCTCCTTTCGCAGGTCTGCTGGAAGAAATTTCTTTGGAAATAAGCAGTACCTTTGTACTAATGTCTGTTATGTATTATCTTTTTTGTTGTTTTGTGTATACATAAATAGTAAAATAAATAAAATGATATAAAATCAAAGTCATAATAAATTTTTAAATAAGTAAGCAAGTAAAATGTTTGAACATAGTGACAAAAAAAAAATAGATTTTATGGTCATTTGGCTATCAATAAAACTTCAGTGTTACGTAGATTGTTGAAGTATGAGGTAAAGATAACGATCTATCTTCCTAAAAAGATGGGCAATTAAATACAAATAAAACTGGTATTGTCGCACCAATCGTCAACAAAAAAAGTCGCCCAATAGTTAACAAAATTGATGCTTTGTTTACATTGATGCAATAAAATAGTTACGACGTGTTGAATAATCGTTTCCAGTTTGAGTGACCATAAATTTGTGTATTTTTAAAGTCACGCAGTTTGGAGTCAATAAAAATTTAACGACTACGAGGGTGCACGAATAAAATTGTTACGCATTGTACTGTAGTTTGTGGCTATTTTTGTCTTATTTGTGCGCATAGTTAATTGCTGTAACCAATAAACAAGACAATTGGCGTTCAGAAAGTTTTTCCACCACTCAATTAAATGCCTTGGCTTTTTATTCAGCTTTATCTAAATCTTTCGAGGATCTTGCCAAGTCATGTTTGTTCTTCGAGCTCTGTACTTCCTGATACCTTATTTTTCACGTATTGTAATCTCGTGACCTCATTTGACTGGTTACATAAACAACCCATTACACATTTTACTACCCTCGAGTGAGTTATGGTACTTACGCAATTCGGCACGCGCCCATAAATAGACAAACGCCAAGAAGTTATTCCTAACGTTCCTAAAAGTAATCTATCTCGAGGCCTCACCGCAATATCGGTTTCTGAACGATTAACAGAGGGCGTGCGTGCCCTTCGCTTTTACGACATACTTTTACGACGTCGTAAACTCGGCCGTATAATGCCTATAATCTTTTTCCGCGAGGCTCCGCCCTTTGCTGATAGATGGCGCTAAACACAAAACTCCAAATCACTGTCACCGAACCAAATGTTAAAGTTTTATTGTGTGTTTCGCTAATGTGGTGTGAAATTAATAGGTAATAATGCTTTTATGGGTGCTTGTGAGCTTTATAGGGGCATAAAGTCCTGGCAGGTGAATGTAGTACCCAAAGTATTTGTTTTAAGTTGACCGCAGGTGTGTTGTGCTATCGTTTGATGGCATTTATAACTTTGTGGCATTATAAAAACGAACAAGACTTGTGTAGATAATAGTATATGCTTTTATGGCACCTTGAGCACGTTTTTATGGCTACATTTTGCACAAGAAGTGTTGTAGGTATGTTTGGTATTCTGAAAAGACATCTTTCAAAAGGAATCTTGGGTATCTTGTTACTTTCCTTTGTGGTGTTCAACTTTCGTATGTATCCACTGAACTCAAACACAATTTTGGATATTGCTACATGAACTGTAAAGTTTCTTGCAATAGAAAATTAAGGGATGAAAATTCTCCTTACGCCCATGTTCGCAGTAAATAGGCCGTAGAGACTTTGTAGGCAAATGTAGCAATTCGCAGTTTAAACACTATGTTGTATAATTATAACAATTTGGCAAATAGTTGAAAAGGACAATTGCCCGAGGCAACTGTGCACTAACTGAAATAAACATAAACTCTAAGGACTGTTTTGAACATCTAGACGTGGTATACCTACTAGATATGTACATCAACCTACTAACATACCTATCCGACCTATGTACCTATGTACATGTGTATTTCACTAGAATGGTCGAGTAAGATGACTCAAAGAAAAACTAAAATAGATGTTTTCGCAGTTTCGTAGTTACAAGGTTCCTTACGTGCCGATGAGATATTTAATTTAATTGTTATCATCCTTACTTCCTTACTAATATTATAAAAGTGAAAGTGAGTTTGTTTGTTTGTTACGTCTTCACGCCGTGGTCAAACATAGAGAGGGACCTCAAGAAAGCCCAGTTGCCAAAATTGACAACCCAAGATAGAGCCACTTGGCGCAGGAAAGTGAGGAGACCCAACCCCAAATAATGGGACCAGGGAAGGAAGAAGAAAAAATTACGTCTTCACGCCTAAATGGCAAAACCGATTTTGATGAATTTAGGTAGAGAGATAGTTGGGACCCGGGAGACGGACATAGGCTATTTTTTTTAAGTGAGAAAAGGGGGAGTAAGAGTAAAGTGTATTAATGAACGCGGGCGAAGCCACGGATAAAAGCTAGTATGTATTATAAAATTTAGTAATAACTACTATCGGTGAAAGTTACTTCATGTTCAAACGGCTGAACAAGTTTGGATGACACCTGCACACGGGTAGACGATATCCTGGAAAAGGACAGTTACTCCTTTTCGTCCTATTGGGATAAATTTCTACTTTGATTGATTGATAAACTAATTAATTTGATTGTACGACTCGGGAGTTGAATGAAGTTTAAAATGCTGTTATTGCTTCAAAAACTTTCGAAAACCGAATCAATCACGTAAGGTTAGGCCTTTCGTGACAGCGGTCTGTGGTATGTTCAGATTTAAAAAAAATGTAAGTAAGTAAGTACCTCTCAAAAGAATAGCTCGCAATTGGACTGTCAATTACGTAATTCCCATTTCACACTATTTCTTGAATCTTTCGCCTTCTGCCAAGACAAAAATGTAGAACCATGGATTAAAAATATAATTAATTCATGAATCCCCAAGCGACCACCGGTGGCCGCGCATCTATTGTCTTACTATTGTGTCTCTAATTGACGGTATCTGAAGGGTTAATACTAGCTTTTGCCCGCGGCTTCACCTTCGTGTATAAACTATAGCCTATGTAGGTAACTCAGGAATAAAGCAGCTTTCTATCGGTGAAAAAAAAATTTGCAATCGGACTAGTAGTATGACTGGCCTGTTGGTCTAGTGGTTAGTGACCCTGACTGCTATGCCGGAGGTCGTGGGTTCGATTCCCACCCAGGACAAATGTTTGTGTGATGAACATAATCATTTGTTCTGTGTCTGGGTGTAATTTATTTATATAAATTCTATTTAGAAATATAGAAGTATGTTTATCAGTTGTCTAGTACCCATAACACAAGGTTTGCTTAGCTTGGGACTAGACGTCGTTGTGTGATAGTTGTGGAATATATTTATCTAACTGTGTACCAGTCCACCTCTTTTTTTTTTTTTTTTACTTTCAGGGATTACCCCCTAAAACCAAAAATGAACCAACTTTACCTCTTTATTATGTTGGTGTAGAAGAAATATGAAAATCCATCGTTCGATCATCTTCAAGTTTAAACACAAGATGACACCAAATTTTAACGTAGCTAAGCATTGCTCCGGATACCAAGCAGTTGAATTGTTTAATAGGTTACCAACTGATTTAAAATTATTAATATATAGCCCTCACCTATTTAAAAACAATTTAAAAACCTTCTTGTTGGAAAAATGTTTATACTCAGTATCAGATTTCATGTCAAATTATATAAAATAAATACTTATAAAACAATACTATTCTACTGAATACATTTCTAACAGTATTAAAATTTGACATTACTTTTGACATTATATCTGACATTTGACATTATATCTGACAATTGACATTAGATTTATTTGATGACATTATATTTATATCATTTGACTCAATATTTTACGTTATAAATTATTTTTACATACATGTGACAGTTCTTTTTTATATTATTTTGTAATATTCAACACAATGTTTTGTTGTTATGAATAAACAAATAAAAAAAAAAAAAATCTCAATCTACCGACAACATTGGAGTTTCCTGTAAAACCTTCAGCATTTTTAATTTTACGTGGAATGAATGCCTATCTGACCTCCACACCCCACTAATTGAGTACGACCCACTTTGGTAAGACTGCTGTCAGATTTCCTGGCCTCTGACTATCTATAACGTCTGTCAGAGATCTACAAATGACACCCGAAACTGAAAATGCAAATCCTATTCTGAAATTTAATGAACTGTACATTAATAATAATAATTCCACAACTATCACACAACGCCGTCTAGTCCCAAGCTAAGCAGAGCTTGTGTTATGGGTACTAGACAACTGATAAACATACTTATATATTTCTAAATACATACGTTTTATAGATATATTACACCCCGACACATAACAAAATGATCATGCTCATCACATAAGTACATGATGTTTGAGCAACCGCGTACCGGAAGACGCGGTTTCAAGGCCTTCAACAAGGTGGACCGAAGACTTGGTGAGGGTCGCAGGAATCTGATAGATTCGAAGCGCACAGAACCGTTCATTGGTCCAAAAGTGGACGTCTTTCGGCTGAAATGATGATTTTAAAGAGGTTTGTTGGTCTTCAAAATCTGATCCCAGAAATTTCTTGGTTTTTAATTAAAGGTCTACAGCCGGTGCAACAGCTATAATCTATATCTACACTTCTACACTAATAAATATAATGAAGAGGTAAAGCTTGTTTTTTTGTTTGTAGGTGGTAATCTCTGGAAGTATTGGTCCGATTGCTAAAATCTTTTCACGGGTAAAAAGCTGCTTTATTCCTCAGTGACATAGGTATATTTTTTATGTACGTGGGCGAAGTTGCGGGCAAAAGCTAGTAAATAATTAAACGTGCTTTCCGAGACACCCTTCGTGTGTCTCGATATGATAATGTGTGCTGTCTTTTTTAACCCAAAAGTTGACTGGCAGATAATGTCTCGTTGCATTAAATCCGCCTATGTATCAGTACTGTACATGAAGTTTAAATAAATAAATAATGATCACTCATCTACAGCCTGACCTCCTAGTGCCTTCCTATGCTTGACCTTTGTGTTCAACGAGTGGGGCTGTTATTATTCTAGCTGCGAGTTCCTCTTAATTTTTTGTTTCCAAATCCATAGTTCATCATCATCATCATTATTTTAGCCAAAGGACGTCCTTTTTTAGACGTAAACCTCCTCCAATTTGTCGCCACAACGACAGGTTCTGTATGTTTCGCATCCATCGCATGCCCGTGAGTCCGTGACACTCACCAGGTCATCGATTCATCTTATGACTTTATGAGAGGCGTTCAAATGCTGCATCCTCCAGTGTGTGGTCGTCACTCTAGCTAGAACCTTTCGGCTCCATCAACCATCTAACGTTCATGCAGGTTTAAATAATTCAATATACCATTTCGAATCAATATCTCTTACGCAACTTTATGCAGACCCTCTCAATGACTCTTCAGCTCAAGTGCTATTACAATACATTGTCTTCAAACTCACGCCTATCATTCTAACATACAACTTACCGTCTAGACTAAAACTATTTCTCTATTACCCTCAATTACCTTTACTATCCGACCTCTCTATCTAACACAAGGAAAATGCAGGCAGGATGGCATCCAGCCGGTTCTCTTTTAAGGTAATGGCACGTGAACACTTTCGGAAGAAATTGGCAGAATCTTCATAGCAGTGATTTATTATACTCATTTCTCATAATAATTCTGTTTATTTGTATGTATTTATATAAGTATTTATTTTTATAATTATGTATTAATTTTGATTTTAATTTTTCTTTTTTGTTTACTTTGAAGTTAGCACCTACCATGTTATGTTTCTGCACCACCCTAAGGTCGACTGGTAGATAATGCCTAAGGCATTAAGTCCGCCTTTGTACAGTGTTTGTGCAATAAGCATTAATAAATAAATAAATAAATAAATAATAAAATGAAAGGGATAAAATGACTAGGGTGGTGCACAGAATCCCTCCGATTTTCCATGCAATTGAATAAAAGACGTTACGGTGTGTCGAAGTTACGGTAGGATTTTTATCGATATATCGAATCGGATATAATCCGAGTTCGATGCCTGACTCGATTCATTCGGTGGCAAGTTTAAAATTCATAACATCTAACTGAAAGTTTTCTGTGCACTTTACGCGTAGTTTTTCGATGTAAACATATATTTTCTGGAGTTTATTTCGATACATAGTGGGTGTGCTGACGTCGGTGTTCAGGGTCTTTTATTAAATTGGGGTGATGTAGTCTGTATTCCCGGATTTCCTCTTCTGTGGTCATTTACGTATCCATTTTCAATTCAATTCCATTTCTCTTCACAGTATAGTTCTTTTTAGCCACGTTTGTGACTAAAGCCAACTAAATATTCCACCATTGTAAAAGACTAGTGCTTTTCTGTTTTGATGTATGAAATTAATAAATAACTTCTCCAGCTCTGGGTGGAGCGATAGGCTGTGTAAGACGAAATTCACTGCTTAAAACCCCCTGTGTTTCCTTCAGTTGCTCTTTGCTTGCCAGGGCCACAGTAACTCTTTCCAACATTTCCGCAGTCCTAAGTGACTGGTACCTGAAGTAGGTTTCTAAATAAAACCTATGTTACAAGGACACCTATTTTTGGCGAGAAATGAGAAATCTCTTGGTAATTTCGTCAAGCCGTCGGAGAGCTTCCATCGGGGCACGTGTTACCGTAGCCAATCAGGCAATGTTTAAAGAGACTCCGTGATATGGTTTTTGTGGTGTCTCTTCGTAGACCATAGCCCACATCTAGTCGAGCCGAGTACCTACAGAGGACAGGCAAGAGACTTAACTAAGAAAAAACGTTATTTACCCACTAGTATACTAGTATATTTTTAATATTATAAGTACATTATGGAAAGCCAAAGTTCACGTAAAATATCAGATTTTCAGAGGTATTTACTGGATTAGTTTTAAACCAATTAATATAGTTTTGATTTCTATAAAAGCCTAGATAATATCTATAAGATATCAGTGTATCCAAAATGTCTGAAAAAACAATTGTAATAACATCATAATCACGTAAGAGCGGTTATATGAAAATAAACCTCGGATTGGTCACTCTTAATTTTGATACTCCTAACAATTAAGGTACTATTCTAGAACTACGATGAATTCAATTCAGTAAGTATCTTAGATAATACCACTAGCATTTTACGGTTTAGACACTTACACAAAACACACAGAGAATTCAAGAGTCATTTCTACAAATGCACGCCAGAGAACGCTATATGTGGGAGAATGGGAAATATGTACTGGACTTACTCCAAAACATTGCATAGTGAGACAATTTAAACCTATGATACTCTGAAACGGTGTAAAATGGTAATGGGTGAGTAATGGTGGCCAAGTGGTAATGGCTCCGAATTACGAGTTGTAGGTCGCGGGTTCAAACCCTACCAGGCCCATTACTTTGTGTAATTTATTTCATTGCCACTGCTCTCAAAACGGTGAAGAAAAACATCGTGAGGAAACCAGCATGTTCTAGAACCAAAAATCCGAAGACTTGTGACATTCACCAACCCGCACTGGGCCCGCGTGGGGGACTACGGCCCATTCCCTCTGCTAGAGAGGAGGCCTGAGTCCCAGGAGTAGGAACATTAAAAAGGCTGATAATGATGATGACTCTGAAACTTATCCTGAAGACTAACGAAGCAGATTTTAGCTTGAAATGAAGATAAAGGAAAATGACAGCGAGAAAACTTCAGTATAGTAAGTATGAACATAAACATTAAATCTAGGTATGAGGAAGAAAGTATTAGGGATGATACTTGAGAACTGAGACACCAGTTACTCCACCCATGTCTAATGAACTTCATAAACATAGAATTTAATAACAAAATCCACTCAAAATACTTCAGTAAACTTTAGCCGAGTATAAGTACGATAATATTACCGTGGTATAGGTGCTGGTACAGGAAACCATAGCAAAAACGTATCAGTAAATACTTCGTCCGTAGAACAGATGGTCGATGGGGACGAAAGGTTCTGGAGTGGCGACCACGTACCGGAAGACGCAGCCTGGATAGCCTCCAACAAGGTGGACCGATGACCTGGTCAGGGTCACGGGGATCAGATGGATGCGAGACGCACAGGACGTCTTTCGGCTCATATGATGATGATGATGATGATGATGATATATTTCGTCTATACTAAATAAGAAAAAAGGGCCAAATGCGAGTTGGATTCGCGCACGAAGGGTTCCGTACCGTCCTTAGGAAAATTCGGCAAAGAAATCGCGTTTGTTGTATGGGAGCCCCGTTTAAATATTTATTTTATTTTATTTTTTGTATTGTTGTTATAGCGGTAACAGAGGTACATAATTGTGAAAACATCAACTGTCTAGGTATCGCGGTATCTTGAGATACGGCCTGGTGACAGACAGACGGACAGACAGCAAAGTCTTGGTAATAGGGTTCCGTTTTTACCCTTACAATACAGAACCCTAAAAATAACTAACCAAAGAACTTCATAACTATATAATAAAAAACATATACCGTAGACTTAACGAACACATACAAAAACGAACAGACACCGCCACATACACATAACAATTCCGTCGAGTTGTTAAATTTCAAACCGTATCCATGTTTTCGCACACACATATCGTAAAATTTTATTAAAATTAAAACAAAAAGCGCTTGATAGCGAGTGTGTTAGCTGAAGCCCACGGGAGGTATACGTAGCGAAATTTTCAGTAATGTCTGCCAAACGCCCTTCGGCGTCGTTCGTTGGCGGTATTTGCATTATCGCGGTATTAATACCCTCTGTATGTAACACCATAGAGTTTTTGTTGTGGTTATTGATATGGGAATATGTTTTGGGCATAAAGTTAGATGTGACGAAACTGGAATGTATGGTGGAATAATGTATTGGCCTATAGGTGATTCCAATGATGATAATGGTGTGATGGGGAATTATCGTGCTATAAGGAAGGTGTTCATTGAAGACTAATATTATAGTCATGACACAAATTTTGCCTAAAAAAAATTTGTCTAATTTGCAATTGGTATCGTGGTATTAATACCCTTTGTATGTAACACCATAGAGTTTTTGTTGTGGTTATTGATATGGGAATATGATTTGGGCATAAAGTTAGATGTGATGAAACTGGTGGAATAATGGATTGGCGTATAGGTGATTCCGGATTCTTAAACTGTAATGATAATGGTGTGATAGCGAATTATCGTGCTATAAGGAAGGGCTTCTTGTTAGAAATATCAATTTTTACATGCCGTATAGGTGACTATTATTATTATGAGCCCGTTGTGTCCCACTGCAGGGCAAAGGCCTCCCTTCCTTTATTCCATTATTTTCTGTCCTTAGCTACCTCTGGCCAATAGGTGACTATAACCCAGTTATTTGTGTTACATTCATTGAAGACTGAGATCATAGTCATGACTCTTATTTTGCCTAAATAAAATAAGAATTCTATATATTGATTTAAGCAGAACTAAGAGACTTCTCAAGAGTATGTTATAAGCGAAAAAGAATTTCAATGCCTGTCTATCCACATTCAGTAAATTTACGTCTGACTTAATCGTTTATTGCTTTGTTCTTGCATCATGATCTTTAGTCTTATTGCTGTATGGTTGCTCATTTTAAGTTACTGTCAGAGGTGAAATCATTGCCCATCCATCTATTCTTGTCAATCCATTCATTACTTAAGGTGGTGCATTATGACTCATATTTTCACTGTTTTTCATACAACCGCTCATAACTGATTAAGACGTTATTACACATTTTGGAAACTCAGTATCTTGTGGATATTATCTAGGTTTCTAAAGAAACCAATTTCTAAATTTGTGCAAAACTAATCCAGTAAAAACTTCCGAAAATGTCCTATTTTGTATGAATTTTGACACTTCATAATTTGCCAAAAATTAAAAAAAGTCAAAAAAGTAATCCTCTAAAGACCTTGCAAATTTTATTAAGATTCTACATGATGACAATTTTTTCCAAAAACTTTTTAAGGGTTTAGAAAAATCACCTATTTCCTGGAGCAAGTTTTGAGAAATTTTCAAGTAAATCTCGGAATTACTGAATACTAACAGAGTTTTCAGGCGTTATCTGTTTTTTTTTGCGTTGCCTTTTCGTCAAACATCGCGTTGGATTGCATTAAATGAAGTAACAAGCTTTTTTTAAACCATTTTCGATGTTTACGATAGGCGAGTGGAAAAGGACCCTCTTAAAAGCATCTTTTCATAAAGGTGGGTAAAAATAATTCCTTATTCAAAAGTCGAATTAATGCTGGTGAAACGACAGTACCTAGTATTTTAATATTTCTAGTTGGCCAGTTACACGTTTAGTGTGTAACCTCTTCGATCATGATTCCAACATAGATGTTGTGTTGTGTTTTATCTTTTACTTTCATGGATTCTAATAAGTTCTGTCATTCGAATTTATTATTACGTAAAACCTATGAACGTACCTATGTATTAAAATGAACATCATGGCAAATTATGAGAAATTTTTATACACTTCTTCTCAGAGTTCAAGTCCATTATGTGAAATGGAGTTTCTGGTGGAATGGTCGTATGCTAAACATAAGCAAGCGGAAGGCAAGATATTTCCTTAATTGTATGGGGACGATGGCGTCTGAAATGCCTTAGGGAATACTGTAACTGCTGTTGTTATTCTGGTAGAACAATGGATGCCTATGAAATAGGATTTGAATGAGTAATTTTGAAAGTCATTCAAAACCTATTCATTTTAAGAAAATAGAATTCAAATGCACAAACTTAGGCGGACATATCAAGCAATTCTTTAACAAGCAATGATTGAAATATTTCATATTTCAATCACATGGAAGACGAGAATTGACGCAATAAAACGTACTGCTGACATAAAATATATCCAATGTCCTAATTTAGGCCATGATCTATCCATATTTCAATAAACTTTGCAAATAGCCTTGATTGACAAAGAAAAATCCATACATACAAACTTCCACATTTTATATTACTAAGAAATAGTACCATGATGAAATTTGCAGAAAATTATGAGTCCCTCTCTTTCTGCAACATAAGACGAAACGGAAAGCGAAATATCGTTCGTAACAATATCTTACGGCTTCATACTGTATTCCGGGGCTTATCCATTCAGCCCATTTAAGTCGATCAAGCCAACAATAGCCTCGGCCAGACAAAGAGAGCTAGCCTCGGAATTTTCAAGCGATTTAATTCAGCGGAAAAACCCTTACTGATATTTTTTTCCAATTAGAGACATCCTTAGGAGAAAAGAATCGAATTAAGTGCTAGTAGCTGCTTTTATGTAAAAGTCTTATACGTTTAATGTAGTCTAAGTCTTTACGTAGAAACAGTAATAAGTTAGAATGGTTATTGTCTACTATGTTTTGCTCTTTAAAGTAATTAGAATTTTGTTACTATAATTAGTAGCTATAAATATCTAGGATCTTAAGCAAAAGTATCATATAAATTTAAGTGGAACTGTTCATCGTTTAAGTTAATATGCAACTTATTAACTAAAGCCATTCATTTAAATGCTTCGTCAGTACCATCTAGGTGTAGTAGGTACTTGTTGGCCATAGATACAGCTTTGTGTTTATCAATAGCTTATCTTATTAGGTATTCATGCACAGCTAACAACAAAAAGGAGGTATCTCAAACAATTAATTTCCCTAAATTTCATTAGCAACTCTTCCAATTTGCATTTAAAATGTGCGATCACGTACCTAGGTGCCTACACAAATACCTTCACCAGCAGACTAAAGAACCGTCCGAAAACGCCATTATTTTAATACCCTTATCAAAAAACAAGGCACATTACAAAATGGCCGCCATTTTCATGAGTTTGCGCGGGAAAACGCTCGTGAGCCAGCCTGGAAAATTATAACAAAAGGCATCTACCGCTATCTTTCTAATTATAGTAAATCACCTTGCTACGGGCGAGATAAGACTGTACACATTCTATTTACAAATGTCGTATGAGTTTGGAGAAAGTCGTAACTTAATACATTTTGGTTTTGCGCGAGACGTTTTCGCGGGTAACCGGTACAAGAATGGCGTAAGCGACGGAAAATTTGAAGGGAGTTGAGACATTTGTTTCGGGGAGGAATCGGTTGTATTTAGGAGGGTGAAATGGCGTTTGTTTGGCGTATGTAGGATTGTTATACGACGTTTCGTTGTTGAGTGGCGAGCTCGTTCGTTGAACGGACCCTCGTCTAGTACAATCGTATAGAGAAGTATCACATATTGTATTCCGCAGCGATAACTTTCAAGTTGGAAAAATCGGAAAACAAAATAAAACAGGTGACTTAAATGTAGTTGAGTTATTTTCTTGCAAGTTTGTGTTTGTTTGAAAGTAAAATCGTTTTGTTAAGAAATAGGGACGGAACGATGTTGTTTGAAAAGTTTCTTGAAGCTTTTCTTAAGCTTAAGGAAACATTTTAACATAAACTGACAAAATAACCTTTGCACGGTTTTACATTATCTTTTGAATCTACATTTGTGCTAATTTTCAAGCTCTTATGAAATTAAAAATATTTTTGATATTTTATTTATTACTAGCTTTCCGCCCGCGGCTTCGCCCGCTTGGACTACAGTTTATATCGCATGGGCAGAGACCCGTGCTCAGCAGTGGAATTATAGGTAGCCTATGTGTTATTCCAGTATCTCTTCTACCTACCTACCAAATTTGATCTAAATCCGTTCAGTAGTTTTTGCGTGAAAGCGTAACAGACAGACAGACAGAGTTACTTTCGCATTTATAATATTAGTAGGGATAAGTAGGGATAACTATACGCTATATAAATAACACTGAACAAAGACAGACTTAAAGCCAGCCATTTTCATTTTTTTAAACAATATCTACCAGTCAATTTTAGGGTGGTCCGGAAACATAACATGGCAGATGCAACATAATAAATAGACAAACAGAAAAAAATAAGTACAATATATAACACATACTTCTGCAACAAATCCAGCCAATCAAAGCTTCGATTTTACCAACTTCTTGCGAAAGTGTTCACACTTTATATGTATACTAGCTTTTGCCCGCACGGCTTCGCTCCCGCTCTTCCATACTCTACCCTACTATACCCTACTCTACACTATTCTACCCTACACTACCCTACTATACCCTACTCTACCCTACACTACTCTACACTACACTACTCTACACTACTCTACACTACTCTACTCTACTCTACCCTACTCTACCCTGCTATACCTTACACTACCCTACCAAACTTCAAATAAACCATCTACTAAATAGTCCGAACAAAGCCTAAAAATTTGGTTTGGATAGGTGAGCCCGTTCTTGAGTTATAAAATAACAACGAAAAGTGGCATTGATTTTTATATATATAGATGTTTAAATTTTTTAAATATAATTTAGATAACGCTAAGGCAATCATAAAATAGTTTTTCAACGAGCACGATCCAACCAGAAAAAATCTTTTCCGTATTGTTTACCAGGAAAAGAAAATGGTAGCCGTAATGATTTTCCTATGAACTGTCCCATTGTTCCGTACACAGGGATGTAAAGCGATGCACCGCACCCCCACAATAGCAACCCCACCTGTTTATACTTGCACCCCACACACACATCCGTAGAACTTAAAACCAATATAACACGACCCACCCCGCCTCTTCACACTCCAGCGGAAACAGACCACACAGGGGAATGAAAGCATTTTGTCACAGGTCTAGCTAACTGGAATAGATGAGAGGTGGTTGCTAAAAGGTGCGTTCACTTATTCGAGTTACTTGCCTCTAATGCATTCTCATACAAGTACTGACAGCCACTTTCTCTATTTCTTGTAAGAGAATTGATACTTTCTATTGTTATTGGAACTGGTTTAAACAATACTAGAGTACTAGCTAGTTAGTTGTAATTTGAATCTGTCTTATAGAAGTATAAGATCTTGTTAGATATTAAGTAGTACTGATTTTCTCAGCAATTGTGACATTTTCGGACCAGTTCTTTGATTTCGAAATATACACCTACATATAAATAAAATTGAAGTGTCTGTTTGTAATATCAAAATATTTTTTTTTACTAATCGTATTATTATGAAAGTACCTATATTCGAAACCTACAACAAAAATGCATTTTTTTAAAGAATACTGTTTGTTTCGGCTAATCTCTGAAACTGCTGGACAGATTTTAACGGGCTTTTCACTGATGCTGATAGCTGATGTTGCTAGAAATTAATTACTTTAATTTCAGAAAAAAATAGGGTTTCGTACAAAAAACACTTGCATTTGGGACCGAATGGCATTGTACAGACAAAGCTGCGGGTACCAGTACTTACATAATATATAAATATAAGAAGAGAAGACCTGACTCACTGACTCTTCAACACCCAGCCAAAAGCCTTGGAACTAAAAGGCTGATTTTTTTCTTAAGTATTATTTTAAGTCCCAGACGTGGAATAAAAACGGACTCTTCAAAGGTAAACCCTTATGGGGATGATAAGGATTAAAAAGTATATATGAAACACGGTCATTATTTAAGGCAAAACCACGGGTAAAACTAGTTAAATCGTTTCTTTCTATATAAGAAGTGAAGTTGAGTGAACGTATTTGTTGAGTTTAATATGGAATGAGATAGGTTTGTTATTCTGAAAGTTTTTTAATATATTTATTTTGCTTATACTTTTATGTAGAAATGATTCACAGTTTTTCTTATTTAGCTCACTCATAAATCTCTCTATCTATTAGAGAAAACCACATGAAAATTTGTTCAGTAATTTTTGAGTTTGTCGCAAACAAACAGACACAAAGACGCGCTGAAACACATTGTTTTATGTTATGTACCTAATAAGGAAGGATGCAAGAATGACGTGCCTATTTTAAATTAACTCATATTCATGGTGATCTCATCATAACTGGCTTCCAGTAACTCGCGCTAGTAGAACATTGAGAATTTCTTATGCAATATCGGGAATTCTACAATTCAGTTATTGAATTGAGACCAAGTCTTAGTCACTGCCCTTTATTTTGTAATCCATCGCATTGTGCACGGTCTTGACACCCAATTTATATTGAGTCATGCAAAATTATTGCAGTACAATAAAGTATAGAAATAACGGTCGGTACAATATCAATTGCTTGATGATTTGTTTCAATTTGAATATTACATGAGACGGCAGTACTTCTTGGTGTATGTGTATCTGGCTAATTTGAAAGCTTAAGGTGGTGCATCACGACTCACATTTTCACTGTTTTTCATACAACCGCTCATAGCTGATTATGACGTTATTACACACTTTTCATTAGATATTTTGGAAACACAGTATCTTGTGGATATTATCTAGGTTTCTAAAGAAACCAATTTCTAAATTTGTGTAAAACTAATCCAGTAAAAACCTCTGAAAATGCCCTATTTTGTATGAACTTTGACACTTCATAATTTGCCTAAAAAATTAAAAAGTCAAAAAAGTAAGAGACCTTGCAAATTTTATTAAGATTCTAAATGATGACAACTTTTTCCAAAAACTTTTAAGGGTTTAAAAAAAACAGCTATTTCCTGGAGCAAGTTTTGTGAAATTTTCGAGTAAATCTCGGAATTACCGAATACTAACAGAGTTTCCAGGCGTTATCTCTCTTTTTTTGCGTTACCTTTTCGTCAAACATCGCGTTGGATTGCATTAAATGAAGTAACAAGCTTTTAAACCATTTTCGATGTTTACGATAAGCGAGTGGAGAAGGACCCTCTTAAATCGAATTAATCAACAAGATAAATTGAGTTTTATCTTGTGCTTATTTTTGTTGTACAATATTTTATACTAAACAAAGAATCCACACACACGGATTGTGTGTGAGCGATATGAAAGAAAAGGATGTTAGTGAAGGTGTGATGGGTGATAGGGCAGGAAGAAGAAGATTTTGTACTAAACAACCAATATCACTAAAATCAAACCTTTTTCTGGAAACAGCATAAAAATAAGTGATTACATGAAGCAGTATTTTAAATATTGGTTTGAGGAAGAGTATGGGATCGTGGTGGGAATATATCGCTGTCTCTTTTGAGCACACATAATCTAATGGCAGTGACGTCACATTGCAGTATGTGCATCCCTATGCTGTTATTTGACAGATTCTTCTTCCATCAGCTTTGAAAGTTTTCTAAACTGATTAATATGGAACTAGATTGAAAATTTCTTAATAATTGCAATTTTAGATAATGTTACTTTTTGATACAGAAAATAAAAAGAAACTGTCTCAAGTATTTACCCATTACTAGTCCAGTTAGTTTATGGCTTGAAGCTACATTTAAAACTAATTTGAATCCAAGTACGTTTAAAATTCGAATGTAACTCTTCAATTTATCTTTTAAATAAAGGAACAGAGTTTAACCAGCCAGCCACAAAATGACTTACAATGTAAGTGAAAGAAATGAGTTTATTGAATTCCATATTTGAATTTCTCGTGATTGACTCGCCCAAGAACTGGAATGCTCCAAACGCTGTCGGAGCCACACAAAGCGGGGAGCACAACAAAAACGAGCTGGTTAGTCGTAACTCGCGTTGGATAGTTAAGTGTACGAATAACGTCCTATATTGCGCCCGCGGCTCCGTACCGCCATACACCACGTAATACGATCCAATTAAATAGCTACGAATTTATGTGTGTACACGACGCGCCCTGAGGTGTCCTTAATTTCGTTTGTTTTAATAAACGACGGAGTTAGGAACGTTTTGTAATCGATACAACGCTGTTTTGAATGGTTACAGATTGGAACGGAATTGGATTTGTAAAATCGGAACGCTTGTCGGAATGTTTTCATTTTAGGTGCCAACAATTCAAAAGCGATTGTAAATTGAAAATTTAGTACACCATCTTTCGAAACAGATTTATTTCCATTATTATTTTAGTACACCGAACCGACATCAAAGAAAACCCACGCACATAACCTTTCATATTTCCTCTTTATTTCAATGAAGTTAACTCTAGCCGACAGTGCATAAAATTGCTAGGAGTCCTCGAATTATTACAACCATCTCAATAGGAAAAGGACAATTCGCCCGTTTCTTTCAATATTCCTGTATTTTCCTTCGGAAAACGTAATCGACCGAGGACAGTAATATTACATTTTGTTATATAATAACGATTTTCCTTCCCAATGGCAATTCGTCGTTATTGGACGTAAAGTAAGAACAAGCGGTAGCTTCAGTCGAAACGAACATAGGTAATAATAATATAGTTATTGTTATACCTTCCCTTAACCTAAGCCTTGTATCAGGAGCATCGATTTCGTGCAGTCACATCTACCGTTTCGAGTTTTACGACTTCCATTGCGTGCGTACAACGGGTAGACGCGATTAAGCTGCGTACAATGAGTTCAATAGATGACAATTGCAGCTATGCGGTGAATGGGTGCTCCGTTCGGGGAACGAGAGGTAGGATTGTACACTCCGACCTGGCTTCTATCTGCAAAATCAATGTGGCCATTAGCAAGTTTTCGCGCAGTCGCAAAACGTTCACGGAGCGCTACCGGTCAGAAGTAACAGCCACTCGGGCCGACTTTCTATGCAGATGCTGCTGTTTTAAAACGACAAATAGACTATTCTATACTTCTATACTATAGTATAATATTATACCAAAAGGAAAGATGCGTGCTTTTATTTTTTTATACTTTTGTTTTTAATGAATAAGCTTAGAAACTACTGGACCGATTTAAAAAATTCTTTCACTATTAGAATGCTACTTTTTCACAGTATGACATATGATGCTGTATATTTTCTCACTATTAGAAGCTGCTATGTTATAAAAACGAAACATTTCTTCCTTTAGTTGCTATATTGATTAACCCTTCAGATACCGTCAATTAGAGACACAATAGTAAGACAATAGATGCGCGGCCACCGGTGGTCGCTTGGGGATTCATGAATTAAGTACGAAGCCACATATTTGGTTGTTTGTCAATGTTATCGCTATAAATGTGTCACCTACTAAATTTTGCATAAAACGATGATACTAATAATAATAACGTTACCTGCTACACAAACGATGTGTTTGACGATAAAAATGCTAATTTTGTTACAAAAGAGTATAATAATAGGAATCTCTGTTTTTTGTTTCCCAAAATATGTGGAAAGTTTTTTTCCTTCTATCTAAGCGCTTCAATGTATTGTGTAGTTCATTTTACTACGTTTTTATGTACTGTACTTCGATCTAATGGTACCTTCTGGAAGAAATTTCATACATTTATACCTGAATTAATTATGTGAATATAAATTACTAACTACAGACAAAGACGCCTTTTTGAGGTAGGAGGTTCTCAAACAGAACTTATTTGATGATGTATGTAATAGCAAATAATACTTTTTTCAAGCTGTTGGTAATATTTTATGCTATTGTTGTCCCTGCCAGTGTTTTATACTTGCTTAGTGAAGCTATAACTTGTTTTTTTTTTTCAAATAAAGAACTTATTTAATATAGTATGTACTTTTTTCTGATGCTGATGGAAATATTTTAGGCTAGTGTCGTTTCTGCTAGTTTTGAACCAATGTACCTAATATAGTAGCTGTTTTTTTTTTTTGAGATTGGAAATGATCAAATGAGTCTTCATGCTCTGGTTGGAGCGAGAGTGACAGACTTTTACTGACTAAAAGCCACCTGTGTTTCTACAGTTGCCCGTTGCGTTCCAAGTCATTCTTTCAAACAATTCCGCAGAGACAAAGACGCTTTTTGGGTCGATCCGTTAAAACACGCTTTGTTCATATGAAGGTGACTTATTTAATGTAAGTTAGTTTTCAATTAACACTTATAGAAGTTATTAAGTGTGATATAAGGGTAAAAAATTTGGTCTTAGGATACTTATAAAATCATATGTTGCTATTTGGGTTACCTTATATTATGTAATTCTCCATCATGTTTCAATTTTAGTCGGAAAACATTATTTTTGTTAGAAAGTGGCCGTTTACTGAATATGAATACACCACAAAATTACACTTTTTAGTAAACTGGTCATCAATTTTAATAGTTATTGCGCTTTATTTTAAAAAGTTTTTTTATTTATAAATGTAAATCTGTGTATAAATAAAAAACATTCTAGTTTAAAATTGGTACCTAAGCAGAGTTTTAAGAGCTTGCTAGAAATTAGCAAAATAAATTGGAATCTAAAGAGGGTTATCTCTACGTTCTTGGGAGCTTTCGTGTTTAAATGAAAGCTCATAGAATTAATTTTAATTATTTACCCCGGGTCTCGTAATAATCATTAACTTATAGTTGATTGATTAACCACTGCAACTGCAATGCATATGTTATGTAGTTTACTTGAATATATATATTTTCAAGTAACAGAGACTCAATTTAGTTACAAATCATTAACATACAGATAATACAAATCATAAATTACGTAAAAATTAAATTAAATTACAATAGATTATACTTGATTATAATAGTAGCCAGTCAAACACTAAAAGCATTGCAAAATATTAAAATAAATTGAATAAAATTAAAATTAAACCAAATCTTATCACTTTAAATGAATTAGCTTTTAATCAATCAAAATGAATAAAGTTCTTTAAGTTTACCAGTAAGGGCATTTCGACATGACTTTTTTTTATCAAGGATTTTAGCAATCTTACATAGATAACAATCGTCATAGCTGATTACAAGAAAAAAAAATAATGCAAATTGTTTCTTATCAAACGTGTTGCAGTTATACAACGAGACCAGATAGCCTACCATGAGCTCTTAACGCGACCCATTTGACGACTTAAACTGAACAGTTAAAGGGATGGAGCTATATAGGGTGTATAGTTCCATCCCTCTTTCTCGCTCGCACGCTTAACATTTTAATACGTCATTGTAGGGCTTTAAAGCACGAGTTATTTATATAAGCTTTTATTTAGTTTCACCTGTCACGATGTTTGTCAGTAATCAAATCTTGCTAAGTGATCCACTCCCCGGTTACCGATTGAGCTGAAATTTTGCATGCATATGTAAATCAGATGACAATGCAAAATTATTATGACATGGAGCTAATCTGATGATGGAACCGAAAGGCGGCCAACTGGCCATAGTAAGTCAGAAAACCCTATCATGTTTGAGCGTTTTGGAATAATCTTGATGAGTATTATTTATATGTCACGCTATAAAAGCTTGCTATGAAAAAATATTTTCATTAAAAACTTGTGTAAATAATGACAACCATAATATTAAAATTAGAAAATCATTTAAAAAACTCAAACGTATTTTAAAGAACTGTGTAACTTATATTTTTATAGTCAGTTGTTAGTTTTATATACGTGAATACGGGAGGGAGTTCCTCCGGGCTTCAGGGGAGGGATGTGAACCGATAAACGATGCCTCAATCGATACTGCACGGCGCTTTTACGTTTAAAGGTGAGTTTGCACTACTTTTAAGTTAAGGCTCAATTTTTGCTGTTGGTGCTAAAGTTTTGAGATTTTGGTACAATGCGAGATGCATGGGTAAAATAATTATTTGTATTTTTGGCTGATGTTTGAGAGAACGAATTAATGTTTCCAGGTAAATGTTATAGATATTGGTAGATTAGCTTAGGTTAGGCGTAAGCTGGGAACTCATTACATGACTTTTCCCGCACTAGGATGGAGCGAGATGTCGTGTCAGACTTTTACTTATTAAAATCCACTTGTAACTTTAATTCATGAATCCCCAAGCGACCACCGGTGGCCGCGCATCTATTGTCTTACTATTGTGTCTCTAATTGACGCTATCTGAAGGGTTAAGTTGCAGTTTACATTGCAGGAACAAAGTATCTTTAAAAAAAAAACGTGGTCTTGTCAGGCATTGCCCTATAGCACTCGTATGGTCTTGCTCTTTGAGTTGTGCGTGGAACACTAAGCGTCGTCGTCAACTCCGTTTTGGTTCTTACCAGACGACCGTACGGTAAGCCACCTATTGCTCGCCATTCGCAAGCCCGCCTATGGCGACCAGGGATCGCCCTATAACTCTCGACAAAATCTCGAGCATTACATATAGACCCCATTCTTGTACCTAATATAAAAAATAGAACAATGTAGCTTACCTTGGGTTTGATTCGAGAAATAAAAATATTTGTCATCTTGTCTTATTCTTTTCCTTAAAAACACTCCCGGCCTTCACTGCACTTAAGTAACATTGTATTCACGACGTATCTCACTAATTTCAACACCAAATTCACAAATACGCAAGAGTTTATTTTTCAAAGTAAGAAAAATATCTTAGTAGGTCCTAATGCAAGGAACAACCTCGTATACTCCATTCACTGCACCAAGGTTTCATATATTCACGACTTTTTCACAACATATCTAACCAATTTCAACACCAAATTCACAAACACGCAAGAGGATCTTTTTTAAATAGAAAAATAGCTTAGTAGGACCTAATGCGAGGAACAACCTCGCATAATCCATTCACTGCTCTAAGTTTACATATATTCACGACTTTTTCACAACTTATCTTACTAATTTTACCACCAAAATTCACACACACATAAGAGGGTATTTTTAAAAATAGAAAAATAGCTTAGTAGGTCCTAGTGCAAGGAATAACCTCTCAACTCTGAGACCAAAAGCCAGACAGTCCACTAAACCAAATTCCTCATCAAAATTATCTCAGTTTTTGTGAACTTGCATTTGTCCTCACTAAACGATATCTGAACGGCAGCAAAAAAATATTAGTACCGCAAAGTAGAAAGTTGAAAGCTGGGTAATTTTTCATGGTTTTGATTTGGGGATAAGTATATGAGATTGGAAAATAACCAGACGCCTACAGAACATAATTAGTTTGGTGGCAATTTTGCCTTGGTTGAGGATGGGATCACACCGTAACTTTTGAAAATGGGATAAGTTTTTTTTTTTGTGATGAGTGTAGGTCGCAGTAGCTACCTGTATTGAGATTTATAGCTGTTTAAACATCTTTGTGGTCGTTTATTTCCATATTAAAAGATTTTTTATGTAAAACTTTGCTAGTTCTGGGTGGAGCGAGAAGTGTTAGAATTTTTCAGACTATAAGTAAATGCAGTTAGAACAACGTCTGCGAGGACCGCTAGTGGTATATAAATATATTGTAAAGTCGAGGCATAACATATCATAACCATTTAAGTTCCAGGGTTCAGGTGACGAATAATCCGTCAAAAGTAAGAAACGTTTTAATTCAAATAGACCATTTACAGACACTTTTCAATTGTCAAAATGTCGGTCAGACAAAACCAAGTGAAGCTGAATTGCATGTTCTAAAGCATGGATTCATTTAAATCATATGATGAATTACGTTAAATTTTGATTATATATTTCTTGACGCTTCTATTGGTTCTTCTCTAATCTGACATTGATTCTGTGTAGATGTAGGTTTACTTATATACCAGAAGAAGTACCTAAAGCAGTGTCAGATAACCATGGAATAACGGTCACTGACCCTCATATATTTGTTGACATTTAATGTCAAAAACGGAAATAAAGACATAAAGCTGTATTGAATCGACATGACTGTATCGTGATCTTTTACATGATCTAGTAATGATAAGCATTTATTGTTTGTTTTTCGGGTCAATATACTTTATTCTACGACTATCTGGCGCCTTCTATAGTATTAAGTGACCTTTGGCATTATATTGAAACGTCAAACTAGCTGCAAAAATAGAATTCCTATTCAACAAACGTACTATATTACGTAGTTCAGAAACATGAGTAGAAAACGTTCAAAGCGATCGATGATTTCAAGTTCAGTTATAAGACAGCGCTTCTCTCTAAACCATTTTATACTAAAAACCTCACGTATAATGTCCACAATATCAATTCAAGAGACCTTTCTAGCAGTCATCTGTGAAATTATTGTGTCACTTCCAATAATAAAACTAAGTATATACAAAGAAATTAAGACAGAAGAACGGAGGAAATTGTCTCATTAACAAAATTGCCCGGGGTTAACGTTATTAACGGGAAATAAAAATAATGGGCAAAGCTCCGGGCAGAATGTGGATTATCTAATAAGGAACGTTAAAGATAATGTTGGAAATTTGTGCAACACAATATAAGGAAGGAAGGCAGGAAATGTGTTGAGTTCGTGTCCAATTGTGCATAATTCTCTCTCCTATATTGTTAGATGGTTGGACTTATGTTACACAACGCGTATTGCTCTTTCAATCTTTCTTCTCCTAATAGTCTCTTGACTTCAACTCTTGAAAGGAAAGCTCTAGGCCTTTTGTAGTAGCGACTGTTTGTAGGTTAATATTTTTACTAAAACCTTATTATTCTTGGCATTGTGACTTCTGTCAGCTTTTTCTGGGTAGGTTCAATACCTATTTGTTTAATACTTTGATTATTTCTGGTATAGCTGCAGCTTTCTGATTTTTTTCCATATTTATCCTTATTTCAGTCTTTACCAATTTCTGAGAGTATATAGGTATATTATCTGAGCCACTTATGGAAATACTAGCTTTTACCCGCGACTTCGCCCGCGTTTATTAACATACTTTATTCTTTCTTCCCTTTTCTCACGTTGAAAAAAAAAATAGCATATGTCCGTCTCCAAGGTTCCAACTATATCTGTACCAAAATTCATCAAAATCGATGTTGCCATTTAGGCGTGAAGACGTAACAAACAAACAAACAAACTCACTTTCGCTTTTGTAATATTAGTAAGGATTAGTGCTTATTCATTTATTTCAAGTAATAAAAGATTTATATTAGGCATCATAAACATACAGATACAGACAAATTCCGTCACTAAATAAATAAAATTACACAAAATTTAAATGAAAGCGCTTGTTCAATGTTGGCTAATGAAATAGAAAATTATATATTAAAATAGACAAATAATAGTCGAAATCATTTCTGATGTTTTTCAATTACGTTTCAAATTCAAACTAGTACAGTTGACTGTGATAGTAGATAAATCTAAACCAAACTAAAGTATTCAAAAACACTTTATAGGTACCTATAGTGAAACGAAACAATTTTCTCAATAGAATAAAAACAGAAAAGAGAATAAAATAAAAGGATGGAGTTTTCTATCGCATCCGGAATAGTTTGCAAGCGGATCGCAGTCGCCATGTTCAATTCAGATGGGCACCTATTACGTATCGTATGTAGTTGTAACTTGAAAGGAACAATTTGCAATCAAAGCATGATTTTATTTTACGATGCGTCGTAAATATTAATTCAATTTTACGAAATCATGCAGTCTGCAAAATAATTGTTGAAAGCAATAATTAAAGTTTATGAAGAAACTGTATCCGATTGCAATGTAAATTACATTTGTGGTCAATTTTTTGTGAATGTTCTTCGTTTTTTTTTTGTTTAATGATATAAACTAGTGCTTGACTACCCACCCGATGGTAAGCAGTGATGCAATCTTTGATGGTAAATTGCACTAGTTTCTTAGGGGCCTTGGAGACACCTAAATTAGAATCGAACGGGAGCTGTCTTCCCGTTTGATTCGCATTTATCGATTTGATCGCAGGCAAATTTTTCCAATCCTTCGATGTACGCAGTATAAACGACGAGTCAAAACGCTTATTTCGGACTATAGAGGTTTTAGCAACGAAAGGCTTACATGACTTAAGAGTGTCCACGCACTCACCGTCCGTTAGTTTGTCGAATGGTGGAAAGGCGAAATCAATTCTTGCGCATACTCTCCAAAATGCATGCCGTAAAATATCGAAAGGCTGCTTACCCTACGCCTGTGTTACAGGCTTTGTAGATTAGTATCAACCAAATTTGGATCACCAATTAGCCTCTTCGCACGCCTTTCCACTCCAAAGCTGTCAGATGGCATTTTTCGTGCCGGTTTCTGCAAAGGCAAGTCGATAGCAATAGGAATACATATAAAGGTAAAATGGATGTTACGTAGTGGACCTGATGCAGGGTGGAAGCGTTAGACCATGAAATTGGCCCAGTCTATGCCATCAGAGCAACGCATCGGCATTTAATCGTCGACCAGTAGATAGGATTTGAGCCATTTCTGTATATAACCGAATTTAATACCTACATTGGATGTAACTGAATGTCTCTATAAAGTTTAAATTAAATTTAAAAAAAATATAGTGTAAGTTTTGTGTCATTTTTGGTTATATTCAACCGACTATTTTAAGAAGACTTCAGAAGCTAATTTTTATAATACGGAAAAGTATACGATTGACTGCGGTAAATATAATAAGAAAAATGTATGTTAAAAATGCACCAGGATTAATGCTAAATCGATAGTGTGTTTAAAATATAATGTTGATAATTTAGTACTTTAGAAAAAATACTTTTATTGATTAAAAACCGGACCAATATACATGCAATAATTTTGGTTGTTGGTTAAATTATTCTACAAGCTACATTACACTGTTATAGTGTTTTAATTTTATAATCAAATCTGTGAAAAAGAGCAGTGGTGGCCGAGTGGTAATGGCCCTGACTTACGAGTTGTAGGTCGCGGGTTCGAACCCAGCCAGGCGCATTACTTTGTGTAATTTATTTCATCACCACTGCTCTCCAAACGGTGAAGGAAAACATCGTGAGGAAACCGGCATGTCTTAGAACCAAAAATTCGACGACATGTGACATTCACCAACCCGCACTGGGCCTGCGTGGTGGATTATGGCCCATTCCCTCACCTAGAAAGGAGGCCTGAGTCCCAGCAGTGGGAACATTAAAAGGCTGATGATGAATCAAATCTGTAGATTTTTAGTAAATTGCTAAAATGCTTCATATTTGTAAGGATAGTGTCTTTGCGCATCTTTTTGTTTTTGTATACAATGCAGTCCGAGAGTGAACGCACTCTTTCTTTTTGCTTCAGCAGAATTTAGGTCTTATAGCCCTCTTAAAAGGAAATATCTGTGTGTTAGATACCAATTAACATAATCATAACACGAAATGTTAAACAATCTGTTCGTAGAAAACCAATCAACAAACAGTCAGTATTTGACCAATAAGTTAGTCATAAATACAAAGCTTAGAATTACTTTAAATAAACGTTTATTATTACTGGTTCCCCTTGTTATACTTTTGCTACAATACCTTCGAACAAGTTCACTCCTTACAATGTATCACAATGTACTCCACTCAACAATTTTCCATTGCTATCGATCGATCTATCTCAACTAAGAAATCTAAATTCCCATAAAAGTTAATATTATAGCAACTGAATTTGTTTTGGTAGTAGTTTGCTATTTTAGCGAGCTTTAATAGCCATTAGAATTTGCTACGATCGCTCTTACAGATACAAGGCGCCATAATGGTAATGTCAAAGATAGCACTCGAAAAAAACTATCAACAAAAACTATAAAGGCAAAGTATCAGATGAAAGGTCGGTGTAAAAAAATGTTTAGTATGTTAAGTCTACAATCGCTTGCAATTCGGTGCGTTTGCCAGTACTTTTTGTATTAAAATGAGAGTGGTTTGCTGAGCAATTTTCGGTTCAGCGTAGATCGGTCCCACCTATTGTGAATTCCGTAGGTCTGAAATTTATTTGACAGCCCCAGTGTCTGTGGAGAATGGAAAATGGCGGAATGGCAGAATACATTATGGACATAACTCATGGTTTGTTTTTGGCGGGGATCCGACAAACGTTATTGGTATTTAGGGCCATTTAACTATTAGGGGTAATGTTTTTTTTCTTCCTTATTGATAATATATGAGACAGAGAGTGTTGTAGCCGACAGTGGGCTAGTTAGTTACGGTGGGAAATTAATATTGTTTTAAGTGGTACGACTCGAGATTAGGCCACGAAGGAATCGAAAGTAACGAAGATTTAGATTCCATAAGTGGTTAGAAAAAAAACTGTTTGCTTTAAAATAATACTAATAAACAAGCATGCTTTTAATAGCATGTGTATCAGCATTTAAAGATGAAAAAATTGTGTGACGTTTGGGAAAATTGTAAAGGCAAAAGTTTGTAAGTTTGGATGTGAATTTATGTTTGTTTGTTGAAATGGCTAACAAACATATACACACTTAAACACACATCCAAAAGGCTCAAACGGCTTCTGGCCTTCGTAGGCGCGGGCTAGACGATGCAATAAGTAGCTCGCCGTCCGCTCATCCTATAAGGACCGAGTTCGAGTTGTCGACGGTGCGTTATGTATGTTCCACGCGCGTCACAAAAAGATGTCAGCAAAACCGTAGGAGCCGAGCAGGACCAAAGCCTGTTGGGACCCTGGTAAAGCTTCTGAAAAGGTTACTCGTGTTCCTAGAAAGTAAAAGGCAACTAAAAGAATATAAGTGTGGTTTTAGTCAGTAAAAGTCTATTCCGCCCGCTCCACTCTAGAGCGAGAAAAGTCATCAGATGATTTGTCAAAAAAAAACCCTCAAAAGGCTGAATTGATTGAGATGAATTATAAAATAAGATTAGACCGCATCCTAGACATAGGATCCTTTACATTTCCTTGAGAAACCGCTGACCGAATCTAAAATTTATGAATACAAAAAATGATGAAGATACAGTAACCACGTCTGGGTATTAACGGGGATTCCTGTTTCTTATGGAATTTCCTGTATCTTTGATATCAATCTGTCGCCTCAAGGAGTTCAGCCAACCGTAGGAGCTCAGCAGGGTCGAAGTTTACTGGGGCCAAGGATTTGTTTCTGAAAGGGAGATTCGGCCCCGGCAAAGAAGAAACAGGAGTAGGTTTTTCGTCATTAAAATTCTGGAATTATTTCCCACTCCGCCCAAGAGCTGGGGATGTCATTGGACGATTTTTCCACCAAAAAAAAAAAATCTATCAGTCTGCAAAATGTCATATCCAAGAATTTTCATGATGTAACAGTTTGATTTAGATCCATACTAGTCTGTTATTCGAGGGAATTGACAAAGCGTTTTAGAAAATAAGAAAAGTTCAAAACAGACATTCTTTTAGATTCTGTGGACATTGAGAATTGCACGAAACTAAATCCAGTTTCTTATTTTAAAATGCGATTCTGTTTAGAGTAAGGAAATTTGAAAAAAATGAGAAGGAAATGAAAAAGTGTTTTTAGTCGGTGATGAAAAATTGTGCTCTTTCATATACGAGTATATTGCTCCTTTCTACATTCACAACTGAGCGATAACATAGTTTTTGATTAGAATCATTTTTATACGTAACTTTTCTTAATATCTGCCTGTACCTACATGCACGAAAAAATATATTATATTTCTCAAACCCTACCTATATTCACTTGATCTAATTGTAAAACAAAATCTAAATTGATTAAAAATCAAACGATATTATTTATGTTATGTATGATCATTTCAACAAATATATCTGTCACTCACGCAGACACCATTTTGCACAGCGGCTTAAGGGCGTTATAGACTTTGGCGTCATAGTCTATGTCGGACTTCTCTTTTTAAGATTTTAAGCTTTTTAACTTCATCTTTCATGGAGATAATTTTAAAATTAGCATTTAATTTTATTAAGTGCTAATATGTAACCCGTACAAATTTTTTAAGCTTGTGTATTGTCTTTTTTGGAGCTATATATTAATAAATACCTATTACTTACTATTAATTTTATATTAAACATATACATAGCTTTGTATAATTTTAATATAATTTGCTAGCCGGCAGTAAATCCCAGATTTTTTAATTTAAATTCATATAGAGTCCATTCAGAAGTAGTCTGATAGATATCGCTGTTAGCGATAAACTGCAATTGTTACCCATCGATTTAAGTTTGGTTACTATTTTGATGTACAATAAAGTATATTCTATCCCTCTGAATCAGTCTAGTGTATCAAAGTGCAATATTTTGCATTGTGCATGATAATTTAACTGTAGAAAAATTTTAAATACAATTCTCCTGATCCAGTTTTTCGGTTGAATATTTCTGACTCTCTGTTAAATTTTATTATCTGCGACATTTGTGTTCGAGATTTTTATATTTTTATTTGTGTTCTCAAGAATTAAATCAACTTTGTATTATCTAGGTGGTCAGTAACACAAGTAACGTGGTTGAAGAAAACTGTATTAGTAATGAGGAACTTTGTTTTATGACAGAACCTCGAATGTTTTATGTTTTTAATCTTTTGATTTATCGACTTCAAATCTTTTAATGAGCTCTACTTCCTATTTTTACTAATATGACCTTTACATTGTAGCGGCTACTGTACACTTAAAACATTATTTTTCGTGGTCAGCAATTTAAGCGAGATAGTTTGACTAACTAGCTTCTGCCAGTGGCTTCGCTCGCGTAAAAGTAGGTTTTTCTATACAATCTTTGGGCCCCTATAATTATCATCCCCTTAAGGAGTGAATTTTGAGATATCTTTTCATAGTGCTCGCCTACATCATAAGAGGAAACCTTGTGCAAAACACACTTTTAGTCTCAGTAGTTTAGGCTGTTGATATGTCCCTCAGTCAGTTTCTACTTTTATAATTATATCTACTTATGAATTTAGACATAGATTCTTATAATGTTAATTTTAATAAATTTCGTTTCCAAATATTTACAAAAAACTATATCATGAACATGTACTGCAGTCGGATAATTAATAAATGTTCAATTTTAATTAGCACTAAAAGAACCCAGTTGAAGCATATAAATGAAAACGAATTGAGTCTAACCATCTGATCTGATAATACCATCTGAGGCCCGTGGCGAAATCATCAGAGGCCTCATAATGAAAATAATATAAATCACTGAAGGACAGACGTAAAATATTCTTTGTTTTTAATAAATTGGCAGGTTATTTTGTTTCTGAAGATGGGCCTCCCAGTGGCGTATAAGGTAATTTATTATTTCTATTATTTATAGCGATTACTAAGATAAAGCGGAATAGGTATACATTTTGGAATAAAAAGAGTTTTTGCATTTTGTAATATTTATATTATTTATAAATATTGATCATAGAGTTACATTGCTACTTTAAAATGTTTTTACGTATTTCATGTTTGTAATTTAATTTCATAATTCATAAGTATCAAAAGCCTAGTTGAAGGGAATCTAAACAACAAAAATCAAAAAGCCATACTTTTATTAACTCTTTATTCTCTTGAATTTTTGAAATTAATATTACAATATTGAATGCGGGCTTCATATACAATCACCCAACTATTTGCTTATATAACACGACACAGTCACGTTGAATCGTACCATCAGCTCACACTTGACCACGTTAACTTAGACCACCAGTGTACTCATTGACAGTTCAAGTTATATCAGACATGAAACAATTTCCACACAATCCAATTTAATCAGACCTTTTCGTTACGGTCGCGTACGAATCACAACCATGTCGAAAAGACCAAAAAACCTTGAACTCCGCACACAATAGTGCTTAAAAGGTATCCGATGTCTCATAACATGGTCAAATTGCACAGGCATACGACACATCTCAATACATAAATACATAACATAAAACAAAAAAAAATATAAACAGAAAATAATGCGCCACATAAAACTTTCACGACTATTTACAGTTACTTAACTTTAAGACGATTTTAATAACTATATTCAAAAATATAGATATAGGTACATAGATACATAACTACATTTATATTAAAGATAAAAATTGATCGTTTTTTTAGGATAATAACTAATAAACGGAAGTCTTGTAATCATAATGTTAAGAGAACAAAGAAAATGGAAATACTATAACGTGGACAACGCAACAAATATAATAAAACTAACAAAACATACGACAAAACGAAGTAAAGGTGACAAAATTTGGAATACAACTGGGAGAAGATATGATAACCTAATATGAAAAGTTATATTAATTAATATTAATATTGATATAATAATGTTCGGTCAGGTATATTGATACCTACAGTCTAAAAACACTAGCAATATGGCAAGACAGCATTATGGATGGAGGACATATATAATCTATTTAGCAAATTGCTCATTGTTTCAACGTGAATTACAGTTGTTTACGAGGCAGAAACAATAAAGTGTACCTGACATAAATCATCGGACGTACATACCTACACACAAATATCATTACTATGTTACAAGATTTACCTATTGTTATACACGAAACTTAATGGATAGTTAAGAGGAAGATGCTTGACACTTCGAAATCTGTCGTTTATTTGCACAGTCCCAAACAATAATCGAAAACAGATAGAACAATTATCTTAGTTCACAAATGCAGTAATAACAATTTAACTCGTATACACACAACGTGTAGTTATGAAAGTTCAACAGTTTCAGTTTGTGGTGTGTACGTCCCTTCACAAAGAAGCCTTTCACCTTCCAAAAGACCTTCTACGAACAATACTAAATAATTTTTAAGCGTTTTTTTTTTAATTCAATTACTAACCATCGGATTTACGCTTAAGTTTTATTACAAGTGTCTACGATATTTTTAATAACTATGCGTTTTATAATTTATAAAGCCTACTTAACTCGAAGTTACTTAAGTACATTTTGTTCGATTTTTCATTCTCGATTTTTTTTTTAAATATATATTTAAAAATAAGATGGGATAAAGTTACATTACTAACGACAACCTTATTATGTACGTAATCTTAGGGGACTACGGGTTTAATGAAATAATGTGGGTTGAAGTTATTGCACTTGTACTAGGGTAAATTTAATGGAAATCAATGTAAAATCTCATTATCTACCTACGTATCCATTGCTTTACGTGCACGACATTCTAAAAGTTTTAGCAGTTACAAACGATCAATGTAAAAGTCGTCGAAATTGTACCAAAGACCAACACTATCTTTTATAAATTTCTGGTGGATGTTTAATTTTTTTTATTACGAAATTATAAATTTTTGTAACTGCAGCAAGATTTCTTGCCTGATATTTTAAAATCACACCGTTTTCCTTTTATTTTAGCGTTACCAAGCAAGTAAAAAATTTGTATGTTTTAATATGATTTTTTATCACCAACATTTTAATTTTACTAACTGTCCATGTTGACACAAGTTACAAATAACTTGTGCAAACTTGTTTTTGTCTCAATGACATTCATTTTGAAATGGTGACCCGTAATTTAATTTATAATAATTTATGAAACGTGAAAAGACAATACGAGTTTTCATGTTTTTATATCTACCGACGACTTAAATCTTTCCTAATGATATCACGACATAAAAATTTCATGTTGCCTTTACACAGAGCCTACAGATATATATATATTTTTCCGAATAACACAGTGGACAGATATTGAGAGGGTGATTTTTTTATAAAAATTAAGCGAAGACTCCAATTTTAATACAGTTATCTATTAATTTATCTTTTTAATTCTACCCTGACATTAATTTACGTATAATGGTGACTATCAAGACTAAGTTTTAAAATTCTAATTTTTGCTCAGTTATTACGTATAGAGTTGAAAGAATGAAGAATTTAAAAAACTGGTTTTTGGACGCGTAACAAATATTTCAATGTACGTGTTAATAAATTATTTTAATTATGTATTTTGGCACAACGTGGAATTGAAAGCGAATATGGTGTGTGGAATAATTTGAAATCGGCCATGTATAACAAGCTCGCATTCTCGCGAAAAAACCGTGTATATTTTTGAGTTTCATCCGAGCTCCATTTAGTAATACCGTTTGTAGGCATTTTATGTATGAAATTACTGAGCTGGAAAATTCAAATGTGCATATGGCTACGTAAAATTGCAGGAAACATAATTTCGCCACCGTTTCTTACTCGAAATACGGTGTCTTAACTTTCGTTGAAAAAAAAGGAACTTAATGACATCGACTTTTCGCCTGATAAAATGCGACCGCTGTTTATTCCGCCGTACATTGGTTATGTTGTAGGTACCTAGTCTTAGCAATACTTCATACAAAGTCGAACCTATTTACCTATTTATAATACACTTAAACTACTCAACTTTTAATATTACGTGTAAAATTTATATTTAGTCACATTATTGTAATTTTATTATATGTATCATCGTTACGTATATAATTTTGAACATCAGATGACTCGGGATGTATGGACAACACGCCGTTTGCAGTACCGATCCATAATCTTGTCCGTTTTTTTGTTCGTTTGCTATTAATTTCATGGACATGGTATTTTCAACTAGAATTATCAAAAAATACCGTCTACATTTAAATATTCATTATTATTGAAGACGAAAAATATAAAACACAACGCTCGTCACGACGAAGACCTATTTGCAATTGTACTTCCATACGTATTTTGTTATAAATATACATTTTAAGTTCTTATGGAATTAGCTATGCAGGTATTTTAATATTTGTCGATAGTATTATACTATCAAAATCAAAGTATCAAACCAAACAACAATTTGTGGACTTAAACTACTGAAGTGAATCACAATCTGGTCAAAAAGAAAAATAAAGAAGTAACTCTTTCCAAATCAACTGATAAAATACAACAAATTTTACAATCATAAAAAAAATGTGACCATCAAAACATAACCAGTCCGCTAACAGCGGACAAATAATAAAATATACATCAAAATGTACATAATATAATATCTATTAATAAAAAATATAACATAATGGATTAAGAGTAAGTGGTAGCAATAAATACTATGAGATTCACAGATTTAAAATCTTAACTAACAATACCGAAGTTCACTCGGGCTCCTATTTAAACCTTAGAGCGATTCTAACACGTTTTTTGTATATTTTAGTAAAATATTATTGCAATACAAGGTGTGGTTATGGCAACAAAATAAATGCTTAAAGCACATCACCAGCCTGTCCACCCAGCGAACGACACCGAGGCAAGTCCTTCGCACTAAAGGAACATTATCATAAACCAGGAGCCGCTCTCCACAACGAGGGGGCTCCGACGCGAAAACATAAAACTAGTGGATACGAATCGACTAACGCCCGCAGGTCCGTATGGACGTAACACTTCCTCTCACACTATATGATACAGAATCAGTCAAGATTTCCTATACGGCGCGGACACCTTACGTAGGGACCTTGTTCACTTTGAGTAGGTCGTTGGAGCCCTTGTCGATGGGCATCTTCATCGGGTCGTGATGGTGGGTCACATGGTGGCCGTGGTGCTGGTTCTCCAGCTTGGCCTGCTTCTCCTGCTGCTGCTGCTTCATTCTCTCCTGCTCCTCTCTGTCTCTGCGAGCCTGCTCGTTGATCTCCTTTACGGCTCGCAGCTCCTTCTTTAATTTCATGCGTCGATTCTGGAACCATATTTTGATCTGTCTCTCTGTGAGACAGAGTGCGTGTGCAATCTCTATCCTGCGTCGGCGTGTCAGATAGTGGTTGAAATGGAATTCCTTTTCTAGTTCTAGCGTTTGGAACCTCGTGTATGTCTGTCGGCCCCGCCTTCGTGGACATCCGTTTGGTCCTGGAAACAAAGAGAGAAACATTATTAGATATTCAGTTTTATTAACAAATTAATAATAGGTATATTGCGGTATAAAAACAACGTTAATCTGAAATAAATTATATGTAACGGTTAAATTGGATTTTTTAAATCGATTTATAGCGTCATATATCACGTTCCAACAGCTTCGATTCGCAAAGGCTTCGAGAGAAACCATTAAATTTCACTTTTATACCATTTTAGATTTTAATGGCTCATTAATATTTTATAGCGCAGTAAAGTTAATTTTAGAGTTATCCGCTACTGAGACCAACCTCGAAGGAAATTAATCAGAGCGGTGAAGGAGCGCAGCCCTCACGGGTATCGATGAAGACGGGTTCTGTCGACGATGTCGTCCCGTAAGGTGGTGCTTACAATAATAATAAGTAAAAACAATATCGCCAAGAAGCAAAAAAGTAACGGAAAGGGTTAGAAGCAAACGGTCCGCGAACAATAGTGTCCTTTCTAAAAAGAAATCGCTACAAAAAAGTCAGGGACGCGTAAAGAAGGGTTGCGCAACTTTCTAATGCTTTGTAAGGTATCCCTTTATTTTGTTCCTGTAGAAGACGTTTTCTTAGAAATCGTGAAAGTTTACCCTTTAGCGTCGTAAAAATCTCGTACGTAACACTTTGGAGACTTTAACGGTTTATTTAACTTTAATTATAATCTACCTAAGAATTCTTGAACGGCAAATATTTATTCCAGCATACGCGTCGTATAGTCGAGTATACATAGACTGGTAAATACCGAGTTCCACAAAGCGATCGGGTCCCAAGACTGGTTTTCGAGTCAGCCAATAAATAAGGCAAGATAAATAGCCTTCCCACCGTGTATAAAATTGATAGCGGACCAACAGTGTCTTGGAATCGGAATTCTCGGTCGTGTAGGCTGGTCTTAGTTACCTGATCGTTTTAAAAGAAAACAGATACGATACAGCTAATGGGTTATTTTAATTGATGTACCAACACTTTAAATTGTTGCGCGTTGAATTAAGTAAGGCAATCTGAAATGTTACTTAATTTAGTAAATTATTCCAGAATTACCATTCCTGTGATTTGTGTAATTTTAATTTTATAGAACATAATTTATTTATTTTTCTTGCTATATTTGGATACTTCATTCCCACATTACAATTTCCGTAAAGTTCTTTCTATAAACTATTGAAAGTGCATACGATTTAGTTTGTTGTAGCTCTTTAATTCCAATAACGATAATATCGGTATTTTCTTAATCAAAAACAAACGTATCGTTTAATTAAAATGTAAATTTTCAATTGATTCGTAGTAAGCTTGAATGAAAGTAATCGCCTTTTAAATATTTAATACCTTACGAGGGCACGAAGTAACCCAATATTTTATGTAACAATGTGAATTTATGTTCAATGATAAAATAATACTTAAATTAAATTTTTATTTTTCATTTTGCTTATTACAATGTACAAAAATATGCAGCAACTAAATAAATCAAGTGACTCGACCGAAAGTCTGATACCACGTTTACATGAGCAATAAATTACCGAAACTGCATTTTTACGGCCGCAATAACATTTATGGTTCGTGCTTATTTCAACAAAAACTTAAAAACTGTTTAAAATGTCATAAACAGACAATGGAATAATTATACAAGTGTGGTTAGACGGGCAAGGACAGATAATGCTCGCATGATAGAGCGAGACGGCGATACACATTCTAATTTTAAAAAGCAAAGATGGAACCCAAAACACAATACACGTATCCCAATAATACGATTACAGTGAAAGGTCGTAAGTGATGTCCGATGGCGCGTCAAAAGATCCTTCTGCTTTATGGGGTAGAGTCCAAAATCAGATATCAGGAGGGGGTGAGTTTAACCATTTTTTGTCGGGGTCGCTGATATGTTAGGCAGGTTCACCCTTCGTACGGTCGCCATGACAACGGACGTTAAGGCACCTCCCGTCAGCTGGCTTCCATTATTCTCTACAGTATTGTTGTCGCGAAGAGATTTGACTATCGCATCGTATTGTACCTGTAAGAGCTCATCTTTTTTAATGGGAACTTGGGAACCACTGAATGTTCCCATGATACGAGATAACAATCACATTGAATACTGCACAGGATATAGTACGTCAACCTCATTTGCATTGTTTTTCTGTAATTGGCGTCTGATCTGATAACTCTATTTTGGAAAAAAAGGTTATTTTTAATGTTTGGTTTGTGTCTCTTGATAATATAATAAATTGTTGGTACCTAATCTTGAGATTAGAAAAAGAGGATCGTGAGTTAAAAAGACACTGACTTGGACACGATATATCTCTGCGAGCGAGGTATAGCATTAATTAGAGCCGTACATTGTGGGCCGACACCGGCGCGGACAATAAACATACTGCGACATGACCCGGCTCTTACCCTGCCTTTTTTCTTCGAAATAAATCTCACGGAATGCACCTTATTTATTATTTTATTTAACTTGCGCCCGCCTTTGTACAAACCCGTTCCATGTATTTGATTAATGCCCACCCGTCGGATCGGGATATTAAAGGTCTGATTGTGAATTATAACAGAATTTTTGTCCAGTAAGAGGGTTATTTATGGAACCAGTAAGCCTTGGTCAGTGTCTCAGATTTGTGGAAGTCATGCAGTTAACTGAGCCAGAGAAAATATGGACGGAGAGATGTGTTATGTTACTGAGGAGCTTGATGCGTTAATGCGAGATGAAATTATGTTTATAGCACGTTTGAGTGATGCAAGTATGTGTAAATAATTTGGAAATAAAACTGGATCATATAATTAAAAGTTGGCCATAAAGTCGGCTGTAAAAGAAATCGATAGCATTATTAAGTATAGCTTATATCAATTAAACGGACATTAAAAGCTTTAAGGGCTGTAGCGGCGTGTCGGCGACACCGCACTTTATTGGCTCGTAATTCGCGAATCGTCGTAAACTCTCGTGTGCGTTCGGGACGCCATCTTAAAATAGTTCGTGCTCGAAATTCAAATGTAGACTCTCTCCTATTGTTACCGGATCGATGTTTGACGTTTTGTAGTGTTGTGATGTGCAGTTTCCTGCGCTTTAAGCGCTTAAGTTCTTGACGCGGAGTGCTGTTTTGAATACAATGCGAAATCTTCCTTTGATCTAATTGTAGCCGAGGAAGTCTGTTGGTCTTATTTCTTCATGATCAATAAGTAAGTAGGTATTGTTAGACACCATTATCATAATTATTCTCATAAAAACACAGAACAATACACTAAAAAAGTCGTTAAAAACATGTTTACCTAAAGTTTAACGACCAAAATTAAAACAACGTTTCCATATCGCATGATAAAATTATTTTAAATAACAACGCGTGACAATCGATTTCCTTGCATCTATTGTTAATATCGATACCGTATCCGAGTAACGATATTATCGATGCTTTTCTTGCTATTAGTGTAAATCGATCCTATGACGAAATGATTAGAAGGCACGCACTGTAGTGGTGGAAAGACAAAATCTTTGTAACGTATATGAAACCAGTTTTGTTTCGGTATAATTAGTTTGGAGATGTATTGTAAGAGCTCCGTTACTACAAGCAATTAATTTAACTTGTTATGCTATAAATTAGAATAGGAGTGTTTAATTTGTGTTAACAGGCGTCTATTGACACTATTTTCGCGTAATTAGGTCAGTACTGTAATTTATAGATTGTGATTTAATTAATGAAATGTATATAAACTATTTGCGCTCGCTTTATAATGAAACGAACTACATACAACAAAGCTTTAAGTGTTTTATAACCTCAATAATATGGATTTTGAGTGTATGTACGAATTATGAAAGAACTATTTTCGCTCATGGTGAGTGACTGTTAAAAGTTGAACTACATTGTGCACACGTGGGCCACGTACGACGATCTGGGGGCGTCGGTATTCACACAGTTTATATGGCATCTAAACTTGTAGACCTACGTTAGAATCGCGCCACGCCACGCCACGCGATGCGACTCTACGTATAAATCAGGCGTAGCCCACGTGTGCGTCGGTCTAATGTAGTTCCAGTTTTACGTGTTTTATAACCAAAGTAATGCGAATGTTGAGTGCAAGTACGAATTATACTTGATAGTGTCGGAAATAATTATTTTCGCTCAGTGTGAGTGAGTGTTAAATCATCACAATGTTGTTCTGTGCCCGCGTAGGACATTGCCTCTACCGTAGGGCTGACCAACTCCTTATAAGGGGATCCGAAAAACGTCGCTAAAGTACGTGACCAGAATTTTAATGCGTGACGCTGTCGTTCGCAAAAGCCCCAAAAAGTTCAGGTTTTCTAGTTTTTTGTTTAGCTTTTCGCAACCTTGAAGTAAATAGATTGAGGCTCAGGAAAAACAAATGTTAATCTTGATTATTTTTCTCAGAACTTAGTAGAGTTTAAGAAATACGATTTAAAAAAATATTTATGAAAACGATCGTCAAACCTACAATAACTGATACTAACTCATATACGTCGGTACAATTACTAACAATAATATAATATAAATAATCAAACTTTAATGTGAAACTTGTTTCTTTTAGATTTTTAACATCTAGACTTATTTTGATTAAGTCGTTTATAAAGTTAAAAAAAAAATCGCAATAAATTGTAAATTATGTTGTTATATATTTCTGTTTTATGTAGTCCGACAATACCCATGCTTTTGGTTTTATTGATGTTCTCATTTATTCTTTTGATTCCAACTGATATAAATGAACTAGTACGAATACTATGTTACACGTGGCAAGTACTATACATATATGTTGGTACATATCTCAGAATCGTGAACTGGTTTTCGTGACTGGTCTTGAAATTAAATGAGAAACTGTGCCCTTTGCCCAGGTTTACTTGAGATTTTGAGTACGTTTTCTAGTTAGTGTTTTACTAACACAAAGCTTTTTTCTTCTCTTTTAAATTGGCGTTCAATGTTTGACACTATGAGCAAATTTGGTGAGTGTGTCGCTTATCGGAAACGTTTCCTATACATCGTCTATCTACTTGATGTCCTTTCGTTTGAGATGCATTGCTTAGCTATGCGTCGTAAGCTGTGCTTCTAGTGTATTCGGGTGCTTCTCTAGTTTTTCCCAATATTTCAACATGACATTTTGGATTTCTTCGGTTATTATAGGCATTTTCCCACAATAAGTGGGCATTTTCGGACATTCGTGAACTTCTTGGTTAGTCACAAACCATACGACATTGCTGATGGTTCGGAGTATTATTTTTTGCATTCTCTGCAAGTATGAGATGGTAGAGTTGTTGCAGGCATCAGACTGGAGTTGAAAGCCAAAATAACCAAAAGTTTAAATAATTGTATATAAATATATACTTTAGTTTTAGTATGCGAAACTCGAAACACGAGTCTAGTATTTTTATCTAAAGTATCTATGTACAAAATTTTATAACTGTATATTAAATATCACAAAGTTATAAGCTTTTTATGTTACCTAACTGTCCGCAAAAATACATGGTTACCGTGCCATCCGGGCCACAGAAGGATGATTTTGCTGCCGCACCTGGCATCTAATGCCTGCTATAACCTGTGGTATCCAACAATGAACTTTTCTAAATAGATTTGGGAAAAAATATTGGTGTTTTAATCGTGCGAGTTAGTTACTGATTCTGTACAAACTATGTTTCGCATAAACTAAAAATAATGTTGTATAGAGAAATATATTATATATACGTGTCTAGGAAAGTTAAGTAGCGTGTCATTGAAGTAAGGAAAACAACAGAGGGGGAAGTTGCTAACATATTTTCCCATCTCCGACTCCGCAAAACTTTGTCTTTGACAAAATATCATAAGTTTTTGGTGGATAAGGCAGAGAAATGTTGCCTAACAAAATTTTCGGCTAAAGTTTAACGAGATACATTTACCTACTTGAACTGTTATTTGAGTCTTGTTGAATGTTATTTTCAAATAAAATTATAGGTTCAATGGGAAGAGAAGTTTTATACGTCACATTTTTCAATGCACTCTTCCTAGCCTAGAAGTTAATAAAACTCGAAAATGCACCATTGTCTACCTTAGCACTTAATATGTATACCTAGTAAATTCATTTTATCGTATGTAATCTCATTACTCTTCTCAGAAACTGCTCTCAAAACGGCAAGGAAAATCATTGTAAGGAAACCAATATGTCCTAGAATCAAAAATTCGAAGACGTGACTTCTACCAATCCGCACTGAGCCGGCTTGATAGATTACGGCCCATTCACTCTCCTGAAAAACAAGCATGAGTCCCAGCACTGGGAATATTATGAGGCTGATTAATGCTCAATTAATAATTGACTGAATTGACTGGCCTGTTGGTCTAGTGGTTAATGGCTCTAATTGCTATGCAGGAGGTCGTGGGTTCGATTCCCACCCAGGACAAATGTTTGTGTAATGAGCATGATCATTTGTTCTGTGTCTGGGTGTAATTTATCTATAATATGTATGTATTTAGAAATATATTAGTAAGTTTATCAGTTGTCTAGTACCCATAACACAAGCTCTGCTTAGCTTGGGACTAGACGGCGTTGTGTGATAGTTGTGTGGCATATTACATATTACATATATTACATAATCACATAACTTCCGAAAATCACACAGTCACACAGGAAGTAATAATAAACCCTTTCTATATTTCACTCGTAATTATAAAACATCGATGTTTTTTGTAAAGTGACGTCCCTACGCCAGTTGCGCACACGCACAGTGGTGTGTTCAAGCGAAACGATCTTTGATCCAGGGGCGGCGCGCCTCCATGACGTCATCATTATTCATCCCGACTAACTGACTGTTAACTAAGTACTAAAAAACATGCATTATGTAGGTGTGTTATGTGTGTAGGGGAGATCTGATCAATTGATAAGCATACAATACTCGGAATTGGACTATTTGGTGATTTAAACTTATTTTTGATACAGTTTTAGGTGGATAAATGGTCGCTAAGTATCGAATTATGGGTCATTTATTGAATGCCTAGTGGTTCAGTTGTGTAGAGTGTTTTGTTTTTAAAGATGGGTTTAGACAAAGCCATATTACCTATATCTGCGAAAATGATTCTCCAAAACTGGAAAATGTGTGGGATTGATAATAATATGTGATATATAAAGAGAGACAGTTCGTCACTAGTAAATATCACCGCTTTTTGCTTAGTTAGTTACTGATTAAACTCGTCTATCACCCTTAAAGATTTCCCTATGGCGTTTATCTGTTTGTTCGCGATAAAATCAAAAACTACTAAACTGATTTTCATGTGGTTTTCACCAGTAGACAGAGTGATTCATAGGAAGGTTTAAGTGTTTAATAAATTCATATTATAGTAGAGAAAAACTGAAAATTTCAAAGTTTTTTAACACCCGTTTGACGCTGGGGCGGATCGCTATAGTAATCAATAAAGATCAATAGAAACCGACTGATTGTTGATTACAAAGGCGAACAGTTAACAAGCAAACAGAAGCCAATCATTGTCCATTTCATTAAGCACTCGATTGCCGTGACTGATTCAATAATTCCGATACAATGTTTTAATTGGCTTTTTTATAAGAGGATAATGCATCATCATCAGATCAGCCAAAATACTTCTACTGTTGGACTTAGGCTTCCCCCAAGCGAAGCCGTAAAGATCTATCGTGTGCGTCTTGCATTCTTCAGTAAAACTCTATTCAAAATAACACTAGACATTTAACCAAACCTTTTATTACCGTCCGTTCAACCGATTTTGACTTTTATTACGTTGGTGGCATGACAAAATAATGTCGGCTGCAGTAAATATTTGGTATTGTAACCACTTTTTTGCTTTTAATGCCATTCTTATGACTACGAAATAGAAGTTATAATCGGTTGAACAGACAGTAAAAAAGGTTTCTTTAAATATCTAATCTTAACGCGAATAGGGTATAGTCCGAGTTTGTTTTACGTTAACACGATCGACACGTTTATGACGTTCAGTGCTCTGATTGGCCCGCTCCAAGCTCTTAACCAATCAGAGAGCTAAATGGGGTAAACGTTGAAATCGCGTTAACGTAAGAACAACTTGCTTTAGCCACTGACTGTCGGTTCACTTGGTGGGAGGCAAAATCAGTCACGCAAGGAAACTCCGAGTATCGCCCTTTCCATTGCCCTTTGGGTGACTTTGAGCCGTCCGATCAACCCCATTGTGAGCGACCATGTATCTGCTATATGTAAGTTATCACAATTGTAGTGTTGAAAATTTATTAGAAACTTAATTGGTAGGTAATTGAACTGCCGACTTAAAACGTTTTTTCCAAAGGATGTGTACAATAATACTCCTTAATTAATCATTTGCTGATTAAATTTAAATGAGAAGCAAATTAGGATTCTTAGAACATCAATTAAACATGGTAATTAAGCCTGTCGTCACTTTTGAAGTGGAATCGGTGAGTGGAACAAGTTCTTTGACTTGGGGCTCACCTGCTTGAAATAACTGACTGCATAGCGTAAACATTACGACAGATGAACACTGTTGTTTGATATACACTGACACCATGACTATTTGACTGACCACTTTGGTCATAAAACATCATGTTATGATCAAAAGCTTTGATCACACTCAAGCACATTTTGCAGTACCCAAAAGTAGTAATTTTGAAGAATTGCTGAGTTTTTTTTGTTGGTTCGATCTGTATGGCTAAGCAACGATTGAGAAGGTTGTGTTCTGTGGATGGGTGGCCATCATAACATACCGAGATTCCTCCGTGCCTTACAAAACACGTTAAGCCGATGGTGCAGGTTGACATTTACAGAATTTTGAGAAAAAAATAATCATTTCGAGTTCAATAGTGATTTCCATCAAGGTAACTTAAGATCAGCGATCAACACTTCAGAATAATCTTGTAGGTATGCGTGTAAGCAAATAAAATAACTGCACATATCTACACTAAGTACTGTATAGATAAAATATTGTTATTTAGCAACCGATCAGGTACCTGTCAGGCAGGTAGGCACGTATTTGCATAATTATAAAGGTTGAATTACATAGATAATGAATTCATTTGCAACAATGTAAAGAACTAAGGATACAGAGACGAATAATATATAGGACGCGCAGTGGCGTAGCTCGACCAACGGCCCTGGGCCAAAAAAGCTGGGGCCTCTTTTTAATAATAATGATAATAAACAATTTATTTTAGGTAACATGTACCCATATCGTAAATAGCTTATAGACTAAAAAACATAATCCCTACTAATATTATAAATGCGAAAGTAATTCTGTCTGTCTGTCTGTCTGTTACGCTTTCACGCAAAAACTACTGAACGGATTTAGATCAAATTTGGTAGGTAGGTAGAAGAGACACTGGAATAACACATATGCTACCTATAATTCCACTGCTGAGCACGGGTCTCTGCCCGCGCGATATAAACTGTAGTCCACGCGGGCGAAGCCGCGGGCGGAAAGCTAGTTACTTTATAAAAACTTATAATATATAATTTTGTTAGTGAACATGATTTAAAACTACGTTAGTAACACTTCATTTCGCGCTATTTATCTTTGAGCTATGGGTTCGGGAGGGAGTGTCAGAATTACTGATTACTAATGACTTATTTACTACTGATTAAAGTGGTGTATCAACGTAATCTATTTTTGTAATTTGTTAGGTTTTGAGGCCCCACCGAGGTTGGGGGCCCCGGGACACTACCCCGCCTATCCCTTGGGTAGTTACGCCAATGAGGACGCGGCGTTATCCTTTCTAGTCTTTGATGTCTTGAAATAGAGACGTCTCTGGCTAGTGAGAGGTTGTGCATTTAAATGTATCCTTTTTGGCGAGCTTAAGATTAAATGGAAATGTTGTAGAATATGTAAGTGCATTGTTTCAAGTAAGTAGTTTCTAGATATACATATTTAAGTTTATCAAGTTATTGTGTGTGATTCACCAAGGCACACATAATATATATATATCTGTGTTTCCTGATAGCTACCAACTAGGGGTTTTTGAGTCATGAGTGAATAAGTTACTCCTAGGGAAGCGTGTTCCATCGTCAGCCACATCACTGCTTACGATTAGGTGAGATAACGGTCAAACGCGAACCTATCTATAATAAAAATAAAAATTGGTTTCACATATAATACAAATGAAATAATACCAATAATCACAATGCTACCCTTTGTGCGAGACTTGAGGCTATATTATAATGTCTGATAAAGCACTAAGCTCTCATCCCGAATTTGTGCCGATGCTTAATTATTTGTAACTACACGGTTTTCGTTTTTATACTTTACTCGGATGCTTTTTGCCACATGTCATGATTCTGGGTCAACAGAAAGTCCTGGTTTGGAACAGGCTTTGATTCTCTTGCAAGCGTCAAAGTAGTCGCTATCAATGGAGTATAAACGAGCTTAGAAGTTTGTTTCTTTTGGGTAGCCAATTAGGGTATGTTTCCATGAAAAAGAATCTTGACTTACTAACTGACGGATAACAAAATGATCCTATAAGGATTTTGTTTTTACCAACTAGTACCGAACTTTAAAAATAATAAATCAAACGAAGAAAAAACAAAAAAGGATACAATGCAAACTGCATTCATTGAAATCCTTTGTGTGTCTGAAACGTTATTGCAGTAGAACTTACTCATACACAGTTTAAAATTAAAATAGAAATAACGTCATATGTAGGTATGTTGTTTGTTTTATTTACGACCTGACTTTGACGACTGTTTTACTGAAAATTGCTTCATTTGTACAAATGACTACCCTAGTTACGTTGGTAGAGTACGTGTGAAGTACGTTGGTCCCTTTTTGCTCGACTGTGGCGGAGACTAAAAGGAGGGTAATATTTTGAAAGATGAAAATAAAATGGCTGCGGTTTTATTAGAAGAATTAGTTTATTGTCAAATCATAGTAAATAAAATTAAGTTCTAGTAGTTTTTGTCGTAAAAAGTCGGTATAGCATAATCAGTCTTATAATAATCCCACTGCTGGGGTCAGGCCTCCTCTCTACGACAGAAAATAGGCCGTAATCAGCCACGAGGGCCCAATGAGGGTCGGTGGATAGCACGTCTTCATATCTACCGGTTTCCTCGCGATGTTTTCTTTCATCGATTGGAGACTAGTGGTGATGAAATAAATTACACATAGTAAAGCGCTGAATTTTGAACCCGTAAGTCGGACAATGAATGGAAAATTGATAGATCCAAACAAACTTCAGTCATTCTAAAAAATGGCTTTACGTTGAGAAAGTTTTGGACTAATTACTATAGTTTGACATAAATCTTATAATAAAAATCTCGTATCACACAATGTTTGTTGTCGAATTCCTCCGAAGCTGACCGATTTTTATAAAAAAAAATGATGTGTTTGGTAGGTCATAGGCTACTTTTGTCTTCCTACCCCCACTCATTTTTTTCTTTAATAATTTATATGGCAGAACAACTTTTACCGGGTCAGTTCATGATCTACTATTACAATAGTGAATAGTTCCAGTTACCTGTTTTTTTTTAAAGAGCAGTTTCGTAATACTTTTAAAACATTTCACTCAAGCATGAGAAAATTAAATATTTTACGAGTTTACCGTACCTACACAATGCGTTGCGAAGACTGCATGCTGCCATTGCATAGTAATTCATGTTTCTTAATTACTCTTATCTAACAATCTTTATATAGATAAAGCAAACATAACACAATGAAATTAGTATTTTATTACGTGCGTAGTCATTAAGGAATTATAAAAGTACATTCTTGGGTTCATAATAAAGTTGTATAGATGCACTTTGTATGCGTCTATGCGCATTATGTTGAATAATTTATTTTCTCTTCTAGGAATTGTCGCTGTAGGTCGATTTAGTTATTCTGGAGGCACAGGAAAGTGTCTGCGAATGTCTTTGTCTGTTTGTCTAAGTGACTCGAAAATAGACTTTTAATAATAATAAAGCGATTTGTTAATCATTCGTCATGCGTTGCTGTTGGTGTCATAAGTCTGGCATTTATTATAAGTTATAATTTTATAATAAACTCGTTTATTTCTGGCTTTGAAAGATAAAATTTCAGTTATATTTAGAATGTAAAGAATATATTACAATTAATTTTTATTAACTATATTTGTATATGTAAAGTTAGATATTACAATTGAATTATATTTAAAATATCCAATGATAGATTTGTTACCTATTATTGGATTTTTTTCGGTCTCTTATCTAGTTTCAAGTAACGAAAAAATTTACGTGTAAAAAAGTTTTTAGAACTCATTTGCAAAATAAATACCATTTGATATTTAATATAGGACAAAATATTTGGAGGTCAATTTAAAACCAAATCTTTATCGATTTATTTATTGAATTCTTTGGATACACATATTTTTAGCTAGTTTTTGCCTTCACATGAAACTTTAACTTCTTGATAACATCTTCCTTTCACTACCTAGTAGTAAACGATGATCTCAAAAATATTTACAACATATGGGACCTATCGTAATCCCGATTCGCACATGACCGGTTCCTTATGTATTGAGTTGTCCCTTGAGGGCCATCACAAAATATAAGCAAGGGTTGCCAGCGGCATGAGCGTAATTTTATACATAGCTTAGTAAGGAACACTTTTTGGCTTCAGCTTTGTAGAAACTCCAACTCTATACCGTTTGAACAGAGCTCAAAATTGATTGTAGATTGAAAAAGGTAAGAAGCATTGTATTCTATCTTCGAACGGATTAAATTTTACGATTACGGCAGGCTTTTGATTGAAAAAAGTTTTTTGGATCAGCTTCGAACATTTTTAAGGAAACTAGTTTAAACAGTTTTTACCACACACGAGGTTTGAAGCAAACTTAAACTACGAATTTAATTTGAAGATTAATTTAGAATCAGTTAATTTAGAATCATTACGAGACTTGAGGTAAATGCAAAAATATCATCGACAATGATGCACTCGTCGAGTCGAGCTACAAAGGCTTGACTTTTCGAAGGGTGTGCACTGGAATTGTACAATTTAATTCCCCCAAGTCCGTTTCATCATCGGACCACTAGACATAAGGCGTTGCGCTACCGGTACATGGTGGATATCCTACCCATACGTACTAAACTGTTTTGACACATTTATTCTGCGTACAGCTAAGGGAGTGGAATTCCCTGCCGGAGTCTGTTTTTCCAAAGTTCTTTAACCTATCGTATGAGATCTCGTAATTAGAGACAATGAAAAAGCCGTTGTGTCCCGCGTAGATCTGCGGTCCGACATACAACAGGTAAAGTCAAAAGTGTATAGCAAGCAAGCTCCAAGCGTGCTCCCTTGTAGACCATATCATCGCTTATTATCAGGAGATATATTGGTCAAGCGCACGCCAATCAATAATAAAAAAAATCTATTGTGTGGTTCTAGAACATTGTCCTAAAACAAAACGCCAGATTTAGATCAGTCCCCACACCAGTTCCCTCAACCACAACGACCGCGAAAGGAACTGAACACTCCACGCAATCCTTTTTCGTCCCAACAGCTCTCCACAGAAGGTCAGTACATTCACACTATTATATTGTATGCACGAGTTAAGTGCAGCTGCATCTTGCAAACGAACTAACAGCTACGGACAACCTGATTTAAAGCAAGTCAATGCCCTTTGCTCTCTCCACTTAAAGACCTTCAGTCCTCACGACCAAGCCAGTTTGTCAAATATGCTTGTAGTAATGGGACTGTTAGTGATTTGTAGATTATACTGTGCAGTTATCTAATTGAAGGCAATAGACGTGGATCGATTTATTGAAATTGCTCGTTGAGTGCGCAATGGCAGATTATTTGAGTTGTGTGAATGGGTTTTATTGGTTTGGTAGTCACGTTTGGCTACGGTTGAAAGGTTTTTGAGATAGGTGAAGACATGAAGGATTATTCGCCTACTTAGATTTGGAAAAAAGGCTTTAAAAAGTTCCCTCTCGTGCTTGAATATCAGACAGATTTTTTTGAAGGATATATAGAATTTGAATGTTATCTAGATGTTTAATTGTGTATTTGTGTAAATTGTAATTGTAGTGGGAATACATAATTTCCTGATAAATAAATGACGATAATAATTATTTATAGAAATCCAGGAATTTATCTTAATTATCCAATATCTTTTAATATATTTTTTACATGTCTTTGACAAAAATTTAAGTTAAAGCAACTTTGGCCCCCAAAATTCGGGCGCTGCCTAATTTCAGGACCACAGTTTAAATAGAAATATTTTTTTCAAGTCACTGTAAGAATATAATCTAAGTACCTACCTAGGTATAGTATTAAGATGTATTTTGTAATAATGGACCAATATTCAATTATTCTTTTTAAATATAAAATACCTATATATTATAATAAAAAACATTATCTCACCAGTATCGGGTAATAAAAATAAAAAACCGCTGGTAGCTTAAATTGGATCCAATTTCCAATTTAAGCTACCAGTGGTCAGGGCTTTAGAGAAAGGCACCTCCTAACAAAAAGAACCGTGTCTAGAAGTACCAATTTCTGAATTAACGCCTTTGCTCCTTTATTTTTGTTAAATTATATCAAAGAATAAGTTCGACATAATCTACTCACAGTTTTTTCACTCGTTTTTCTCACTTAGATCGAAATGAAAGTAGACCTATCGACCTATCCTATATATAATTCCCACTTCTCTCCGTGTGCCTACAGAATTCAGAGAGATCTATGGATAGATCTTACGTAATTGAATAAGAAGTTTCCGACTCGCTTTCCTTTACCTAGAAGTGTTACATAAGTCATGACGATATGTATTAGGTATCTGCAATATCTTTCAACATACGTCTTGGAAGGTAAAATGTGTACGAATATGTACTTACCTGAAATTTATGATAAGTTCATTAAATAAGGGTACATTTAAGGTATGTCTACATTACATGGTAAAAAGCGTCTATGTCCTATTCGAAAACATAGTCTACCCCTGTGCCAAATTGCATCAAAATCTGTTCTAGTCTGTTTGAGCGTGTAGGTAGAACTACATAAATCTAACATACATGTGGTATATCTGTATGTATAATAAATTAATTCATGAAACCTCAAGCGAATGTCGGCGTTCGCACTTTCATTGTTTTTTTATTGTGTCTCTAATTACGGTATTTAAAAGGTTAAATAGGTGGTGTGATTATAGTAATTAGGATAAGAAAGGATATACGCATTCTGAATTTAAAAAAATAAAAGTTTAAAGTTTTCTTTTCAAAGTTTCTACCATTAGTTTCTGATACAAAGTGTTTTTATATAACTCAAAGATTTGCGCTAGCTTGTATTTCAAATCCTAGGCAAGCAAAATTGTACAATTCACTTCATCATAAATATTTTAGATCGTTCGTTTGCCTTGCGCATATTACGGTATGGGAATAGAAAACATCACCATCATCATTTCAATCGAAAGACGTCCACTGTTGGACATAGGCCTCTCCCAAATGTCACCTCAATGAATGGTCCTGTGCGTCTCGCATCCATCGGATTCCGGCAACCCTTACCAGGTCATCAATCCGCCTTGTAGGAAACCCATCGCTGTGTTTTCTGGTACGCGGTTAGTTGTATAAACCTTATACTTTAACTGTAAACACGTTAATTAGTAGTTAATTAGCATAATAAGCAAGTGATAATTACCTACCTGGTGTTATGGTATACTGTTATTGCGTTCCCTTAATAAATAATTTGACTGCTGACTGCTTCTACATTAGCTTTGTATTCACGTTATTTTGTATGTATTACGGTTTTTAGATACCGTAGTAATAAAATAAAACGCTCTGTTCTTTTTTTATAGCACTTTTTCCCAAGCTTTATGATCTACAAACTAAATTAGAAATAGGTATGTAGTTTATTTTCTATTTCTTAAGTGAACTTACATTTGTCTTGAGTTTGCAGTGATTAACTGATTCTCAGCAAAACTGTATTATTTTTTTATATCATAACCATTAAAAAAACATATTTTTTTAATAAGAGAAACTGTCTGACATCACCACAGCCGAAACTACAGTCAGCCGAAGAATGGGGAAAGCACCAGGCTTTTTTAATAATGCACTAAGAGAAGATTTTAGGAGCACTAAAAGCTGTAGGAGGAAGGCGCCGATGTCTGTCACACAGTTTATACTAGCACAGACATCGGCGTTTACTCTATCTTTTCAAAGGAAACATAATATACTGAATACTTTATATTTTGATTACGATAGATAAGATGTAAACCTTTCTGTCAATAGATTTATTATTATTATTAATTTTCAAATTCACCTACCTACTTCCGCGCGGGTGAAGCCGCTAACTTAAGCCAGTATACCATAAAATATAATTAAAACACTTGAAAAGTTGAGAAACGCGTTGAAAAGACAAATGAGGAACGATTTAAAAGCGTTGTGATAAGTGACGCGACGTCTTACGCTAAACGAATGCTATTTCTAAAGCCATAATTTTCCTAGCAGATAAATAATTAGATACAGACTCAAATTACAATATTTCATAGTTATAAATACGGAATATGGTAGGTTATAGCCATTATGTTAAGTCATAAATAATCAGTAATTATATTTTCGCGTCTTTCTTTGTCGGGAGAACGACAATTAATTTCAATTTTCTTGCTGTTTCTTTCAATACATGTAGGTCTTTAGAAATAAATAAAAAGGTGTGATTGTAAGCACTTTTAACTGATACAGTAGTGTAGCAACTATGTAATTAAAACTTAAGGCGTATAGTCCCTTGAACATCTGGAAGGAGTTTACTGCGCACATACTCGTACTGCCACCATAGAGCCACGCTGACCTTTAAATCCATTTTCTTTGCGAAATATTGATTGATTTCAGTCTGAAGAACATTTAACCAGCATTTTTTTTTGTGTAAACATACTTATTTCTAAAAAAAGGAGTTTAAACAAGCGAAAAATTACATGTTGATAATATTATCTATAAATCTGTGATAAACATTTTTTTTCAAAGCTATTGACTTAGCCGTTCCCGAGGATTAGGCTTCAGAAAGGCACTGTTTTATGACACTAAATGGAAGCTAGAGCCTTAATAAAACATCGCGTAAACACAATAATTAAAAACTACCATAACCATAATCGTCAATGACTCAATTATGTATAATGAACAGTAGATACACAAGAGTTGCGGATTGCTAGTACATAATAGTTATAAAATGCTATTTATTATACTCTGGCCGTACTTTGTGAACGTTATGACAGTAATTATTGAAATGGATGACTTTATTCGAGATAAATAGGTCAAGCGGTATCGCAATCGACATATAATGTTCGATTTAATTAGTCTGAATGTTTCCATTATCAAGTCACCTATAGATATTGTACCTACAGTAATATCTAAGCGAGGTATTAAAGGAAATGTTCAAACTATCAGCTGTTTGTATTCCGTGTGCGTTGTAGGGGACGCCGGTGAAGGTCTAATAGATACTTCTACGTATAGTATAGGCAGTGACACGCAGTGTGGTCTCTGCTTAGAAACTGACGTATCTATGCATTTACTCGCAGAAGAAACTGGTATATTTAGAATTTGTTATAGAATATGAAGAGTATCTCATAATGTAATCAATACAAATTTAAAAAAAAAAACCACCCAACTAGTAACTATAGTATATTACTAGTAAAATATAAAAAAAGAAAAGAAAATTTTCTTAAATAAAATTTTATTTTTATCGTTTATATTTTTGTATCTCCATAAAAGACACCCAAATATTATTATATGATAATAGCCATCATTTATACCTAATATTATTTTTTTATGTTTTTTTTTACCATTCTAAAAATATTTTTTGCGTAGGTCACACACACGACATCTGCTACGCGGATCTGCTACGGATGTCGTAGACATTGCTACGAAATCGGCTACGCCATTCCCTTCAATATCAATAACAAATTACCATATTACTCTCTATAATTTAGCTAATGATAACTATAGGAAATTAAACAGTAGTTTATGTTACAAGATACTGCATTTAGCATCGATTACATAAAGTTTTATCTGCTATAAGATATATTTCTATCATAAAACCAGTTTGCAGTAGCCACTCACTATGTTATATATTAGATCGCGTTATCGACAGTTATGTATTTAATCAATTATGTTTTATTCGAACAGAGTTAACGCACTAGGTGAAAAAGCTACTCCGTGCAAAAAAGGCTTTAACTTTGGTTGATTCTGTTCTTACATTGTAGTAAAAGTACGTCTTGTTAACCGCTACAGTCAAACGGCTTAGTGCGTCAACCTCCTTAATATGAATTGAAAAGTTGTAAATAAGTATGTCGCGGACATCTGCTTTACAAAAAGGAAAAGTCAATATAAACCTTCGAGTATTTACGTTCCAACCTACGGATAATTAATACTGATAATAATTCTCATATAAGTAAACTAACTGTGGGAATAATTCTTTTACTTTTACTCAAGGATTAAAGGTTAAACAGTGAGGCAGCTGCTTACGACTCGATTTATTGTAACAGCTCAACAGAAATAAAAATAATATAAGTATTTGATTCTCAAACACAATGTTTTGTAATACAGAGGCATCTTAGGGATTAAAATGAACATGTTTTTGTATATATAAATAGACTAGCTTTGGCCAGCGGCTTTGCTTGCAGGAAAGTGGTTTTCTCTTTACAAATTTTGGACAGCCTTTAAGAGGTGAATTTAAAAAAATACCTCTTTTATTGCTCACCTAAAAAAGTTAAGTGTAAAAGGAAGCTTAGTGCAAAATATCAAGCTCCTAGCCCTAGTAGTTTTGGCTGTGTTTTGATATGTCAGTCTATCAATTTCTTCTGAAATAGATTTGAAACTCTGAATTCCAAAAACAAATTCAAAAGTATACATTGCTGGCCAGAAAGAAAAATAATTAAAATCTAGAATAACTTCAAAACTAAACGTCCTTGAAAAAAAAAAAACTAAATTTAAAAATGGAATCTGTATCATCACTGACCTACATTCTAATTAAAACCACTTAAATACTAGACTAGACTCGGTCTTAGATAAAATCTTTTTAACACGCAGTCCAAGTACCTACATCGTACAGCCAGCAACATAAATCGGTATGCAGGTTACAAATAAACTTTTTTTGACTATGCAGTTAAATTAACGTAGCGTAACGTTTGTACGTCATAGCTATTTAATTACGAGAATTTAGATGAATGTAGTCTACGATTTAATCAAATCAGTGCATACAATCTTCTTAGAGTGTCGATGGCAAAACTAGTTTTTGTTTTTACGTTAAATTCCTTGCCTGGCTCAATATTTAGCCACGGCAATGCCGTGACGTAGGTGGGACATGGACTGCGGAGAGACGACGTACAATCACAGAAGATCAGAACCGTCCGAGAACCCTCATTTATGGAGATAGTCTTTGCTGTGACAACCTGAGTATGGAGTCTATTTAGAGTTTTTCAGGTTGGCCAAAGCAACTCGTGTCCAGACAAGAAGCATTGGCCTTTTTGCCACCACCACTAGACCAACAGGCCATTTTGACTGGCCTGTTGGTCTAGTGGTTAGTGGCACTGACAGCTATGCCGGAGGTCGTGGGTTCGATTCCCACCCAGGGCAAATGTTTATGTGATGAGCATGATCATTTGTTCTGTGTCTGGGTGTAATTTATCTATAATATGTATGTATTTAGAAATATATAAGTATGTTTATCAGTTGTCTAGTACCCATAACACAAGCTCTACTTAGCTTGAGACTAGACAGCGTTGTGTGATAGTTGTGAAATATTATTATTATTGGAGAGGCTTGATAAAATCATCATGAGCTTATCCCGCCAAAGGTCGCATCTCTCCGTGCATTTTTTTTTTAATTTGTTTTGTAAACTCTTTTGTTGACTCTACACAATTTGTATCACCGAGTCACAGTTTAACAAGCTTCCTATTTAAGAGCGAGGGGAGCGCAAGCGCATACTTTTGACAGAAAGTTATCTCCGAGGCATATAGATCATTGTCAGGCCATGAAGTGTTCTCAGTAGCCTTCCAAACAGGTTTTGTATGTAAAGGAGTCACTCGAACGTTTGCGGAATGGCCAATGAGAAACACTTCTGGAGAACTCGGGCGCACGATTTTGAATATATTTTTTTGAGATTTTGTGAGTCACGAATTTTAGTGTCTGTAGTTTTTTTGTGAACTAGTTGTGCAGCTGTTTACGCCAAACGATCGTTTTGATTACGTCCGGTGGTTTTATGACGAAAATGATGTGTTTTTTTTAATTATAGTTTCGCGAAAATGTGTTTTTAATTTTAATTTCGACCAAAAGATAAAAGAAATTTTAATAGCCATTATATTTTATTTATTGAGCTTAAAGTGTCAAATATCAAACAGAAATCCACATTATCATACACCATTTAAAAACCCACTTGAGTCAAGTCGTCATAAAATTAAACGGCGCAGTTGAAGATAAAACTGAAAGCTATTTAATTTAGTTAGCACACTGATCCTTTACATAAACTAACACAAGACCCTTTTGAATGCAAGTTTACATAATTCAAGCAACTCACTAATTGCTGCAATGCCTTGCTTTAGACAAAAAACACCGCGTCGGTGCATGTGAGCGCAACTTATAATTACATTGCTTCCAAACGCCAAATCCCACAAAACGTAATTATACAAAGTCTGCACTGCACAGTCCACCGACCCACCTGACAAAAGTCAAATCTCCAACCGACACACAAACCATTTCAGACCCTATCTCTAAGCACATAAGGATCATTTCAGTTCTCTTAAAATTAATAGGGGAATTTTCAGCAAGGATTTCCCCCTTTTAAGCTACGTCTGAAATATACGTTAGCGACACAAATAAAATAGGTGCAGTCTACCGCCCACCGCAATGTAGGGATTAATTCGCTTTGCCTGTGATGTTTTAATTAAGAACTTTTTGCATTCTTCCACGGCTGACTCAGGCGACCGTGTCTCGGTTTCTATACCTACGTAGAACTGCAATCACAGCGAACAGTCCATGTGTTCAAACGAATTGTTTTATTTAATCCTAAGCCCCGAATGTTTGAAATACAAGTCCCGGAAACAATTGCCTTACACTGCTTTAATTTTTTCGTCGTCATTATTTATATTAGGAGCCCACGTGTTAACACTATAACAGGATGTTTGAAACACCAAATCGCTTCGCTAAGTACATACTTCATTTCCTATTAGATATTATTTGTGAGTATTCGTGTTTGTAGATAAGCCGCTGCTCCTAAGCACACTCGTGGCTCAGAAAGCGTTATTTTGATAATATATTAATGTGAAGTGGTCGTATATTCTCATCGCAAGAAGAGAGGGCCGTTTTATTTTTGAAAATGACTCCATCAGTCACAGATAACGTTCCAGGGGCGTCACAAAAAAAAACTGTAATGCTTCGTATTAAGTGTCGCGTACGGTTCTGAAGTAACTAAATATTATTCAGTCCACTTCGTCGGATATTTCTGTGACGTTATTGTTATTTAAATGAGCAAGAGTTGTAATTGATTTATGAACTTACAGCACTAGAAAACCATCTTGCGTCATAATAATACCGTTCTAAGAGATTGCACAAAATAAAACAGTCAACACCTCTCGTTAGACTTCAGTTTTTTCCTCCATTTTAATAGAACGAGATTATATATTTGACATCAAATTATCATTGCATTCATAAAATATATTGTGCTTTGGCAAAAAATATGATTAACAACTTCATAATTAATTGATTTTAAACCAGTTCCAGACTTGCTGAAATCAGACTAATAAATAACAAGGCGAACGCAAAAAGAAAATGAGAATAATTAACATAAAAATAACATGAATAGAACTCTTATACGGGAGCAATAAGGAAAAACAAAAACGAGGACCATGCACAATAAACAAATGTGTTATAACCAATTACAGCTTTTACAACAGTGGTTTATTGTAATTAAAAATATTATCGTCGCATATATTAAGAAATATTAGCACTTAAATGCCATTGTACGTTGTAAAAATCCGAAAGAAGTTATGAATCACGGTGACGTTCGACGTAGGTAGCCTCCGTTTGTTCGAACGACACTTTTCCGAGCAAATATCGTTTTTACGTCTCACGTTATTGAGTACAGAATACAACGGCATCAGAGTCCGAGCGCACATTATTGTATTAGGTATATCGGTCGCACAATAAAAGAGCTTTTAAAAACATCGTGTGGTATCTCTGCGGCTATACAAACGGTCGTGTTACGCGTTGTTTTGAAAGCGCATAGACCGATTACGATTACGTTTCCAACGAAGTGTCGACTTCGGGTTACGTTTTATACCGTCATTTGAATCTCTCGCTCGGATGTTTGGTCCGCAACGCTCGTTCATTAGCATTTTATGACTGATACGACCGATAAAAGTGTAATAAGACGCATTCAGCGGGTCATATGATGTGATAGACGCGCGGCCGGCACGCTGGCACACTCTAGAGGAAGTTGGCACTACATTATTGGACCATAGTCATTCACTTCGACGCATTCTGATTCACTGAATGGGATTTATTGTACATTTCACATGTTCAGACGCTGATTTTGTTTGTTTTATGCACTTGAAAGCTAATATCCGAGTCTTATACCGTATATCCACAACCGCCATGACTCATCGTTGCAGCATGATATTCACAATGCATTTTCTACCTGAAGGGCTCACAAATATGGTTCGATTTGCAAAGGGCTGTTCTGAAGAAAGAAGCCGAACATTAAAAGCAAATTACTGAGCTTATAAAATAATTCAGTGAAGTAAATAAACATGAAATTTAAATTGTAATAAAATCGTTCGCCACTTCACAGGGCGCATGTTGCATCGTAATTGCTTCATCGTCGCGTTTGAGAAACATACATAAATGAACCATTCATATGCTCTGAATATCATCTGATATCCGTTCATTCAGTTGGTAAGTATGGGGAGGTGTGTACGTGTATGTTGCTGGAGTCCCGAAATATCGGAAGGCCCTTTGAAGTTGTCTCAATGTTAATGTCAACGTCTATGCTAAAAATGTTCACGATGAAGTTGAGGTAAAATCGTCTGTGCGCTGTGTGCGAGTTATTTTTACGTTAACTAGATCGTTGTCCGAGTCCGTATCTTTGATTGGTTAAGAACTTGGAGCGGATCAATCGGAGCGCTGAACGTCATAAACGTGTCGATTGCCTTAACGTAAAGCAAACACGTACTAAGCATTCAAATGGTAGACACTTAGAGCCGATTATCAGATCAACTTATAGGTTTTATTCCGAGAGTAAAGTCAGTTTGGGGCAGGTGACAGTTTCCGTGCGACATCTGCCTCTGGGCCGATTGTCCACGCTCCGATCCGTCCTGAATGGCTCACACCCTCAGATAGACGTAAAGTCAAACAGACCAGGGGCGCGGAAGATCGTAAAGTTTTTTAGAACGTCTCTCGACAAAACGCGAATCGTAAAAGTAATTGGAGCCCATTCATATTAATAGACATTTACGAGGTCTACACCATAAAACAGAGATTGTCATCACGACTTACGTAATATCAGTGCGAATAGGCGATCATGTCCTACTAATTCGTTTTGTTTGCTGAATAGTTTTTATTGCCATTAAATCATATACACCGGATATGTTTATAGGAATATTTAGATACGTTTGTTGAAATTGGTACGATTTCTATGAGACGAGTCGTTGAATGTCATAGAGAAGGGCGTTGATTATGTTAGTAATCGCGATTATTTTATATCGACACATCTGTCGCGTATCGGTATGTGATATACTTTACTGTTATGACGTAGTATATATCTCTGGCGCGTTTCCCCGATCACAGATAAATAGAAAGGACATTAGGCTCGCAGCTGTCGCTCGCCACCTCCTCCTTGGGGACTCTCGCAATTTTCCTACCCTTAGTTTAATTCGAATCCCGAAAGGTTTTCCTCAGAATATTTATTATTATATCTTTATTAACGTTCGCGTTGCGTTTCGTCTCGTTTATTGCGAATAAGATTTGTGTTCCGGATTCATTCAGTGAGCGACACAGTGATAGTTTTTATGTGTTGTTTTATGCTCGAAAGCTAATAAATTATGCACCTGTCTAATAAATATCAGTGCGAACGTGTTACGATAACAGGGCTACACTCTCGCAGTTATAAATTATGTTAGTGGGTGGATAACTTGGATTTTTAAGTCCGAATTTCCAAATGATTCAGTGTCAGTTTTAAAATATTCATATATTTTAAAGTTAGATGTTGCGAAAGGAACTCTGAGCAATGTCACACTCAACGTTTTAAAATATGTAAATAAATGAATTGGATTCGTAGAAGTTTGTTATCTGATAGTATCGTTGTTGTTTGTTTACATAACGTTGTCAAGGCGGTTCCTTTGTATTTTATCAGTTTATAATAACAATGTCTTTATTATGAATAAGATTAAGGCTATTAAGGCCAATAATTGACTAAGTACTCACTAATATTTACCTTGAACGCTTTTTTTAGTGGGAATTCATCAAATGACTGTTCCTACCCCGAGTGGAGCGAGGGTGTCAGACTTTTACTGAATAAAATCCACCTCTATTATTTTAGTTGTTCTTTGAGGTCCAAGGCTATGGAATCTCTTTCGATAAATCCGCATCACCCAAGCCTTATATTAACTCAAAACTTTTCATAAAGTAAATAAAAAATAAATTCTAATAACTGACATCCATACGAATTTATTGCAAGAATTTAGAATCATACACCGGGGCTTGAATCGCGATACGTGCGCCTATCTAATAGGTAATCTAATTACGCCGCGAACCTGAGTGCCTTCTAATATTTTATTCGAACCCTCTCTGCTTGTTTATATCAGCTATATTTTAACTCGAAACGCAATATCGTAACGTAATTTAAAACGAATTAGTTTACCCCTGCAGAGCTCCCAAATTTGAATACCGCATGGATGCTCACGCCCCATCACATAGGTACGATACCTTTAAAAAACAAAGGGCGCGATGCTGTTATATTTTATAATTTCAACCCCACCCACCCGAGAGAAACGAAAATGTTTTTTAGAATAGACCCCCCTAATGTACCGAATGTCTAGGTAGAGAGCTTTCGCACAAAAATGACTGCCTTTATCTTCGGAGAAATTGTTGTTTCGTCTGATAGTGTTGAGGAATACGACTATTTAATAGCTCCACTCTTTAGAAGAGGAGAGCATTATTCTATCTGCTTACGTCTCTAGTGTCTAGTTGATCAGAAATGGGCCCATCTCGTCTGTACTATCGACTTAGCACTTAAAGTCGTAAGTTTGGAGAAGAGCGTAACATTTCAGAGCCTATTTCACGGTAGGTAGGTAACGGATGCCGCGTGTGAAACGCTTCCAATTACAAAACTAAATCCGAAAACAAATTGCTTGCCGACCACATTATCCCCCAGTGGTTCACCCCTCGGTCAGACTGGCCAAAAATGGCGGCTGTTGCTAATAACTCCCGTTCGGACAGGGCGGAGCGAAGGGGTGTCATGGGGTTGCAAACATGCAAATTTAATTTGCTCGTATGCACCCAGGCGGCCGCCGCCGACAGAGCTCGTTAGCTCGTCTATTGTACACTTATTAATTCAACTGTATAATTTATGGCGATACAATTTCAACGTCGGAGCACTGTGCGTTGGGTGCATAAATTGTTTTAATTGAAAGTTAATGCGGGCGGAGATATAGTGGAGATATATCCTTACATTGGATATCTACTGTATTTAATGAAGGATAAGGTTTACTGAATCTTTATTAGTAAACAAGTAGAATGTACCCACATACAAGCTTATTTAAGGCGACGAAATTCGTTCAAAATATTTCTCAGTACAAAATCAAGAGATCAAGCAGTAAATAAAAAAAAGTTATATTAAACCAACTTTCTATGATCGCTGAAATCTAGACAAACAAAGAATACCGATCTCGTATAAAAAGCTTGAAGTTTAATTTCCAACTTTATTCACAAATGATAGAGTCGAAATTCTTTCAGCACATTCGAGGCGTTTTAAAGTTCACACAAGTATATATCGTTAACGTGCTTCGAATGAATAATACAATTTTACATAAAATACTATTCAGTTGGAATTTACAAACTAATGAACAATTGGTTTGCATGAATGAGCATTGAAATGGCTATGGGTTTCCATTGCCATGCGGTTTCCCCAGCGATGAAATTTCATAGCGATACGGAGAATTTCTCCAGCAACTAAGCTGTTGAGAGGCTCATAGGAGGCCAGTATGTTATTTTCATAGGTACTTCGTAATTGTCAGTTTAAAGCGTTTTAATTACGGAGTCGCTATTCCAAGGGTGTAATGTGCCCTTAAGCGCCTACGACGGCGCCTCCCTTATGTGCTACTAAACTATGATAGGGCCACGTTCCACGCGTGTCGCCGCTTAAAAGGGCCAGTTTCATGTTTGTATTACTGTGTTAAACAGTCACAGTGTTTACCCAGTTAATTATAAGAGGCTATAATTTAACTGTTTATTAGTATTTTAGTTTGTCGTTTAAAATTATTCCCTCTGTCATACATTTTATTAGATGCCGGATGTGTGACGACACAGAAGTGAATAATATAGCTCTTCTTGAGAATAGAAGCGGTTCACGGTCCAGTTTTTTTTTCTCGACTAACACTGGTATTGATGGAAAGCGAAGATAATAACAGAAGGAACTCCAACGTTGATATTAATCACCCCATAAGATACCTCATTCCCGTCACGCTACTTATCTCGTTCATTCAAGTATCTCGTTATAAATCTTGAGTATTTAATGAACCAGAAAATATCTAAGCGCAATTAAGGGGCTTTAATAAGTCAAGAACGCCCTTAATATTTCCCCCCAAGCCCTCTCCCCCCTCCACCCTTGTTATAAGACGAGTGATTAAATCGCGCCTCTCACGCGTTCCAGCGACGCCGTCCGCCATTTGCAATGCCGCAATTATAATTAAAAATTAATCATGAAGTTTCATTAAAATTCTTCCTTGTAATTTTTTGGGTTCTAAATCAAGGCATTAATATGAATGAAAATGTGTTTTAGGGTCTGTTTGGTTATGTAAAGTCTTGAAAATACACAACCCACTTCTGAAGACGGCGGTCGTTTTCTTTGGCTTATCTCTCCTATTTATTTGATGTTCAAAATATGCAAAAATGATAGAGAAATTCAAATTTCAGGAGTTGTTTAAGGCGCACCTTTACTTACATTACGGGGTCGTGATATAAGGCTCTTAACGAAGAGTTTGAAGCACACATCCGCGCTTGGGTAAGCTGTTATGTTCATAAAGCTACACGTGGAATTGCCCAACATACAGTTATGTTAATGTCGGACCTCCCTCACCGGGCCAAAAAAGATAGGATTGCAAATTTGCGGCGGACAATTTATGATGGCCGTATACACCCCTCGGGCCGTGGGGGTAAAATAGACCTATTGGCATTTGGGTGAGCTAGGCGCGCTCGTTGTCGGCCAAAATGACCCTAAACATTTTATTTGGTAGCATCGCTATTCACGTAACGTGTCGGAATGGCTCCGACTAATCTTGAGCCGCCATTTAGGGGTGTTTTCGCGCGTTTTTCGAATAAATATGTCTGGAGATTACACGCGTTCACATGGGGCTTTAACGAGACTGTGTAACATAAAATTATACGTTTTATTTTTGCCAGAAGCACCTTGCGTACATAACACAAAATTTGGTAGCGAATAACAAGCGAATTTAGTCAAAAATATGGAAATGATAATGTGTTATACAGCTAGCTGTTTCCACCCGTTAATATTAGTACCCCATTCGGATCTATGAGCCCCATCTGAATATTATCAGTATCTTCACAGCTAGGGTGGGCACTTAATCCATAGATTTACATGCGTTTGCAGCCCCAGGCTACATCACATTACACTGCCGCAGGGTGCAAGAAATTATGCGTTCAGAGTTCGCTCGGATCCCAATTTATTGGCAATCGATTAGCACCAGCCAGAGGGCTTTGTTTAATTGGAGTGCTACCGTGATTGGATTAACAGGCTCAATGGCATGCCCCTATTACTTCCTTAAGTAATGAACCAAAAAGGTAAATGTACATCCACAAACATTTCAGGCGGAAAAATTCAACCAGCGCGTGCGTAATGCGGTCTTTTTATCCCCAAGTGCACTTTATCCCATCTGTTGTACCCGTAGATTTATATCACTCAAACGAATATATATGGAGAAGAATAGGAACATATTGTGCTCACCACGTACACCAAAATAAGTAGTTATCTGTATTCCCACGTCGATATCTTCCCGAATGTAAATATGACACCCCATAAACTGAATGTTTTATCGGCTGCCACTACCATTCCAATTTATTCTGGTCATTTTTGTCTACTTCGAGGGTGACCAATTTTTAGGGGAGAATTTATGAGTTTTATTATGACTTTTTTCTGACTAATACCACCTTGGAACTAGAGTCATGTGGCCAGCTTTCGATCGTACAAACGATGTTTACTGAAACCTGCTTCTCTCATTGTGAACTCGAAGTTATTGAATTGCTCGAATGGGTTAACTTTACGGGTCACTTCCCAAAGTTAATCAGTTAACAAGCCGTTTTACAATGTGCCGAAGTCTTTGAAAACTCTAACAAAAACCTTTTGTAAAACAAATTAGTTAGGTATCATTGTCCGAGGTTGAACAAGTAGGCTTCGTGTGAAATGAAGACAATTTATGCTTACTGCCTGTTTAAATGTTAAGTACTCATACGTACATGTTGTACTTTAAGTGTCAAACGACACGTAAAAGCAATAAATTTGTATCAGCTTTACAATTTATCAAGTAGATACAGATCGGTATCGTTCGGTAGTCGCCTTCCCGCATTGTAATCCGTTGTTTAGGACAGCGTGCGGAGCGAACTAACAAAATATTCTGATCTCGTAGCGAAGTAACGCCCTCAGCCGCCGGCCCCCGCTATTTATACCTCTGTTATTGGCACTTCTTCAATGTCAGACGCACCCTGTGCCTGTCCCCTGATCCCCTAAACCCCACAGATGCCCCTCGCTATCCCTCCAACATACATTACACAACACCACTCGAATGCAAACGGCTGTATAAAATTATATCAATTGCATGGATTTTATTGTCAAATTACAATTTCAGATTTGGCACCTCGTACATCATCTGCAGTGAAAGGGTTACTATCTTTATCCCCCTCAACTATTTCCCCCTACAAAGTTGCAGCTTCTACCGCCACGGGCTCATTGAAATCTTGTCGTCCATAACGCAGATACATATCGTAATGTAAACATGGAATTTATCGCAACTCAGTATCCGGTTAGTGGATACTAAGAAACATGCTAAATAACCGGTAATGTTAAAAAATATAGATATATCGTCTTAATTACGCTAAAGGGCTGGCCACTCATGCGCGTAAGCATGCTTCATTGATGTATAAAATCGTTTACATTATCGATTATCAAACAGAGCGTATTTTAAGATTACAGATGTAAGCATCACTATTTATATCGGACGATTGAGCTGCAGCACGCGTATCATGTTTGACTGCTCCTGATGAAAATACGTTGTATGTTTGTGTATGTACCTCACTAGTACAGCCACACTCTAACGCTTCATAGATTTTTCACTTTTCTAAATACACATTCACATATTTTTCATTCCCACTTAAGTAAATAGTAAGAGTTTTCGCAATACGTTATGAAAGTTTCAATTGGCCAGATTAAACTTTCTCGGTACATCAAGAAATGGCTTCTTTCCCAACAATCAACAGAGCAAACGAAATACTTTCTTTGCTAGAAAAAACAACATAAACGTATCTCTTAAAGTAGCCAAGTTAAGTCTACCGGAAACTTATGTTAACGGCCACCATAAACTTATGTAATACAACTTATATAATGGACGCCATAGATATAAAAAGTAAAGATGTAGAGTATATCGCGTACATCCGGACCAAATAAAATTTCCTTTACATAAATAATAAGAATTACGAATAAGTAACAAGTCGTGGGTGGTAAGCGCTTGTAATTAACAATTCTTGATTACAGTTTTCCAAGGTTCATTTCCATAAACCGTAGGCAATACGAGCAAGGCCTAGATTAAATCCATAATTCATGTTCGCTACATGAAAGCAACATGAGAATGACATCGCAGATGCCATATACCTAGATAAAGTCATTAAATTGTTTTAATTATTAATTCGAGTGGAATGTTCTGAAGGCCTGGTCGGTCGTCCCCGGGCGGCTGACCTCAAAAGGCAGGCGCGTCAAAAATCTCCGTATCGTACAATTAAGCTCCTCTACAATAAAATCACGTTTTAATTTCTTATTAGTGGCGATTAAATTACTTTAAACGTCGCCGTAATTGGCCGTAGCGAGGCAAAGTTGCTTATTCCAGGCAGGACGAGGCGAAGTGATTTTTCTTGTAAATAAACAACAAAAAAAGTTGTAGGTATTCCTTTATTTAGTTAAAGGGAATGTACATTTTTGGGTCACGAAATGTTTATAATTATGACGTCATTACTTATGCGTAACGAGCAAGTCGACTATTTGACGGTGTGAAATCGTCATAAAAGTTGTTGTATACAGTTTCATAACACTATAACATGCATATCTGGGCATCTGTTTGATTTTACTAAACTTTTGACATAAATCTGAACGAAATGTGCGCATTAATTTTTATTAGCCTCTCTAGTAAGATGGAACAAGAAACAAAAAAAAAACGAAGTTTATTTATAGTTTGTACCGCGAAGTAAAAATAATGTGTGAGACAGCCATATTGTATCTTATAAAAGGATGAATGTCTATTGACTACCGAGCTTTGTGCTGGGAAAGATTTACCGAGCTTTTACACGATAACAATAACTTAAATAGGTTTTATAAACCTTTTCTCATTGTGATTGTGTTTTGAAAAGGCAATGAACTGAAACAGTATCTAGAATGGATTCATGAAACACAACCACTCTTTAGCTACCCATAACCCTTCTAAATTAAAACCTAACGTTCTCTAAAAAAACGACAAAATCTCAAAAGATCGATTCCACTCTATGGTCCACTCGTATCGTAAAGAAACAAAACAAACTAACGATACGTCCCGAACAATGCCGCCCATATCGAGCTCGATAACCGACTTGAGGTGTCGCCCCTTCCCGCAAAAGTCCTTACAAAGGTGAAACGTACCCCCACTCTCCCCTCCATATATCAAGATCCCTATCTCAGATTTACGAAGCTCGCTGTGACCGCGATTTTATCTCCCAGATTAATGCGCAGGAGTGTCGGCCTATAGGTAACATTACCTGCCGTTTCTGTTTTCTACACCTTATTTACTGTTCCAACACGAGTTGTTGTAGGTACAATTTTTCGATGTTTGTCTGATAACATGGCGTGGTTAATTACCCATTAACTGTTATCAACTATCTAGTAATGTAGAAATTATTTAATTAACTAGGTATTAGTTATGTGTTGTACCTACAGGTTTAGATTGGAAATGGTTTTTTAAATGGGCAAGTTTTACATACGTTGACTGTAATGTGTTTTGTGGATGACGAACGAAGTTATGCGTGTTTAGGCTGTACGATTGTTTAAGTTAAGCATTATAGCTGTAGGTATTTAGTATGCAATGAGTGCTTCAAATATTCGTAAACATTGTGTGCCTAAAATTATTAGGTAGGGAAAATGCACCTATAAACTTTCGAGATCGCATTATACTTATAGGAATGTTCGGAAGCTTAGAACATAATCATAGTTTACATCTATTTTCCATAACCGTTCGAGCTTAGTGGCATGAAATGTCAGTAAATCACCGTCGGGCATGTCGCCCCGCTCGGCCAGCTTCCTCGTACGTGTGTAATGCGCGCTCTGGTCAGCGAGCCAATTTGTTTTTATTGAGACTACCCTCGAGTTATGCAAACTGGTCGGAAACGCTGAGCCCGCTGTAAACAAAACTTAAACGCGACTAATATACGCTGACCTCTGCGGAACCACGACGCATTACGAATTGGGCGCTACCATGCGGGTCAGTCCCACCCGGCAGTGTTAGCCAGGTCCACCTTTAATCTCGAAGCGAATGTTTTCACAAGCGTCTGCGTTTGGCCTCCGAGGCCGCGGTCAGGCGTGTGTAAACAATACACTACGTTAATAGAGATATAAATTGTACGCATTCCATTTAATCCCTTTGAGAGCAATCGACGGCCATAGCGTATCGAAATGGCGCGTTATCGGACGGCACAGACGTGAGACGTGCTGCCACGGTGTTTCGTCGCCTATACGTAAGTATGTACTTGCCGACTTTAGGCCGCGCTTATGAGTAACAAGCGTCAAATCAAACTCTCTGTGACTTTCAGCTGAACTAAACCAACATCTCGTTTGTAATGAGCATAAAGCGCGCGATTTATTTGTAGCGCCATACGTTGCGAGTAATGATAGCGTCAATGTTGAAATAACCAATAAACTGTCTAGAACGTAACATTAGCATTAGTTCGTACCTAAATTTCAAGTCATAGCAGACGAATAAATAAATTTGTAGTACTAGAGAACTGGCAGACGACATCGTATCTATATTAGCATAACGTAGTTGGCATAAACTGGAGCTTTAAGAAAGTTCGACGGACTGTTGAACAATGCCTCCATTCACAGTCTTGTTGCTATTGAGTCACGTCTGTAGCGTTATGTACTAATAACACACCATAATACATAGCTCTATATACATAAAACTACGCAGAACATTGTTGTTCCCTCCGTGATTTTGAATGAAAATTAGCTGTTATTTTTTTTATCTGATATAAACTAGTGATTGGCTGCTATCCCACAAGATGGTAAGCAGTAATGCAATCGTTTATGGTGAGGCGCACTAAGAGCTTATTTACTCTAGCCAGAAGACACCCAAATTATAATCGGACGGGAAGACCGCAGCACGCAAATTGTTCCAGCCCTTCGATGTACTACGCGGAATAAACGACGAGGTGAAACGCTCAGTCTAGACCGTAGAGGTTTCAACAACGTAAGGGCGGATATTCACCGTACGTCGGGCTGTCCGATGGTAGAAACGAGCTGGGAAATCAAGTCATGCAATTCATATTTATTAGTTCCATAAATATATAAATACATATCGAATACGTTATCTGATCTCAAGCTATATAAATCAGTCATACAGAATACACGTATCATTAATTCAGCAAAGTAATGTATTATACATTTATGATATTTATTTATTTTGCGTACCAGGTAAACGTGTTGACTGTTAAATATTTATGGGCAAACACTATTTATGTTACCTATAGTTTTTAGCCTTGCTGTTATACCTCACTGATTTGCGAATATGATTGCGAAATTCTAAGAAATAAGACACCTTTTGTTTAAATAGTTAATCGATGATAATTCTCATCACGTCTATTAGGTACAGAGGCGTAGCTACCGCCGTACCTGTCGTATTAATGGTTTGGGGCCCCTGTGGTCCAGGGGCAGACATGTACTCAAAATTGTAATATGTGATCCATAAACTTAATTTTTCTTATTGTTGAAAGGCCAGTAACTGTAGTAAATTAATAATGATTATATATATAGATTATATGATAGGATGTTCTATTTATTATCATGCTTCACTTGTACTATAATTTTCTGCAAAAGGCACGACAATAATATTTTCCAGATTGCTTCTATAGACAGGATATATATTTTTTGTATTTATATTGTTAGTTGGTATATGTTGTAATAGAGTTTAACGTTGTTTTAGATTTTTAGGTAAGTAACTGTTAGCCATAGATGTTTTTTTTTTCAATTCTTTTTAAACCAGTATTGGGTTCAGTTCAATAAATAAATAAATAATCCTATTACATAATTATTTATTAAAAACACACACATAATAATAAGACCTATCAAGACCCTGACACGCTTTTTCAAAACACTAGTACCTACATTTTGCACAAAATTAGCCTTAATAACGTTTGATACAGGGGGCCCTGTATCAAACGTTATTAAGGCTGGAACAAACTACGCCACTGGTAAGGTACCAATAGTATCTCGTCGTTGATCGATTCCATACATTTGCGAAAACTTGGCAATGTACAAGACAGAAGAATGGTTGTATTCATTATTCATTTTGTTTCAGTTAATACATATTAATTAAAGCTATTTCCAATTAATCTATCGCTGTTAAACAGGCAATATGGATGAGTTCCCAACCAATATTTTAGCCGTATAAGTTAGAGTTACGTGACTTGAAGTTCTTTAAACATCGTATTGAAGTATTTTTATCATGTAATATGACTTAGTGCTCTTTATCTTTACACAACTTGTATACAGGCATCGTATAAACTTTTATACGATTATTTTACACTGATACACAATTTTCAGTAGTTATACGACAATACGTTTATTTGTATGGACGGGAGCTATAGTGTATTTATAGCGTTATTCTGTATTATATGCCTGTGCCAACATTCATGACATTATCATTGAGATGGATAGGTTTACTCGCGAGTTTAACTTAGTTTACATATGAAATGAAGGAGCATCTTACATTTTGATTTACGGTTTATTTTCTAAGGCACACATTTTTGCTATCCACTTTTTTCATTCAATTAACTTACTCAAATGTCTTATAGTATAAGCACATACAAATTTAATCATTCTTTCACATTACAAAACAAGGTCCAAACACTATCTGACTGTATGAACGCGATAAACTTAAAAAGAACGGATATACTTGCAGTTTTCCTCTATAGATAATAATTTATAATACATACATGCATATTATAGTAGATATATATGTTAAAAATTTTAAAGATTTTAAGAACCAGTATGAATCTTGAAAATAATAAATGATTTTACCGTTTTCCGTGTCATCTATTTAAAAAGAGCCAAAAACCCATCTTAATATTTTCAAAATGTTATGTTATATACAACAAATACACAATTAATCTAGCTTTAAAAATGAAAATATCATAAAGATAACAGAAGAAAACCTTGTCATTTTCTTTTCTTTATGGGAAAACCCATTGCACAGATCTTGTCAAGATCTTCGAAACAAAATAGAAAATTCATTCATGTCATGCGACCGCGCACACTCACAGTAATGTTTGAATGCATCGCCTGCACCAGCTTCAAGTGTAGAATGTATTATTTAACAAACTTTAAACAAAACATGTCATGTTGATCGATTGGCTGGCAGCTAATAAAAAAATAGTTTTATAACAACAGGATGGAAATTAAAATTGCTAAGCGATATCTTTAAACATATATTACCTACATTATCATATAAATAAACGAAAGGTTTAAACTTTGGTGTGAAACTTTATCAGATGCCTATCTAATGGATATTTTAAATGCTGAATATCAGGCTCTTATAAGGAAGCAAGCTGTTAGTACGCATAAGAGGAAGAAGGCAAGGTCAGCAAAATGCCTTCGTATGGGTTTAATTCGCATTCTAAGAATAAAATTGAATTCGTAGAATCAACAAGGTACGGTATGCAAAAAATTGTACGCGAAATGAGTTCTTCAAAAATTAAACAGTCTTACAACAGGCTTATAGAACCCTTAATCAAGAGCTAAAATTCAAGACAGAGGCATGCTCTGTCGTGATTTCCTCTTCCTAACAAAAGATTCTCAGAAACTTGAAACATCCAAAAGTTTTCGGCATCGTACGTGGTCCGCTCACAGTTAATAAAATCATTAACTCACTCCGTTTCCTCGAACCCAATGAAATATGAAGCTCAAGACTCAAGTACATCCAGCAGTGTTTATATTTAATATAAAGAACCAGTTTCATTCATAAAGAGTAATAAAAAATGAATCTACGCTTTGTTTGCTTTCATAGTTAAATCGAACTGAAAACAATATCAATTTTGTAGGATAACAGTAACTAGACGGAATACGCCAAACACATAATATAGGTACTCGTACCTACGTATCAAAACTTTTCTCAAAACAGTCTAAGTGGTGATTGAAGCCGTACCAAAATCTATCGAGTAATTTTCGAGATTATCCTGAACATACATACTGACAGACAGATGGTTTGGGAACTGTTTTTTACGGGTGGTGTTGAAGTGTAGATGGTTTTACTGTTTATATGTACCATAAGACTGTATAAAGACATCGATATAATTTGTCTTGTGTAAAAAAAATTGGAGAGTACACTTCAGAAGTTAATTATATGTATGACAAGAAGGTAGTTCTAAAATTACGTATTATTTAATATCAACAAAGTATAAATAAAGCCTTCCATTTTCGTGTTAATTAAAAAATATCCAAAACTACTTTGTATACTGTGAGTAGATTTAGAATATGTAACCCTAGGGTTGTCTACTGTTTTTGAAATAATAGTAAAAAAAGTAACTGACAAAAAAAAGTATTTTTTTTTTTAACTTTTATTTATTTATAATTATGTTTATTTTCTTACAGACAATTTTTGTGTGCACACACACTAACAATTTTTCATTAGATACTTAACCTAACATTTTTGGAACCATAGTCGTGATTCAACGTAGAAGCATCGATAATAGTTCAGATTATTCATATTAGCGTTTCAAATTACGCGTCACAGCAAAGATAGAAAACTGAGTATTTTTATATACTTTATTTTTATCCAAAAGTATAAAGTATTTACCAAAAAATGAAGTAAGATACTTTATTATAAAGTATGGTTGAAAACCCTATCTAACCCGTTCACGGCCGCGTTTAGTCGTGTGTACCATAATTTCAATATTATGAATTTGAATATTCATATCTACACGGTTCCAAGTCTAAAATTAATAGAGTATCAATTAATTATCTCAATGTACTGGTGAGGACAGCGAGTATTAGCAGCAGGTTTAAATGTTTGTATTGTACTTATTTAGATCTACACCCACACGAATTAAATGTATTGGACATTAAAACACGAGTGTTTTTTAATATTTGTATTAATAGACAAATTAGGCACGTGTAAATTATCGTTTATTTTTTTCCTAATCAAATATTTTCCTCCACAATGTTGGTAAGATGGCAACAAACGGGCTTAAAAATATGCATCTGTAGACCCTGTTCGGGCACAGCAACATACTTGTTGATATTTCAATCAATTAAAAATATTATACACTACAAATTTTTATACTTGCAATTTAAACATTCATTAAAATGAGACATAAAATTAAAAATAATAACAATACTTATTAAATTCTTAATAAAATCATATCATAATAACTTGATAACGGCAAAAGTTTATATGTAGATAAATGTTATTATGTGTGTGTATTTTTTTATTCCTTCACGCTTTAACCTCTTGGTTGAATTTTGGCTTGGGTAAACAATATTCAGTAAGGTAACTAGCAGAATAGGGTTTACCCAAGTCAAAATTCAACTTTGCTAAAAGTATTCTATGTGTAAACGTAAAATACTTTTATTTCAGTTTGCTTCCCTTGAGATTATTTTCTACTTTTACGCAGGCAAAACCGCTGACAGAAGCTAGCTAGTCTAATCTTTCGTTTCAGATCATAAATATGAAAAATCTTAAAAAATATTTCTAAATTAACTTATGAAATCCAATTTCAAAATCATATACCTACTTCTCCCTTTATCTGTCCTTCATAATCGATTGAGAAACCAAAACATTAATATTTATAGACAAATATAAATACTAATGACCAAGTTATTAAGATCATAAATTATTAGAATTAAAGGCATAGCGGTATTTAACTTGATTATAGCAGTAAGACATGTTTAGTAAATCAACAGCTATGAATATGACAGTTTGCACTCGAATGCGAGAGGTCAAAGAACTCGAAGTTTTCTGTACCACAAATAGTTTATTACGCAATGAGTACACCGTCAACAGCATCAACAAATACAACCTTGGGTCGTGAAGTAGGCACAAGCGAACAATTGTCTTGTTCAGCTAACGCTGTGGTTCTCAACCTTTGGTTCGCGGACCTCTGGTGGTCCGCAATAGGAAAAAATGCTAAAATATGGGCCACAAATATTTCAAAATTTTGCAACTGAAAAGTAATAGATTTCAAGTTCCTATCAAAAAGTGTTTTCTAAGACAAGGCCCGATATTATTTATTTAAAAGAATAGGTGTACCTATTCCTAGTTTTGAATTTGTGATAATAATATTTTTAACTACGTTTTTTTATTTACTTGCATTGTTAAGGCAAGATAATATTAGATTTTGTTATTTTGAAAGTATGGCTACCTCATGGTAATTTCAAATAATAAATAAGGACAACAACCATATTTTGCTAATAATATAGCATGCAAAAGTACAGATTTTGTTCGTGAGTATAAACTTTTTTTTTTACAATTTAATTCTTAAAAAATAAAACTATTTAATTAATATTCAATAAAATAAATTGAACTCATCAATTAAATAATTAAATTTAAGATATTCTATTTTTTCATTTAATCAGTCAATAATATAATTAAGTAAATATAGTTAAATTTTAAAGAAACCAAAGTAGTCACCATTAAAAAAAGGTTGGAAACCACTGGTCTAATGAATAGGCATTTGATACTGAGTGAGTAAGCGTAGCAAAACGCGAAACATGTTCAAGATATCACGATGACATTGAAGATATTTATTAGACGAGCCTGAAATAAAAATGTATTTATCATAGCCATACATACTTGTCTCCAAGATAAAATTAAAAAAAAAAATCCATTCATTGATATTTTTTAGTTTCAAAATTTATGGTAGCAAGCAAATGGATCTTTTTTTCTCTCTGAAATTATCTTAATGATATTTAATTTTAATTAAAGCGTTTTGATGCGATGCGATTCTCATGAATTACAACTATGATACAAACAGATCGTTCCAACGACAAGATTGTATGCAGTTATTTATAGTTATTAATTATAAAACCTGTTGACCTTAAGAACTGAATTATATAGTCAAAAAAGTAGTTAAGCGGCGAATAAAGCCACAAGAAAACACTATATCTTTTACATTGCTTAATAACTTAACGCCCTCTATCTTTTCACTGAGAACAAGTACAAAATAAGACATCTTAACATTAAAAAGTATGCCTTAAAATGTCAACACGGTAGAGTCAGCCAAGAGATAACAGAATAAGGCATCGTGTACATTTCTACAGTATTATGCATGTACATAGTTAACTTATTTGGCGACGCGACGCTTGAGTCGTGCTCGTGCATCTACGCATTCGCAATGCGCAACACGACATCGCTACTTGGTGGTCACATAGACCATTATGGAAATTAATTTCCGTCTAAAATACTTTGGCGCCCACAACCCATAAACGTCCGCTGATCATATTAAAATACTCATCTATAACGATCGCATCGAATTACTTCAGACGAAGTTATTATACATCTAAGTGCTGAGACTTAAAATATCGACGATACAACTTTACCACGAGAGTCGATTGTAAATCAAATATTAGAAAAACTAAGACAATAAATCTTCGATTGGTTTTACCAAACGAGTTTACGTGAAGAAGATATTAAATGGCGTGAATAAATCAATATTGGTTTCCCCAACTCTTTACTTTTTTTTAATGACTGCGTCTGTGACTAGCGGGTTAGCGGTCCACAGATGTGGGCCCAGCTGTTCCTATGACAGTCACGTTCACGAATCTGACAATGTGTTTGTACTACACCACGCCACGGGCTTGGCTCGTTAAATTTTTATTGCCACAAGGTCGCCACTTTATGGTCAATTCTCAACAGTTATTGTTCGCGGACAAACTTTTTTTTTTACTACTCTAGCGTCAATCACTTTATAACGGTGGAGTTACGATTGACAGTGATTAAGACTTAATTGTTATGACGCTATAAAACTCCTTTTTATTTACTTTGTAAGTGTTATGATTATCCATTTTTCACGTTGATTCACTGTTTGTATTTTTATACTACCTACTGTTGATAAAAATATTGAGATCGTACTTTCTCAATCTGAACGTTTGTAAAATGAACTCCTAAAGTGATAGATTTATGCTTGAAGATGAACATAATGTTCACGACTCTTTCGAGTATGCAAGATAAATGCATACAAACGTTGTGGTTATGTTTATTGTGGCAAGTGCGGGTTCGGCCCTTACTTCTGGCCTGTGAACATCGTATGATAACAAACGTTGTTTTGACTACGATTTTGGCGATATCGACTTTCGCACACCAGCCGCAAAACGTCCGTAATAAAGCAATTTGCGAGCGTGCCAACAAAACAATGGAACCCTTTCTAAGCTTGTTTTAAAAGCTTTCGACACCGTGATTTAAAACCCTTTGACTTATACCTTATTTGTAAACATCTTGTTAACACAAAGGACTGTTGTTTACAACAAAAACGAGAATTTGCACAACCCTATTGCCGTGAACCCTTTGTTTAGATTTTTTTAATAAATTTGCAAAAAATGGAGAAAGTAGCATGTCTGTCGGTCCTGATTTTTATGGTTCCTTGGGCCGCATTGTGTGTAAAATCAAAACCGTGCAATGCGTCAGTGCATCACTGATACAAGATAATATAATATTTTATAAACAAAACCGAAGTGTACTCCGTGGTATATACATATACAACGTAGGCAAAAATGGTAAATCGTTTTCAATACACGTTCCACTACAAGATTGCGTCTGAAGGACTGGGATGTTGCCATCAACTAAAAATTTATAGTTATCGTTATTAAAGATGGGGGATTTAAATGTTACTCGGGTGCCCCCGGTTTGCTTATTTATATAACTTTTGGGAGGAAAATACGCCCGCGTTATAAATTCGAAAGGAAAACGGCTAAAGGAAATAATTGTGCGCCTTATCTGTACGGAACAGAGTTGCTCAGAAGTGAAGGTCCCTGGCCATTTTGTACCTTAATGGTCGGTTGCTAATATTGACCCCCTATTAAAGCTTTTGTTCCTGGAGAAAGTTTGTTTTTATTGCGAACCTTTTAAACCCTTTTATGTATTTTTTTTGCGACAAAACAATAGATTTGCAATTGTTAGTGTTGTCAATGGTAAAAAACACAATGATGGAGAGAAATTTTTCGCAAAACGAACCGAATTACGAACGTGATATATGACGCAAAATACAGGTAGCATTTAAGGGTTAGTTGATGCACCTTTAGTGTTGACGTTGTTTTGTTATATTGCCGCGCAAAATATGCAGGATGGCAATCATTTAAAAATAGTTCGTTCAACTTTAAAACCTTACATATAAATAAAAGTATTTGACGAAAAAGATTATTATCGATTAAAAAAGGTCTGATTGCAATAATTCCACAAAGCCATATCAAATGAAATAATTGCAACTTAATTTTACTTTAGCGTCCAAAGGATTTATGTTGTGAATCATCGCACACATTCGACAAAATGCTGTTGACTGACTATGCTATACAGTGATGTCTTTGTGTCAGTGTGTTTTCAATGTCGTGCGGATTTCATCACGCAACCGGGATTGCTCAGCATGCAGAAAATTAAAAAATCCGAAAAATTGCGTTCCGCGTGCCTATTCCACGCATTACAATAAATACTTGTATGAATTGGATATTTGCGGGGATTACGCGTGCGGGGCAATATCCGAATAGGTATTTTTCTCAATAAGAACTGAAATATGTTTAAAAACCCTACCTAAAAAAAAACTAGACTGATTGTCAGACTTTTACTGACTATGAGCTATCAGTCTTCTTTGAGTTATCTTTTACATTCCTGCGGTAAATCATTCGAGCCATCCCGTAGATGATGGACCTCCGATTCAGTTTTTTTCTATAATTGATAGGCTCACGTTAGACCACTATCTCACTTGATAGTAAGCGACGAAGTGGTCAACGATGGAGCACGCTTGCCTAGAATTAACGAATTAATTAATGAATCCCCAAGCGACACCCGGTGGCCGCGCATCTATTGTCTTACTATTGTGTCTCTAATTGACGGTATCTGAAGGGTTAACTCTTGACTTATCCTTATATCTGTGTATTTTGTACAACCTCCTAGGGAAAGACTCCTTGGTTGTAGTTGTCAGGGAACACAGACTTACAGACTCTGGTAAGGAATCCCACTTCTTAGCTGTATGTACAATGATGTAGCTATTAGGAAACACAGACTCTTGCAGGGAATTCCACTCTTAAGCTGCACGTACAATAAATGTGTTCCCAAAACGTTGCCCTTTGCGTTCCAGAGCCGCAGTAACTCTTTCAAACATTCCTGCAACTCTGGGTGTATAAAAGCCCTATGTTGTGACTGGAGACAATAATATCATGTCTGTCACGCAACCTAGTTTCGAACAAAATAAAACCCATTACAAAAACCACAATCCTATATTTCCCACGGAGACATTAATCAGCGAAGCGATTAGACAAGACTTTGTTTTAGTCAAAACGATTTAGTAGACGATTGTCACGATTTCTAACATTCTGCATTTAATCGTGTCACTATCACAAGTGGCTTTAAAAGTTAATCCATTAAGGGTTATAAATATTTCAAGTTTCAGTTTCAAAATTCCAAAGAATTTGAACGGTGATAACGATATACCATTAAAAGCGGTTTTGTCGAATGTGTGTTAAGATTCCTATACTGTAACTAAATATACTTAAAACTAAAAGAAAATAAATTTGAAACGATAAATACCATTAAACTCACCGCAGACGACCCGGTCGAAGGGGCTCATCCAATCTGGAAATGGAAAATCTATTATCAATCGTATTGAAGGTCTTTGGTTTGGCCAAGTCACATGCATAACGTCAAAAGCCTATATTACACAAAAAAAAACATACAACAATTCGCTAATAAATATTATACAGTGTGTCTTCTGAATTTTAATGCAGAAAAGATAAATGTCATTTGTTTTAACAATATCCTTTAGCAAAAAATATTCAAAAAGCTTTTTTTATCATTGTCTTCGCAAGAAAAAAATACTACTTAAGTCTACGGGATGCAAAAATGAAAATATAAAGACTTAATTTAGTAATTTTTCTGAAAATATATATTTAGAAAACAAAATGGCATCTTAATTTATAAATGTTATTGTGCGACGAAAAATCGACGTTCCCAAGATCAATTTGTTGAAATGATTTCTGGATGAATAAATATTGCCTTATAATTTTTGTGAAACAATGTGTTTAGAGAATGCAAATGCGAAATAAAAATATAAAAACTTAATTTAGTCATTTAGCAGAGTATATTAAAATAAAAACATAATTATGTCTTTTTTAATTATTGTGGGAAGAGAAATTGACGTTCCCAGGATTAATGTATTTAATCGATTTCCGGCAATTCACCTTGTATACTAGTATACAGGGTGATTGATTGAAACAATAAAACTAGAACAATCCAGAAACCTTACATTGTACCTAAATGAGAAAAAACAGGTTTAATTGCTCAGTTCAATGGGTAAAGTGGTTGTAAAATTTTTATAGCTAACCACATAGTAGATTTTCACAGCGGCTTTGCTTATTTAGACCGAGTATCAACGGCTAGAACAATTGACTGTTAATTACATTTTATCGTGAATCTAAATTACGAGTAAAACATTTTTAATTACGCTTTATCAATTAAAGCTATTATTTAGTTTTTATTGAGCATTTCGTTTAACAATGTTGATTCGAGTAAATGCCGTTGCTTGGAGAGCAAGCTAATTGCAAATTGTATTGTGGAGTTACTCTAATATCGAAATCTTCAGCAGTGAATCATGTCTGCTGATTTCTATTTATAAATATAAACTAGCTACGTACAGACGTACTCAGAATGATGTGTTAAAAGTATAGACACAAACACTTTTACAAGCTCTTAAATACACTATACAGGGTGATAGTTCAATTTAATAAAATAAAGCTCCCAATGTTTTGACTTTTGAAGCTTTAATAAAATTACCAAGTGAATTATAAAAAGCGTTATTTATGTCACAAAAACGCAAACATTATCTTCTATTTTTTTTTTCTTTAAATATGGCAAATAATAATATTTTAATAAAACCTAAAACGCGGCACTTTTGGACTGCATAATAAAGAAAAAGATGCAAAACTACTATGCTTGCAAAAGATGAAGCATTTTAGTTATTAAATAAAATCAATAATTAAAAATCTAAAGATTTAATTATAAAATTTAAAACACTATAACGGTAAAATGCTGTTTGTAGAATAATCTGACAAACAATTAGACTGCATGTGTATTAGTTGGCTTTTTAATCGACAAAGAGTAATTTTTAAAGACATTTTCATTATTTTTATTTTATCACATTAAAAAAGCTGTATTAGAAAGTTTTTAAATATACTATGTATCTCATTTATCCTGAAGTATAATTTATATTTTTCTGATTCTGTTTACTGTACTGAATTATATACTTTTGCGAATTATAAAATTCGTGATTAGCTCTTGTTGTCCTCTCAAGGTATTCCAAAATAGCAAAGGGCAACAAATAACGAAGAAATTGTCTATGAAATTATCTCGTCAACAATGAAAATAAAATAATTGTTTATAGATATACGTTTTTTTTTATAAAGAGTGACATCATTGCCACTAGATTACAATTCTATTAAAAAATTCTGGCATTACATCAAAATACAAAAACTATTACTGACTGAGAAGCTTAATAAAATGCTGTAGACGAAAAATATTATATTATTAGATAGTAAAGAATTGTTTTAGCTATCAACGTCACAAATATAATTACTCACAAATAAATTGACGGCCAATTAAGTACGCATGTTGAGCTACTCCGGTTTTTAGCAACGTTTAAATTTAACGAGTTCCACCTATCGGAAACATTTAAATTGTCTCGATTGAGTGCAGTCGTTAATTACACCGCGAATGCATAAAAAATTCGATTAACGAATCGAACGCCGTATATCGATACTCGAAAATTCACAACTCATTCCGAGATAACAACAGGCTTTTGGTCTCCGATCGAGAATTTAAAAATCGACAGTCGAAACTTTCGAAAGGCGGTGTAACCCGAAAATGGAAAAGGTTAAGAGTTCTGTATCAGACCCATATTTCATTGGGGAAAGATAATGATGTTATTTTTCAAGTTGAACGTTTTTTTATTATTTTTTCGGAACCCCTGCAACAGAGTACGCGGTTGTACGTAAATATACGCAAGTAATCAGGATTATTTGAAACATTAAAATTAAATTGTTTTGTCTAGGTAACAAATGTACTTACCTACCTAATAAAATAATAGTTTGTGTGAACAATACAGCATTAACAGTTTAATTAATAACGTGCTACAAATAGCAATCAATAGTATAAAGGGCTTTTGATGGCATGTGGGTTCCGATTGCTCACGGCGCGCTCCGATTGGCTGTAAATGCCGGCCATATTTGTTCGGCGCATGCGCTCTGCGCGCCGCACACATGTGACTGGCGCTCTTCTTTTCCGCGGTATACAATGTTTACAGTCAAGTGCGAGTGGTGTTCTATGTTTAAAATGACTCGTAGCTTTGTAACTGGACATTTGCAAAGATATTAAATGGTTTTTACTGTTGAAATATTTTATGTAGAGAAGTGTTTGTTGAGTTTTAATTCTCTTTTATAATTGACATATCAACAAACTTTTGGCCGCACATGTTTAGTTTTTTCATTCAACGCTAGAACGCTAAAAAACAAAAAACATCGCACTAAAGTTCATTCAAACTAACACTCGCGTAGTGTTTGAACGTAATACGCTCTTATACTGTCAAATTGTTGTAGATTGTAGCGCGTTACGACGTATAACTGTCGGCTACTGACAAGTCCGCCATTTTAATTTCTTGTGCGCGCGCGCAAGCACCTGCCACGTTATTTTTGTCTTCCCGAGACGAATTTTCACCTACATCAGCCCGGACATTTTTATACGCCAACATTGCCGACAAATCACGAAAATAGTCCATTGCTAAACAAAAACAAGATGATTATAGGCCATTTTATATAATTTCAGTGATGTATGAGGCTGTTATGACGTTCATTTGGCTTTGATAAGTTTTTTTTCGCATGACAACTATATGCGTCAGACAGTGCCAAGAACGTCAATCGGTACTAGATACAAAAAAAAAATCACACATAAGATATGTCTTATCTGTGTCGCGGTCTGAGTTATTCGTACGTGCAATTTTTTGGCATAATTATGATTCAGTTTATCAAATTAAGTCATGCGCAAATTTTTTTTTTTGTGAGCGCTATAATTACTTTTGTTTTTTAAATAGTTACAAAAGAAATGTTAGTAGGTTTTTTAAGTTCCTAAATACTTAGCTAACTAACATTATGACGTTTATTTTATATTTTAAATAAACTGTGAATTGTTACTTTAAAAATAAAATTGGATTTAGAAAAAAACAGAGTTTTTTCAAATTAAATATCCTGTTTGTCCTGTGTTTTTCTTTTTTTTTATGTGGTGTACAATAATAATATCTACGTTTTAATATTTTTATTGTATTACTAGCTGTGCATATTTCTGCCAATATTACTCTTATTCTTTGTAGCTTATCAAATAGGTTTTCATTTCCTTTACTAAAGAACTCTAAAAGAAGCTACTTGCCTGATTATGTAAATAGATATACAGTCAAATAAAATTAATGTATGTAATGGCCCTAATTGATTTATATAGAGACCATATTGTTTTAAATGAAGGTCAAAATACTATTGTATTGATAAAAGCATCATAAATAAATATTTATAAGCTTATCTATGTAAAACTGCCAATATATCGATAGATAGAAACGGTAGTATGGAAATTATATAATAGATTACAATAGTAAAATCAATTATACTAATAATAAATTTTATCAAATTTGCTTTACGCTAAAAAATTACTTCTCAATGTGACATTCATTAAGAACATTATTGTTTACTACTTTTTTAATTAATGGGTTAATTTTTGACTTTACCTGTTTGACATTTTGTGTATTTTTTTTAGAACCGATAAAGCAATAAAAGTTAATTTATTGATCCTTAATTTGATAATTAGTATGATTTTAATTTTGTATAATGGTAATTTTTGTTGAACTATTCTTGAATGATTTATTTATTAATTTTACGTTTCAATATGTCTACCTACTTAGGTATATATTTATTTTATTTAAAAGTCAGATACCTGCTTTTTTAGTAAGTCGTTTTAAAAAATGAACAATGTATTGAACGAGCAAGAATCACCTTTTACTATAAAACCATCTGTTAAATATGTTTTTAACAAACGTAGGTACTACACTTGAATCAAGTGGTGTGCAATAAAGTATATATCTATTAAATGTACCTATAAAAACCTATATAACCGCGTTTTACATTTGATTAGTAATATTTTTTGTAAATAACGGATATGACGGATGTTTTTTTTTAGTAAATTGTTTTAAAAATAAACCTTTTGTTCAAAAACTAAGGTGTCTACTAGTTATGTTACCACAAGACAATACAATATTACTATACAATAGTTTTAATAAACGTTTTTATTATTTGATGATCAATTATACCTACATAAATACTGTTAAATATGAACAATTAATAATTATCATAAAAAACCGATAAAAAAAATGAAATCTAAAATATAAACGTTTTGCACTTGGCCAGTATTTGTGCCATACTGTTTTTTTATAGTAAAACGGTGATATAGTTCAAAATTGACTGTACCTAATTATGTGCTGAACAGATATAATGTTCTAAAAAACATGTTTTTTTTTAAGTTTTTCTTTTGCTTTTAATCTAGTTTTTACTTATTAATCATCCTGAAGCCAATTACGCATTGTTACGGTTAGGTATCGTAAAAATATATTTAAAAATAAGGTTTAATTAATAAAAAAAAATTTTTTTCTTACTTTTTAGGTACCTAAGCGATTAAGTAATATATTATATAAAATTAGTGGCTACCCGGCATGTGCTACAAAGTTATTTTGTTTATTTATTGGGAAATATTATATGCGTATTTTTTTCTGTCTAAATTATCTTCACAATATGACCTTTCTAAAGAAACTGGTTTGGGGTACATCGATTGGATACTGTTATAAATATAATATGTATATAAGTCTATAACGAATATAGGGAGAAACAGTTTTTTGGTTTTATATATTATTATTATTATTAACTTTATATACATCTATTTATTATTATAAAATTATTTGCCGCCTACCTCCTCGAAAAAGACATGAGTATAGGTTACGAGTATGTATGTGCAATTGTGCATGTTTGTTTAAAAAATAACTAACAGTTTTATTAATCATTTTTCAAACCTTTTTCAACAAAATTATTGGCTATACCTGCATCAAATATTTTTTAATTATTATGAAGGTACTTACCTACCTATAATTATTTGAACGCGTAGTCATTGTTAATAAGTTATTATTGAGTATTATAATGTTGCAAGTCTTTTGTATTATTGTATGCGAAATTGCAACAGCCTATTTTTACCTCTTTACCGACCACAATAAACTAATTTTCATTTAAAACACAATAGATAGGTTACCGGAAAATTGCAACGTCGTAAGATTGTAAAATAATGCGAGAAATTGTTTAAAAAATTCTAAACAAGACTCAGTTATATGTTGGAAACAAATTACCACTTAAAATGGTCTGGTTTATTATATATTGAGATTTGTATTAGGCCATATAATCTTATATAGATTTATTACTAATTACAATCATAAGGAGTCTGCAATTTTCCGGTAACATACCTATATATATATAATATATATTTTCTGCAATGACCTCTTTCAAAACAATTAGATGGATATTTTAGACTATCGGACTATAGCCAAAGGGCTATACCTAGTCTAAAATATTTTTAATTGATAATCAACATACGTATAACTGCTAAATGCTAATGCCAATAACAGTTACCTTTATCACCATTACAATAAATCAATTAAATCATTTATATCGTTCAATCCCTTTGAATGCGAAATTTAACCCTGTAATAACCACGGAAGATTGATTGCTAGATAATAAAACTGCAAATAAAAAATAACAGCGCTATTGTATGCAAAACGTACAGGCACTTTGGCTCAGTAATCGTTCGCCTTTTTTGAGTACTAAGTAGACCTCACAAGAGTTAATGGCTTTATACTCTAAATTCATAGTAAAGAAGGTACTAACATTGTGACCCACTACTCCAATACTCCAGATAGCTTTTAGCATTTTTAAAACCAGCTACAGAATTTTAAATGGTTTTGGCTACTTTACCATCAAATATTTTAATAGGTAATTTTACTTTCAGAAACACTTAGGTTAGTTATCTATCTTTTAAATTACTAATTTCCTATTAGTTTTTTTTTGTTTTTTAGAATTGCCAGTTACTTTAATTTATTGTTATTAATGGTTATACAATACTCAGCCAATTTTAATTGATAAATTTTTAGCTATAGCAATAAATGCTAAAACGTTATGAAGTAACTCAGTAAAGAAGTTATTTGAAGAATTTCATTTAATGCTTTAAATACTAAACCGTTTTAAAGCAATAGGCCGTTAAACATTTTATAATGATTGCGAATTTGATTAAAATAATTAATTTATTAGGTATACTTAATCATAAACATTATTTTAATTACCTAAACAGTAATTAAAACGCTAATAAAAATATTATGCAGTTAAAAATAAGTTTTAGGTATTAAATGAAGTTCTATGTAAAGTTCCTAAGTATACTATGGACCCGCCCATTGCCGACGGCGGAATGGGCGGTCCGAGCGTCGGCGACCGTCGGCCGAACGTAGCCGAGAGAGAACCAAGCGGACCGGAGCGCTCGCGCAACTTTTACGACCTATACTCATTGTTTTATGACCTGTTTATACCAACACACCCTTATACTTTCTTTAATTACCTTATTTATATTCAACAAAACAAATTACATGTGATCGGAATTAACTTTATACCGTTCACAACAAAACAGCTGCTAAAGTTTTACCCAAATTATTATGTACCCATAAAGGATACTTATTGTGATTCGTGGGCGATAAAAATAATAATGGTCAATTTTATTGCCTTTATATTGCACTGTTTGAATTATTTTATTGTTATATAAGTGCTAAAATCATATTAAATTGGGTATAATTTACAAAAATAGTTAAATACCTACTTCTAATTGGAATGACTAATAAAATAAATTACTGTCGAGTATTTTCTAGTTATATTTGTTTATGTAGCGATAATGAATATTAAAAATAATAATAACAATTGGAAGACTGAAAACATATCAATAAAACAAATTATTTAATTAAAGAGCCATTTAAAATAGTGTAAGCAAAATGAAAAATGCTAAAGTAAAGTCAGCACAAAATAAACAATTAATTATCTATATATTTACGCCTAAAACAACACCTATATTACTTAACTAGGTACTCAACGAAAAAATTTAAGCCAATCTAATTGCAAACTACACAACGTTCTGATAAGACTTCCTATTAGTATAAATAATGAAACTTATCTTGGTCTTTATAAGCAACACAAAAACTAATTCGTAACAATTGTTTCAGGAACGCCAACATCGCAAACTGTCATGCAGTGAAGGAGTAAAACATTTACCAGTGATGGACATCCAGGGGTACCGCGGTATGTCCGGCAGGGGCTGGGCAGAGCCTGGCTGCGAGCACGCCGCGCCCATGGCGTCCACGGTGGCGGCGGACGCTGCCGAGGCTGCAGAAGCCGCTGCTTGATGATAGAACTGAGCAGCGGCCGCCATGCTGGCCGATGCTGCCGACACCGCCGCTCCGCCGTTGTGCTGGCCCAGTGCGTAGTTCACCATCGGGTCTCCTCCCACAGCCGTCGGATACCGACAACTCTTGTCGTCCGCCGCAGATAAACCACCGCCAGCAGAGAACGGCACCGAACCTCCGAACTGCTGGTGATGCGACACGTAAGGATACATCCTCGATGGTGCGCCCGGCGATGCCGAGGACGAGGATGAGGACCGCTGCGGGCTGCCGGCGCCCGGCGAGCCTGCCCCCAGCGCTGCCGCTCCCAGCCCGCCAGACAGCGAACTTGACAGCGACGTCGACAGGGATGATGACAGCGAAGATGACAGCGACGCCTCTATAGGCGACGCCCCAGCACCCGCGAACAAATTCTGGTGGTGGAACTGCTGGTGGTACTTTGGGAGCATGCTATCGATGATGAACTTGGAACTCATCGCTCGGCGGCGACGCGGCGCGCGACGATCGCCTCGCGGGAGATGCGTTTATCGCCGGCGATTCGGATCGATTCTCGCGCGTGCACCTCTACTATGGCCGCGGATCGTTTATGACCCGCGTATGAGGCTCTACGACTCCGAATTCCCCGTCGTGGCGAGCGTTACCGCTGCCGCGCGCCGCGCTCGAGACAGCGAAACACGCCACGTGCGTGCGAGCGAGACGCAACGATGTTCGAGGGCGACCCGCCAGAACCCTCTCCGTCTCATTAATTCCTACCTGCGTGGCTTATATTAGAAAGAGATAAAAGCTATTCGCTAACGACCATTCCGACGGCCATTGTTCGTAATGGCGCCGGGCGCCCCGCACCTCCGCACAGACCTCGTCTACACCAATAGTGATCCGGTGCAGAACATTCACCGCCAATCACAAACCATTCCGGCACTTCTAGCTGTCAAATTGAATGGCTTTAAACAGAACTGCAACATTACTTTTAATATTAAATGTAATTTTTTGTAATTATCTGATACTGAATAAAATTTTATAGTGTAAGTACAATTATTTCGCAAACCTGTGAAATTTTGTTTGCTTTAAAAAAAAATTCTGCGATATGATATAAACTTCCTGAATTACTCTTAAACGCACTTTAATCCAATAGACGCAAGTACTGACATATTTTAACTGATATACAAAAAGGTAAAAAGTTGTTGCTATTGTTTGATAGTACTTAATTGTTTATTCTGGACCCTTTTTTTTAATTCTGCATGTTGTTTTCTAAATTATATTTCAATTTGCAATAGCTCAGGTGCGATCAAGTTATTCTTTTTGTTAAGATTTTTTATGTATTGTTTTGTAAAAAAAAAAAATACTTAACCAATATCAATACTTATTGCCAGTATTGATGTTAATAGTTTTTTTAATCAGTAAAAAATAGAATTTAATTGAAATTTTTGATGTTTTAAAAGAGTATTTTGCTGACAAAACTTTTTTTTTTAAATTACCTATTTATTACAAAAACAAAAATAAAGAAAAGTCATCGGATTCAAAACATGAATTGCTCTAAATTGCGTTACGCCGGCCACGTGGACGGACGGGTACTATCCATCTCGTTTCTTTGAATGTTCCTTTCTCCGTCGCACGTTTCATTCATACGTATTGGTCGTAACTACACCGAGCACATGTGCAATAACAAACTTTACGACTATTAAAATAAAACCGTTTATTGCCTGAGTTGTTTATTTATTTGTTACAGTTTTGATTGTTAGACGTGTTTAGTGCATGGTTTTTATAGGCTTAAGTTGCCTTTTCAGCTTTATCAGGTCGGTGGTACGACTGTGAGGCAGTAGAACATTGCATAAGTATACGTTTTATGTTGTTATTGTGATGTTTTCGCCGTAAACGTATGGAATGCATGATATGGCCAGTTAAAGCCGTTTATGCCGCGATATGAGCAATTTTTTTATTGATTTTTAATGAAGTTAATGACAGTTTAATGTATCGCTCCGATGGAGGAAACTCTTTGGACCGTTACATTTTGCATTTTGCGTAGATAAATTGTTTCGACAAGTAGATATCGATTTTGTATCGCTTTATATTTGGAGTCAAAATCGTTAAATTCAAGTTGGTAAATTACCATCTTTTACGCAATATTTTTTATGACTGCGGATATAGTTTTCTCAAAATAGAAAAGTATGCAAAAGCATGTTAATATTTCAATAAACGACAATAAATAAAATTGATAGATGGCTTCGTTTTCTTTGATGAAAGAAAAAAGATACCGCCACTGCTAGTTTGATTATTGATTCTTTACACATATTTATTGAAAATGGTAAACACGGAAGTTTAGTTAAAATACATAACATTTCTATTTATATTTTCCAAATTAATAAAAGAGATGACGTTGTAGACTCTATTTTTAACTACGTCTACAAGAAAAACGATATAAAAAGCAGTCATAGTAAGCCATGACGTGTTACGAGTAAAATGTCAACCGTGCAAGCGAAAAAGCGGGACGGAGCTATATACCTACTCCATCCCTTTCACAGTTCAGTTTAGGTCGTCAAATGGATCGCATTTAGAGCTCATGGTAGGGCTACTGTTAGATAGTAATAATATCATCTTTATTAAAAGGTCATGTTATTTTTATAAGGGCCATTGCCCACAACCGTCTCAGTTCTATCAATAGCATAGAATTAATCGGTTGGTAGAGTGACCTCAGCACTCAATCAATCGAGGGCAAACGTCTAGGAAAAACTTTTTAACCGACTTCAAAAAGGAGGAGGTTCTATGTTTGGCTAATTTTTTTTTATATGTATGTTCGCCGATATCTCAGTTAGGGGTTTTTTGGAACCTTATGAAGTTGTTTTCAGGTCAATGGTGATGGTGTGATAATGGATGGTTGTGAAATTTTATTAATGACATATAAGTACTAATAAGTAGGTACAATAATTGGTTAGGTTTAAATAATAAAACGGCCAATTAACAATAGGTATAGTGGTTCGTCAGGTCAATAAAACTGCTTATTAGTAAAGGGATACAAAAACAATTACACCAATCACCATAATAATTACAATTACATTAAAATACCAATAACGTAAAATACAAATACACAAGCGTGAATACATTTTTTACAGAACAAAAATACACATTACTTTAACTTACTTAACTACGTATAGATAATTACCTATACTTAAATCAAACAATAAGTGTATTTTAGTATATTTTAAAATGAGCCGTGAAAAAAATCCTCTACTAGGAGGCCGACTTGAAATATGTATGTATGGCAATGGTTAATTTCTGGCTGAAGTAAATGACTTTGGGTTAAACGAAGTGTCACATCGTCGTGGGCATAATTTTTTAAATAGTGTATGAGCATTTTGGACCTTAACCTTTTGATTTTCAACCCCAAAAGGCTATAAAATGTAACTAGGGATGAGGCTGTATTTTCGCTGTTTGTATCTCTCTGCAACTTTTTTTAGGTGGGAAATCATCCAATGACATCTCCTGCCCTTGGGTGGGGCGGGAGAACGTGTTTGAATTATGCTGACTAAACCCCACTTCTGTTCCCTCTTTGTCTTTGTTCTAGGGTCACGGGGTCCTCTTTTGCGTCACCCATGGCCCCAGTAGTCATTGACCCTGCTGGGCCCCTACGGTTTGCTGGGCACCTACGATTCTCCGCAGTTTGCGGCTTCCAGCACAAGAAAACGAGCTAAGGAGATGGGATAGCGCAAGACTATTGACAAAAGTAGCCTTCCAGCGTTCTGAGCTTCCACTGCATGAAAGACTGTGGTAACCAAGACTGTTGACAAATTCGTCACAGTGGCAGTTATGAGCAGAACAGTTGGGGGCGCCTAGGCGGGGTCGTGGAGCTCTTTGGACCGGGACCGTGGACCCAAATTCCATCTATAATTTTTTTTAGTAGTGTTTTGGGACCACAAATTAAATAAATACAGTTTTTATGGTAGCTGTACTTTAATGCCTTTTTCCTTGTGGATCGTCAGTAACCTTGGTTCTCCTGCAAATGTCTTCATTTCTGATGTGATAACGCAAGGAAACTCTGAGCATAATCCTTTCCATTGCTCTTTGGGTGACTTTAAGTCTTCTGATGAGACCCATTGTAAGCGACCACGTTTCGGGGCCATATGTTATTACTGGAAACACGCACTGGTCATAGACGTTCGTCTTGAGACACGATACAGTATATCAAAATCAGTGTAGAAGATATTCCTAGTTAAGGTGGTACATCATGACTCACATTTTCACTGTTTTTCATACAACCGCTCATAACTGATTATGACGTTATTACACATTTTTCATTAGATATTTTGGAACCACAGTATCTTGTGGATATTATCTAGGTTTCTAAAGAAACCAATTTCTAAATTTGTGTAAAATTAATCCAGTAAAAACCTCTGAAAATGTCCTATTTTGTATGAACTTTGACACTTCATAATTTGACTAAAAATTAAAAAAGTCAAAAAAGTAATCCTCTAAAGACCTTGCAAATTTTATTAAGATTCTAAAAGACGACAACTTTTTCCAAAAACTTTTAATGGTTTAAAAAAAAACAGCTATTTCCTGGAGCAAGTTTTGTGAAATTTTCGTGTAAATCTCGAAATTACCGAATACTAACAGAGTTTTCAGGCGTTATCTCTCTTTTTTTGCGTTGCTTTTTCGTCAAACATCGCGTTGGATTGCATTATATAAAGTAACAAGCTTTTAAACCATTTTCGATGTTTTCGATAGGCGAGTGGAAAAGGACCCTCTTAATTTATCAGTGCCGTGGATCGTGGATACAAATAATTAGTAAAGTAATAATGGTATGTTTTTGCTGACAACGAGACGTTACTTATGGATGGGCAGAGCAGCTTGAGTAAAAGCTCGTATAAATACATTAAATGCCAATTAAACATATTTTTGGTTTAAACTATATCCCTACAGTTTCAATTTTAACACGCTTTAATTAGCTTCACCTGTATGTTTGCTTGCTTGTTTGTTTGTTTGCTAGTACCTACCGCCTTTGAGCTCGATTTTGCCCAACTTTGGGCGATCAGATTTTCTTTAAACTTAGTACACCCATCAAAGACCCATGACAATAATCCAATTAAAATATTCGTATTATCTTGATTAAATTCGACAGGATTAAAATAAATAAATAAAATAAAATTAAAATTTTAATTAAGTCTTAGAAAAACTATTCACTAAAAAGTGAAAAATAAATATAGTTAAAAAAAAAAAAACTAAAAAACACGATTCCATAACTAAAAAGAGTAAAATAATTTTCAATATACTTACCTAGATAGAAAATAATAATAATGAACGAAAAATATTATTCTGATAAAAGCACGGGGCACTTTGTGCCATATTTTTCATAAATCGAGCACCCCATGCTTTTTATTTTCTTTTTCGAAATTTTTTGACACTTTTTATTTTGATTGCATATTAAAAATGAAAGCGTGTTTTTTAGTTTTTTTTAAACTATTTTATACACAACACCATCCAAAGGCATTTCTGTCGTGTCAGCGACTGGTCCTGTGTGTCTTGTATCCAGCTAATTCTCGCGTGTGTTGAGAGGCTTCCTAATGTTTCAATACGCGTTCTCTAATCCAGAACCTTTCAGCTCTATCAGCTATCGCACTGCCGACTGCCTCTTAAGATTACCATTCATTTTACTTCGCAAACTATGTATTGATCATAATATCTAATAGGGATACCATTTGAATCATCAATACTTCAATATGCACCTTTCTAGTTAGTCAATCAGCTTTGAAAGTATTGTGCAGTAAATATAAAGGACTGGTAATGAAACGAAACCAATTAGCACTTCTGATCTCAGTTCATATTAGATTGTTTAACTTTACATAGTTGGGGCTCTTCATTTTGTGTCTTATTCAAAGAATATCATTGGTCTTATTGGAACTTTTAGGCAACGGATGAATCTGTTAAGGTAAATAATTTCTAATAAGGTTCTCGTACAAAACTTACTAAAGAAATTATTGAGGGGCAATATATGTTCCTGTAAGAAAAACAAATCATTGAAATTTTATAAATATTTAAATAATAACAAGGGCAAAACGTAATATTTATCTTCTTGAGCTTTGTCTTAATTTACACACAGATTTTATTGTTATGAATTTTTCAAGAATATTTGTTTTGGTTTGAAATCTATAATAAATATCGACATTTATGTACTTAAAAAATACTTAATTAACTAAAATTAAACGTCTTATATATCCTAAAACAAAAATACAAGTACGTAACTAATTTAAACTAACTAAAATTTATCCAAAATATAGTGGCGAAAATCTTATCGATATTTTGCGCCTGGTATTTCCCAATAGCATTTATTTATTTTCATCTAATCTACAAAAACCAGACAACAAGACTATAATCAAAATTCGAACAAACAACTTCTTTGCTTTGTCGTAGGTAGCTAATAACAAAGTCTTAAATAAAGTAGGTACTTAGTTAGGAACTAGTTCAAGAGTGTGCTCTTATATGGACCATGTACCAAAAAAGGAGCGTACCCTAAAAAGAGCACGAGCGTTGGTGCAATCTCCCTTATTTTATAGATGTATCGGTGTCCGGGAACCTCTATATTGCAAGCCGCAAAGTCGCCGGTGGGCGGAGCAACGTCCATCGTAAAAGTGCTTCGAAGTCTTTGGAAAATTTACAACTATCGCTTGTGAGATTTAACGACCAGTTTATAGATCCAACGCTTTTAAATTCGATATAAACTTGCTTTGTCTCAATGAAACAGCTATCAATGTGACAAATGTTCCACTTATGCTCTATAGTGTCGTAATTGTGGACCATGTTTTATGTTAAACGGCTATCGTTTTTTTACGGCGGTCCAGTTCAGTAATTTTTGCTGGATGGTTTTCAGCAATTTTTGCTGTCTTCATGCCAATTTTCACTGTATTTTGTACATCGGTGTTCCGATTTTTTTAACAGCCTAATCGGTTATTGCAAAAAAAATCTTCAGTAACATTTCCGCTCACGATATTTCTGACTAAAGTCATGAAGCAAGGTTTAGAGTTTGACAAAGTTGTCAAAGTCTGACCTGATGATATCGGTATTAAAAAATCACTCATTTACTTCAATCAAAACATACCTTCGTCAAATTAAAGGTAGGTACTATACACACCAACAATTGCCAGTAACATAGCCTTACAATTGACTGGTAATAGAAGGATTCTGTTTTAAAGGCAATAACAATTGTAAGACTCTGATAAGTATATACTCACCCCAGTAGCAGTCATCGTCACCTGAAACAGAAAAAAGAAAATAAATACCTAATCTACCAATTAGAATCGCCGATCTTGAGTGGAAGTGGATAGGACTGTAGAACACATTCCTTGCAGAACAAATGGTCGATGGGGTCGAAAGGTTTTGGAGTGGAGTTCGCGTACCGGATGACCGCAACGCAGTGTTGGAAGGCTTCCACAGGAAGGATCGTTGAACTGGTAAGAGATGCGGGAATCTGATAGATATGAGACAAATAGACCGGTCCTTGTGGCGATGCTAGGAGGACGCTTTGTCTAATAGTGGATGTTTATAGCATACATTTTAATAATGATGATTTATTTTATATTATAAGCGATGGAAGTCACTCTGCCGAGCCTTTTCCCTACTATATTAGGGTCAGCTTCCAGTCAAATCAGATACAACAAGATATCAGTATTTGACATGGATAGACTGCCTATCTGACCTATCCTAACCCAGTAACATAACAAAACACGCATGCACACATAGTAAAACTGTTGTCAGATTTTCTGGCGTCTAATTATCCATAACGACGGTTAAATATCTACAAATTACTGCAAAGATCAACGGCTCAACGTGCTTTGTGAGGTACGGAGGAGTCTTGGTATGTTAAGATGGTTACCCATCTGCTGACCACCTCTCGGCAAGCATTGTTTAACGAGATCTCGAGATCAACCTGCGCGCTTTTATTATTCTAGCCATGACGACCTTCTCTGTTATATTATAATCAGCGTGGTAGTTTCTTCAAAAGACACCAATTAGCATGGTTCTCGTATGATTTGATCTGTCTTGTTTTCTGATAGCTGCAACTTAGAGGTATTTAAGTTGACAAGCGCGATTAAAAAAAAACGAAACAGTTTTGTACAAAATAAATGATAGGATAGCCGAAACTTATTTGGCCTGCAGGGAAACAGTTGGAATCAGTAATACCTTTGAGTAGGTATAGTCTTTGTGACATGTTGTCAGCATCGGTGAGGACTGATACCCGCTAGAGTCACGGGAATTTTTGAAAAATATACCGTATTCCTGGCTCGCAAAAGCCAAATGTTTGACGCAGGTGGATCTTAGACAGCAAAAGTATCCACACTAGAGTGGGAGAAACCATTGGATTATTTCACACTAAAAAATAGTAATTGCAAAAATTTTGACTCTTAAAGTCTGCTGAGCTAACTTCATTTTCCTTGTGAAAATGTTTAGGATATTATCATTTCTTTTGTCTCCCCTATAAAACAATTGAATAAAGGAGCTTACTTAGTCAAAGTGATTTTTTTCTTAATTATTTTATTACACACAATAACATATAAATACAAATACTATCAAGAAACACAGACTCCGGCACTGAACTCCTAAGATGTACGCACAATGAATCAGCTCGCAAAACGTTATTTGCGTATGGGTGGGATATTTATTATTTTAATTCTATGTATATAAAAAAGTCAACCAACTTGGGAATTTTATATAATATTAAATAATTTAAAAAAATACTTATTTTCAATACTTTTTATAAGGTTCTTTTATGAATAATCAATGATCAAGATCTCTTAATCAACCTTAATTTATTGAAACAGTGTTGACTACATCAAATTTTATTATATCTTAATATATACCCAAGTCATTTGACTTTTTTAGATAGACTCTAGTTAGTAAGTAATAGTTTTGTGGTAGTGGTAACTTCAAAGACTGTGAAAAATGCCATACATGTAACTGTAGTAAGAGTCTAAGATATATGAGACATACAAGTATATTGCCTGGCGGTCCAAAATTTCTAATACGACAAAGTAGGTACTCTTAAAATTCTTTACCGGATCAAGAGGAAATACCCCAATTTCTTAGCTCGAAAACTAATAAGTACAAATCCCCATAAAAAGATAACGTACCCCGCGTACTAAAGGTTCTTAAGTAGCAATATTTATTTAGCTATTCGGCTCGTATCGTATACAAAAACGGGGGGTAAGTAGGAAATTTTAATTTCACGTCTGGAGTTGGGCGGGGAGCGGAAATTTGTGTGGCATAATAAGTGAGATTGTTGCGAAATTTGCTACAAGAAAAAGAACGAGGGCTCCCATCGCAGCGCCGCGACGTTGAGATAGTGTGGATGTGCCGCGAGATGTTGCGCAGTTTTTTTACACTACCTTTTTTCTACATGTATAATCGGAATCTTAATAATCAGTGGACAGGACATATTGCTCGCAGAACAGATGGTCGAAGGAGCCGAAGGGATTGGCGTTGGTAGGCCTCTCCCAAGGTATACCGATGACTTGGTGACGGATGCGAGATGCACATGACCGGTCGTTGTGGCTACACTTGGGGGTGGCCTATATCCAGCGGTGGACGTTTTTCGGCTGAAATGATGATGATGGTATGATGGTATGGCTATGACACTGAAACGACGGTGGATGACGAGGACTAAGCTCATATTTTTGATTAAAAAAAAAACAAAAAAGAAACATAGGATAGTCAGTTATAAAGTGGCCAATCCAGCGTAGAAGGTAAATTGAAATAATATTTTAATATGTTCTGATTTTCTCGTGGTCGCTCACAATGGGCCTTATCAGAAGGTCTACCAGTTCTAGACAAAGTAAGACTTTCTCGGTGACAATAATTATAAACGCTTGAGCACGTGTCACTGAGATCGCATGTACAATGTATGTTTTAATAATTTTGATAATCGATATTTTTTTCTTGTCCTAAGGCACAGGCTTGCGGACGGCGAATAATGAGTAGCTCCCCGTCCAATAGGGATCACAACAGGGTCAGCACATTCCACGCGCTTTTCAATGAGATGATAGCAAAATTAACGGGACCTGCAAGGGCTGATGCCTGCCAGGATTGTGAGATAATTCGAAATAGTTTGTGAGTTTGTTATTTCTTCACACTCAAACGGCTGAACGGATTTGAATTAAACTTAGAACTTGGGTAGACCATGTGCTTGAATAACAGATAGGATACTTTTTTCCCGGAACTATGATCTTATGAGATGATTTTCTGCTATTAAGCAGTTGAAGCCGCTGGCAGCAGCTATTTAAAGTCTTATTCATATGCTGCTTTTCCTGAAATCCGCGCAAAGTCAGCACTGCACAAGACGGTACTGTCTGATTTTAATGACCAATTTATAAAACAAAAGGTAATAAAAAGCTCATTAAACGTTTCGTCGTTAGCTTACGGAGCTTGTAATCGGTTTTTGCTACTTAGCTGCAATTACAAGTAACAAATACATACAATAGAAAATATTAGAATATTAATTAATTTTACGACCGTAGTCTGGTTTGATTGGTGGTGCATGAGAAAATTAGCAATTATAGACCTGTCTTTACGTACGGTGTTGTTAATTTTCTGTATTTTCTATTTAACTGTAGCTGAATCATATATGACGGTTAACCGTAACTGTAATTTTTTTGTTTAATTAGTGTAAACTAGTGCTTCACTGCGATCCCACCTGATGGTAAGCAGTGATGCTATCTCTGATGGTGGGGCGCACTAGTTTATTAAAAGCCTATTCACTCTAGCCTTGAAGATACCCAAATTATAATCAGACGGGAAGACCACAGCAAGCAAATTGTTCCATTCCTTCGACGTACGTGGTATAGACGACGAGGCGAAACGCTTAGTCCGGACCGTAGAGGGTTCAACAACGTATTTGTGGATACTCATCGTACGTTGGGTTGTCTGATGGTAGAATTGAGATTGCGGAATACTGAATTTTTCTAGATAGGAAATCCTTAAATTACCGAGCAAGAGGGAATATTATACTTTTACTGACTAAATTCTACCTGTGTTTCTTTACCTTTATTTTACTAAATGTTACTGTGAAAACTTGAAATAAATGTTTTTTAGTTTTCTTTTTTTGCTCAAATAGGATTGAGCGGGTCACGTCAGCCGAATGAACAGTGACCGCTGAGCAAGTGTCGCCACGCAGTGGGTTCCCGCAGAAGGAAAGTGCCGCCCTTGAAAGAGGTGGCGTGATAGTCTGGACGTATCACGAGGACAGGTTCGAGACGGTGTTGGAGAAGAATGTCTGCAAGGACTTGGGGGAGGCTTTTGTCTAGCAGTGGGACAGTAATGGCTAGGGAAAAAAGTAATTTTTGTTTAAGAAAATTATTTCTTCTGTAACGTGGGTGCATTCACTAACATGACATACACAAGACACCCAGAGCCGGAACAACTATGTATCTGTCTGTGATAATACTTAGCAAAACCAATATCAACGTATTTTAATCTACATCGAACATGAAAATTTTAAAACTAAAAACCATACAAAAAATAAAGATCCCTCTAAAATCGACCAAAAAATAAAGTCTCATCCACACTAAGCTCGCGGCATTCGGTGGGCGCACGTGTAAGTGGCAGCTTCAATATTTATGTGCAATTTTTCCAGCGGAACCCCTCCCCGCGCGGGTACCTCACCCCCCCTCGTCGTGATAAAGGATGCAACGCGCGCCCCGCAACCCCACCGAAGCATCCCTGAATTGCGTAACAATGAACATCGTTTATAATAATTTTATTAATAGGAATTATTTTGTACAAGACTCGAATACGAAAACACGGCGAATTTGAATCTGAAAGCGTCTGAAATAAACGTGAATTTGAATTTGGAACTACCTCTCGTTCTTGTCTACCTCTGGTTTTTAAGTCAAGGGTGAAAAGGTTACTTCAAGGTTAGCGTGCACCATCGTCGACCACATCATCGCTTACTGTTGGTTAAGATGTCCTGCTGGGGCGGCGCACCGTGGCGTCGTAGTGGAGGCGATCGGTGGTAATGACTTCTAGCTGGCTCTGGTTCAGGCCATGGTCCCGAGCTCGAGGGATACGGTGGTATTCTTCTGCAAAGCAATTACTGCTACCGAAGGAGGGGGCCGCAAGCGTGAAGAAACGTACATTCTCATGCTCCAGCCGTGACGCTGCAGTCGCGTCGGGCGTTGGAAAATACAGAGCGATCTCCGGCTTTCGTAAGCCGGGCTTGCGAACGACGAAAAAGGGGTAGTTTGCAGTCTTTTGTCCAACAGAGTCATCGCCACCCAAAAAAAAAACCGTCAATCAAGATATTGACCAAAGCGAGCTTGCCAATAAATTATTAGAAAAATCTACATTTCATGGTTCTAAAAGGATAAGTTATCGATGCGAAACAGCTAAGCTATCTCCAACTAAAATTTCCTAAGATAATTTCTAAGTAAAACCGGCTCATTCTAATTAAGTGTACCCAGGGGAGTTCGCGAAAGGGCTTTGAACCCCAGCTCCGGCCCACCAATAAATAGTAAAGTCCTATTCCTTTTTGTTCCAGTAATTATTTCGGAGTAAAATGGGTACTTTTACCAATAATGCTACTGGCTGTCGGAACAGAAATGAGAAAAGAAACAATGGGATTTTAAAATAGGAACCTGTCAGATAAGAAAAGTCGAATGAAAGATTTCGAGCAAAGCCCTACTTATTTCGATATCCATATAATTTTCATTTTGCTGTCAGTATTATTTTGGAAAATAAAATCAGGTAACTAAGTGACAATCTCCAAGAGTTTTTTTTTATTATTGATAAGTTTACGCTTGAACAGTATCTCACCTGATGGTAAACGATTATGTGGTCGACGTAAAATATAACCGAATTGACAACCTCCTACTTATTTTAGAAGTCGGTTAAAAAGTAGTAACCTAACCTAGCCTAAACATTCTTGACATAAATACTCTTATGTTGTAGCTATCAGGAAGCACAGACTCCGGCAAGGGATTCCATTCCCTAGGGTTGATAGAATTTTATGCGTTTTAGCAGACATTTAAAGAAATGGTGCAACAAAATTGTTAGCTATTATTTAAATAAAGATTAGATATCACAGACTATAGCTAAGACATTATAGCCAGTTAAATGTAAGATCCTCTTATCTATAAAACTCGACATTCTCCGACCAAAGATTACAATCAGTAGGTATCGTTTCCAACAACATATCGTTATAAAATAATGTAATATCATAACTGGCCGTTCGTGGATACTACAGAGAGTGTGCAGTAATATTATTCAAATAAAAACAATTTCAATTTGGGAACAAATTGAAACAGAGAGCTGGCGGCGCGTTATTACATTTGGGCGGAGGTTAGCTGCGGTAGAGCGTGTAAAGTGCCTATAGAACCTCCCGCCTCGCCCTCTCATAGCCTATAACACCAGCATCGGGGCTTTCCTCAAAAAGCCTGAAAGAACGCCTCAAATTCAGCGACTTTTCGCTCTCAATACATTTACGGGACATTTAGAAGCTTACGCTGAGTATGTACGTCATTTTTTCCTTTGTGTTCGGGACGTAAGAAATATAGTTTTTGATAGACGCGCGTTCCGAACGTTCGGTAGTGTCATTCGGGGGTGTAAAAGGGAAGGCGATGATAGAGGTATTTCTTATTTAGCGAAATATGCTATAAGGTGTTCGTATGTGCGCTTTTAAAGGGTCGTAGCGATCCATGGACGTCTGAATTACCAACACGTCGATTCTATGGTTCAATAAGTATTATATCTTCATGGGACATTATTGCTATAATTAAATTAAAACCTGTTTTTAACTTGAAATAATGCAAACATTCTGGTGGTGGTTGGTTCCAAACCCACGCAGGTTATTTGGTAAATTGAAGAAGATGGTTATCCATAACCTTCGTAGACGGTACGCGAGCGCTATTTCACTTGTCACTATTGTAACACAAATTAACTGTGATCTTTGACCAGCACTTAAATGGTACATGCCTTTAAGAAATACCGACGCACTTACATTCTATTCACCCTTCACTTTGATATTGGAACGGTCTAACTTAGATTATATGTGCCTAATGGAACACCAATTAGAGAAATGTACATTTGAAATGAATTCTGTGGTTTCTAGCAAGTACCTATAAGTTTTTGTAGATAGTTATCGCTACTACCGGTCTTAAGGTTTTTCTAAATTACCGTTGAGTAAAACAGAGTACAAAGCCCTGCTTAGTAAGTACCTAAGCGGTTTACACCCGCAATATAAATCATTATACTAGTGCTTGAATAGGCGTTACGTAAAACTAGATTTTTATCGGAAATTATTTATGTAGAAAAGAATTCAGGTAAGCAGCTGTTATATAAATCATAGAGCCTTGAAATTACTAGTATAAAACACAATGGCAATAGGTTGGTAATTCATAATTCGCTAAACTTTTTCGTAGTCTCGTAGCGCGTAGACCCTAGGCCGTAGCCGTAGACCGTCTACGAAATCTATTCGGAAATATGTAACGGCATTAGATTTTGTTAGCTTGTTTTTTTTCTTTTGTTAACTGATTATTTTTTTGATGAAATTATAGTTGATATTGTTTGTTTTAAAAATTATTGCTACTAATAAAAATGTTTCGATCAACGCAGAAAGTAAGCGATGATCTGTTAGTTGTTATCCCAAAAGTATTCCTAATCATTTTTTATCGTGAATTAATAAAGCGTAATAATTTCATGAGGCTTTAAATTAGCAAGACAATTTTACAACTACTTGTTAGTTTAAGCTTCATTATACAGGTTTAGGTCACATACGTTGGTAAAATGAATGTCATAAGGCATTCCAACAGATAAATACAGATTCACGACAAAAAGGTTTATTATTGGTATTTAGGTACTGTCGCAGTTTTTGAAACGTTTTTTTTTTTTTGTTATAATGGACTTCTAATCATCGTAAACAGCGATGACCTTACAAATCGCGATAACTTAAACGTTAGAGTAATCAACGTCAATTCACCGAACAAATTCAAAACACTAATTATACCTACTTCCTGTATTGAAAAACCTAAGTTTAATATTTTAATTCCCGCTTCGAATTAGCATTCAATTAAAATGTAATTAAGATTTTCTATTAATCATATGCATGTGTGTCATGATTACTATTCACGTTCATAAAAAGTCTAATAAAAATATTTTATTATCTATATATATAAAAATCAATGCCACTTTTCGTTGTTATATTATAACTCAAGAACAGGCTCACCTATCCAAACCAAATTTTTAGGCTTTGTTCAGACTATTTAGTAGATGGTTTATGTGAAGTTTGGTAGGGTAGAGTAGGGTACAGTAGGGTAGAGTAGGGTAGAGCAGGGTAGAGTAGGGTAGAGTAGGGTAGAGTAGTGTAGAATAGTGTAGATTAGAGTAGTGTAGAGTAGAGTAGTGTAGAGTAGAGTAGTGTAGAGTAGAGTAGTGTAGAGTAGAGTAGTGTAGAGTAGAGTAGTGTAGAGTAGAGTAGTGTAGAGTAGAGTAGTGTAGAGTAGAGTAGTGTAGAGTAGAGTAGTGTAGAGTAGTGTAGAGTAGAGTAGTGTAGTGTAGAGTAGGTTAGAGTAGGGTATAGTGGGGTAGGGTAGGGTAGAGTAGGGTAGAGTAGGGTAGAGTAGTGTAGAGTAGAGTAGGGTAGAGTAGGGTAGAGTAGGGTAGAGTAGGGTAGAGTAGGGTATAATAGTGTAGAGTAGGGTAGAGTAGGGAAGAGCGGGAGCGAAGCCGCGCGGGCAAAAGCTAGTAATCCATATTTTATGATTCGTATTTTTTGCGAACCGTTGCTGAATTTCGCAAGGATAGCGCCATCTATGATTTTGTTTGACAACTATTTGGCAAGGTCAACACTCGAACTCCGAACCGTTGAACGAAGACTCTTTTATTATTTTATTATACCAGTTTTATTATTTTTATAACGTTATAAGTTTATTTTATGTGTGTTTGAACACCTTTAGTGTGAATTTATTGGTGCTATTTTAGCACAACGAAACTAGCGCCATCTATGCAAGGGATAAAGAACTGTCTGTGTGGAAGGGTTGAGATTGCAGTACCTAGGGTGCATATTGCGCCCTCTGAGATGAAACGGTGGTTTGTGCAAACTTTTTGGCTACAGTAAAGTAGGTGATTTTTTATTTAGTCCTTTGATTTCTAAAACTACGAGTATATAATGTGTATTTAAAAAATGTCACCAAGAATTTCGTTTTAATACAGTTGGTGGAAGTATGTCAATATCTCACTAAGTACTTACTGATTAAAGTTTTTATAGACAGCTGTTGTTTACAAATTGTTCAGATCACAATATGATCTAATCTATTGCCAAATACGCCGTATTAATTAGTCTGCCACTATCATTTGACATTGAAATTGGCTCAAATCATTCACGCAATCGCCCAACACGTCATAGTGACGTACGAGGCCAAAAAACGGCAGCATTACAACTGTTTTTAGTCAATCGCTTAATCAGAATCTAATATACGTTTACATAACCGAACAAGTTTACGCAAAACTCGTGGAGATCCGTATCTCGTCGGGGAGCATCGAGCCAACGGGCCATAGCCCGTAACTAGGTAGATAGCGCAGGGCTGCCTTTGATAACACGAGGTAATGTGTTGACAACTCGAGTGGTGAATGTCATTAGTAAAAAATGTAGATAATGTAAAAATATGTATGAACATTGAGGGGTTAGACTTCTAGTGGACGGATGTGGGATTTTTGAAGCTTTGAAGTGGTTGGTCTTTGACTCAGATTGCGTTTATGCTGAGATAATGAAGCTTCATTTAAAACATTATGTTAGTAAGATAGTAGGTATGTAACATTTTACATAATAAAAACACATTCTGTAAGCATTATGTCCAGAATCGCTTTCAGCATTCGATTTTTATGCTCGTATATAAAAGGAGAAACTGACCGACTGACATATCAACGCACAACCGAAACTACTGGGGCTAAGAATGTAAAAATGTTGCACTGGGTTTCCTTTTATAGTGTAGGCGAGCACTAAGAGAGGATATTCCAAAATTCACCCCCTAAAAGCATGAAAAGGGGGTCCAAAATTTGTATGGAGAAATCTACTTTCATGCAATTGATGCCGCTGGCAGAAACTGGTTCTTGATATAATTCTTGATTAGTTTAGGATAAAAAAATACTAATAATAATACATTTTCATTGCGTTACTAGAATTTTTGTGTGTGTGCGCATAGATAGATACAAATAACAAAGCACTGTTGGTGTAAAGCGTCGATTCTCATACTATTTCCTTACAACAAGAATAAGTAATTTCTTAAAAAAAAAAACTCGGCCTAAGTGCATTTACATAGATTTTCAGTGGTTGAATTATGATTGTAACTTAATTTTCTAATTAGAGTAATGCGGCAGTGCATTATTCTATTTACTTACATGTTGTATAAGTACAATATTGAAGTTTCAATCTCATACCATCGCTTCCGGACGCCGTGAAAGTGCGCTGAAATCTGTTCAAACACGCATAAAGGCAACCCTGCTAACGCTATACAAAGCTCATCTCCGTAAACGCCAGCCACGTATCGTATATTGTCTAAATAATGAATCCATTCTCACGTTGTTCTCTGATTTACGGCCGCACACAAAACCGCTATAAGACTGCATAATGACACCTACCGCAGTCACTTATTTTTGGACCTTATACAATTTTTTTCACACGCGACTATTTAGAATTTTTATCACGTAAATTTTCCGCTTGAAAGGGAAATCCCGATTGTCATTCTGTACGCATGGCTCGTTTCCTCACGAACACGTGTTTGAATATATTTATATATAGCTTGTATATAGGGAAAGTATTTATTTCTGTCACGCAATTTCTTGAATTTTGAATTTTCATAGTTCGGTGTTCTTTGTTCTTGTGGGAATGATACGAGTCGATACTGTGTCGATTAAAATGGAATTTATTGGACGATGGCACGTTAAAAGGAGTTTGGAAACATAGAATTACTTTTAATGTAACAGTGAGTAGGCAGGGGCGAGGAGGCGTGTATAAAGTGATTGTATTATGGTAGCTGGTGTTTACTCTGTGTTCAAAATGGCCGATATCGTTTAGTTAATTGATGGTAATGGAATTTACTGAAATAGGACTGTTGTTTCCTTGTCTACTGGTCTTTGGTGTTCTGATTTTGTTGAATAAAACTGATTTAAAACGTTTGTTCGATTATTTTGTGACTTTTCTTATGGAACTTTGTAGGGCTTTTTAACAAACTACGTTGTATATCTTCTGTTTATCGCTCTTGCATAAGATATGATCGTTTCTTCTTTTGAGATAGGCATATACAACATTACTTTTAGTATATGCGGAACCCGTAACACCTGTCTAGCATTTTTATGTAAAAAATCAATCTATGTACAAAATTTCATAACTTTATCATGAAAAATCACAAGTTTGTTATGTCAGCAAAAATACATAGTCACCGGGCCATTCAGTGACTGAGGGATGTTTTGCACTTGCACCCAGCTGTTTGCTGGCGCCATGCCCGCCATGACCCATGAGTAAAAAATATTTGAAATTCTCAGCAATTTTCTATTAAAATATGTATGTATTATGCACTTAAATCTTCCTCATGAATTACTGTCTATTGGTGAAAACGGCATGAAAATCCATTCAGTAGTATTTGAGTTAATCGTAAATAGACAGCTAAAGAGACGCGATTGAGGGATATTGTTTTATAATAGGTTACTGACTATCTGTATAATTCGGTATTCTACACAATAACTAGGCAATGTATAGAATACCTAAAAAAAAATGTTTCCTAGGTATTCTTTACAATATCCAATGCCCAACTGGTAATGAGAAAAAAAAAACGAAAGGAAACGTGCGCCATTTTGTGTAAAAACACATTGATTTAAAATATTAGAACATGTTTAATTTGCCCGTCATTTTATAGGACTTAGGTCGGTTAACACTGCTAAATATAGGACCAAAATCTATTTATTTTACACATTGCTGATTGACTAACAGATACTCTATACCTATACCTATACCTATAATCTCTAGAAATTGCATACATTACCTAGGTAAAGTATATAATGGACAATAATATTCATAACATTTCATTGTCTGGACGCCCCAGGCTTTTTATACATTGCCTAGGTATTGTACAAAATATCTGAATTATACAGATTGCTGGTAACATATACACGTATACAGATAAAAACCTTGTTTATTTATTTATATTGAGACTACAAGACCAAAGGTTGTTAGTCAAGGACAGCATCCGCTTCTTAATACGGTAATGTTGAAGAAAATGCAGTCAATCCAGCCCACTTGAATACCAAACTAAAGATCTCAAGGCTTAGCGAATATTCCACATTATTAAATACAGGGTTGTTTGTAAAACACTTACAACCTCTCAAGACTATCTTTTTGAATCATAAACTACAACTTTTGTTCTATGACTTTTAAAAATGTATCATATTTTAGTTCATACAAAAATAAAAATATTTAAATTGAAAGTTTTAAATATTATGAAGTCTTTGCGAAGCAAGCGATAGCACACTAGTGAAGAGGAACTGGGATCTGGCGGCGGGGGTGCTTGATGCGCTTGCGCTACGTCATACAGACGTAGGCAGGTATAGCAAAATACAGAGTTGAAATGTGTTAGATAGAACAACGAAATCTGGAAGGTTTGTTTTAGGCAAATTATTATTTATGTTTTGTACAAAGTCATAGAACAAAAGTTGTTGTTTATGATGTTAGTAACTCAGTCCTACAAGGTTGTTAGTGTTTTACAAATAACCCTGTATAATACTAGATTAATCTAAAATTTAAATACATAGTTGTCACCAAGATGGTAATTCTAGTTCTATATCTATATGGCTGATCTAGGCTTAAACTAATTATCATGGAATGTAGGAATAACGGGATTAATAAACAAATCATCTGAATTAATTCTGTTACTGTAGGTACAGTCATGAACAATAACACATAACAACATTGTCACATTGTCTATGTATCTTTACTTCTAGTACCTATTAAAGAAATATGTGTATAATATTGGTTTATTGTTACCTGTTTGATGGTTGTGTATTTAATTTATTCATATAAACTAGTGCTTGACTGCGATCACATCGTATGGATCACTAGTTTATTAAGAGCCTATCCATTCTAGGCTTTTTTTTTACGGTGGGCAAAAATCATCCAATGACAACCCCCGCTCTTGGGTGGAGCGGGAGAAAGTGTCAGACTCTTACTGACAAAAAACCCACCCCGTTCCTTCTAGCCTTTTCATAACGGGGCTCGAGTTTCCTTTCGGTTAACCCTGGCCCCAGTAGGCTTCGACCCAGCTGGGCCCCTCCTGTAGCTGATCACTCCTTGAGGCGCGCGGGAACAGTCCGCGCCGTCGACGATTTACTCTAGGCTCTAGGCTCGAAGACACCTAAATTATAATCGGATGAGAAGACCATTGCAGGCAAATAATTGTTCCAATCCTTCTATGTACGTGGTAAAAACTGCTTTCTAGAATAGTAAAAGTTAATACAAATTGAAAATGTGACAATGTATACGTCTTCAATTTTATAGCTCTTAACTGTACCTACTGGTTTGCGAAACATCATCATCATCAGCCGTTTTAATGTTCCCACTGCTGGGACTCAGGCCCCTCTAGGAGAGGGAATGGGCCGTAGTTCACCACGCGGGCCCAATGCAGTATGGTGGATGTCACATGTCTTCGAATTTTTGGTTCTAGGACATGCAGGCTTCCTCACGATGTTTTCCTTCAGCGTTTTGAGAGCAGTGGTGATGAAATAAATTACACAAAGTAATACGCCTGGCTGGGCTCGGCCACTACAGCTCTCCTTACGATACATAAACATTGCCAAACTTAAATACAAATGGGCAGGGCACATTGCTCATAGAACAGAAGGTCGATAGGGGTGAAAAGTTTTGGAGTGGCGACTGCGCACCGGTCCAACGGTCCTCCGTTGGTTGTGACGATACTTAGGGGAGGCGTATGTCCAGTAATAGACGGGTTTCGACTGAAATGATGATGTAAATGATGAAAAAACATTGTATGCTGTAGGTACGCCATATTGATTTTTATGACCAATTAAAAGTTAACATTACATCCTCGATGAACAATACGATCAATGACTCATTTTGATTATCATAATGTTTTGAAAAACTGCAAATTGAGTGTTTCACGATCGATACCGCATAACTAGCGAATAATGAATACTTGGTAATTGTTTTTGAATATCTAGTAAGTACCGGTATCAGTTTCGATACCTTATCGTTAAGAGGAAGATCATTTACGGATTTTATTGTCATGTTATCGATAGTAGAGTGGTCTCGTGCTTATCGTCTCTTAGGACCAAAAAAGATAATCTAGGCTTTTGTCGATATACGCTTCTTTAAAATAATGACAGAGAACCAATATGAACAACACTACATAGGAAATATCAAAGGTATAGTCTCTCTAAAATGTCAAACGACTTGGTCATCATCATCATCATCATCAGCCTTTCCCACTGCTGGGACTCAGGGAATGGGCTGTAATCCACCACGCGGGCCCAGTGCGAGTTGGTGAATGTCAGATGTCTTCAAATTTTTGGTTCTAGGACATGCTGGTTTCCTCACGATGTTTTTCTTCACCGTTTTGAGAGCAATGGTGATGAAATAAATTACATAAAATAATACCTACAAATTAAGCCTGGCTGGGTACGAATCTGCGACCTAAAACTAGGCAACCTCCATTCGGCCACTTCTGCTCACTTGACTTAACGACTTGGGTAATTTAATCAAATAATCAAATTTTCCTATAACCAACACTTTAACTACAGTATGGTTGGGGGTAAAACTCTCAACTGTACTTATCTACCACTAGATTAGTTTGGCTCGCATACCCCCGCCACATGTACACCGAGGTATAAAAAAATGTATACCAACAAAAATGATAATAATGATTTCTTTTTTATTTATTATTTTTTATTATTTCGACTTAGCACACGAGGTTGTCGACATGTGGAATGTGAACTCAGCTATCATTGTGCCGATTGTCGTGATCGCCAATGGCCTTATAGCCAAAAGCTTCGACGACCATCTGTCGAAGCTGTCGTTGCGCGGTTGGATCAAGGGTCTGATACAGAAGGCAGTACTCCTCGATACCGCAGGCATTGTGAGGAGGTTCCTGTCTCTGGAGCCCTAACCAGCGGTAGCTTGGACCCTGCTCCCGACACCGGCGGAAACTACGGTTTTATATTTTTAAATGTTATTTGAATTTGAGTTATTTTGAATCTTACTCGCTTTGTCTATAAACACTGAGATGGACCTTTTCTAATCTTACCAATCCTTTCCTTAACCCCCTTCCTTTACGTAAAAAAAAGGAGTCTTCTATCGAGTTGTAAAGTAAATTGAAAAGAAAGAAATGGATTTTAAAAGAAAGAAAATGCACCCCAGTATCAAACCTGAAGTAATAATTCACAACAAAGTTGTAAAGAAAGAAACTGCTAGGAAGATAGAAGAATTTCTAAGTCAATATAGCATTGTCCATACGATAGATACAGTCGAATTTGGTCACTTCAATCACTAATATCACTGTCAATAATTGGATTTTATTTCTTATTATTTTTATTCAAATCGTTCCGAACAGCGAAGCCGAAATTCCAAGCATTACTCCCAACCGCTTTGGCCGCTTCCTTGGCTATGTCGCTAACTGGCGCTGCTTGCCCGATGCCCGAGATCCCGCCGCTCAAGGGGATGGAAGCCGAAGGCCAGCCGAATGGGTTGTTGCCTTCAGGAAAGCTGCCCGTTCTGCAGCCACCGTCGCAGTCGCAGCACGCGAGGTTACACGAACCAACTCCACAGCAACCGCTGAAGGGTGCATATTTGCCGTCGTCACAGATAAAGCCCAGGTTTACATCGTCATGAGCTTTACAACAGTTTTTGCTAATGTAATCCCAACAAAGCCCTTTTTGACTTAGACACGCCAATATAAATACAATAACAGCGAACTTCTTCATGATGATTATTACAGAGCAACAACTATTAAACTGTGAATACTGATACAAATTGCTGCGGTTATATACTAGTTAGGTTATCGTTACGTGTGACCTACGATATAATTTATAAAATAAATATCTGCAATTAATATAAAAATACTGAGAATTTTAAAATGCTAAGATTTAGGTTAGGTTAGGTTTTCGTATAGCTCGTTTTTAAACTTGTTTATTGTAAATGTGGGGATTATGTGCATTACTTTTTCCTGTTCTGTATTTTATCATGATGTCTGGCAGTTTTGAGTATTTGATGCGGCCTACCCAAATGTCTTATCTTTGTTATTGTTGTCGTTGTCGTTGGCAAGTCGTTGAGCTCCTTAGTAGTCCTAAGTTTGAGCTATACGAATACTGATAAATGCTTGCACTGACTGGACAGGTCCACTCAAATCTGTGTGGTTCTTTCCTCAAAAGACCATCTGAGACACTAATCTGCATGGTTCTCATAATATGATTTTACCATTACAATGTTCTTTACTGTATAGATTTAAAAAAAGACTTTGACCCCTGAGTTTGTTTCGGTGTTTTTTCTCAGGGTAGTCAGCTAAGAAACACCGGCCTCATCTAGTTTACACTGACTGAAAAGAAAATTGACGTGTAAAAGTGTTTTTTTTTTTTAACTTATCTATACTTATAATAAATCTGTAGAGAGGTCAATTCTGTACATGAAATATATTTCCAAAATAACTATCAGGGGGTGATTAGTGATCGATACTGATGCAAAAATGCAAACAGTAAAATTTTTGTCTGTCTGTCTGTCTGTCTGTCTGTCTGTCTGTCTGTCTGTCTGTCTGTCTGTCTGTATGTTCTTTATAGAAACAAAAACTACTCGATGAATTTTAACGAAACTTGGTACAATCATTCTTCATACTCCTGGGCAGGTTATAGTATACTTTTCATCACGCTACAATCAATAGGAGCAGAGCAGTAAAGGGAAATGTTGGGCAAACGGGAGAAATTACTCCATTTTGTAAGCTTCCGTCGCGTTCGCAGCCTTAATGGTTAAAGCTACACAGAAATCATGTAAATCGGAAATGTTCTCCTTAAAATGATATAAAAAATGTCCCACGACAGCATATGTCTATCTTTTATGGTTGACTCACAATAACACGTGTAACTCCCGATAAGCTATCGGGAGTTACACGTGCTATTCGGAGCTTTCTGTTTATTTTTGTCTACTCTTACGTTTATAACACTCTCACTCATCCTTAATCAAAAAAAAATATCTAATTATCTATTCAATAAAAAAAGAAACATAGAAATCGGTATAGAAACACCAAAGTTATCGCGCGTGAATACTGAATCATGCTATAAGGATTATTTTTGTGTAACGGTCGCCGCGCTCGACACGGCTCGCGGCGCGAGGTATCGTGAGGTCCGAGTGCGAGCTTCATACAATATTTGGCTAATAGACGTTCAGAGTGTTCGACCTTATTGACAGACAATAATTGATTTTAACAAACCGTGCTTATCAGCGCGACTTTTAGTCACTCTTACGTTTAATAATTTATTTTTAGATTTCTTTGGTTGTTATTTTTAACCCCCGACGTAAGTATTAGTTATTTTGGTAGTGTTTAAATATTTCTTAGTATTAGCTTAATTATAAATTAAACTTTTTTTAAATTTATTTAGCTGTAGTTTTAAATAGGTACCTAGGTATCAAATAGGTTATTTCATTCTATTAGACATAGTTTAGGTACCTACTTATAATAAATCTGTAGAAGTGAAAATTCTGTACATTGAAAATATAAAAAATAAACGGTGTTACTAGACCGACACCGAACCCAAAAATGTGATTAATTTTGTTTTTGTTTGTCTGTCTGTTTGTTCAGGCATCACGCAAAAACTACCGGTCCGATTATGATGAAACTTGGTATAATTATTCTTTAATATCCCGGGCACCACACTGGGTACTTTTTTTTATCCCGGAAAAGTATATACAATAAAAACAAACTTAATTTTGCGGTTCGATCCCTAGACCCGATTACTGTACCAACCGCAAATAATAAGTTAGTCGTAGGTTGCGTCACCCGCTGTGGAGTTCACTAAGGGGCGCTGCACATGGCTAATATACTATAATATTTGGGTAAATAATATGTAGTTTCCGTTTCCTAAACATTTTGTAAATGGCGTTGGCGTCGAGTTAGATCACGCTATGGGAACACTTTTTGGGAATAAAGAAAGGAGCGCGTTTTCCTATAGCCCATTTATTAATTACATCGAACAAGGAGACATTGGCACCATGTCTAAGGTGTGTGCACACTGTCACGCGCGTAAGTGGAAGGGAGAGATCTGGAATGTCTCGAATCGTCTCGCGCATCACGTTGTTTTCCAGTCCCCGGGCTCTTAGAATTCGAAATCAGACGTTTCAGATCTTTGATTTTGACGACCCCGTTGTCGCTGGCATAAGCAACAGGATCCGCGTACGAAGTCGCTGGCAGAAGCTAGTTTGCATAATAAAGATCATTTATCATTTAAGTTCTTCATAATAAAATTGTGATTGTGTTTTGTGCATATTAACCCTTCAGATACCGTCAATTAGAGACACAATAGTAAGACAATAGATGCGCGGCCACCGGGTGTCGCTTGGGGATTCATGAATTAATTATACATGCATATTTACATAGCATCTCATCATCATCATCTGAGAATTAGTGTATCTTTGGCTGTATACCCAATCTTGTAGATATTTCTCGACTGCAAGTATTCTTTGAATATCACATAAGCAATTCCTGTATACTTTGAATTCAATATCATGGCGACTGTGCTACTGTATACAAAATATGAGAGAGATTGTTGTACTTTTTTATTAACCCTTCAGATACCGTCAATTAGAGACACAATAGTAAGACAATAGATGCGCGGCCACCGGTGGTCGCTTGGGGATTCATGAATTAAGAGTAATATGTGGACATTAGAGTGGATTACGTGTTTGTGCATCTAGCTTTAAAGTTTTCTTTGTATTTTTTTTAGCATGTAACTGTCTTTTGTATTTTTTTTAATAAAATAAAAAAAAAAACTTTCCTTTCACCAGGTCATCGGTCCACCTTGTAGGAGGCCTTCCGTTGCCGCGTCTTTCGGTACGCGGTCGCCACTCCAGAACCTTTCAGCTCCAACAGCCATCTGTTTTGCGAGCAATGTGCCCTACCCATTGCCACTTGAGTTTGGCGATCCTTCGTGCTATGTCGGCAACCTTGGTTCTCCGGTGGGTATCTTCATTTCACAAGGAAACTCCGAATCCGGTCAGTAATTATTTGTCTTTTATCTCATTTTATGTCATCAAGTACCTATTCGTCGTTCGTGCAAACGCTTATCTATTCGTCGAAGTGAGTTTATTTATTAAATACATTTATTATCTATTTGAAACAAATAACAGGAAAAAGTGAGCAGTTTTAAGGAATTGAATATTTCCTTATAAATAACAATGTCAATATCATTTTTGTCGATAATTTCACCTAAGCTATTGCATCCCAAATTAATTAATCCTTTGACCTAGAAGTCAGGTCAACTCTTCCACTGTTGAAACAGAGATAGCCAATCGCGGAAGCCGGTATGACGCCTACCACTACGTTATCACGTTTCAACGTGCTTGAGCAGGACCCTCCTGCATTTTTCCTGTCTACCTTCTAGTAACTCCTATACAGAGTTATTTGTAAAACACTAGCAACCTCTTAGGTGCTAGTTTAGAACATCATAAACAACAACTTTTGTTCTATGACATTTAAAATGTAGCATATTTTGGTTCATCAGATTTTCATTCAAAAATAAAAATATTAAAATTGGACGTTCTAAATATTACGAATTCTATGCAAAGCAATCGATAGTACAATAGCGGAGGGTAGCTGAACATGAACTTGACCTATTTAAGAACGACCCTCACTAGTCGGTCAGTCGCATTGATGCGCTTGTGTCGCGTCATACGTGTTCTTGTAGCGAAATTCGGCAGTGCGGTCGAGTACACGGAAATGGTGCGAATGTTTATCGATGGTTCTATCGCTTGCTTCGCATAGACTTCGTGATATTTAGAACGTTCAATTTTAATATTGGGAGGACCACAGAGTAACCCTTTCTAAATTCGACCTATGGCCCTAGTAGGCTTCGGCCCTGCGGTTTCGCCCTCGTTCCGGACCATGGCCTGCACTTGTATAAACTTAAATAGAAATGGGCAGGGCACATTGCTCATAGAATAGAAGGTCGATAGGAGCGAAAGAAGTTTACAAGTGAGTGAGTGAGGTGAGTGAGTGTTTGAAGTTTGACTGCGCACCGGAAGACGTAGCGTTGGAAGGCCTCCCGCAAGGTTAACCGATGCCCTGGTGAGAGTCGCAGGAATGCGATGGATGCGAGACGTACAGGACCGTTGGTTGTGACGACACTTAGGGGAGGTGTATTTCCAGTAATAGACTGGTTTCGACTGAAATGATGATGTAAATGATGAAAAAACATTGTATGCTGTAGGTACGCCATATTGATTTTTATGACCAATTAAAAGTAAACATTACATTCTCGATGAACAATACGATGAATGAGTCATTTTGATTATCATAATGTTTTAAAAAACTGCAAATTGAGTGTTTCACGATCGATACCGCATAACTAGCGAATAATGAATACTTGGTAATTGTTTTTGAATATCTAGTAAGTACCGGTATCAGTTTCGATACCTTATCGTTGTGAGGAAGATCATTTACGGATTTTATTGTCATGTTATCGATAGTAGAGTGGTCTCGTGCTTATCGTCTCTTAGGACCAAAAAAGATAAAAGATAACCTAGGCTTTTGTCGGTATACGCTTCTTTAAAATAATGATAGAGAACCAAAATGAACAACACTACATAGGAAATATCAAAGGTATAGTCTCTCTAAAATGTCAAACGACTTGGTCATCATCATCATCATCATCAGCCTTTCCCACTGCTGGGACTAAGGGAATGGGCCGTAATCCACCACGCGGGCCCAGTGCGAGTTGGTGAATGTCAGATGTCTTAAAATTTTTGGTTCTAGGACATGCTGGTTTCCTCACGATGTTTTTCTTTACCGTTTTGAGAGCAATGGTGATGAAATAAATTACATAAAATAATACCTACAATAAGCCTGGCTGGGTATGAATTCGCGACCTACAACTAGGCTTACAACCTCCATTCTGCTCACTTGACTTAACGACTTGGGTAATTTAATCAAATAATCAATTTTTCCTAAGACCAACACTTTTACTACAGTATGGTTGAGGGTAAAACCCTCAACTGTACTTATCTACCACTAGATTAGTTTGGCTTGCATACCCCCGCCACATGTACACCGAGGTTTAAAAAAATGTATACCAACAAAAATGATAATAATGATTTCATTATTTATTATTTTTATTTTTTTTTTATTATTTCGATTTAGCACACGTGGTTGTCGACATGTGGAATGTGGACTCAGCTATCATTGTGCCGATTGTCGTGATCGCCAATGGCCTTATAGCCAAAAGCTTCGACGACCATCTGTCGAAGCTGTCGTTGCGCGGTTGGATCAAGGGTCTGATACAGAAGGCAGTACTCCTCGATACGGCTGGCATTGTGAGGAGGTTCCTGTCTCTGGAGCCCTAACCACCGGTAGCTTGGACCCTGCTCCCGACACCGGCGGCAACTACGATTTTATATTTTTAAATGTTTTTTTTTTATATATAATTTTGTTTAAAAATATTAAAAAAATGTAATACAGTATGTGTACAAAATTTCTTTATAATCCAATAAACTATATCTATATAATACTAGCTTTTGCCCGCGCGGCTTCGCTCCCGCTCGTCTTTACTCCACACTACTATACCCAACTCTACCCTACTATACCCAACCCTACTCTACACTACTCTACCCTACTCTACCCTAATCTACCCTACTCTACCCTACTCTACCCTACTCTACCCTACTCTACCCTACCCTACCCTACTCTACCCTACTCTACCCTACTCTACCCTACTCTACCCTACTCTATCCTACTCTACCCTACTCTACCCCACTCTACCCTACTACTCTACCCTACCCTACCCTACTCTACCCTACTCTACCCTACTCTACCCTACTCTACCCTACTCTACCCTACTCTACCCTACTCTACCCTACTCTACCCTACTCTACCCTACTCTACCCTACTCTACCCTACTCTACCCTACTCTACCCTACACTACCCTAATTTTTTTTTCCATAAGAACCTTCTCCTCACAATAACAATCACAACAAAAAAAAAACCAGCCAAATCGGTCAAGCCGTTTTCATGCCAAGTCGTGACAACGGAAAACGGGGGTCATTTTTATATATATAGATTATTGGCTGATGTATGACATAAACAGTGTTAAGTAAGACCTAATATGTAATGTAAAAATAAAATAAACAATTTTGTAATGCTTAAATATAGAAATTTTATTTCAACGCAATAAAATAGATACACAATTAAAAAAACAATTTTTTCTTCTTCACAACAATAATGATATTTTTGAAATATTTCAACGCTTCACTAAAACATTTGTAATGCAACCTTATGTCTACAATAATAATATTACCATATACGACATCTACCATCTACTTTCATCTTTATTATGTATTATTATAATATTAGTACTCATGTTATATAAGATGTTGGATCCCGGTCGGAGTTATTTTTAATATTACTTGCTTTGTCTATAAACACTGAGATGGACCTTTTTTAATCCTACCAATCCTTTCCTTAACCCCCTTCCTTTACGTAAAAAGAGTCTTCTATCGTAAGGAAAATTGAAAAGAAAGAAATGGAAATTGGAAAGAAAGAAAATGCACCCCAGTATCAAACCTGAAGTAATAATTCACAACAAGTTGTAAAGAAAGAAACTGCTAGGAAGATAGAAGAATTTCTAAGTCAATATAGCTTTGCCCATACGATAGATACAGTCGAATTTGGTCACTTCAATCACTAATATCACTGTCAATAATTGGATTTTATTTCTTATTATTTTTATTCAAATCGTTGCGAACAGCGGAGCCGAATTTCCAAGCATTACTCCCAACCGCTTTGGCCGCTTCCTTGGCTATGTCGCTAACTGGCGCTGCTTGCCCGATGCCCGAGATCCCGCCGCTCAAGGGGATGGAAGCCGAAGGCCAGCCGAATGGGTTGTTGCCTTCAGGAAAGCTGCCCGTTCTGCAGCCACCGTCGCAGTTGCAGCACGCGAGGTTACACGAACCAACTCCACAGCAACCGCTGAAGGGTGCATACTTGCCGTCGTCACAGATAAAGCCCAGGTTTACAGAGTCATGAGCTTTACAGCAGTTTTTGCTAATGTAATCCCAACAAAACCCTTTTTGACTTAGACACGCCAATATAAATACAATAACAGCGAACTTCTTCATGATGATTATTACAGAGCAACAACTATTAAACTGTGAATACTAATACAAATTGCTGCGGTTATATACTAGTTAGGTTATCGTTACGTGTGACCTACGATATAATTTATAAAATAAATATCTGCAATTAATATAAAAATACTGAGAATTTTAAAATGCTAAGATTTAGGTTAGGTTAGGTTATCGTATAGCTAATTAAACGGTCGTATCGGTCTAGTGGCCATCATCGGCGGGACCCTAATCGACGTGTCGCGAGGTCACGGGTGGGTTGCCGCCCTCGTTAATGGCATAATCATCGTCGGGGCCTATTTCTCACCCAACAAGGGTCTTGCCGACTTTGAGAGCTTTCTTGTTCAGCTAGGAGCAGTCGTGGGCCGGTACCAGTCCCGTCCTGTGCTTCTTCTTGGGGATCTTAATGCCAAATCTGCAACCTGGGGATCTCCTGTCACTGATCCCAGAGGCGAGGTGTTAGAGGATTGGGTCTTAACGACAGGTCTAGCCGTCTTGAATCAGGGTTCGGTCTATACGTGTGTGCGGCAGCGGGGTGCGTCAATAGTAGACGTCTCGTTCGCTAGCCCCGCAATTGCGCAACGCGTTCATGGTTGGCATGTTGTTACAGAGGTGGAGACACTATCGGATCACCGATACATACGTTTCGACGTGTCTACCCAGGCCGCGACTGCGGGCAACCCCAGCAGATCAGTCCTACAAAGAAAAAGTCCTCGCTGGGCACTTAAACGGCTTGATAGGGAGGCTCTCGAGGAAGCTGCTATTGTGCAGGCCTGGGTCCGGGAGTCGGCAACAGTCAGACCCATTGACATCGAAAAAGAGGCGCAGTGGTTCAGCGATGCGATGGCGCAAATCTGCGATGCGTCCATGCCTCGCGTTCATGCACAGTTTGTAAGGCATGGAGTGTACTGGTGGACTGCAGAAATTGCGGAGTTACGCGTCGCATGCGTAGCTGCTAGACGTCCATACACGCGTTACCGGAGGAGACGTCGACGGGATCCAGAAGAAGAGGCAACGCTGTACGAAGAGTACCGCGCAGCGCAGAAGGCTTTGTGGTTAGCTATTAGTGAGTCAAAGACACGATCTAGGGAAGAACTGTTGGCGACCCTCGACGGAAATCCTTGGGGGCGTCCATATCGCATGGTCCGAGGAAAACTACGGCCCTGGACTCCCCCACTAACGGAGAGTCTAGAACCGCAGCTGCTAGAAGAAGTTATCTCAGTTCTCTTCCCTGTGAGAGCGGAGCATGAGCCACCATTAATGGCTCCGCCCACAACTGCAGAGTCAGAAAGAGAGGAGGATGTAAGCGTCCCAGAGGTGACGCAGCCAGAGATGAGGGCGGCTGTAATAAGGCTCAGAGCTAAAAACACTGCTCCAGGGCCCGATGGCATTCATGGCCGTGCTCTCGTTTTTGCCCTCAAGGAACTAGAGTCCCCACTGAGAGAGCTCTTCACGGCATGCCTTGAGCAGAGCCAGTTTCCCACACGTTGGAAAATAGGTCGACTGGTTCTGCTCAGGAAAGCGGGGCGCCCGGCTGACTCACCGTCTGCGTATCGGCCCATAGTGTTGCTAGACGAGGTGGGAAAGCTGTTTGAGCGGATTATCGCAGACCGCCTCATGGACCACTTGTGCAAAGAAGGACCGAACCTGGATGACAACCAGTTTGGGTTTCGGCATGGGCGCTCTACTATTGACGCAATTATGAAAGTGAGAGTCCTGGCAGAGGAAGCAGTTTCCCGGGGCGAGGTGATGTTGGCGGTGTCTTTGGACATCTCCAATGCATTTAACGCCTTGCCTTGGAGTATCATCAGGGAAGCGTTACGTTACCATCGGGTACCTCCCTACCTCTGCAACATTATTGGGACCTATCTGGCGGGTAGGAGTGTCACCTACACGGGACCTGACGGCAGAGGTCAACGCGAGATATCGTGTGGTGTTCCACAGGGTTCTGTTCTGGGCCCACCCCTTTGGAACATCGGATATGATTGGGTATTGAGGAGCGAACTCTTACCGGGGGTGAACCTTACGTGTTATGCGGATGATACACTGGTCACCGCTCGGGGAAGTTCCTACAGGGAGGCAGCGTTACTGGCTACGGCTGCGGCCTCACAAGTTGTGAGCCGCATTCGGCGCTTGGGCCTTGAGGTCGCCCTCAACAAGTCGGAGGCCATTGCTTTCCATGGTCCCCGTCGGGCGCCACCACCAGGATTACACATTGTGGTCGGAGGGACTACAATCGCTGTCAAGTCAACCATGAAATATCTCGGATTGGTGATTGACAGCCGATGGGACTTTGGTCCTCATTTTCAGCAGCTGGTGCCTAAGTTGATGGGTGCGGCAGGAGCACTATCAACGCTGCTTCCTAATTTAGGGGGCCCAAAAACCGCCTGTAGGCGGCTATATATGGGGATTATACGATCGATGGCCATGTACGGAGCCCCGGTGTGGGCTACTGACCTGACGACACGTCATATTGCAACACTGCGTAAACCGCAGAGAGCTATGGCCATCAGAGTCATAAGGGGGTATCGCACGATCTCCTACGAGGCGGCTTGCTTACTGGCCGGATCTCCGCCCTGGGACCTAGAGGCAAAAATACTTGCGACTCTCCACCGGTGGCGAGAAGAAGCCAAGGCACGGGGCGAGGCACTGGTGCAGCAACAGATCAGTGTGTACCGTTCAGAGCTCCACCAGGTCATGATGCTGGAATGGCGAGGGAGACTACTGCATTCTACCGCCGGCCACGTAACAATTGAGGCGGTCCAGCCGGTGCTCGACCGCTGGCTTGGGAGGAAGTATGGCTCCTTAACGTTTTGGGCGACACAAGTGCTTTCGGGGCACGGCTGCTTTGGGAAGTACCTGTGTCGCATAAATAGGGAACCAGATGCTCGGTGCCATCACTGCGCCTACTGCACTAACGACACGACGTGGCATACACTAGCCGAGTGTGTCGCATGGGAGGAGCCACGCCGCGCTCTCGTTTCTGAGGTGGGTAGTGACCTGTCGTTACCGTCCGTGGTTCGGTCTATGCTCGACAGTTCAGAGTCTTGGGACGCGGTGATCACTTTCTGCGAAAATGTCATCAAACAAAAAGAAGCTGCGGAAAGGGAAAGGGAGAAGAGTTCTCTCCCGCCCCGTACCAGACGCACCGGGCGTCGAGGAAGGGCAGACAACGCCCTCTTCCAACCCCCCTAAAAAGGTTCAGGGTCGACGGATTAGGGGACATCCGTCGATGCATCAACCTGGACCCGAGATGGTGGCGCGTAGTGTTCCACGCGCGCCTCTCTTAGGCGTATAGGAAAGCCACAGTCCATTACGGAAGGAGACCCATGGGGAACGGGTCACCACTAGTCCGGGGCAGCGGAAGTCTAGCTGCACCCGCAGCCCCCGACATAAGTATACGAGGGAACACCGGGGTGGTTTTAGTCAGTAAGAGTCTGACAGATCCCTCCACCTACCCCAAGGTGGAGGATATCCATGAGGATTTCCACCACGATAATAAAAAAAAAAAAAAAAAAAAAAAAAAAAAGGTTATCGTATAGCTCGTTTTTAAACTTGTTAATTGTAAATGTGGGGATTATGTGCATTACTTTTTCCTTTTCTGTATTTTAACATGATGTCTGGCAGTTTTCAGTATTTGATGCGGCCTACCCAAATGTCTTATCTTTGTTATTGTTCGTCAAGTCATTGAGCTCCTTAGTAGTCCTAAGTTTGAGCTATACGAATACTGATAAATGCTTGCACGGACTGGACAGGTCCACTCAAATCTGTGTGGTTCTTTCCTCAAAAGACCATCTGAGACACTAATCTGCATGGTTCTCATAATATGATTTGACCATTACAATGTTCTTTTCTGTATAGACTTTAAAAGAGACTTTGACCCCTGAGTTTGTTTCGGTGTTTTTTCTCAGAGTAGTCAGCTAGGAAACACCGGCCTCATCTAGTTTACACTGACTGAAAACAAAATTGACGTGTAAAAGTGTTTTTTTTTAAACTTATTTGCATAATCAAGATCATGTATCATTTACGTTCTTCATAATAAAATTGTGATTGTGTTTTGTGCATATTAATTATACATGCATATTTACATAGCATCTCATCATCATCATCTGAGAATTAGTGTATCTTTGGCTGTAAACCCAATCTTGTAGATATTTCTCGACTGCAAGTATTCATTGAATATCACATAAGCAATTCCTGTATACTTTGAATTCAATATCATGGCTACTGTGCTACTGTATACAGTATATGAGAGAGATTGTTGTACTTTTTTTAATAAGAGTAATATGTGGACATTAGAGTGGGTTACGTGTTTGTGCAACTAGCTTTAAAGTTTTCTTTGTATTTTCTTCAGCATGTAACTGCCTTTTGTATTTTTTTTTAATAAAATTAAAAAAAATAACATTCCCTTCACCAGGTCATCGGTCCACCTTGTAGGAGGCCTTCCGTTGCCGCGTCTTTCGGTACGCGGTCGCCACTCCAGAACCTTTCAGCCCCAATAGCCATCTGCTTTGCGAGCAATGTGCCCTACCCATTGCCACTTGAGTTTGGCGATCCTTCGTGCTATGTCGGCAACCTTGGTTCTCCGGTGGATATCTTCATTTCACAAGGAAACTCCGAATCCGGTCAGTAATTTTTGTCTTTAATCTCATTTTATGTCATCAAGTACCTATTCGTCGTTCGTGCAAACGCTTATCTATTCGTCGAAGTGAGTTTATTTATTAAATACATTTATTATCTATTTGAAACAAATAACAGGAAAAAGTGAGCAGTTTTAAGGAATTGAATATTTCCTTATAAATAACAACGTCAATATCATTTTTGTCGATAATTTTACCTAAGCTATTGCATCCCAAATTATTTAATCCTTTGACCTGGAAGTCAGGTCAACTCTTCCACTTTTGAAACAGGGATAGCCAATCGCGGAAGCCGGTATGACGCCTACCACTACGTTATCATGTTTCAACGTGCTTGAGCAAGACCCTCTCGCATTTTTCCTGTCTACCTTCTAGTACCTCCTATACAGAGTTATTTGTAAAACACTAGCAACCTCTTAGGTGCTAGTTTAGAACATCATAAACAACAACTTTTGTTCTATGACTTTTAAAATGTAGCATATTTTGGTTCATCAGATTTTCATTCAAAAATAAAAATATTTAAATTGAACGTTCTAAATATTACGAATTCAATGCAAAGCAAGCGATAGTACATTAGCGGAAGGTAGCTGAACATGAACTTGACCTATTTAAGAACGACCCTCACTAGTCGGTCAGTCGCATTGATGCGCTTGTGTGTGTGATACGTGTTCTTGTAGCAAAATTCGGCAGTGCGTATCTTTGCATGATTGTGTATCAATATTTTAATGTCGAGTACACGGAAATGGTGCGAATGTTTATCGATGGTTCTATCGCTTGCTTCGCATATACTTCGTAATATTTAGCACGTTCAATTTTAACATTGGGAGGACCACAGAGTAACCCTGCGGCTTCGGCCCTGCAGTTTCGCTCTCGTTCCGGACCATGGCCTACACTTATACCTTTTTTTTAAGTGTTTTGAGTATTATCTTAAATACTTTTTAACTATAGAAGAAAAAAAAAACATAAATTATTTTTATATCATGAGTTTTCCGGTAAAACCACGGGTAGAAACTAGTTACATATAAAGAAGCAGCCTTAAAACAAGAAGCTTGTAGACAAGTTTTACCCTTAAGGTGATGCATCTCGACACGCATTTTCACTGTTTTTCATACAACCGCTCATAACCGATTATGACGTTATTACACATTTTTCATTAGATATTTTGGAAACAATATCTTGTGGATATTATCTAGGCTTCTATTGAAATCAATTTCTAAATTTGTGAAAAACCTCTGAAAATCTCGTATTTTGTATGAACTTTGACACTTCTAATAATTAAAAATGTCAAAAAGTAAAACTATAGAAGCCTTGCAAATTTTATTAAGATTCTAAATGACAACAACTTTTTTCAAAAACTTTTGAGGGTTTAAAAAAACAGCTTTTTCCTGGAGCAAGTTTTGTGAAATATTCGAGTAAATCCAGGAATTACCGAATAGTAACAGAGTTTTCAGGCGTTATCTCTCTTTTTTTGCCTTTACGTCAAACATCGCGTTGAATTGCGTTAGATGAAGTAACAAACTTTTAAACCATTTTCGATGTTTACGATAGGCGAGTAGAAAAGGAGCCTCTTAACTGTACTTATGTACCACAAAGTAGGAAACATAATTTTAAAATGGTATAATTAAATACCTGTGTGAATCGCAATAGGTGGGTGTAAACTAAATAAATAATTCAGCATAACAACCTACATAGGGACAACAGAGTTGCAGCCGCTTTACTGGGCTCATAAACGGCATACTTTACAAGGACTTAAGGGGTCCTACATTAACATAATACCCTCATATAATTAGGTAGCAGCGTCCGCATGTGTTACAAAAACATTCCCAGAGAACTTTACTTTCACGAAAAACATTTTAGACCAAAGTTGTCATGTGAAGAAATGATGGACCTCTGTTTAGGGTTCCGTACCTCAAAAGGAAAAATAATAGTTTAAAAAAACTACAAAAACACGCTTTTATAGAAAATCTAAAAGTTTGATTTTCTTTAAAAGCGTGTTTTTTTAGTTTTTTTAAACTATTATTTATTTTTCATTTTTTAGTTTTAGTAGAAAGAAATTAATTAATGCCGGCGAATCTAATTAGGATAATCGGATATTTTGATCGGATTATTGCATTGTCATCGATCTTTGACAGGTGTGCAAAGTTTGAATTAAATCTGATCGTTCAAAGTAGCACAAAATCGAGCTCAAATGGGTCGGTTACAAACATACAGGTGAAACTAATAAAAGCGTGTTAAAAACGGAACCCATCACTTTGTTGTCCATCCGTCCATCTGTCCGTCTGTCTGCCTGTTAAGACCCTTTATCTCGGGAATGCATAGACATATCGAGTTGAAATTAAAACCATGTACTACTGTCTGCGGTCTCTTGAAGCTGTGAAAAAATCAAACTTCTAACTAAGTTAGTGGAAAAAAATATATGGTCGTTTATGTCATAAGAAACGTTTACGTATACAAACTCAAGGAGACCAAAATTCTTCAGTTCTTTCCGTTTCTAGAATCCTGAAATTTTGCATTTAAATCAAGGTGTTTTAACACAAGTATAGGAAATAAATCTGAAAACTGAAAAATTGTTGTTACTTTACAATTTTTTTTGCGATTTGAAAAAAGCTTCGAGACTCCTATCAGGAATTAAATTCTTTACATAGGTTAGTTTATACGGGACCCTCAGAGCGTAAGTCCGACTCATGCTTGTCCAGTTTTTCTCCATAAAGTGACAATTTATCTCTGATGATGCCTCTGAACTTATCGGCACATATCGTATACAACAGTATGACCCAGATTTGGCAAGACAAAACCATCGAAGCGTAACATCAATGAAAATATTGTTACAATTCATTTCCGCGTCACGGCCAAACTATGTATTCTGGATGAACTTAGGCATTACTGTTCGCAATGCTTTTCCTTCATCGCTGCGATAACAATTAGGAAATTCATATGCAGTACAGACAAACAATCAAGATAAAAAATATTTATGTATCGTAAATCTAAATACATTATCAAGGCATCGGCTTCGTTCGGAGTTCGTTCGGGGATGGCGATAGAGACGGGTCGCCCGCTCAAAGGCAACTGCGATACGTAATGCAGCCGTATGTTTGTCACCCCTGCTTGCAGACTGGGGTTGCAGGGGTGGCGCATTATTGCAAACACCGTCTGTCCCCAAAGATGGTGCTACTGTTATTTTGCACTAGACAAGCTAGTTCGTCTTTTGATACACAGATGGTGCTTTTCTACTATTTCGTTCTGACACTTTTGATCCTTCAAGTCTAGCTTAGTTTAGTTTGAAAAAATCTTAGATTCCATTTAGCTAATAGGTAGTCTTTTTACAAGCTTTTATTTAGTTTCACCTGTCTCGATGTTTATCTGTCATTAAACTTTGCAAATTAAATTTGACCCACTTTCCGGTTACCGATTGAGCTGAAATTTTGCATGCGCGTGTAAATTAGATAGATGACAATGAAAATTCTGATGATGGAACCGGAAGGCGACTACAGGAACGTTGTAGTTAAACGACACAACCTCATCGAGTTTGGGCTCGTATGATTTGTCTTGACGAGTGTTATTTAAATAGGTGTACCGAGCTATAAAAGCTTGCTATGAAAAAATTGATTTCAATAAAGGCTTGTTATTCAGTACCGTTGTTTTGCTATCTCTTACAAGTAAATACCTTATGAATAATTTAATAAAGGTATTTATAATTTAATGACTTGCTTAATTTATGAGAATCGTTAATTGCTAATTATGTAGTGATGAGGATGGCGTCTATCTTTATTTGTTTATAATTACAGCTACTGGTATTAAATCTGCATTTAGATCCTTTAATAATGTCATTGGGTATTTATTTATAAAATTAAATAATCTAGTAAAAAAAACAACAGGATATTAGTGTAGATTACCCAAATCTACACTAATATAATAAAGAGGTAAAGTTTGTTTTTTTGTTGTAGGAGGTAATCTCTGGAAGTACTGGTCCGATTACAAAAATTTTTCACCAATAGAAAGCTATCTTATTCCTGAGTGACATAGGCTATATTTTATATGCGCGGGCGAAGCCGCGGGTAAAGCTAGTATTACATATTTTGCAACTTCACGTTGTCCGGTAGCACTAATAGCATTTTGCAAATCATTCTTTCCCATCACGATTGTCTCATAAAGACACATTAAGTGGGGATAGTAACGGGAAGATTGTGCCTTTACAATCTTCCGATATATGATACTACTAGATTATAATATATATGTATATATTATTGTAATGTATCATCATCATCATCATATCAGCTGAAAGACGTCCACTGCTGGACATAGGCCTCCTCCAAGCGTCGCCACAACGACCGGTCCTGTGTGTCACGCATCCATCGCATTCCCGCGACCCTGACCAGGTCGTCGGTCCACCTTGTTGGAGGCCTTCCAACGCTGCGTCTTCCGGTACGTGGTCGCCACTCCAGAACCTTTCGTCCCCATCGACCATCTGTTCTGCGTGCAATGTGCCCTGCCCATTGCCACTTAAGTTTGGCGACTCTTCGAGCTACGTCGGCAACCTTGGTTCTCCTGCGGATATCTTCATTTCTGATGCGATCACGCAGGGAAACTCCGAGCATAGCCCTTTCCATCGCCCTTTGGGTGACTTTGAGTCTTTGTAATGTATGGATCGTGTGAAAGTGAACCCCGGGGCTCTAGAATGAAGGCAAAGAAGGAACAGGAGTGAGTTTTAGTCAGTAAAAGTCTGCAACACTCTCCCGGTCCACCCAAGGGCAATTTCATTAGACGATTTCTTACGTAAAAACAAATTATTGATATGATATTTCCAACACTCATATGGATTTTAGTTCTAAATAAATGGATATTATTATTATTATTGTGTTTAGATCATATAACAATAGATAATAATAATATCCATTTTTTTTTCTTAATCAGGAAATAAATATAAGTTATAAAGGCGAAATAAAAAAAAATAATCGAAGTTAAGTTTGCATTTCTTTACAACACGATTACTCGCCACAGTCCAAAATATTCACGCTTAAAGAAATTCTATTTTTGACAGCCACCCATCTCCATACCTACTCCCAAAATAAATTGCTCAACCTTGAGAATTCTTAGCGTTGAACGCAACAGGTAAATGCACCGTAATGTCTGAACTTAAATCACAGTTCTTCAAACAATAGTCGGAGTGAAGGATTCCGTTGTTTTGGATTTATTGGCCAGTTAGGTGTTGTAACTGTTCCTGTCTCTAAGAAAGGGTTACGTGGAGTCACAATGGTCCCATTGTCGGTGGCCGCCTTACTAGCATGCTTTATTGATGGTCCAGTGGTTAATTGCTGGCTAAAACAAACATGTAGCGCGACTGAGCGGGCTTGATCCTTGCAAATAAATAAAAAGTTGTTTTTTTTTTACGCGTGGGAATGTGTTAAAAATATGCAAATAATGAGACAGTAGGCCATTAATAATATGAGTTCACTGAGTTTTAAAAAATATTAAAAAAAAAAAACAATAGAAAAGAAACTAAGTATGCATGACTTTAATAGTCGTTTTTTTACAAGTAAGTCTGAGATAAAATCTTAGGCGAAAGTTGCAAGAAGTGACTAAACTAGCCATATTTTACAGAATGACACTAAATATTTGTTTTATCTAAGAAATAACCATAGGCACTTCATTATTAGCTTTCATCGCTTAACAAGGGCCAAATCGTAAATAAATCAATATTATGAACGGTATAAATAAATTATTACCCACTAAACTATAAACATCCTTGTATTATAATAATAAAAAGAGTACCTCTGGCATTTTATCAGCTTTTTATTTTAGTACGTAAATAAATGTCAATATTATAATATAGTTGTCATTGTTATTGGAAAAGATGGCGTCATTTATACTTAGTTCTGTACAACTTTGTAATCTGCGATTTCTCATTATTATTCCTGATCGGTGTTTTATGTGTTATAAAACTAATAACTGTACTTCAAAGTGGGCCGATGCAATAGGTTTATAGTTGTGTTTTATGTCGCGAATAACTTTGCGTTTTATTGTGTCAATAGATAATAAAATTTAAGAGCTAAATGTATACGATTCTACGATTATAGATATTATTAGAAGCGAGATTTGATATTATTATGCATTAAATCTTCATTGTTTATTCTTATGCTTAGAATATTTATCAACACATTTTGGTATAAAATATCAATTTTTAATGTTAACGCCTGATCCCCATTAAATGTGTCTCAATTAATTTGTATATATTATTTATAGTATTTGTAATTGACGTTTCATAAAAGCTGAAACTGTTCCAGCATCAGGTTTTGATTGTTAGTGTTGTTACTAATAAAATAGATATTGATCTTAATTCATAAACGCGTAAAAGGCTTTAAGTATCAAAATTACGCAACGTAGTACATTACAATACATCAGTTTAGTCGTACAATGCAGGGAAATTGCACAACGTAGAACCATAAAACCATCACGCTATTACCCAACCCTTTGAGGTGTAATAAATATTTCTGTCACTGCCTTTCTATGTTCCAGAAAAAAACATCATATTGGCAACCCTAATCAGTTGGAATAAGGTTTAAAATTAGTGGCATAGTCGCATTTTCAGGTGAGAGCATTGTAAAAGTATAACTGTTAAGGTGATTACTTGACAAAGGTGTGGTAAAAGTAATAATCACTGCCATTAGAGTGTTGAAAAAGGTAAATCTCCACAGTGCAAGTTTGGTCGCAAAGGATTTTACTTGTATCATTTGTAAACATGAAAGTAGGATCGTGTAATAATCATATATTTGTGGAAGTATGTGTAAATAGAGTGTAAATCGTGTTAAATTTGTGTGATTTCAGTGGAGTGTAAAAGTAATATATTTTGTGTAATAAATTGGTAAAGTAATGGTTACAGGTAGGCTAAAATATTAGTGAAATGGCTTATAAGCTGCTGAAATATTCATTATTTAAATAGGTACTCAAAATATTTAATAATTTTAGTAAGAGTGTGTCATAAATTTAAAGCTTATAATCATGTCGGCAGAAATATTAAAAAAAAAATAGAGTACGAAAACAACATGAAAACGCAAATGAGCTATACGGCCACGCATTGTAAAAAAAAAAACTGTTTTTTTTTTTTTAAATTATCTTTATTAATTTTTCTGACTCTCAACTGTTGTGGTTGTATTAACAATTCATTCATTGAATATGAAAATATCTGCTTGAGGCGCCACCTCAGGCATGCCTTCCCATCACCACAACCATTTGTTGAGGTTATAGAAAGTAATCGTAATCAATTTAATAGCCATCAGAACATCCGATTCATCTCACATCGAACCACTTTCTTCACCTCAGCCTATATCAATTTAGTATGGCGCTTAGATACGAATAAAAGCATTTTCTGAGGTTGCAACGTACTAAACTGTCCCATAAAACGTTTTATGACCCATACATACACACATTAAAACAGATATGTATTACAATAAATCATTATTAATGTACACTTGAAACAAACGCGGCAAGGGTTTTCCTGAGTAAATAATTTTATGACATTTTACAACCTTGAAATTGTCTCACGGAAATTTTATAGCGACAATAAATCAAAACATGGAAAGTGATTTAGGTTTCCTTTATTGTTTAAATCATATTTACATTGTTGCTTATCGAATCAGAACAATAAATCGTCCTATAACGAACGAGTGATTTGTGAATCAACATGGCGTATACTTCTAAGCCGATATAAATGTAAAAATGCGAAACTCCCGTAATTACGTCATTGTATACAACATTCCTAAAAATAACTCGTTTACGGGAAACGATTATAAATAAGATCATGATCATCGATAGCATTCTTTTGAGTATTTTTCATGTAATAACTAACTATAAATGTCTAGATTCTATACTGTCTAAAATCAGATTAAAATTAATTCGTCATAACATAAAATTGATGGTAGTATTAATAGTCCACTTAAATCGCCGTTCGAACATAAAGGACAGGACGCAGCAAAATTATTGGCAACAGCGCTCCCTATGACGTAATTGCTGAGAAAAATAACTTAAAAGTGATTCATTTTTAGATGTCCGATGACCTATAAGATGTTTTTTTTTCAGTCTGCTCGACCAAACATTACATAAAGAAACTGAAAAACCAGAAAGTGACATGAAAAATGCTTCCAAAATTATTTAAAAGGCGAACAATGTGACAGCGTTTATTTATGAAGATAAATGGTGTAATGTCGCCATCTATTTTAATTATCAAGCAATTATTTACAGGCTCGAAACATAATTTAATGTTAGACGCATGTAAATAATTAGGTTGATAATGGCACGTCTGACCAAACACAATATACGAAATTGATACAGGAAGATATATTTAACGGGTTGATTGATTTGTGGTCGTTATAAATGATGCTTTAGCGCCATTCTCGGCTATCAGGGTGGAAAAGGTCGCAGGAACGTCTGCTTGGCATCCAACTTTTACTTAATAAATAGGTATACGTAGCTTTTTCTCGTTACTAGTTTTCTCATTCTCTCGGCGGAGGGTAGGTGGTGGAGCAGAGATGTTACAGAGTTTCGATTCTGATTCTAAAAGTTCGGAACATTCGATTGATTTTCTTTTAGGCAAGTGTGTTCCATCGTCAACCACATCATCGCTTACTATCTGAGATAGTGATTTACAAAATTATAATTAAAAAAAATTGCATCTTTGATTCCGAATTCGGTTCCGATAAATTTTGAATAGGAACTTACCTATATCGGAAGCACAAACATCTTTATGTATGTAGGTACTCATGTCGCACTAGGAATCTCTCTACTCCTTGTTTTTTGTCGATTAAGTACTCATTCATTTGTTCTTTTGTTTCGTATTTAGAATGCTGTGAATTTGCACTTCGTTTTTATATTTTTTCTCTTTATCCTTATCCGAGTATTTTGATTAGTTTTAATTTTAAGTGTTTCATTTGAAGCATCAGCCTCCGCTTCCGATTCAGGTTCCGATTCCAACAAACCAAATTTAAAAACTTCGGTTCTGATAAAACTAGATACTTTCTTTACATCCCTAGTAGAAACCAATTTAAACTTGGCGACCGACTGGTTAAAAACCAAAAGTTCGCTTTGAACTTTCCCGGCGTGCGGCATGCCGCCGGCGAGCCCTTTCTTTTTACTTATTTTACTCCGGCCCTTTACGACCGTCCGCCATCATGCGAAACGCTCGGTACAGTTGGCAATCATATTTGGTTAGGTTAGACAATTTTTTTGTAGCGCCTACCATTATGTAAAGTGAAATTTGATGAGCAGAAATGCCTGTTAGACATATTTTTTGCTGCGTTTTTAATTGGTAATTTTTATGCAATAAGCATACCTGTAGTACTTAAAAACTCGTAAAAACAGCTCCTTAGCAGTAATTAAAAGATTTTTCTTATATTGTAATGTGCTTATAACATGGAAAAAAAACTTTAGAGGCGCAGTTGCTCTCAAGAATAAAGTGGCAATGAAAAATATTATTGCTCTATAATTACATTAAAAAGCGTGTTTGCTGACATTCATTAAGTATGTATAATTAATAATTACTCGATATGTGAGGTTAATGAACTCATAAACAAAGCAGTAATAAGTAACAGTTATTGTGTTATGCGGCTGACGATACATTAAAAAAAAAAAACTACACTAGAAATTACTCCTGTACCGTTTTCACAAACTTTTACTCATATGCCTAACAAGGCAGCCAGATCCCAAACAACTGTCGGCCACATAGAAAAAAAAAAACCTTTTTCGAGGTTTGAAATCTTCCCTTTCGCCACACTTTTACCGACTAAAACCACATCTGTGTCCTTCAGTTGCCATTTCCGTTCTAGTTCTACAAGTTTAATCTATCGTAAGCAGTCAATCGCTCTTGGCGAAGGTGATTTCTTGCGCCCGAGCCTGGTTCAGGCCATGGCTCGAAGCGAGAGGCAATGGGAAATTGTCGCCTTCTTCTCCTAAGCAATATTGAAAGCAAAAAAGATGGCGGTAACCATGAGGGAGCGGATAACCTTAACCCAGCTACTGCCGAAGAAATCGCCCTGGGCATCATTAGTCGCAGGCATACAGGTAATGAGCAATGGGAAGCTCGCAGTCCAATTATTGTCCGTGATGGATAATGCTCGAGTCATCGAGGGCACGTAGTATTCTATGAGCTCCTCAAAGAGAAGTTAACAAAACTGTAGATCCAAGTAAGGCTGATGCCAAGGGAATTTTTGAAAGAGATGACGTATAAATAGAACGCAAAGGGTAACTGAAGTTCACAAAGGGTTTGAATCAGAAAAAGTCAGTTACTCACTTCACCTTAGAGTAGGAGAAGTCACTAGATGAAAACTCACTTTTGTTCTTTCAGTTGCTATATTTGCATTCCAGGGTCATTGTTAATGGTTTCTGAATTGAGGATATGGAGTCAAGATCATTTGAAATCCAACTTTTTGCCAAGATTTGCCAGGGTTTCAAGCTAAAGTTGATAGATAGAATTTCACAAAAATTAACACGGTTATACAATTTAGTTCTCAATAAACACAGAGAATACAAAATAATACGGTAAAGAAGGCTATGTATCTAACTAATTATAAGAAAAGGTAAAGGAAAAGATACCCCCTTATTAATTATTCCTCAACATCGCATTGGCGCAGGGTTCCTTAATTATATAGGTATGCTCCATACCCCGTTAAATGAAACGTGTTTTCTCTATTTCTTATCTCGAGAAAATAATATTTTTCTTTCTGAACTAAATATGGCCGTGAGAATAATAGAAGAAAAGATCATTGGCATGCACACTAATATTATAGAGGTGAGGGTTCATATTTGAATATGTTTGTTACTCCTTTATGCTCTAACAGCTAGATTGATTTGGATAAAATTTGGCAGACAGGTAAACCATGTCTTGAAATAACATTTTGTAATGTATGTATAAGAGTATTTTCCCTTGAAATGATTTTTATTCTTACGTGAGCTAAGCCGCTGGCAGAGGCTAAAAGATTTTTATTGTGCAAATTTCTTCTTTCACTGTTTTTTTATTGTGAAAAGTTAAGACTAACTTACAAATTATAAACAGCCAAACGCTGAGAATAATGCCGTGGCGGAGCGTAATGCAACCAGTCCACAGCGCTGTTTTTTAGCGCGTGCCAGAATCCTCTTAACTCCTGTCTTCCTAGTGTTAGATGCTGACGGGAATTGCCTCACGTGGGTATTAGCCGGTAAAAGTCAGACTCTTTCTCACTTCATCCAGTTTAAAATAATTTTTATTTAAGAATTATTATTTTTAATTTTGATTATTTCCCACCAAGAAAAAAGGTGCTGACAAGAATAACTTCGAACTTTAGTCTGTATAAAGCGCTTCACATCTATTGATGATTGTCCTCCTATGGATGAAGAGATGGTATGACAGGCGACTTGTAGTAATGAAGTTATCAGGAGTAAAGACTACTAAAGCAATCACTGATTTACATCAACATGCAAAAATAAATACAGATCACAATAAGTGGATTTAAAGCAGAAAGAATGAAAGTAGAAATTCGAAGACATTATTATGACTTACCAACCTACACTGGGCCCGCGTGTTGGATTAAGACCCATTTCCTCTCTTAGAGGAGGCCTAAGTCCTAGCAGTGGGAACATTAAAAGGCTGATTATGCTATGCTAAGCAAAAATACTCCTCTATTCCCCAGAAAACGGCTTCCACCAGTGAAGGCCAAACAAAAGACGAAAAAGTATAGAATTAAAATTCCCCTTAAGTATTCGCCATTCACTAAGGACAAGAAATACATAGAATAGCAACGTGATTAAAGAAAATTAGGAAAGTTTATAATTAGGACACACCATTGTATAGAAGCTATGGGCTACCGAATAATGTTAATAAGCAACTTTAGACGCCGGCCGCGCTCCTCAAGAGCAATTATTACTTTACGGACCCCAAATTAACGAAAGCAACAACTTTCAACACATTTCGTTGGAGTTGCAATGGGTTCTGTATTGTTAAAGCATTTAGGAGTAGTTTTTGTACCGTGTGAAACTTTATCTTGTGTGCGAGACCATTTTTTTTACGTGGAAATTCATCAGATGGGTCTTTCCGCCCTGAGTGCAGCGAGGGGAGAGTCTTAATTTTAATGACTTTGCCTTTGTAGCTTCAGTTGCTCTTTGCTGTCTATTTGATGACATGCTCTCTCGTTAAAAACTATTTTCCATCTCAAAAAAACCACGAAGGAGATGGCGCGACGAACTATATAGATTCCACCAGAACTGACAAGAAGAAGCCCAGACGCGCGAAAGATGGAAGGCTTTTGCCCAGGAGTGGGACAGAACAAAAGTAGGCTAACTAAAAAAAATGCATAATTGGTTTACTGAATTTATCAGTTACATAATAAGATTTATTATATTTTGTTTTTACCGTTGCATGGTAAAGAATCTTCAGTAGATAAGGTAAATACCCAGATGATAATAGAATCGGAGAGACGCTGAAACTTAGGTAATATTACTATCCGTAACACGTGCGGATTACTTTCTTTGTTATTAGGGAAGTCGGTTTACTTGTATAGGTTTGTGTTTCAATATCATGTAAATGTTGTTTCGACTTGGAAACTTGCTCTGGTACCGGCTTTGCTTACAATTAAGCTTATGAAGTAGTGGCAGTAGGACTAGTCTTGATTAGATTTTTTTTTTAACGTTGCCCAATACAAATATGTTGTGTAACTCACATGATACAAGACAAAAAACAAACAAGACATAGGTGTCTTGATGATGTGTTCCTACCACTATCTCTTCTCAACGCGATCCATTTAACGACCTAAATTGAACTTTTAAAGGCATAGAAGAGAAGCTATACAACATTATATTTTGTATATGCAAAACCTGAATATACTCGTAGTTTGTTCAGTATAAGTAACTCATAATTTTTACACCATGTTATCTGGCTTATAACTTTGTGGTTTTTCATAATACAGTTTTGAAATTTGGTTGTATAGTGTAGTGTAACTCACATGATCAAGAGACTCAGGCCAAAGACCGGACCCTTTTACTAGCTCTTCGGTATCTATTTGATGATCTGAAGAAAACTGTTAAAAGAATTGAACTATATAGGGTGTATAGCTTCATCCCTTTTTCTCGCTCGCACGCTTGACATTTTGACACGTCATGGTAAAGCCTCTGCACGCTACAAAAGTATTTGTTCCGTGTGGCAATCGAACATGTGACGTTCAGCGCAGTAGACAATCGTTCAACCAAGTCATCCTACTAATATCAGGTAAACTTAAATTTTATTAATGGTACTTTTCATCTAAAACTATTTTAGTTGTACTTTATGATTAAACAAATATCCTTACAGTTTATTAACTTTAATTCTGTTCAATAGATTCATTTTAAACAAACAAAAACTACAGCCATATTTAAAAATGAACTCCATATAACTTAGTAGGTAAGTACGAATAGATACTGCCTTGATCTAAATATAAGAACGTTCAATACCTAAACACAGCAAAAATGTTCTCTATCCCAGATAAACACAGACAGAAAACTTTAAACATAACCCATAAAAATGTAACTTATCGATACTTCCAACGTTAATAATATAATCCCCTAAGTTTTCCCCTACGGACCCTCCCTACACTACATAGGTACAAAGATACAACTCCTAGACACGATAAGCTCCGAACTTTCAATTATACTGGGTGTAATTAAGTGTCGCGTTAGACGACTGGCCCCGACACTATTAAATTGCTAAACTTTAGACGTTTACGGGATCGAAGACATTTTTGTAAGTCGGATACAGCACGAACAAGGATCGTGGAATGTCCGCTTTAGATCGGAATGTTAATTATAAAGTGGGATATTGTTTTGTTGCTTTTTCTAGACTTTTTGGGCCTTCAAATTTTGTTGTCTCTTTCAAATTTGTTTTTTTGTTGGCATTCGGTTTTCTGTCTCTTAAATCTTTCTCCTTATCCGGTTGTTTCTGTATTGATTCTATAATTAAGAAGTTTTGTATTTACACCTTTATTTTTATGTTGTATATTTTAGGATTGTGTTTATTTGTAAGTGTTGCAGCGTTAAAATAGTTGTAATATAATGTACCGTTTATATTAGAGAGTTTGTAATGTTGACGATCTTTATCGATTAACTAATTTATACCTTCAAATATTCTCACGGAATCATTTTTAAATGTATTTATTTTGCATCTTCAACAAAAGATCACAGTTAAACAGAAAATTACAAATTCAAAATATTAAATTACTTGCGTATTTAGATTTATTAGTATTCATCATTAATTAATTCTATCGGGCTATTCTGTCTTTAATTTGTCTAAACATTAGAAGAAACATTATATTTGGCACATAAAACTTTTATAGACCTATAAAGTGTATCAAAGTCAATAAACTCATCCATTATCAGTCTTCATTATAATTAATCGAACAGGTTCCTGATTTAGTTGAAAAGTAATCAAATAACGTGTTGAAACATCCAACTTGCATGTGAAATGATATTAAATTAAGACAGTTTAGTTAGTCGATAGGTAGATCGATTATTTAGATATATAATCGATAAATCGGTCTTAAGAATCCATAGCCATGATTATGTAAAATGGGAAATCGCTACTAGATCATCGGTCGTCATCAAAACCCAGATAAAGCACCACATAATTTCTCCACAAATATTTATCCATTAGAAATACATATTATGTAGAGAAAACTATTACCAATTCACACATGAATATGGAAACCTTTGGTTGGCACTAAAATGACGTAACAACACATGCTAAAATTAACATAAGAATTATCATTCGTTTCATAATTTTATATCACTCAGCAAAAGGAATAAAGTACAAGGATAAGTAAATAAAAACGTATGTTGACAACAACCAATGTCATCCGTAGTAACCAGTAAGTAATAAAAATATGATTAAGCAATTTTTTCATGCAATTTATTGCTTAATTACGTGTGTAATCCACATAAAAAGCGGTGTCTATAAGCCGAAAAACGTGCGCATGAGCTCCAGGTTTAATTAACGTAGGTTATCAATACCTATGACTTTATGTAACGTGAAAATGTGGGGTTTATTCGGGTAGTCATGGCGGCTGCCTTATATGATTCAGTATTACAGTCACTAGACATGTTGACGACCCCTGGCGGCCGTCGTTAGGGACTAAATAGATTCCTCTATGGCAATATTCGATCAATTTTCCGGACTATTAATAGAGTACTTAATTACTATACGTCTGGCTTTCTTTAGTGAAAACTGTTTATGATAATGTCCAAGAATTAGCTTGGTAAGAGCTTATTTATTACAGCGAATGCGCATATTTTGCTAGGGCGTGTTCTGAATTCTAAAACGAATAAATAGAAAAAATGTAATTACAATAATGTATTATACTTAGAGCTTTTATAGAACGTACATAAAATGTGTTCTCAACATTTCTATTATAGAACCATTTACTTACTTGAAAACTATCAGTTATGAGTTGTTTTTCACACCTAACTATGTCGTTTGTATCAATTGATTCCGATTACTGACGATAGTCGATTTGTTGAGGCCATTCCTTTATACGTAACGATCCATTCTGATCAATAAGTGCTACGGAACTTCTTTTTAACCGCTTGATTGTTGAGGCGCAGTGGTATTCTTACAATTGAGAAATTATTCATGAACAAAGTGGTTTTAAGATCAGATTACGTCGATCGATAGTATTGGATAAGTAGGAACTTGAGACTATGTTATAAAGCCATTAAATGACAAGTAACTGGTGACGAAATGACAATATTATAAGTTATGTCATATGAATAGGTAGGTATATAACTATGTACCTGTCCTGCATTAGTAAAGAGAAGAGCTGTAGGATAGTTTGAAACACCCACCGCGGTCCTGCAACGCAAAAGGCAACTGAACGATCACAGGTGGGTTTTAGGCAGTAAAAGTCTGACACTACCTATACTATTTGACCTTGCCTATTGTACTTCTTTGTTATGAACCTTGTATATTGAGAGGTCTGGCTCTTGTGATACAGGATATCCTAGTGCAAGAGTCAGAGCTACGATATACAATCACTAGACATGTTGATAGTATAATATTATTATTATACTATCACTACACTCAGAGCGGAAAAAGGTGTTTGATGATTTCTCACTTCAAAAAAAATTCTTATCAAAAAAATGTGATAATTAAGTACCTACTAAAATGTAATCTTTCAACAATTATATCACATTAATATAAAGAGGGATATACCCAGGAATTGTGAGAATAATGAGGAGGATATTTTACACCAAAAAAAAAAAAATTTCGTCGTATCACCGGCCCCATTAATTAACGCAAAGGTTTTTATCAAATGAATCAGTTCACAAAACAGCTAATACCTAATCTAAACGACGATAATATACACTTATGAACAAGTTCAGTGAACGCCCGCGTGATTATCAAAGCAGTGTAATTATAGCCGCTCACAATAGTGAGGAGTGAACACACATAAGGCGTCTCACCCCTATTTAACTTCGACTAAGTTTGGAACTGTTGGCGCCATATTGTTCTGACAGCATTTAAAATATGCTCACAACTAGGGATGGGTCATTGTAAAAAATAATAGCTGTTTAAATCGATTTTTGATCTATGAATTTGTGAAGTTCGTTGATTTATATATATGACTACGCAGGGTAAAATTTGGTAAAATCAAATAAGTTTTACTATTTTAAACTATTTTGTTACGTTCTATGTGTGTAAAAGGCGAAACTGGTTGGTTGACATATTAACGCACAGCTAAAACTAGCGGACAAGGAGCGTGAATTTTTTCATAAGTTTTCTTTTGTGACGTAGAATATTCTAAAATTCGGTCCTTATGACACATAACGGGGTCCAAAAATTGTATGGATAAATCTACTTTCACGCGGGCAAAGGCGTAGGCTGAAGCTAGTTTGATCTGCCATTTTTAAACCACAATTTTTTTCTTAAGTAAAAGTTACAATATACGTTATATATTTTATAGCTCGAAAAACTTTGTTCTAAAACAAATGTTTTAAGTTTTTATAGATTTGTAGTTGGTTATTTTCTTGTTAATCCTGGAACTTTAAAACCAAACATGGCAAAAATGTTCTACATATCTTCTGACATGTTTTTATCTTAGCCAAATAAGTATTTGTAGATATTAAATAAGATATTAACTTACCTAATTCTTAAAATAACCATGAAGTATCTTGTATTACTTCCATCAAAGAAATTATAAAATAGAACCGTGCAACTAAATTATTTTTCAAATATTAATCATCCATTTTTATTCTTCGAAAATTAATCGACGATCAACGATTCGCTTATTGCTTGAATCACTAAAATTAAGTTGTATAAAAATATGAATATAAAATTATATTGACTGCCTATTTTGATGGCTGTCATATCAATAAATATGACGATTTCCATTCGAATTTGATATTTGATACAGTAAGCATGCCATTTACTGCTAATTCGTAGTATTAGCGTGATTTTAATTATTTTTACGATACATGATATTTTTACGATACATGATGTTTTTTTTGGTTCAGCGTTTAGATTACCTCAAGGTTAGCATCAAAGTTTTTTTGTTTAGCATAATAATAAGCATAATTAATCTTATAATGTTCCCATTGCTGAGACTCAGGCCTCCTCTCTAGAACAGAGAATGGGCCGTAATCCACCACGCGGGCCCAGTGCGGGTTGGTGAATGTCATATGTCTTCGAATTTTTATTTCTAGGACATGCCGGTTTCCTCACGATGTTTTTCATTACCGTTTTGAGAGCAATGGTAAGGAAATAAATTACACAAAGTAACGTGCCTTGTTGGGTTTAAACCCGTGAGCTACAACTCGTAAGTTAGGGCCGTTACCACTCGGTCACCACTGTTCTCCTAATTTTTTAACATTAATGTGTTATATATTAATGTATTATAAATTTCAATGTAATCATCACAAACAGTTGCCCAAAAGGAAATGACTTAGATTTGGAATTGGCAAGAAGTGGCCCAGATCTGAAAACAATGAAGGAATGGAGAGGAGGCCTTTACTCGACAATGAGGCAGTGTATATAAAATATATATATGTATTTAAAAGATGAAACTGAATGGCATATCAACGCAGAGCTAAAACTACTAGAAGCCTTTAGGGGCTGAAACGGGGGTCCAAAGCTTGTATGGAGACACTTATATACATGCGAGCGAAGCTGCTGGCAAAAGTTAGTACCTACCTAATATTATAATATAATCAATACAGCTCATGTTTTGATAAAGTTCCTCTGTTTGAGGTCCTGATCTTGTTGCTTTTTTTCTGATGACTTTGGGCTAATATTCGTATTTTTTAATGATTAAAAAAGAAATTTAGCAACATGTATATACTTACTATAAATAAACGAATAATCTAAATCGCAATCATGTTCTACAATTTAAGCAGTTGTAAATACGGAGATATATTCCACCTGCACGGAAAAGAACTACAGAAAACATTACTAGTGGAAAATATTGGAATTCCAACTAACAAAGTAGCGATATAATCGAATAATTCGAATAAAAAACGACGATTCGATTACGATCATCTCTACAGAAAGCCTTATTTACAAGTTACTTACGTATTTACTGTGACTAAAAATACATTGTTGCTAGTACATGTAATAATCTACACTTATAGTAGTAAGTTTTTCTGAATTATTGAGTTTTTGGTCAACAGGACCCACTCGAAATGGAGCCGCGGGATCACACACTCTACACACTTCATGACTGTAATTGTGATGAAATTGGACAGTAGATCCAATTAATTAGCTCAAAATGTGTTTGGGTAGAATGATCCCGCGGGTCCATTTCGAATGGGTCCAGTTAACCAAAAACTCGATAAGTAGGATAACCCTTCAGATACCGTCAATTAGAAACACAATAGTAAGACAATAGATGCGCGGCCACCGGTGGTCGCTTGGGGATTCATGAATTAATATCCAACAAAATGTTAATGAATCAGAAAATACATAATATAAATAACCATTCCCAACGAAACAGACTCGCAGAATAATAGAGTCTATGTCCTATTCCAGGACATAGTTTAACCGTTCAAAAAAACTCATCTATATTCTTTCAGCTGTTTGTGCGAAAAGCAGTACTAGACACACATACCGACATACAAATTATATCGTTTTTACAATATTAGTGCTATGTGCTAGAGTGACAAGCGCCAAGTTACACTTTTATATTAACCAGTGGGTATTTAAATAAAGTTTAGCATTTAAATTAATACACATGATAATCTTTTTTGAATAAATACTCAGATGGAGGGTACAGACTTCTATATGAATATATACAAAATATTATAATTACTAAATTTTATAGATACTATTCTATTTTAAGAATGTTATAAGAGTCTATGTACTAAATTATGCTTGTTGTTTTTATATGCGAAGCTTATCTGAGAATAAAATAATGAAGTGTGAAAATAAGACCTTCTTATATAGGAGCCTGTCAGTCTAACGATACACCTGTCGCCTTCGGGGCCTCGGTTCAAGATAGACTTGCTTAGATATCAGTTTAGTTATTGGTTTTTATTATCAAGCTTCTGATCTTTTTTTTTGATTTTTTTTTTGTGCGGGTGAAAATCATCCTATAACTTCTCCCGCTCTTGGGTGGAGCCTTATCGTGAACCTGACCAAAACACACCTTCCTTTCCTTCAGTTATCTTTTGTGGTTTTAACGGGCATCGGCCCTGCTGAGCCTCTACCATTTACAGACATCTTTAAGACGAGCATGGAATACTACGCACCGCTGACGACTGGCGCTCAACTTTTCCCGGACGAGCGGACGGTGAGCTTCCTATTGCTCGTCGTTCGCAAGCCAGCACCTACGGCAGACGACTTCCGAAAGCCACAACAAGAGACTCACCTGGAGTCTCCTGGTGAGTCTTCTGTCGCAACGGCTGGGCTGTGAGGATATCCATTCCCTCAAGAACATGATCATCTCCTTCACTAGGATAAAGAAGTCACTTTACTTAAAAAATAATTATTCGTAATGCTCTTAACGTCAACTTTACCATTACTAACCGTCAGCAATAATAGATTGAAAGTGGTATGAAACGTGAATAGCACGTAATAGACGTCGATCAATTTGATCGATCCGATCTTAATCGATATCTTTACAAAAAGCTTCACACGCAAAACTACATTATCTTTAACAAAATAAATTCTTGATACTTTTCAAATATTTTCATGCTTATTTACTCTATGTTTCAAACTTAAAAGTGTTCCGTCCGCATTCATATAATAAATATTTACTACTTCTATTATGAAGCCTTCACATTTAACGGTTGTGTATGAAAATTAATTACTCGGAGTAATTACTATTATGAGCAACATTATTATTAAATGTTACGAGGTTGTGGGCCCGTGAGTTTCTAACTCAATTCTTAGTTAAGCACGTCGGGTTTATTTAGAGTTACGGTATACTGGTTCTGACTATAGGCTAGATACTTAAATTATAGGCGCGACAGACTTCCGACACATTTGTTATATTCATGTCATTATTTATTATCATACCAGATTTTTATGGCGTAATCTTTCCGTGCATTGATTTCGGTTCTTAAACTCAAAAAATATTTTTTTTCTATCAATAATCGATCAGAAAGCCTAGCGAGTTTTTTTTAACATAAATGACACATTTATGACGTTCGGCGCTCCGATTGGTCCGTCCCACGATTCTAACCAATCAGAGAGCCAGGTGCGGTAACGTTACCGTAAAAACGACACGCATAAAGGCGTCTGCACAAAAAAAAGTGTGACGGAGATATAATTTGTTAACGTCACTATCAAATAAAAAAATATATATATATAATCAAGTTTTTAAAGCTCTTCATTAATTAATGTAGTTTGTATTTTAGTAATAAACTTATAATTAGAAATAATTAAGAAACTAAAACATTTCAAGCGTAGATACGATATAACTATTTACCTACATTATTTTTCGAGGAGATAAGCAATTTTCATAGGAAAAGAAGAAATCCCCAATATAATTTCTAACGCTATGATTTTTTTATAAAAAATGTGTTAGACGTATAGCAATATCTTTGATATATATGCATACATATTCTATATCCAAGGACTACATATTTTGTATTTACAGAAACCTTTCTCTCGTATTACACTGTATAATATCTATTCCTCTAAACTACTCCAAAGCTATTGTATTCAAAACACTTTGTTCCAATATCACTTCGAACTAATTTCATTACAAAAGAGAAATACAGTTTCAAATACATGACATACTTTAGTGTAACTATATGAATACTAAACATTAAATATTGGTACAATTTATAAAGAATATGGAAATCTTGGAGGGTAATACCCATGCAAATGCTTCTGTTCTAAGAGTTTGTCTGTATTTTTATTACTCAAGTAAAGTAAGAATGAATGAATAACTAAGAATTTGGAGGAATAACAAATAAATATCTGTAACGGACTACATTAAAGGTCAACATACACCTTCCAATTTATTGTTACGATTTCGTGGCTTTTTGTCACAAAAAATTGCTCAATGTAACGGTATTTTCTGTTAGGAACTTAGGTCGTCAGATTTCTAAGCGATATTGTAAGTAATAAATTGAAAGGCGAATGACTGAAAATGCCTTTTCGTTCCTTTGATAAGTCCGGTGGTTCCGTGAAATTTTCTCGGTCAGTAAAATTTTAGCTAACCGAAGAGGTTTGTTGGAAGTTGAACATGTGTAGGTATAAACCAAAAACCCACTTACTTGGTAATGACCTCTCCTTTTAATAGTTTCCTTAATGGAATTCGTGAACCTTTTTTCTCAGGAAGTATTTTCGCTGTGTGGCCAAGATTTTTCTTAGATCTTGTGTGACTTAAATTTTCATAGGTACAGTAGTGTTTTCTAAGAACAAGACATGATTGTCCAGACGTGTTTAACTACGTAAACTATTTCAATGAACTGAAATTTTATTTTCAACACGTCCACAGCTAGCCTGTTGTTAAAGGACTGGTAACGAATATTCTCTAATAAAAAATATGTTATTGTCTCGAAAGATTTGTATGTCGCTTGTTAAATTTACGAGGCAATAAGGAAGTGTCGATTCTAGTCATATTTTGACGAAAGGGTTGAATGGCATATTGTGTGTTTTTGTTGCTTTTTTACTTTTGTCTACTTTTTTAACGTTTGCGTCCGTGTCTTATTGTTATGTGACTATTGTTTCTGTTTTAGAAGTTTTATTATTTGTTTTTATAATTTTGAAGTGCTTTTTGTGTTCTGTGACTTGTAAGACGAAATGTGTTTTGGTGCGTTTCGTTTTTATACGCATTTTATTCTCTGTCGGGTTTAACTATTTTAGACATGTTTGCTGTAATGTTCTGTCTAAGTATTTGCATGTTATGATTTGGCTACTGCATCAAAAAAATTCACATATCTGTAAGCAAAACCAATTTTATTTATTATTTATAGCTTATATTATCCTATTTACCTAAGTGAGTGATAGCGTCACAGCTGTCAGTTAAGAATGGAAGAATAAAAAATGTGTGGTGCCGACCCCGAGTAAAATGGAACAAGGGCAGGACGTTGATTTTGTACTATCGTACTGCTACGCAAAGGCCCTTCCAGACATTAATTTCCTGAGCTTCCTGGAATCAGTCCTGTCGGCTGGAGTCTTGCTCTTATCACCGTCTCGTATGCCTTTCACGTGCACCTCTCAGGATCCACTCAGTGAAAGCTATTGTCCTGCGGTCACTGAGTATGTGACTCACGTGAACCGTCTAATTGACTCCCACACACGTAATATCACTTTCAGGAAAATTGGATGTTCAATGGAGTTTGTAGATAACGGTTCTATTTTCATCCACCCAGGCAGACGATTAGCCCTTTTTCTAGAACATCTACCTAATGGCATCCAAAAATAATGACTTACTTTTTACTCTGTCGTCTTGTTGGAGCATGTAGGTTAACGTCAGTTCAGTCAAAATATCAGTCTCGTAGTCAACACAAGGGCTAGTCCATTTTATCTCGTATTCTAGAACAAGGTTTGTAGACAAAATCTATTTTACAGCCTGAGAAATCGTTTCCGATAAACTGGCGACACAATCGCTTCCAATAGACTGTACACTGTTACTACTGTGTACTGTATACGAAAAATACTCTATTCGGTGTATCTCTATACTATCAAAGTAGTATTATTATTTAACATAGTAAGACGTTGAAATCATTCTTTTTTTACCCGACTGCCAAGAAGGCATACTATTGAAATGAGGGGAAGAGCTTATTAGTGTTTCTCGATACAGATTTAAACTGACCTGTTGGTCTAGTGGTCCTGACTGCTATGCCGGAGGTTGTGGGTTCGATTTCCACTCAGTACAAAAGTTTCAAATCAAATCAAAGCATTTATTTCAAATAGACCATTTGCAGCTAAATTGCACATTCCAAAGCGTAGATCTCTATAGAAAAGAACGCGCAAGAAACTCCATGGACACTCTTTTAAATCATATTATGTGTTACATATAAACCTTGGTTACATATTTCTTATTGCTTCTATTATGTGAGCACAATGTAGATAAAAAAATAAAACACTCCTGACTTAAAGACCACTAGGTTATAGCTATCAAAAAACACAGAATTGGGCAGAAAATTCCACTCCTTAGCTGTACGCATCAAGAATGTGTTCCCAAAAAGCTTTGTACTATGTTCCATAGCCATCATAGTGACAAAAGTTATTTGATAATTTCCACTGTAAAGAAAAAGTATTGAGATATCAGAGCCAACATCACTGGTACAAACACAAACCTCTTTTAAACAGACACAATACAAAACACCCATACATCTACTGCAGTCAGTAAGTACCAAGTCAGACGAGCCCACGTTCATTGGCAAAGGACATCAGTGCATCCGCATTGCATGTTCAGCTACACACATCGCTAATATACCGCATTCAGACCGTCCATCAGTCCATTACGGGTGATTGTGAACGCTGACTGCATTGATTAAAGAAGACCGTCTGGTCTTACATTGTTGTATGATAAATTGAAGTTGGTTCTGCAAGGATCTTTGTAGATAGGTTTTGATATGCGGTGGGGACGTTCGTTGTTTGAGTGGGTTTGTTGGCTGGCTGTAAGACTATACTTACCTACTACATGTACTAACAAGCGACTTAACTTAGCTTTGCACAGATGTTATGTTTTCTCCACTATGACATGCTTCATCAACCGCTCTTTCTATTGGAGAGCACTGCACGTTTTTTTTTTTTTTTATAAAAATAATAATATGTAGGTATCCGTGCCAAGTCAATTTAGGTCATCAAGGTCCCGTAAGTACAGACTGAATAAATTAACCGTTTTTGTATTACATGGATCTCGCCACTTTTTATGGTAGAACTGAGTTATTTTTTACAAGTTATGTTTTAATGCATATTTTTAATATCGTGCCTCTTTTGTTTAACAGTTAGAAAAACTATATAAGACTGAGAGTAAATAACGACATAGAATATTTTCCTGAAAGCTAACGATTTCTCGTGAGAATTGAAGTAGATAGGTATTAGTGTAAAGGTATCTATTTACTCAAATCTACTCATAAATAGCAGACTCGTATAAAATAATTGAGGTTTCTTACTTGTGCACTTAACATAAGTAATAATATAATTTGTGTCGTACTCATATAATCGATAATTTCATTGTAACTGATAATTTTCTGACACGTTCTGCATCCAATAACATCCATAATTGAACGATTCAGTTATGGATGTCATTGGACGATTATCGATCGGCTATACAATTTATCTTTAGAAAGGAAACCAATGACCAAATAAACAATGAACATCAAAAAACTAGATATTAAACCGTAAATTTTTCCAAATTATACCAACTGTTTTCCCTATGAAAAAAATAACAGAACTGGGACAACCTACCCATTAGATCGAATAGTATACGATCTCAATGGTTCCGAAGCAAACGACATAAAAACTAGTTGTTTGTTATATACAAAATGTATTTATTACGAGAAACAATAACAAGGCCGTAACTCAATCAAAAGCCTTTTATGTATGTTTCTAAAATGTAAAGTGGTACATTGATAAATATATCAGTGCTCTGCATAGATCCATCAAGTGGACACTTAATGGCTTTAGAACACCTGTAGCATTATATACAAAAGTAGTTTACATTAATACATGTGATTATATTCAGACTATAATTATATTGTGTACTCGAACTGGTGGTAGGGAGTCCATGGTTTCCATGGCTACCAGATTCTTTATTTATACCCATACTCTATTCGCAATAACAGACAATTAAACAAACCTCTTTTGCTGTCCGTTCAACCGATTTTGACTTTTATTACCTTGGTAGCATGATTCATGGTGGCTGCATTAAATAGTTGGTATTAAAATTACTTTTTTTGCTATTAATGCCATGTCTACGGAATGGAAGTGAAAATCGGTTAAACGGACAGTAAAAAAGGTTTGTTTAAATGGCTAATCTTAAAGCAAATAAAGTAGAGTCGTGTCCTGTTACTATAGGTCGTAACTCCTCGTTACTCATTGACATACCATGTCTGTGCTAAATTTACGAGGCATTGAAGTAAGTTGGATATATTTTACAGTGATCTGATCTGTCCGCGAGCCCGCGTCTACGGTGGCCGGAAATCGGGATCGGAATCCCGGTGACGGCAGCGAGGGCGCCGTTGCCTGATGCGGTCGGCCTCCTCCTTTGCAAGCATTACTGCTTCGCAGAAGGAGTCGACCGCCTGCCATTCCTCCTCGCTCCGGACCATGGCCCCCACGAGGGCACGGCGATGCTCCGCCCGATTTTGGACCATTAAAATTAGTGATATCCTCATGACGTTATCTCGGCCTGCTACTTTGCGAAATTAAAATTATTTGTTGTTATATTTTATATTGATAATAACTACTTAGTGAAAATGCCAACAATTAGCATATCAATTAAGACTAACTGCCTTAATGGGCTTCGTGCTATCAGGTATTTTATTTTTTGCTTTGGCGGTTTAATTAAGTTAATATTTTCTTGCAATAGAATTCGCCGCTTATTTTTTATAATTATATCTGTCCTTCGAGACATTTTGGTATTGTCTTGTTTAAGTTCTGCTTTACTTACATCTGATGCTACTTCTTATGCTCGTACCAATTCTTTTTTGGTTTTAATACCGGTAGTTATTGATTGCGCTTGCGTCTTTGAAACATCAGCTTCATCATCCACAATCATAAAGATTTACAGTTGGATTGGGCTTCTTATTTTCGTTCTAATCTCCACATTTGATCCTGTTTTCGGCACTTAACACTCCCTATTCTCTTTCTTTCTTTCGTACTCATAACATCATACTATTTTTATCAATTTAAAGCCACATCAAAGTAATAAGACACGATTTTTATCGAGATTAGAATCAAAAACAGCTTTGTCGAGTCAACAGAGCACAATAAATATGAGTTTTGTTCTAAGACCATATTTTGCATGGCTACCCTACTTGGTCCTTTTTGTAGTACATTCACATCACGTCGTACTGCACTTTACTGCAACATATTGGTATTTGTCCCGCACTCGGTGCGTTGGCGCCTTTGGGAAGCATCTATTTTGACGTAATCGCCCCTACGCGATATATTTTATTAATGCATTGGATCAAGTTCTCACACAGTATTCGCTAACTTTATTGGATTACGTTTGTCTATTGTGCTGGTTTTAATATGATTTGTTTGATTGTATTGATGTTTTAATACATTATAGCTATTGATATTTAGTTTTTACTTCGCGTTATGTTCTTTGAAACACAGCTCTATTGTCTTCTTAATGTTCCATATAAAGAAAGTTGTAGGTGCCTAAACTGCCTATAGAAATCATTTCCTGCCATTACAAACAGCCCGGAATTAAATCAGTAATCGAAATTATATTGGTGTCTTCCTTCAATTGTTTCATGCTACTGTCATATATTTTTTTGACACAACGCTTGAAATAATTATTGGTACAATAATGATAAGTTTTCACAAAATAAAAATTCTCAAAACATAATTTTCAAGAGTCAGAATTTATTTTTCAGTCTAGCGTAAGTACTAGTTACAATAAAAATATGAGCAATTGACTGCCAAAATTCATTGATTAGAAACGAGTCTAGACAAAACAGTAGACGAAAATGAAGCAGTTGTGAAGTGCCACGATCTGAAATTATTAGTTGGCAAAGACTCGATAGCCGTTAATTATGGATTATATTTTATTTATGAGTGATTATTTATTGCAATGGCTTTAACAACTTGCTTTTTGAGAGTAAATTGGTTTTGCAATCACCAGTTACATTTATTATTATTTATTTCCAGTCTCTCTCCTAGCTGGTTCGGTGGCTTGTCATTGACATGAACTAATCTAAGGAATTAATTATCACTGTTGCCTAATAATAATTAGAGAGGAACTTGTGACTAAGTAATAATAGCCGTATGGTCTGATCCCTGAGGATAAGCAATGTTTGTCGAGGCCAGGCTGTGGATGGGTCACCATTCACAGATTGAACACAGCGAGAAGCAATGTCATTAACTTGACTAGTCATCTCTTGAATATCAGCTGCTAGTCAAGAGATGACCAGGTTTTTACAATTTCTAAGTTTTAATTTTTTTTTTTGCTATATTTATTTTCATTGTCCACATAATATAGAAGCGACAAAAATTTGTAACCAATCTTCGTTTGTATCTAATATAAACCATGATTTAAAAGAGCTCATAGAATTTCTTGTACGTTTTTCGGTGTGTCCAGACTTGGCTAATCGTTGCGTGCAGCTCGCAAGTGGCTTACTTGCAAGCTGCACGCGTGCTACTCATCGTTTTTCTGACAAATCGATCCTTGACAATTCAAAAGTGCCTGTAAATGGTTTATTTGAAATAAAAACCTTTGTTTTTCTGACAAACTTACTTAATATTCCCGTCTTATTTTCATTATATTTTCAACTAGCTTCATTCACATGAATGTCTGTTACACTGGACCGGAAGTAGAAGTCGAAGCTAGATAAAAAGCATAGGCTTTTACGGACATAGGTCCTTTCTTGAAGCTTAAGCTTACTCCGTACCAAATTGGACCTCCGGATCAAAATCTGTTCTATAGTTTAACCGTGAAAGCGTAACAGACAAATAGGTTCCTTTCAAAATAATATTAGTACGAAATAAATTTATTTGGTACGATTGGTAAACAAAATCCATTGTCTTTGTCTGCGTCCACTTAACAGATGTACCTTTTTATGCTCAAACTTCCTGCTGCCGTGTCAAGATGTAACATGAATTGGGGACAAACGGATGGAAACAAAAAGGGTCAGATTGTTGTCTTTGCTTTTTTGTCTACTGGCCTGATTTTTAGTAGCTTTAGAGTTGGTTCTTCTATGTCTTTCAAGCATTCACTTTCACAAATGTTATGGGTCTTCAAAACCTGAGACTTATTTCCTCCAGTGTGTCTATCAGTAGGACCTACTACAGTGTAAAGATTCTCAATATTATAAAAATCATCGCATTATCATAGTCTACAACCAAAATGAATTCCTAAACAAAAACAAATAAAATTACTAGGAACAATTAATATTCAAGTATTCAGCGAGCTTCCAGACAAACTTACACACTTTTATACATACAAAACGCGGGCTTATCCGTCGACGGAAGCCCCCTCCCCGCTTCCCCCCAGGATCCGACTCTCATTGTGATGCAAATGTGTCCGCTGTCTGCCTCCAAATTACCCCTACGGTCAAGCGAGAGTCGACCGATGACCAGGCATTAGAACCCTCCCTTTTAAAACAAAATCGGCCCCACACTTGTAGTTTTATACCGCACCGCACACAATACTCGCTCGTAATTATGACGTATAAGGAACAGAATTGTTTGGGTCACCATCAATGGACAGTCACAAGCATATTTCATAGCAGATATAGTGTTATGAGAGTTGCTAATGTGGTGGTACGTAGTGGAGGAATGGCGTAGCAATTGTGTGGACAATCATTAAGGGTAATGCGTTGCGTTAAGCATCGTAACGATACGGGTATAATGTCTTGTGATTTTGTTAACGACTGCCCTTTGATGATGCTGCGAGAGTCCTGTTATGTATATTTATTTATAGTAAGTAATGTGTACAGAGGTTCACAATTTATAATTTGTAGCTCCCGAGTTCAAACCCAGTCAAGCGCATTACTTTTCGTAATTTATCATCAGTCCTCTCAAACAATGAAGAAAAACATCGTGAGAAAACCGACCTATAACCAAAAATTCAAAAATATGTGACATCGAATCCGTGCTGGACCCGCCTGGTGGATTACGGTCCATTCCCTCCCATAGAGAAGAAGACAATGTTCCCAGTTGTGGAAATACCTATTAGGAGGCCGATTATATTTATGTTTTATGTATTTATAGAAATAATTCAGAAGTTACAAAGAATTAAGTCACTGTCAATTAATTCCAGAATTTTCAAGTTGAATAATAATGCAATAAAAAAGCAATTAAAAAGATTTAATACGGAAATAAATGAATTTATTGAAGATAAACAAACTCATTCGATGGCTTTTGAATGGCCAATTTTAGGAAAGAAGCTGTTTTTAACTAATTATAATTTTAAATTATGGTTAAGGCGTGTTTTATGTACAATCTATACATTGACTTTGAATATTTACATGTCAATAGATATATTGGTTGAGATAATCATGAGATATGCCTGATGTTTGTATTTGGTCATTACGTTACAATATTTCGTGGAAGTGACAGCTCCTAAAGCTAAAACTACATTAGATCCACCCACACGTGACCGACGCCTAATTTGTACGTAAAGTGACGTCGCGTGGCGTGGATCTATTGTAGCTCTACAAGTCTAGTCTCCATGTAAAATGTATGGAGACCGACGCGCCATGCGCAGTTTAGCTTAGGAAAAACCTGAATACAGTTTGTTCAGAATCAATAACTGAATGGATTCCAGTAGTTTTTATAACATATTATATTTTTCCCAAAAATATTTTAAAAGACGGATATCACCGACACCAAGTACAACATACGTCACGGCAGGTCATAGCGGGCATTAGGTGCCAGCAAACAGCTGGGTGCAAGTGCAAAACAGCCGCCTAAATGGACAGGTGACTATGTATTTTTGCTGACATAACAAGCTTATAACTTTGTTTTTTTTTTTTCATTGTACAGTTATGAAATTTTGTAAATAGGTACGAGTACATAGATTCTATACATAAAAATACTAAACACGTGTTTCAGGTTACTAAAACTAATATTGTATAGGTATTGTGTGCTGGAGGGCTTATTTTTGATGGTCTCGCCTGACATCGAGATCTGTCTTCCACTGATCTTCTAAGGTTTGGATTTTGCTTCATTAAGTGTTTCCAATCAAAAGCCTTACCATGAAGTCTAAGCATGCAGACGACAAAGAGGGATGTAGCTATACACCCTTTACAGCTCCATACCTTTAACATTTCTGCACATCATCAAATGAATCGTGTCAAGAGTTTGTAGTAGGGTCTCTGGTCTCCTCTAAGTGAGAGGGATCTATATTTACGTATTATAGTATTTCGTATGAAACCAGTACCTACTATTCTTTGACTGTGATATATTTTGCGGACACCTGAAATTTTTTCTATTGTGTCCCTTTGGTCATTTTATCTCTTTCATAAGTCTGAATTAGATGCGGATTGTTACTGGTTTATACGTAAAATTTTAATATGAATGTAGGGTTAAATACTTGATGGGGATTGTATTCTATTGACTACTGGTTCTTAGAATGGCTTGGAACGTAATTGCGGTGTACATTTACATGTTCCAAAGTAAAATATGGGGTGGTCATGGTGTTGAATAAAATTAATTTACGGGAATTTATAGTGGCTAGAAGAGTGAGATTAAAAATTTTAATATTCATGACATGGAAGGGAGTTTTTCGAATTTTCTGTTTGATGTAATAAATTATTCAAGTGTTTACGTCTACACTTCTTATCTATTTTCATAGATATGACATGATAGTAGTAAACAATAAATTATATAAAAAGTTTTTCACCTTATCACCAGGTAAATATTGACAAAGTCAATTAGGTATATTTATTTATTTAAAACTTCAAGCAAACACAAAGACCAGGCAATCTCTACCAGTTAACCAAGAGATAACATGGCAGGTGCATAAAAAAAAATATTATTGAGAAAGCAAAGCTACAAAAGTAAATAATATTTAAATAAACATGCACATTTCCTCATATCGTTTCCTTTCGTCCAGTCCATCCTAAGCTTGTCTGCAAGAGATTGCCTCGTGTGAAAAGACCGCCCATAGTACACTTGCCTAATTTTATATATGTTTTTACAATTTATATACACAAAAAGAAAAATCAGAAAAAGATAGTACATGGTAGACATTATTAAAAAGATATTACCTACTTATTTCCAAAGAAATTTCTTCCAGCAGAATTGCAAGAGGAGAGATCAAAAGAAATGTAGGTCATTTTTCTTCTAAATTTTCCATCTCAAAATGTTCTATTCAGCAATTTATGTACACAATATTCTTTTAAAGAATTTCCTTTTAAACAGACTTTCCAAATATACCCACCCCAGATCAAAGTACGGTACTAGATAGGTACAACAAAGATACATAGAACAAAAACGAGGTGTTTAGTCCAGACGCTTTCCCCAGGGCACGCGGGGCATACTCCAAGCTTCTTCGCAATTTCACAAAATGCGATACACACCTATGTAATATACTCACAACATCTCTACATTACTGGCCAGTTTAAAGTGACCCCCTATCCCTTGAAGATACAGAGGATTACAGTGGCGGCTAAAGATCACGTTTAAGTGGTCAAGTTAGGTTAGACGGAAATAACTAGACAGACAGAAACTAAATTAGAATATTCTCTAGAGCTTTAAGCTTCCGCTAATTTAATATGCCTTGAAGTTATAAATATATCTATGTATGTTTCACTTTTCAACTGTAGTATCTGCGGATAGTTAGGTCTTTATACTATCTATAAGTCTACCTATATTTTTGTTAGGTACTAGGTTTTTATTAGGTACCTACTAGCTTAAACCAGCAGTTCCGCCCGCAAAATTCATGATATGAAAATTATTTAAAGACTCTGTCAAAAAGTCAAACGAGTTGGGTATCTAATCAAATAATCAAATTCTTGAAACCTGATGTAGTCAACACTGGTTGAACAATCAAGGTTGCAAAGAGATGATTGTTTACTAATAGAATCTTATAAAAAGTGTTGTAATATGTAAAAAAAAAAAAATCGTTTAAAAATGTCCAAGTCGTTTGACTTTTTAGACAGACTATATAGGACTCAAGAATAGTGCAGCTGCAGCCAATATATATATTGGAGAAATAGATTATATTATCCTCTACATAAAAACTTATAAATTTTACCTTTCAGTAACATTAGTAGTATCTAGATGCTGTATATATTCTTGAGTTTGAAGACATTTGAAGGACTCAACTTTATATACTTAATTATCAAAATGCTCCAAAGATGCCGTATTCGTTGATCAACTACGGAACTCTTTACTTATCAACTTGATTGAAATTTAGTATTAAATACGTGTAATTAAAATGCACATAAATATTAAGGCCCAAGATAAAACTCATCGGTAGGCACACAAAAAACTAATTTACCTAATGACGTGACCAACACTTTTAACATATTAAAATCTTTATATAGATATGACCTACCTAGATAATAGATTATGATAGGCCTTCGTATATCAACGGATTAGATAAGAAATTCTACTTAAAATTGTCTTGTAAACTCATCCATTTTATAAATAGTGACCTCTCACGGCTGCTCTATGCTGCAGTAAAACATCAAAAATACATGGAATTCCATGAATTAATAGAGGCCAAGTTAAAATGGTTATTGGCATTCATTCTACAGACAAACTGCGGGCGGTATTATGTAAGCAGGCAATATCGATTTATTTTATCCAAAACTGCCGCAATTATGACATTAATTCGGTTCATAAGACCCATCAATGTTCATATAGAATGTTAGACTCGAATAACTTTATCCTAGTGAACGAAAGCGTATTTGGACGATATATTTTTTTAGTCTTATTTATATTGGAAACAGGTAAAGGTGTGGGACGATTGCCGAATAAGGCGGTCGTGCATACTCGGTCGAGCACAGATAAATTGTATGGAACACACGAACGGGCGTACACATATCGCTTACCCCATACACATAGGGATGTAGCCCTCGTCCTAGGCCGCAAACGAACCAGTTATGTAGATGCTTCTGCTACAAGTTCAACATTTAAAACCTTTGAACATTCTATATGGATGGGCAATTATTTTTGTGGTTTAATTTGCAGTCAGCTCGAAGATTATCATAGTAATTTTTAACATTATGCTTTTACCTTTGCGCTGGTAATACTATACGACAATCCTTAGGGATCGCGTTTATTTTTATTTCTCTTTTAAAGGTAATAATAAAAGGAATTGAATGTCTGAGTTTCCTGGGACATTCTAAACGTATATTGAGTAAACTTAACGGTGTGTCACGTGGTTAAATGAACGATTGTCAGCTGCTACTAAAGTCGCTAAACGCTTTTAAAATGTTCACATATTTATTTGATATTTTATACGTTTGATTCTCTTGCGCAGCACACACTCTCGTCGTGTAAGGTATAGGGTATGCCGACGTTCTTTCTGAGAAAATGAAATGAGGATAAAAAATTGTGGATCGTCTACGTAAGCCGACTGAAAAAAAGACATACTTAAGTGTATAAGATTATTTCAAGGTTCCGATTATGCAACGGAATGTCCATTCATAATTTGAGTGTGACCTGCCCCTAGGCCTAAGGCGTGTCTCATTTAAAAGTGTGATTAGCTCAGAATTTACAGGAAAAGGGCTGAATTTGTGGCGGACAGGGGCTCATTAACTGACAATCACTTGTGGATCCGCCCGTTGGACCTCGGCAGGCTTATTACCGAGGGTGGCTCCGAAATAGCAGGCGGTATTAAGAAATTTTAGCTTTCAGGTTATATATAGGTGCTTACTGTACTTAATGTGCAGGTATATTATCCTACTTTTGCGGTAGATAATTTTTTAGCTACATTCTTTATTTTTAAGTTTCTTGTCTATCATTCTTGTGAACAGTTGATAGCCGGAACAATTTTAGGTTTGAAGGTTTTTTTATTATTACGAGTACCTATAACAATTTAGCTTCACTTTTTTGTTTTTGACTGACCGACATTCTGACAATTCAAAAGTGCCTGTAATTGGTCTATTTGAAATAAACGTTTCTGATTTCTGATTATAACTAATTATGAAATTTTTTTATTGATATTATGGATAACTTCGCGTTTAACTACTATGTCACCTGATGTCAGCAATTATGTGATCGACGATGAAGCACGCTTGCCTAGAAATGACTTACCTTACGTGACGTAATTTCAAATGATGACCAATAATATATATCTTCGATAACGAAAAGAACCAATAAAATAACTAGCCAATAGAAACACAGCATTACCTAGTATGATCTTATCACAAATAAGTAACGCAATACATTTCCAGAGAGCCTCTAACGTAAGATCACCTAGCACTTCCATAAAACCCAATTTAGGATCATAAACTTTACATTGTCCAATAGATATTCATTACTCATCAACTTTAATCCCTCATAAATGCACAACAAAGAGCGTTTATAATAGCAACACTGGCTCTAAGTACTACGCGAACACGCTTAATGGTACCACGAACAATATACTCTTTCGCCCCGCCATATTATTTTACGGCCTCAAATTTTATCTTGTTGCTTGAACACTGAAAATAAACGCAAAATATTTACATGTTATTTGCATTTGCTTAAACGGTTTCGCGTTCAATTTTCGACTTTATTGTTTAGTACATAATGATTATGACATAGTGTACGGTGTTTGTTTTCGCACATGTGCTGTAAAGTATTACTGGCAAACATAGGGTTCTGTGCGATGTAGCGTTGTGTGTGAGCGGGTTTTATGTGAGCTGTTTTGCTGCTTGTAGCGTTTTGCAGCAAGCGACGTGTTCTGTTGATTATTTTTCTTAGTCTAAGCGATTATTGCCTTTTCACAACAAAAGCCTTCGGTACACAGTGAGCCCGTAATCTATGCTAGCTGTAGGTTTTTCTTATTTTATGTGTTGTTTGTAAGTATTAATAAGTTTTGTGTTGGCTTCTTTAGAATAATATTCAGAAGAAAAAGCTCCTTTATACCCAGACTTTTTTTAAATTTTTTATATGCTCGCGTTTGTCCACTATCTCACTTGTCGATGAGTCAACAATAGACTACGCTTGTCTAGAATTAATCTACTTACTCTTGACTTAAAGACTCCTATTTAGTACTTATTTTCTGATGTTACAGATTGAAATTCTACTTCCAACATATCTATTTTGCCTTTAAATAAACTCAGCATAAATTGTAAAAGACGTCAAAAAAAGTGTGGTAGGGATTTTTTTTTTTTTTTCTCGACGGGGAAAATCATCTTTGACGAAACCCGCTCTTGGGTGGAGCGGGAGACAGTGTCAGACTCTTACTGACTAAAAACCCCGCGCCGTTCCTTCTAGCCTTCATACCGGGGCACGAGCTCCCTTTCGGACAACCCTGTCCCCAGTAGGCTTCGACCCAGCTGGGCCCCTCCTGCTGCTGACAACTCCTTGAGGCGCGCGGGAACAGTGCGCGCCGTCGACGTCTTAGACTCGGTCCATTACCGGACCATCGGACAGCGAGCTACCCATAGCTCGCCGTCCGCGAGCCTGCGTCTACGGTGGCCGGAAATCGGGATCGGAATCCCGGCGACGGCGGCGAGGGCGCCGTTGCCTGATGCGGTCGGCCTCCTCCTTTGCAAGCATTACTGCTTCGCAGAAGGAGGCGACCGCCTGCCATTCCTCCTCGCTCCGGACCATGGCCTCGACCAGGGCCCGGCGCGAGAGGTCTCCGCCGCCGATCGCCCCCACGAGGGCACGGCGATGCTCCGCCCAGGCAGGGCACACCTCGACGGTGTGCTCCACCGTGTCCTTCGGGCGTTGCGCACAGTGGCGACACCCGGGCGTCTCTTCCGCCTGAATCCGATGCAGGAACCTCCCGAACTTGCCATGTCCAGTGAGGACCTGCGTCATGCGGAAGGTAAGGACGCCGTGAGGTCTTTCCAGCCACGCCTCAAAGAGGGGACTTACCGCCATAATCGTGGCGTGCCCAGCACTGGGTTGCGATAGCCGTTGACGCCATTTCACCATGAGATCCCGCCGGAGCTCTGTCCGCCATGCCTTGACATGTTGCGGCAGTGGACTTTCACCCCGGCGTTGCATCTCCACGCGCATGTCATGCATGTGTGCAAGGACTGTTGCCTCCAGATCCCACGGTGGTAGGCCAACCAGAAGGCTCGCCGCTTCGCGGGAGATCGTGCGGTAACCCCGCACCATCCGTATTGCCATGACCCTCTGGCAGGCGTTCAGTATGGACGCCGGTCGCTTTGCCAGCGACGGCGCCCACACCGGCGCCCCGTAGAGGGCCATGGACCGAACGATCCCCGCGTAGAGCCTCCGGCAGGAGGCATCTGGACCCCCAAGATTGGGCAGGAGCCGCTTGAGAGCAGCCCCAGCCCGGAGAAGCTTGGGAGCCAGACGTCGGAAATGTTCTACGAAATTCCACCGGCTGTCGAGGACGAGTCCCAGATACTTCATCGTCGACCCGACGCCGATGCGAACTCCTCCTACCGTAAGCTGGGAGTCCGATGGTGGCGCGTTCCGAGGGCCGTGGAAACACATTGCCTCGGATTTATGCAGCGCCACCTCGAGTCCCAACTCCTGGATCCTACCAACGGCTATCGCAACCCCGCGTGTCGCTAGAGCGACCGCCGCCTGGTGCGACTCTCCCTGCGCTAGGATCAGCGTGTCGTCTGCGTAGCAAATCACGCTGACCCCGTCAGGGAAGTCGCCGCGCAGCACGTAATCGTAGCCGATGTTCCACAAGGGTGGGCCTAGAACCGACCCCTGCGGAACACCGCACGACATCTCTCGACGATTCCAGTCTCCCTGGTGACCGGGGTAGACAATGTACCTGTCTGACAGGTACGCCTCGACCACTCGACAGAGGTATTCGGGCACCCGGTGGTACCGGAGTGCCCTCCGGATCGTACTCCAGGGCAGGGAATTAAAGGCGTTGGCAATGTCCAAGGACACTGCCACGACACACCTACCCTGGGACACCGCTTCCCCTGTCGTGAGGGCTCGCACGCGCATGATGGCGTCTATAGTAGAGCGCGCCCTGCGAAAGCCGAACTGTCCGTCCGGCAAGTCCGGCCCCACCCGTGTTAGCCGCACGACGAGGCGGTTTGCAATAACTCTTTCAAAGAGCTTGCCCACCTCGTCGAGCAGCACAATGGGCCGGTATGCGGACGGAGAGTCCGCAGGGCGCCCTGGCTTCGCTACAAGGACCAGTTTCCCCGTCTTCCAGCGAAGTGGGAACTGGCCCCTCTCCAGGCATGCGCTAAAGAGCCCTCTCAGTCGAGGCCCGAGAGCCTCCATGGCCAGGACCCAGGCTTTCCCTGGCAAGCCGTCGGGTCCTGGGGCGGTGTTTTTGGCACTCAGCCTTCGCACCGCCACTCTCAACTCTACCTCGGTCACTTCTGGAGCATTGTCGTCGTCGTCGCTGTTGCGATCCGCGTCAGACACCGCTGGCGGAGGCGGAGCCATGGGCGGGGGGGAGTGTTCCCCCCGCGCAGGGAACACAGAGCTAACCACACCCTCCACGAGTTGGGGCCGGAGACTCTGAGTCAGCGGCGGAGCCCAGGGGCGAAGCTTGTCCCGTACCAATTTGTACGGGCGCCCCCACGGGTCCGCGTTCAGAGACCCCAGCCACACGTTGCGGGCCTCGAGTTTGGCCCGCTTGATCTCCGTTCGGAGGGTGCGTTTTGCCTCCCTGTATTCCTCATACAGCTCCGCCTCTCTGGCCTCCGCATCCGGCGGGCGGATGCGGCGCCTGCAGTGCCTGGCGTACCGGCGTCGCGCGTGATTGCACGCATTGCGCAGTGCGCCGATCTCCGGCGACCACCAGTACACCTGGCGCTTAGCTCGTCCTGGACGGACACGGGGCATTGCCGCATCGCAAATTTGCGACATGGCCTCCCGGAACCACTCCGCCTCGACGTCGATGTCGACAGGCCTGTCCGGTGCTTGCACCCAGGCCTGTACCGTCGCGGCTTCCAGGAGGAGCTCCCGGTCCATCTGCTTAAGCGCCCATCGCGGACCGCAAGGGCTCTGTCGGACCGGCGCGGCCGAGGTTTCGGCGGAGACGTCAAACCGGATGTACCGGTGGTCGGAGTACGTCTCCACCTCCTCCATCACGCGCCAGTCGACGACACGCGGCGACAGAGCGGGGCTGGCGAACGAAATGTCCACCACCGACTCACCCCGCATCCGCACCAACGTGGGGACAGAACCCCGGTTCAGTACGACCAGGCCCAGCTCCAAGGCCCAGTCCTCCACCATCCGTCCCCTCTGGTTCGTGAACCGGGAACCCCAAGCCGTATTCCAGGCGTTGAAGTCCCCGCAAACGACCACGGGGAGGGAACCGAACCCAGCGACGACGGAATTTAACTCCATCAGGGAGACGTGCAGTTCGTCGAGAGATCGGCTCGGGGACAGGTAGACGCCTACCACGGCGATGTCCCCGAACCGTGCTGCCACGCAACCTCGCCCCCTCGTGACGGACTCGGGGGGCGGGGTACCGGCGGCGGCCGACTTAATTAAGGTCACCGAGCCGTCCAGGTCCTGAACCCAGTCACCACTGGGCAGGACAAAATACGGCTCGGTGACTACGGCGACATTGATCAACCACTGCGCCATGCTCTGGAGCAACAGATCCTGAGCGGGGGCGCAGTGGTTGATATTCGCCTGGAGGAGACGTAATGGGGCCGTTATTGACACTCCATTACAGTCTCCTCCCGAGCCCCCCTAGGGGGCACAGCCGCGGCGGCGGGTGCGGCGGCGATGGCGGCGGCGGCCAAGGAGGCGGCTGCGGTGGCGAGGACATCGGCGGGGACGGACCTGCGGGCCTTGCCCTTGGCCTTGGCGGGGGGGTCGCAGGACCTGCCCCCAGCCCGGTGGTCGGCCGGCTTGCCGGCCGCCGCACATGCGTAGCAGTGCGGCGTAGCACGGCAATCTGCGGCCTTGTGACCGGGCTGGCCACACTGGTGGCAGCGGTCGCTGCGATCCTCCGCGGCGCAGTGGGCTCCCACGTGGTGCCCCACGTGGCAGCGGAAGCACCGCAGAGGTCTGGGCTCCAGCAGCTTGACTTGTGCGGAGACCCAGCCCACCAAAAGCCGACGGCCCTCCCCGGTGATGGTTTTGGCCGCCTGCACAGGACAGCTTACCGTTACGGCTCGCATGCCCGTGCTGTCAGCGCGGATGGCGCCCGCCCGAACCTGTTCGGCCGAGCACCCGCCCGCCCTGACAATGGCGGCCACCACCTCGCCCACCTTGACGGAGTCGTCCAGGCCCATGATGCGCATATCAATGCACTTTGTGGGCCTGGACACTCGGGCCTCCTCCTCGCTCAGAGACGCCCTGATCCTGGCAGCCAGGACATCCGCTGCAGGGCCGCTGGCCGCACCGGGGACCTCGAGGATTCGGGCCCCAGTGATTGTGTGCCTCATGCGGAAGCCCGCAGCGGCTCCGAGCTCCTCAAGGTGGGGCAGCACTGCCTGCTTCGCCTTCGCCATGACGTCGTCGTACGTCACGTCCTTCTTTTCCGCTTCAGGCTGTAGCGTAATGACTACAGCCTCGGAATTCGGGGCGCGAAGACGCGCCGCCATGGCCCGCTTCTTGCACTCCTGCCGCCTCGCGCGCTTTTTGGCCGCTCTGGCCACCTTGCCCGCCTGCTTTCTGGCGCCGACCACCGTCCACTCGGCGCCAGACTCCTCGGGTGGAGGAGGTGGCAGGCGCGGCCTAGTCGCCACGGCGGCAGGAGGTCCTGCTGGTTTAGCGGCAGGCACCGCCGCACCCTTTTTCCGCCGCTGCTGCTGCTGCTTGGCCGTCGCGGGCTCCGCCCTCGGCCCTGCGGGCTCCGGCGCCGCGGCCTTGCGCTCTGCTTGCCCCGGCGGGCCCGCCTTGGGCGCAGAAACCACAGCCGTGGCAGCAGCATAAGACGCCGCCTTTTTCTGGCCAGAAGCCGCCAGTGGAGGGCGCAGGACAATGCCCTCCAGGAGAGACAGCTGCTTCTCGACGCGCTGCTGGAACTCCAGCTGCTGCTTTTGCAGCCCCTGCTGAAGTGTGGTAGGGATCGAAAAATATGATTTTGTATGGCATTTCCAAATGCCTTTGTTTATATTTAGCTTATTTTAAAGTGGGAAATCATCTAATTAGGAACTTCTCCCGCTCTAAGGGCGGATTGGGAGGGCGTCAGACTTTTGCTAAATGTATCCACCCATTTATATGTTCCTTCTTCGCCCTTTGTGTTCCATAACCACAGCTTCGGCCCTGCTACGCACGTGCGGTTTTGCTGACATCTCTTTGCGGCGCGCATGGAACACTACGCGCCGTCGACGACACATGCCCGGTTTGAACGGTTACCGGATAGCCTTCGGCGAGCTACCCATTGCTCGTCGTCTCCAAGCCCTTTCGTTTATGTAGGCCTATAGACAGTCGTTTTATACACATCGCATTACAAGTATGGGGTGACAGTAGACCACGTGGCTTATTTGAAACCGCTGTGTACTCTATGTAGAAGGAACACCAATGACCTTCGTTTAAAGCAAGAAGACCATCTACTTCATCCACTACGCACGTGAATACTAAGTATCTAATTTTGATTTTTCAACAAAAGCCAACGAGGATCCGAGTCCTGATCGATCCGGCCCCCTTGGTTCCGGTCGAAGCTTAAACTCGCCGAACGTTTTTAAAATCCCCGACTCGAAACCGACCAGCGTATCTTAAGACCTCCGTCCCCGGCAGCCAACATAAAAACGTTACCAAAGACTACGCCGGATAAGTGTCAAACGGGATCATATTAAACTGGATACGTTATCTCTGGCAGGTAGCAGAAAGCTAATTGTGTATTCTTTCCTCGCTTCCAGCGTCCTTAATCTGGCCTGTTTGCCGTTTTCCCCCACCCCTTTTCAACCCCCTAAGCGCCGCGCCCCAACTAAGCGGAAAGTTTTAAAACACAAGTATTTATGCAGATTTTACGCACTTGTTCTTACTGTGAGAATTAGGTATATTGCATGATAACGATGTCATTGAAGTACAGTTCTTTAATTAAAACTTAAATGAATGGCGTGTTTGCAACTATTTATTTAATTAGAGTCGTAGGTAGTAACATCGGTGTTGTAGGTACGGCAACTTGAAATAAAATTAAATTTTATATTATAGCTTTGAGTTAGTCTAACAGTGTTGCAAGCTTCAATAAAGCAATTGAAAGGTTAAAAAGCACAACTACACGACGTTTAAATTTTCCACCTTGTTTAAACAAGCTGTAATCGACACTTTTACCATTTACCGTTTATTAGTCAGCACCACGCTAGCCTTAAAAAAGCAAATACAGCTAATAACGTCAATGGCAACTCGTTGCTGTGTAAATACTGTTTACCATTCCGTTTAAGTTAACTAAGTGTCGATTTAAGGGGGATTACACTCCATTCTTGCGCGCGTGAGATAACCGTAATTCGATGGCGTACATTAACAAGTAAATTGAAGCATTGTAGGTATACATATACATAGATAATCCACCTCTGTAGGTATGTTATAACGCTGCATACCCGAACATAATGCGGTAGGACCCAATAACGGAGGCAGCGGTAGTGAGAAGGAAATTGCTCGGGAAAAATTTGCATTTTTATTGAATTTTCCACTCTTGGTCGCGGATGAAACTATGTCTCTAAATACGTACCTTAAGCTTTGTATAAGCGTGTTTGTAGTACATCTGTGTGTCTCGCTGTAGCAGTGGCCCCGGGCGTGTGAGTGTCGGGACGTAGGGACGCTCCAGGGCTCATCGCTACCGGTAATTGTCGATAACATTCTTAATTAATCCTTATCAAAACCACTATGACAATTACCGGATAATTCGAAAGCTATAAATTGATACTTTATGTTACTTTTATGGACACTACCGATATCTGAATACCATGAATCTTCAATTATATACGGCTGGAATATTCAAAGGTTTCTAATAATTATGAACCTATCTGAGACATTAGCATATGGATCTTATTATTGCTTTATTACAATATATCGATGTGGGCGCGTCCCTACAGCGGACGGCAGACAATTGCTATACAAGTTCGTACCTATAGGTACGTAGTTGACTTTAGGGAAGGGATCATAATAGGAAATTTTCTCTGGCGAATATGCGCACAGTATCCGATACCCTTTTCACTTGTATTGTTTTTATTTTCCAACCCTAATGAAAGAACTTGCCTCGTCTGTATTGCAATTTCAATATATTGGCTTAGCAGTGTTCGATTCGCCACGTATTCCCTAGCTGTTTTTTCTTTTCGGATATAGTTTTGACATAAAAATAGAATGTCAGGGAATAGATACAGACGACTCTAATGTATGTAGGTTAGACGTGCTTTCTTGTTATGACGCATTGGCAAAGAAATACAGCTTTTATATTTACAGAGGGCCCAAACTTCATGATTACGTCAAATAAAATGTAACAAATTGGCAAAGCGTTTTGGCACGCCTTTAAAATGAAAGTTCCAAATATGAATGCCCTTATTTTTCCAATTCATATCAAGGCAAAACCATCGATGTGGGTAACGAAAACGACAGTTGTTTTAAAACAGCCGTTTGTTACGTTTTCTTTCAGTTAAAAACAATTTGCAATACGTTTTCAGCGTTCAGATTACTTTCAACTTCGCTTTTTATTGTTATGAGGTAGAATGCGTTACGATCATACCGTCGTGACACAAATACTTACCTATGACAGCCGAAAACCGATACCGATACAAGATTTATGCCCTGACAAACAAGGGTATGAAAAATAAACTTTTTGTTCATCAGCTGTAAATGTCTCCACAAATTGAGCATAAATTTCTGCTCTATTAAAATTTATTGCCCTCAAACCGTTTATTGTAACATTACGTAACTTGGTAACCCTTCCATAGTCATAAAACAATGCAGGCAACACGGGCCATGCGAAAAAAATGATTCCAGGTTACATAACACCTGGCATTTAAGGCCATATTTGCATGACAGTCTCGATTCGATTTTATGACACAGGGGGCAGTGTTTTACGATCTCTTATCGAATCAAAAATTTTCTCCAGGACAAACAAACGTGTAACTTGTATAAAGACCCAATTTGAATTACAACCGACAGCACGAAGGGATCGCGAGCGCACAATTTTGTTTGTTTCTGTTAACTAAAAGGCCTTATTGTTTTATTAATGTCATAAAATCATCGTTAATTATGTAATTACGTGTGAACTTTGTAGATATTTACATTGGTAATAATGTTCGCTTATCTTTATTCTTGACGGTCGTTAAATTTTCATGTTGTATATAAACTTTGTGTGAAGAAGACGGTGATCAAGGGATAATTAAGTGAGCAGTGTAGTGCAGAGTGTCACGACGGGATCGTAACTACTGCCACCCTATGTTTTTCGAACTCATAGCCAATGCAATCACTTGATGTGAAATCCTTTGACAGTCGACACGTATCTTTTTTTTAACTCAAGATAAAGCAAACACCGCTCCGAGCAGATAAAGAGGAGAAATCGACCGCAACTATATAAAGGTTTGCGGCGATAAAAATACCGTGTTTATTTGCACGTCCTACATCAGCTCCCTTAACCTGGAAAACTGACTTAAACACACGTAGAGCGATATACAAAAATAAATCTCACATGGAAAGATATACGACCGATTTTCCAACGTAACATTTCATTCGATAATGATATTTTAAAACTTTCAGCAAGTTGAACTTACATTCCCCAGTATCAGTAAATTCGGATCCCAATCTTGAAAATTTTTTTTTTCCTAAAATCGTGATTTAAAAACGCTGCGAATGTACATTCTTTAAAATCGAGTACCCGGGGTGAGTTTTATGCATTTTATTGTTTTAAGCCCAGGTGGTACATGTTCCGTCAATTAAAAGTTAAAAGGATTAAGCTCTTAATACCGTTCAATATAAATATTTTCCTTTGTTTACGGCTTCAGATAAGGATGTTTATTATTTAATCGTTCTTCACTTTCAATTTTCTAATGCAGACTTATTTTCGTAGCATGTACGAGTTTCAGAACGAGTAAACAGTACTAAATTTACAATACTTGCGTTTACAATGTGGATTTTCCGAAACTGATAGGAATAATAATATGTGAGAGTCATATAACATTTGAACTGGTTCAGTATTGATATTCGCCCTTTTCGCCCTTCATAAAAATGTGCATTGTAGTATCGTAAAGTGTTCCATTTTACTATTACGAATGCGTTTTGTAGATAAAGGGCAGTGGACATACTGGGCTTGTTCGTTCCGTGCGTCAACTGTTCGTGCGGGACAGAGATGAACCTATTCTCTAAAGTCGATGTTGCCGCGACTGTCGCGTATTTTAAACGCGCTACGACAACAGTCATGCCGCTTGAAATTTTCTATTAATTGGCGTTTTTAGTGCTTTTTGTCGATGCCATTCTATGGGTTAACGTGATTTCGTATCTGTATTGTCATGTAAGTACAAGTTTATTTGACAGTGTTATGACACATTTATATTTTGTGAACGTCGAAAGTCTACTTCAAAGTAACGATTTGTTTTCTTAGAGCTAATCCTACACAGATGTTTGTGGTGGAATCCAGCGGTGTGGTTGCGTCCGCGGTGCCATTACATATCTAGCCCGATTAAATACTACTTTATTCTCTTCGTCCGCTACTTTCCGGCCTGCAGGCGATTATTCTCTAAATATAGCCACATTTATTTTTATTCAGCAAATAAAAGCAATTCAAACGTCGATAAAGGCCGTTGAATTGGATGCGAAATGTATGCTAATGCCACCGCCGACTTCGGATAATTGACGAAACTTCCTCCCGTGGTATCGTTCGATCATATAGATAGATGTTCACACGGCAGGTTATCAGCGGAGCTCGTACAAAATTCCAATAAAGAACACCATGAAAAATTCAATAGGTCGATAGCCGAAGAACGAAAGTGAAAAAAAAAACGAAAACAATAACGCACATTTAATCAGTATTCAGAGCGCGCTTGTGTCCACAGCTGGGATATTTGGCAAGGGGACAAATCCTGCGGTCGCTGAGACGATATTTGTGAAGCTCAACGCTGCACTGTCGCTGCGCGTTGACGCTCCACGGATATACAGCACGATTAACGACGAACATTATGCAAGGCATCGGCGTCAGTGATCGCTCGACCAAAATAACAAACACGAGTATTTTGAGTGTACACTGATTTATTGAGCTCTGCGATGCCACTGTGTGTTGCTACGATCGCTCACCCAGTTTTGAAATAATAACGGCCAACAAATGGGCAAATTAATAAAAAGTATTGCTCAAATAACAGTAACGTCTGTATAAATAACAGTCTCGTTTGTTATGCACTTAAAATTCGCTCGATCAATTGTGGGGATCGCAACTAATCATGACAATAAGAGCTTCGTCCGCCGCCTCTATTGTCGTAAATAAACTCATTACCCGTAGCGGGCGGCCACTCGGTCAAATACCTGTGTTTTAAATCAAATTCAATGTATTCGGGGGCTATTTGTTCGCCCGAAATGGTTCCTTTGTTGAGACTAATAAATAATTTAGTGGTCGAGCGGACGATCCATGAATTCATGCTCTGCTGAACTCCTGTAAATTTTCATTTGCAGTAGCAACACGATTGTGCCCCCGATATTATTTATGAAGTGATTTTTAAGTGGGTAGTGACATCAAAATCACGATTAACGATCCGTATAAACTCATGACCATTGTTGAAATAAACATAAAGCGTTATCTTGTTTTAAAGTTCATCAATACATGTATGTGTTGAGGAGCAGCGCGCAAACAATAAAAGGGTACAGCGCAAATGAAATAATCCAGCAAGATTATTATCAGCTCGATGTATTATTTATTTACCTTTACGTTGGTAGTTTAAGAAAACAAAGAGTGTATTACATTTAAAATTCAATGTAAAGGCACATTCAATTACGGACAAAGACTGTGTTTTAACATATATTTTCGTGAAAGAGCAAACATATCGTCCCGCCTCCCACGATTTGCATCCAAGTGATGCTATCTGCATTGTCGTACAATCTGCTTTTTATTCAGAACACACACCTATCGTTGTAAACACAAAAACTAAAATATCTATTTACAATACAATTGTTGTAAACTCGGCCGATACCGATCGGATTAGCTTTATGTATAAAACATTACACTATGTGCATTATCTATTTATTATGTAATGTTTTCTATCGGGAACTTATCTTTTCTATTAGTTGGGTGATAATTTTCTTCTTGTCGTATAAATTATCGATAAGCTCGAATAACGGGCTGTCAGTATTTTGCTTTCAAAATAAATTCTCTACCAGAAAAACCTTATCTACTTTTTTCTGTGTAATATTTTACTCGAGTACTAATAGAGTGTGACTAAGAGACGCGGTCATATTTTTTATTAAAGCGAAATGCTAGGTTAAATGGTTACAACGTGGAGATGTTGACTAGATAGTGTAGCAACCTACATGTACAGTTCGGCGACCCCGCAAGGCCGGAATCCGTCATCCGTGGGTCAAGGTCACGTCGCTTCATGTCACACGTCACACGAATATCTGCATCTGTGATCGTCTACATTGATACTCGGATCCAGTGATGCATTACACCACGAATGACGACTTTACTCCACCGTATTAAGACCCATGTAGTCCAGTGCATCGACCCCGCCACACTGTATGGCTTCAAGATGTTACTTTCGTTGGTATTTTAGATGTTGATAAACTTAGGTGAGGTTATGTAGTTGTTTGTTTGTTGTATTTCTTTATAAAATTACGTAATGTTTTTGTTTAGTAGGTTCTTGAGCTTGACCGTGGAAAGCAGAAAATGTACGTTTGGCTTTACGGAAGTGTTAGATAAAAGTATCAAAACGCGTAGTTATTAAAACAAATGAGTTATTTTTAGCTCTGCTTATCATGTATTACGTAGCTTCATGAAAAACTAGGTTATCGCATTCCTTCACGCTTGAAAACATTTTAGACATGACAGCGCAGTGATTTTTTGTGAATTTGCAGATAACGAAATGTAAAATTAAGTGGTTAATTTATCAATAAGTTCTCGTTGGCTTAGTAACCAGTAACCGCAGAGTCATCCAATCAATACTGACTACCTACGTCCACGGTACACATGGCGGGTGTTGATTCACCCACTTGTCTCCCCATAACGGCATCGCATACAAGTTGTCGACGGGCTCGATCTCGCAGATGGCTCAGATCCCCCTTAATGTGGGGACATCGCTTCTTTGTGTAACCTACCGTTATATTATACCGAAAAGAGTGAATATACTTACTTATTTAACCTGGCGAACCGGGAGCGGAGATAAACTTTTTTTGCTGACCAATTTTTTTTATCAACGAGGTCCCTATCTCAATGTTGTGTCTATGTTTTACCAAGTAGTTTTTTGCGTGCAGTACCTTCATATAGAGACACAAAAATAATTCTGTCGACGTAAGAACCCACGTCTGCGAACAAGTTTTGTAAAAGCGGGTATCTGAACGAGTATAAATTGATGAAATAATTACTTGAGTACTACCTTAGTAATGTACTCGAATTTGATAACAAGAATTGAAAAAGCAAAGCGCTGTTTTAATTGCATAAATAACTATTAAACTAGGTTAGAAAATTGTCTCTACATTCAGAAGCAGTCATGCGATAAAAATATAAAGTTACCTACTAATAAAAAAGGGTAGGTAAGTTAGTAGAATGCAGCCAACACAAACAACGCAGCCATACATAAATCGATTAAAACTTTTGACAGGCTGTGAGGCAGAACCTGATTATAATCATAAATTGGCGATTTTAAATAAAAATTATACGTACAGCGGACCAATCCATGAACTAATCACATAAATATGGGGGAACAACAGATGGTGTGCCCCACGTCGCAGCCCCACCTACATATTTATTGGAAATTTCATATTTTACAACAATAAATTTTAGAAAAGAGAATAAAAAGCGAGAAACAACCGTCGGCACCACAAAGAGGTGATATAGTTGTTAAGTCCAAGTGGTCAGGTGGTCCTTAATTATTTAAGATAAAAATATGATAGTACTTCATTAAGTTTGTTCGGGTGATTTTCTTTATAATAAATAATATCCAAGTGACGCTTAATATAATGAGTGCTACGAAGATTTATAGAAGCTACGTCACTGTGCTACGAACTATAGATTAATTCGTAGAGATAGTTTATAATTATGTAGACAATTCTTATATTTGTTTTAGTGTAATGGTTTATAATTGTGTAAATTGGCTGTTTTAAGGCTAGCCAAGTGGTTGATGAAGTGCATCTTTTGTTCTGTTTCGGGTCTACGAAATTTGGGTCTACGGCGGGCGTAGCACAGTTACCTAATTGTAGCAGTACCTATTTAACTTTTTTTTTAATATTCTTTTAGTTCATGGTTTTAATGAAAAAGGAAAATGTGCAAAGCACTTATAACTTAAGCACTATATAGTTGGGTTGGCATTAAATGGGAATCTGTATGCCATTTATTATATTATTATTATTTTTTGTTTATTTTTCTAAATAATTGATAAGAGTGGTGGCATAGTGGCAACGGCCCTGTCTTACAAGTTCAAGTTGTAGGTTCAAACCCAGTCGAACACTTTACATTTTGTGTAATTTATTTCATCACTAGGTATTGCTCTCAAAACGATGAAAGAAAACATCGTGTGGAAACCGGCATGCGGCATAACCTAGAACCAAAAGTTCGAAGACATGTGACATCCACTAACTTGGCTGGGCTTGAGTAGGGGATTAGACCCATTACCTTTCCTAGAAAGGAGGTTTTAGTCCCAGTAGTGGAAAAATTATTAGACTGATTATGCTATGCTAAGAGCGTATTCAAATAATAAATTTCTCAAGTTTCTTAGGTACTACATAATCGGTATATTTTATAACTAAAAAATAGTGGCATATCATCTATTTTTCCACACATATTAAACACAATTGATATGTTAAGGAGGTTGTTACCGGCAATAAACTTTCATTGCTGCCTACCCACTATTAAAGCCAAGTCCGATATAATACGTAGGTACAAGTATAATTTAAACACCGTTGTACCGGCAGTTTGCCAGAGTACCTACATAAATTCCTTTCACTGGAAACCCTTTCTATGTTACATGAAGTCGGGCTACAATGTTGTTCATTCATTACCTATGCTTAGGTACACCGTTACATTTTAAGCTCTTTACGTACCTGGGAGAACTTACCTCCATCTGGTAACCAGCCCATAAAAAAGCAAGAAGTACTGCTTACGCATACCGACCCTTTTAAATAGAAAAAATCTGGATATGCAGAATGCATCTTTCATTTATTTTCCAAGACGCTCGTTTAACTTGACTGCCTTTGTCTGAGAGTTTATTAAGAATTCCTTTTTATATTTTCTATAGCTATTTTCTATACACAAATAACTGTTAAATAGTGAAATTTCACGTTGAAAGCCTATCCTGATACTTCAATGTAAATTCTACGTTGCTTAGAAAACATCTCCTAATTTAACACTAGTCGAGTCGGGACGACAAAAATCAGCAGCCAATTAAAATCTCTCAACCTATCAGTGTCGAGTCACTTGAATTTTAAATGTTCCCCCTTGCCCGATTAGGGTGCATCCTAAAAGCTTCTAAAGCGATAATTCACAACGCAAGAATGCGAGCCGACAAGGATAGGCGCGTGTACCACGCTACAAAGTTACTAGTGCAGGTAGTGTGACGTGTGTGTCCAGCGCATAGTGTTTAGTATTCAGTGTGCGAATAGTCGAGAGATACTGGTTAGTGTATAGTAATGGTGGAGTGTCATGGCGCGGTTGACGTCACTCAGCCAATGAGCGTGCAGCGCGACGCGACGGCAGCGCCACAAGATGGCCGCCGTCGGCCGGCCGCCGCCGCTTTTGTTGTGTTTAGGCCTAACCATGAAAAGAATATTCAAAATTACACTGAATTCGTAGACAAAGACGTGTCGAAATAACCTAAAAAAATATTTTAAATTGTTTAGCTTCTATTTAATTCGTGAAACCAGACATTTTTGTAGAAGAAATAGTGTAAATTATGTGATGTTTTTTACTTAGCGGTAAGTGTTTTATTTATTTTTTTAGATTTTTCTTTGTGTTTTGTTTTTCAACCAATTTATTTTCAACTCTTTATTTACTTTTCCAATCAAATTAAATTAAGATTACCTTATTTGCTATCTTAATATAAATGTATAAACTGTTTAACCACATTTTTTTTCCAATTAGATTCGTTTCTTTTTGTATATTGCATAAATATTTTTCTAAATATTTTTAAATTTCTTTGACTACTGATTAAATTTATAGACATCATATTGGGGTTCAATAACTAGAATTATCGGTTTTTATAAATTACTGTTACCTAATAACCTGGCATTTAAATTTAAATTTACTATTATTCTACTTCTGTAACTAAATAATCAATACACAGGAATTAAATATCACTAGCTGTTATTTTAAACGCTAATTTATATCATATGGATGCAATTTATTTCAATCGCCAACCACATTCGATCATAATTATATCGTTAAAGACACATAAACATATCGCCGATGAACGTTCATATGCAAGTCGTATTGCAAAATTATTGACCTGGGTACATGACAATTAGATCTTGTGAATTTATCGCGTTCAGTGCCGACTCATGAAACAACGTGAGGATCAAAGACATCCCTTTTTAATATCGTTAATATTCATACAAACTTGATTAGGATCTGCTGTGTTTATTTATCGCATATGGCGTGAAAATTCACATTAGTTTTGGGGGATATCTGCAGGCTGAATAAACCAGATATATCTATAGAGATACAATTAGAAATATCTCGAGAATTAGATGCAGCATGTAGTTAAGTGTGAGTCACGTTACAAGAGTTTGCACTGACGACCTAGTAATTGTTATGTATTGGTAATTAACGTATCTCTGTTTATAAATGGTTAATTGCAAACCTGATATCCGATAATTAATGATAAAGCCTTTTCTGGGGCACTGGAATAGTAATTGGCCTTAGATTAAGTTGTACAAACAGCTGATTTATAATTTACTTAGCTGAGCAGGTGCTTACCTGCCGGTTTAATTAGATACCTTCGGTTGATTAGGGAAATCCTTTTCAGCTTGTATCGACTATAGGTTAATATTTTAAGTTTCTGATTAGTTATAAACTTTCGCAAACATCTTTAGGTATTCAAGGAATACCTACATATTATTGGTTTATATGCCAATCTATGTCAACTACACTACTATAACAAATTTTGCTGTTTGTTAAAAGAACTTGTCCAGCACTACCGTGCATCCAATAATAATACACCCATTATTACTATAACAAAACGTGATATTTGCAAATAAATCTTCATTTTTTGTTACAGGGGTCGTCTGGTGTCTGGTCCCACCCCATTTTTTTCCATTTTCGACCCCACCCCCTGGTCGCTGGGGTTGAGGTAGTTTATTCATTCATTTGACCATCGACCGCGGAAGAGAACACTTTCAACTGGAAAAAATGGTAAAATTGAGCTTCTTATGTTTCATGATGATGTCGGGATGATCGTTTAAAGGTAAGTTATCGGGGTCTTTGCGGAGAGATTTGCTGAGGCTGTGAAGGTACGTTGGTACAGATTGTTATATAAAACGGTCCTTTAAATTTTCGTCTTTTTGGTCGTCTATGTTTAAAAAATAGCTATTGGTTGCTTTACTGTTATTGATTGGCTCGCGTTTGACGACTATCTCACTTGAAAATAAGTGATGATATGGTCGACGGTAGAGCACGCTTGCCTACAAGCAACCTATTAACTCTTGGTTTAAAGACCCCTAGGTTGTAGCTATCTAGATTGTTTTCCTCACACGTCTAAACAATATTTCAATTAATTCATGAATCCCCAAGCGACACCCGGTGGCCGCGCATCTATTGTCTTACTATTGTGTCTCTAATTGACGGTATCTGAAGGGTTAAAAATTATGAAATTACTATCATATTTACCTACAAGCTTGTAGATACTTGCTTATAATTTACATAAGGCTTCTTAAGAGGTATCTGTATAGTTAGCTTTTGTGGTTAAAACTTTTTTTTTAATGAGATTAACTATTGCTTGGCTGCGATCACACCAGATGGTAAGTAGTGATGCAATCGTTGAAGTGCACTAGTTTATTAAGAGCCTATTCACTCTAGCCTTGAAGACACCTAAATTGTATTCGGACGGGAAGACCGCTGTTAGCAATTCGTTCCAGTCCAGCGATGTGCGCGGTTACATACCTACAATTCTGTAATATTTTTTTTACATTGTTCGGTAGGTATTCGCCTTTGGGGTTGGTGGGTTAGGTTCAGGTGTCTTCTAGGTACCCAATCTAATTTAGCAGAAAACCAGCAAGAATCTTCGAGTAAGTACTAAATTATTGGCGAAACGTTAGTCTACTCCCAACTCAACGTAAGTACTACCTATCTACCTACCTACAGATATCTAGTACTTAAGATAGCTCTTTGTAACCTACACCTACAATTTAGGCACCTAAATGCTCGTTAGGACGAAAAGGAGGGCTGTGCGACCCTGATAAGTATTTCAGACAAAATAATGGGGTCAGGAATTGTAGAGATTTAGGTGATAGACCTTTTGTCTGCAAATTCTTCACTAATTACAAAACGAAGTCATTAAATACGAAGTTAATTTAGTAGGTATCTGCCTTTTAAATAATTTTGTAAGATACCAACCTATAATGATGATAAAAGAATATTAATATTACAAACTTTTATTTGTAGCACGTGGACGTGAAAAGACAGACAATGGATTGTTTTTCTTGTATTTAGCTAATTATATCAAAATTCAGATCAGAAGATAAAGACACTAATTTTCCTTTTTTTCTAACATAAATATCAGTTGTAATATCCGTCAAAATTCTTATAAAAATATAAAGCAATTTGGTTACCAGTGCTACGCTCTCGTAGCAACCGCGAGCGCCACCTGGCGTGATCAGTTGGAACTAATCGTTACGTGAGTTTTGAACGCTGTAGAGGATTACGCATTTAGGCGGTAGCCCATCACATTAGTGGCCTGACGATCCGTGGCTTAACCTTATCAAATAAAGATAAAATAAGAGCTTGGTTGGTTTCAAATTGTTTATTCATACGTTTATGCTCAAGGAGTTGTCAGCAACAGCAGGGGCCCAGCTGGATCGAAGCCTACTGGGGCCAGGGTCAGCCCGAAAGGTAGCTCGAACCCCGGTATGAAGGCTAGAAGGAACGGGGTTAGTTTTTAGTCAGTAAGAGTCTGACACTATCTCCCGCTCCGCCCAAGAGCGGGGGTTGTCTTTGGATGATTTTCCCCACCATAAAAAAAAACAGTGGCACTTGATGCGAATATATGATTACCCGTCATTTATTACCTGTTTGCCTTAGGTGATTTTTCTGCACAGTTTTAAATTAAAAAGTAATTAGATACATTTAGGTGGCGCAGACTTAAAAGGCGTACAGCACAAGTGAAATTGTGCTGCCTGTGCAATTAAATAAAAAGACAAAATAATACACAAAAAATGCGTAAAAGTCTTCTGTTTCTTTTTCTTAATTGAACATACAAAAGCAGCTTGTAAACCTTCCCAATTTTTTCTCAAGACACGGTCATAAAAGTCTACATTTGGTTTCACAATTAAATAATCGATGTCTACCTACCCGATGCCAACTAATCGATGCGGAACACCAATTTCCGTTGACCTGGCTACAAGATCTAGATAGGTCGTTTAGCAACCCACTTCCTCGCATAGTCAGCAATATTTTATGGGTAACGGCTGCTCGGCTATCTAGGACGCCTAGTGCCAAAATGGCTGAGGGAAATCCGATAGTTGGGAAGTAGAATTACTTTGATAACAATTATTTTGAATGAATAATTTTGGGTGGTGGAGAGATCCAATCGATTATGTAACAGTTTACCTATGTACTTACTTACAGAACTAACTAGATATTTAAAATAAATAAATAATTACGGATTTTTGTTGTAATGAACACGTTGTATGTCAATAGCCTTGTGGGGTCAATACCTGCCATATTTTTTTTTAAGTAAGAAAATCTTCAAAGATTTCTTCCACTTTAGTTCGCAGTGAAAGCGTGTGTCAGAATTTTACCAAAATTCACTTATGTCCCTTCATTTTTCATGACAACTACGGATATATACGTAGGACATCTATACAATTCGACTAAGTTTCGGGGCAGGAAGTAGATACCAATTATGCCGAATTTACGTAGTTATACGTTACACGTATTTATCCATATACTTACACCCAGAGCGTTTTTTTTTTCGCTAATGTCTAACGCGGATATATCCGTAAATAGACAAATGTACTTATTTATGTTGGTGTCCGACTTTAGTCGTATAGCCTGCTTCAGCATTCTATGGGTTTACCCATTGCGCTCTAGGGCCAGAGTAACGCTTTGAAACGATCCCACGGCTCTAGCAGGTATCGGGCCCTGCTGGGCCCTTTCTATTTTGCTGACATTACTTTGAGGCACGCATGGCTACACTTCGTTGAATCGAGCTTAGTCCTCACTGTCACACTTACACAGTCGGTAAAAGTCTGAAAGTAACCTGGTAGTAGTCTGTAGTAGTAGTCTGGTAGAGGTAGTAGTAATCTGGTAGTAGTAAGTATGATAGTAGTAGTCTGTAGTAGTAATCTCGTAGGTAGTAGTACGTGTGGTAGTGGTAATAGTCTGGTAGTAGTCGTGGTTTGTGGTATCCCATCGTCGCCACTGAGAAATGTGAGAGTAGGTGACTTGTCAGGTAGGAGCAGAATAAAATAAGAAACGTCTCGATAGCATAGTGTAGGTATATTCGCAAACCGACACGGCAGTGGTTACAATGAAAAATTATAAGATTACTATTCTTACTTATTCTGAATATACATCACAGTATTCCATCTTGCTCCACCCAGAGCAGGAGAGCTTATTAGATGAATTCCCTCAAAAAAGTAGGAATTTACAAAGATCTAGATCTAGAAACTCTTACACACAGGATTTGGCAGCTGTGAGCATTTCGTCTTATCAAAGATGACGACGACAATCATTAAAATTATAAAAAAAAATGTTGTAAATGTCAAATAATATTTATGAAAATTTTAAAAGCTATAAAGTGTTATTTTATGGTACCGTTAGTTCCGGTTTTTAAAAGGCGTCGTAAAATTTAGAAATTAGGTCATTGCAGTGATCTATCTTATTCGTTTTCGAGATCTTGATTTTTATTTTATTGAGTGCGAAATATTATTAGATTTAGGGAATTCAAAATGAAACAAATATAACAAATATTTGTAACTTTGAGCAGTTATAAAAACCACCAACTAGCATTGGGTCCTTATGATAGATTACGGCCCATTCCTACTTCTAGAGAGGAAGCCCGAGTCCCAGCAGTGGGAACATTAAAAGGCTGCTGCATTGTTTGTTATGCTAGTTGTAAAATTAGGTATGGCTAGATTTTCTCAACCTAATAAGACAATATTATCGTTAATTACTAGACGAAGTGCAGCATATTTGGAATACCGTTTTCTTTTATCAAAGTTACCTTAAGCCGTAGAAAAATAAATTCACTTTGTTATTAAAAACAAATATACCAATTAGAAGGTAGGAATCCTCACAAAATTTCAAGTTATCGAATAACCTAATCTTAAAGCTTAATCAGACTGAGGGTGTAAGTTATTTGGAATGTCCACAGTGTTCTTCATTCTAAAACGTAAATCATCTAAATAGAAAAGAGCGCATGAGTGTTTGCATAGTGAATATGTGATCTATTTCGTTTTGTTTTGCCCACATATGTTCATACGTGGGCAAAACGAAAAAAATTGATATTCCAAATTAATACTACCTATTCCAAATTACCTGCAGTATCCCAAACATGCTGCGTACTTTAGGATACCGACAGGTTTCTTCCAGTCCTTGATCCTTTAGGTACCTAGAGGATCGAAGACTGGAAGGAATTCAAGGTCCTTGAATTTTCATCTATAGGTAGGTATGTAAAATACGGTTTTGCCTAAACAGTGAAATAACAAACACATTATTGATGTTTTTTTCTGGAAATTACGCACAGGTACAGACACAACTACTGTAAAACACCATTATAACTATCCACGAAGTCTCGTCCCTCTAAGTAACCTAATTTCCATGAGATTTGAAATTTAGATAGAAATTGTGGTTACCTGGAAAATTTTAGATGCCTGTTTATCTAGAAACCTCTGTAGGTATGAGACAATTTTTCTTTAAAACTTGAAACGATTTTCAGGAGTTATTCATAAAGTAAACAGTAGAACCAACACTTTCAGAGAACAACATTCATACCTAGGTATAAAAAATAATATAATTTTCTCTCTCCCCATGTAATGTAAAAAGTCATACACTGAATAATACACACTTACAAAGGATTATTCATTCCCTCATAATAACGTAAAACAATGGACTTTAACTCTATGTAGAAACATATGGAAAACAAAAGATTCCAACGCAAAATCGCAGACGTACTGCCATAAAAATTTCCTTCATAAATAACAACTAAACGATTACTTGAATAGCCTCGAGACCTGACGTTTTACTATTTTTTGATTACCGGCCTAACCGGAGGCAATAGAGAAAAGAACAGCGCGTAAGTAATACACAACAATACGCAATCTCGTTTTATATTTTCTATTTATAAAATTGCCAAAATCTACATTACCCACTTATTACGTTGCGACATAAAGTCGACCTATGTTAGTATTAAAAATCCCGAGCCCCGCCGCACACAGGGCGGAACGTAATCACCGGGAGAGCAGGAACAGGTGGCGCAGCCTGTCTACTGGTTAATATCGACTTTTTTATCAGCGCTCGTACATACAGAATATTATAATAAGCCGCCGACGAGCCTCTATCTAAATAATATGTAAACGTAAATAGATATGCGTAATGTAAACGGTCGCGAAGCCTAAGCAAACTATCAAAAAACATTACGGGGTGCAAATAACAACGATCATGGCGTATGTAATGAAAATCTTGCATCGGCATTAGTCGTGGTGTGGTTCGGCGCGCGCCGAGCGGCGACTCGGCGAGGGCGGCAATCGATGGCGAGCCGGGACGCGCGCCCCGACGCCCAGACCGGCAGACGCCCGGAGACGCCGTCCCTGAACACACGCTCCTCCGATCGCGCACCCCATCCGTCATCCTTCAATGTTTACTTATCGGACGACGCGAACAGCTGACCGACCGGACCGGTAAGTCACGTGCTTTATTCATTCTTCTCCGCGCCGGCCACGACTCGCGTATCCCTTTTGCTCCCGGTTTCGCTCCAGTGCTTTTGCTGCATTTTGTGAATTTTATATGGGTGCATAGAAAACCTTTCGTTTGTGCATTAGAATCAATAATGCAGGCCGGGTGTTATGTTGGCTTGCGTCATAAATTACGAATATAATACGCCCTTACGCCCTTTCATGTTTTTCTATTCAATCTCTCGGCTGACACACACATAGAGACTCGGAATTCTTTAGTTATCTTTACGAGTGGTGGTCGAAACTTGTCTTTTGTAATTTATCCTTTATGTGCAACAAAGGCCGGTGGACAAAAGGCCTTTGGCGTCAGTCGTTGCTGGCTCGGTGGATAGGTTGTAAAAAACAAAGGGACGCCTCGCTACCGGTTCGTAGGTTTGCGAAAATTATTTTTGCAAGCCAATCGCGTGTTTTCGCAAGTCCCTGTGCTCTCATTGGTGGGGGAGTACAATAGATTGTTTCACGAGTCTAACGCGGGTTAAAGTTTTAAAACAATTTCGCATAGGATTATTTACGATAGCGCATAATTTTTTCCATTTTGCTCGAACAGTTACGATAGCGAAATTCATGTGCTATCAGTGTTTCCCTTTTCGGCTTGAAGACCCTGGCGTGTTGTAAATCGGTTGCTTTATTTTATAGATGGTGTTCCCTGAGGAGAGGCGGGGGTCCGGCGTGGAGTTCGCTCGGTGAGCTTTTAAGATATTGAAGGGGCTTCGTGTGAACCGTCACATTTAAATAGTGAGCTAGTAGGGTTAACATTGGGTGGTCGTCTCAACTTAATTATTAAAGTTACTTTCATTCAATCTTAAAATTACTTTTAGAGTTAGTCTTACCATCTTCCACAGTATTCTTCGGAGCCCAGAAGAGAAGAGAAGAGAAGAGTACGCGTCGCCTTCTGTACGTATACTGAATGTATCCTGAGTGCCTCATTCTTTCCGGTATACCTTCAGTATACGTAACAGAAGATGACACTGGTCGACCGCTGAGAAGACACGAAGATGATGATTCTTGAACTTGTATCTATTTTTACATTGACATTGCATTTCACATGTGTGTTTGTGTGTTACATTTTATGTTCGCAGATCACCAGAACAGCTGCAAACGACTCCACAATAAAATAAATCTCTTTGTATTGTATACAGTCAATTGTTTTGTATATAAGTAGTTTATACGTTTGTGATTGTATTGATATTACAGTAATCAGAATGTATATCACATGTTATGTACAAACATCACGCAATATACACGTAATTTATTTTTGTATCATTAATTAACTTTGAATGTAAAAATAATGCACTTAATTGGGTCAATATTATGATGATCTTTGTTTATATCATTTACGTGATTCTTTGATCTAAATGATTACTGTTTATGTTAGTATGTTGCAATAAACGACACTTATAATATTTGCTTATAAATATTGAAAATTTCATGTGTATTCCTTTGTGTATTTTTACATGTGGTCTTTATACTTTTAAACTAATAAAAACAGAATTAAACCATGTCTTTGTTTTATTTCTTTCTTTATCAAAATCCAAATACTCTTTATAAAATCATAGGTACACCAGTAATTTCTTAATAAATCATACACTACTAAAATGACAACTTTTGACTAAGGTAATGAGCCAAGCAAAAGTTATTGTCCAACTCTCTAATTAATTAAACTTGCTAAATACTTATTTACACCAATTACGGTCTTTAAACAATAAAATCAAAAAAACTATCACAATAACTTACATTACTTCAAAAAATGGCATAGAAAAAACACAATAAATGTCATCTAATAGAAAAGCCGATAACATCAAAAATGGCATAGCGAAAACCTAATAAATTTCATACAGAAACACATGGCATTGTTTCTACTTCCGTATCTTCAAGCATTTTATTTACATTGGGTAGTCAGTGTAGTCACATACACAAGCTAAATATGCAAGACAGTTGGTAGCCAGTCATTTTAATTATTATATTACTTTCTTGTGTGTACAGTAACGGATGCATAGTTCCGGGATGTCTTGTACTGGCCATATTATTATAGTCTAGACATTGTAAGCTAGTTCTACGAGTATGCTATATGACTCAAAGACGCATAAGGATGGGCTGAGCAAATTGTCCAGTAGGTATTTGTGGCAGATTAGAATATATTTTTTTAGGTGGGAAGATCAAAAAACCCACTCCTGTTCCTTCGTAGCCTTTCGTACCGGGGAAGAAACTTCCTTTCAGAAATAAATCCCTTTACGATATTGGTAAGTATGTTGTCTTTTACGAAAAATTATGATAGACAAAATACACTTATTCTTTTTATTTGGAGACTTTTAGAGCATAGAATTCATGACGTTTGCCTGGGTTTTCTCTACATTTGAATGAGCTGTTGAAAAATATAGCTAGTTATGTTTTAATCAACAATATTAGAAACGAGTTGGTGATTTTAGTACATACCTATTTATGAAGTTGGGTATTCAATATCTCTTAGTCTTCTCTTGCTTTTGTCACAAAGGAAGCTAGATATCAGTATGAGAAGATGACTGACTGAAATTTCAACGTGCAGCTAAAACCACTGGGATTACAAGCGTGAAATTGAGAGATATTAAGAATAAAGTTTCTTTCTTTAAACCAAAAATTTTGCAAAGTTGCTTTTAACAACACAGGCGAGCTCTAAGACAGGTATTTTGAAAATTCACCCCCTGTGTATGAAATAGGTGTGCAAAGTTTATATGGAGAAACCTAGTTTTACAATAAATCATGTAGTATCAGGGTTATGGATATTTTTTTGTAAAAGAGAACTGTGGATAATTGCTTTGTCGGGTAGTCAGGTTTTTGGTAAGTATGTGGAAGAATAAGTGCTCAGGTAAGTATTTTTTATGAGCTTAAAATTATATAAAACAAAACTTTGTAAAATGTATGGCTGTAGACACATTATAAATCAAAATAATTGCTTAAAATGAGAAAGACTGAAAAATAACGTTGATTTTCATTTGGTTTTTACTGTAAAACACAGGTAAGACTACAAATATCTCAGAATCTCTTTCTAATATAGAAGAGTAGGAAGGGTGGGTACTTAGATATCTCAAAAAAAAAACTTAGATACCGAAGACTTTAACTTAGAAACTTAGTAAGTGGAAGGAATAATTAATATTGAAATTATGGGGTGGAAATAAATAAAAGCATTAATTCATGAATCCCCAAGCGACCACCGGTGGCCGCGCATCTATTGTCTTACTATTGTGTCTCTAATTGACGGTATCTGAAGGGTTAAATGATTTATGTAAGTACTGGTAACAATTTATGTGTTGTCGTCTTTAAGTCCATGAAGACTGTAGTTATAAATCTGATGAAACAACCTTATAGCAATATCGTCTTCCACCTTGACCTCTTCATTTTATGATTAACCCATACAAAAAATGACAGTGTCTATACCTATCTCTATTTTCTCCAACTCTCCTTTCGCAGGTTTGCAGCAAGAGTTTTTTTTAGAAATACCTTAACATCACCTTTGTACTATTCTTTTGTTTCCTTCTTCTTTTCTTATATTACTGCGTGTATAAATAAAAAAATGAAAAAAAAAATTGACAATAATAAATATTAAAGACTCTTTACTTTTTTATTATTATTGATTGACTCGTGCTTGGCCACTATCTCACGTAAGCGATAACGTGTTAAGTGATAATGTGGTTGACGATGGAGCACGCTTGCCTGAAAGTAATCTATTCACTTTAGACTTAAAGTTCCCAGGTTGTGGCTACCAGAAAACGCAGACTTATGCAAGGAAATTCACTACTTGGGAACACATCTATTGTATCATAGATGCGATCCCAAAATGTATTGTGCTTGTGGTTATGGTACAGGTTTAGATACAACTGGGAGGATGAGTGGAACCTATCAGAATGAGATATTTTTGCTTGCTGCTACTGGTGGTGTCGTGGATGACGATGAAGGTATAATGTAAGTATAACCAATTAAAAATAGAGACCGAGACTTAGTCTTATAAAATGCAATTCAAAAGCTACTTAAATATATATCTACTTAATATAGTGGCAGTAAGTCTGGCTACATAGCCAGACCATTACAGATGTTATGGTCTCATGATTAAACTACTGAACCGATTTGATAAACTTTGATACCGAGTATGCTTGAATCCCAAAAAAGGACATAGGCTACTCTTTGCCTGTTTCTTCGACTTCACCATAATAACCGACGAAGCCACTGACAGAAGCTATATAGGTAGAACCTTTATAAAAATGTGGTCATGAAAATACCCACAGGCAGGTACCGAAGTAGGTACCTTCCGAGAGTACTTCCTTTCCGACATTTTCTGCATTGACGTCATCGAGCTTAGGTGCCAGAAATTGCCTATTAGGGACCACATGTATGACCTAAGTAACTAGCCACGTGGAAAACAGCCTAATACAACCTTCTTACTATGTTAACCCTTCCAATTTCGCCGGTCTTAGTACATTTATTACGGGTCGCCGAAAGCGCCATCTATGCAATTGTCGCCGAACTTTTTGGAAACGTAGAACGTAGCAGAGCTTATAGAGTATCGAGACTTCAAGATAACTGTCAAAATGAACTTTGTTTTTTTTTTAGTTTGGTTGAGTTGAAGTTTTATAAATAATAGTGTTGAGATATTTAATTGCTCTATTTAGGTAGAGATGAATTGTCTGTTAATCACTTTATTGGTTAATTTGAAAGTTCTGATATTAAAAGAACTTATTTATGATTTATTATGGATTCTGTTGGAAATATTTTGTTATACAATACTTTGTTTTATTATTGGTTTTATTTATTAGATATGCGAACGTATAACCAAAGAGTATTGAAGGCAAATAAATTTATTTCTTCGATGACACACTGTAAGTTTATTTTTGATGTTCATATAGACATATTTATGTCCTTTTTGCCATGTTAACCTACCTAAAACATGGCAAAACAAACATTAATAAGTCTAAATGAACATGAAAACAAAACTTTATTGATTCAATGACACAAAAATTATATTTAAAAAATAAACGTCATAAGAGTTTTACAAACATAAAAGGTGACTCTTAACCATAAAAGTACCATTTGTTATTGTCAAAAACTTAAAAAGGATCAAAAGCAATAAGCTATTGTTTCAAGAGTGAAAGTTTTTTAAAACCCTTCCGCGTTCAGAGGTACGAACCAGGAAGAATAAGAACTGTAACAAAAAAGAGAAAGTTGCTCCTAAGGTGAGGAAAAAAATATAACATTTGTGCAATCGACCAATAGGGGAGACGAAAATAGAACTTTCTAATTTGTTTCTGAAATTGCCCCAACTTTTGAGTCATTTGCACGGTAGCTTTGGGAGATGAGATGTGATACAGTTGTCGTACTTTACAGTACATTATCATATTTTGCTGTAAAGTAAATCTAGTGTTTATTCTTACATGTATCTAAGATCAAGTGTACCCACCGTAAAAAAAAAAGTGTAAAGTGAGTGAATTTGCAAAAGTTTTCAGTGGTAGTGTGTTTTTAATGATATCAACCGTGGTTTCCTAATTGACGTCAATTATGCATCAATATGCCTTTACGTATCCAGATAATATGGAGAAGATTGTCCATGAAGAAATCTGAAGACGCATTTATTATATCTAAAGATAAGAATATTCCATCTAGCTACAAGTGAGTATAATAACATCGTAGACCTAACCAAAATGCGGTCAGATCGAGCTATTGTGTTGTAAATTAGGTACGAAATATTTGCTCGAAGATAGCGTATTTGATATAATCTATATACAATCCATAGTTCGATGTAGGTCAGATCGGTTCAATATACTTATATCATTTACATTCTTGTTCGACCGAGGCTTTCCAACAAGACCGAGCTCACTTAACCGACAGCGCAGAGCACATTTATGCTAACCCTACGAACACTGGCATCCAGCCATCGTCGTGCGAATACGACGATCGTCCAAATCCGGACCCAGCATCTGACTACTTAAAGAGTAAGCGAGATGACTGTAACTTTGATTGTGCGACTGCGAGTCCCCGGTATCGAGCGGCCCGTTGTCATGGCAACAGACAATGGTTTTTGGGTGCATAATATTTTAGGCTGCGTCAGGGTGCGGGTTGGGGAGCGCGCGGGGAGGGGGTAGGTCGAGAGCGGCAGCCATCTTTAAAATTATATTTCCAGTTTGGACGAACTCCTTCGATTCCAGCCCTACTTTTTCTTTCTATATAGAAGCGCGGTGGTGTAGAATATGCACAATTGGGTTATGCCACAAGATTTATTATCGTGTGAATTAGTATTAAAGCAGAATACGGATACTATAAACGATTTAAAAGTACATTGTATAACCAATTAATATTAATTGTTATGGCTTTAATTACCATTTAACCGGTATAAACTTATGCAGGTATTTGAATTGAATGAAGTAGGTAGAAACTACTTTACAATGAAAATTTTTGTCGAATTAACATGCAATTAAAATTGTTTTTAAAACGTTTAATTGTTTTGACTACCACATTAAAATAACGTACATAATAGTGATTATAATTTTATTACTATTGTAAACAAAAGTCGTATTTGGAGAGAGATAAACAAAACATTTTTCTCACGCCTTTTATGTTATATTTTTATTCAGCTTCAATATATTTTATCTGCAATGTTCCGCTATACGCGCTCAATACGCTAAGAGGCTGCCGGCGTCGCCTGTGGCTCGGATTCGTGTCGTAAAGCCTCCGATTAATGTCCTCCTCCGACGGAGCCTCCCGCCACGATTAAGCGATATTCTCTCTTTACCTGCCCTTCAGTATTTCAGACGAAAAATGTTAGGTAGGTTTGTAGGTACGTACTTTACCAGACATTAGGGGGATTTCTGTGATAGTATATTTGCGAAATTAGGTTCTTAATGAAGAAGAATTTTGTGAATGATCTTATTATTGGAGCTTGAATTGTATGAAGTAATTTTGTGAATGCAAATGTTCCTACTTTTTAATAGTATAGTAAAATATGAGCCTAATAAAAATGGTTAAAATACCTACTTAAATTCTCCATTAGATCAGAATGGTGGTTTTAAAATCATATTGGTAGTACTTTACGCTCCATACCTGAAACAAAGAAAAAACAAAAATAAATAATCTACATATTTAAATAGCGTTTGTTACCACTATCTATGGACTTAAAGTGTCCATTTAAAATATTCCATATCTGTCATCAACCCTTTTGAAACGCTGTGTGAAGTACTTGTGAGTTCCATCCAATTTAGAAGTATTACATAGCACATTTAAGGGTATCTTGTGTAGATAACATGTCGTAAAATAAAAGTGGTAAGGAAATGCAGGGAGCGGCTGCAGCGAGAGGGTTGAGTAAGGCGAGCGACACACTGACGCAAAACGTCAATACCTGGGCAGAGTGAAGTGTAAATCGCACTGCATAGAGTTCGTGCCAAATCTATCTAGCATAGCTTATATCGTCTATTTCCACGTTATATTTCACATCTCCTTATTATCGCGTTTTCGTTTATCATCTGACTGAGGCGCAGAACCAAGAGAGCACTGTCTAGACGGGGGTTCTTGGTTCGACGTCCGGACGAAAGGTCATCGCGAAATTGAAAAGAAAATACCCTTGAAATGCCGCGACATTTTGATTTCTTTGGCGGGCAAAATGTAATTGAAGGCCTAAACGTTATTGCTTATTTGTCTGGTGAATTAGAGTTATCTTTTATTTATTCATGTAAGAATGTACTTATCTTGGAAATATCAAAATTGAATTGTTTTTTTTAAAGGGTTTAAGCGGCTAAAAGAGATTGTGGAATAGAATTTTCTCCCTTCAATTCTGTCGGGACTTTAAAATATTGCTTGTTCAAGTGTGTAGGTAGGTGCGTACAAGTATGTAGGTATGCATCACGATAACACGGTGGAATAACCTGTTCCACGCGTCCTCCATGATAGGTCGGTACCTACCTACAGGTATTCGTGCACACGCATGAATATGTGAATAAGTACGTTTTATAGAAATTTGGTCGATGGAACTTTAAAATACGTTCTAGAGTGGCGCCTAGGCTTTGTTCCTGGAATTTTTTTAAAGTTATTTTTATTAACCCCTTTCGGACATAATTATGTTATTGATCTAGAATGTGAAATTTTATGTTGTGTTTTAGTTAGGTAAAATTTTGTGTCGATGATGAAATGCACGGTACATTTCTAATGAGTTTACGATTTGCATCATTTTAATGTACCTATTGATTGTATAAATTCTGAAATAAATAAATGAGTAAAAGTATATTACTTCAGACATAGTCAATATGTAAACAAAATTAAAATCAAATAAAATATAAAAAAAGACATTTACATTAGGTATCTACATAAATAATGTCAAAAATACAATAAGTTATTTTTTATTTATTTATAGATAGCCTGTAACATTCTTTATTATTTACCAAAAATAATAATAAGGTAAATTAAATTTAATTATTGGGTAAATAATAATTATAAACACTAACGTATAGATTGCCACAAAATATTTAATAGAGTTCTTTTAGAATTTAACCTTTCGAATACCGTAATTAGAGACACAATAGTCTTTCAATGATGATAAGAGTAGTAGTAATTGTCTTTCAATGAGAGAGCGAACCGCGTTTGCTTGAGATTTAATGAATAAAATAAATTAAGATATGTATTTTCTTTCCCTTCTTTTCTCATAACACAAATGCAAAATTTCAGTTCTAATCATAATCTTATATTTACAAAAATATTGATTTTATTTTATCCATACTTGCTTACTAGAGCCAGCTATAAACACCGGAATAACAATTCTATCCGAGTACCTAAGTACCAACGCAGGCTTAAACCCATGGTGATTTTACTGCGTACTATTGAATAGATACCGCATTCGAATCCGGATCGGTTTTATTACTTTTTAATTCGTAATTAATTCAATTTTTAGTTGTAAAATTTAATAGTGTACATTTGAATTTATAATAGAAGAGAAGCGACGATTTTGCTCTATAAACAGCCCTAAGTACTTTGAAGACTACGAATTACTTGTAATTTCCATTGCTGGGATCCTGGTTTTATTTAAAAGGAGCAAGCAATGAATGCTTTGACCTTTGACCTTCGGTGAAGGCCAAGATACGGGTACGTACCTAATCTTTACATAGAATAGGACTGTACTGGGTAATGGGGAGGGTTGGGCCTCGCGTCGTAGATACACATTCTTGGAGCCATTAGGATTTGTCCGAGAAAGATTCTGATTATTTTGTCTTTGTAGGATGTGAAATAACTAAATATTTCTGTAAACAAGTGTAATTTGAAATTTGATTGAAAATAAATTCACAATTAGAACCAACATTTTTGGAACTCGATTTATAACTTTTAAATTATATTTTTAATACTTTATAATTTAAATTTAAAGGCACACTTCAAATATACAGTATATTATTTGACAGAAATACGTTTGCAAAATAGAGGAAATAGAGGAATTTGTAATTTGTGGGAGAATCTCTATCGTAAGAGCTCCAATGAAATATTTAATTTTTATACAATTTATACAAAATTATTTTTTGTTTAGTTATTCCTTTTCATTTTTGCATGGTTTATTTAAAGTATCCTATAACTTAAGAAGCATTAGTTAAGGAGCTATGGTGTAGCTGATATTTTCTGTAAGACTGTATACCTATCACTTGTCAGGGATAGAAAATAAACAAGGCTAAAAACATTATTAAATTCATCAGTACCTACAATAGTATGGCTAGGTATCTATATACCTATCTATTGCAAGAGTTTGTCCTTTATACAATTTCTCTAGCCCGCCCAGTTAGCACAACTATCTCGGTCGTAAAATTACACATTTAAAGTTTTAAAGCGAATGTTTCAGTTTAAGCCAAACCGCAGCCTCTAGATTATCTCGCCCTAAGTGTTGAGACGAGGCTTTTAGCCTGCAAAATATACCACAACGATAAGACTACGAGGCTAAGATAAAGCAGACTGAGTATCGCCACTCAAAACCTTTCCCTATGTAAATACGATAAAAAAATCAATGTAGATAAGTAATTTATTCAGAGTGGGCCCTCCGACTGGTCTGTACGACCCCAGCTTGGAAAATATGTTCCGGATAATACCATTCTTAGGGATCAGTTTGGGACACCTGATACCCACAGCCACCTTTTTCGGGGGACGTCAAGGGATTTTCTTAAATTTATAATACCTCCGATATTAAACCAATAGATTTTCCTGCAGCACCGGAATGGACCGTTCCGTCCCCTTCAAGATGGCAGTGTCCCCGAAATCCCTAATTAAATTATTCTATTTTATTACTGCCGGCTGTACTGTACTAATGAATAACAAAAACCATTTATATAAAATATATGTCCCACAGAATTATCTTGAAAAAATTCGTCGGTTTCTCGTAAATTACGCACTTTGATCTTCACGAGACCGGAAAACAAAAGCTGCGCGTAAGATATGGCAGTAGGCGGTTATAAATATGCGACACTTAGACAAAACAAAATCTGTGCCAATGTTTAGGTGTTACCTGTCTGGCTAGGGCTTATTCAATGTTTAATAGTCCATTTTGAAAAACTAATTACAATCTTTCATAAAAAAAAATCGAATTTTTTGCTACGACAGGCGTAAAGCAAAGGAAGACTTCTTTACTTTAACGCCTATTTCAAAATTCATGGAAATATCAACTTGACTCGAGTACATTTTTCACTGTGAGTCACTATGAGTACATTTTTTTTTACGGTGGGCAAAAATCATCCAATGACAACCTCCGCTCTTGGGTGGGGCGGGAGATAGTGTCAGACTCTTACTGACTAAAAACCCACCCCGTTCCTTCTAGCCTCTTCATACCGGGGCTCGAGCTTCCTTTCGAATAACCCTGGCCCCAGTAGGCTTCGACCCAGCTGGGCCCCTCCTGTTGCTGACAACTGCTTGAGGCGCGCGGGAACAGTGTGCGCCGTCGACACCATGAGTACATGAACTGTCCCCCTTTCTTTCTCTGTTATCCATATATGTAGAATATCAAAGTGCATAGTACAAAGGCGAGCTAATATATATTATAACTTTTCATGGCGTACCTACATTATACAATTATAAATTAATTATGGTTTCACAAATATTTCTTTAAAAATTTGGACCTAAAGACCAATTTTCCGGAACCAACAGAACCAAGCACCAGCTCATCCTTGACATTAAACACCTGTTTTCGTCCAATTCCGCATCACAATTAAAGTAGGCCTTAACTTAATAAGCTCGGTTCCACCCTTAAGCCTACATTCTCTAATTATGTTAATTTCAAAATAAAGTTATGCCACCGCACTTGTAAGGGATGATCCCTGTCCGTTCCTGTCACAGAGCATGGAAGTTACTTAGTGCCCGCAAATAGAGGCGTTATTTTCAGAAATTTTTGCGGGATTGTTACCGTGTAACGTAACGCAAGGGTAACTGAAAGAACACAGGTAGGATATAATCAGTAAAAATCTAACACAACTTCTTGCTCCACCTAGAGCGTAAAAAATATTGGACGATTTACCAGCATCCTAGTATTTACTATACTAGGATGCTGGAGCAAGAAGTTTCCATTAGACATAGCATTGGAAGGCCTGTCACAAAGCAGACCGATGACCGCGTGAGGGTCGCAGGAATTCAATGGATGTGAAACGCACAGGACTGGTCATTATGGAGACAGTCGAGGTCTTTCGGCTGAAATGATAATGCTGATGGTTTGTTTACAACTAGCACCATGCAGTGATACACAGATATTTCGTTATCATACCACATTTTCCACGTTCAATGCCGTACAAAGACCTCTCCTTATCATTGCCACAACGAGAGATTCTGTACTTCACACATCCTGCATCATCAACCCACTCCTATTTCTTCTTTGTCATCGTTCCAGGGCCCTAGGATTCTCTTTCGCATCACCCATGGTTCCAGTAGGCTTCGACCCTGCTGGGCCCTGACGGTTGCGGTCATCTTTTTGAGGCGCTCGTGAAATTCTACGCACTGTTGACGACTTGGGCTTGGTCCGGACGGTTACCGGACAGTCAGACAGCGAGCTAACCATTGCTGCCGTCCGCAACCCCGGCTTGCGGCTGCATGTGGATTTCTTTATTCCTGATTCGATCATACAAGGCAACTCAAAGCATGGTAATCATTTAGCTTGTCATATTAGCAATTGTCTTTTCTTTTCGCTGTGGATTCCAGGGTCTGTGGTCCATGTTAAGGCACTTCTGCCCGTTCGTGCCCATTTCCCGTGTGTTGCTTACAATCAAATTATTTTTAAGGGTAAGTCTTTGAGCGTGTTTCTGTTTGCCGTTTAAAATGAATTTCAAGGAATTGTTTCAGTAATTAGGTTGATGGTTTGTTTTGTGTTACTTTGAAGGTTTGAATAAATTAGAATGTAGAGGTTTTTGGTGTTAAATAACAGAAATGAGGTGGTATTTTGAATTTGGTAACACTTCTTGCCTTAATTTCGTTGATTAAAACGAACGAACGAGTAATTTTCAATAGTCGTTTAGGAAGTATTTTGTATTTTGAAATATAGGTACTTCTTTTAGTGGTTAACATAAAACTTTAACGGCTCATTCAGGACATTTCCGCTGTGAGCGGGAGCAAAACGCGGGGTGGCGAGCGGTAAGATCAAACATTTTTGAAGCATATGACGTGCACATGCCATAAGACGCCGATCACCGAGGTCTCACTGCTCGCCGCGCCACGTTTCGATAAGAACTTAGTCGTGACCAGGCCGTAACATAATCTGTAGAGACATAGTTAGGTATTGACTGCAATAAATAGCCATTTATGCAAACGAGTCTCTCTCTTTATGAAGAAACAAACATCTTCACGCCCCTGCCGCCACCACAAGAGATCGCGCCCTCAGCGTCGGAAGTCGCAGGGCGATCCCAGGTTACCGGACGACGAGCAATAGGTAGTTGGCCGTCCGAACTTATGAAGTTGCTGTTAAGTTACTACTACAGCTACTGCTTTAAATACAACATAAACATAAATAAAACTTAAGTCAGTATCAATACTGTAAGTTCTGCCTTCCCTCCATACTAAAGAATAATGAAATATCATCAATATAACACATGTTAAACGTATGATATTGACATAAATATTCATAATTTAGGGATTTATAATGAATAAATACAACATTTGGACACACCTATATGGTGTGTCCAACGATTAAGTCTGCCAATAACACGCAATTACGAATAAATAAATATCTAAATAAACACATAAATAAGGCATTTTCATTGGCATTATCAGGAATAAGCCTTATTTATTGTGACGACTAACTGCTGAACAGACTAGACTAGACTAACATGGCAAAGGTTCTTTGCATTTAATTAGGTTTCTAAATAGGCACTAGTTATAAACTATGTATCCATAATAGGACGTTTTTGATATAAAATCATAAAATAACTTTAGCGAGAGGCATTGTAAGACTTTTACTGACTAAAACCCACCCGAGTTTCTTCAGTTGTAATAGCACAACTGATGGCATAGGTCTTTCAGGCTTGTGGTGTCTCTTTCAATAATCCCTGCTGATGAATTTCTGTTGGGCTATTCTAAATTTCACCGTGAAAAGCAGATAAAGTGAGCTAGTATCGGCACAACAATAGCTACTCGTAACTTCAAATTTAAAATACCTGAAATATCACGGTGTGATTTATAGAATAGATTTGCACGTCAATATCCACCTATATAATATAATATAATATAATATAATATAATATAATATAATATAATATAATATAATATAATATAATATAATATAATATAATATAATATAATATAATATAATATAATATAATATAATATAATATAATATAATATAATATAATATAATATAAAGGCTAAACTTTTTTTTGTTTGTAGGAATCTGTGAAAGTACTGGTCCGATTGCTAACATTTTTCTACCGATAGCAAGCTGCTTTATTCCTGAGTGACTTATGCTATATTTTATATACGCCGATGAAGCCCAGGGCAAAAGCTAGCTCTTTATACTTACGTTACATTATTACTACTAGTACCGAAAATTCTGTCCTAATTATATTTGGTAGGAACAAATTCTCCCTACCTCCCCTCAGGCGTTTAATTTAGCTCCCAGCATTTTGGGAAGATACAATCAGTTGCTAACTTTATCTCAGTTTTACATCTATATACGCATAATATATGCGAGTATGTGTGTAGGTTTTATAATTTTGAGGTCCTCGCAATGTCTGTTTAACTCTGTGTCGCTATTTCATACATATGATAAATAGCTACCTACTCAATGTTTTTTTCGTACTTAATCTCGTCTTTCTCTGAGTGAAGCGAGAGAGAGCAGACTTTTACTGATTAAAACCCACCTGTGTTTCTTCCACAAGCGTGATGAAACAGACGTCTTTTTGCCTCAGCTGTTGAAATTCCAACCCCGTTTTCCAGCCACCTTAGGCGTGGGCTTGCGGACGAAGATCAATGGGTGGCTCGCCGTCTGGCCATCCAGTAACCGTCCTTACCGACCCCGAGTCGTTGACAGTACGTAGTGTTCCAAGAGCCTCAAAGAGAGGAGAAACCGTAAGGGACGAGATCCTAGGAGCGTTCACCTTGACTCAATGCGCAATACTACAGTACTTAGATATAGGTCTTAAAACTGGTCTTTTTTAAATTGGGAAAATTGTAAAATGGCTCCTCTCGGTCTGGGTAAAACGAAAGGGATTATCAGACTTTTACTGAGTAACACCTACCTGTGTTTCTCTCTTTTTCCATCTGTATTACTGTATTAAACAAAAACGCACTGATATTTTTGAGATGGAAAATTATCAAATGATTCATCCCTCTCTGGGTGAAGCTAAAAGGAATGTCAGACTTTTTACTGACTAAAATCCACCTGTGTTCTTTCCTTTTTTACCTGTATTACTCTTAAATAAAGCCGCAGTTTTTATAAAATTGCTAAAATTATAGACGAAACGGCGACTAAATTAAAGTGGCAAGACTTTGTATATCTACTTAGATATACGTAGGTACACAGCGAATGCCACCTGATGTCCAACATCTATAAGGTTATACCTACAGTCAGGTAGGTAAATGTCACTGTCCACCAACCTAATATGATCCGGTAGTCGCCCGTTATGACTCTCATGGGAAAAAACGGGGTCGCCTGTCCTTGGGAGGGAATACGAGATGAAAACGAAGGAAGTAGTAGGAAAAACTTTTGTAGGTACCAAAACACACCCCTATTGTTTTTATTTAACTGGTTAAAATGGGTTTTCTTTTTTCTTAAATATTTTTTTTCTTAAACTAATATTTTTAAAAGCTTTTATTTACCTATCCCGATGTCTGTCTGTAATCAAATCTTGCAAATTTTAATCCACTTCCCGGTTATCGATTGAGATGAAATTTCGCTTGCATGTGTAAATCAGATGACAAAGCAAAATTATTATGACATGGAGCTGATTTAATGATGGAAACGAAAGATGGCTATAGGAATTCAGAAAACCCTATTGCTTTTTAGCTTTTTGGAATGATCTTAATGAGTGTTATTAATTCATTAAACCTAAAGCGGAAGCCGGTGTTTGCAGTCTCATTGTCTTTCTATTGTATCTCTAATTACTGTAATCGAAAGGTATATAGGTATATAACGCGCTATAATTAACAGCTTGCTATGAAAAATAATTTTAATTGAAAACTTGTTTAGATCACACGTTAAAAAGGTCATTGTGAAAGAGTTTTCGTAAATCTTTTGTTCGTCTTTTGTCCACCAGAAAAACCGCTTTCACATCTCAAGGTATTTTTGTTCGGTATACCTTTACATTTGTTTGTATGTAGATACTGAGTCACGACAAAAACTGAACAATGGATCCAACCTTTATTTGTATTCAATCTGAAAACGCTGAACGAATCTAAATTTTTATCTGTATCTCGAAGATTCGGATAACTTATCTACCTAGGCAATTTTCTCTAGACTTTGCTTATTTTCTGCAAACAGGTGCCTATCTGTAAAAAACATATAAGACATTCGTATGTTTCGTTGCGAGCTTCCCTCGGGAAGTTGTTTGAGGGGAAAGCGCTTCTGTCAAATATGAATAATGAAAATCGTTCCGTTACCTATACCAATACTCTTAGCCCTTTCCAATACTTTTTACGTATTCACCTACCTAACTTAAAAATAAATGAATTCCGTTCCTTCTATTTATTTGTTTTATATATTAAAACTTTATGCACTAGTAAACACTGTACAAAAGCGAACTTACTGCCTTAGGCATTTTCTAGTAATCGCTTAGGGTGGTGCAGAAACATGTTAGGTGCAACTTTTTTTTTATTGTTGTTGTTTTAATGGTAAACAAACAAATAGAAAATTTAAACCAAAATAAACACATAATTATATATTAAATACACACAAATAAACAAAATTATTATGAGAAACTAATCTAACAAATCACCGCTGTGATGATTCAGCCAACTTCTTGCGAATATGTTCACGTGCCAATACTTTAAAGGATTTCTATTTACTTCTTCAGAAGGGGTTTCTAACCTTTAAAATGCAATATTTCCTACCAATCGCGTGTGCATTAAAATATGTTTCATTTACGTATTATGCAATTAGCGATTATAGCCACTTAGTGAAGTCTGAAACGCAAAGGAGTCGTAAACAAGTGATTTATTTTACCATCAATTTACTAAATTATTATGATCAACATGATTTTGTAAATTGGATGCATTCGACCTGTATGCAGGACTTACAATGTCTTTTTTTAAATGGGAAATTCAAATAATTTCTCCAGTTTTGGATAGAACAAGAAGGAAGGTCAGTTTTGCTGACTAAAAACCCACCCGTTTTCCTTTACATGCTCTTTACTTTCCAGGGCCATGGTAACTCTTTCGATCCCATAGCCCAAGAATCTACAATGCTGTAAAATTGGTTAATTATTATTAAAAACACGTCCTATTAAGTGAAATACAGCGTGAACCGACGGAACCAACACATTGAATATTTAATTCACCCACAAAAAGCTTGAATCACCTTCCAAAAATTAGAAACACTTGAAGTGTGAACATGTAGGTAGGTAGAAAATTAATTTATTTTACCCGCGAACTTAAGTATGTGCGTAGAATACACGGATTTTCTCTTATAAACTCGATGCTAACACAAGGTATTTCTTTTAAAATTGGAGCGTAAATCGCACTTCGCTTTAATAAATTGGTCGAGAACCCCAATTTCTGCCTTCGGTGTTGAAAACTTTGTTAGCGTGCCTTTGAAACGCTGAGACAGATATTGTTATGAATTTATTTCTTAACATCAAATTATCTGAAATTTTCCAAAGAAAATTTGTCATTCGGCGCTGTTTTAAAAATGGTAAAATGTGGAAACTGAATTGGATTCCAGCGTATACGTGTGTGGTGTATGAGAGCTAGCGTTGAACAGTATGGAACATGTGTGTATAGGTCGGACGTAGCTCGTTGGTCTGGAGACTGTCTCATTCAAAATATAGCTAGGGTGCGCGAGCCGAATATGAAACAGGGTACCGTTGGAAAATAAACACTACCTATCTCGCTCAGTTTAGAAATAAACTTTAAACCTTATCATTTACAACAGCTACAAAATTTGATATTACGCAAATGTATAGAAGTAAAAGTCCGTGCAATTTTTGTTTATATGCCATAAACATTTACAAGACACTACAATGTAAAATGCATATTAGGTAAAGCGGTTTCAGAAATATAATTAGGCGTGCGACGTTCTACGCTGTTTGTTTATACGTATATTTTTATTTATGGTTATAATTTGCCCTTTAAAATCCGCCTCGCAATACAGCGGTATGAAATAAGCCAATGAATATTAAATTAAATGTCATACGTTGCAGACGGTGTTTGTGAAAGGGCAGACTTGTTCGATATTTGCCGTCGTGTGGAACGCCTCTCGTCTGCAGTTGTTCGTCGACGCCTCTACTTAAATGGCTGACATTGTATTTTACGTAGTTTTAGGTGCAAACTTAAGATATTTCGTAACTATCACGTCGAAAAGGCTTTATTAGCGTTGGGATGCAGGATCATTTGTAATGGTTACCGTGGGTCTGGAATGAATAGGATATCTTATGACGTGTTCAAGATTTCGGTCTTAGCCGCTGGCGGCGCGGCGAGCAGAGTGGCAGAGGTAAGCGGGCGCGCCGGCGTCTCGTGGCGTGCTTTTTTTTATTGTTATAAACTAGTGCTTGAATGCGATCCCACCTGAAGGTAAGCAGTGATGCAATCTCTGATGGTTAGGCGCACTAGTTTATTAGGAGCCTATTCACACTAGCCTTGAAGACACCCAAATTATAGTCGGCCGGGAAGACCGCAGCAGGCAAATTGTTCCAGTCATTCGACGGCGCTTCAAACCTTTTTTTATACTTTTGTTTTTACCGCTCGCCGCCCCGCGCTTAGCTTCCGCTCACAGCGGCAAGGTCGTGAGCGGGCCGTAACTAAAGGAACACAGATAAGTTTTAGTCAGTATAAGTCTGATACTCCCTTTCGCTTGGGAAGACTTATTTGATAATTTCCCGCCTCTAAAACGGGCTATAGAATTTTTGTTTGTACAAACACAAGATTATATTTTTAAACTTAACGATGATGTCGCTAGAAAAATTCGAGTCTAAAATTGCCACAGCACGCCTGTAAAATATTGTATTATTTTTATCGCATATTTTTCATGTTTCCAGTCGTAATAAAATGACAGAATTATCTGTTTACGTTACCGTGAGTAATGCTAGGTTAAACAAAGTTGAAAAAACTTGAATGTTAAGACAAGTTTGAACGCCTACGTTGTCAGAAATTGAATTAAAAGTAGATACCTACGTGGGTTGTATTATGTGAATTATGTGTTAGTTTAACATAAGGTTGATTGTCATGTAGACTAGATTTCCACTATAAACGTTGTTTACACCTTCATGTTTATTGATAGGATACAATACTTACCTACACCTTTCCTGTTACGTGACGAACAGTGGCGTAATCAGACACAAAGAGGCCCTGTGTATTTTTTTAATAAAATAGTTTAGATTCAATTCGGTAAACATTTGCCAAAAGATAAATTCGTGAACTCTTGTGAGCATAGCAAAAGGAGGATGTGCGGAAATGAGGATTCTACATTTAAGTATTTTAAAATCTAGACTACATAAATTTTTTTTAGTTCGTACCAGCATTGAACTGTTGCTTTTAGACAGCAAGATGAGGTCGCGGTAGGCCACAAACAAGTTGACCAGAAAAACTGCATAGGTTAGGTTTATACTGGTAAGAAAGCGTGTGGGCTTAGGAATGATGAAAAGAAGTGGTTTTGTCATAATGTAAGACTGAACTCGAAAATGGGATTACTCTAACTGTGATAAGCAAAACCTTTATTAAAAAATGAGATCGTCTCTAGAAGCATTCTAGACTAGGACAGATTAAGTTTTTAGTCGGATTTTAGGTACAGAATTATACTAGAGCAAGAGGAGCTACCTATAAAAATTAAATATATATATGTACCTAATAGCTATTCATTCACAATGGGCATCTTATCGATATAAGAAACTTAAGTTGTAGATAACAGATTACAAATTTTTGCACAAATTGGGGCATCTGTAGGTCCGGGGCGTCGTAAAACTGATACGTCTTAAAAACAGCGGTAGCTACGCCCCTGTTGATAAGATACAATACACACCAACCTACAACTTTTCTATTATGTTACAAAATTTGAAACGTTTACTTGATTTATTAAAATTTTAATACAAGTTCCTTCTATAGCGATATTTAAATATTTTTCTTCTTTTCCTTTTTTTAAATTGGGGTTGTTATTATGTTCATTAGTTACAGGCTGTTAAACCCACAGTTAACTTTATCGTAATTATAACAAAATGCATTTTTAAAGGTGAACTTCAAGATAGATATCTTGTATCCCTCCCTTAAAGTACCTTGGGATTTAAAATTTTCTCATAGACGTGTTTGTTAGTAATCTACTTTTACTTAAAAAAAAATTTTGATTGACACTAGGTGTATTCAAAAAGGGTAAACTCACATACACCAGACCGTAACAACTAGGTACCTATCTAGGCTATAAAATTACAAAAACCAGATCTGCTCAAATAAGCACCAAATTTTAAATATGTTTCTGAGTTTTGCAAGTGGAGCACGTTACCGACTGGGGCATCTCGTCCCTAGCCCCACGTCTCGTTGCCTAGCTGGCTGCAACTGCCTGGTTTACCATAGAGATTATAGCAAAAAATAATAAAAAAATAAATTCAGCAACAATCTTTTTTTGTAGGCCGTACAGTACACTCTGCGATGGGTAGTACAGATAACAACTATCAACACAAATTGTAACCCCTTGTTCCATTCGCCAAATTGGGTGCATTTCTACGCGAAATTTTAACACGATACCATTGTAAACAGCCAGCCCCATTGTATTAGCATGTGCTCAGCCATTTTGTTACACGACTGTCAAACAAAACGGAAATAAACCCGCAACAAAACATATACGGAATGAAAACAAAACACCTAATAATTTTCGTCAAGATTTATTACAAATTCCTCGAGAAAAAATCTCATTTGCATAACTTTTTGAAGAAGAAAACGATAAAATGTCATCTGTTAAGCGACTATTCTCTTTCAAATGAACATTAACGTCCAAATAGCCCACAAAAGTCGTAAAACTTACACATGGCACAGAATATGAACGGATTGACGAATTATAAATACACAGCGGACAAAGTCAAGGCTCGTAGGCTCAGCTTTATCAGCGGCCAGGGAGGCGATGAACATATCACCTTCAGTGGCAATAAATATTAAACTTTATTAGCAATAAAATAAAGTTTAATTTACGATGTGATATTGTTCCAGTTAAGTTTTTTGTAAGTGGATGCGTGTTAGTAAGTAGCCAGTCTACAGCACGGGCTGATGACAGCGAGACCACAACAATCGGTACGAAGAATAATCGCTACACGTTTTATAGGTCGTAATTGTTGTCATAAAATGGTAACAAAAGTTGATTTTACGTTCGGCACGAGAGGCGTGTTTATCATCCCGTAGTAACGATACAGAATTACTCAATGATTATGGTGGGAAACCAACGCTTTACGACATTTTAATTGTTTTACTCGATTTTTAGGTGTTTCTCACGCGACTATTTGTGGGAGATCATGTTGCGGAACTTTATCCGTACTATTTTTTTCGCCGATTATGTTAATGTTAAGCTATAAAGTTTCCGTGAATGGCCATCTTTATATCGAGAAATACGAAACGTTCCATAAGATCGTAGCGGCCGTAAATGGGTGCCTACCAAATTATGTTATTGAGGAAAATTAACCAATGCATTTTAATTTAACTTACCATATATGCGCCGTATATATAGACGAAATAATAGCCAGAACGGATGGAGAGAATATATTAAAATATTTAATTAGGGTTCGAGTGAAACTGGCTACGCGGGATGTCCCATCTGTTCGGGGATTTAACAATGCAGCATTTCTTTGAAGGAATCGCGGCTCGCATAAAATCATTCTAATCAAAATTCAGATATTGTATGTTCCGCGTACTTCTCAACTACGATTACTACATGTATAAAGTTTAATAATGGATTCGATTCGAGCGTGACTTCAAAAGATAATGAATCCGTACGTGCAGGGATAAGCGAGCCGGGCGTTGCTTATGTAGACAACGAGCTCCGTGTTTATTTAGTAACACATGGTAAGGGATATTTTCCGATTTGTAGGCGTAGTTCGACGTCCGTCCTCGGGCGCCAACTGACTCATCGACTGCGGCCGATTGTTCAACACTAAACGTCGATGGAATCGGTAACTCAAGCATTTTACGGCCGACTTAAATAATATATGGGGCGTTGCGTAATTTTCCTTTAGTTTCGCCTTATGCGAATGTTAGTACAAATATTGGCGTTGGGCGTGGTCTGAGCCATGATATCCAATATTGTACGAGTAGTAGTTGCGAACATCCGTAAATAAGTCTAGCTGTAAAGGCAGGCGCCACCGACGTTAACGTTCGCTCTCATTAAACGAGTGTTGTACGACACTGAACGTAAATATTTTTGCTCGTTAATCCGGAGACTGCTTGGACGCGATTTGGCATTTTTTTACACTATAAACAATTCCAAGCGATCGTTAACAAGAAAGATGAGCTCTAACACTTCAGTTTATGGACAGTAAAGTCGTCGGCACGCGTGTGTTTGCACGACATTTGCTACTTGATAAATTCAGTTTAACCGTAGTTAAACTGGGCGGAAGAAATCACTGATCGTGATCGCTGGGCCCTACAAATAAATTGTCCCCTTGAGCAGGTGGTGGTGGAATTAGAAAGCTCATGATGCTTATGGTTTATAACTTGTTTATAATGGGTTTTAAGTATGAAATGTAGATGTAGAGATTGTAGTGCGTGACGATTTCTCACCTAGAGTACCAATTAAGTATTTTAAACTAAGTGGTCAAATTTTCATAAAAACACGTTATTGAAACAAACATGCTCTCGATTCATATTAATCGTAAAAAATAAGTGAGGTTAAAGACCGTTCGGGAGCACGTAGCGAGGCTGTAATAATCCTATCGATGGATTCGTGTCAGTGACCACTCCAATACATTTTCATTTGTCATACATATTTCACTGAATCCATTCTCAAATCCCTGATAGACATCTTATACCAGACTAGACGGGTACGAGCTTCTTAATTACCATTTATTATTTCTTAATTCCTTAAATTCTGCTGCTTTTAATTTATACACAGCGGATTCATTTCATATCTTCACTACGCAATCTTGAGTCTCATTTCATTAGAATCGGTCTGACAGTTACGACCATCGGGAACGTTAATTGTAGGCGCAGTTATTTTTCATTAAAATCTACTTAAGCGGGAATGGAATCGTTTGCTCAGATAGAAGGATTAAAATACATCTACAGGACGATGAGAAAGATTTCCAACCCACGCTATTTAAAAATAGATCGAGTCTTCGCTCATGCACTTGCATTTAAATCACAAAATCGATCCCCAGCGTTCGTCGGATCCACTCTACTAGCCTATTTCCGAAAACTTCTCATATCTACGCAGCGAATCGAGTTCTTCTATCGAATATAATATCCGTGTGTGTATAACGAATATATCGAGAGCTAACATCGGGCGGCGAGCAGGTAGGGAGTCAGATAGCTTGGTTTATAAATAGGTAAAGAGCGTAAATAGAAGCGGTTGTATCGGCTTGAGCCGCTACCAATCGATACGTGATATCGTTGCGATATTACGTCATAAGTACCTTCGTTTTCCACTGGAAAAGCAACCTTACCACAGAAAAACTAAGGTACATTTTCCATTGAAGATTTTCCACGTATTTGCTTCAAACCTACACATGTTATAGACGGAAACGCACACAACACTATAGATATGTGTGGATGGATAGTTAAAAGTTAAATACCAACATGTTTTCATGTGTTGGATCTTTTCTTAATCAAACTAATGGAAATTGCCAGGTTTAAGAGTCAGTAAGTAATTTCTTTAGTTATAGTGCATTCTTTATTGGGTTTAATGGAAAATGGAGCTAGTTTTGTTCGGAACAAAATTAACTATTTTACTGTTATTGTATGATTTGGTAGAACATTCATTTTTGTTGCCTCATTCTATAGAGCTACTGGAAATTAATTCAGTTGAAAAGTGTAGAAATAAAGCAGGTGTATTTTAGATAAGCGAAGACATTCCTTTTGATCCCTAAGACATTTGAGTCCAACTTCCTAAGTGGAATTTCCCGGAATTTTCGCTCACAGCTGTGAGAGGCTAGGTCCTTCGTAATGACGTCATAAACGACACGGACTAAATCTTATCCCGTTATATCTGTTTGATATCTTCGGCAGAGGGAATGAACAATATTATGTCGGCAATGTATACTTTCCTGCCTTGTATTGCCTACTGAATGTTTGTGCTCACTGAGCCGAGGGCTGTTGATACGTCTAAATGACGTAGTTCCAAAAAACATACCTACAAATTTACCTTATATAGGTAAGCTTTGCCAACTCATTTTCCTTGAAGGCAATGGGCGGGAAATATTAGGTTTTATCCTCCTCATTTTCATGTAATTTAAGCTTCGTAATTAGATACGTTTAGTTTTGTTGATTAACACGGAATTTTGATCAGTAGACAGCTACTCAAATTCTATGTAAAATTAGTTTTTTTTAAGGCTGGACCTATTATTAAAATCTGGTTTGACTACGTGTCTTTTTGCACATAAAAAATGTGTTTTGTGATGCTAATATTTATAAAGCAATTAAATAAATCGTAATATGACAGCTTATGGATGTCTAAGGTGCCTTTTTTATGCGAAAAATCATCAAATTACTTTTCCCGCTCTGAAAGGAGGTGTCAGACTCTTACGGACTAAAACTAGAGGTGTTTCTTCAGTTATCCTTTTTACGAAGGCTATGGTGACCCCTTCGAACAATCGGTAGCCCTGGCAGGTGCCAGTTTTAACAGGCCTCATAAATTTTGCTAACATCTAAACACAACGCACCGTTAAACCCAACTTAATTCTTAAAGGACGGCCGGACGGTGACCTGCCTACTCCTCACCGTTCGCAAGTCTGCGCTCTAAAATTTAAATTTAACATCAAATCAGAAAGACATTACGATGATACAGACCTACTATGAAAAAATATATCAGAAAAAAGAAATCAGTTCGATAGTTTTAGATTAGATTTCCACTGCGTATACTAAAGTTACAATAGAAATACCAGTGCCTCGAATCCGGGGTCGTTACGACCAAACTTTGAACGAACGGGTACCGTCTCTTAAATAAAATCTTAAAACTTTTATCTTTAACTTTGATAACGCACCTATTCCGAGGCGGAACTCCTATTACATTCGCCTTTCTACGATGCTTTGTGAGAAAAATGTAAAAAGATTCAAGGAGATCCGATGACGGAGTTTGTATTTTCAATATAAGATACGGGTAGCCCGCCTTTTTTATATAATCTCAAAGTTTTGATACCTACGCTCGTAAAACTGAAGTGTATCATTTAATAACGCAATTAAATCACTATTATGCATATATATTATTATTAACATAATTAAAGTGATAAATAAATACGTCAATCTAGGATAGATGGATAAACAAAAGATGTGGTTTAAATATATCTCCAGTTCACATTAGAAGATCATAAAAATCTCCATGCACCAAATATTTGACGCTAAATGGTTTTGAACGACGCGCGATGATTGGACGGATTTTTTCACTGCTTAGCCTAAATTCTCTACTGTCATAATAATTGCTAAGGTATCTAATTCATAAACACGGTAATCTAGGATAGATAAATCTAAACAAAAGATGTGGTTTGAATATCTCCAGTTCACACTTAGATCATCATATCATAAAAACCGTCATGCGTCAAATTTTTTGATGTCATTTTGGTTTTGATCACGATCGGAGAGATGTTTTCACCGCTCAGTTTAAATTGCTCATTATCATAATAATTGATAAAGTAATAAATAAACACGTAAGTCTAGGGTAGATAGCTTTAAACACAACATATGGGTTGAATATATCCAGTTCACACTTAGAAGATCATAAAAATCGCCACGCGCTAAATATTTTGACGCCATATTATTTTTGACCACGATCGGAGGGATTTTTTTACTGCTCAGCTTAAAGTTTCCACTATCATAATAATTAACTAAACGATGCCGTATCAGAAGTAGAGACCAATTTGATTCGATACCGTGTGGAAAAAAATGTGCACGGGACTTACAATTCTTTTACGATCGAATTTTATAGCATTTTTATGTTTTTCCAATTGCTTTCGGTTGACAATCCGATCCGTGTAAATTCTAGCAAAATATGTGTGTGAAGAATCCGATGCTATTAAAATGCAAATTGGAAGTTAAATTTACTATATTACACGTATTATGTTTAATAATATTGGCCGTAGGCTTTGATCGCATGAGGTAATTGATATACCATGACCACGCTGTAATCCCTTCATAAGCATTGCTATATACGACTTTGAGTACTTAAAATTGAAAGGAACATAACTTCAGGATATTTTACAATAATTAAGACTAAAAATAATTGTGGAAATAGAGGTATTCAATAAAACTGATAATAAACAACTGAAAAGCGAATTCTATAGCGCGTTGTTCGAAGATAATTCACGAATAGTTTAGTGTAGTCTTACGGAGAGTCCAAAATAAACACTACATTCTACTTGGTATTCATAAACAAAGTTATATCCGCGATAATCGCAAGGAAATCAGCCATAATGACAGAGAAAATATGAGCGTTTCCTTATTGAAGATTACGCCAACAAAAATGTAGATTAGGCTCGCAGAATTTAGGTATTCAAGGAACAATGTCCCGACGAAGGGACGGAGTTAGGCGAAATTAAATCATTAGAAACATCTGCGTTCCTGGAGCTAAGTGCCCCAACGATGGCAATAGGTGCGCACGGATTATATTACCCGCCCTCTCCTTTACCCTCAGTTTTTAATTCCGTGTAACCTACATGGAGTATATTTTATATTTACCTGCCAAACATACTAATATTTCATGTAAATCCGGGCCTCCATTCTGATTAAACTCTCGAGGGGGCTAATTCTTTACGGACAAGTAATAATCGAAGGATTAGTTACACGTGTCGACGTGGCTTTTGCCTAATATTTATTACACCCCACATTTTTCCCGACCCCGGAGATTTTTCTTAAAAATATTTATCCAATATACACAATCAGTGCCGCCTCATCATTTATGAAAAATCGTTTCTCTTCAGAGAGTCCTCTATAAAAAGCTCATTCCAAATTAAAATTAAGGTCTAGCGTAACTAAAGAAAAGAATCTTATATTTCATCAAAACATTGCAATGTGAAATATACTTTAGCTCAATGCTTTAAAGTGAACTTTCGCTCGTATCGTGAAGCATTTACGACGTATTTTGAAACGGTGGTTGTCTAAATAACTGGTTGTTTTTCAAGATCCATTTGTGTGGTGCCCCACACTAGTTCTGAATTATAGATGTTATAAGAACAACAAAACATGTCGATATTTTAGTCGCGGTTGATAAAGTGTTAATAGCTAAATAAAACCAGATCCAAACTGTTATTTATGAAACAATAGTACTCTACGAAGAGTTTTTTTAAGAAAAAACCGAATGCGTACAATAATAGTTTGATATACACGAAATTATGCACATGGGTATTGTTATGATGACTAAATGCCTACGTAGTTTGATAACATAGAGATAATAAACTACATATGTTGATTCACATGCATTTGAATTCTGATCCGGGCACTTGACAGTTCATGGTCGTGTTATCAGTGAGCCTGTTGAGAATAAAAAAACTAAAACAGAAACCAAAAGTAGAAAAAAAAACAAAACTATATAATAGTTGACTAATTAGATAAATATTATATTTAATACGCTTTATCTGTAGATCGTACGGCCGGTCTGTATAGAGAAGAGGCTCATTACAAACGTTAGTAGATAGGTACCTATACTGGTCAGAGTACATAACACACCTCCATCGGGCGAGTCCATTAACTTCAAGCGTTATTGAGGCCGTATCTCGAACCCCGAGCCACTCCGATAGCCCCACGTTCCATTAAAAGAAACCATAAAATTACATTATTATGTGTTAATAATTTCAAGTGAAAGAACGCCTTTACAAGTTTCCCTTGTGACAAATTAAAAATTCATATTCATTCCGTACTGTAAATCTTTCATATACGTCGTACAATTAAAGATTTAGCACTGGTATATATTGAGATGCGAAATTGAGTTTCGCCTTATCGAGTGTGAAAATGCTTCTTCGACAGTAGCTTAATCTGGTCTTCGCGTGCAGTCCATTTCGTCATACTACGCTTGAGAAATATATAAAAAGTGGTTTCACGGATTTTATTTTTTAGGTTTTTCGAAACGGTTTTTATAATCTGATCATATGTTAACATGAGAGTCTTCTTTAATTCCTTAACGATCTTAATATCGATTGTAAAATTTAAGTACCTGTTATTTTTCGTGAAAGCTTCGAGTACGAAGGTCTCGTTTCATCACATGCAAGATTATATGTGCCTTTCGAATCGGGGTGCACCTAGATAAATGTAGCTATAGTGTATTCACGATAGCTCCTCCACGATGGAGATAAAAAATATGTTCCGAGGCGGAAGGCCGATGTAAATTTAGTCGGCGTATCTACCTGTGAAAGCCGAAAGGCGTTTACTTGGGATGTCTCATAAAATTAGTATCTAACTGCTTCGCGTATTATCGGACCTGTTTTGAGCCGAACCGAACTCACATGAAGCGCGTAGGTATTTTAGCAGATTAAGATTACATTTGACACGTTATCAGCGTAGGTAAAAATACTCTGAATGCAAATAAAACTCCTTCTTTTTTGTAAAATATCGTCGTGATAATTTTTGCGTCGGTTCATTACCGCCGGATCCCCCTATCGGATTATTTTAATTTAAACATTTTCTGCTCAAATTATAATATTAGCCGTTTAAATAAGCTATCTGTGCTGTGAAACCAGTAACTTAATTATTTTTTTAATTTGCTTTGGTGGGGCAAAAACCTCATTTAAGTCCCGCGTATTTGTTTGATTTAAAAGGACCAGTTTATTAGATGAAATTTATTTGGAGTGGTTGCAAAGACGCGTTGTTTCGGAAGCTAATAAGAAAACAAATATATTACACAAACAAGCATTAATCTCTTGAATGTTTTGGCAAATGCTAAACACATCTTCATAATACTACTCTAGTTATTTTCGAAATGGGATCATTTCCCTAGAATAAAATATAATAACAAAGCATAAACTATCTGTTGGCAGAATAAATATCAAGCTTATACGAAAATACGCATCGGAACTAAGTAAGAACTGGTTGAATCACTCCATCAGTGCAGCTTATTTAGTTTGAATACCAACAACTCATTCAAAAAGCACAGCACTTAATCCAATTAAGTAATTGGTGACTACCGGAGTATTATCCAGAATGCTTATTGCGCTAACGGGACGTGTAGGTACATTAAAGATAATATCGCGTCTGCGAAATCGATACGCATTGCTCCCTAACCTACCCTGGGCGGCGGCGTGGAGGTAAGTTATGCCGGCGAGGCCAATGTTTGTCCGCCAATCAAGTGTCGTATTTTACTGCTACAAGCCGACACTAACTTACCACAACGGGCACTGCCTCTCGGTTAATGAGACAGCATCGTTTTAGTGTCAAACATTACGCGGTACGGGAATAAAGGTACAGTATAAAAGATATAATGGAGTATTGATGAAGGAAATGAATAAGGGTGATGACTTAAAGTATTTTTGGAATGAGATTTTTTTGCGTTTGAACGTGTGGTGGAAAGAGTCTCACTGATACACATTTTTCGCATTATTTACCGCAGATATTTACATTAGGTAGATAAAGAAATAATTGACTTAAAGATTGCTTAAATAGCCCTATGGATGGAAAGAAAATTAGTTAAAGCTTCTCAATAAAAACACAATTTTATTTACCACATAAAAATAACACTTCTATGAAATATACTTCGCTGAAACAGATCGGCAGATTTATTTATTTGTAAGTTGAAGTAATAAAATGAACGGGCAACACTGCTCGCTACCTAATGAATGGCTCTCTCATTCGTGTACCGAGTAACACATGAAATAAATAGAAACTATATCGCATTACGTATCGTTGGTATCGTTGTCTTAAATCAATTGAAACATTTCAGTGTTATTAAACGATAACTTGAAACGGCGCCCGACAATAAGAAATTATACCGTTGATGTCATAAATATACCGAAGAAATGTCATAAGATTTGTTACAATGAATTACTGACGATTTCTCTAAAGTCTGATTGGTATACGAATGTTTTGAAAATAAATATTCAATTACATACTGTGTATCTAATGGAATAAATATAAATTCAATGTTCATTTTATAAACATTTGTACGTACTTATACATATCATATCCGTTTGTTCAATATAAAATGGCTTCTATTCCGAGAAGAGATGCTTATTCCGCAGGAATCTATTTAATGTCTACCTACATCCATTCTGTGGTAATGAGTTCAGAAGTTTCTCTTGTTAGCGACTTACGTGCGGTGTACTACCTTCACCAAACAGGCTTGCTTATACGGATGTAGACACAAAGGTACAAGGTCCTCTCAATATATTATATAGCCCATAACGAAGGCACTACGAGACATATACAGGCAAAACAAACTATAAATTCAATATACGTCATCGGCTAAGTAAAATACACCTACAATGTCTTGTTCGGGTACAATGTCGTACAAAAAGGACTATGTTTTAGTCTTGTTGTCGATAAAAAGAATAAAAAACTCAAAAGAATTTTCAGTGAGAAAATAAATGCATAGAAAAATTCTTTCTAGTTATAGGAAAGGAGAAAGAGGGCGAGTTCGCCGCGTCTCCTACATATTTTATTGACTCGGCGGGGACACACGCGAGGACGCTGCGCGATAGATCCAGAGATAGATAACTTATTAGGTAATGTAAGTGGGTTAATAATGTAGCTGATGGACTGTTATTAAGTTTTAATTGGATTGTTGACGCATAAATAAATATGGATCTTTGACTTTGTACGCTTATCTCGGGTTGAAAAAAAGTTAAATGTAGATAACCGTATTGATTGGATGATCTTCAATTTATTTAAATATAGTAATCAGAGTTTGAATCTACCTACCTGCTCAAGTTACAACTATGTAAAACTTGAAATTTTCGTTTTTTGGGCTTTAATATGTATTGGGAAATAAATAAACCATCGTCGAGTATCTATTCGGACATGGTGGTTCAAGAGGTTCTGTTTCGGATCCGTCGTGCAAATAGCCGAGGAGACACGCCGGAATGTGGTGAAAGTCTGCCCTGCTTAGTGCGCAAGTGAAAATGGGAAGCAGTAACCTCTTTTTGCGAAGCAATAACTAGAGCAAAGAAGTTAGAATTTGTTCTCACTTCTGAATGAGAGGGTGTCCTCATGCCCTAACCGCCACAGAAAACGCCCCGGGCGATGAAAGTCACGTGGTAATTCCCGGTATTAACTAGCTTGCTATACTCACACGCACCTCAAAGAGCTGTCAGCAAAATTCATGGAGCCTTCTAGGGCCCCCGTCTGCTGACGATACAGGACTATTCAAAAGAATTAACGTAGTCTTATGACACCAAGAGCAATTGATAAACATAAATGGGTTTTCTATAGTTTTATACAAAGAAAAGTTATTTCAGTATTTCCCACCTCAAAAAAGTACCTGTAGATAACATTTTAATATTTCAAACTCAATATGATGTAAGTAGGTAGCCAAATCATGTTTTAAGAAGGCCCTTCCCCACTCAACTACCATCAGCCTGAGCATGGTTTAAGCTCGCCGGTTCATCCAACGCAATGTTAATGGTAAAAAGACAATGGGAAAACTAAGAGATTATACCTGAAAGCTCTGCTGGCACTCAGTAATACCGTCATTCATACGAATATTTCACAAAACTTGTTCTAGGAAATACGTGTTTTTTTTTAAACTGTCAAAGTTTTTAGATAAAAATTTCTTCTTACAGAATCTTGCAAGAATATTTTTTGACGATTTTAATTTTTGAGTACATTATAAAAGGTTCATGTAAAATAGCAATTTTTAAAGGTTTTTAAAGGTTTTTTTTTAAGGTTTTCAGAGGTCTTTACTGGATTAGTTTTAAACAAATTTATAAATTGATTTCAATAAATATATCCTATTCAATAGATGATATCCACAAAATATCTGTTTTGCCAAAATATCTAATAAAAAATGTGTAATAACGTCATAATTACATAAGAGTGGTTGTTTGAAAAACAGTCAAAATGTATGTTGAGTTGGATGCTCTTAAATGTGAAACTCCAACGGCTGTTGACCCAATTTCAGAAGCCATTGACTGTCAATACGAAAATAAACCATAACAACTAACCACTCATCCAGCCATAAAAAAACCAATATACATTTCCATACTTCAAAAGAAAGCACAACCAAATCGATTCATCAATCATTGCTTGACATCATACATCAATCAACGAGAAATACAACACGACGTAAAAAGCGATGTATCTCGCGACACATCCGTTGTTCGTCTCTCGTGTGCCACGCACCTACTTTATGTGGTATCAGTCCGTGCTGTATTCCCTAACTGCACTTCAGTTCCTGAACCGAGCTATACATGTATAGTTATAGAAAGTATACATGTATAGGTAAAATGTATAGAAAGTATACGTCTACCTACACGTGTATAGCACGCACCTACTCTCATTCACGACACGTAACTTATGTTTTAGAAGAATTTTACTTGGGTTTGTTAGGGTACGGAATTTTGTTTCTTTTTAATATTTTGCTCCTTGTACGTAATATTGAAAAACAAACACCCATCCTGTATGTCTATCTGCTCGCCGTAAACTCAAAAACTACTAAACGGATTTTCGTGCGGTTTTCTCCAATAGACAGAGTAATTAATCAGAAAGGTTTATGATGATAATATCCATACATATTATAGTAAAGAAAAGTGGATTTTCATAAAATTAGAACACTTATGCAAAACTGCGATGGGATGCTAGTATTGTATATAAAAGTGTGAAAAGAAATAACAATGTAGAATTTCTTATTTCAATGAATGATTTACAATTCATTGACCAAGGTATGAAGAGAGCAATTTATTTTTTTTGCTTCGATATCTGTGGTTAAAGATGACTTGAATACAGAAGTGAAATGAAGGGTTAATTACTTCATTTAAGTGTACCTATTAAATATTAAACACACTAATACAATAAAGCTGAAAGTTTGATCTATGTGAGTAAGGCTCGCGTTTGACCACTATCTAGCTTGATGGTAAGGGATGATGTGGTCAACGGTAGAGCAGGCTTGCCTAGAGAGTAACCTATGCACTCCTAACATAAAGACCCCGAGGACTACCTGAACATTGCTCATAGGACCACCTAGGGGTCTTTAAGTCAGGTGTAGGTGTAGGTTGCACATACTAATGTGAGTGTATGTTTGTCACTCTATCATGTTCTTTCTAAACGGATTTGGTTGAAATTTGGGACATGGGTGGACCTATCACGTGCAATAAAAATATATATATACCTATATATTTTTATTCCGAGACTATTTTCTCTTAATTCATGAATCCCCAAGCGACACCCGGTGGCCGCGCATCTATTGTCTTACTATTGTGTCTCTAATTGACGGTATCTGAAGGGTTAAAATAAATAATTTTCTACTTTCTAATAGGCGAATTTAAACTTATAGATAAGTATAATGTAATAATAATATAATATTCCACAACTATCACACAATGCCGCTTAGTCTAAAGCTAAGCAGAGCTTGTATATAGAAAATATGTCTAGTTTTTAGTTAGAACAACAAATGTACTGTGTACTTAACTGTGCAAATACTCGTACATAGTGAATTTCTAGCCTCAATATCTATAGATAAAACCCTCTCCTATCTGCGCAGTTTTCGTAGATATTTCCTTTTGATTCCTCAAATTGGGTTGGCACCTATGGGAATTTGATGAGGTTAGTTGGAGGCTTCTGTGGTCAAGATCTACGTTGATAAGACCCTCATTTAAGTTGGGTAAATAGTTGATACGGGTTCGGATACCTACCTACAGTTTCTGCTGCTGTATTTGTAGAATTGCGTTTGAATTGGTGTTGATACAGAGAAACCTGTGTCGGTAGGTTTTATTGCATTACAAAGACACAAAATAAAATGTTTGATAACTGTCAATTGCTCAAATACAGAATTCGACTTTGTCTTAAAACGTGTAAAATTTTATTTGATTTTATAATATAACATATCATTGGATTTTTATTTCAAAAACATTGTAGCCAGAGGCTTTGCCCACGTGAAATTGGAAAATTATCCCAAAAGAACATACACCCACGATAAAAAGTCTTATTTGCTATTCCAGAACATGGTCTACCTTTGCGCAAAAATTCATTTAAATCTGATCAGCCGTGAAGAAATAAAAAACAAACAAATGCACACTCACAAACTTTCACCTTTAAAATATTAATATGATTTTTCAAAATAATGCTTTCACTGAATTTGAACTGCTCACTCACTGCTAACAAACATGCTCACACATTTTACATACAAACTTTCACGATTAGATATATTTTTTTAAATTAACGATTAGGTTACATACTACAGGATTTGATACCGCTTAGGTACTTAAATTATGTGACCGAATAACTTGCCTATATATCACATAAACATATCATAAAAGCTATTAGAGGACACAGAATAAATGGAAATTCCTTCTCATTAAATATGGATATTAGAAAATATATACCGTCCCCATTCGGTTCAAAAGAAGCACAGAAAATGCTTATTTACATAGATTATACCTTATTGGATCTAGTTTTCACTCGCCCGAGCTATCCGAGTGTTGTCAAATATTTTAAAAGGAAGGACATAACGTACACTCTTTATATAGCTGAAGCACTTGTTTAATTCCACTTCAAGGTGTTGTTTAATAAAATAAATAAGATATTTAATTGTGCCGCACGCGGATCGAACATTGCACAAGTTTAAAAATAAAATAATGCGTTTAATTAGGGTTGCGTAGGTATAATGTTTTTTACAGCTTAATGTTGGATGTATCAAGTAATGAATTCAGGAATAATTAAAAGACTAAGATACCTACGTGTTGGTGTAAGCGTGTGTGTTGAGGTCAAGTTACTTATCTGTAAAATACAGAATTAACTGTCTTGTCAGTCCTCGGCGACGCTTTTTTTTATAGAAAACGATAACGGAGCATAAATTACGCCCTCTGACTATTCAATTAAAACTTAATTATAACATTTAAACGATGAATAATATAAACATAATACTTCTATGTACATTCCTGTATATCTTTATAAGGTTATTGTATATAGAAACAATCGCACTTGAGCTTACGCTTAAATGTTTGTAATAACACGTCTAATGTATGGTATTATCTTCATCGTAACCGAATAAGGCAGCTGTTTTTTTACTGCGAATAAAACGCATTTTATAAAACTCTCTCTCTAGTACTGAATAGAACTCAACACATCTGTTTTAAATTTATTTTTTATTATTTCTTCCATCTATATTTCGGTTTTATTTCGAATCATGTCTCTATTAAACATAATTTAATATTTCCTTTCTAATAAAACTGTATTTCTTTTTTTCTAGGAAGACAAATTGGATCGTACACAGCCTACAAGACCTGCTAAGCCTGCTCAGGACTGCATTACAATAAATTCTCTTTTATTTTCATTTCAAATGTACCAATCCACAATATTTTCATAATTTTATAGTAGGCTTGAGACCATGCCAAGTCATAGTTATCTCGCTCCTAAAACCCAGCCGCTATCGAGCTTCATAAAATTATGTAGAGTGGCCGAAAAGTCGCCACCCGTCCGTAATTTCGTGGGATATCCAAATTTTGCCGCATTGTCATAGTGGTGGGGTAGTCCGGTTCACCACTAACGCTTTTGAAGACTTGGGTTTTGGGAGAAAGTGTTGGAAAACTTTAAATGGCTTTAAATTTAAGTATTCTTGGCGTTAGCGTGGTTCCAAAATGTAATTATAAAATAAAAATTATTAAGAGTGCACTTTATATGACAATACAAAAACGCATGGTAACAGAAGAATAGATTTACCTATGTACTTACTATCTAAGCATCTATACAGCGTGTTAAGAAAAAATCCATTTAGTATTTTAGTCACTGCCATGAAAAGGTAGTTTGGCTACAAATTGCAAATTTTCACTCAAGCTAATTTAATGTAAATGTATGTAAGGAAACACGGAGCCATAACGATTGCATCGTTTCCTGTCTCGGGTCATTAGCCACAAATATTTTAAGAATTTAATCCTAATAAATTCCTTATTATAACTGTATTAAAGAATAAAATTCACAAATGTCTGTTTAAATCTTGTCACATGTAATTTATAGACTTTCACCTCATTTTCGAGGACTTGTCTCAATTTATTTATTATTGTTGGCAACACTACAAAGTGACGGAGATCATTTTGAGCTCGCACGGCGCAGTGAGGTAAAGGTACAATTAAAACGCTATTAGTACATATCTAGTTAACTTTGATGTACACTAAAAACAGTTTTTTGTAAGCAAATGTGTTTATTAATGTTACTACATGTAGTGCAAAATATAAAAAATGTTTTATGTGTTAAATAAAGTTTGGTCTATCCGGTTGTTTTATTATTTTTGGTACGAGTTGTTCCTGTAATCAAATAAGATGTTAATACACATCAAATAGTGTCGTCAAATGAATTTGATGTTCACATAGTATGATTTAACTAACACCTCACTTATAATGAACTTTTTATATCTGCAATAATTTGAGCTTAAAGAAAAAAAAAAGTACATTCAGAAAAGCATGTAGCTTTACATATTACCACATTGTGCAGGTTTGTACTTAGGTATTATCAAAGTAGGAACACATAAGGTGTCAAAACACTACAATAAAATAAATAAGTAATAGTTTACAAAGTACATAAACGATAATAAGTAGATCAGTACCTATATACAAACTTATTTACTGTTTCAATGGTAGAGCAATATTCGAAACTCGACAAAATCGGAGTTTAAATTGTTCGTTTTACGATTATTGCGTACTTCGATGGTAGGTATCTTTTGAATACAAATTTGCGACTTTGGAATATACACGCGAGCCACGACATGTCCATTTCCCCAAGGAAGAACCAACCTTACCAGATGAAAGACAAGGTAGGATTTTGATTGAATAGGTTGAAATTAAAACACGCTTATTACATATATAGGGCCGACTTTACACGATAGTACAGTCAGTAATATTTTAAGAGCAATATTGACGATTCAGCTGATGTTGTGCATAGTGCTTATGTCGGTGGGTTTATGTCCATAGATACAAAACATCTCGTGTTATGCCCTCCGTGATAAGCCTCAACATTTTGTTATTGTTTACATGACAACATCAAAAAATCGTGGCACATAACTACAAAAAAATACCTATAAAATGCTATAAGATATACAAGGTTTCTGTAGGACACTTTGAGGAAACATTTTCGTTACGAAAGTTTTGATTAGATGGTATAAAATTTCTAGGTTAGGAAGGCTGAAGGGACAAAGAAACTTCTTTAATTTTTGGGAGAGAATTTGAACCTACGCTTAGAGATAATAAATTAAAATTCAGAAGATTATATAATATAACTTTGGAGATTGAGAAATAGTTGATTTAGTAAGACGACTATTGTTAAATTCTTGATTAAGGAAATTAGACTTGGTTTTAATTATCTATGTTTTGCTTAAATGTGTCTATGCATATTTCCGAAGACTCACTTGAATTACTAATCGATTTTAATGGCATATAAACTAAGGTCATCTTATTAAATAGAATGCGAAGTAAACAAACAGAAGTAAAGTATATAAAAATATTATAATACTTTCACAAACTGTTATAAAAAAAAAATTAGGAAGTGTCTAAGCAACAAGAATGATAGGAATCCACCTAAAACTTTAGTAACACATATCTATACTTATAATAAATCTGTAGAGAGGTCAATTCTGTACATGAAATATATTTCCAAAATAACTATCAGGGGGTGATTAGTGATCGATACTGATGCCAAAAATGCAAACAGTAAAATTTTTGTCTGTCTGTCTGTCTGTCTGTCTGTCTGTCTGTCTGTATGTTCTTTATAGAAACAAAAACTACTCGATGGATTTTAACGAAACTTGGTACCATCATTCTTCATACTCCTGGGCAGGTTATAGTATACTTTTCATCACGCTACGATCAATAGGAGCAGAGCAGTGAAGGGAAATGTTGGGGAAACGGGAGAAATTACTCCATTTTTTAAGCTTCCGTCGCGTTTGCAGCCTTAATGGTTAAAGCTACACAGAAATCATGTATAACGGAAATGTTCTCCTTAAAATTATATAAAAAATATCTCACGACAGCATATGTCTATCTTTTATGGTTGACTCACAATAACAAGTGTAACACCCGATAGCTTAGCAGTTCGAAGCTTTCTGTTTATTTTTGTCTACTCTTACGTTTACTATATAACACTCTCACTCATCTCTAATTAAAAAAAGTTAACATTATCATCTATTCATTTTAAATAGGTAAGTACCTAGGTATCAAAAAGGTTATTTCATTCTATTAGACGTAGTTTAGGTACCTACTTATACTTATAATAAATCTGTAGAAGTGAAAATTCTGTACATTGAAAATATAAAAAATAAACGGTGTTACTAGACCGACACCGGACCCAAAAATGTGATTAATTTTTTTTTTTTGTCTGTCTGTCTGTTTGTTCAGGCATCACGCAAAAACTACTGGTCCGATTACGATGAAACTTGGTATAATTATTATTTAATATCCTGGGCACCACACTGGGTACTTTTTATCCCGGAAAAGTATATACAATAAAAACAAACTTAATTTTGCGGTTCGATTCCCAGACCCGATTACTGTACCAACCGCAAATAATAAGTTAGTCGTAGGTTACGTCACCCGCTGTGGAGTTCACTAAGGGGCGCTGCACATGGCTAAGGTATTATAATATTTGGGTAAATAATATGTAATTTCCGTTTTCTAAACGTTTCGTAAATGGCGTTGGCGTCGAGTTAGATCACGCTATGGGAACACTTTTTGGGAATAAAGAAAGGAGCGCGTTTTCCTATAACCCATTTATTAATTACATTGAACACGGAGACATTGGCACTATGTCCAAGATGTGTGCACACTGTCACGCGCGTAAGTGGAAGGAAGAGATCTGGAACGTCTCGAATCATCTCGCGCATCACGTTGTGTTCCAGTCCCCGGGCTCTTAGAATTCGACATCAGACGTTTCAGATCTTTGATTTTGACGATCCCGTTGTCGCTGGCATAAGCAACAGCATCCGCGTACGAAGTCGCTGGCAGAAGCTAGTCTATAATAGATATGCAGTAAAATAGTATGACCATGAACTTGATTTTTTATATGTACAGTAACAGCTTGCCTCAATGGTACAAGACCGATACAATGTTGCTATAAGCAATCGATTTCGTCATTCGAGATGTAAAAAATCGATTTACCGGACTAGAAGCGAGTATAATCGGATATAGAATCGTTTTTATTGCCGATTGACTACCATATTGATGATAGTGTATTGATTTTTATTTTTTGAGTTGCCACACTAAATATGGTAAGTACCTAGGTAACTATGGGAGGATTATGAATAGGGTTTGATACCTGTGGGACGCTTTAATGAGAACGGTGTGGCCTGGATCACAAAGGGACACTTGATAAGAGTCTTTTCAAGAAAGTATAATAAGTAACAGGAATAAAAAGCCAGAATTCGTATAATTAGATACTAAAGTAATTTTTATATGATAAGAGCCATATCGTCGCCTTGATGTGAAAATATAGAGATAACTTTACAGGTGTAAGCAAAAGCTGTAAGTACTCTGTAAAATTAATTCATATTTGTGTATTTTTTTCGATACACTACATAAAGTACCTTGAAGTTTTTATGAGGTTCCCATGGACCGTTGTTGATGGCATTTGATTGCTTTACAAATTATTAAACTTTTTTTTGTGAAATTAGAGTGATCCTATATTTCGAGTATTACTTTAGTGTTTTAAAAAAAAATCACACATACACACATGGGATCGGACGTATATCGGCTGAGATAATGATGATAATAATGATAAAAAAAATACCAAAAGGATATTTCAAAGCTTTTCATTAAAGATATCGAAGTAACTACTTACGTATTCCAAATTAGGAAATACTTAGTGTTTCATGTTGATATTAATCTAAAATATCTAATCTAAAGTTCTATAATGTTTAGAAATTTGATTTATAACATTATTTTCATTGCACTGTTTATAACTACATATTAGACAGAAACTTATTATAAAACTGGTTTTGTGGACTGAAATAGGGCATATAACTTTTACTTATTTTAGAGAACCAAAGTTACCGACATGCCCGAATAATCACCAGACTTGACTGGCAGTGGACACGGGGCTTGAAGAACAGATGGTCGATAAGGCCATAAGGTATTGGAGTGGCAACCACGTATTGGAAGACGTTCCACGAGGAAAACCGATGACCTGGTATGTGTTGCCGGAATACGATGGATGTGAGACGCACAGAACCGGTTGTTGTGGCGACGCTTGGGGGTGTCTTTCTGCTGAAATGATGATGATGATTCAATGAAGTATCTACTCAATTAAGTAAAATAATTGCAAGTATTTATAGAAATACTGACATGAATTTGATGTCTGAAAAGAGCACCTACTTATTTATAATGTATAATTTCGAATAATAATAATGTTATGTATTGATGAGGAAATCTTCAGTTACTTTCCAAGTTCTTAAAATTTAATTTATCAAAATGCAATTAGGCAGAGACTGCATTAAAATTCTATTTTTAAAAGATCTAGTCAAAATTCTAAAATTACTATATTTTTTTATAAGCTAAAGGCAGAGGCCTCCTCTTTTTCTTTCCAAATTTCTCTATCTAGGGCGATCTCTGGCCATGTTTGCCCCGTGAATATGATCAAATCATCGCACAATTTAATTCTGATCACATAATTTTTATATTAATAAAACGGTCTAAGCCACAGAGCAGAAAATTTACTAACCAGTAGGACAATGACACCTCAAACTCTATGGGTTTTTTTAAATAGGCGTTTACACGTGGTCCTCTTTCAAATCAAGGCCAAGCCTGGTTTTAACTGATTTAGATTAAATATTAGTTTTTTTATATGTGTAGTAGTTCTTACAACTTATTTATAATTATGGATAGCAATTGCTAGGCATTATTTATTATGTTTTTAAAGTGTTACCTAAATTAAAATCTTGATAATGAAACATTAAACGTTTTTTTACAACTAGTTAGGCCATTTACAGAAATATGTAGGTGTGGCAGAATAATTTATAGGGATTCCAACTTCATTATCACTAAAGTGAGCCATTTTAAATTCAAAAGTAGTAGTGGAAGATGTGTTAAATCTTAAAATTATTATGTTATAATGAGGTAAATAAAAAAGTAATAGTTAGATGATATACCTGCCAAACTAATTCAGTCCAATTCAGAACCTTGACAAATATTACAGATAAAATGACAATGTCACTCTAGAATTGTCACAGAGTAAAATCAATGAGGGCAGAGACAAATACCGTTGCGTTTGCAAGTTCTCTAGAGTTTACTGTGGCAGACAGTGAATGACAAGTGTAATTATTAATTAGGTAAAAAATGTGTTTCGTGGGAGGATTTTTAATTACCTAATGATTTTTTTACAGATATGCTTACATCTATCATTACAGTTAGTTAAACAAGCCCAGCATGTAAGTATCGAAATAAGTACCTACTATTGTATAGTCAAGGAAATGAACTGTAGGAACTTCATTTTATTTTAGGGTTAAACTTAAGCCATAAAAAGTCATCTTGGTGGCAGTTAAATATTTTCAACTTCAGTAATGTTTCAATTTATTGGGAAATACTTCACATTTGGAATAATAAAAGTAAAGTGTTCAATATTTTGGTAATAATATCAATTTATACTTTTTGTATTATTGTTATTATAAATTATAAAAGTGGAATTTCACAAAACTTGTGCTGAGTGTATAAATGCGGTAAATAATACCTAGTCAATGTTAATCACGCCAATATACATTAGAACCTACTATAAAGGCAAAAAATCACTAAGTTCAATTTCAGCCAAACTTTAAAATATAGGTATAGGTACTACTGATACATAGTGCCCACTGAGATATCTATATAAAATTCTGGTTTCCTAATAGCTATAATGAGATTGGTCAGAAAAAAAAACTTTAAACAGGTCTCTAAAAATTTTTTAAATTCTTCATTTCTGCAACTACTATATCATTAAATAATAGTAATTAATTAAAAGCTTACAAAATATCCATTTGATTTTTAAAAAATATTTATTTATAAAACATTAGTGCATAAAACACTTAATTAGTTATTAATTCAAAATCTTACACTCTAGACAGATTTATGAGATTTAGTCTGACCATCGATTTCCTTGAAATTAATATTCAATACTAGTTTTATTATAAATCAAGTTTGATTTTAGTTAATTTTATTATGAGGTTATTTAATGAATTAATTTTAAAACTTTTAACGATCACCGTTAAAAGTTTTAAAATTATAATATGGAACGCTTTGAACTATCATCTTTTTTTCTTTTTAAAGAAATATTTGTACAGTCAAGGAAATTTAGCAGTGTGCAAATTGATACATTGCTTTTTAGCGTTTAGGTAGGTAGTTATCATTTAATACGGTTTAGATTGACTGCACGTCTGCACTACGGGATATTTAAATAGGTACCTAGTCAATTTATTAAATAAAATCTGACTGTAGAATATATTCAGCTATTCGTAATTGTAACTAGGTACCTAATAATTTAACTTTCAGGTAAGGTGTTTCTAATTTCAATGACTATTAGAAAAACTAATATTATCTAATATTTTAAAACTTGACAAAGATCTGCCCCAATGCAACATGATATTATAAGTAGATGTGTAACCTAAAAATTCGACAGTTTAAACACAATGTTTATAAAATAAAGACGAACGGTAAGTAATTTGAACTATAAAACCATAAGAATTTGAAATTTGGATCTATTTCAAGAAAGCTGCTACCATCTTCGAATTCCATCACAATCCCATTACCAACAGCTGACTCCCATAAGATTACACCAGTCTGCAGCGCCATCTAACGTGAAGGAGTCGAACTACGTAACAACTAACGCCATCTATGCAAAACACAAGACATCTCTACCGCTCACTACTACATTGACGCGTGCCCCGTCACATTCACTCGCATACGTAATGACAGAGATAAGGATACCTCCCAAGATGTCTTCTAAATTGCCTTTTAAATATTCCTGGCGCTGATTGGTCAGAGCAAGAGCGGGTAAACTGGTTTATTTGAGTTTCTGCCAATCGGCGTGAGGCGGGTGTTCGCTGAACGAACGGCCATGCTATTTTAGGTGGGGCTTGGCTAAAGTTCCTCCTTTATATTCCTGACGTATGCAGTCATTTGGGTTATGGGCGATGGCGTAGGACTACGTGTATTTATAAGAAATCTGCTGAATTTTTCTTTTCCGTGCTATATTTTTTTCAGGAAATAATGCTGAGCTACGTGACTGTTACAGAATACGTTGTTACCCATTCCATACCAATTGATATGCCGACGGCATCACAATAAATTTTGTTACCTACACATAGTAAAATTGGAGAACTTATTCTTCTTGCTGGCGTACTAAATTATGTTATAAAATAAACATGCTCTTTTACCACAATAAAAAACCTGAAAAAAATCCCATCTAAACAGACAGCGGTTTGATCATAAATATATCACTATGACCTACATAATATATCTTACGAAAACTATCCTCTATAAATAAAATTACATGTAAACGGGATATTGTACTTACATAATATATTAGCATAAATTTTATCCAATATTGTTTGAAAGCACTGGAAAACCAGAAACCTACCTAGGTACTAATAAAGATAAGACTGTAAGAAATGCCAATGTAAAAATAACTGAATTCGTAATCATATCAAAATCCTACTTCGGTACAGTCGCATACAAAATATGGTCCCGTAAATTATCATCTAATGTGAAGGAACCGCTTATGAACATTCTTGTACAGTCGCTAACGAAGATTGTTACGCTCTGAAATTATTTTCTTGATCAAAGTCATTCCATCAAGCGGCAAGATGAAAAGAAAAAAGTTAATCTATTGAGGAAGTGTTTGTCAAAAAAGAAAAAAAAAATATTTTTCGTAAAATTTAGGTGAGGCCTTATCAATTCACGCTTGAAAACCCGTAGTGCGATGGGAACTTTCCTACGGGAATGGAGCGTAGCGCCACAAACCGAGTCGTAAAACTCGAACTTGTGAATGAAACATCGAACCATAATTGGCACATTAAAACGTCGTCCATTGACAAAATTTTATTGACACATTGTAGGAAGGATAACACACAACAGGTGACCGTAGGTTTTTACGAGCAGACTCAAGCGCGTGCCACGCCATAAACCGACGTCGAAATCGTAAAATTGTAAGGAGCTGTTTAAATTGCCCCTAATAGAACATTATAGTAGTCTCAATGACGTGTTTGGTTTTATGTGATTTCGTATAAGTAGGCGCCACCGTAAAATGAGATGACGTAGCGTTGAATCGCCAATAAAATAGTCATTCGGGCCGTTCCTAGACAGACAGATTCTAGACGGGCGCAGTTGAATTCAAAACAGTTTTACGAGACCAGCACGTGTTTATCGTTAATCTTCATGCATTTATTGTGCTATAACTCGGTCATTAACCGATTTAGTATCATAACATCCCATAAATTATGTGGTTTTGCAAAATGCTCATGTAGAGACACTCGTAAAATATTTTATTGTTTTTATGTAAAAGAAAATATACGACCTCAATAGTTTTTCGACTTTTTAGGCTCAATCTGATCAATACATTTGCACACTAAACTTTGTCTATTAAGTAACTTTACATATTTTTAACTACACTAAAATAATGTTTTTTTTTTTTTATACATTTAACTTTTTTTTGTCTACGTAAACTCACTTTAACCATGATCAAAACTTTTAATAAAACGGCCTACCCAACTAAACTTGTATAATCGTTTGTTTTAGCGACTGTACGCGCGTTTTCTCGTTCCGTAAGTTAACTCAAACTACAAACCGGCTAAAGGGTAGGTACTTAACGTGTAACATAACCTTTCCAAATTAGGTAGGCCCCAACATTTACCTAACTAAGCACATTCTCTTTACCAAGCTGCCTTAGTTTGTAAAATGGGCTACCTCTTCAATTTGGGCACGTAATGTTGGGATAGACCTCCATAATCCTTTGCAGATATTGTTGGGCATTCTTCTATGTACTTTTCCCTGATGTTGTGAAGGGTCTTTTTGTACAAGGTTAATTTTGGGAACGGCTGCCTTTGATAAAAGTTATTACAGCATTCCTACCGTGTTTATTCAAATTTTGAAGAGCTCGAGTTTTTGTTTTATTTTGGATTAAACAACAGCAATTTTCTTTCACGTTTTAATTAGACTTACAGTTTCTATTACTACAATATTACTGAATTTATTAAACAAGGAAAGTAACATAAAAGAAATGGTCCTTTTTCGTAGTTATTTAAGTCCTAGCTTCTTTGGAATTTTCGAAAAGTTTTTTCTTGTTAGGCACTGGGATTTTTTTTGGCATTGTCCTATTTGTACAATATGGCGGAACCCGGCCAGCCTCCGGCCGCTCGACCTCAGTCTTATTAACTTTATGCTGACGATGTTACAGGCCAATTTGTTCTCTTTGATTCAAATTAAATCGGGACTTGCGGTAGAGAAAATTATTTGGTAATTTTGTGGAAACACTTGATATAATTTATTTGTAAAATGTAACTTTATTTGGTAAATGAATATAATTCTGCAAAAATGAAAGCCAGAGAATGAATGCGAGTATACGACTCAATTTGAATAGAAAAAGTCAGAGATAATAATAAAATATATTTTCCCCTGCTGCCTATTGTATGTTTATTTCTTCTTTTTGAGTGTTTTTGTGAACACAAATTATTAATTGAAATACTTATATAACTTTTTTATTTTTGACTTTTCATTTTACGTAGTGCTGTAGTACTTACGTAAATCTACTGAACATTATTTTCCTGCTAACTGTAAAACGATGTATTTTATTTTTCTTCTTATATTGTACCTTCTTATATTGTATTGGATGTAGGTACTTAATAATAACTTTACTCACCTCATATTAATTTCTGTTGAGTCACATTGAAGGCATCCTATTATGTGTCATCCAAATTCCTTGTTAATCTGAAACAAGGCAAAATAAAGTTTAAAATCGATCGGCCAGTGATACCCACAAAATACATAGGTATGTAGGTTATACTACCTACTGCTCTTTTTCTTGTAGGTATTGACTTGATTCACTGTTTAAAAAAGGAACAAAGTAGGAATTACTTTTGTGTCGTGGGTGCGTTCGCAAACATTTAAACCCACATACATAAAACTCACAGTCCCGGATGAATTATATGAAGGCCATACAAATGTTCACCAAGCGTGCCATTATACAACTTTATTTTTAGTATGCGAAACCTGAATATAGTTTGTTCAGAATAAGTAACTGAATCGATTTATAATCATAGCGGACATTAGACGCCAGCGCACAGCTGGATGCGGGAGAAAAATAACCCCTCAGTCGCCCAGATGGCCCGGTGACCATGTATTATTGCAATCAACCAGGTAACATACAAGCTTATTTTATTATTAATTTTGTGATTATTCATGATAGAGTTATGAAACTTTGTACATAGATTCTTTTATATAAAAATACTAGACACGTGTTTCAGGTTTTGCAATATACTACAACTAATGCTTTATATCAATTCTGTGTGCATTACTATCTAAGTCATGTTTAATGTGTGCAAAGCTGTTGTTGCGTACACTTTGCCTACTCATCCACAACATGATTGCTTTTAAATTACCAACTGTTTATACACCTGCCTAGTTTGTTAAGAGTTTATACAACGGAGGTATCAAAAAGTCAGTGTAAGCATTTATCGTTCTAGTTCAGCGGCCATAATGCGATAGCTTGTGAAAGATGCAGCGCTCTAGCAGACTGTAAAACAAAGACACCTCATCACCTGTTCACCGGCAGTCTCGGGGCGCACCGTAAAACCCGTCTGCTTCTAGTCTACGGCATTTACGACCCGACCAATACCCGGATAAAAATAACCATCTCACAAATGCTATTATTACAAATGATACACACTTTACGATGCGAATATTTACGTTTTTATTTCAAACGTTTATTGCTTGTTGTGCAACTTAATAGCGCACTTGAACTTCGCCGGGCTAGTGACACCGTTTGATCCAAATCGCGTTTTATTGTCTTACTCAATGGACGGACGAATTTTACGAGCTTGTCGTAATCTGTGACGCGGCGTTATAACTCTGATGCGTACTACGATCTCGTGACTCATACGTATGCGCTAACTTTCCGTTTCTATGTATCAAATTAACATTGTACGAGACGGTTTTAAACTTTTAATTGAACTAGTCGGGTCTAATTGATCCGCGCGGTAAACGTTGCGGTTGAATTAGTGCAGGGAATTAGACATGCCGTTTAAACGTCAGCGCTTCTCGATTAACCGACGCTTGAAACGAAAAACGCAACGAGCTCTACCAAATTTTATTGCTTAATCGCTGAAGATCTCATTCTACTTCGGTATCGAGTAACTACGTATATCAAGTTGAACGAAAAACGGATCGCCGACTCCGAGCGTCGTTTCCTTATGTGAGGGCCACCCTTATTTACCTATTTACACACAAATTCTTTAGATCGAAATACGAAAGGCCGATAAGATAAGATCCTCCTTGCCTCACTTATCTTTCTTAAATAACATTGTTCCCAGAGGTGCCCTCGAATAAATGGAAGAAAAGGAAATAGTGTCAGGACCCGGCGACCCGGAGTTGGAATTTGCATTACATTACCTATATTCATATTTCTTTGGAGGTAACCTTTTCTGGGGAAACAAATAATAGGTGGAGTGCATCTGGGGTCGCATTAAGGGACATCTTTTTATTCGGTTGGAGCTTTGGTAAATATTTTTGTTATTGCGTTATACCTTCCCCTGAAGCGGGGACCGGTGTTTTTCGATCTTCGTCTTGTGTTCCCGATAGAATATTGTGTAAGTGGTCCGTGCATTATTGATAGTGGAAGTTTGCCTTCGTTTTTGACATAGTGCTCTTTGTGGATTAGGAATTCCGGTTCAGGTACAAGCTATCTGAAAAGAGTAGGTAGGTATAGGTACCTGACTCAATAATCCTACCTACCAAAAGAAAAACTCTTATTTAACGCCCAAATACAAATCAGTAATGTAATATTCTTTTAGGTAATTTCATCAAGATTAAAAGATCGCAAAGTAATAAACGGAGAAAAAAACAAATAAGCGGGGAGTTAAGGCGCTTACCCAAAGTTCATTTACTCGCCAAAACCCGTAGAGCCTTCTCACGGCTCGAAAATAACATTGAAAAAGAAAAAAAGAATTACACGACAAATTTTTAATCAACCACAAGCGACTCTCTAAAGGCATAAAATGTAATATTAACACCATTTGTGCATTACATGTAACGCCAAAAACCTGTAAATGTTCGAATAAAATGTTCAATGTTATGGGACAGCGTGACACCGCCATACTTTCGAGTATTTTTGAATTTTCAAAACAGGAATGGTGAATAAAATTCGACGTTCATTAGGCGTTTTTTTAGTTTGTTGTATCTTATATTTAAGCTGAGTAGGTATAATGTGATCTGTAAGATGGGGCGTCGAGATTGTGCTCTGAGAGTGGTAGCGCTAGCAAAAAATTCAACAGATTGTTTTCAAATAAATTTCATGGCTACTTGTAAATTGGAGGTTAATGGTTTCTTTGATAGGATCTAGACAATATTTATTTACCTATATAGTTCGTTAACACTCTTATAATAACCACTTTAATATTTCTTGTTTGAACAGCAATAAAAACCAGATTTAAAGTAATAAAGATAGTTTCTAAATGTATTTGAAAATCTGCAACAGGTTCATTTTTTTAGAGGTCTGACCACTGTTTATTTTTAACCTGTCACATAAGAATCTCACATCCAAATAAATACACATTCTCTCATACTCACTCATTCACCTAATATGACACTCAAAGAGAGAATCAGACCATTATACTAAGCTAGAATTATGTCAAAGTACACCATATTCATTAGTATTATAAAATGCAATTATTTGAGTAACCTTATTAAATGTAACTTGAGGGGGTTGGAGATATTTGCCGAAAGATAGGTAGAGTACCTTCTAGTTCAGCTATAGATGCAAAAAAAATGATATTACTGTTCATGGCATTTGTTTGAAAATATATATTTTTAATTACTATTCAGGAATTCACCAATTTTAGTTTAAAATTATCAGACATGGAGTAGATACCCATTTGATTATTATACTACAAGCTATCACAGTGAAACACTATTGAGCAATTTGAAAATGAAGTTTATGTATTTAAAAAACGCAAAGATAGAAGTAAGTGAGGTTTCCAAACTTTCAACATTTAATTCATACAACTTATTAGTAGTAAAACTATGTAGATAGGTACAGATAAAAACGGCCGGGTCATTCGCATCGACTCATTAAGAAAATGCCTCTATCCACTCGTCGAATAATTGGAATAAAACTATGTTTACTTCACCGACTGAGTAGGTCTATCTTGATAAAAAAAAAACTCAATTTAAATGTTTATGGCCGCGGCAGTAACTTTGACATTTTGTTGGTTCGCCTGCCACGAATTGACGTTTTTACTAAACGTCAGATTTGGTAAATAAAACTAGTATCTAATGACTGGAGCCCACGCCCACAAACATGTTCACAGTATAATCGATGGATTAGATTAGCTACATAGGGATGCGTGGCGTGTTATTTTGTAATCTCATGATTGGGCATAGAGCACGCCTACGTGACATTTATTTACTCTGACAGCTTCTCTTGTCTCCTTGTCAGACACTTTGAGAAGTGACGGAAATTTCTATCTTATTTTTAGTTTGGAATAATTTCGTCTGATATGTAAAGCAGGTACATACCTATAAGTATATACAAAAGGATAAACTTGTTTCTCGTAGATACTCGGTTGCCTTATATCTTGATTACGATACCTCCCAGGTCGTTGCGTTTTAAGCTGCTTTGCGGGGTTCGAACGTGATTCGCAATTTTATTTGCACGTAGGTGCTTATAAGAGCTTCCTTGTAGTTAATATTATGAATTATATGCACGATTGTTTTAGCTAGTAGGTACATTGCAAGTGTGGTTGCTATTTTGAGCTGACACTAAGTGCCTTCCAGCAGTGGTTAGCACTAGGTAGGTCTAGGTACGATGTGGCTGGCACTTTAATTTGACTCACGTGACTGGAATATTGACTATGGAATTCCCTTGCCAGGCTTGTCAATAATTTTTGGCAGAGGTTAGTTCCTGGTAGAGGATAACCGTTGAATAATTACAATATTTTACAAATTACTCATGTTACAATACGACACCTAAATTATTATTATTATTATTATTATACAACTTTATTGCACACCTTAACTTAGTAGAGGACAAACATTTACAAAAAATAAGTGTACAATAGGCGGTCTTATTGCACAGGGCAATTTCTACCAGACAACCTTTGGATGGACTGAATCGAAAGGAAAAAGATTTCGGGTTGACAGTGTACAACAACAGACAGAACATTGTAAGAATATAATATAATACATAAATAAAAACCAAATAATAAAAAATGAAAAAAAAAAAAAAAATGTTGTTTTTCAACTCAATAAAAATACTTTTTTTTTCTATTTGCTTTTTTGTGATTGTTTAGGATTTACCTATTGGTCGTTTGATGTCAAGCATTCGTCAAGAATTGCAAATAAATATCTAAATCTTTCTTTGTCCTACTTTTTTTTAATAAGGAAATCAGCCAATGAGAAGTCATTGGCTGATTTCTTTGATAAAAAAAAACCCGTACCACCCTACAGCGGGAGAAATCCTGCTAGGGCGGAACGGATCCTTTTTTTAAAGTCACAGCGGATTTTTACTGTTAAAGTCAGATTTTTACAGACTTAAACCTACTCTTATGTTTATCCTTTGACTTGCGTTCCAAAACCTATGGTCCCATTCTTTATAATTTTTTTTTGTTTTACATAAAAACTTTTTTAATATTTTCTTTTCTTTTTTGCAGTCGCTACTTTAAAACAGTGCAGGAAATGCAAGAGGGATCAGCATCGGTCCCGGTACAGCGACCTGCGACATTCGCATGCTCCACACATCCCCTGCGATGGGGTGGCTCGGGGTGAAAGCTTTTTCCAATTATTGTTACGATACCAAGGATATTCAGCTGAATAAATTGTTTGATTCATGTTGTGTTACTTATTCTTTGATGTTTTGTGATTTTTGAGGGAGAAAAGGAGGGTTACCTACTGGTAACTGGTGGTGTATGTTTTAATGATTATTTTACTCATGTAATAGGAGGAATATTTTCAATGGTCTCTACTGAAAAAAAAAATGGTCTCTGTTGAAAATACTTAACCACTAGGTACCTAAAGCAAGCTATATTTATTATTAAATTGAAGAATCACACTATTGTTATAAAGGTAAAAGGTATATTGTATGCGTATGTGTGTCCTTTACGCTTAAACGGCTGAAGGTTTTCGATTGACCTTTGACTCACGGTAGACCAAACTGAAATAGCGGGTTACTTTTTACCAGCTGATTTTCTCTTTGGATAATTATCTATTTTCACACGAGCGAAGACGCAAGAAAATAATCCATTGTAAAATTTACAGTTTTATTAATCACACTACTTCTGAAAATAAATTATGGAAATAATTTAGGCAAGTTTGTATACTTATTTATTCTGCCAATACATGTCACAGGAACACATAAATTATTCTGTAAAATTGCACTTGCCTTCAGACAAAATATGGCAACATCAAAAGAAATGCGTGCTAAATTACAAAGTTATCTTTACAAGGGTCATTCGAGAAATTTATTTTTGTATACGAGACAGATTTTGAAAAATAACTGTATCCGTGTTTCAAGTTAACGGTGCAAATAAAGAAGAAAGTTTTGAACGGATTTTCTTTTATTAATATTGGAATTTATGCTTAATATGTAGGATATATAAATATAACTTATTCATGACAGCTTTTTAATGGCCTTATGTCTATGTTTGTCTAGAAATTTAAAATTAATTGGGTATTATTATATAGCATATTTCAAATTGTGATTTTAGTTCATTATTATTTTATTGTATGGCTGGGTCTCTAAATTGCTTACCGCACAAAGAACTGTCTCACCCATTATAAAATACTAGCTTTAGCCCGCACCTTCGCCCGCGTGCTGATAATACACTATCAGCACATTCCCAACCAGGCACAATCGATTTAAAAAAAAAACCCTTGCACAGATGACCGAGTCTGATTTCCGCCCTCTTTTTGCTTCAACCAATAACATTGAAATAAAAAAGGATGAAAAAAGTACAAGAGAATCGGCGCCAGTACCTAGATTCATCGTTCACAAATAACCCGAAAAAAGAAGTCTCAAACAAAAAACTCTCACGCTTAAAAACTCACAACAGAAACTTCGTTACCCAACTCATAACATCATAGCTACACAAAGAGCAAACACAGTCAGTTAAATAGCATTCAGTCATAAATAACTAACCCTATAACGCTAACAAGATCCAATCCTGAAAGGCGGGCTTGTTACAAACTGAAAACAAAGGGGCTTTCAGCATGAAAATAGAGTAACAAGCCACCTTGTTAATGCCAGTTGTTTCTATATTAAAACTTAGAAGAACGGCCCTGTGTTGGCTATGAGCCAATTAGTTATGGGGCTATGTGGCTATGAGAGCTTTGGAGTTCGGCTTTAACCTAGTAGGCTTTTCTATGAGGTTGGAAATCATAAAATATTTTTTTCTAGTAAAGCGAGAAGAGCTTTTTATATAACGGACTAGCTTTTGCTCGCGGTTTTGCCTACGTACATAAAATATAGCCTATGTCACTCAGGAATAAAACAACTTTTTGTCGGTGAAAAAATTTGAACGATGGGACATGTACTGTGCCATTACTTTCAAAGATTACTTCCTACAAACAAAAAAACAAACTTTACTTCTTTATAATATTAGTGCACTAATCACTCATGTTTGCAAAAAAATAAATGAGCTTTTTTGTACCTATTACTTTTTAGCAAAATAGGTAGCATAAGGAAGGCACCTACAATAAATTAGACACCCACATAACATCTACAGTAAATTCTATTCGAATTCCTCAACTCGAAAGAATTTGAATTTATTTAAAATATTTTGTTTTACATTCCGTGAGACGGTAAATTATGTTTCACGAACCAACCTTGATTTAGAAAAGATTAGGAAAATTATTTTGAAATGTAATATTAATGACTTTATTATGAGACAACAAAACAATTACCATAATCTCTCAATAAATATTAAATATCAAAAATTAATAAACAAGATGCTACACAAATATTCATTGTGTAGAGATCCGTAGTTACAGTTGTTGAACCAATCCCCACGGATTTGTGCTCATGTGCAACTATGTAAACTAAAGATAATCACCAGTATAAACTAATACACCTTATTTCATACCCATCATTTATGAACCTAACAACATTATTTTGTATGTACTTGTTCGATAAACTTATATAACCACTTCATTCTATAACCGTTTGTGAAGATTATGGGCAGCTTATAATCATGGATGATGAAATTCCGGAAGCTAGTTTTCTAGTTACTGCGATGTTGTTTTCAAGACTTTGTAGTGTTACGTACTGTATGATATATCGTTTCTTTGTTGTTCTTTATTGTCTTTTTTTAGGAATATAGCTAATCTTTATATAAATTGGGTTACACGTCCTATACTTGACTGTATTTATGAATTATATTTTTATTGTTATTTTTATACACTATGTAAGTGGGAGTTACAAGACTTAATAAAGTGAGAAATGAGTACATATGGGGTTCGTTAAAGGTAGCACCCTTAACAGAAAAGATGACGGAGAGTCGTATGAGGTGGTTTAGATTTGATGAGGCGCGACAAGGACTATTGCATTCAAAGGGCTTTAGCCATTCCTAATAAAAAGCGAGGCAAAGGGAAACCACTTTCTACATGGTCGACAACCGTAAATAGGGATACCAAGCGGGCATAACTAGATCTACAGACAACCCGGGACCAAACGTCCTGGCGCCGCGGTACGAGGAGAGCCGACCTTAAATGAAGAGACAAGGCTAGGCAAAAGACAGAGAGTATTTTATACACTATGTGTTTTTTTTTCCACCATCAATTTTAATATTCAATTTTATGAGATTTATTGTAAACTAAACCACCTTTGCAATTACCAGGTGACAATATATTTCAAGAACCTCGATTTCTGAATTAAATTGCCTCACTAACCAGTTTTTGTAATATACAAGTATATTAGTACAAGTTACAACAAAATATTCTTGAAACCAATTTGTAATTCCGAAAATATATATTTTTTTATTACGTGCCGGAAGTGAACGAATGGTATAATATTCTTCCCTTTCCGTCTGATATTCGTATTGGCAGTTATCCAATTTGGCACGACGCTTCGATCGAAGCTACGAGGATGATACTTCGTTACTTCTCAGGTATTTGATGGTATTTTGTGAAGCACGAGTATTATGTTTACTATGCTTAGGTTGTGAAGCATGAAAATAATAGAGTACCTATGAATGCTGTGAGGTAGGTAAATATACGTAAATGATTCAAATGTATAAACTCTATGTATAAAAGACTGTTTGTATAAAACTACTGGGACTAAGAGAGTAACATTTTGCACAAGGTTTCCATTTATGACGCTGGCGAACACTCAACATCCTCATCACCAGCCTTTTTAATGTTCCCAGAGCAGTGGTAATGAAATAAATAACAAAAAGTAATGCGCCTGGCAGGGTTTGAAACCGCGACCTACAACTCGTAAGTCCGCCATTACCACTTAGCCACCACTGCTCTCTACTAGACTATTCAATATTCACCCTCTAAGAAAATGGAACGGGGGTTCAAAGTTAGTATAGAGAAACCTACTTTCATGGGCAAAGCCGCTAGCAAAACCTTGTTCAAAGAAATACAAAAACTTCATTTAATATAGTGCCCATTAAATTAACTTAAACTTTAAGTAGGCGTTTGGTTTAAAAAGTAAACTCGTTAACATTGAACTTAACCTACTCACCTTCGTTTATACAATAAAACCAAATCCCAAATGGATACAGAATTTTAAAATGTTTGACCATCGTATCAAGAATACACAAACAGAGTTACATAAGAACAGTATATAGACTGAATATAATTTATTTGAAATTCTTGTAACGTAACGTATATCAAAATTAGTTCAACGGTGTTTGTGATCTGATTTACAAATACACGAACATTGGATCAAACATTTTGGCTTGAATTTATTACCAACACTTTGGGTACGCCAATTAGTCAACTATAAATTAAAAGGCAGCCCACAGGCGTAGTAAACAACCATTCATACTTCCGTCTATATAGCTATAGAATATACCATTGGCTCCCGACTTCTCTTAGCATTTTTTAATCCCAGTTTTTTTATATACGCCGTATAATTATAAATGTGATCTAGTTAAGATTGCTAGAAGCCGGTCTTGTAAGATACTATTTTGATGTTGTGGTATAAAACTCAGTCCCAGTCTATTAAAAGATTGTGTATAGCCGGGATAAAGTTTAAATGAATATAAGTAAGATAAGAAATGAGATTAAATATTATTGGTTAATGTACTTACAGAAAATAGAAAGTATTAGCATAAAAAGTTACTTTATTTTAGTTCATTAGCGTAACTAGCGTAATTAGCGCAGTTAAGCACTAGTTTATAATAATTAAAAAAGAAAAAAAACTACTAGCTATACTCAAATAGGTACTCAAAAAGGTTCTGAATCAAAAATTATTAAGGATAGTATAAAAAAAAAGACGTAAAGACGTAAGTGTTACTAACATATAAGTCTTATTTACTAACGACATGTTGTATTTACTCTATATATATGTTAGACTGTAAGGTATATATCTATGGGCCAAGATGCCTGATAATAAATGATTTATTATTATTTTTATTTTTTTTGCAAAGTAGGCCTTACCAGACAATATTTAGAAAAAGTCACGATGTTTTTTCACGCGTCAGGGCCCCTGTAGCCCTGGGGCTCCGTATCCGTATCCGTACTAATACGGCTTATATACATCAGTAGCTACATCTCTGTTATAGTCTCAAGAAGTTAAGTTCTTAAAAACAAAATTGTTTTAGGAAACTTCTTGAAACATTTTTCATGCCAACGCAATTCTATTTCTCTACCTGTAACCTTAATTTTTTTGGAAGTTCAATAAATAATTTTGACAATATGGAATCCTTCATATTGTGCGGCCATCTTGGATTTTCAAAACCGCCAAGTCGTTTGTTATAGTCCTGTCATTAAAATTAATTCATTGTTACACCTTTGAAGTAGATCTGACCAGTTATAATAGTTTCTTTTTTGTTGAATCCTATTTTATATTTTTGATATAACCGATATTTGATAAAAAATAAAGAGCTTAATTTTTTTTCAAATCGATTCGGCCTTTTGCACCTGTCTGTTCGATATTATTTAATAAACGGCCATAGCTGTCATAAATTATTGATTTTAATTTTTTTATAAGATAAAGTATCTACCTACCTGCACCTACATTGTTATTATAGACTAGCTGGTGCCCGCGACTTCGTTCGCATTAGACTCATAAAACGGTACAATGTCATAAAGAGATTTCAATTTCAAAAAGTATTTTGTTTTGCGTAGAACCCTTTTCCTAAAATAAAAGTGGACTATGCCACTTCTTACAGCATCAGCTATTTACCAGTGAGACTCCCAGTCCAGTCCTTTCGGAGATTTTAGATAGACAGTGATCAAAAGACAGAAACCAAAATTTAAAAACTGTCTCTACTTTAATATACATACTATATATACTGTAATAAAAACACGTTATTTTGATATTACAAACAGACACTTCAATTGTATTTATAGGTACTCGTATGTATATATAGATTATATATTATTATATAGAACGCCAACAAAACATGTATCCCATATCTAAATAAACCTCCACTAAAAATAAAATAACAATTCATTTTGATACGAAAACAAACATTCGGGATCTTGCCACAAATCGCAATCAGCTAAATTGTAATTGCTACAGCGACACTAAAATCATATTTATGTAGGTAGCTCGCAGGTCCCTATTGGGTCTCACAAATTAGGCAGGTACCCGAACCGTGCATCGACTTACGTATAAACGACAAATTAAACCCGGTTCTCACCGACATAAGGAAAATGTCGAGCTCTCACGGACATGAGGGCAATCCTAATTTGTTCGGGGATCGATACCTAAGGGTTCAGTTACGCATTTGGCAGCTTGGGTAGCGTTCAGTTAATTAACTATTACTTCGTATATGGTTATATGGACACACTGTAGTTCCTTAAGAGATTGGCAGATCATTAATAGGGAATATGCAAGCGATTATTTATTTGCTATTAGCGCTGAAGCTCTGATCAACAAGTATGAAAAAGAAATTAAAATAATTATCGTCTACAACAAAGAAATTATAAAGCTTCAAGCTGCTATTATGAAAGAGACGTTCGACGTGGTCTTCAAAATTTGGACGTCAAAATTCGTGATGCCCGTTTTTTTTTTTAGGTAGGGAAATCATTCAATGACTTTTACCACTCTAGGGCGGAGCGGGAGGCCGTGTCGAACTTTTACTCACTAAAACCACTCTTACGTTCCTTATTTGCCTTTTGCATCCCAGGACCACATCATCATCATCATCATCATCAGCCTTTTTTAATGTTCCCACTGCTGGGACTCAGGCCTCCTCTCTAGGAGAGGAAATGGGCCATAATCCACCACGCGGGCCCAGTGCGTGTTGGTGAATGTCACATGTCTTCGAATTTTTGGTTCTAGGACATGCCGGTTTCCTCACGATGTTTTCCTTCACCGTTTTGAGAGCAGTGGTGATGAAATAAATTACACAAAGTAATGCGCCTGGCTGGGTTCGAACCCGCGACCTACAACTCGTAAGTCGGGGCCATTACCACTCGGCCACCACTGCTCTAGGACCACGGGTTTCCCTTTTGAAAGTAAGCCCATGACCCCAGTATGCATCGACCCTGTTGGGCCCCTACAGTTTTGCTGCCTTCTCTTTGAGGCGCGCGTGGTTCACTATGCGCCGTCGACGACGCAGGCTCGGTCCGGACGGTAACCGGACGGTAACCGGACGGCCGGACGGCGAGCTACTCATTACTCGACGTACGCACGTCCACGGCCATGACATCCGTACGACCACGCGAGAGATACAGATAAGTTGTTGTTTTTTTCCTAATAATTTTGACATTATTTTCACTATTCTGTTTTTTGTTCATAATATAGAAAATGGTGTGAACTGTTCCGAGGAGAGGATAGTATGATCGTGCTCGTCTTGGCGGGTGCACTACCGTGCCCCCAGATTTAGGTACCTATAGATAAACTGGTTAGTTAAAAAATATTTTTTCATACATATTTCTTTTTGTTTCTACGTTCTTAGTGTGTATTTGGCTTTACAAAAGGTAAAAGAGTACCAATAGCCCCCGTAAAATGCCAATAAGGTCGGAGTCTATTACTTGGGACCTAATATCGGTATTCGCGAACGGTGTAAGGCCCCCATGAACCCCTCGAGTGTCACATTCGTGATGTCACGATGGCGGGTTGTTTACCCTTCGACATCCCCATATATCGTGGTATTTTGATTGTCCCAAGAACTTTTGGAAATTCATAGCGAAAACTTCCTATTGGTATTTTTTTTTCTTTTGTCACTGTTTTTCAATATACAGAATAATCGTAGAATGAAGGACAAAATAATAAAGTAATTGTAAATAGAATCTCTATTTATTTGTATGAAACTAGCTACTGCCAGCGGCTTTGCCCGCGTCGTTGTAGAAAATTGTACCATGGGAACAGTTTTCTACTCTCAGGATAAAAAGTAGCTTATATTCTGTCAAGCTTTACCGAAATCCATTCAACCGTTCGAGCGTGAAAAAGTAACAAACAAAAAATTTTTCTGCTTGTTAATTCAAATGATAGATCCCACTCCTATTTTTGTATCAATAATGACGTTACTTTTTTACAAAAATAAATGATTACTTACCTACTTTATAAATAAACTGGCATAAGTAACCGACGTAAGAAGGCTATGTACCTATATCTTTTTTATTTGATATAAACTAGTGCTTGACTGCGATCCCACCTGATGGTAAGCAGTGATGCAATCGTTGTGAGGCGTACTAGTTTAGAGCTATATCGTTAACATTTCCTATTAAAAGAATAGTTGAGTTGAGAAACATTTTTCTACATGATTGAAAAAAAGAAATGTATCCAGCAGACATTTTTCCTCCATCCATAAGATAGAAATGAATGCGGAAATTCAAAAGGAAATAGATTGAAGATTCCTCTGCAAATAACAGAATTAGGGGGACAAAACACATTTACTTTCTCAACGGAAATGAGCAAAACTTCTAAATGTGATTAAGCCCTAACAATTACGCGGGCACTCTTAATTAGGTTTAGTAAAACCATGAATTGAAATTGGAGAAATTCGTTTGAACATGCAAATTGATTGAAATTCAAATTCAAAATGATTGAATTGAAGGAGTCAATGAATAAGCGTACGGCGTTGAAATACTTAAGTAATTGATCTACTACTTTGATTGCATACAACTTAATTCATTAGACTATTTCATTAATTATACATAGGTTTTTAAATACCCGCTTAGGTAAGAACCCACTTACATTCAATTACTGGAAAGAAACTATGTAAATAGTAGGTATAGCTGCTTTTCTTTTTTATCACTACTGATAGGCTCGCCGCGTTTGACCACTATCTCATCTTATGGTAAACGATAATGTGGTCGATGACTGATTAAGTTTGTCCAGAAATAACCTACTCACCCTTGATATAATGACTTCTAGGTTGTAGCTATTAGGAGACATAGACTCCGGCAGGGAGGGACTCCATTTCTTAGTTGTACAATGAATACGGTTCCATTGGTCAGGCTTTTGCCCTGAAGCGGTAGGTAAGTATATAATGATTTATAGTGGAGGTGGACCTAAGCGAGAAGTTTGCCATGATTGCTGATGTAACCGTCCCGTATGATAAGAACCTCGTAAAACTGAAATAGATCAATAAATCAAGTATCTTAACTTGGCTAACGAGATGGTTTGGAATGTGGACTTAGCGATCATTATACTGGTAGTTGTGTGAGCTTATTGCTTCATAGCCATGAGCCCTGAACAATATCTTGAGACGCTTTTGTTAAGTGGCTGCATCAAGAACTTGAATCAGAAAGCAGTACTTCTGGAGACGACTCGTACTTATAGTTATTTTTTCTAGAGCGCTGACTACCGCGCCTGCGTTGGAGCAATTCCTGAATAAGTAAATATATTTTTAAATAATAAATAATATTTGAAATTGAAAAGCGATTGCCGGCGAAAAAATGATCAAGTTTTGCAGGATGGTATAAGGTTGATATCTACAAGAGTAAAAGCAGATCAAACAAAACGATGGTGAAACAAACGACTGTGGTAGCTACCTGCGTTCGTAAGCACAATAAAAGTATTCCTAAAACGTTATGTGCGTATAACTGGGACGCCCACCATGTATCTACCGATGGAGTATCGTTGTAGCGTAAATAAGGTCAAGATAGTAATGGCATAGGAATACTACGAGTATGTATCTATACATACATTAGCTATAGTGTTGGTAGACACTTCGATAAATTTATTAGACTCAATAATTGATACCGATAAACTCTGCTATCAACAGAGTTGCGGGTCACGATTAAATGGTTTCATTTATATAATTTATAACTGTTTACACTTAGACCGGTAATAAACTTACGAATTTATTGGTAAATAATATACTAATAAGATTATAAATGAGGTGTTTAAATAGGCAGTATATAACATTAGTTGGTACGGACTAAAGTGCTTCAGATATACGCGTTTATATAAATTCTGTTATAGTTTTGTATATAATATAATATAATTTTCAGGTACAAATGTTTTTGTTTATATTGACTACAAGATCGAGAAAAGTAACGTAAATATTATTTGAAAAACTTTTATGTGTTTAGCACTAGTTTTTGCCACCGACTTTGGCCGCGTCAATATAAAGTACTCCCGGGAAAAAAATCTTATATGCTACACTAGGATATGATTTATCCGGGTTTCAAATATCATACAAATTCGATTCATCACTGGAGCATGAAGAAGTAACAAATATATAAATATACACACACACCCACACTCGTAAACTTTAGCCTCTACAATATTAATGTTATTTATCTACATAGTTATTTAAAAGTATATATAGCATAGATCATATAAAGTGTGATAGAAAATAAGATCATTGCAGTTGAATCCCGCCAACTCACTACCATAAAAATGTCTCCTAGAAATCGATGAAGAACGCGTATGTCAGTGAAATGTGTAATTTATGCGATAGTGGATTGCGCCCCGGTTCCGATCACCAACCTTGAAACCCCCAGCAAACAAATACACGACAACACGAACAAATATCATCGGTTCTCACTACACTCCTAAAATGTCTTCCTTAACATAATTTTCTTGTTAACATTCCGCAAATCCTTGTTTATTTCGATGCCTATTCTTCGCTGCCGAATATTGCTTAATAAATCATCGGATATTATATCCATTTGTTCTATACTAGGAATCGTTTGTTATATTATTGTTACATTTACCTCTAAATCTGATGGTCCGTCACGCTCCTCAGCCATGACTGTGTATTGAAATTCACTTATATTTACGACTGGCTGCGTCTGCGTTACTTATCTTCCACGATAACGTCTGAGAGACACATTTGGTTATTTCAAAACTTTTTATGTTTATCAAAAAACTTCACGTTGCTCCACTTTTTGCACTGCAACACACCAGTAATGTTCTGAGAATGACTGGCAGTATCCTAGAACTACGAAAAAATTGGACATTCATCTAAACAAAAGTTGCGTAACAGTCCATTGTTTCTACAATCAAAAAACACCTTACCCCGTCCTTTGGATGGTTATTGTTATATTTTTAATAAAGAAACTGAAAGTGCATTGTTCGTTTTTGTTTGTGTTTTTAGTGGGATCCATAAAAATTTGGAGCATAAACAAAAAACGCAAACCCTTCCGCGTTGCAACAATACGTCATTGGTAAGGTACAGATCAGTTTGAAATTACAGGTGACATAGTGAAGGTGGTCGTTCTTCATTGTGATAATGTGTTTCTTTGTCTACGAAAGCTATTTTAATTGCTTTCTTTTATGTGATTATTGATTTATTACTGTGGTCAGTGAGAGTGGTACAATACGAGGTAAGGCGCAACCTTCCAATTACAATTTCTTTTCATTGATTTTTTTAGTGTTCTCTTTAAAAATCGTCAAACGTTGTGGATGATAACGTATTTGAAGATGGTTTATCTGTTATATGGCCAAAGTCCTAACTTACTGACTCTCAACGCCCAGCCTAAATCCTAGAACCTCGAGTGTTGAAATTTTGCAATATTTTCTTTATACGAGCATAAACAATAAACTAATACGCACTAGGTCCGCGTGGTGGATTTTGACCCATGCCCGCTCCTAAAGATGTGACCTGAATCCCAAGAGTGAGAACATTATAAGACTGATTCACATAATCAGTCTTATAATGTTCAATAATTATACATAGGTACATATGTATGTTAGTAAAAAAAACTAGTGCGCCTCCCCATCAACGATTGCACCTCTATTTTCCATCAGGTGGGATCGCAGTCAAGCGCTAGTTTATTAAATATCAATTTTAAAAAATCACCCCCTAAGTGGATGGAAAAGTTCAAAATTTTTATGGAGGAATTTACTTTCACGTGGGCAAATCTGTTAGCAGAAGCTGCCAGAAGTCAATAACTTGGTGCAGTTTACGCATCACGTCATCATCAAATGCCTATTGGCGAAGGTTCAAAGAGACAATGACATACTTATAACCGTAGTAACAATTGTCTCCGCAATTGCAATTGTGATTTGCAGATGTGCTCTATTTAACAATGATTGTCTGTAACAAACAGAACATTGTTCTCGATGTCGTTTTTCAAATACATAGGTCGTTCCTCCTAATATAAGTGGTTACACAATGAGTGCTTACATTTGCCTGAAAACAATGCTCAGAGTTATCTGGAATTTTGAAGTCTTTCTAGTAACACACAAACACAGTAGTTTGTTTACTACGGTTACTGACTTTTTTCTCGTGGATTGTAGAGCAATGTTCCATTTTACCTCAATAAATGGGCTATCTAACATTAAAAGATTTTTTAAATCGATCCAGTAGTTTCTGAGATTAGCGGAATAAAACAAACAAACAAACTCTTTTGCTACATCATTATTTATTATCATTTATTTATTTCAATTCACATTGGATCATAAAATGACATCAAATAATTATAATTAAAATTACGGATTGCATTGGAATTAAATAACTATACACACACGACACAAAAAATACGTAATGAATATTTGGTTTTAATAAATACTTGAATTTAAAGTTCAAATAATATCTTAAAATTAGGAACTACGTGAACCATGCAACAGTGGTTCAGGTATTGACAGGCGACACATTCGGCAAACGCGAACGTTTATGTTAGTATCGATAAGTATAAAGTTCGGGATCTCGAAGGAGCTGGATGTTGCCAAAATCCCGATAAAAATACATACCAATAAGAGAAAATGGTTCGATTGTGCGAAAAACTGAACAAGCGATAATTCGCGAACGTGCTCCGCTCGCACTGCTAGAGACAATCGCTGTAACGACCCGTAATTTTATATCGACGTGCACAATTTACTATGGCATTATGCCCCAATGTTTGTGCCATAGCAAGGCACACACATTTGCCTCGTATTTGCCCTGTCTCACAATATTTGTGGAACGTGCTGAGCGTTGTGTCAAACATCACATATCTAGGCGTGACACGTAGCGGCAAACATTTTCAGTTATTACACATGTTCTACTGTTATTATCTCGTTGGCTTTTCTTTTTTGGTACAATAAAGCGTTGATTACAAGAAGACGGCGGCAATTGGTCACGAAATAGGACTGTGGGGTGCGATAAGGCAATTGACGCAGTTACTTACGACGGGCAAATAGTACGCGTGGCAAGAACGCTTTAATGATAGCCTTGTTTATGACACCACGCTATAAACACAAAGATATACACATCGTATTCAAAATACCACTAAATCGATCCGAGTTAATTTTATTTTATGGTTAAATAATGAGAAGTCGTAAAATGGAAATGGAAGGTACCTGCCTACATCAAATAGATAGGCGGGCGTTTAAGATTTCCTGTATTTGGAAATAAATATCTACCTACGTTATTTGACGAAAATTGTTTGAAAGCTCAAATAAAAAGTGTGTAACAAAAAATTAACGGAATCTTCTATTAACTGGCAACTTTTTGTTTTTTTGCAAACGTAGTATATATTCAGGTTTGTTCGAAAGAGTTTTATTACAAGGAAGTTTATATTATGAAATTTGTTTAATCCTCTTCCGTGAAATGGCAACATTACCAAAACATTTGAAGCAGAAAAGAAGTTTTGCGAAGAGGGAACTTCGACGCGGGTCCGTTAGTTAATGCAAGGAAAGATGCAAATGGACTCTCTCAAAATTGGACGGGGATTCAAAGTTTTACCTACCAAATTCGCTGATCTGCTTACTAGGACACAAAATGTTACAACGACTGCTGAAACTTCATGCAATTGTGAATCTTGTAACAAGTGTATTGAAGCAAATTTTCCTTTGAAGCTTTTAAAATTTTGAGTCATTTTTTCGCAATAAAGTCTTGTAAAATATGACAGTATTTGCGGGTTTGACATGCACGGCAGCGTTCGAGTGTTCACGATCCGACCACCGATCTTAGGTAGGATTTGTGATAGTATGCGAATTGGATATGAAGTCAAGATTACGTATTCCCGTTTTCCCAGGAACAGTTTCGACGTTAAGTATTCAAGTTTTGATAAGGCAGTTAAGTCCCCGAACGTGACTAATCCAGATATGAGACGAACTTTATAAACAATCTAATTTCACAGATCGGGACCAAAAGCTGGCTTGGAAAAGTTGATGTCGTTCGTCAGACAGAATTAGGTCATCTGATCCAAGATCTTTTTGAACAGAATCAATTTGAAAAGAACGTCCAAAAGTGCGTAATATTAATACTAATCTAATTCCAAAAATATATAACATTAAAGTATTATTGCTACAAACTTTGTCTTATAATATTCTCAGATAAATTATGCAACGTGCACGATACTTTACGCTGTATTTTACACGTTCCAAAATTTTGAATAATTTACTCCATTCCTAACTTTATGTTATCTTAGCGTGCATTGATATTCTACAGAACTGCTAAAATTAAACTAAACTAAATTCAATATTATCAGACCTTAGAATTGTATACTAAAACAAGGCAAATAGTGGATAGACTCGCATGTAAGCGGTCCGCTTCCAAGCCTCTCGACCATAAAACGTATGATAGATGTTGACATCGACAAGCCCTCGCGTGTTGCCAGTACCGTTCCGTCCCCACTCCCAAGGGCTGAGCCGGGCTGCCAGACAACCAACAATACAAGACCTTCCACCCCTCGCGCGAGCCTTTGACCCACAGATCCCAAAAAGGCAAAAAGGGCAGCTCATAAGTTCTCACTAATTTGGACGATTGTATCAGACTATCGAATTGGGGTTCGGTGCACTCCGCACCATATTTAAAAATCGAATGCCGATGGAACATGATTTAAAAATGGCCGACGGTTTTTGAACTTTTTTTGTAAGATTTTGAATTTAAGCCGTGATTTCACGGCCCCACATCATATCATGTTTCAATTTAGTTTTAATTTCTTGAAATAGGGGATTGGGAATGAAGAGCGGAATTTAAGAGCCATTAGGAATCGGTCCTTTTAAAATCTACTCTCCATATTCTAATAACTTTATAATAAGCTCTGTAAATAAGTTGAACTTATTAGGTAAGAAATCGAAACGCATCAGATAATCTTGCATTTAAATGCATTGCGAAATCGGAATTCCGTAAAAAGCCTCTCAGCGTGAAACGAAAACATTCTGATAGCATCTTATAAGCTTGTTTCAGGGCCAGCTGGTTGACACATGGACATACGAACGTTTACTTTATGTAAGGTTTAACCTGAGGATTGCAAATAAATTCACAGTTTTTATATTACGTATCGAATTAACGCATCGACATACGTGTCGTAAACACATGAAAGCAACGACATCGTCTTATTTTCTTGGATAAATAAGGTTATATACATGTTTCAAATTATTTTAATTAAAATATACGGCTGTGTGAACGTCCCCTGTTATTGTAACCGCGATAATTATATTTTATTGAGCGAGGCGATTTATTTATGAATAAAATTATTGAGTTACAAAGCAACTGTGAGAAAAAATACCAATTAATAGGTGTTAAACTGATTAATGATGACAAATAAGGATTTTATGGTTTGCGTCATTTATTTAAGAATACAGGTAAAAATCCCTTATAGATGTCAAGGAAACCGTCTTGACGTTTCATGAGAGTCTATTCAATAATAAATTTTCAATGAATAATATTTTTATAACAAGGTTTTGTTATACAGTATAGTAAAACTATTTTAAAGAGCTCAAACACAATGGGGTTATTTATTATTTTACATTCAGTAGTTAAGTTCATCTACCATTCTGCACTGGGTCCGTGTGGCTGATTACGGCTAATTCCCTCTCTTAGAGAGGAGATCTGAATCGGGGCTTCTAGAAGTGGGAACATTATAAAGCTGATTATGATTATGCTATTCTTAGTAGCTCCTACGGTCACTATCCGATACATGGTATTATATTAATTTACAGTTTCATCCAAGTTACATAAGTATACCAAACATCTGTTGTCATCATGTAGGTATCTGTGGTGAGATTGTGAGGTATATGTTTAAAGATAAAAATAAAGATACTTTTATTTTGTTATGATACTTATTATGATACTTTTATTTTTTTAAATCATGATTTGCCATAAACAGACACAAATACCAAAAAAGTTTTAAAATCTTTTTTAGGGACTTTTATCTCATAGAGCATCCGCTCTAAGATGGAGCGGGAGAACGTGTCAATTTTACAGACTAAAATTACACTTATATTAATTCACTTGCCTTTTGCGTTCCAAAACTACGAATAGCTCACCTACTCGTATGATTTTTGACACGTTTCAAAGGTTGTCAGGCAAATAAAAGATTATACCTAAAATGCAGGGTTTCAATAATACCGGGTACACATAATCCAGCTTGAATGTACGTAGGTAATGTTATGTTGGTTTTCCCTCCCCTTATTCAGGAATCGCAGACCCGGCTTATAATGGGGATAAAAGCCCGGATAACACAGGAAAGCATGAGAATCGATTTTCTGTGCACACATGGCGAGGTGACGTGCCAAGTTACATTGTAAGAATCAAATAACACTAGGATCCAGTAACGTGAGCGAAATATGACGAGAAGCTCTTTTCTTAGCTCGTTTAAAACCGTTGAATATTCAAATATTTTGAAGATAAAAGGTGAATCGTATGGATGAGCTTTTGAAACATTAATTATCTTCAAAGCGAAGCATCTTAATGCAACTATGTATTTACTAAAATATACACTAAGCAAAATAGCTACTTTTAAGATAGCAAACGAGAATTGCCAGTTAGATATACCAAAGGCTAGACTAGCTTTTTGCTTATATTCACGTCGTCTGAAAGCATAATTATATAGTGTCTTAAATGACGAAATAACCATTATTAGATTGCCATATAATTTTAGATCTAGCAAAAAATCTGGCAAAAATCGGCAGGACTTATAATTTTTTTTTGATTATTTTTTTTTTTAGCGCAGGAAACGAAATTCAACATATTTTTAAATAACAGTAAAGCTACGATCAATGTAAAATAGGTGTTCCAGGTCTGGGTAACATGTGTATTACAATATGTATGTAAGTCAACAAAAAAAAAATCGAACGCATCCATGATACGGAAGTAATACCTAGTGTGGGGCAACGTTTTAAAAAAAAAGCGAAAACAAAATGTTTTTTTTATTTTTTAGTCAGTAGCTTTGGTAGGCACACTTTACACACTTTGGTGCTTACTATAATGATACTAAAGCAATTGATATAAAATTAAATAAATAAACAAATGTAAATACACAATCTATCCGAAAGGAAACAAGAGCCCCGGTATGAAGGCTAGAAGGAACGGCGCGGGGTTTTTAGTCAGTAAGACTCTGACACTGTCTCCCGCTCTACCCAAGAGAGGGTTTCGTCAATGATGATTTTCCACGGCGACAGAAAAAAAAAACCCACCACTTTCCAACCTATCAAAGACTGTCTTCTCCTATTTCTCAATTGAAATATGAATTTAATCTTTTAATTTAGAAAGCTACTTTCGACGGCCATGTTTCCCAGTCATTTTTAGATACATACCAAAATTCATTAACTGAAGATTGATTTAATCTCGTTCAAAAGCCAAGTGGAGTCTCAAGAGGCCCAAATTAATTTTAAGAACAGAACAACATTCTGGTTTTTGCCACGTTAGACTATACCAGCCTGAAATTAAAGTGTAACGAATTTTCAGCTTTAGTCTATGGAGATAGGAGTTCATGTTGAATTTCTGAAGTATCAAAGATAAGTTTGTATAGGTGCCAAGATCCAGTATCCTACAGTGGGCAGGCAACAGATGCCCCGAACGGGTCTGTAAGCGTTATCAAAACGTTCCAAAGCTGAAATAATTGTTGACTAATTATTTTGTTAATACACCTAGTAATTGACGCTTGGATACATTAACAGCGTTTTGGGGATCCAATCCAATTTGTTCGGTAGCTGTTTGATAAATTAACTCATTTATTTGGTACATCTGTTAGTAATGGCGTTTATGGATATTAACAACAATCATTAAATTGGCTTTACTTGTTTACTGTACCTTTTTTTTTTTTTTTTTTTTTTAATTGATATAAACCAGAGCTTGACTGCGATCCCACCTGATGGTAAGCAGTGATGCAATCGTTGATGGTGAGGCGCTCTAGTTTATTAAGAGCCTATTCACTCTTGCCTTGAAGACACCTAAATTATAATCGGACGGGAAGACCGTAGCCGGCAATATAGACCTATAGACAGTGGCGGATTAGTCATGTAGCAAGAGTAGCAAATGCTACAGGCCCCGCGCATTCGGGAGCTTGGCGCGTTCGGGGATCCAGCACTTGAATGCCAAAAAAAATCTAATCAAAGTACGAGTATATATCTATGTATAATTGAAATCCAAATACAGCTAATTATTTCATTGAATATGATATTCAATCTAATAGATGGCCCTCATTACTATACTTTTCACGTACCTTACCCAATGTTAAAATCTAGGGGGTTATTGGTGATCGAGAATAAGAATGAGAGTAATTAATAGTACTAAATAGGTTTACACAGGGGCCCCGTGGTCGAATTTGCTGCAGGCCCCTCGCTGGCTTAATCCGCTACTGGATGTGAAAACATTTGGAATTGCTGCATTCCTTTGTGCTTAAAAATATCATCCACTTTCATAATACGATAATAACTAGTTACTAAAATACACATTTAAACGCACCAACTTAAATTTAAAAAGTACACAACTATAAAAATTCACAGTACAAAACTACAGTAAAAAAAACAGAGCCAAGATACTTAACAACAGCAAGAACAAGTTACAAACATTCCAACAAAAGGTTATCTTACTAAAGTGTTGGTCCCTCAAATGCTAAGCGCGTAGTTTGGACAATTTCCTCTAAAGTTCAACTGTTTGACCGACGTTTTCTGTAGTACTTTAGTTAGGCAGGTACCTAGCGACGCGGGCCCCTTCCCTGTTGCGGAATAAAGCCGTTTTATACGGAATAGTAGACGGACTGACGTAAAGTTATAAGCTCCAGCTTCTATGAAACGGTGCAAACTTTTCATTTTAGAAAATATTTTCTATTTTTAAAAATGGCTCGAAGACATTTTGTGGGGATAGTTGTGCTGGGTTGCGGGTTTTTGGAATGTGTTGCCGTGCCTCTTTAACGCAAAAGGCAACCGAAGGATAACGGTTGGGTTTGACATCTCTTTCTCGCTTCAACCAGAGCTGAAGGAGTTATTTCATAATTTCCCACAAAAAAAAAGGTAGCTTACTCTTGGTTGTGTGTGTACTATTTACGAGTACATTTTTGTCTCATCATCATCATCATCATCATCAGCCTTTTTAATGTTTCCACTGCTGGGACTCAGGCCTCCTCTCTAGGAGAGGGAATGGACCGTAATCCACCACGTGGGCCCAGTGCGGGTCAGTGAATGTAACATGTCTTCGAATTGTTGGCATTTTTGTCTGCGTAACTGTTTTTCTATGACTCCGAGCGTTCCGAGCTTACGCACAAAGAGCAAAAAAAAATTAATAATTATGTGTGTTCCTTCACGCTTGAACGACTGAAATGATTTTGATAAAATATGGCACACGACAAGCCCATATCAAAAGATACCATTTAAGATATATTTTTATCCTGGGAATATTTTTTCCTTAGAATAATATTCTATTTTTACGTGAGCGATGTCGCTGGGTACGTATCAATATTTTATTAATCACGTGAACAATCTATTTTGAATATTTAAGTACTTACAAGTTTTCAAATGAACACTATCTTATCTTCTCAAGTGGCTGGGAAAGTCTTTAAAACTTTTTCACGTTAGTTATGGGCAAGATAGTGTCCATGCATTAATTTCTTTGATAATAATGTTAACACAAACTTAAAATTCATTTCATGATACCCAAAAGATTTCTCTACCTGTAAACTAAATCGGCTCTCTCTAATTTTACATATGAATTCAAATGTTGTGTTTCTTGTCGGTTCTTCTCCATAGGAATCGACCGATTGAAGGAGCAATGTACTATTTTGTGAAGTTTTGCTAGAGCCTATGCATCTAAGCTTAAGATATTTATTGTATCACATGTACAATGTCTAATTTTACCGCCGATTTGGGTAGATAAAAATTTAGCATAACTTGGAATATTATATGTGGTCCTTACCTGGAAAAAAATAGAACACTAGTCTAGTAGCCAAGTGAAGTGATAAGTTTAATTGTTAACAATTGTTGGAATGGTGAGCCTAATAAATAAACAAATAAAAAAAAGCCTGTGTGAAATACGTATTTTTTAATTACATTAAAATTATGGTATAATCAATTGTTTCAAAATATTGATGAAATACTGCAGGCATTGTTGGCTTCTAATATTTCGTAAGGAAAAACCATCTCTACTTCGCAACACGCTCGCTGTTTTTGCAAAATCGCAACCCTCCTGTGCCTTTTACCCCTCATAACAAACTGGAAAGCCACTCAGACTTGTTTAGCGGTTCCACCGTCTAAGGGTTGAAATTCGTAAGGGTTCGGTCGGATGCTGACGCAGCCGCCCGTGCCGTCTGGACGCACTTAATGCTCTCCACATTCTGTATGGAACGAGCTTTACGTCCGGGTGTAATATATACTTTATAAAGACTGCTGTTTAAAGTTTCAGACAAATGTTGAAGTTTTTAGGTATGAGAAGAACAATTTGCAGAATTTCACTACATATTTTGTTTTGGCTTTATTTGTCTCAGAGCAATTCATAAAAGTGTTATAAGATGTACTTTATTTAGCATCTTGAGTTATTTACTCTTCTTTTACACTCCCGATTGGCTGTTGGTCCAGTGTTTGGTGGACGTAATTGCTGTACCGGGTTTTATGGGTTCGAATTCCAGCCAAGGAAAATGTTTGTATGATGAGTGTCATTTATATATTATTGGTCTGTATGTATTTAGTAGGGTAGAGCGAAAAAAAAAAATATTTTCAAAATGTCAAACTTCCTGTATTACCAATGTATGATCATAGTCTTAAAAATTACCGTACAAAGTTTCAGCTTTGTAAGTCAATATTTTCAGGTGGTGTGAACTCATAGCACAAGCTCTGCTAAATTTAGGACTAGATGGCGTTGTGTGGTAGTAGTGGAATATTATTATACATTTCTTCATTTGTTTTACAAATCAACGGTAGATTGAGAAATGCCATCTGGTTCTGTCCAAAACGCTGAAAGCAATCTTTTCAGTTCATAATGGAAAAAGATTAGGTGTTCGTTTTAAACTTAGAAATCAGGCATTTTTAAATCAACACGTCTTCCAATCTCGACATCGAAATGAGATGAATTTAAAATTGCTTAATCATGAGAACTCAGCGTTTTACAAGAATACGTTAGGATTTTCAAGTTCCCGCCTCACTTTTTGTAGAAAATTGGGTAATCTCTTTTGAAATTCTAATTTTGAGTTACTTAAATGAGGCGTACTTCTATTAACTCGAATATATTAGCTACTATTTTTGACTTACCAAGCTTCGGAATTAAAACGTCAATAAGTCGGACCTATGATCTATAAATATATGTGGGTATATACAGGTTCTCACCCACTCCATTGAGTTTCCATTGAGGCTCTTTTTAATCTTTTATGCTTATTATATACGCAATTATCTGTACAATAATTTATGGGATAATCGTTACAAAACATTTTTGTAGTTGAGAAATCAATTGTACAATTATCTACTTTACCAATACAGTTATGAATTGATACATTAGTAATTAGTTTGATGTTTTATTTTGATTTTTTTGGCAAAATACTGCATTTGAATTTGCATTAAGCTACTTAAGTTCACCTCGTTTGAAAGACTTACCACAGCCCAGGAATGTAAAAGGTAACTGAAGGAACAGGGTGGGTATTACTCAATAAAAGTCTTACACTCCATATAATTCATCGAGAGGAATTATTTGATTTTTTCCCTGTAAAAAATAACACGTTTCACCACCTTAGTGAAACGAATCTTAGAATATTATTTCAATATGATATTCTTGAAAGTAATCGTACGCAACTTCTAACGTAGTCGTCGACTCTATTTTGCTTTACATTGCATTAATATTTCGTTTATACACATTAGAACCGCACAAAACCGCGTCATTGATACCTACTCACATATGCAAGACAGTTATATAGTTACCACTCATAAAATATTAATAATTCGACCATATATACAGCTGAAAATTATTTATGAAAGGTTATCCTCCCACACAGCAGGTGTCAAAGTAGTCGGAATTTACGCGAAATATTATATTCCTGTACCTACTTAAAAACATAAAGTAAAGAGTTGATGGTTCCCACGTAATTTGAGATACAAGACAAGATCGAGAATAAGGTAGTATGCAATAATGTTACATTTAAATTGGGCATTATATTATGGCTGGTGAATATCCTGTGCAGTTTTAATTTTCGGAAACTGCATTTTGGATGGCTGTGTGAATAAATAAAAATTAAATTATTTATATTAAGGAAAACCACATCTGTTAGTAGGTTTTATCTCTATATTAGTTTATAAGTATAAAAATATATAAAAGTAATAGGACAAAACGTTTCGTATTCTAATAATCAACTCATACAATGCTCACGCAAACTTAAAATGCAAAGCGGTCAATAATTTAAATTGTCAAATTAAAGATGTCAGTGAAACTTAAAATAATTGAAAACAATGAAAAAAATTAAAATGTCAATATGTATGTAATTATTTTTACAGTGTCTAAATTATTTTAGCGTAGTTTTAAGACGATACGCAGTTTCACACGGTGAATGTGGATTACCAAATTTTATGCGAACTACGAATCTGGATGGGGCATACTAGGGCCGATGCCTGCTAGAGCTGTGGTATTGTTTGAAAGAGTTGCCATGGCTTCGGAACGCAAAGGTTAACTAAAAGAGTACAGGGTCAGTAAAAGTCTGACATTTCCTCCGAGTTTTGTAATGATATTACAACCCAAAAAATTCACGAATAAATTAAATTTTACAGAAAGAGATTTTCGTAGCAATTGGCTACGCTACGTGCTACGAAAATCTGATTAATTTATTATTTTGTAGACATTATTTTTATATTACTTTTGTAAAAACTTTTCCGAATAATGGATAGGTTTAAGTTAATTTCAAAAGAAAGAAAGAGAAAATATTTATTTTGGCGTACAAACATTGTAGAAAAAAAAAACATGTTGAAACTTAAGAAAACTAACATTGCATGTCTTTGCGCTAAAAAGGTCCAGCTCAAGTTTCTTCTAGATAACGTAGGTAAAGATATACCGAGTAGATAATTTAGGTACTTACGCGTAAATACAGACGATCCAAGTTAGATTGGTAAGTTCATTTGAATAATTATGTACCTTTCGGTGTCTACCTACCCATCTGAAGGTCGGTAGGTAAAGAAAGAAGGGTGGAGCATCGATTTACGGTCATCAATAACATAATTTATGCTCCATCAGCGTTCATTATATTCTCGTGATTAAAACATTCTCAAATTAGTTAAATATTTATGCAAATTTTAATGAAATCATCATCGATTTACATACTGATTGCACTGTATCCCGTCGCGAGATGAAAATTACTTTATAGTTACAATAAGAATAAGAATTTCTTCAATACATATCGTACTTAATTTAAGTAAAGTTAACAAATTATTTTGCATACTCGTTTGAGCTCGCTAATTAAGAATCTTTATTAAAATAGAGTAAGTACTAGGTCCTTGGATGTAAAATTGGATCATAATTACAATTTATAGTTGGACGTAAAATATTATTATCTGCTTGAGTATCCTCCGTCGGATTAACGTAATGCGCTAACGTTTATGTATGTACCAAGTACTAGTCTAGGCAATAGATGTACCAACCATTTTATTTTACTAGATAAATGGAGGTAACATAAGGGATATTGTTTTAGGGTTCCATATCCAAAGGATAAAAACGGGACATTAGGGTCCTGTTTTTATAAGACTCCGCTGTCAGTCTGTCTGTCACCAGGCTGTATCTCATAAAACGTTATAATAATAATAATAATATTATATGTATATTTTCCAAAAAAATTACAACCAGTTTTTTTACAGTTTTATGTGGTGCGGTAAGTAAATTCATAAACAATATAGTAGCATCTGTAGCCAAACTAGCCAAGGCCAGTATTTTGGCTATCAGAGCAATTCCCCTCGAATAGCTTATTAAGTACCTTTAATAACGTTATAGTTAGACGGTTGAACAGAAAGCAAAACAGTTGACATTGCCACAGATGTATTTCTGTTGCCGCTCAAAAAGTACTAAAAACATAGTAAAGTAAATATTTTAGTGGGGTTCCAATAGAACAATAGTGATATTTTTTGCTACGAACGTTAGGCGACTCGCAGTTAGACGGTTTTTGACTAGATTCAAATATTTGTCAATATTTGATAGCTTAATTTACGGTAGATTGGTCCGGGATTACAACTTTTGTAATCATTTATCTGCCTACCTACTTTCTATACAAATAAATGATTATTACAAGGCATCACTGAGACAGCCAAAATATAACATTTTTATTTTTAAATTTCGCGTCAATTTTTCTGAACGTCAAAATTTCGTCGACATCATTTTCTTTCTCGATCAGTTCTCCGATTCTTGGTATAAATATCCACCCAATCTTTTTTCCCATCGCTATATATAATGACATTCCGTATATCGTCGGCGGCACCGTCGCCACAAATGATATGATTTGAATGTATGGGGCCGCGCTCCCGGCCCACCATACATTTGCATCAAATTTCTTACGCCACTGTTTTCTATTTACTTTTTTCCCAAGAACAAAGAACGAAATAAATTAAACAAACAAAACACAAACAGATCACGTCGCTCACTAAATGCATTTCGAAAACGATAACGTAAATCGAACGCCAAACGTCTCCTGTACCATCAAAATGTCGTCTCGTTTGGAGCACTCGTTCCTAGAATCGATATCATTTTCGAATATCGAATCGAGATTTAGTAAATTTGGGAATTCGCATGCAGATCTTTAGCTTGGTGCAGCGTAGGACCTGTGGTAATCAAGAAATACTGTGTACCCTTGTGTAAGGGAGTTTTACCCCACATCTCCCCTCGAAGGGGAGGAAGGGGGCCGTCGGCGCGATATTTGTTTGTTTCAGAATGCCTCGGGAAGCGAAACTTGTGTGAGAAGGTTAATTTGGTGGGTAGATAAGTCGGTAGGTAGATATTATTTTTATGTGGCTTAGTTAAGGAAGTTTGTCCCCTGCCTTCGTTATGTTTTCGTTCATTTTTTATAACGCGGTTTGCGTCAACTTTTACATTATGTATGTAGTACTTTTTAGCTTGGTTTCCGCGTTCTTATTCATGGATTTTTGTAAACAAAATTCAAAAATAGAAGATCGCTATGTATCGTCAGAATTTTTAAAGAAAAAAAATCTATGTTATCTTTTTATTACAATGACTTTTTTCACCGCTCATGATATTATACCTATATAAATTAGTAGGTAGGTATCTACACAGTACTATAAACTAAGAACTGTATATGACGGCGACAGAACTGCCTCGATACATGCATAATATACAGGTAGTATATAAAGAAAAAAGCGTAGGTACATTTATAGATAACTTTCTCATTTAAAAGTCAAACTTTGTCGCTATTTATTTTTCCAAAGATAATGTTGTAAGTAAAGTAGAGTTTTTGTAGAAAAAAGTTTAAGTTAGAAAGAGTACTTAACGCGTGTTGAGCCTCCATTAGTTTGTATCAATGGTAGCTTTTTTATTTTATTGTTAAACTAGCTCCTGCTATGGTTATGCCTGTAAATGCACGCGACTTGTATTATTGTTATTGTGGCTAACAAAAATCATTTAAATATTTCCTAATTTGAATTTTATAACAGAAACAACACATGTCCTATTTTGACTTCGACAATATTCCATAACTTAAAGCTTCATTAAACCCAAAAAAATACGTATTCAAAATTTACACGTTTCAGTTCAGCAGTTTCAGAGATAAACACACACATACCAATATCATTTATGGAGTTTATGTAGAGGCGTGGATAACAAATTGATAGAAGGGTGAACGCTGGCGCCGGTTGCTATCTAATTGAAATATGTATTTGGGAGTCTTATCGTTAGCCGTTAAATGTTATTAATATCTAAAGATATAGTATCTAGTAGAAAAAAAGATCGAAGATAAATGCGAAATAATTCCATGAAAAAAAAAAACGAACTTACAATCCTATTTTGACTTTGGAAAACAATTTAAAAAAAGAACAACTGTAATCTACACGTTTCAGTTCGACAGTTTCAAAGCGAAACATACACATACTGACATACATTTAACGGAGTGTATATAGAGGTGTGGATAACATGGTGATAGAAGTTTGAACGCCGGCGCCGGTTGCTATCTAATTGAAATATGTATTTGGAAGTGTTATCGCTAGCCGCTGAATGTTAAGTTTGTTTTGTAAAACGTAAATAACATGTGCGTAGGTAGGACCCACGTAGACTGTTATATGAAGCGTATCTAGGGATTTATATACAATGATCTGCGTATTGAAGATGTAGGTACTAAAATAAATGGGAGTATTTTCGGTTCGAGTGTTGTACCTACACTTGTAACATCTTGTGGTACCTGAGTAGGTATTTTTATTTTTATGAGATTAAGTATAAAAAAAAAACTCTGCATGGATTGCTGTACTGTTTGGCAGAGTTACCATGGCCCTGGAATACAAAAGGCAAGTAAAGGAACACGCGTTGAAAGTTTTAGTTTGTAAAATTCTGATAATTTTTTTAGCTCCACCCAGTGTGGGAGGGATTTTTCAATGGTAGATATGATACCTGCAATTTATTAAGTTTCAAAACATTCGTGCGATATTATACCTAAGTGCTATTGAAATCTTTGACTAAGTTAATTTATGATGATGGTAGATAAAGTATATAAATAATTAAAACATATACTATTATAATGTACTGCATTCAATCATAATTCCATTACATTATATCGACGAACATAGACACGACTGTCTGGAAATTATTTACCTAGTTTTTTTTTTTGAGTTGGTAAATCATCCAATGATTTCTTCTGCTCTAGAATGGAGCAATACCAGACTTTTACTAACTAAAACTACTCCTTTGTTGCTTTTTGCGTTCCAGGACCACGTTTTCAATTTCAGAAGATCATCGTAGCCATAACCTGGGTCTTACTGGGCCCCTATTGCTACCATAGTGGAATGAACATAACTAGGCACTATATACTAAATTTATAACGAAAAAATAAGCTTTTTTGATAACATTTTTAAGTAACATACGTAATGCCTCATTAATATTTACATCATATAAGATAAAGGAATTATGTAAATTACCCTAAGAGCTTTATTAAATTGAAAAAAAGATTTAACATCACTTTATGTTACATAAAAGGGCTATTTACATAATATACCATATAAATACTTATATAATAGATACAAAAGATATATTTAAAATTACATCCGCTTGAAACCAGTCAAAAGTTTTTTAATCATACATAAATAATATACTTGATTGTGACAGATACATAATATAATCGTGTTATATGCCTATTTAGTATGTGCACGTGCCCCTAAGCGCTACTAACAAACTACTGATTGTAGATAACCTGTGCTTAGCGACAAACTTAGCTTTGCACTTAGCGAGAACCATTTTCGGCGGCTTTAACTTTCAGCTAGGAGTTTTTAGGAGCTTTTGGAGCTGCAAAACTATGTTTGTTAAACTTACTATGTGAAGTATTGACACGTTCAATCAACGCTACGTCAGGGTAGTAAGCCAAGTGGTTTTTTCCACGTGAATGATCGTTCATAATGCGTGTATGTTAATGGGTACGATTTTCACGATTATTTACAATGTTTTGTGGCCGTTTTATGTAATAGAAACAGCTGGTACCCGTATTGAATGTATAATAAATGTTATGTCACTTTACTATATCAGAAATATGTGACTGTTATCACTGAGAGGTACACTTTGAATATTTTAAATTTTAAACAAGCTTATTCAGAAATTCTTGTTAATTACTCTCCTCACCCTATTTCTCATTACATCTAAAATGCCTATGGTGTGATAATTCAAGCCTAATGACCCGAAATGGTTTCATAAGGGAAGCTCTGCGTCGCGGAATCAACGCCCTCTGCACATTTCCTTTATCAAGTTCGGAATTATTTTCCACGAGGTGCACAAAACATTATCGACCACACAAGGGGCCATGTTTACCAACAAATAAGGGGGTTGGATGTTGCGCATGCGCGAGCCGACGGCGGCGGTGAGCGTCGCTATAAATATGGCGACTATACGCCCGCCCTTCCTCCGTTATGCAACACTGTTTGATCCAGAAACATCCGAATAAATCTTCCCGATCATTTAGAAAAGTTTTTAATAAAAATAACAAGCCATTAATAAAATTTATAGAGCCGACGCTGGAGCGGCCATTTTGAAAATAGAATCCCGCTTATAAGCGATCTTGCTGGAACGATGTTATCTTTTGCTTAAGATGATTTTGTAGACTTATAAACATCCAAGAAACATTATTAGGTCATTACAACTATTCTTATAAGAAGACTAGAAAAATACTGATGAAATTGTTACTATAAGAAAGTCGGTACGAACAAAATGCCTACACGAAAAACTAGAGGAATGCAGAAGATTGAAATTCTTTTAGCTTCAGTAAAGAACTTCAAATTGCATTTCCTTATCTTTTTATACGATAAACTTTAATTTTTAAAAGTGTTCAGCATTTATTTTGACTTTGCTATACCAATAAATAACATGCGCTGAGATAAGCTACGCCGAAATAACATGTAGGTATGAAAATAAGTATTCAAATTTATTCAGACCGAAATCTTGTTGGAGTGCTCATTCGAAACTTACAATTTGCATTTTTTGGTAAGAAAAATACTAAATATCAGTAGTTTTTCTCTCGAAAAATTAAAATAAACAGAATATGTAAGGACGGGTATAGTTGGCGGGAAAAAGGGAAGGAAGCCATTACGCGGAGCCTAACGCCATCTATCCGAAATCCTCGGAGGCTTTTCCAAACTACACCGAATGCTACGGGACGTAGCAGAATATTTTCGTAGCGCTGTTTTTCTTGGCGATTTATTTTGCTCCGTAGGCGTCAAATTGCATGTGAAACGTGTTTTTTTGATAGATTTATCTGTTACATATTATTTCTCATCTGGCCCAAATTATATCGTATATTTTTCGTTGTTATATTTTGAATGAAAGATTTGGTGCTCTCTAAACTTGTTTTTAGTTAAATTTAAATCAAATATAACAATGTCACAATTACAGTGGGGAATAATTTATTTTAGGTGAAAACAAGAGATATATGTTGTTCGTTTTAGTAATTGAGGATGAAATTAATTAACTGTCAAATATTAACTTTTCAGTGGAATAACTAAAATGTAAATTATGTTCAAAGATTTCGAATTTTTCTGCAATGACATTTTACTTTAGATTTCTTGCGTCATTTTTCATTGAATGATATGTTTATATATAGGTTTAAAGGAACTTACACACTATCTTAACATTATAAAATGATGTATAAAAATATTTTTTATAAAAAATAAAATATTAGTAATAATTAAGTTCCCACCTACAAAGTTTTAAAAAAAGAAATAGAATTTTCCGAAATCAAAGCAACGTCCCGCAGCATTTAATCGAAACCAGTTTCCCCGGCAAAGCCTTCCGAAGGACGTGCAAGCCTACTTTCTATCTATCTCTTTTTACCAATATCCGATCGCGTAACGCGTGAGGGAGATAGCAATCATTACGTAAACCGCTTGTGTGGCCTTTAACTTGGTACAGATTAATGAGTTTTTATATTATTATATAGAGACCTTCTGAATATGTATAGGTAAGTACAGTCAGAGGTTCTTAATTAGGTAATTAACTCTTTGGTAGCGGTCTGCCCTATCTGTCATTACTATCATACATAATAGGTAAATGTGCATGTAAAATAACCTGACATATGGAAAATTTATTAGTTTTATTTATCGCAGTTCTACCAGCGTGGAATTAAATTGGTGTTCAGTTCCGTGGTATATCATTAGTCTTGTGTTACAGAAAATTATGACACACTTTGATGTTAAGATAGGTTACAATTTATAGCTATTCATGTTGTTAATGGTAGGTATATAAAGGGAAAGAAAATGATGTAACGAATAAAATATGATAATTATGTAACGTTGAGAAAGTTCGTTATTTTGAGTATATAATATACTAGCTTTAGCCCGCGGCTTCGCACTCGGACTCGCGTATATAAAATATGTCATTCAGGAATAAAGCAGCTTTCTACCGGTTAAATGATTTCAGCAATCGGACCTGTGCTTTCAGAGACTACCTACCACAAACTAAAAAAAACAAACTACCTCTTTATAATATTAGTGTAGACAATATATCTGTCAGTTTCTCTTACACATTGCATTTTAATTGCTATGGTACAAGTTGAAGTACTCAATAATTCATAAGATCCACAATTTCTATTATATATTTTCAGAGCTATCTATTCTAACCCTGTATTTACCCGTAGCTTTGGTCTCTACCAAATTGTAGGTGCCACTCCGTCATTTCCCATGAGTGACCTAAGAGACGAATGAGGGGTTATCGCCAGGAGTATGGCAGCATACTCCCTCCCTGGGGATCTTTGTGGCGCAATATTTGAAGACTTATACTTATTGAGCAATCGGTTCTGGAACGAGTTGGACCTTGTTCTTTTTGCAATAGATACTGTTTTGATAAAAACGTATTCTGGTTTTCTAGTAAAAATTATGCGTATGTTTAGGTTTCTAAAGTATGAAAATTTATAAGATTATTTATATATAGCAGAATATTTAGAAGACTAACTCTCTTATACCTATCTGTTTTAAAAACTTTCAAACTAAAATCTATCTTATTTGTTGTGATTAAGATGAGTTTTTGATTGATTGAGACTGAGATTACAATGTGGATGGTTTTGAAAAATTCAAAAATTTCTTCTGGTCTTATTTTTAGATTTCCATTTTTTTTCCGAACTATGAAATATTTATTCCAGGAAAATTTTGAAATTCCCACGGCTTATCTAGGCAGACCTCAAAAAGGACCGCGAAGCGATCGATTCCTTCGAATCATTACTAACGGGTTAGAAACCGGTTCGATTTTGGATCATAGGTCTCTTTCTATCATTATAATAAATGATAGGGATGGATGTCGATTCGAAACGGTGCTTAATTTCCGCCTGCGGTGAGACGTAATCAATGAATTTTATTATTAAATCCGCTTTGTTCGATGTGGGCGGTAAGCGCGGTCCACATACTCCAATGTCTATCACCGCATTTGAATCTTGACTAATGCCTTCCCGTTGCTTCGCTTATATTACACGAAGAAGGAAATCTTCGGATGTTGATCCTTGGATACTTGGATTTTCTATCTTATTACGCACAGATACGGTTGAGTTTTCAGTGTTATTTTCCATACGAATATTTAGGTACCTAGACTTCACGATGCGGACTAAACTGTAACGTAGGACGGTATTAACAATGATAGACATTTGTTCACTTATAGGAGTTTATCTATTAAATTCTATAGAACGTTTAATAAATAAAAGGCTACAATATTTAAATAGTGTTACGAGTAACAAGACTTTAATTAATAATATAATTAACTGGCCAATATTCTTGTAAAAACTATTCCAATCACGATTCTCCAATTATCATCTACGTACGTATCCGAATAAATTATGTAGTCTTAAATTATTCTACATAAATTGATACTGGCAGCCGCAGAAAAAATCTCCAAGAAAAAAATATGTTTTCAGAGCGTCGACGTCGTTTATTTTTACCCACTAGAATACAAATTGGCATTGTTTTAATAAGATGAGGGCAAACTAAGCGTGTCGTGAAACAACTCATTATCATCGAGCGAACTGGTGATGGCGGTATCTGTTTTTGTGAATTTGTTTTGATTAAAGTTCTCCAGCAGTGCGAGAGAATGTAGAGCAGCCAACCTCCCATATAGCTGCAGATACGGATCGTCCTAGTTTCAAGACGTTTCCAAACAATTCATCCTAGTTATTTCAAGGACGGATTACGTAAGTTTCGTTAGCCAGCCTGTTTTACTTAATTGGACAACTTTTTTGCTTATCAACCCAGACCTTCGAAGCTTTAAAACTAACCAGTTCTTTAACAGAAATGGAAGAAACTTTTTTAGGCAGCTCGAGTATTCAAAATTACTTGTCTGACTTGATGGTTCACCTACATCAAACTGACTCATTTATACCAAACATTTGAATAACGATTTTTGTGAAACAAAAGAATTTTATGCTCTAATGGTTCAGTGAGTGAACACCAAAAAATATTTTAAAAGGTTTCATTTTAAAATACCGTTCTCGAACTCACCACTTCGGTGTAAAAATACATGAATGCTAAAGTGTAGTTTATGGTACTTTAAATCCCGTTGAGAACTATTTTCACACTTGCGCGCGTGCATAAGGGAGAGTGCTACAAAAAAAACAAGAGCAATGATCAAAAATCTTCAGTAATATAAAACATCGAACTCATTCATTTTTCTACCATAAACTATAATGTCTAGCATCATCATGAATCTTCATTAAAATCTATACTTTTTGTTAAACTTTCGATTTCAATGTAGAAAGTGTTCGTAACACTAACATTTCATTTTAGTGTTATGAATTTTATTTATAGCAAAATTTCGAACTGCCAAAACAAAATCAGAATTTGATATCTGTGTTAAAAAAAAGAGCACAGAAAAGTCAGTCTTGCCAAATGTTTATTTTTCGACCTTCAAAAGTTCAAACGGGCGGCCGACTAAATGCCAATTATGGGCACCTGCTACCACGAGACGCACGCGACAATTTGCTAGGCCCCGCGCTCAGACGCGTCGAACACGAGGCGCCCGCACGCGGGCCCCTAATCCCCTCGTATCGTCTACGCGAAACGTCAATGAACTTTACTAATCTCCGCACGATACAAATCGGCGGAGGCGTGCGACCCGTCCTTGCACAGCAAAAATGTTAATTCTGGATTCATTCCACGCAGTATCCTTGGCACGCCACTAGAAATAACTAAGATTGAACTTAGCCAAACTTCATTAAGAATGGAACGTAATTTTGAGATGTTTTACACCAAGTTTTGCCTACGAAAATTGCGTGATGCAATCAAATGTTTCATAGGCCATTGACCGAGTTCGTCGCGTGTAATAATATGCAATGACATAATGTCCATATGACGCGATACCGCTGATGTGACGTGTCGTCAGTTGTCAACCAGCACGCGATAGCGATGGGCCCAAATGTAGAGGAAAACTTTTCAAATATTTGTATATAAACTGTACCTCGTACGTGTCCAGAGTAGGTTCATGTTAGACGATAATCTCGAACGATATAAAAACTTATAATTAGTTACGTAATTACTAATGGAAACACCGCGAGAATAAATTATATCTTTTGTTTTAATTAATTTCGAAGCCTGCCTATTAACTGTTATTACGTTGGTGCATTTTTATTGTAATTGATTACGTATCCGCCGTCATCCTTGAATTATAAATTAGTACACGCCTTTGTAATAATTATCCAAATCGAATTCAATCCGGCCGTACGTAAAGGAAGTCTTTGATAAAGATGTCTATTTTAAGCTTAAGGACGCTCCTCATGAATATGGACGCTCGTGAAAATTTTGTAACTAATATTCGCAGATTTTATAACGCTGCTTTTTTATATGCATAGATTCGCGTTTGACCACTATCTCACCTGATGGTAAATGATGATGTGGCCGACGATGGAACACGCTTGCCTAGAAGCCTACTATCTACCCACCTATCAACACTATAACTACTACAAAAACACAATTTATAATTAAATACTTTATACACACAAAACTACAAAGGCTGACTTAATGCCTTAGGCATTTTCTACCAGTCAACCTTTGGCTGACGCAGACAAAAATAGTAGGCAATAAAAGAGACAAAAAAAGGCAAATACAAGAATAAATATACTAATAAGCCATAAAATAGATATACTACTACACTTATTTAAGCTTAAACACATTGTAAACAAGATACAACTAATTATAAAATAATTGCTTATGACCAAATTAAGACATCAATGACGCACTCATATTATTTATGGAAACCAATATTTAAAACAAGTTTCTATAATAAGCTTTGGATTGTTTTAAGATTCTAATTCGCAACATCTATCCAAAGTAAAGTACTTAATTATTGTGAAATACTAGTCTATTTATTTTAATTTATGCCGCGATAAGTTCAGTAAAATAACTGAGTAATTTGCATAACGGCTCTACCATAAATATTAAGTTATATATTATAATCGATATCTATCTAAAACTACTTCATCTTATTAATACTGCTTATAAAACAGGTTATTATTCATTGATCATGCAATCTTCATTAAGAAACACTTCGAAAAATCCAATTAGCATGATCATGAACTAAATAACTGATACATTCTTAAAGACAACTTACTTCATACTAGATTTTTTTTTATAATGGAATTAGTCAAGTAAGAAAACTTCTTTTATTAAAAAAGTCTAGTTAGAAAAGTCACTACCATCTTTTTGCAAAAGCTCCGTCACGTGTTAGTTCCGCGGCGAGGAACCAGATGTCGCTAGAAGTATCGTCGAGAAAAGTTTTTTTGCTAGTGTGCGATAACTTCCTCGTTGCTACACGACACGCACACAAAGAAAATGGCGACTGTAAACTTGCGTACGGACGAGGCACACATGCGCAAAGCCTACATTGCGAACGCACACAGAGAAACGTGTAGCAAGTAAATACACGGCTTTATATTGAACTTGTGTGCGTAAAAGTGTGTTTACGTAACAAAACACGAGAACTCACACAGGCTCGAATGTACGTACGTAAGCTTTGCAGAATTTCTGAGGTTCGGATAGATGGCGCGACCTACCTTATATTCGGCGACTTTAGTTATAGTAGGTACAAAATACGCGACAGTCGTTATCGTATATTTTGCTTTACGTTGTTGGTATTGACATTGAAATGGCCAATTAGGAATAATTACACGTTGAATGTCAGTTTTTTTATTTTTAAGGGGATTTTTTAGGATGGGGTATAAACTGTTCTGTTTAGCTACCAACCTTTTTGATTTTATCGATGGAGTATAGACAAAGCTTATGTTGTGAAATCGATTGTTGTATGGTTGCGGTATCCACCTATTAGATTGTTCGGCTGCCAGTAGGTTCTTGGCCTCTTCTAAATCAATTTACTTTCACTTGATAAAATATTAGATACATTTTTGAGTGGATTTCGGTCGTGCATTTTATAGATTTTATCGGTTTTTAGAAGAATGTTTTGCAAAGTTGAATAACATGTTATATTTAGGTATTTGATATTTGGTTATCCGATCGATGACTTGGTGAGGGTCGCGAATCCGATGGATGCGAGACGCACAGGACCGATTGGTGACTGAAATTTGGGGACGATTTATGTCCAGTAGTGGACGTTTTTAGGATTAAATATTGTTGATGAATCATTATCAGATGCATATTTTAAACTATTCTAATCTATTGTTTTCTGGACTTACCTTAAGTAGGAGTAGGTATCCGAATGAACAAATAAATGATATTTATTTTTGCAAATAGGTTTTAAAAAACACTTTTACACGTCTTTTTTTTCGTCAGTTTAAACTAGATGAAGCCGGTATTTCCTATCTGACTACATTGAGAAGAAACCCCGAAACAAACTCAGGAATCAAAGTCTCTTTTAAAGTCCATACAGTAAATATGTAATGGTCAAATACATTTAGGAATAGGTACATACCTATAAGCACAGCATTCTAACAATTCAACCAAGCATTTTTTTCTTCTTACCTTGACCTTGCTTATGAAGACCAGATTCGATTTTGCTAGTCATCAATAATCATCATCTTCCTGCCCTCGTCCCGTGTTATTTGGGATCGGCGCCACTTTTTTTTGCTCCCATTCTGACCTCACTCGTCATGCTGTCATTAACTCCCTTTTCTTTCTAATCAATCTTCATACAATCATTTCTTTGGATTCCCATCCATCCATATGATAATAAATTACTTAGTTAAAAGTACTTACAAACCACCATACCTACCAAAATTTAGGTATAAGATCAAAAATGTTCAGCTTGCAGTTCTATAAAAAGCGGTCGTCTGCAAAATATACTGTTGAATTATGTCAAAAAAAGGTCGGTATAAAAAAGAAAGGTCACGTTCTGACATTTTACTCATGAAGCGTGATATTTTTTGAAGATAAAGACTGATATTTCAAAAAACATACCCACTTTACCCACTTTAATTTTCAATGCACGCCTGAAACACTGGAATATGAAGATAGTATCAAATAGATTAACCCGTTCAAAGCCATGTAGGTACATTTTCGACCCACATTCCAATTTTATTATTATATCTAGCCCATAATTTCCCACAGCTGGGCAAAGGTCTCCCTTCATTCCTTCCAATGTTCCCGGTTTTGAACCATTTCTTTCCAATTCTCAAGGAAGACATCTAAGTCGTCCCGCTATCTTCTTATTGGTCTGCCGCGATTTCGTCGTGCGATTTTAGGGCACCAACTTTGCGTTTTACTGGCCCACATTCCAATTTTAAATATAATATTCATAAATAGTGTAGTCTGCACAGAATATTATAATTTTATCTGCTTCGCAAATCTACAAGATTATATTAGCTTTTTGTTTGGGTCAGATAAAAAGCCATAGATGCAGCCATAGTTTTGTTTACAAAGCTAAAAACAGACTATAACCCCAAATAAATTATAATAAGAAAAGGTACACTGTTAGGGTACGCTGAAAGGACGAAAAACAAGGGGTTGGGGCTAACCCTATTACGGCCAAATAGGACACACGGGTGCTTACTTATAGGTGTACCCTTTACCTATTTATATTATTTTGACTATTTTGGCAAGTTTTGTTTAGAAGGTGAATTGGTAGATCTCAATGAATTGAGAAGGTAACTCAAAATTAAATCAAATTAATTAATTTACCTACTTTTATTTTTAATGGGCAGTAGGTAAATATTGTTGTTCTAATATTGTAATGTATTATCATTTCATGTTTCTATGTGAACACATAAATACATTTTATATTAAAAACCACTTTACATTACACGACTTTGGAATCAATTGGAAGGTCCGACAGCTGTCGGATTCATACAATGTAAGTAGCTATACCTATCATTTTCTCTCATCTTAAAGATGCATATTTTTGTCCTGCTTCTTACCCATGCTATGTAAGAAAGACCTTAGGTAAACAGATAGATTTGCCAATGGGCAGCAAAATTAAGTATAAGTAGCATAATTAAGTGGTTATTTGAAAGAGTTGCCGCGGCGCTGGAATGCAAATAGCAACAGAACGAATACGGGTTTTAATCAGTTCTTACTCTAGCCATTGAGGGACAATTTATTTGATGAAATCCCACCTAACTAAACTAATAAACTTTACTTAAAAAAAACTAATAAAAAATGTAAACACATTTAAAAACAAACTCTAAAAATATTATTCCACCCGGTTAAAAATCTTTAAAGCAAACCTTTATACGGAACCCAAACGCGACTAACCAAAAATAGAAATCGTGCCCCATTGTTATTAATAGCCTGTGACGTCAGTGCGTTGCTGTCGATCCGAGCACAAAAAATGAAGCGGCCAAAAGCGGCCATTTTGTGAAATCATATCGATTGGTAGGAAAAAATCCATTGTCGGCCCATAACTGTCCCCTATTGGCCCAGTTTTTAGATGAGGGTGGCTCAATAGGGTTAACTTTCCCCATTTTTTTTTTGCTGGCGTCCCTTTTAAATATGAATTCTTTATAAAAATGTTCCAAAGTGTTGGTCTGTGTGTGTCGTATTTTGTTAATCATTCGGTTTGTTATTAATTTAAGCGTGTAATTAATATTCTTCTGAACTTAAATAAATGAAACTTAGGAGTCAGGCGACGAGGTAAGATTCATATTTATTTTAAACAGTTTCTATTGTACTGTCCATCTTTTGAGACTAAAAAAAACTGTTAGTTTGTCGTGTGGTTTTCCTCATTAATTGTTATGCACTAAGAGTTTAGACTGCACTTTTTTATAAAACAATACTAATGTAATTTTGTTTTTGATCTTCAAATCAAGAGTGAATAGGTAATTATGTTGCTTCCAGGCAAGCATGCTCTCATCGTCGACCACATCATTGCTCACAAGCAGGTGAGATAATGGTCAAACACGAACCTACCAATAATATAAAAAATAAATGCAAATAAAATACCATTATAATTTTTATGTAAACATATCCTAGAGAAATATTACATTCTATACTTATTGCCCAAGACTTTATCCAGTAGCGATCAAACGTGAGTCTATCAATAATAATAAATGTAAAATTTATGCTTAAATTTAGTAACAGAATATTAAAAGAGATTTTAAATATTTGCTCCATAACGTTATGATATCATATCACTTTGAAGCTAATTGACCTCATTTGATAAGATGCATATCTCATTGTTTACAATACTTGTTAAGATTAATTAGAAGTTTTTTACTCATTCTGTCGGCGTCCTCAAAGAAATAAAATAATGACTTTTAATTTCTTATTTAACGCCTAGCGCGTTTGTAGTTGATAATATAATTGTATTATCATAAGGAAAAAATACATTAATATCCGCATAGATATCAATGTTTTTGTTTAATAAATCACATGGTCTTGTAATTATATAACCTTATGACCTATGTGGATTTAAAAAAATAATAATTGACTTTATCATGATTGAATATCAGTCGTTTATTCTTATGTAAGTGATGAAACTCATCCATTAGTTTTATTATAATTAGTTTTTATTGATGCCTTAATAATTATATTAATTTATTAGTTAAGATAGTATAAAACAAAGTCATTCCCGAGTCTATTTGTTTACAAGCACTTTTCTCCTGAACCGCGTAACTAATTTTGATTAAGTAGGTATATATAATTTTAACCTGTACAAAAACTACTAATTTTTTATTATATTTTTTATATAGTTTTCAGTTATTTATGTATTAAATCCTGATGTGAGAGAACATATTATTTTAACTCATTAGATTGATTATCTAATACTAGCTTCTCCCAGCGGCTTTGCCTGCGTGATAGCAGAAAATTATCCCAAGGGAACATACTTCCGGGATAAAAAGTATCCTATGTCCTATTCCAGGACATGGTCTATCCATGTACCAAGTTTCATCAAAATCAGTTTTGCCATTTAGGCGTGAAGACGTAAGAAACAAACAAACAAACTCACTTTCGCTTTTATAATATTGTAAGGAGTAGGATATTATAAAAACCTAGTTTCATACTATTTGCTAACGCACTCCTCCGAAACGGCTCGACCAATTTTTTTTTCGTGTTTATTTGGTAGGTCCGAGAATAGGATCCGTAATACTTTGAATCTCGCCATGGTTATGCTAGGTATGGTTATTTATATAATTAAAATATGAATATGAGTCTCTTGGGTTTTATAAAAAAAGTATATTTTATTAAAGGGCAACGCCAAGTTCCACTTAGAGCAGAAGATTTATAGGATGATTTCCTGCCTTAAAAAAAAGAGTTTGCATTTACACCACTCTAGCTAAAAGGTGCACGTGCTCCACCTTGCATTCCCCTCCCAGTGCTCATGCATTTATGGTCTCTTAGCTTTAGAAACACTAAGTATTAACGTCTGCGTCTATCATAAGCTATCTGCAGTCTATATACGTAACTAGCTAGTGTCTAGTGTTTCAGCACTTAGTCGCTAGGTAGGTAACAACATGTCTGCCCAGTTCCGCCTTAATTGCTTGCACCAGACATGAGACATACCATATGTTACAGGCATATATAGTTCGACTTAGTTGTCATAATATTTCAAAATAAAAAATAATCATGCTGATATTACAAAGTATCTACCTAGTTTATTTGTATGTGTACGTTTGTTTAACGAGAATGTTAAGATGGATGTGTGGTGTGACAAGAATGGATAAAGTGAGAAATGAGTATATTAGGGGAAGTTTGAAAGTGGCGCCAGTGACTGAAAAGCTGAAAGGAAATCGTTTGTCTTGGTATGGTCATGTGAAAAGGAGGGACGAAACGCATGTTGCTAAAAAAGTTATGAGTTTACATGTGGATGGATGGAAGGGGAGAGGGAGGCCAAAGAAAAGATGGATGGATTGTGTGAGAAGTGATATGAAAGAAAAGGGAGTTAGTGATAGCATGACGAGTGACAGGACAGAATGGAAGAAAAAAACGTGTTGCGCCGACCCCAAATAAAACGGGACAAGGGCAGGAAGATGATGATGATGACGTTTGTTTAACGACTTAAAGCTCAAAATGCCTGAACAGATTTTAATGAAATTTGGCACACGACTAGACCCTTTATTGGATTGAAAATAACATATCTTTGCTAAGAGTATCCCTTGGGATACTATTCTACTTTCGCGTAAGCAGAACTACTGCCACAAGCAAGTATCTTATAAGTTTTTAATGAGAAGTTCACTGAATATATCAATAGATAGAATAAACTCTTTTTGTAACAGTTTTCACCAATAAGACATGCAATAAAAATATACTTAGATTGTTTTTCTTTAATAAGAAATTTAAAAATATAATATGATTGACAGCCATCAAACGTAGATGTTTTACGGTCGCCAATAATATTTTAATTCATGAATCCCCAAGCGACACCCGGTGGCCGCGCATCTATTGTCTTACTATTGTGTCTCTAATTGACGGTATCTGAAGGGTTAATCAACATACAATTTGTCCCGCAAAATATTAATTTTGCGGGCTAAACTTGGGCATGCACCTTAATGTCAAAAAGGTTTTCTCTACCAGCCAACCTTATTTTAACTAAACCACTTATAAATCGAATCCTTATTATAATTTTACATAGTCTTAGTTATCGTTTAGCCGGAGTATTTACAGGTAGGATGTAGGTTAAACGTAGAAATTAAGTTAATAAATACCAACAGCATGTGTCCAGTGTGTTTACTGAGCTACTTGTTAAAAGCCCTATCCCTTATCTACTCATCTCTACGTTAAGGCGTGGTTCCACTATCTTACAAAAAAGGACAGCATTATACCTACTATTTATTGTGTTCGTTACTAACATGGCTGCGGTTATTTTCTCTCCGTCCCTTTTATATCTTCTGAATTATTTGGTACTTTGTATCATACTGTCTCAAAAGTATTTACATTTTTTTAAATGCTTAAATAAAAGACAACTTTTTTTTTACAACTATCGGCTTAGCAGAACAGTACAGGCTAAATATAACAAGAAATAAGATAAACTGCATCTGTCAATCAATCAAATAAGTTGGTTTGTTTCAGTTTTAATTACACAGGTTTTAGAATGCGACCATTACCAAATGTATATTTAGCTAAACTACCGCACCGCAACTATACAACTTTATATTTAAGAAAAAAAAAGTCTATTTCCATTTCATATTTGCTTAACTACAGCAAAAACTTATACATTAACTTTTATACTCCGTGTTACTAAGTATCACTTCACATCAGAATTTTCCGAGCTTAACCAAAATTCTTCGCTCGCGCAGTGAAACCTGACCTCAACATTAAGCGCAGAACACACCTTACCACCCAACCGATATCCAGTAACAAGTTTACTGCGGTATGCATTACCTTTATTTATCTCACAGATAGACACAGTGCACTTACTGAACAATGTAGTCTTGCCGTTATTTATTACTATTTCGTGCATTCGACATATTTATGTTATGAGTATGGGGTGGCCTGGTTGTGACATTCAACGGTAGTGGAAAGGCTACTAGAAATCAATTAAATAAGTAGTTATACTCACTTAAAGGGCAATGGAAAGGGTTATGCTAGGAGAAACCTTGCGTGATCGCATCAAGAATAAAGATAGCCCCAGGAGAACCAAAGTCGCCGACCAACCCAAACGGAGGAGGACCAACCCGAAAAATCGCTAAACTTAAATGGCAGTAGGAAGGGCACATTGCTCGTAGAGCCGAGTGACGATGGGGCGAAAAGTTCTGAAGCGCAGCGGAGAATGTTCCATTGAAAGGTCTCCCACAAGGTTGACAGATGACCCAGTGAGAATCGCAAGAATGCGGTGGATGCGAGCCGCACTTGGCAATTGGGGGAGACCACAGAAAAAACGAAAGAGGTTAGAAAAGAAATACTTTCCGATTTGTACTACAACGACTGTCACCGCTTGTCTCACACTCTTTAATTCCACTACAGGTAATAAACCAATAAGAACACGCATTACGCAACTAACAGACCACGCTCACTTAAATCGCAAGATTGCTATTGGTAGTTGAACTATGAGCATTGCCTTACTTTGTGGCATGCTGCTCCGCCCACAAGGCCATTCTAACCTCTTTCATCTGTTCTGTGGGGGCGACCTATGTCTAATAGTGGACATCTTTTACCTGAAATGATGATGAAGAATACTCACTTGCATAGAATTTTTCTGCTACCATAATTATCATTCTCTTAAACGGCTGTAATGACATATGTATTAATAATATTATTATTTAAGTTTCAGATCAACAGCAATTGCAGTTGATCTTTACTTTATTTATTTATTAAAGCTTTATGCACATAACACTACAAAGGCGGACTTAAATACCTTAGGCATTTTCTACCAGTCAGCCTTAGGGTGGTGCAGAAACATAACAAGGCAGGTGTAGTTTAATAAACAGACAAACAGAAGAGAAACAAATACAATAGTAAATTTACAAATTTATGTACACAGATATATCTACAAAGCATTTACCGATCTACGTATGGACAGCGCCATCATTTGGTTACCCACTTTTCTAAGGTATTTTAAAGGCTTAGGCACCCCATGAGGGTTTTCTGGAAAAATCAGACCATCATCAGTTGACACCACTTAGCCGAGAGATCTTCTAATTTTGAAAATATATACATGACGTTGACGTCTAACGTTTGACATTGACGTTGATGTCAAACTAATGTCATTTACATGAACTTTTTGACAGGTGCTTGGATCTGACCACTCAGTGCTGCTACTTAGTGAACGTTATTTTAGAAAACTCGTTTCTGCTGCTATCTATACCCGCAGCCATCTGGGATTCATTGGGATTAATAATGAAGCCAGAAAAAAAAATTGTCAATACCATTCCATCATTACATAAACTGTATAAAGAAGACATAACTTAACTTTATGTAGGTAGGTACCTATTTCCCACAAGTCGTTGCATAAATCACGTCAGGGAACAGTTACTTATCTTGGTGCGTGGGCGCATAATCTATCATTTGTCTCGTAAATAATGCGATAAATAGGTTTATAATCAATTCTCAAGTCTAACTCAACGTTTACATATAATTGTACAAGCCATAAATTACCTTGTTGGGGAATTCTGTTTTCTGTAAGAGGAAAATGTGGTGAGCCGAAGGTAGGATGACGTTTATATTGTTTTTGGATTTGTAGGTATTTAAATAATCCGTGACTGATCGTTCAAAGACAAGCCCTTAACACGAATGGAATGCTGTTGAGCTTTTGACCCTCAGATCCATCAGCTTGGTTCTTTATATATTTCTGGTAGATTTAAATCTGAGTGACATCAATGGCTTATGAAAATATTTCTGTCTTATGTAAAGTTGGTTTACTGCGTTTCCGTTACAACGAGATACTTGACACAACCAAATAACTTAAAAAATTACTGCTATTGGAAAAACTTTTTAATCAATACCACCTTATCGACTTTGATGGCGTGGTTCTCCATCAAGCAGTCATTGAGTGACTATCTTCCCGCACCTGTCACCGTCGAGGTCGACCTCGGCGAAGGTGATGAGACGATCTGATCACGCTGGTGGGGCAAATTTGACCAGAGATTGCCCTAGACAGAAAATTTGGAAGAAGAAAGGGGAGGTATATTATTCCAGCAGTGAGATCCAATGTAGGCTAATAATAATAAAAAGACCATCCTTTTAAAAGTTTCCAAGAAACAAATGAATTACTTTCCTACAAGAAACGTGAATGTTTTCGAAGTTTATTAAAGTAGGAACAAAGCAGAGCATATCGTTCCCCCGACGACACACGAAGCGTCAAATATCAGGCAGATACGTTTTAATCCTTCACGCTTTAGATAATACCTACATTCATTGTGAGGAGGAGGATGTGCGAAGGGTAGGAGCCGACAACCAAATGTTGGGAGAATTTTCCTGTAATTTATGAAGATCAACTGCCAAGATAACGCAGGGTCAGTTTTAATTAAAATTTACAGGCATTTAGTCTCGATATTTGGATTAAGAATATGAAGTTGGGTATTTGTCTAACTAAATTAACTAATACAAAACCAAAATAAAAATAGTCACACAGTAACATTTATTTCCCCCAAAATAAACAAAATATATAAACCTAGTTAGTATAATTAGAATTAGAAAAGTCTACAAAATAGGGGTCCCGCCCGCTCTTCATGAGTGAATGATGATAAATGCAAAATAGATAAAATATGAAGGATAAATAGTACGAGAAGACACATTGCGATAACAAAGTCTTCAATATTGCTGGAGTAAGCTAGTATTAAAAAAGTACTTATAAGTACTTGGAAACCAAATAGTCCAAATCTAACTACAGTTGAAAAAAAACTGTGAATCTCTAATATAACAGTAGAAATACCTTATACTACATTAAAAATACTGGCTTTTATGTTACTTTTTTGAGATTGCGAGTGTCTGATTTTTAATGACAAAAATCCATCCGTGTTTCTTTATTTGCCCATTTCATTCCAGAGCCTTATTTATTCTTTCAAACAATGCAGCCCAGCACTAGATGAAGATTGATAATAATATAGAACTAAATTTGTAACTATTTAAACCCGCAAAGCAAGCATCCGTTTGTGTGTTTTTCTGCATTTTCCCTCCTTTTTATCTACAACAGTATCGCACCGACTTCAACAAAATTCGGCGACGTATAAGGAAAAGGACATTCGGTTGCTTTCATCCCGGAAAAATGAAAAGTTTTTCGTTTGGCTGACTCTGAAAACACTGCAAGGATCAATCACGTAGAATCGGTGAAACGCTAAAAATAGTCAAGTAAAATATAGAGAACAAAATAAAATGAACACATTAAGTCAACCAAAAAAAATATGCGTGGGTTGTGAGCCTCCTCGTATACATTCAATAAATAAGAAACCAATCAATTTTGAACGTCAATTTTATGCTAAATCGTGAGGCCTCGAAACTAAAACGCGTGAGCACTTTTTTACCAAATTCTGTAACATTTTGCGCAAACCTTATATCTCGGACCGAAAAAGCCAACGGAACAAAGCAGAAAAGCAATTAAACCTTAGACAAGAAGGCCCAAATTCAAAATTATTTGAGACTCAAATCTCTTAAGATGACTTAAGCTTCTTACATCTTTGGTTGGCAGGCATCTCGAGGGGCGAATGGTAATCAAACTGAGACGGAAGTCGGAGTTTACCGCAATCCCGGCCCGTCTTACCTAAAAACCCTTTAAGATTGCTCTCTACCTACCCTGTAGAACCTTCCGAAAGATGTACCTATAGATATAAATCTGCTGATGAATACATACAAGAAAACTAGATGAGAATTTCAATATTTAAACATGCCTACCTAGGGGTCTTTAAGTCAAGAGTGAATACTTCTAAGCAAGCGTGCTTCATGGTCGATCTCATCGTCGTTACCCAATCAGCTCAAACACGAACCTAACTATAATAAAAAAAATGCAAATAAAATACCATTATCAGAAGTCAATATGATTTTTAAGCAAACATATTCAAAAGAGATATCACATTCTATACTTATTTCCCAAGACTTTATCTAAGCTAAAGTATGAGGTATCTTACTACAAAAATTGAGCAGCAAAAGAACAGAATACAAAACATAGAAAAAGCGGAATATATACAGTGTAATGTTATTCAGAAATCCATGTGAAATGTATGAGTGTGAGACTATTGCTTTGGGCTTTGCCAGGATAATTTTCGTTCCCTATTGTTTTGCTGGATTTCCACCCAATGCCTTCGAGAGAATAAGAGGCTTAGCTTGTGGGAAAATATTTTGTTTCCTCGCATTGTTTTTCAAGAATGTAATATTGTTTTCATCTTGCTTATCCTACTGTATTGACACGCTGGTTATTTGATTTGGATTTTGTTCAGTCACTACTACTTTTGCATGTGTTGTATTTTCTGTTTTCTATTGAGTAAATTGAGCTTGCTTTGCCCCTCACCAATAAATATTGCAATGTGGAAATATTATCAAAAACTATTTTTTTGTTTTTGAAAAGACAATAATATCGTGAAAATTCTTGCCTTTCTTCCCCATAGCTGTTGGTGTTTTATTGGATTTATAAGTGCCCATGTAGATCTTTGTCAAATAAAATAATTTGAATGTTGTTAGAATTTTAATCTCTCTAGTTAGCAAATAAAATAAACTGGCTCAATAAAAAGCCATGCACATATCACAAAATCAACGAATCCTCAAATGTAACCAAATTAATTATTCATGTGCGCTTAATTATGCGCGGGGAGATCACGCAATCCAATTTAACCAGATTGCCTGCGTCCTAGCGAGGAGCGATGCGTGTTTTGCAAAAAAACGTTGTGCCTCGATGTGGCTGTAGTTACGGCAAACTTCAAGTGGACATAAATAAGGGTCGCAATATTCGGCGGTCCCATCACGACGGGCGGTGCGCTACTCTCAATTTTACAAAACAAACCCAACCATACAAATTTCTACTTTACCTCTCTCAAGATACGTCTGAAACTCCTCCAGCAACCCGCTGAATACATCTTTAAATAACAATAAAAGATAATCAACTTTCTGTGTTCCCAAACAGGGATCATTTTCCCTAAACACCATCGAGATCCAAGGAGACACTTGAAGTGGAATTTCTTCGCGAAACTGTACACTCGCAGCATCAGTTTTTGGAACAACATGGATTAAATAAATTCTTTCCAGTGTCATTTGTTGGAAATTACGAATCAAATTTGCGTCCATAGTGGTTTTGTTTCCCAATAAGTTAACATTAAGGTCATGTGGTAACGAGAAGATTTCTTAAAGCCCGCCTTTGCGGGCGTTGCTGACGTCATTATTATGTAAATTTTGCTGTTTTTAATCGTAGTGGTTCAATGAATTAGCATTTACTTCATGAACCAGTCAAATACATTTCGAATTATGACCGTTTATTCAAATTGAACGCGAAAAACCTTTTTATTTATATATATTAACGCCTAAGGCATTAAGTCCGCCTTTGTACAGTTTTATGAGCATAAAGATTTAATAAATAACTAAGTAAATATTATTATTTTGAGAATATATGTCTAAAAGGCCATAATCGATAATTATTTGACAACACCAACGCGTGCGCGCGCTTTAACTCATCACTAACTTTTGACCGTAAGTAATAAGGGCTCAACCAAAAAAAAATACAACAACATTTTGTGAGAATTTGATTAGTGTTAAAAGCCATATCAGAGGTATCTCCCCTCGCAGGCTCGTATGGTTTATTCCGCCAACATTCGCTTTTTATGCTTCCACGTGCCCATCGACATTCAATTTCTGTATGCAGTCGAGTCCCTGTCGCGCAATACAACGAAATAACCAAACCATTTGGGAATCGGTACCTTTACACCTTAATACAGCTCTAGAGATTTTCCCTTTGTCCATTCCATTTCATACATATCTACTCGGATCACGTAAAGCGTAAGCATGCCCTAAGACACGATGGTTTTCCTTTCGGCTCCATTTGTTCGCCCAAGAGACTTATTATGAGTATACTGTTTACACGGTACAACGAGAATATTTTGTTCAAATATAATCAAGGCATGCCGCTTTTGTCCAAACAATGTTTTTGTTTTTATTCAATGTTATATGAAAGGATATTCGGGCACGACCGTCGCTAGCAAATGCAAATGTTTAACTTCATATTGGATCGGGCGGGTTGGCATTTGTTTAAGTAGATGTGATGATATTGAGGGTTTTGGTATATAATACTTTTCACATAGCTGAGTATGTATTTGAGACAGATTTTATAGGCATATAGCCTATCGTATAAACCTCGAAGTTTATTTGCTTCGAACCTTTTCTTTACAAAACGAAATAGTTATGATTACTTATTCGATTTTAACTAAGTAATGTTGAATAAAACGATTGTCTATTGAATACTAATATTATAGTACAACTTCCACACTACAAAAACCATTAACAAACTATTGCATAAACGTTAACTATCGATTCATCGATTAAATTCACCACAATCTCAATCATCGGACATTTCTACATGCAATAAAAATAAAAACTGTACTGTATATAGAATTTAATCGACTATATCTAAACGATTACATAGCTGAAGACGGTTGGTAGCAAAATATTTTTTATGCGTGAATTTAAAATTCTGTAAAACGTAGGTAGGAACAGGGTAAACATACCTACTGGGGTTCTGTGTGTAAACAAGGTAAACCGTCCTGTCGTCGGCCGTTGGAGCCTCAATAATATAAAACATGCGCCCATACCCGTCCCTGGTATATTTGCAGCGCTCACCCTACCGCCGCCTACGAGTGTAGGGAACTTGTTCGAGTAATATCGTTTCGAATAAAACTTTTGCTGAAATATTTTAAATAAAATAGTGCAGGTACACAGGTACAGGTGATGTAGGGAATATTGAAATACTGTATTGTAAAATTTGTTGTCATAAAACGTTGCAATGCAGTGTTGTTTTGAGATACTTTGTTGAGAATCTAAACTTATGATATTGCTATGTCCATTTTACACTTCCGCAAAAAATAGTATGTTAAAGGAATTGAAATGAAATGCTTCTGTGTATCCATATTATCTTTTTATATTGCTAGAAGCATTTTATGTAAACTAGTTTCTGCCAGCGGCTTCGCTCGTGTAAAAGCAGGTTTCTCCGTACAAACTTTGGACTCCAGTTTCATCCCCTTAGAGAGTGAATTTTAGAAATTCCTCTCTTAGAGCTTGGTTCTCGCCTATGTGAAAAAAAACTAGCGTAAAATTTCACACTCTAAGTCCCAGTAGTTTTAGCTGTGCGTTGGTATTTCAGTCAGTCAGTTTCTCCTTTTATATATGTATATAGATTCTTTCCCGCTTAGGGGCTTGACAGCAGACCTGACTTCATTTACTTTCTAAAACAATTTTCTTTTCCTTACTATCAAATACGAATGCATATTTTATAAGACGCATAAACCTTAAAAAGTATAATTATCTAGCCTAGCCTATCTAGTTTGCAAGTTCATCATCATCATTTCAGCCGACAGACGTCCACTGTTGGACATAGGCCTCCCCCAAATGTCGCCACAATGATTGATCCTGTGCGTCCCACATCCATCGGATGCAAGGATGGAGTTAGCAAGTTAATAAGAGTAATAGCAGTATGCGAACTCTTTCGACATCAATAACAATTTTCTCATGAAAAGACCTTGTGTTCATTAACATCATATAATTTCTTTTAACGCCAGTCAATCAATATAACGTATTTATTCTCGTGACTGTACACGAGTTGACCGTTACTTTTAATAAAGTTCTTCATTTAATCATCAAAGAGAAAATAACTTAATAAAAATAAAACTACACTATGTCCACCCGTTTGTCTCGACCTCTTGAGAGTCGTTGAAGTGAAATGTAACTACTAGCGCTACCTATTGGCATTCAAGAGATATTAAGCTGTCTCCATTACACAACAGACTACATGTACGAGCATTTGCATTTTGAACAAATAGGAATGAGTATATTGAAGCTTAGCTGGTGACATTAAAATTTTTCTACTGAAGTGCCGTACACTTCGGTAGAAAAGTAAAAAAAAAATCTAGTTATTTAAATTTTTCGAAAACAGTCTTGACGGCCACTTGTCGACGATCAAAAAAAAAAGCTTAAATGGCTCGAATTCTAAGGAGGTTCTTATTTCTGGAAACTTAACCTTCGGTTGTTTGGATCTTATTTCCGACACTGACCGACTAATATTTTTTTTTTAAGTTTTTTTTCTTAACGTTGATCTATAATATTTAAAAATTTAATAAGTATATACCTAACTATTGTAACTATCCCAGGCATATCAATAGGTAAATACAGGGAAGGGACCACCATTACTCAAGACGGCTGGGTGATTTCAAACTTACATTAAATCGAGATTCCTCTCGATGTTTTCCTTCACCGATGTCTCGATTTACTTAATCAAAATGTAATCTAAGGCTACCCGGAAGCTGAAGTACAAAGGATCGATGATTGTTTGCGGACAAAAGGGAGCTTCTGGCAAGGTCACGTAGCCGCCCAATGGACTCCATGGTCGGAATGACGCTTCCAGTTAACTCGAATAACCGACCCCTGCCAAAGATTAAGAAGAAAGGAATAGACAGTTCAATTCTTTGAACTTCAAAAGACATGGTTTCCTGCCTCTCTAGAGTATTTAAAATTATATAGTACGAATAAACATCTTTTAAAAAAAAAATACACATACCTACTAAAAGTCAACAATGGAGCATTATTTGTTTTTTATTTAGTCGCGTTTGGGTTCCGTGTAAAGTTTACTCAAAAGATTTTTGACAGCGTGAGAAAATATTTTTGGAACGTATGTTTTTTATATAATTATCATCATCATCTTCATCATTTCAGTTGAAATACATGCACATTTGGGTAGGTATAGGTAGTAATATGTAGTCTTCATATTCCTTAGTAATCCTTTCTTTTTGGTAGACAATCATCATCAACACTTTTGAACAATCCTGCAAAGGCTTTTTTTTATTATTGATAAGTTTGCGCTTGACCACTATCTCACCTGATGGTAAGCGATGATGTGGTCGACGATGGAGCACGCTTGCCTAGAAGTAACCTATTCACTATTGACTTAAAGACCCCCAAGTTGTAGCTATCAAGTTGATGATTTCTCACCTCAAAACAAAAACAAACAAAAACATCCTTATGTATCTGTGTCTGTCTGTCTGTTTGCGAAAAACTCAAAAATACTGTATGGTTTAGTTTTATAGTACCTACATGTATATTTTAATAGAAAAAAAAAAACTGCGATCTTCAAAGAGTTGTAACTAACGTGCGATGCGGGGTTAGATTGCTAGTATCCGATATGGCATTATATTAAATTATAGTAGACACATTATTAGTAGATACAAGATAGATAAATAGTCATGTACCTCGTTCAACAAATGGCCGGCCATCTCACTAAGCTATATTACACAGTAGGTAGTGCCTAGAAATTGTCGTTCAAGTTATATGAAGAGAGATCTTATAAAATACACATTTTCGTACAATCACCGTCCCGATATAAACATTGGTTGTTACCATAAAACTAACAAGCTTGTCTAGGTATAACAACCGCCATATTCTTTGGCGCGCTTCGGACAACTTCGGCATTGGTCGGAGTCGATCGGAATATTATACAGGGCCCGAATAACGCCGTGTGGCAGTCCCAGATTATCTCGATATAACACTTGTCATGTTTTTATTATCTTTGTATGTTAATACCGTCCACAATCTGATGCTAATGTTGATATACATTCATATTTTCGGTGTACATCGATTTGAAGACTTCTGTCGTATATTTTTCGATTAGTTAAACTCAATTTTTCGTTTCTTGCATCGTGTGGTGATGCAACCTCTCAGTGTGATTCAAAAATAAGTCTATTATTGCTTTTATTTATTGGTAATTCAATTATTACTTTGACGCTAATGAAATAGAGCTGAAGTTATGGCTTATAATAATTGTGGTTTCATTCAAAGTTAGCGCAAAATCCGTCAAATCTACCATTTTCTGCATAATCTTTCAGATAGCATCAAGCAACTATTCCCTTGAATTAAGTAGATAGATATCTTCGAAGATGAAGAGGCCGACAAAAGCTTGAAGATACTAAAATTACCATAAATATATTCTTATGTTTATGAAAATGATGGCTGACGGTCTGTGACGGTACTGGTACTGACGAGTCAGCGCGACGGGCTTTTGTCTACTATTTTCCCCTACTGAATATTGTGTAACTGTAATACTAATATTGTATAGAGGAAAGTTTTGTTTGTTTGTGAAATGTGGAGTTGCTTCTTCGATAAATGTGAAAGTTTGTGATCTGCAAGTAGTGAAACAATCTTATGTAGTTGTGGAATATTATTATTATTCCATTTATTTATTATATATACATATTTATAATATTTTTTAATATATTTTTTTTAAAGACAACAAATTAATAATAAAACAAACAAACAAAAACAAACAAATTAATTTAGAGATAAGCAGATCCTTTGTACTCTTCTATTCTTATTTGTTCTTTTCTGTTTTAAGTGTTTGTGTGTACATAAATAAATAAATAAATAAATAATAAATAAAAAACATTCAAAAATATAAAAAATAGTTGCCCGCCGGCATCGGGAACGGGGTCCAAACTACGGGTGGTCAGGGCTCCTGAGAGAGGAACCTCCGGACAATACGCGCCGTGTCCAGAAGCACTGCTTTCTGAATCAAGCCCTTGATCAAACTGCCTAACGAAAGCCTTCGCAGATGTTGGTCGAGCCTCTTGGCTATTAAGCCATTGGCTGTCACGACTAACGGCACAATAATTGCTCTATCCACTTCCCATATGTCGACTACCTCGCGAGCCAAGTCAAGATACTAAGTTTGTTTTTCCGTCTGAACATTCACGAGGTTATTATTATATTTTTTATAACAATATTATTAAACCCCAAGCAATCGCCAGCATTCTCTCATTGTTTTCCTTTTTTTTCTTCTTTTATTTCTTAGTTTCTGTACAACGCATTAGTTTAGGCTGTAATGTTGTATAAGTAAATTGTAAATAAATAAATATATTGTCTTTCTATTGTGTCTCTAATTACGATATTCAAAGGTTTAAAACAATCGGAGGGTGTCTCCCATTCATTGGTATCTTCGTTGATTACGAATAACTAATTTATTCATTTTAAACTGTACAAAAGTTTTTGGGAATGCATTCATTGTGCGTACAGCTAAGGACTGGAATTTCCTGCCGGGCTCTGTGTTTCCTGATAGCTACAACCTAGGAGGTCTTTAAGTCAAGAGTGAATAAGTTCATTCTTCAAGTTCATCGTCGGCCAAATCATTGCTTACTATCAGGTGAGATAGTGGTCAAACGACAGCCTATTCAGAATAAAAATAAAACAACAGTAGTTGTTTGGAATACCTAGGTAGTAATTAATCTATTTTTTTCTGAAGAATCACAATTGCATACTCATGGGTACTATGTATGCACGTATGTGTATACTTATTGATAGTACTTATGCTTACCAAAAAGCAAATAAAATAGGCAATATCAGTATTGACCAATACCACGTATTTCTATATTTTTTCACGCCTTATAAATCCCGGAGGTCCTCACTTATCTATTGATAAATTCAAATAAACGTTCACATTCTATGGGTGGCATGTGCCATGAGGAGACGGGGCACTAACGGCCAGCGCATGACGTCACCGAATCCTGTTTTATAGCCACTCGTGCCTGACATAAAATGACGTCACGACTATTCAGCTGTTCTCCGTAACTCAAACAATCGTGTTTGTTGTTACTTTTCTAGTTTAGGAGTGTTCTCTAGTTGCTGTATGAGTGTTTTACCTAGGTTACCTAACCTACATAGAGTTCCTGAAAAGTATCTACATTTTTACCAGAATAAAAAAACCACACGAAATTAAGTCCAATTCATGAAAAAGTACTAGTCCACTTAAGCTTTTTTGTTGAAAGAAATTCTGAAATGTATTTCTCCGAAAAAAAGTTGCAAATAACTCTCAAGCTCTCTTTACGCTACCCGCGCAATAAGTAACTCATGCTTAAAATATCTTCAACATTTTCTTTTTTTAAATTTAAAATATTCTCTTTCAGATACCCGTCTCGTGGCCAGCAGCGGTGCAGAACATTTTGGCACGACTCAGCAACACTCAAGTGTACCTAAGCGGTCGTGAACCCGCTCCCTGAACGTGTATTAGAACTCAACAGCTTTATTTGACTTATACAAAAATAAGGCTCAGCAAAATTTTACTAAATTCTACCAGGCTAAGTGATTCGTAGATCTTCACAAAATGTGCCTATTCTAATAAATCTTCCAATGCATGTTTTTTAAAAATGTGTCGCTTAAACGACAATTACAAACTTCTCATTAAAGCCGCACCTAAAACGTCATCAATTCTATACTCAACATATGTCAGTAAAACGATCAACCAAAAACAGTCCTATCACGGCATGTCAGGTAAGGTATTGTACCTGCAAGGCCCCCCCTGTTTCGCCCCCTTCGCCCCGCGCATCATTGACATGCAAATGAAACGGGCCACGCTCGCGGACCCAACGGTTATTTATCTCTGATTGGCTCGCTTCATTCCGCTTTGACAGACAGGTTCCAATTTCGAACGGAACCCCGAGCGGTGTTTACATAATTAGACATGTAAACGAATATGCATGCTGGCTTCGGATCGCAGATACTGCTGTTTGAAATTTATGGTTGGGGCGTAGTTATAGTAAATAGGTATTGTTTATTCTTAGATTTAAAAAGTAAAAGCAAAAAAATACATTTCGATCATATTTACTCAAAATATTAATCGATTAAGATACCTAGAGCAATTCAATTCAAAAATTCAAATATGTAAAAAGAAAAATTTAGAGTGGTTTTTTTCCAATCTAATAATAGTATCACTGATCCAGTACCAAAATATTTTACATCAAAATCGCAAATGAATGTTAACTGTATTATTATGTAAACAAATAGACTGGGTTTGCTTCAGTACTTTCAACCCAAGCGATTGGAGACGAAGATAAGGCCTTGCACAGAAATACCATTCATGTCAATCAGCCGTATAAGTAAATTTAAATCTTTACGAATCGAATAAGCGATAAATAACCATTTGAAAGCCGCGGCGCGATTGACAAGCATAATTTCGCCTTTACTTTACTCTAATCGAAGGGTTTTATCGGTAAATGGACGCGCCTTCAATTCCCATGATTTTTTTGCTGTATTATTACGTTATCTACTCGATACCCCATGACTTTGGAAGGGTTGACCCTTCCCGTACATTTAAGAAAAGAACAAAAGAGATTTTTTTTTCTTTCTCATCATTCCTTTTTTTTTTCTTTGTCCCCTAAGCCAGTTGCTATCTGACAAAACTTTCCTCAAACAAAAAAAAAAGTTGTGTAATTTTCTTACAGGTTACATTTAATGAAAAAGTATCAAGAACAATCTGATCGAAAGTATTATACGAGTACAGCATTCTCATTAGTTGCGAGTACCAAGTCTTGATCGTTCGGTCCTTTTGTAGTCCAATAAACATCATTGCCTGATGGAGCACAATTATTTTGTTATTTATGACATCAATTGCGCCTGACTGCTTACATAATATCCGTTTACAGACACCGGTACATGTGTCTTATTGATGAGTAGATTATTTTTTATTAACTTTGTACTTGCGTGAGCGTTTGTACTTTAAAGTGGCTAATAGAGTTGCTAGGTGAGTTTTAATCTGTGTTTAAGACGATCAGTATTTTAATTAGTGGTTGAAACTGGGTGAAGTTTAGATTCTTATTTGCTTAAATAAGTAAGTAGGGATATTTTAAATAGTTGATGCAAATGAGATTGACCCGTAGGTTCTTTCAGCCGGTAACACATTAAGCTGTATTTTTCTTGTAAGTAAACAGTGTGTGTTATTTTCAGCGAATGTGTTTTAATCAAGATAAATTATCCACCACAACAAGCCCGTATGCCAAACGTTTAGCTAATTAAGTAGAAAACACGCCACATTTTAAATGCAAAAGTGGGACAACATCCACATTTTTAAAACAGGAAAAATATAAACTCTGTTTTAAAGAAACTCGGTTTGACTGTCGTGGTGTAAGATTAGCTTCAACTTACTTATAATATTCGTTGGGTACTTTTATCTCGGAAAGTTTCGGGACGATTCGGCGGGGTTCTTAACCCGGATTACGAACGCTGGCCGAAGTTCGGCAGTTAAGTGACTTGTAAGTGGTTTAATTCTTGAAATCGATGGCGACTAACCACGATTAGGGGGTTAGAAGGAAAAATATAGAGTTGGAGACGATGAGAAGAAAACTATTAAGAGTTATAGGAAGAATTATAATTAAGTTTTTCTTTGCTCGAAGATCTCAAAAGAATTCGTATTGCAATTGAAAAATACCAGTAAACATGTAAACACTTTGTCTTTATTAATATTATTATAGGTATTTTTTTTTAGTATGTATAAGAGGTGGGGGGGGTTTTGAGTCTGAAAATTATTTCACCATTAGAGTACTATTTTATCACCGAATAATTTAGGTTAGAGGTAGGTCTTACATGTATTCTAGAAAATGTAATAACTAAGTCATTGTTTATTTCTTGGGGAACCATTGTTGTTATAATTGAATTTTTATTATGATTCTTTAAAATGTTTAATGTCATAATTAATTTATCTCATATTTAAGTCTTTTATTTTCGTTTTCTGATAAATAAATAAATATTTGATACGGACTCGATCAAAGTATTTTTTCTAAACGTATCTCTACTTAGTGAGCATTAGGTTGACTTAATGTCAATCTTCTAGTTTTAATTTAGTTAATGTGGGTAATAAATACAAATTCTTTTGTCCAGAAGAAAATAATCTTACCAAACAAAAACTTTTAATCAATTTAGGAATCAGATCCCAAATCTATCTAGACGATTGCATAGTAAGATATGTAGCCATCAATTCTATGCGTGCGTGGGGGTGTAAGAATAAGAACTTTTGGGGATGAAAGGAGGGGGGGTGAAATGTCTATTTTTCACAAGTCACGTATCGGTTCAAGCTTATCCGGCGTTAGGTTTGATGATAATAAGTGATACCGCCAAATATGGTTTACAAGGATGTAAAGTTATGACTAGATTAGATATGGACGACAAAGTAGACACAAACATTATTGATAACAAAGAAGTATCTAACTGTTGCATTTTAGGGTTATAGATTTTATATCTTTTGGTTTTATTTAAAAAAAAATTATATAAAAAATAATTTTTGTAGTGAAAAAAAAATTATATTGATAGTCAAATAAACCACGTTTAAAAATTTCATACACCATTGATTATCAAAAATAAATAAGGCAGATATATAATAACTATAGGAATTGCAGTCATAGGTATACTAGCTACTTGAAACTAAAAAAAAATAACTTAAAATTTGGCGTCAAAAAATAGATAAATTACAATACTCAGAATCAGAATCAGTATCAGAATTTTATTTGTAGAACATAGGTGTTTACATGAAGGTCTTAATTTAATTGAATGGGCGCTATGTTTTGCCGTGAAGGCGTACAAATCTTGAGACTAAAAAGTCGTTGAAAAACTAAAACTAAATAAAAATAAACTAACACAAACAGAAACTCAATACGTTATTTCTTTCCATATGTATGTATGATTGTATAAAAATATAATAAGAATCAATATGGTCCCTGTCGGGCACTAAAATATATAGGAACTGACTACCTTCAAAGATTAAAAAAAAAAACGTGTTTCCGTTAAAAACCGTACCTACACTTTTCTTATAGTTTTTCTTGAATAATTTTCTCATATTTAACAGGCATTAGAAACAAGTCGGCAAACAAAGTAGTACCGTCGGCAAACATACCTACACGCATTACCTACGTACGCAAGTACCTACAACTATGTACTGTGATGTGTTTTATGTCTTCTTACATAGGTCAGGGTCGTTGTTTACAACCGAAGTACACGTAAGACGTAGGTTCGGTCAGTTTACATGCAACCTTGTATGTGGAAACCTACTGACATTATCTGGGAGTTTGTTGCGAGTGAATAAAATATTAGTGGCTTAGAAAAGTTTCCTGATGTAAATCTTAGTTGAGACCTCTTCTGCGAGAGATAAAGAAGGAACATAGGAGTGGGTGTAGTCAGTAAAAGTCTGATTTGCCCATTTGGCAAATCAGACTTTCGCAAGCAATCATTAAATAAATTCTCACTTAAAAAGAAGTTGAGATATCTTTTAAGCAAGTGGACTTTATCATCGACCACATCATCGGCCTGTACGTATTGTAATCATTTTAATGGTGCGACCCTCACTAGGTCATCGGTCTACGGCGAGGCCTTACAATGCTGTGTCTTTCGGTATATAGTGCACCTTCCAACATAAAAAAAGACTTACTTCGTCATCAGCATTTTTGTGAAATAAAAATAATCTTTTACCTAAGAATATAGGTTGCGTGAGCATTTTCAAAATCATTGTCAACTTCCGTGGGTGTTACAAAAAAAAAAATAACCAAACCGAAGATTCCATTCACAGCATCAAGAACTTGTCATTCACAGAATTTACAATTCATAACTTTACAGCGTAAAGTCGCTACCTTATACTCTTATAGTCGCGTAGGTAGCGCATCTATTTCTTACAATATCTAGAGCGGAGGCATTCACGAGGCGTCCTCGTCGAGTCAATATCAATAAATGGGAAGAAGCTGGGAAATTGGATGTGTTGCGGCTCGTGGCCTGCCGACACGCTACGTAATAACATAGTAATGAGACCCTCTTGCCACTCGTAAAAATATGGACGCTGGCTCCCGGTCTATGACTAAATATTTAACTAACTCGCTGTGTCCTGTGTGGGCCTAAAAATAGACTTTATGTCACCTGGCTTTGTTGTTGTATTTAGATGCAGTTTGTGCATGATGTCTTGAAGATTCCAAGGATCAAATATGTATCTTTAGGTTCTTTATACTTCCTTTTCTCAATATGTTTTCTCTGCCATATAGATAAAATGTATTAAGAACTTATTACTTTTAGAACAAACTCTTGAATAGGCTCTTAATAAACTAGTGCGCCTCACCATCAACGATTGCATCACTGCTTACCATTAGGTGGGATTGCAGTCAAGTACTAGTTAATATCAGATTTTAAAAAAATATTGATAGAAAAAAGAAATAAAAAGCATCCAATTTTTTGCGGATGTGGATTTATGGTGTTATTCTCCCAATGTAAAATCATGAAGTAAGTTCTTATATCTAAATGTCAAATCATAGCTAATAAATTAACTTAAACAATCGTAAACTCGTTTTAATGGTTTCTTGTTTTGAAACGAGTCCTTAAATAATCCAAACAATAGGTGTCAATATGATGTCATTCAACAATTAAAATCAAATGAATAATTTAAACCAGAGTTCCTCAAACTTTTTGCAGAAAGAACAAGTTAGAAATTATTCCAATTTTTGTCAGTCAGACCCAGTATAAGTCTTTTTAAAATGGTTTAAAGATATGACTTTTGAGGCTGGCATTTTATACGTAATTAATGTGAGGATTGTAAGTTTTTTTTTTTCAGTTATTTATTGCTACTTTATTTATTTACTACGGCCACTTCAGCGAATAGTTCGCAAAAACATTTACCTACAGAAAAATAATAATATTATCAATATATCATTATCACAACGAATTCTTTTAACTTAAAGGTGTGCACTTACAAAAATTAGATAACTATTATTAATTATATTTTGAATTTATTGTTCAACATTATACAATCAATAAATAATAACAACTACAAAGAAATGAGGACAAATCTGAAAACCTGACATAATTGCAATATTGAGATTGAGTTACGTATTTTTTAACCATTCAATTAGAAACAAAAATGACCCAACTTATATAGAAAAGGTAAAAGAAGTGAGCTTGAAAATATTTACTCTAGCGTCTCAGAGCGGGTAAGCAGTAAGTAATTATTGTTTTCAAATTTGAAGAGGAACTTATTAACTTTTCCGGGCCGGAAGACGCCGTTTTTTTTGGAAAAACGGGGTCCTTTTTATGAAATAAATAACAAGAAATGAGTTTTTTTATTCTCAATCCTTTTTAAAAGATAGAAGAAGTCTCATTACTCAGTATGAGTTTGATAACAGAACATTACAGAAATACTCTATATATCTGTTTATCCAGATTAAACTATCACGGAAAGCTTAAATTAATTTTGTTGACGTCCTATCTCCATGAGATTAAGTCTACTTCTCCTGTTTGCTTCTCATGCACCCCCAATTTCATGTTTTGTTTTTTAGAATTCTTGAAAGACTTTTAAGCCCCTGAGAGTCTAGGTTGAGTACTTTGGGAATGGCTGCTTTAAACATGACCATCATTACATGATGGTTGATGCATTATTTGTTTCTGTCACGTACTAGATAGGATTATTAACTCGTCTTGGTTAAGTACCTAAGTACTTATTACATATGTATTCTTTCATACTTATCCAACAATGCCTACTTAGCTGTTCAATGGCAATATTTATAATCTCTTAACAAATTTTTACTAACTATTTAGAGTATAGTTTTGCCTTACATAGCTTCAAAATGTAAATGATTTCCTGAAACACACGTCCCATTTTATTCTCTTCATATTCTGGAGCCAACTTCCTAAGGACCAATTAAATTTATCTCCACATGTTAAATAGGGCAAAAGAGTACGTGAAAGTACAAGTAGGGCCTCTCTCTACCTTTGTTTGCAAATAGGGCAAAAGGGCAAGCATTACTCACCCACATTAAGAGCAACGGCCCTTCCTCATACCTACCTACTTTAACAGTAAAAACAATGGTTCAAACATACCGTCCACACTTCCAATACATCCATTTTCCGTTGAATCCAACCGACAACCGGTTTGTTCTGAAAAAAAGAGAATCACAGTATTAATTAATTACTCCAACTCGTTTGTAACTATCCTAGTAAATTGTGTGTAACCGATTGCATCAGCCTACGAGGATTGATTTGACATTGACACGCCGCGCATGCGTATTGCCCTAATTCCGTGTAAGGTTCCCGTGGGTAAGAGACAACGAGATATAATTTTACATACGAGTGAGGGAGTTGGATATGGGGTGCACAAGGACGGCTGTGAGAGACGGGTCGGTAACATGGCCGACGGCTATTGCATCTACATGCATTTTAAAGAATTGTGTTCGATGCAGAAGGCTTGGCCCTGTGGGAACATTTGACTTTCTCTATTTAAATCTTTAGAATTTTCGTAAGAGACGTTGACGCTAAGTTCTTGTAATACTCGCAGAATAATTCAAAATGATCTTCATTTAAAATAAATTAGCAAAAAAAGTAGATTCATTATGAATTGGCATGTTTGTTGTTGTAATTATTTAGAGGAAATTTTTTAGGGATATTTCCTGACAAACTGGTTTAAAAGTTCATCGACCTCTAAATGTATGGGTCGAATTCATCTCGCGGCACCGGAACATGTTCAATATACCTACACATAGGTTGTCAACAGTGAAATAAAATTTAAATTATAGAGCAATTTGTATCCACCTACCTAATCATATCGAAAATGGCGTATCAGTTTATATCATAACTTATATTTTTTGAAATAATTATGTCAAAATGTTAATCAAAACCCTAATTCCGATATTCGATAAAATATGTAACATGTGTTGATTTAAATTTATGCAGATATTTAGATGTAAATGCTGCTTCAAGCGATTTACATAATATCGACCTGAAGGTAATTCAATGTCGAATACAATTTGAGGCTTGTTGTTTGAAATTCTATGTGTAAAGAGATAATGATGGTATTGAACTCTAAATTATCATATTTTTTGTTGCATTTACATTTGGATAACTACGATTTATTGAAAGTAAATTCTTGAATATCTTCAGTAATAATTTAAGATAAATTATACGTACCTACGTATATTGTAAAATGTTGAAAGCATTCGAAACAAAACATTCCTATTCCTGCCTACGTGACGCACGGAATAATTTCTAACAATATGCTCAGATAGGTAGATAGGAAACGTTCCCCGTATCGTGCCATTTGTCCCTAGCTTCCCTACCTGTCCTTGCGATATCTACAATGCCGTCGACCCACATATCCGCCCAGCGACCTCTCAGAATAGATTGAATTCGTACAATTCAATAAAGGTGTTCAATTTCGAAAAACAAGACGGGCCTGACGGAAACGATCATGAAATTCTTTGAATATTCCATCCGTCTTCTAATAAGTTGAGAAACTTTAATTTGGAACAGCGTTAAAACAGAAGCATTTCCTTGGAAAGGCCCTGGCTGCTAATCGCTTCAATTTAGCGTAAGTAAATAAAAGTTTAAACAGATTAAACTCTGTAACGAGGGCCTTCGGGGGGCGGGGTAGAGGAGGCACAATTATCTCGTCCTATTTTCCCTTCTAATTTCACGTTAGGTCTACCCGTGAAGGGACTTTGTAAACGTGCGCGGAAAAATCGCAAGAGTTAAACTCAAACATATTTATTTATTAGTTTAAGTAATTTATACATAATTTTCTGATAACAGGTTTAAGGTATTGAACCTAATAGGTACTAACGTAGACTAAAGTTTTGAGTTAGTTAATAGTAATAAAAGCTGTGCGTACAAAGTACAAAAACACATATAACAAATTCAAAAAGTATTTCCATTAATATCAAACTCTAAAATAGGGCGGAGTGGTGTAAAAGTGCGACAGGACCAATTAGTTTCAACATAATTTCTAATATAACACATTAATAAAAAGTTACATTGTTTATTAGCTTTTTAGGCTAGGCTATGCTAAATTATTAAACAATTTGTACTTAATAATAAAGTGCAAAAATATCTCTTTTTGATATTCAAATATATCTTGAAACATCTTAAATTATTCTATCTGAAGACCATTCAAACGATAACCGTCTCAGTACTCGTAATAATGAATCGCTACATGCGTGCACGCATAGCATTAAGAGAGCGACTCAACACTTCTACTCTTGATAACAGGTTAATTCTCATAGCAATATTACTAATAAGGCCTTTTAACTTAGCTTTATTTTTCCTGTTAGTAGCACTATTTATGTAAATAAAAACTATTACGGAACGCTAGCAGCGCTGGTTCTGAAGATAAGTGAAAAAGAAATTGTCCAGAAACAAAATTACGTCGATGTAAAAGGTCATTTATTGTGTGAAGTACAAAACAGAAAAAGATTTGGTACTGAGTAGGGCTTGCAGTAAGTACTTAATAAGTGTAATAGCGTTAAAATTGGATTTCTTTTCTTACAACTTTTTCTATGAAACTAAACCTGGAGTATAAAAATAGTTGAAATGCAATAAACTAGGTATGTTGATTTATTCTAAACGTACAGTCTCTAGCAGGTCAAATCGCGTGAAAGTAGAAAACTATCTATATGCTATTCCAGATCATGGTCGAGCATGGATTTCGATTCATCGAAATCCGTTCAGCCGTAACATCAAAATAATCCTACTAATATCTTAAACGTGAAATTTTGTATATATGCAAATTTTCTGCTTTCACGCAAAAACTACTGAATGGATTTTAATGAAACTTTGTACACAGATAGACCATGTCCTGGAATAGTACAAATGCTACCTACTTTTTATTTCGAGAGTATGTTCTCTTGGGATAACTTTATATTATCACGCGGGCGAAGCCGCGGGCGAAGCCGAACTGACAGCAGTTAGTATTATAATATTAGTGAAATATAGGTATATAATGAGTATAGGTACCGATATAGTGTGTTTGTTTGGCCAGTCACTATAATACTTTGATTCAACCAAATTTGATCCGCAAAATAAATGAAATAATTCCCGAAAAGTATCAAGACCTTTCTATAAAAGATTGCGATTAGTCGCACGTCTGCGGACACAAACGCTATCTTCTTACAGAACCGTTTCCACACGCCTTCAGTTTTTCTCACCATTGAGTTTCACACTCGCGGCTTCTTGGGTTAAACGACTCTTGTACGTATTAAATGATAACGTTTTGCTGGGATCAAAGAGAAGGAGGTTTTTCTCTTTGAGTATAAGATTCAGTTTGATACTTCAACATAATTGACTCAAAAATAGACTAACATTTTTTGAACTCTTTCTGGAAATCTTTTGCCGAAAAAATTGCATTTATTCATCGAAGATGTTTTTGGTCAGATTTTTCTAGTGAAGTCCAGTAGCTGTTTTAATTGCTTGCAAATTGATTTTTAGTGCCTTTAAATTGGCGTACTTTTGTATCTCAAATATTCAAAACTGCACAGCATTGAACAGACGCGATCTCGGGATAATGGAGCTGAAAATTTTTATTCTAGTAAGAATTGACTATCTTAGTGAAGTTTGTCGAGAAAGCTGACTCGATACGTTTGCTGTAAAATACGGCAACAAAAATAGAATGTCTTTACATCAGCAGTTTAATGGAAAACCAAAATTCTAAAAAGACACTGGCTAAATGCACAAACCGTGTGATTATATTACATTTTTTTTTTGCAATGTTAATATTTTCTCTCTTCTTCTTTGTATATAGGCAAATTCCTATCTCCTATATTAATTAACTGACCTAGTTTATCTTAATCGACTCAACCACTTACTCAATTACTTAGAGATAAGAAACAGACGACGCCTAGATTTAGTTTCACTCACAACTAGCTATGGGGGTCATTAATCATAAGTAATAAAGTTAGTTTGAAATGCAAATGGGGTGTTATGAAACTCCTTAACCATAACTGAAACTATCGGATAAATCCGAAATAAAAAATTATCCATAATCAAAACCAATGTAACATTTTCGGATAGTTTCGGATAAAAGTAGATAATTATTTAAATTGGGTATAATAATATTGTAAAACAAATGATAATCTAAACTAGAAATAAAAATCAAATCTAGATTTTTTATTACTTTTTTATAATTTTAAAATCCTTATATCCATAATTGTAACTACTCGAAACTAACGGATAGTTTGAAATAATGCGACTGTTCGAAACCGATATAAATTTTTCGGATAATTTCGGATAAAGTGGAAATTTTAAGTGATTATCTACAATTAGTGTAGCAACAAAGAGGGTAAAGTTTGTTTTTTTGTTTGTAGGAGGTAATCTCTGGAAGTTAAAATTTTTTCACTGATAGATAGTTGCTTTATTCCTGAGTGACATAGGCTATATTTCATGTGTGCGAACAAAGCCGAGGGCAAAAACTAGTTAATTACATAGGTATATACCGCGCTATAAAAGCTTTTAAGGAAAAAATAATATTTTCATTGAAAACTTGTTCATGATGAGAACTAAGAAAATAAGGGAATTATTTAATTGAGTCCATAATTTCATATCAAGCTTTGAAAATTTTAATCATACCTTATCATACGTAAAATTTAGTACGCCGGCGAAGCTGCAAGCAAAAGCAAAGAATCTTCTTCTTCTTCCTGCCCTTATCCCGTTTTATTTGGGGTCGGCGCAACACGTTTTTTTCTTCCATTCTGTCCTGTCGCTCGTCACGTTATCACTAACTCCCTTTTAAGCAAAAGCAAAGAATATATTTACTTATTGTTTTTTTAAATTTTATAATCTAGAAATAATAGTCAGCTTCTGTATTTCATTTTCATAATTATAATTTTTTATATCCGTAATCGAAACTATCTAAAACTAACGAATAGTCCGAAACAATTCCATATTCATAAATGTATCCGAAACTGGTATAATATTATTCCTAAATCCGTATTCGAATTTTGATAGGAACATTTCTTATCTCTAACATCTCAGATGCAAATCATCAATACAATTTAGCTTGTAAAAACAAAGCAATATTAATGTAAATAGGGGTGAAAATTCTTGCGATTCTTCTCATTTCTTTTAGTCCAACGACGAAAATATTATAATATTTAACAACAGCAAGAGTTGTAACATTAGCATAGGAATCTTCGTAAGTTGATATCATTGAACTTTATTAAGGGAAGCTCGATATAAACACCCCATGCTGGTATGATCCCATAATCTCATCCAATTATGCTTTGGTTTTATTCTGATAGATGTACTTGCGATTTCATAAAAGTTGTGTTGCGAAAATACGACGAGATTGGAGCTTGTTTTCTTACCCATGTTTATTTATTGATTCTTGTCGTACTTCGAAATGTTGAATGCATTTATTTGAGTCTGATTCTAAGTAGATATATACATTTGAACTTTATTCTTAACGGGGACGTGTTCAACTTAAAATAGGCGTGTGTAAATAGGGAGAGGGAGGCCTTTGCCCAGCAGTGAGACATAATAATCACACTAATAATATTAAGGTAGAAGTTTGTACACTTCTTACTTCTTCACACTCGTACGGGTAAACGGAATTACGATGAAACTTCGTAGGGTAGGATATGTTCTGGAATAGTGCACAGGATACTTTTAATTCCGAGAGTAAACCGCTGGCAGCAGCTAGTTATATAAATGATTCTAAATGATGTATTATTTATTTGATAAAAATATATTGTATAATGACACTATTCTTATTTTGTTAATAGATAGAAAAGCATAGATCTGTCTTGCATGTCAACGAAAGTTTATTATTGGCTATTCTTGCGGAATGCTTACATTATACAGATGGTTGTGGAATTTCTTACCGGTTCTCCTCCACAGGAAATGACCATTTGCAACCGTGCACTAGCTTCTGACATTTTATAAGTGCTCATCGGGCCTTTGTGGTACAAAATATTTCGAAAAGAATTGTATGGAATTAGGTTTGGCTTAGTATCGATTAACCGCGACAGGTCACTGAGGTCGTATTGAAATTGACAACATCTTTAACGAGGAGTCCACACCCAATTCCGTTAATATGTTAAATACAAATATATCCCATGAAATCGATATATTATGCCCGTCTAACGGTCATAGTGAATATTTGACAGGCCCGCTTTAATCTGCATATTTACTATCCACACTTGATAAGTCTGACAGCTCTATCAGCATATTTCGATAAGTTAGCCATTGGCCACATTATTGTAATTTCATTAGATATCTTATTACGCAACGTTAATTCAAATTTGTTTACGTTAAACTCTATGGGGCATTAATTCATGAATCCCCAAGCGACCACCGGTGGCCGCGCATCTATTGTCTTACTATTGTGTCTCTAATTGACGGTATCTGAAGGGTTAAGCATTTGAAATGAGTGTTCATTTATTTCCATAATATGAAAATTAGAAAACAGTGATGTTCTTTGCTGCCTGTTTCTCACGTTATATTTAAGGTGTATAGTCCCCTGAACATCTAGCTGGAGTTAAATGCACACATACTCGTACTGCCGCCTGCACCCGCAGATAACCCCGCTGACCTTTAAAATAATTTTCTTTGCAAAATATTGATAGATTTATTTAAACTATGTACATTCTGAAGAACACTAAACCAGCAAATTTTATGTAAACAGATTTCTAAAAATCAAAGCCATTTGAAAGGAGTAGAGAAAACCAGCGAAAAAAACATCATGTTGTTAAACATATTTTTTTGGCAAAACTATTAGTCATACAAAAAAAAATCATATGTTGATAATGTTATACAAGTGAATCTATAACAATTACATATTTTTTTCAAACTTATTGACATAGTCGTTACCGAAGAGTAGGCTTCAGAATATCACAGTTTTATGGCAGTATTCGGGAGCTAGGGCCTTAAATGGTATGTTTTTTTCTGGAACGTATGTTTCTAGTAGTTCCCGCCCTAAGCAAACATGGTAATAGAACCAACATCCTTGGTTCGTCGATGTGACGTACATACGAAGGCTACATCGCGCGTCGCGTCTCCGTCGCCCCCACATCATGCCCCTATTTACATGTTTTTCTAATCTAAATCCTGATTCCTGATATTGGGTTCAATCGTGACTTGCATTGAACGGGCGCTATTAGCCCTGGCTTCAGAATTGTCTTCGTGAAGATTAAAACATGTATTTACATAATACTGCAGACAATACGACGCCCAGAATAAGTCTGTTATGAGTAGGTAATCTGCGAGATCACGTATTGTTTGAGATGAGAGTCTCGTTGTATTAGTTGTGTTTTCTTTGCGTATGATCGTTATGTATGTGTTAAAGTTATGGTCAAGACCAGACGTCATAAAATGTTTTGGAGATCCGACAGGGTTTTAGATTTTCTGAGTGTCACGTTCAAGTGAAGAAGATATTCGCAGAAGAACCAAGGTAACAGACCCAACATTGCCCACTGAACAGATGGCTGATGGGGCCGAGAGGTTCTAGACTCGCAACCGCGTATCAGAAGACCTTCCAACTGTGTAGAAGGTTACCGGGGTCGGGATTATCCGAAAGGAAACTAGAGCCCCGGTATGAAGGCTAGAAGGAACGGCGCGGGGTTTTTAGTCAGTAAGACTCTGACACTGTCTCCCGCTCTACCTAAGAGCGGGTTTCGTCAATGATGATTTTCCCCGTCGACAGAAAAAAAAAAACTGTGTAGAAGGTGGATCGATGTTCATGGGCATCCAATGAAGGCGAGGTGCACAGGACCGATCGTTGTGACGACACTTGGGGGAGGCTTAAATTCAATAGTAGACATTTTTCTGTTAAAATGATGATGAAGTTCAAGTGACACGAGAACACTTACAGCTTACATTCACACAAAGCAAAACAACTTTGCATCCAATATTACAAACAACGTATCGATCCGCCAAAATTCAGCTCTGCCAAAAACAAAAGTTCAGGCAATACAGTTTTATCTATCCAATAGACAAGCACAAGAAACAAATATCCAAAACTTTTACGTCTAGTGTCACGAAGGGTTTTAGACACAACAAAGGGAGCAACTCTAGCTGAGAATATTTGCATTCTGCACATCCTGGGAAGGTTTTAGGATGAATAGTGGTGTTGGGAATAATTGTGGCTGTGCTGTACCTTCATGTACAGCTACTAACTACTTCGGACGAAGTGAGGGTTATGGTGTGTGGTCTAAGTGTGAGCGGCAGCGGACTGATTATTTTTTATTGCAATCTAATCGAAGCAAATAATTTTATGGTGCTGAGCATGAGTACTACTGCCAATGAATTGATAGCTACTAAGTGTTTGTTTAGCTTCAGTGCGCCCTGTGCAGTCAGCCATATGTCCTACCTACAGTCAGTTTTTTTTTTAAACTTGTTGTTTATTTTTATATTCCCGTGCTAAAGAGAAAGAAAATTTTTTCTTTAGCACGGGATTGTTATTGCAAGTGGTACTTAATTATTTAATATGTTTCCTAGCATTGGAACATTAGCACCTACCGTAATATATTTATTACTAATTCTTTTACCGAAGGAACCCGTAAAGTAAATAGATAAACTAGAGTTTTTATAACTTTTTTTTTTTTTTATTCTATCATAAAAGCACTTCTCACACAATTACAATTAAAATAAGTAAATAAAAAACCCGTTTTCTTTTTTTACAAAAGGTAATAAAGCTCGCCTTGGCTTTCACTTTCAACAAAAAGTATAAAATTGAATTCAACTAGGTTTCACTTTCTGTATTCATAAAAAGACGTTACAAATTCATAATACAGGTAAACATTACTTTGTTACAATTTTTTTATTGCCGACAATTGCTACCGTTTCATTCCTTTCATTTTGTTGTTCTATTTACCTTTTTACAAAACGTGACGTGTGACGGTGTTTTTTAGCTTCCGAATTGTAAACAAAACTCAAGGTTTGTAAAAGGCCATGAAATTCCTAACACATCGATTTCAAAGAGCTCTAGTTTACAATAATAAGAATCATATTCTTTTACCATGAACTAAAAAACCTCCTTCACAATACTGCTTCAACAAGTTATCAAAATCAACATTTTTGTGTCATTTTACACTTTACTCTTGCTATTTAATTTACTGTCTTTCTTTCCAAATATCCTAAGTCTATGTGATCTATTTCCAGTTAATTTTTGTTCTACATAATTATTTTCAGAGATTTTATGTGTTTTAAATCTATACAACTTTTATTAATTATGTTAAAATTAACATAATTAATTTTTGTTTAAGTTTTGTTTAATTATTAAGTTTTTTTATTATTTAAAACTTTATGCGCTAAATAAATATTGTACAAAGGCGAACTTAATGCCTTAGGTATTTTCTACCAGTCGACCTTAGGGTGGTGCAGAGACATAACATGGCAGATGCATTTTATTTCTTGTCATTACTTGTCAGTTGTTATTGTTTGATAATTTTGATTGTTATGTTAATTTGTTGTGTTGTTCTATGTTATTGTATTCATAAAATAATTTTATCAAAAATTAAAAAAAAAAAATCTTTTCTTTTTTTTCAGATTCGCCAATCTCCCCCACCAAGACCACACGTTGTTCCGCCGTTTATACCGAGATGTGTACCTATAAACCAAGAGTTTTTAGTTACCGCCCATTCCGGCTAAGTTCACCCTCGGGTCAGAATGATCCGAGCTCAGACCTCTATCCAGACGTATCTTATGGTAATGCCAGGTAGATCTTGATGACGTCATTATGTGACCCGTGCTTAGTAGTAGGTATGTATTGGCGTTTTACGTTTGTTTATAAGGAGATATAGAAGAGAATGTTGCTGAGAGAATTTCTTTTTTTGATTTTTTAAACTATCAAATTACTTCTCCTGCTTTGGGTGAAGCGAGAGGGTGAGTTAGATTTTATTGACTAAAAACCATATAGATAGTATTCCTACAGTTGCCCTTTGCATTCCAGAGCTAAGGTAACTCCTATATATAGCGCCAAAATAAATAAACAATGAGTCACGTTAGATATTATAATTTTATTACTTCATCTATAACCTGCCTTCATATTACTTAGGGCAATCCTAGTGTAGAGTTCAGTGTAATTAAAAATATTTAAAAAAAAAACAGTAAAAAGTTTCCACCGAATTTTTGGCGACATGATTGGCGTAGTGGCCTACAGATAGTTGTTCCAGGTCTTGGTGTCCTGTATATGTGGGTTTACATTACATGTTTGTGAACGCACTCACGATCAGGAATATTTTTTTTTTATTATTGACTAGCTGCTCCCAGCGGCTTCGCCCGCGTGATAGCAGAAAACTTATCCCAAGGGAACATACTTCCGGGATAAAAAGTATCCTATGTCCTATTCCAGGACATGGTCTATCCGTGTACAAAGTTTCATCAAAATCGGTTTTGCCATTTAGACGTGAAGACGTAACAAACAATCAAACAAACTCACTTTCGCTTTTTTAATATTAGTAAGGATAGTAAGGATAGGCTCGCGTTTGACCACCATCTCACCTGATAGTAAGGGACGATGTACCAAATATTTTGGGTATAGGTACAGGCGATAGGTACTGTTTCTAAATTCATAAGTAAGATTTTCACCACCAGAACCAGAATATACCAGTCACTCAATGCCAATAATCTATAGGGGCCCAATTTGATTTCCATACTTCTCAAGGAAAAGTTTTGAGAAAAACGGCAACTCAAGGCCTGCTCGATATCGATACCATAACAAAAGAACGGTACGTTTAGAACTACCTAGGTAAATAGGTTGGCCACACTACAGGTATATAACTCCGCTTTCTAGGTTACACGTTGCTCAGCCAAAGATCTCTGATAAGGAGAAGTGTGTTAAGGAATTGGCACGCAAATACGACTGCTGTGTGAAAAACTTATGAGTGAAATTTTTCTTGGTAATAGTGCAATAAAATACAACAAGGTAATTGGTTGGTATAGACTTTTAAATTGGCTATTTAACTTTAAAAAACCAGCTTATTGCAAGTTTTTTTTTTTCTGTCGACGGGGAAAATCATCATTGACGAAACCCGCTCTTGGGTGGAGCGGGAGACAGTGTCAGAGTCTTACTGACTAAAAACCCCGCGCCGTTCCTTCTAGCCTTCATACCGGGGCTCTAGTTTCCTTTCGGATAACCCCGACCCCGGTAGGCTTCGACCCAGATGGGCCCCTCCTGTTGCAGACAACTCCTTGAGGCGCGCGGGAACAGTGCGCGCCGTCGACGTCTTAGACTCGGTCCATTACCGGACGATCGGACAGCGAGCTACCCATAGTCCCTCTGGTAGTTATTTATGGACAGAAAATTCACACACACGTGAGTTGCCAGAGTTACTATTTGCTCGAAGGAGTTACCATAGCCCTAACACAAAATAACAACTAAAGACATACTGGGTTGTAGTTAGTAAATATCAGATACTCCCTCCCCGCTCTAATCGGAGCGGGAGAATTCATTAGATTATTTCCCACGTAAAAAAAAAGATGTGTTAAACGTTTTCATTATCCAGGTGTATAATGTATCGTATTTTATGTTAATTAATACCCATATTTATGTTAATATAAATAACTAGTTAAGCAGATGCAAGTCAAGACTCGTGGAATGAAACCTATAAAACTAATGAGTCTTGATAGGTGTTGTTCAAAGAAAAATATACCTAGACGCTAATTAAGTAGGTAAACATGCATTGAATAATATTTTATTTGACAATCCTTAAAAAAAGTCAAAGCTTTCAAAATATATTATATCTAATCAATGGTTCTGTGTTGCCTTAGGGGTCTTTAATTCATTAAACCTCAAACGAACGCGCGTTCACGCTTTCATTGTCTTTCTATTGTATCTCTAATTGACACGATTAAAAGATAAAGAGTCAAGGTTACTTCCAGATAAGCGTGCTCTATTGTTGGTCATATCATCGCTTACCATCAGGTAAGATGGTGGTCAAACGCGAGCCTATCAATAAAAAAATAAAAAAAATAAAATGGTGGGTTGGTGGGTAAAAATTTCAAAATGAAGTAATTATCTTTACTAGCTACCAGCAGTATAAAAGTATAAAATTTTTCGAAGGTATACAAATCTGTTCAATCAATAAAATACGCATTCAAAAACTTTCATCATTTTCATTTTAGCCGAAAGACGTCCACTGTTGGACATATACCTCCCCCAAGTGTCGCCACAATGAATGGTCCTATGCGTCTCGCACCCATCGGATTCCCGCAACCCTTACCAGGTCATCGGTCCACCTTTTAGGAGGCCTTTTAACGCTTGGTCTTGCGGTACGTAGTCGCAAACTTTCCCCATTACAATAAGTTTTCTTAGTTTTAAACTACTCTTTTCTGCCTAATTTCCAGTAAAACACAAGAAAATGTTTGACGTTGTGTATAAATTATGCAGCCAACTATTTCAATGGTAGGTAAGTCAAAAATAACCCGGTCCAATGGCGTGTTCCAGTCCCATGAACTCGAGATGAAATATTGTTTCAGCCAAAAAACACGACAGACTATTTTTTCAGTCATTCCTCTTACTATAGTTCATACTCACGCGATTCTCACCTAAATGACAAATGTAGTGTATATTTTTAAAATACAACTTCCTTATTGCTTTTGTTGCTCAAATAAATGTAGGAAATAGGAGGGTTTTTTTAGCTTAATTTGGGAAAATCGCTCATGAAATTACTGTTTCGTAATAATTTATTTTTTCAAAGACTTACACTTTTTCTTCATGATATTTATAAATGAGAAAGTAATTATGTAATCTTTGACATGGTTTTATTGTTATTCTATAATAACAATAAAACTATGATGTTGATGATAAAAAAGATAACCAGAATTATGTGAAAATCAGCTGTCAATTAAGGAGAGAAATGCACCAGAAATTTATGAAAAGCGAAAAGTTTCCAAAAACTTTAAGAATTTACTTAGCAAAATTGGATAACTTTCCTCGTTCTGTACCATCCCAAACTTATAGTAAAACTTACCTACATCTACAAATATAACACAAAAATATCAAACTCGTGGGGAAAGAGGGCACGAACGGAACGAAACTATCTCCTTGCTTATACAAATTTCACGAATGCTCGGCTCCAATACATTTTGCATGAAGTATGTACTGTAAGAACTTGGTATTCGTACTCGGGACAAAGTTGGGTTTTTATAACTATTTTTATACAAAACAAGTTTGCATTTTCTTGGGAGATGTCAGCGTTATTTTTTGTTGACACGCTTAGGTACTACATAAATATCTGGCAGGTGTATGTCTGGGATTGAAACTGAATCGAATAGGTATAGACAACAGGATGTCTCAAAGGCGTGTAGGTCATTTTCATTATCAACTGCACCTGGTTTAGATAAATTTTGTCTCGTGCTTTTTTTTAACGACTGAATTTAATGTAGCAAATCTTTTATTTTGAGAGCAGTGGTGGCCGAGTGGTAACGGCCCCGACTTACGAGTTGTAGGTCGCGGGTTCAAACCCAGCCAGGCGCATTACTTTGTGTAATTTATTTCATCACCACTGCTCTCAAAACGGTGAAGGAAAACATCGTGAGGAAACCGGCATGTCCTAGAACCAAAAATTCGAAGACATGTGACATTCACCAACCCGCACTGGGCCCGCGTGGTGGATTACGGCCCATTCCCTCTTCTAGAGAGGAGGCCTGATTCCCAGCAGTGGGAACATTAAAAAGGCTGATGATGATGATGAATCTTTTATTAAAATCTACCTAATTTAGCAGCAGTAGTTTAAATATCTTTTAACAATTGTTTTAAGTCCAGCACAATTTTTTTTGTAGGTTTTTCAGATGTTTAATCTTATAAACGTTAACTAAATTTATTTTTATATATTTGTATGTTACATACCTACTAATAAAAACTACTAATACTATAAAAAAACTTATAAAATCATACAGGTTCATATGCCAGTATCGGCCTATATGTTTTTATTGCTAATATCAATCTTCCCAGTCCTCTCAACAACAAACGACCTTAAACCGATATGCAAAACACGCCTTAATTTAGCCTTACTTCACAATCCGAGTTGAAAACTAAACAGTAACATAACTCCGTAACACCATCGAGCGAGACTAATAGAAATTCTCAACGGATCCCAACGGTCTAGACGAGGCGAGCTTATAAAAACAAAAGACTGGCTACACAAGAGTACGCGGCCGCTCAAAGCTGTGAATGGTTGCATTAGCTGACTTGAATTACTAATTATGATGTGCTGTGGCGCCTTCGAATGTACTGTCGGATGTGGGAATTAGTATAACTATGGTCGTGTGATGAAATGTGATTTATATCGCATTTTTCTTGCTTAGTTTGAACCTTGGGATACGTGTTGTGGCATAATATTGGTTTTGTTATGTCCAGTGGAGAATCGGCGGGAACCCGATGGATGCGATATGCGAGACGCACAGGGCTGGTCTTCATAGCGACTTTTAAGAAGGCCTTTGTCCAACAGTGGACGTCTTTCGGGTAAAATGATGATGTTAAGAATAATGATGATGTCCAATAAACTATAATAAACTGAGTCAACTGTTGAGATTAGTGTTTTAATTTAAATAATTGATTGTCTTGTAGGTATATTTAATATGTACCTACATTAAAACCAAAAAAATAAACACAACTATTAAACAAAACATTCCTAATACGGCAAAAATCAAACAAAAAACTTAACCCGTACAAAAAATATGCAAAAATATAATATTTATTACATTACTGTCGGAAATGTATGACAACCTAAACGGCGCAGGCGCCGATCCGCATACAGATATAACTTCCAAATTTAAATGTGTTGCATGTAATTAGACGTGAGTAATGGCATCCACAATATGGGGAATCCTAAAGAATTGTAATGCTATACGGGCATAATAGAATTTTTGGCTGGTGAAAAATGTTTCCGGACCTAATTATACAAAAGAAGTTCTTCGTTGCATAAATAATAAAAAGAACAGTACCCCTAGCTAAGTTGCTAATCTGCAATAGTTAACACTAGTAAAAGCTGCAAATGTATGGGAATGACGTCATTTCAACGCTCAGTCACGTGGTCAAAACAGAACAAAAGAATTGGGAGCGTGACTAACTCGAGGCGTTCGACGCAAGCGAAACGGTTGTAACTTGGCTGGACTTGTTTGTTTCGTTCTCCGTTAGGATAAAATGTTTATACAGGATTAGTGAAGAATATTGACAAACAACTTTCCAGCTTGTGGGAAATATTTATGGAAATGTTTACTTTCCGACTTGCTGATTTTTTTGGCGCAAAATAAGAAGTATATTTGGAAGTCTTGAATAATATTTGCAGGATTTGTTAATAAAGCAATTATTTATGAGAACAGATGCTTGTTTTTGATTGTATTACTAACATATATTTTTATTACCGATATAAAATCTCGTGATTAACTCATTAGGAGCATAGAGCTAATCAAAAATTTGTAACTTTGAAGGTGTGAAGGTGTGATCCTGGAGTTCTGTCACACAGGTCTTGAACCCCGTATAGACTCCAGCTCTCACAAAGGATAGATGCTGTAATCAATAGTTACTTTTAACGTTTAACTTTTTAGGAGAAACAAATAAATATTATTATTATAGAAAAGGAGTTGGCCGCAACCGTGAGAAAATGGAAACTGGGCGCTGGAAGTCACAGGGCGATCTCCTGCCACCGTAGGCACGGGTTTGCGGGCGATGAGCAATTCGAAGCTCGTCGTCTAGCCGTGCGGTAAGGACGGAGCCAGAATGTTCAACGTGCTCCTCAAAGATATATCAGCAAAACCATGGGGGCGTAGTAGAGCCGATTTCCACCTTGGTCACTAAAAATAAGGGAGGACACTCAGCTGGGTCGAAGCCTACTGGGGCCAGGGTTGACCGAAAGGAACTCGAGCCCCGGTATGAAGGCTAGAATGGGGTGGGTTTTTAGTCTGTAAGAGTCTGACGCTATCGGGATGCTCCACCCAAGAGCGGGGGTTGTCACTGGACGATATTTCCCACCGAAAAAAAAGGGTCACTAGGAATTTCTGAAATGGACATCAGGGTTCTGGAACGCACACTAAGATTGCCAGACTTTTTTTCTGTTCAAAAACAAAAATTAAAACTCATTAGCAAGCAGCATACAGCTTCTTCAGACTTTTTCAAAAATCAAGTAAATCGAATATGTGCCAAAATACGACAGGCTTTCTTCAGGAAAATGGGTGTCTTCAATCACAGTTCAATAAAGGTTTAATCAAAGTATTGGGTTCCGTTTAATCAGGAGCACGATTCTGATAAAACGTTTTCTTTTCCTTTTCATCCCTTCAAATTAATTCTTTGAGGAAAAATGAGAGATGAAATTATTTGTGCTCATAAATCTGCTATGCTACTGCTGCAAGCATAGTATAATAGCATAATCAGCCTTGTCGTGTTCCCACTGCTGGGATGCAGGTCTCCTGTTTAGGACATCGAAAGGACAATAATCCATCAAGTGGGTCCAGTGCAGGTTTGTGGATGTCACATGTCTTAGACTTTTTATTTTTCATTCAATTTCATGGGCAAGTCCTCACAATGTTTTCCTAGAGCTAAGGAGTGGAATACAACCTGGGTATTTCAAGAGTGACTAGGTTATTTCTAGGTGAGTATACCCCATCGCGACCGCATCATCGCTTACCATCGGGTAAGACAGTGGTCAAGCGCGAGCATATCAATAAAAAATCAGTTAAAATTTTTCGTTTTAAATGGTCGTAAAATAAATATAATCTCATCAAGCGACATTACTAACATTAATATTACGCCTAGTGTCCTTAAAGGATTAGGTAGACCTAGACGCCCTTACACAATCCACCAGTGGAGATTGTCAGCAAAACCGTAGAGGCCTAGCAGGGTCGAAGTCTACTGGGGCCATGGGTTTGCTTCTGAAAAGAAAACCCGGGGCCATGGAACACAAGGCAACGAAGGAATACACACACCCACTTGGGGTTTTAGTCAGTAAAAGTCTGACACGCCCTCTCGCTTCGCCATAGAGCGAGAGAAGTCATAAGATCATTTTCCAACAAAAAAAAAAACCAGTAGAGCTCAAAAATCCTGATCAATAAGTTGAAACAAAAAAAATCAACCAAACATCGAGACAGCATGATTACAATTCAAACACACTGAATGTGAACAAAAGGATTGAATTAGAAGGCTGTTTACACACGCCACATACAATATATTGTCTTAACAGCTCTTATTGAAGTTTGCGTAGATTTTATCGACATCTTGATATGTTGATGGTGTGAATTGATATATTTGTGTCTGGCTTTCCAGTTCTTACCTACGCTTTTTTACGGGAATACATGTATAACAGACTGGCTTTATCGAGCTTAACTTCAATAAACAACAAAATCTCAGACGTTTTTTAATGGTAATAGGTCAAATTTCCTGTATATACTGCGTGTTTGGTACTATTTCACACCAGATCGCAGAAACAGATATCCCTACATCAAAGTTTTCGACCAGTAAATTTGTAGGAGCATGATTTTTAAGGTTTATTAAGTTAGTTAATTGCTCAGAACGTAACTTAGATACAAATGTATGAATTCATGAATTTTAATTCATTTGTTCTCGGACAACTTCAAGACGAGATAAAATGTCCAAGTTTAATCTTTGCTCTTAGTTAATGCAAGTACAAAAATGCAATGTTATTTCAAGAAATACATACGAGGAATGACAATAATTTGTAGTGAGCAATAAATTTTGTGATACAATCAGTGGGATGTACAGTATTGTACAGAAGATACAGAACAAAGTTGCACAAAATGGAATCTTGTTTATAGGTACGACTTTCAGAGACGACGAGAAATAACGTTAATTAAATTAAGAAATTTATTGATACAGTCGCTTAGTGATGTCGGTATTTGGGGACAGCGGGGTCATTTGGCAACGGTCCTTAGTTCGGGACGGTTATCGCGGGATGCTCGCCCGGCCACGCTAGGGGAGGTACGGCTCGATATCTCATATGAAACATCTTGGGAACATTACGGGACCACACACGATGATTTTGTTTACGCTGTGTGAATTGGTTTCAGGTTGTTTTTCTACCATGTTCTTGTAAGAGGGTGTTATAATAACAAGCATGCTTACAGAATGTCGTTTAGATAAAATTTTGTACCTTTTCATAACTCAAAGATTTTTTTATTCTGGCCGTAATTTTAAGCCGTAAGCAGCTAAGACCGTCTTTCACATTGGTTGTTTTTACAAAATCTTTTCCCTAAAGTGCCTTGTTTTTTAACAAATCCCCGGACAGAAATTGAATTTCACCAGAGCGAGATCAACAAACAATCCAATTTTACAAAATTCCGCGGCTTACGACACAATATTATAAACGTATGACATACAATACGTAATCAAAATTCAAGCCAGATTACATATTTTTTTATCCGACGTGTGCGAAAAAATATACAACAGCGAAAAACATGTCGGCGAATTGGTCGTTGTTGTTCCTTTACAAATTGGGCGCCTGTCGGCGTCTCCTATTCGCATATTGGCCAATATTACTGCTCTCGATGCGCGCCCATACTTTGGCAACACACTGTATACGTATTCTGTATACAGCATGTTCTGTTTACACGGCAGCGTCGATATTTGTCGGAACAAACTTGATCCGTGACGTATTGCGACAAAAACGTGTTACACTTGATATAAGGAAGTTGATCATGTTATCGGAAAGTTCTGGCCTAGTTTCCCCTCCCTTTATTAGAGGAATACCTATACAATGCCTATTTATATGTATAGTGTTGGTTTGCTATAGTTTCAGTAAGTTTTTGGGGGACTCATTCGCAAACGTTTGTGGGAATAGACTTATTTTATTTACTATCTACCGTATGGAAAAACAGGAAACTTCCCTGCGTTCTAACGGAAAATTTGGCTTACGCACAGGACCGTTCGTTGTGGTGACATTCGGGTGAGTCCTATGTCCAGCTGTGACCCTCTCGAAAGATGATAAAATAGGATTCACAGTAATGGAATTGTTTCTAATAAATTTTCAACACTAAAATAATATAAGCACAAACAAAAACATCCCTCCTTAGTAGACCGAGAGAGACTGTCAGACTTATTAAAAACCCTACTAGTCTTCTTTCAGTTGCCCTTTTCGTTTCACAGTCGAGGTGACTCTTGAAACAGTTCCGCTGCCCAAGCAAAAACAAACTAAGTATGTAAGTATCTATTTCAGCTCATCCAGAAAATTACAAAGGAAAACATTTTGGCAAAAGGAAACTTTTTAAAACAAAAATAAAACTTTCTCCAAGCAGAATGGAGTTTTATTTTTCCCTGTGTATGTGAGCGAATGATTTCAGATTTCACCGTGGTGCGGGGCGAACGGTGGAATTGGCCAGACTAAAATAACGAACGAACGTGCTCTGAAAGTGTAAGGAATTATTTTTAAGTTCGCCCACTGTTGCGAATACACAAACAAAGATATCGGAACTAGTAGAAATAAATAAAATACTGCATACACGTAGATGCAGGTGTATCGAGTTGTTTCTAACAAGATATATACCTATGCCGTCTTCATGTAGGTACTACCTCAAGGAATAGTAATGAAGCGAATATCTTCTAGCAGATTTATAAACACAATACCTAGGTACACATTTTATCAATGCATTTGCAACGCATGTGAAGTTAGTGATAAGTAACACTATATGTATGATGGTGTATCATATATATTATACCATATCAACGCTTACAGTATGATAAGAGATCAAATATTGATAACTATAAAAAATGCAAAATTTTAAATTGTAACTTTATTTGTCTGTTGGTCTGCCTGCCGGAACAAATCCGGCTTCAAAACGGCTGAACCAATTTTGTTGGGGACTAAATTCTTGAAATTTTGAGATGGTATTGTGCTGTTTTACGAGTCTGATGCGAACGAAGTCGCTGGAATCAGCTAGTCCAAATAAGAAACTGGCATGTCATATTCTGCAGGCGTCCAAAAATATATAAATACCCTGTCTATTGAGTTTAATAATCCATGGGAGGTAGGTACCTATGTCTGACCAAGAGGCATCCCTAATTCCTTCCCACATCTAAGTATAAATATGTATACATATGCAGTAGGTCGATGTTGTTTCCTCAAGGAAACCTACTATAATGTATCTATAGGTATACTGTTTGCCTACCCCTTGTGATTAATGTAGCTGGTAGGTGTTGATTAAAGCAATTAGGGGAGATAGACGCAGTTTGAAAGCTAGTTACCGCGCTAAATGAAATTGATTTTTAATTAAACGTAGAGTTCAGTGTTTCTCTTTGAATTTTGTTTTGGTAGACGTTGGAAAGTATATTGTTATGTAGCTTAGTCTGAAAAGTAATTCTTGTTGAAATACTTGTTAATGGTTGTGTGGCTCAAACTAAATTCTCACTGCAGGTATTTTCTTTTGAAACTTAGAAATTATGAGAGCATTTTCTCGCCGCTCTGTGAAGAACTTTACACCAAATTAAAAATAATATAAAGACGCAATTTCTATTTGTAAATCCGTTGTATGAAATAAATTAGTATGGTTAAAAGTTTAATGTTTTAGGGTAACGTGATAGGACTTCATAGATACGTAATGTGATGCAGGTAACTGAAAAACTGGTTTGTAACTGTACAATAAATGATTATTATTAAAAATACATGTAATTATCTATTAAACCAGACCGACAAAATGCCTATTACACTGATTACATTAGGTAAAAATTATGTAAATCACATTAAAGACAATATAACACAGATAAATAACTAAACCTTTCACTTAGCCTTTTCGCAAATTACTAGACCTTCAGTTAGGATCTCCTTCCATTTAGCAGCAAATAGATCATGAAAAACAATGCATACCTATATGTAATACAGATAGGTAAGTACCTGTATTATATTCTCTTATTTATAAACAAATATTTTTATAGCTTAGAGGGCTATTCCGGGTCTGGGTGTCTTATGTAAGTACTTGTGTGAATTTAGATGTTTATGAACGCACCCACGATACAGAAGTCATTCCTAATGTGAAGCTACTTTACAATCTAAAAAATTATTTAATTCGTCAACCCCAAGTGAACGCCGGCGTTCGTTCTCTCATTGTCTTTCTATTTTGTCTCTAATTAGGGTATTCGAAAGGTTAAAGGTAAACTCATGACTCATTCAATGACAAGCCCCTATTTTTGCAAAAGCCAACCAACAACATTTGTAAACACCAGTCGTAAATAACAATTTGGGCTTCTAATTAATTACCAACTCAAAGAGCTATAAAACCAAAGACATACAAATTACATAAATGAAGATATAATGATAATAAATTGTAATTAGTCGTAAAGATTTATATGTGTCGTAGTAAGTATGTGTGTAGTATTATAATGCATTTTTGTTGAGAAACGCGTAACTTGAGACAAGGTGGACTAAGTTGATCATAAAAAAATCGAAAGTGGGGAGAAACATTTAGAAAGAAAACCCTGATAAAGCACTGATTAGTGTCATATCGAAAAATAAATTTTGTAGTAAAGATTAGTCTATAAGTAACGTGTTGAAACTCTCAAAAAGGGGAATGGTTATTTCACGTATAGGTAATGACGTGAAATAGCCATTCCCCTTTTTGGGATGGTCTGAAACTGGTCTTAGGTACTTAGCTAAGACCAGTTTTCCACAAGTGTAAAACTGAGTAAATGCATTGATACAGATTTTGTTATTGTAAGTAAATGCGTAAAGGCAATACGCAATGATTATGTTAACCTACACAGCTGTGATTTAGAGAAAATCGTGTTTAAAACTTTTTAAAGATAAAATTTTCCTACAGAATGAAACCTGATTTCATAAAAACTTGGCAAGGAGCTGTATTTACCAATACCTACATCTTCCTAGAACAATGATAATGTAATTAAGTAACTAACCAATAGTTACGCACATAACGTATGCAAAACGAGTCACATGAATGCGCATAGAATATCCTAATAGATATGCAAATAATATGCATGATTACATTAATAAGGAATACATCTGTCCACACCTGCTTAGGAATGTTTTTGCGCTAAGAATTAAGCGGGAACATTAGACCGACGCTTACGTGGGCCACGCATGATTTGTACGTAGAGTTGCATCGCGTGGCGTGAATCTAATGTAGCTCTGCAAGTCAAGTTGTCATATAAAATATTCTAGGTAGATGTGGGCCATGTACGCCGATCTGGGCGCGTCGGTGACCATATTTTTTATATGGCAACTAGACTTGCAGAGCTAGATTAGATCCATGGCACGAGTCGCCACGCGGTGCAACTCTACGTACAAATCAGGCGTGGCCCACGTGTGCGTCGGTCTAATGTAGTTCCTGTCTTATACTATTCTAAAAACAGACGTGAATAAATATATCTTTGAAATCCACCATGCTAACTTATTGGTGCTACATATTCATGCGCTTGAATGCCACTAAATAGCTATCAATGCTATGTATTATTCCAAAGCATAACGTAGACCATCCTTTAGCAAAGAAACTGGTATCTAATTATAACTTCATTAAATAACGATATTAAACTTAGGTTTTTTATTTTTACAGCGTTTAACTAAGGTGAGTAGAGTTACAATGTTTCTAGGATTGAGTAGACTTTTTTTTCTGTGTGCGTCAGCTGGTTTCGCTAAAGAATATATGTAGGTATACAGTATACACGTATAACTCCTATACCCATAGATAGTAAGAGTGAGTGTGGGTGAGTGAGTGGTAGAGGTTTGTACTCATAGATTTAAGTTTAGGTATGTATAAATTGTTACTTTTTGGTGTACAATAAAGTTTATTATATTCTACATCCAACAAACAGTCGCCTTTGTGAAATAAAACAATTACATACATCTTCGTAACCAAACTTAAATCCAAAACGTAACCTCAATGTTTATTTAAAAAAGGATAAGTAAGGACACATAAAAAATATAAAACAGAAAATAATTATAAAAAACCTTAAAAATAACAACAAAAAAAGTTATTTGTTGTTATTAAACGACAAAAACTAAACATCCAGCACAAAAATACATATGTGAATAAATAAATTTCTCTCTAGAATCCATTTTACGTTCCCTTCGGCCAATCTCCCCGAAGCCAGCTTTGGCAAAGCTGCGGTACCATAGAGTGCCATCAGCTCCAAATTTGAAATTGAACGAAGGAATGGAACAGTCCCGGTAATGGAACAAGTTAGATGAAAGGGGGTGGGAGGGGTTCAGTCGATCGTCACACTTGAAGCCACGCTGACGTAAAGACGGTAAAACTTTGAATTCGTCTAGATTTTTGATACTTTTGAGCGAGGTTAATTTTTTTTGGTCAGAAGTTGTTAACTTTAAATAGAGTAGTTAGTTGAAGCTATAAATGTAGGATTATACAGGTAGTTACGTTAAACTTACTTCTATGAAATATGAAATGTTAGGCTTTTATTAGATATTTCATATTAGAAGAAGTTCTTTACCATTAGTTAGATTAGTCACCTAATCAGGTGCAAACATTTTGGAAATATATAAATTACCTAAGTAGGTATTCTGCACACGTAGTAGTACATTTAAGTATGTCATACACATTACAATATCTACACTAATATTATTTATAATAAACTCACCAATTTAGAGTCTATAAAGACACACTATTACAGCTTACAGCAATTTTTTTATAATGAACGTTTTTAAGCAATAAATCATATTTTATGGCACAACGTAGCGCTTACTGTAAGTACATTCGACTACGTAAAGTAAGTTTTTCCTCCACGTATCTACGTTACGCATAACGTTAACGTGATTAGCCATGCCAATTGTCTGGTTCACGTTTGCTGATAACCCGGCACAAAACGCACCGTTTCTGTGGCGATAGAGAAATGTTTTTAAAATAAAAGAATGATTCGAAACGCTGTTTCGTTAGAATTTTTTTTCACTTTTTTTTTTCTTTGTTGGCGAAATTGTATAGTGTCTTTGCAATTTTAGTGATCGGGAAAAAATATGGACGTTTATTGCTATTGTTTTTATTTTAATTTTTATTGCACACTATAACAACAGAAACCAACTGTGATAGAGAGAGAGAGAGAGCAATTTTAAATTTTAATATTATTTTATTATAATTATAATTTGAAATTCTTTCTTTGAATTTTGAAAAATAATTGAATGATCCCAAAATAATTTCCAGTTAGAAGATTTACTACTATTTCAATTTGATTGTGTGGTCATTCAATTCTTGATCTAATAAGAATAATTTCCTATTGAGTTTATATTGTCAAGTCTATTAATATTAACCGCCAATAAGATACTATGAATATTCATTCCATTTCTAGCCTTGAAACGTTTATTTATAATATGACATTGTAACCACTAATGAAACTCAACGCAGAGTTGCCTTAGCCAAAGGTTATACTATATTATCAGTTGCCATTCTCGCTAATTTTCCCCGTGACTAAGTCTAATAAGTGCAAGCCAACAAAAGGAGTCCCGTCTAATAAGAAAACTAATTTAAAACTTTGGTGGCACAGCAGCGCCGAATGCGTAAAGTTGGCGCCACTCGGTCGAGATAGGAACCATCGAAACAGCGCCACCGCGCGGCGAACGGCTGAAGCTTTTCTATTGCTGTTTTTACGACTTATGGGGCCGTTAGTGTGCGTGGAAGCTTCTACGCACACTCACGCACAAAACGAGTTCACTTTTGTGCGTGTAGAGGAGTTTTATGTGCTTGTGTTACGGGCCATGTACTGAAGCTTGTACCATTCTCGGCTCTGTCCCATAGTTGTTATCTATTGGTTGGATAGATGGCATTGGGTGTAGCGCGAGCAGTAAGGCGTTGTATTAAACTTGGTATACATTAGAACACTCACCCAAAAATATTGCTGGCGGTGTTGGCGTGTTTTTCACACGTTTCAGTAAACACGTCTGGACAATATTCGGGCCGGGGCACGTGCATGCGAGTGGGTAGTGGCAGCATATTTAGGCACACGGGGGCACTGTATGTGTTTAATTAAAACCGTAAAGACGTGTTGGCCAACGCGAGGTTTTCTCATAACTGTGATAAATTGCGGCTATTTTCTTTTTTTCAACAAAGAAAGAAAAAAACCAATCGCGAAGAAATGTGGAGCGAAACTGCATCGGCCATTGTTTAGTTTGCCAATTTATACGGGTCGGTTACACTTGCGACTTTTATTGAAGCATTACCGATAAAAAGAGTCATAATAGGTTTTATAGGCAGATTTTAATGGCGATATGTTGAACAGATTTGCACTTCGTTCATTGGGTTACGAGAGACGTTGGCTGAAACACCTTACATCTACTATTGTGTAAGGTATACTTAGGTACACATTTTTAGTACAAAAAAAACCTTGATTGCAACTTTTGATTGACTAAATCAGTCAACCAAAAGAAATAATTGAGCATTGTGTTGTTTGTACCTTCCTAATCGCCTTTTACTATCGCAACGAGTTCGAATTAAAACATTTTTTTGCCAATAAAGCCATAAATATTTACTAACTGAATCAGTTTTGTCACTGTATTTACTAAATAAATAGAGAACTCAGCATAGATAAAAACGGATAATTATGTTAATATTTTTATTAGATATATTAACCAAATAACTTATTAAAACAGACATGATTCAGCATCAAAGCAGGTATAAAATATGACTTGTCCATTTTGAAAATGTCATGTCAGATCATCTTGAATTTATGATTCATTGTGACAGCATATATTTAATCCTCAAAACGAAAATAGTACAAAAAAAAACGACTTATCTAAATACTTAACTATGTATGACAGAATAAGCTACAAAAGACTATTTATATAACCAAATCGAAATTGAATAAAAAAAAAAACACAAAACGAAATATACCGTTTTCAAATAGGTACAAGAAAATCCTATTACGTCTGTCTAATTTTCAATTTCCTTCAATCGATTTCAATCTTGATAGTGTTCTCGAATGATTTTTCAATCGAGATCTTTTGATTAGCTATTCCGGACAACAATAGAGAACTTTATCTCGACTGTTTATCAGGTTTAATATGCGTAGAAAGTCGGCTTTGTTATCAAGAACGGAGGTTGCTCCATTTCGCTATCGCGGATTTGCGCTCTGAAATTGTTATTGTTGTAGGTATATGGTGTGTGGAGATTAGAAACTGTGCTGAAATTTACTATTACACTTCATACAGTTTTTTGAGTTTTACGTTGTACTACTCTTTGCCCGCAACTTGGTCCGTGGTTATTATAGATGTGAAGACGAAGTCGAAGCCAGATAAAAAACCTATGTCCTTCATTGGAGTTCAAGCTTACTCTGTACTAAATTTCATCAAAATCAGTTCAGTAGTTCGACAGTGAAAAAGCAATAATGAGACAGAGTTACTTTTACGTATATAAGAAATAATAATCCATACGTATATAAGTATGGATTATTATTTCAGGCTATCGTTAGGTTTTACAGCAGAAATCTGAAATAATAATCTGACAATAATATTGTAATTATTGTTAATCAATCGATGGAGAACTATATAATTGGCAATATTAGTTTATTTTATTTGTTCCAGGTTTAAAGAGTTATTTTTAAATATTATTTGTCATTGAAGCAGTCAACAATAAAGACAAAAAATAGAAAATTCAATAAAGAGATCCATCTCCACCGAACACACTTTAATATTTTACTCTACCTACTGAACAATAAAGATTATTTGTATGTACGCTTAAACGTTTTAATTTCCATACACAGCAATTTTTTTCTGAGGGCACGTATTCAACCTTTTGATTTCCTCACTAAGCCTTTTTTTAAAGTTAGATATTTATTATCAAATAACTTCTCTCATGGAGTGGAACGAAAAGCAGTATCAGATTTTTACACACTAAAATACAGCCATATTTCTAAAGTTACCTTTTGCAAAAAATCCTGTAAATTTTTCAAACCATCTTGTAAATTGTCCTCATGCCCCCTAACATAACTTTCCTTACCTACTAAGAATATTCAACGCAGGTTAATGAAATGCAATTTGCATGCGGCACACATTCCACTTGTAATATGTTTCGTGACCTTGGACCAAATGAAGATGGGGGATGACAATTCGCTTACCAAGTCACCCACTCACTCACACGCTCACTAACTCACACACATACAAACAAGATGGCGACGGTGTCTACATGCAAACCCCACTTGACACCATAAGCTGCACATAAGTACCTTCACAATTCCCTTGGGTACAGTTTTTTATACAAAATTCCTGAATACGGAGGGTGTTGGATGAAGGACACTGAACGGTCGACGGTAATATCGACCTACCTACAAATGCCTACGTATGAAATATACCTATAGGTATAGCTGGGAAGAAGAAAAACAGTAAGTCGTTTGTAAGTAAATATCTGCACGTCTGTTTGTATTTTTTTCTCTGTGTTTCAGTTTGAAAATAAAGAGGGCGCTAATTTCCTGTCATTTGCAAATATTCACGTGAAATGTTGATTATATCTAAACAAACTTGGGTATATGTCGTATTTGTCTTGTGTGTGTGAGTTTGCATATTTGAGAACGCGGCGACCACGACACAGAGTAATTTTTGGTGTGTGGCAATGTTTAGAAAAAAGGCCTTTATTTTTTTTTTGAGGTGGGAAGTCATCAGATAACTGCTGCTACTTGGGGTTGGGCAAGAGAGTCGCAAAAAGTTTCACACTCTGAGTTCCTTTTTTACCCTTTCTGTTCCAAGGCCACGATAACTCTTCCAACCAATCCTGCACATTTAAAGATAGCATACCGTTACAGTCTAAAAAAATACACTTAATACTTTGTGGGTTTATCACATTATAATTATCATCATCCTATCCTTGTTCCGTGTTATTTGAGGTCGTTGCAACACGTTTTTTCCCTGTCACGCTATCGCTAACTCCCTTTTCTTCTTTCATATAACTCCTCACATAATCCATCCACCATTTCTTTGAGTTCCTTCTCCCTTTCCATCCTTCCACATGCACACTAATAACTCATTTAGTAACATACATTTCATCCCTCCTCTAAGCTTAAAGTTACTTCGAACATTGGTATTCAAACCACAGGAACAGCAACCTAAACAGACTTACACCTACATAGATATGTAAAGCATCATCAACTCCTACGCATAGCTTAAGGTCAGGCTCTACTCATTTTAATTTTTTTTAAACCTCTAGAAATACACAAATAGGTATAATAAAAGAGAACATCATAAAAAAAATATTTTATTAAAATTGACTCTATGACCGACTGCCAGCCAAAAATCAAAACATGATATAAATTAGCTAACCCTAACTTACGATTTTAAATGTGTATGTCTAGTCCGTCATGGAAATATTTGTAAGTTACAAAAAATAATAAAACTTGTTTTTAAAAGGGCCTCGCAGAAACAAAAATCTTGAACAGTTATTGTTATTTTTTTAAATAAAAAAACCGCTGCTACGGGGCCGCGAAATCGACATAGACCCGGGCGGAGTTCATACAAAATACTAGACTACAACCGGCTCTTAAAGACATCTACTGAATGATTCAAAATCGGATAATATCAGGCAGCACATGCATTGTCACACCGCGTGTAACCGACCTCACACATCAGCTGATCGACCAAGCAGTTAAATCTTTACGGCTATGACGTCACAGCTTTTTTCCCAAATGATTTACTACCCATAAACCTTCCACAATAACTGTACCGATTGTTTAACTGTTAACCGCAATATTTAAACCCTTTCTAGGTAAGGACTTTAAGACCGTTATTGAGAGCAGTTTTTCAAAGACTTTTTGCTCCAGTTTGGTTTATTGTCATTTAAAAACGAGTCTAGGAAGTCGTTAAGTTGCGCAATTATATGCAAAAAAGGGTTATTGATTTATTTTGCCGGACAATGTCAAGTTTTTTTGGATGGAGACAAAGTTTTGTCAAAGATTTTCTTTGTAAACTATTGTTTGGTAATGTTATGCGCAACGTGGGTTGAATTTAGCTGAAACCGTAAAATGCAAAACAGAAATTTTTTGAGGCACGTAGACACGGTTTTTGGAAAGGATTGCAGCTTGCAATGAGATAGATAATAATGGTTGCATATTGAGCTAGAGAGACTGTCAGTGACCCTGGGAAGCAAAAAGCAGGTGAAGGAACAAAGGTAGGTGTTAGTCAGTAAAAGTGTGACCCTCCCTCTTGCAACCAAAGTGGAAAAGTCATCTGATGATTTCAAAGTATAAAAAAAGGTTTAAACTACTAGCATACAAAGAATTTATATTTTCCATAAGGAAGACCACCCTTCACTATTTTATGAATAGAATATTTAAAAAAAAATAGAGTTTCCGATATCATCATCATCATTATCATCATCAAGCCTTTTCAATGTCCCCACTGCTGGGACTCAAGCCTCCTCTTTAGGAGAGGGAATAGACCGTGATTCACCACGCGGGCCCAGTGCGAGTTGGTGAATGTCACATGTATTTGAATTTTTGGTTCTAGGACATGCATGTAATGAAATAAATTACACAAAGTAATGCGCCTGGCAGGGTTTGAACCCGTGACTTATAACTCGTAAGTCGGAGCCATTGCCACTCGGCCACCACTGCTCCCGATATCATAACAGATACAAATACCTATCTGCTACAAATTGTACCAAATACCTATCAACATTCCTATAATAAGCCATCAATAATGAAAAAGAAACAAACAATAAAACAAAAAGTGTCATAAAACATCCAATTACGTACATATTTATTTATAGGGTAGAAAATGTGGTTATTAGGGGACAATATTCTACAATAATTGGCTATAAAACCCCGTAATTGTGCCGTGAGCGGTAAAGAAGGAAATATTGAAACTAAAATGACTTGAAATGCTTGTATAGGGCGGAGAATTAACAAAAAAATGGGAGTTCTACGTACACTGTAATTCATTTATTGGTGCGACGTACCTACACAATGAAATGAATTTTAATAAAATTCTAAAAAGTAGCTCTAAAAAGTAGTAGATCTCACTCCATTTCCGATTTATGCAAACAAGTGCAATCAATTAATCCAATTATTTAATCAAATTATTTCAAAAAGTTATTTACTCACCCGTTCAAGTCAGTTAGTCATTTAATACAATTATTCAATTCAACCAGTCTCCCACAAAAAAAACTGTATCTTCAAAAAAATAATCAGTTGGCTTTTTTTATTAAAAAATAATATAAAATACTTATTTTTTAGTTTTAAATTATGCAAAAAAAATATAAATATAATTCAATTTAATCATTCGATGTAACTGTTCAAGTAAGATTTTTTTTTATATTATAAAAGCGGAGCGAAAGTTTATGACTATGTTTGTTGTTTCCACACTCAAATGTTTGAACGGATTTGAATGACATTTGGCATACAGGTAGATCATATCTTGGAATAGCACACATAGGATACTTTGTGTTCTCTTGGGACAAATTTTCTACTCTCACTCGAGCGATGTCGTTGACTGCAGATAATATTTTAATAAAAATAATAAACAAATAAAAGATTGTTTGTCCGTCCATACAAGTACCCTTTTTTCTTGCTTAACACATTTCTGACTTCATCCACAATCATTTCAAAACCACACTTCAGTTTCTCAACCAATCTTTCAGCTCGGCTCTTAATCTGATTAAAAATGTCTGTAAAAACATTAGGTTCGAGAAATTCATCTCCATTTTTTCAAGCAGTCAATCATATTTGATTGTACGAGTACCTTTACCTACAGGATGTTGCTACAATTGGTCGGAACTTGATCCACTATGGCGCCAAGCGTCGCCGCGCTGTTTTTTGTAACGTTCTAAATATATATGTATACGTTGTTGTCTGAAAACATAAATCATGAACTCGTTACGATTTACGAGCCCGCTCGAGCGTAGCACCGATTGGAGATTTAATTTTAGGGTTAAACACACTGATAGACTTAAGCGAGGATTTAGAGTGATACCTCTTGTCTGGAGAATAATAAAGCTTTTCAAACAACTTCAAACGGTTTATTTTTAGGTATCATCAATCAAAAGTTTCAACAATCTTTAGGGATTTGATTAGAATACATTGCAAGAACAACACAATTAATAGGTATATTAAATCAATCTTATAATAATCCCACTGACGCCTCCTCTTTAGGAGTGAGAATGAGCCGTAACGCAGGCCCAGTACGGGTTGGTGGATTTCACTTATCTTCGAATTTTTGGTTCTTGCAGGTTTCCTCACGATATTTTTCGTCACCGTTTTGAGAGCATAGGTGTTGAAATAAATTATACAAAGTAATGCTTGGCTTAAACCCTTAACCTACCACTCGTAAGCCGTTTGCTCTCAATAACAAGTGTCTACGAAAATATTTTGAAGAAGTACTACGAGGCCAACGGGCTACAGATTACCCAATAATCACCTAAGCCTTTATTTTTTGTTTTTTTTTTTTTTAATAAAATTTTGCTCCACGCTAGGAATTAGTCTGGTATCGTAGGTGTGTGTACGAATAAAAAACTCACATGATTATACAAGACATCTAAAACCAGGGACCACCGGGGGGGGATCTATAGACCATATAGGTAGACGTTAGTTCCGTTTGAACATGGAACCCGCTGTACATAAAGCTCTACGCTAACCGAGCCGTCAAAAGTCACCATAGATTTTGAAAATATCTTTTTATATTTATTTTATTTCTGTCTATCCACCTTGGTAGGATTGGATTACATTGTAGTGTGATCATAACGTACTTGAGTTATTTTATAACGAGTGAGGATAACGTTTAAAATTTTTTAAACCAACAAATTCAAAATGGACGATGACCAGTACCAGTACCAGTACCAGTAAAGAAGCATAGTTTTCACGACATAAAATCATGTGTAAATTGACACAAATAGACTGCCGAGTTGACGTTTAAATGAGACAGAACCTGTTAAAAAGCGACAGAAATAGACGCATTAAAATTCCATTTCATCCTGAAAATGTGAAAATTTTTTTCAAAGAAGTTTGTTAAATTATTGCTTGTATTTGGGTCATTTTAAATGTAGTGCTGTCATCACTTTGATATTGTATGGCAGTTTGTTTGAAAAAGTTACTGAGGCTTAGGAACGTAAGGGGTTTAGTCGGTAAAAGTCTGACACGCAATGAGAGGATTCTCACTCCACTTTCAGCAGGAGTTATTTGATGATTTGCCATCTCAAAAATGGGGCGGATCAAGAAACGTCTATATGCACATAGCGCAAATAATATGAAGCTTATCTAAATATATATATTTGTTAGCTAAAATTCATGATTAGTCGTCATAAACATTTAAGACAGCGTCTAGCGCACTCGCTGCGGTACATCTTAATAAACAGCAAACTTTATCCAATAATAATTTGACGTGTACTTAACAAAAGTTTTAAATACATGACTTTATTTAAATGTAAGACCGGTGTTTACGTTAAATGCACGTGTCACTAACTTTCACCGCTTTACTCGTGTAATAAAACCCCAACCTAATCACTTTCAAGGGCTTAAAGCGGCCATGACCCGTGCTGAGTGACGGCGAAGGATGTAACTGTTAACATACTTAGTGTACGCTGTGCTTTGCTTGTCGGTAAACAATATATCTCAAGTTATGGCAGTTAGAGTCTCCCGCCGGATAGCGTATAAGATCTTGATTGGAGAAAATGTATGTTTATGATACGCACACTATCTTATTTTGTTTTGCTAAAATATCTATAGCTTTTCGCTTGCAATATTAAGTTCATTTCATCAGAAGATAAAATAAAACACAAGGTATAACCAGAAATTAGAAACGTTTGTTTCAAATATACAATTTGAATTGTCAAAATATCAGCCAAAAAAAAGTGAAGCTAAAGTGCACGTTCCAAAGCGTATATCAAGATGGAGCAGAACGTGCAATAAATCATAATATGAGTGATCTTAGTTACATATTTCTATCGCTTCTAATATAATATAGAAGCTCTAATAACATTGTGATAATAATTCAATAAGCTCGCCCTTGTAGCATGACTTGAGAGCCATACCATTGGAATCAATCAAACGAAGGACGACCAAATCATTCATAAGCAACGTCTATAAATAATAATCTAGCATAATCAAGCAAGATACGAACCAGTTACAAAATTAAATTGACAAATAGACCTTTTTAGCTTCCATTTAGATAGACAAATGTCCTGTCAAAACAAATTTAAATTCATTGACTTGTTTAAAATATGACTGAAATGTCAAAAGTTAACTGTACGATACATATTTTTATGGTTTGATATTGAAATGGCATGAATAGATGAATCACGTAGCGTATATTAAATATGTTTTTGGGCGCATCGTTGCGATTGGAAGCATAAGTTTGATCCACATGTGTAATATGTACGGATAACAACAGTTTGTTCAGCTTTCTTTATCGTTAAATCTAATGAACAGATTTCTTGGGTCAACGCACGATCAAGACGAAGTTCTTAATAAGAAAGCAGGTGTTGGTTAATTCTATTGAGAAACCGGTTGTGATTACTTTAATCATTTACATTTAAAGATGTAACATCTAAATAGAATATGTCTATGGATTCTACATATTTAAATTGTACAGTCAGCTCTGTTTGTTTCTTTAAATTATAAAGCCTGAGAGACCGGGTTTTTTTTTCACCAAGATGAAAAATTAAATTATAAATTTTCATGCAAAAGTCTCGTGCCTATTCTTGAGATTACTGTGAATATAAAAGAACAAAAGAAAATACACCTCCTAGAGTCTTCTTTCTTTATAATTATCAAACACAAAGAAGATTGCTAGAATAAAACCTTATCTCTACAATCAAATTTTTAAGACGACTTAGACAAAATATGGGGGCTAATTCTGTACTTTAGGAGGGTCAATTACATAAACGACTCCTAGAATTATACTCTAAAGAGCTGCCACTTACTAGGCCCTGCTATAAATGTACAACAACAATTGTAAACAAAACTAGTTTGCAAGCTGTAACCCGTTTATGTTGTTCTATATTATGTATCTAATAAACAAAGATACTTGGGTACTATAAAGTTAGCTATGGTGAAGAATGTTTTACAAAAAAAAAACTTTATTATTTTTTTCTAAAAATTATCTATCACCTATTACAATTCGTTTTGCTGTTAATAACGAAGGTATTAGTAGATATTGGAGGTCAAAGTCCTTTGATAGTTTTTAATATAAAAAATTACACTGGCAAAAACAGCTATTCTCAACAGCAAAATCCTAACAAAATATTGTGACAATGCACCGCGAAAAACGTTGAAATTGATTAAAATGTTTTACGACAAAACTTTTGCTAGCTTCTAAAGTGCTGACTGTACGTATAATTCTTCAACTTTTATTACAGTAAAAGCATTCGGTAGTGCTTGTGTCACGATCGTTACATTTTTCTCTCATATCATAGTGTGGGAAGGTAAAACTCTTACATCAGTATTCCAAACCAAATTTATTCACCGATCAGCTTTGGAACCCGATAATCTCCATGTTTCTCGACAATTTGCCCGAAATCAACTTACAAAATACGTAAGTTATTATCTGATTCGTGTTCCGGCGAAGTCGCTTGTTGTTACATTAGTTCGGGGGGGCGCAATCCAATTTAAACTTTGGCCCTTCGAAGTTAAGGTCGATGTTTGTGGTTGTGGGTGTGATAAGGGTGGGATAATGGGGTCATATGACGGAGTGAGGTGTAACGCTGGATATACGCACATACACGCAGAGGCGTGTACCCAAAGTGTCAGAATATTGGCATCGTGTATTTGTCAAGGAGACGTACACTGCTACCTACAATAATATCTTGAACAATATTTTTTAAATATTTTAGAAGAGGCCTTTCACATCTTGTATTGAAAAACAGTCAATAGTGACACTGTGACTTGTGAATGTTTAATTCAATCATTTTCAGTGATTTCAATTAAATTGACAATAGTAGATGCCGCTCAACACCAGAAACAATTTATTTAATTCACTGAAATAATTTTACACTTTAAGGGTGCACTAGTCGGCGGTTCGTACTCATTGACGGGCATGGTTAATATACATGCCAGTGCTACCTATATATCCAATGTCGCGCTATGATGTGCAAAGAACCTAGTGCAGACACAAGTATACGACTATTTATTACAACAAAAATAGCAGGTAAAACTTGTATGAACTTGTCTGTGTGTATGTGTTTTGTGTGTTTGTTTGTTTGTGTAATTTGTTTATCTGTTTGTTGTTTGTTTGTTTGAATTTGTATGAACAGACATTTATACAATTTGTGGGCGTGTGAGGAATTTAAATATCTGCAAACGAGTACCTAAATCTCGATGAAGTTTGAAGTTTCGACGCTCATAACTTCCAAATATATTGTTTTATATTTTGCTTACATACAGGGCTAGATTAAAACAAAATAAAATAATTTAATATTTCGTTTTACACCGTCAAACAGTGGAATAATCGCCCTACTACGATAAAATGGCCGACAAGGGCATCCTTAAGTAGAAGTCTAGTAGTTGTTAACCCGAGATAGCTGGTATTTAGTGCAAACATGTAATCTTATCCTCTTCAATTGCCTGAAAATTGCTTGTTATTGCTCTCGTCTGTTATCTGGTTCCATATTAAATAAGAAACATTGTTGCCAAGTATCTCATGAGAACAGTTAAATAAAACAATTCATGTTGCATTGGATGGTATAGTTGCTAGCTTTATTAGAATCTGTAAAACTATATGATATATATTTATTCCAACCTCAGTTTATCACTTTCAGGGTTAAGCTTATGAAAATTCTTTCTAATTATTTATTTACACATTCATTTAAACTTCGTGTAAAGTAGTGGTAAAGACTATACTGGTAGGTGTACAAAATAAATAAGTATTTAAATAGAATGAAGTATCATTAATATTGGGTACGTACAATAATAAAATACATAAAGGTAAAAATAAGTATTTAAATAGAATGAAGTATCATTAATATTGGGTACGTACAATAATAAAATACATAAAGTTAAAGTAATAAATGCTATAATAATTTTTTTGTTCAACTTCTACAACTGCTACTGGTGACTTCAAATTTGCGTTATTTGTCTGATAAAAAAGAATCCTATTCCGGCCCATAATCGATCTCCATTTCATACGACACGCGAACTACTATGCTGCAATAGAATTGTGACATTTGCAAGTGTTGAAAGAAATTTACATTTACCTATCCAAGTACTTAGTTAAGTAGGTAAATCTCAAACAAAACAGAACCACGCCTTTACGTAACAGCAAGGAGGCAGTGTACAGTGTACACGCGCCACCTCTCTTCCATATTGGCCGGTCCGTCATTACACCGGATCGGTCTATCCGAGGCATAGCCGCGCCATTACCCAGGCCGTAAGCCGGATGGGCCGGCCGGCCCGATCGGCTAATGACGGCCTAAGAATTTTGTGACGCATCTTATTACTATTAGGGAATATTACGTTACGTAAGCTGTATTAACATAACCGGGACTTTATCTATTTATATCTTAATCTAGCTGGTTTGACGGTTAGATAGTTATGTATTTTGGGACATAGTGAAGAATGCGGGTGTACGCGAATGACGGCGATGTCAACAGTTTGACGTATTAAAATCGAAACTGTACGGGCCTTACTACGACGTGTTAAAATTTCAGGCAAACAAACGAGAAAGAGGTCCGTGCTATACACGCTATATAGCTCCATGCCCCTAACGATTCAGTTTAGGTCGTCATATGGATCAGGGTTTTTTAATATCGTGCGGTTTTGATCACGCATGCGGAATAGCTCCGCACGCGTAACCCCATTCCTCCATCCCTTCATATAAGTATTTATTGTAATGCGTGGAATGAGTGTGCGGGACGCATTTTTGTAATTTTCTGCATGCGGGGCAATCCCGTAAGGAAAAAAAAGCTCCATCCTTCTTTCTCACTCGCAGGCTTGACATTTTAACTCTCCAGGCGTCTGAACATACCACTTTCATGATGGTTTATTAAGTTACATGTTGCATACAACATTATTTTTTGTATAAGTGAACCCTGAATATAGTTTGTTCTAGATCAGTAACCGAATCGATTTAAATAATTTTTATACTATGTTCTAATTTTCTCAAAAAAAAAACAATAAAAAGGTCAGAAGTTGGCCACCACCGTGACTTTGTTGAACAACACAGGTAACGGCAGGTCATAGCGGGCATTAGCTGCGCACAGCTTGGTGTCGGGGCAAAACGAACCTTTATTTGCCCGGATGGGCCGGTGACCATGTATTTTTGCGGATGACCAGGTAACTTAATAAGCTTATAACTTTGTGATTTTTCATAGTACAGTTATGAAAGTTTTGTAAACATAAAAATACTAAACACGTGTTTTTGGTTTCGCATTTACTAAAATTTTGTTGCTATTTCTCAAGTAAAATCTTATGTTCTTGTCTTGGAAAGTACAAAATAATCCATGCAGACAATGACGTCTTCAGTTAAATTAGAAGGATTGCAAGATGTCTAGACGGATTGATTAGATAAGTGCTGACTAACAAATTTGTTGAGAGCAGTCGTTAAGACTATCTTAATTGCATTTTGACCAAAACCAATGACTGGATAAATTCGCCGATGACATTTTGTTTAATAAAACAATAGGTAGTTGAGTGGGTTCACCTTTGCTTAATATCAACCGCAGATCTTTTGATGTCACGAACAATGAAACACAAAGAAAATATTACAACGTAATAGTGTAAGGAACCAACATTTGTAGGCTATACCAGGCCTTAATAAAAACTTTATGAAGACCTATGATATTAATAAACAACAATATAATTACGAAAACAAATAACGTTAATTCGCGAAAATACTCGTAATTCGCTACTTCATGTATATTTTATTAAAATATTAATGCATGTTTTTGAATAAATATTTCCATAAACATTTTATCCCCTTTTCCCCTTTACAACCGCAACGTAAGAGGGTGGATGGCAAGTATTTTCTGTTTTGAAGACTCTCGGCATAAACAGGCACTATTCTCAAAATAAGAGAGCTTCCTACTCGAGTTTTGTGCCAAACAATATTCTGGAAACTTTATAGTATACGTACCTTATTTCTGGTTTATATTTCCGCATGATATTATACGAGCTTTCTAGTTTTTCGTAAACAATATTTGGAGTTAAATACCCAACTTATTTTATATTACTTTTTCCGGCCGGACTTTGTGTTTCCTGATAGCTATTACCTGGGGATCTTTAAGTCTAGATTGAATAGGTTACTTCTAGACAAGCGTGCTCTATCATAGACTACATCGTAGCTCTGTATAAGGTGATATATTGGTCAAGCGCGAATCTATCAATAGCAAATAAAAATAGATACTATTTTTCTAAAACCTTTTTCAATACTATGTATGTATAATTGCTAAGTAAAGACCCATTTTATGGTCATTTAATTCTCAAACATTTATCTCTTACTGTCGTTAACATATTTAACTGTTAACTGTCCAATGATCGTAATTTTATTGAGTTACTTAAAATTAAGATTGTCATATCTTCGGAGTTCTGTAATGAATATTATGGCTCCGGAAGTTTGAGCCTCCGTAGTGGGTGGTCCCCCCACGGGGGCCTTGAGTGGTTCCGTTTTATAAAGGCTTCCGCCTTTCCTATCGAACGATTCTCCTTATAAACTCATGCCTTATTTCACTGTGTATTTTCCGTTATTTTTGGGCAAAAAAGGTTCAGAATATTGATGCGTAAAAAGGTCGTTATTTGTTTAAACGATTCTATCACTTACTTTAATTGTATAAATATTATCGTTATGTGTTACAATAAAAAAAAAATGTTGTAGCTTCAGAGAGTTACGCTGTGTTTTGTCAATCAAGCTGCCTACTAACAAGACCCAACCTTTAGACTTACGTACTTGTGTCCCTCCTTGCTAAACTTAATAATTTGCAACTCAATTAATCTTTTTACAATGCACAAGATTGTGCTAGTGGCTTTTCCCTTATGTCACCCAGAGATAAAATAGCGTTCTACTAGTGAAAGAATTAAAACTGAAAACTATTTGTAGCTTTAGCTCTAATAAGCCACAATATTTGGTCATACGTGCATGTTTTTTTACAAAAATATTATGCTTGGATCCATGCTTGTCTGCATCCGTTGTTAACCTACATAAATGCTGCTATCACTTTAATCATGTAATGAATTAACATCTATCTTGAACAAAATCGATGCAGCTTTAGCTATACAAAGACATTCTCATATTCATATTATATTTTAACCAGCTGCCTACTAACAAGGCTCATTCTCTAGACTTACATCAATTTTTCCAATGTGTCCATGTTGCAAGTTGTACGTTTCAAAATTATTTATTATTTTTATAAAATATTAAAATAACTACATAGCTTTCTGCACAAATATAAGGCTTAGACAGACAGAAAAGGGTCAACAGGACACATAATTTACATAAATGAATATTATCACTACCGATATTTAAATATCAAGAAAAAAACTCGAAGCGTTTAAAACTACACTACAACAACAATTTTGGTCAGTTCAACGTTCAGTCCACATTTAAGGCATGTTGTCCCTTGAACACCAGGCTGGAATTATATGGACACTATATTCGTTCCCGCCCAGGTGGCAATACGAATATCTGTGCATTTAATTGCGGCCAGCTGCACCCGGATAGAGCCCCGCTGACCTTTAAATCCATTTTCTTTGCGAAATGTTCATTGATTTACATATGCTATGTTCACTATAAACAATACTTAACCACCAATTTTTATGTGTAAAAATGTTCCTAAAGACCCGTTTCGAAAAAATTGGGATAAGTTGCGAAATTGCTAAATATTTTTTTTAGACAAAAGTATTAATCGCACGTAAAAATCAATAGTTGATAATGTTATTTATAAATCTATAATAAACATATATTTTTTTCAAACCTATTAACCTGGCCGTTACCGAAGAGTAGGCTTCAGAAAGTCACTATTTTATGGCACTGCTCGGGTGCTTGGGCCTTAAATCCCTGATAACAAAGCCCCACCTCCAAACTCACTTGCGTCGATCTGTCCACTCATATCATTATGCAAGTCGTCCTTTAATATAACTCATTAGTATTGATGACGTGAACTGAACTCATGGGCGTTGGCCGCGTACCATGGAGGCAACAACATATGCTATAAATTCTCTTTGATAATAAATCGATTTGTTTTAGTTTTACCCTAGGTGTGTGTAGGGTTATGATAATGCTATGAGCAGGAGCCTGCAGGAGCGGTTGTTGTAAGTGTATGTACCTTTAACCAGCGCGCCTTGGGCATTCAAGCTACTTAGTACTTTTTGATTGAATTTTTTGTTTGCCTTTTCTTTATAATTTGATGTAGTGGTTGAAACAAGAAGACAAGAGGATGATTTGAAAAAGATTCTGTGGATTTTTCGATATCAATCAAATCCGAAATTCTACAGATTTAATTATTATGAAAAGCACTAATCATTCACCAGTTTGTTTATACTTTTTGACTTGGTTGATTCTGTATCGCGATAAATTCATTTTTAGCTGGTAGCAGTCTCTACGTCCCTTTCCTGCACATGACTATCAAGCGAGAGACACCAAGCCTCGCGATTATTTGAATATGGAATGACGTTTCATCGATACCTGCAAAAATATATCCCTCGAAAAATTCAACTTTGGTTATTTGGCACATATTCAGGACACAAGAAAGGTCCTCGCTATGTCGAGATAATCTTACATCAGTGTCTAGATCCGTCATCGGTCAATTAGCGTGGTCCTCCAGCAAACACGTCGTAAATTAGTCCACACAAACACAGTTAATGAGTGCGGGCAAACACTCCGAGTGTCAAGTACTTGTCGGCTAATAAGGACCGATCGGACCGATGTCCTGATTGTTTGGTTACGCTATTTCGTGTCTCTTCACTATTTGCTTTGTACGTCACTATTAGGGTAAGTACATACATATTTGGTATTCTGTTCTGATTATATCTTTTGTGAAGAAATGAACGTTAGTTATTGTATTTTGGCCACATCCAATTTCTGATGTTTTCGTACCAGTATCAGTGACAGTGGACGTATACTGGCTGAAATGATGATGATAATGATGAGTGTCAAATATCAATCTCAGTCAAGGCTATTACAATATTTTGAATCATAAATAAATAACTAATTTTCCGTTTGACACATTGTGTTTGATTTTGAACATAAATTACAGAATTATTCAAATGAGTTTTGCAAATAAATGTCAGAATATAAAGTTAGTGGTTTCATTTTTATACTTTTATGAAAATCCTCAAGTATTCTTCTATTATAGCGTCGAGGCAACCAATCTCTTTATTGTCAAATAAACAAAGCATTTGTAAGTAGTAGGTACTTATCTACATTCATCTATTCTTTAGAAGTTTCTAGACGCATCATCGTGTTTGTTCAGAGGCGACTGCACAAAGTGCTTGAGTTTAAATTCTACACCACTTAGCTAAGAGCTTTCAATCTGAATACATTTCCGTCCTTTCAGTATTTACTAACACGAATGTGGAGAGGTGGGGGAGCTCTTCAAACACCGGTTGTGTATTTTCAAAGAATATCAGTTGGACAAACACACGGGATAGGAGGGGGGGTTGAGTTCTGTAAGTGGTGGGGGGACAGGGTGGTGTTTACTACGCTCCAGGGAGGTGAGCGAAGAAATGAAATTGGCAGATATTTCGGTGATGTGTCACACACGTGTAGGTAAGCTTGGCTAGCAATGAAAGTTTTGCGAGGATTTTCCACTTTCGACACGAGCAGAATAAAGTAAAAGAAGGTGGAATGTGTTTAGGTACCCTTTATACATACGTAAGGAATGAGAACCCTTCCGTTATATCCTTCGTAGAAAATATATTGCCTGTTTTCTGAGCTCGCCTACCCGCACCAAATATCGGTATGCAGTAAAGAACTACGAGTAACAAAATAAATAAGGCAAAATAATATCGGGAAAAGGTTCGCTCGCTGATCAATGTTGCAGGCAGTAGTTTGAACTTCGTTAGTTCTCAACAACGTCTGAACATAATTTTAAAATAAAGTAAAGGTTCTGTACTTTATTACCTACTAGTTTCAGTAGCGGCTTCGCCTGTGTAAAAGTAAGATACTCTCAGAATAAAAAGAGATTCCAAGTCATGGTCTACCCGTGTGCCAGCTTTTTGCAAGTTCGTACAGTCAGTTAAGCGTGTTGAAGTAAAAATCATACATACACATAGACACACATACAACTCATACCTGCACAACATTGATTTGTCTTTTTGAAAATTAATCACAAAAAAGTATCATATTTTTTCTATAAATTTCAAATGATAGAAATAAAATCTTAAATACGTTTAAATGTAAATTAATTTTATGATTTGTAGCTAAAATGATGGTGATGAATGTCACTAAAATTAAATAAAAGCAGTTTCGACATATTTACAATATGACAGTTTGTAAACTTTATTTAACCGTAAATTCACGCGTGAGGGAACGAATTTCCTCACGCCCTGACTTACAGCCACCGAAAGCGTGGATTTACAGACGACGAGCAATAAGTAACTCGCCGTCCGGCCATCCGATAACCGTCCAGACAGAACCAGAGCCATCTACGGCGCATAGTGTTCTAAAGCTAAAGTCTGCTGGAGCCATGGGTTTGCTTGGTAAAAGGAAATCCAGGAACATAATGTAGGTGTGGTTTTATGTCAGTAAAAATCTGCCACGTCCTCCCACTCCACTCTAGAGCGAGGAAAGTCTTCAAGGGTAGACTGTATATTATGCTCTTAAGAAACTATAGTGCGCTTCACCATCAACGATTGTATTACTATTTACCATCAGGTGGGATCGCAGTCAAGCACTAGTTTATAATGAAAAAAAAGTCCTTGAATGATTTCCCAACTTAAAAAAAAAACTTACAATGGAAAGACTCGTGTAGTAATTACAAATAAGCTGTAATGTTTTCGTCTCACTTCTAAGTACAACGTATAAATAGTTATATCGATTCGAGAACTCCGACAATGTGTGTGTTTTCTTAGAAAAGCAAAAAGAATAATAGTCGTGTTTGTCGCACTGTGCGATATAAGTTCTTAAACTTCAAGGACTTCTTAGATACAATATCTATAAAACAATGTAGGTATTATGTTTGAAAAGGACTTTGAAAGCAGGTAACATAATTTAATAAAGATTATTTATATTGCAATATCATAATACTACCATCAAAATTGTCTAATGGATTTCTGTGAGTTGAATTTAGCCCTTCTTAGCCTTTTAAAAAGGTCTAGGATCCCAGCGTTTTGAAATAAATAAATATATCGCAATTATATTTCAGAAAAGTATATTTCGTTCATTTTTTTCTACTTTTTAATTTGTGTTATCAACACGAATTTTATTGCAATAAAACTTTACATCTCTACATTAAATCCCTCGTATTTTATACCCACTGTTTTCACACAAAAATATTTTCTATCCAAAATTTATTTTTCCCGAAAAATATCAGAAGCCAAACAAACAAGTTTGCGCTCCATGTTTTGTTCCAAACAATAAAGAAATAAAGCCTGGCATAATAATAAAGAAACTTACCGAGTTTGTAGATATTGCTTGAGATGAAAGAGTATAAATAAAAGTACGCCGATACATCTCTTGGTATGACAGGCAGGTCGATACTGTGTTGCGTAACATGAAACTACATTATGAACAGTTTAAAGTAGCAGCTAGATCCTTTAGTGTGTCTAATTGAAGTGTGTTTTTTACATAAATGCGTGGAGAATGCTAAATGGGTACAACGTTCAATTTATATTCAAACTCTTGCTTATTGAACGGTACCAATGTTCTACACCTATCATTAGAGGCTATTTAGTTCTCCAGTACGCACGTTGAATTTGTTGCAGCATTCTATAGTATTTTTCCTACTTTTGCTCATAAATACTTCGTGAGAGGCATATTTCTCATTGTCGCTTTGTATTACGACGATCGAATTGTACGTCTTCAGTGGGCTCATTTCCTTTTTGTTACGTAGAATGTTGCTCATTTACATAAATTTACCTATTGTTATTCTGGTACGATACTCTGCAGCAAAGGAAATCTCACAAATTGTACATGTCATCTATTTTATCGACGATTTCATTGTTCGATATTTTATTATTTATAAAAAATAAGTCCCATCGGTTTTAACTTATATGTTCAGAAGTACTTTAGAAGAAAATAAATGGCTACTAAATTAGAGAAATTCTTGGTTAATATCACACTAATATTATAGAAGTGAAAGTTTGCATGAAGGTAATCTAGGTTTCTGTTTATGGACGATTAATTATTTGGTACTCCTTTATACTCAAATGGCTGAACAGTTTCGATCTAAATTCGGTACACTGGTAGGATACTTTAATATACCGGGAAAATATACCCTTGGAATAATTATCTATTTTCAGGCAGGCGAAGCTGCTGGCTGAAGCTAGTTTTAAGTAAATTCAAGTAAAATACCTACGCTTTCTATGTAGCTGCCGAGGAAAGTATTTCTAGTTTCTTTTTATTACCTATGTACCTTCCCACTTTCTCCAGAATATTACCTTCTTGGAGCATCTCATACATAGAAACACATAAAACCAAGAAAATTCGCATTCTTTTTATTCGTTTTGTTTAAATACGAACGCGCAGAATCGATCCCGTTAGTTTTATTACACCTCCAATACAAGAGATAGATGAGGGAATTTCCTTCGATACTAAAGAATAGGCTGTATCGGAAACGAGTTAAATAACAAACCTCTTTTGTTTTGTTTTAAAGCCCCAAGGAAAATAACAAGACGGCGGAATATTGATGAGCCTCGGCCGTAGATTGGATTTCTACTCGCTTGATTTTATATTTATAAACGTTTTGAGTTCTCCCAGCGTGAGTTTTCGATGTCTGTCATTTAAGAAGACGCGAGTATTGCTTCTCTGCTTTTTATTGGCCGATAGGAAATGACAAAATATTACTTTTACACGATGTCGGTAATAGCTTATTTCGTCGCGTGGGAGACGCTTTCAACGTAAACATGATGAAAATTGTGTAAACCATAATATTGTCAGATTTATGTACATAGTATATTTTTATATTCATAATATACATATTTTGCTATGGATCAATAAAGTAAAAGCGAACAAAATCAGTAAACGTTGAGAAAAAATCACGAGTAACATAAAAGAGAGATGGGCCAAATCTGAATTCATATCATGCCTTATCAAAATGTCTTCCGAACGGATAAGTTTGATCGCGTGCGGGAAGGAAACGTGCATCTGTGGCCGAAACATCTCATTTTCTTTACAGCTACAATTCCATCCCAGCCTTCTTGCTTGATAGGTTTTGTAAAAATAGACTCTGATTAAAAAAGGAAACTGGAATATTTTCTGGGGCAATCTTATGTATATTATTGGTAGTCGTAAAGTATATGTACTGTTAATCGAGGAATACATTTGCTGTAAAAAGAGAGAAGATGGCTTAAAACACAATACCCTGTAGCATTTCGGACGAAACATCGACAAGTTAATGAAAGGCATTTGTATGTAACGGACTTGAGCAAGCTTCCTCCGGGGCCCGATAATGGTGCCCATTGCGTGTTTTTATAGGAATTTCCTCTTACGGTTGCTATTTGTATAGCAGTGGAGAAAATGTGTGTAAACATTATACGGGAAAGCTTCTTACTAAATGAGTCACGAAGTTGGATCAGAGTCAGAGAGCAGAGAGAGAGATTATTTAAGACAACTGGCAAAAAAGTGAACTTTAATAGAATCAACCTGACATGATGATGTGATATACATCATCATGTCAGGTTGATTGTTTTAGTTGAAACACGTCCACCATTGGGCATAGGCCAACCCCAAGTGTCGCCATAACGACTATGCGTCTCGAAACCATCGGATTCCCACGACTCTCATTAGAATTACAGTTTTGCCATAAATACTAGCTAATTTTAACAGCTTACTGGGTATTATAAAGTAAACTACCAAAAAAAAGGATGTGTGCTTAAAGCAACACGGCAAAAGTGAAAACTTCATCAAGACAAGTTTAATAATACAAAATTTGTCGGGTAAAGTCGCCCGACTGGAGCCAGAATTAATTGATCGAGCGTTACATAGCTGAGCATGACGACAACCAAATAAAGTGCAAAGTGCGCTTTTGAAAGTTTTTATTTAAAATATAAAACCAGTAGTCTATTGCTTTCACAATACAGAATTGGACCCTCCTCCATTCCGGTACAAACGGCCGGCCGTAGCATTCGTCCCAAGAGGTAGCCATTTGGCTCGCGCTCTCTCGGATACTTCTCCGCCTCCGTTTCAAATAAACTGAGCACAGTTTTCAGCCAGAGTCGAGAACAGCATTTTAGCCGAGCGTCGTAAAGCGAAGGATCTCGAAACCCGTTACCACGCGACTCCCTGCGACATCTAAATTCAAATTTTTCTTCTCAACTCTGGCAAAACCTTACGACCCCCTATCTGCATAAAACGAGATGAATTTCATTTTATAACGTTGCGTTCCCACTATTTTTATGCTAGCGACTGTAAATCGATTTTGCTTACAGCGTATCCAGGTACCTTTCGATATTTACCTTGAGAATTTCTTTCATTCGATCTTACACATATAAAATAAGATGCGATGTTACACAATCTGGGAGCTTGAAAGGGAACCATTATCGTAACTAGTTTGGCAGCGAACATTACATAACTCCGGCGCTACTTACGTCTATGAGCTTCACTATCCATTTACCATCAGGTGGGCAACATGAGCCTTTGCCTTTCATATCACATAAAAAATATCTTTAGAGGCATCTTGAGGCACCCATATTAGCCCTTATTTACATAGACATTTTTTTTATTCAAATATATTTTCAAATACAGAGATAACTGTCGTGGTTGCCTACAAAATGCAACCCACTTTCAACTTGCCGACTAATTAAAATGTTACATTGTATTTCAACGTTTGAACCATGCGACTGTGTATTTTAATGCAGAAGGCTAACGTATTAATTAAAGCTGGAAATACTCGTGTCTGGCATGCACTCAACTCAATGGCTGCACGTCGTACTCACTCGGGTATTTATTCTCTTTGTCCCGACCCACAAGCATGCAGGTTCATAAATAAATACAATTTACTCGAGAGCCCCACATTGATAAGCTACAGTTATTTAATCTTTCAATTTAAAATCGTGACCCATTAACTAGACGCTTACGACATCGACTATAGCGGACCACAAAATGATTTGAATCTTTATATCAACACTACAGATACAAGTATCCCGATAGAACTGGTGGGTATCTCTATATACACTACACTGCGGACATTCTAAGATAATATAATAATTTGGCAGGCGTCATATAATTTCATGACAAAATCTCGTCTACTTTTTCTTGTGGCAAATCTCTAAAGTTTCCAACCTAAAGCATTGTGAATAGACCCGTAAAACAACGAACAACCATTCATTTAGGGATCTCCAAGTTACGTCAGCGGCTTATGAATAAAGAGGGGTCGGCTGCCGGAAAAATAGGGGGTTATTCAAAAGGAAAAGTTTTTTTTGCGTAAAAAAGGACGACTAAGCGGTGGATTATCGTCCATTCGCTGACAAGAGTTTTGTGGAACTCGTGGCCGAGTTATACGAACAAGCTTTTTATTATCGCTTACTGGAAATGTCGGGGAAAATGTACGGATAAGAAAAACAATTATCACCACGCTCCTTTTGGTGTTTACTCTGGCTGTGTTTACTCGGCCAAGTTTGCTCATGACTAAAATTTTAAACAGGGACAATGAGCCGTTTCCTGGGCTGGTTTGGGTGGGTGCCCGTTTTAATATTGATGCGGACTGTGGTGCCGACATGACAGCCGCCTTTGTGAAAATACTAGAAAACTGAATAAAATATAATCAACATTTCATTTGTAACAAAAAGTTATAAAAATGAAATTGAGTTGGTATTTAACTGGAACCATTTCGGTCCCTATCAGGTAACAAATTACGGACTTATTTGGGTGCGATAAATAAGCAATTTCCGTCATACAAACGTATAGTTCTCACGGAAAGGTGTACGATTTGGGCGGATGACTTTATAATTATTTTCCACATGTGGGCCAGCGATTCGTTCCGGGACATTAGCGATGGCCGGAGAGCCGGGACCAAATCCCGGCCGGGTAACGAGATCTCCGCCTCAGCGTGAAATTGTGAAATTACCGGGACGCCTAAAGCGAAACTACACTTTCAACTAATTAGGTAAGTTTTGGTTTATATTTTTTTTAATCGTGTTACGAGTAGGGCAAGAACGTGTTCAATGGATAATTATGTTTAAAGTAACATGGACTAAGTAATTATTTTTATTTCTTGAAATAAAATAGTTGATTGATATGGCCTTGATGTTTTAAATTATATTTACATACTTTAAAATAGTCACCAACTTGGAAATAATTAATATCTACTCTAGAGCGGAAGAACTCATTGTATGATTTCTCACTTTAAAAATAGGTAGTAGCTATCTATTAGTTTCCTCAATAATTTGTACGTTAAAACCTACTATTATAAGCAACAAAATATCACCATGTCGTATTGCAGTATAATTTACACATAGGCAATCCTACCTCAGATCAAAGCAATATCCTAGATATTTTCAAAGCATATTTTGTGCTTACGCAAACGTAACGTTGTTCTGCGAAACTGTGAGATAATGCCTTCGCCCGGGACCTCATCCAATGTGCTCGGAGTCCTCTGATAAAAGAAAATGTCTTCAGCTCGGCACGAAGAAGGTGTTATGTCTTTCGTAAATAAATGTATGTAGGAGGTAAATATAGGCGCAGGCTTCGGAATTTTGTTGGAGTATATTGTGTTTTTTTTTCAGCTCTTTATTTGAAGAAAAATGTTTTGTGAACTATTTAAATTAATTCAATCTAAATTAATCCTTACTGATATTATAAAAGCGAAAGTGAGTTGGTTTGTTTGTTACGCCTGACCGCCTCAATTACAAAACCGATTTTGATCAAACTTGGTACAGGGATAAACCATGTCCTGAAATAGGACATAGGATACTTTTTATCCTGGAAGTTCCCTTGGAATATTTTTCTCTTATCATGCGGGCAAAGCCGCTGGGAGCAGCTAGTTATTTAATAAGACCAAAAAAATTAAGCTAATTAACTATTTAATAGCCGGATCTTACTTTGAAATCAACGTTTTTTTTTCAGCCACGAAGGTATCTACATAAGCGTACATATCCTTTTCATTCTAACCAATAGCTATAACTAAAATAAATTTCTAAGTAAACTAAGTAAGAACAATACATAATATAACTTTATTCAAACTAACTCTACAAATTCTACTAAAACATCTTCCTAACATACTACTTTATGGAAGTATTAAGTCAGAGACAACGTTTAGCTACCTCGCGCCTGACAGCTAAGTAATTTAATTAAGTGAAGGGTACGGGTGGGAGATATTACCTATTGTATTTCACACCCACACTGCCTCACGCCATAACCAAGCACACATAAGTCACAGATTTATTCAGGACGTAGTTTGAAAATATGCGTCATTATTATGCAGACAAATTATTTCTGTTAAATGCACAATGGGTTCGTTTATGATTTATATCCAAAGACAATAGAAGGATGGTCCTAAGTAGCAATCGGACTTTTTTCGGAAACGTTAAATTATAATTTGTCTGAAACGATACTCGCATTTCAACTCAACTGTACTTGAATTTATAATTGAATAGTAGCGATAAGCTCTAAAGGTAGCTGTGTAAAATAAATAAAGTCTATTTCACCGTTATTTCTCCATCCAATTTAACATAATCTTTAACATTTTACGAAAGCTATTTTATACCGGTGAATATCAAAGACATTTTAGCAGACAGAGACGGCCTTATCAAAATTCAATATCTTTATTTTGTGTTGGAAAAGGACGGTGCACCCAGCTCGACTAATCTCGAAGGAACAATGTTGCGTCTCAATCCAAAACAATTTATTGCTAAACGTCTCAACTCGTAACTTAATTTTACAAATATAAACTTTATTACAGCCTGACAAAGTTTAATATCGCATGTGTTTCATTGTCGTGTGAGTCGTTACATCATGGATATGGAGATCTCATTCTGTGTAAGCTGCTCCTTACAATGTAAGTATCTGAGACAAGTCAAAATGCCGGGAGCGAGTATTTACGCGTATTTCTTGTTGTATACGCTTCGCAATCAAGTCGCTAATTATATAGTTGCGTTGATAAGTTTAATATAATTACGAGTATCATATTAAGATCCTTTCGTTGACCTACCGCAGCGCTTCAAGCATGGCCGACTACAAACATAAGTTGCTTATTCAAATGAGGATTTATAGTTATTAAACGGCCCTTCTGTTCATGTATTAAATTTTCTGTAACGCATATCATTAGTTTCCTCTAGCTTACATTATTATTCATAATAAACATTGAATTTAATTACCTCTTATCTAAAAACATGTTTTATCTAGTGTTTCAATATAATTTATTAACATAGACATCGAAATGTTTTCCTCCATGTATACTAGATTCTGCCAGCGGCTATGCCTGCTTGAAGTTAGAAAATTATTTCAAGGGAACATACTACCAGAATACAGGGTATTTCAGTATCATGAAGGAATAACAAACATACAAACACACGCTTTCGCCTTTATAATATTAGTGTACTTTCAACTTGAATAAAAATAAATGAACTTTCGTATCTATACATCTACTATAAATTAAAAAATAGTAAAGCACTCCGTACTACTCCGTAATAGTAAAATAGTGGTACAGTCAATAACACAAATGTATGGAGTCTATATTACCAGCGTGCGTTAGTTAAATAAATCAAGCGGTGAGCGGTCGCACCGCCCCTCTCAGCAAAAACCAAAATGGCCGCCGTCGCTCCGCACAGCTGACTATTCTCTCACACTTTTTTTAGCATACCGACCATTTTGTCGCCTGCATTCTTTTTTTTCTGTTCCATTTTCGGATTTCTGCCTGTTACATTAAGTTATACCAATTTGAGCCGATGTTTACGTGACATGCTAAGAAATTGTTTCCTTGTTGACCACATTATGTAGGTTATGTATGTTTGTACCAAATATGACTTGGATGAGTTCCAAATTACACCCACAAAGTTGCTCATTTCACTGATCTTGCGGTAAAGTACAGTTGTAATGACCAAACGTAGTAGATGATTAACTATGATTTTATTTTTATTTTAGTACACCTAGACGACTGTTTAACTTCTTTTGCTAATATTAGCAAATCTAGGTATAGGTATGTTTTCTAATAAATGCAGAAAATATATGTTACATTTGAAACATTTTATACTTTGGCTTTGTACAAATTTCATTTTAAGAGCTTAAATAATATCAAGACATAACGGAGCATTTGGATCTACAGCTGCAGTGTCGTCCTATCGCACGCCTACGTGGATTTAATAACTCCTTAATCTTCCGAAAGGATAATATTTGACTTTACTCTGTACAAGTTGCCTTGTTCCATCTTTATGATATTAGGTTAAGTTCGCTCCGAAAGGATTAAGTCGGCTCTTAATTCAACGCTCCCGGGCCGGAATAAATTTAACGTTTTGAGGAGCTTATGAAGAAAAACTTGAGATGTACGGACGGGTAAGCTCTTTCGTTTAAAATATCGTTATATTCATGCGGAGTGTTATAACGAACAAAGTATATAAAGTCTGAATACAGATTGAACGCGAGTGTACCAACATAATATTGTTGATTTTATACTGTATGTAAAACAAGTACCTTTAAATTTGCGGTACATTACCGCTGTATTCAGGTTTTTGACTCAATATTAAAGCTTTAAATTCAGCTGCATTTTACTCGCCCGAGCATCGCGCCAACAGTTTAATTGCTGCGCGAAATTTATGTGCGCTTGGAATGATACCTGCAAAACATAGGCACACGTGGGTAATGAGTACGCAGCCTCCGCAGCGCAGATACACGCGCCATTTTGAACGGATCTCTCGATATTTCATTTTATTTTCCTCCTCAATTTTATTTTATTTTCGCACAGCGGAACGCCTCTAGCTGAATGGAAGGTAATTGTAGGCTACGCAGCGAAGGGTTCGCTTCAGGGAATAATTGTACGAATATAGCGGAGCCTCTGGGAGTGTTTAATGCCAGGCTATGTCGAGGCCGCATTTTACTGGGCCTGCGCGTTATGCTTAATGCTGGACCAAGGACGAAAATTATCTCAGTAACGAGTTTCGTAAAAGTGGCGATGGGAACTAATGAGACTATTGGGTCCCCCGACTTGTTATATGAATATTTTTATAGGGCATAACTTTAATTTTGCAAGGGGACGATTAATTTTAACGGGAGCGATGAAGAGCGTTTCGTGTCGGACCAGAGCGAGGCGCACAAAGTGCTTTCACTGATAAATGTTAAAAGCGGTGGAAGGGTTCGCGATAAACTTAAGGTAAAAGCGTACTCACCGATGTGGAAGCGCTGGCGTCACATGGGACTTGAACCTCGGACACACTGCACACCACTGAATATTTAAAATAATGAAAAGCCCGGACAACGGACCGGGGCGTTCCCTTTTAAAAATGCACTGCACTCGGGGTTTTAGTGCGGCCGTGCAGGTTGGTCGGACTGAAATTCTCAAGACCAGGATAACAGTCTCGTAAAGGAGGTGGTTCCTGAAATACACCAGTTGGATATAAACACATCGACGTTAGCGGCAGAAAGCGGTGGCTACAGTTAAACTGAATTATCTGCAGTGCTCCAACATGAGTTAGATCTGGATTTACTGGTTCCGCCTGGATTGATGGCCATCAATCTGTTGGCAGATATGATTATTTTTGCTAGGTGTTTTAAGACAAAAACATTAAATCTCATCTTGTGTAAAAACTTTATTATAAAAAAAAAACAAATAACAGTTTTTCGTTTAACTAATTTGTGTTTTAATTTAACATATTTTATCAATTATTTGCAACCTGTTTTAGGCTGATTACACATAATCTAAATGTTAGAAGAATAAATTAACGACTTAATACTCAAAAACAAAGCTAAGTTTTATCTAAAACGACATAATTTCGAAAGTTCTCCGAATAATTTAGTCATTAATAGCCATATAAAAATTCTCTCTTAATTATTTTATTATGTCTCTATAAATAGCTGACCTGGATGTAAGTGTAAAAAAAAACCATGAAATTGAATTTACTGGATCGATGATTTAAATTGCAGACTCATAATATCGAATCACAAATTTTACCTTTTTTTGTGGTGGAAATAATTTAATGACTTTTCCCACTTTAAGCTGAAGCCAGACTTTTACTGATTAAAATCACGACTATATTCCTTCAGTTACCTTTTGTGTTCTAGGATCACGAGTTACTTTTTCAGAAGTCTTTTTATAGCCCTAGTAGCGATACCTACTGCCCTGCTGGACTCCTACGGTTTTGCTGATATCTTTTTGAGCCACGCGACTAGGACTCGGTCCGGTTACCAGACGGCCGAACGGCGAGCTACCCATTGCTTATCCTCCACAAACTCGCACCTATGGTTTGATAATTTATATTTAAGTAACAGAAAAGCTAAATGATAGGAGAATGTCACTTTTTTACTCAACTGTACCACCCATACTATCTGATGCTATCCACCTACTTATCCTAAAAATAACATCAACAAACTTTCTAATTAAGAAAAAAGATTTTTCTAAAAAAAAACGTAACGGTATGTCACAAAAAAGCAATCACGAAAATAGAGCGGCTCTTTCTAATTAATTCTGATTAGCGGCCGGTAGGTGGCTCTATTACGGCTAAAAGGAAGCAGGGAGGGTTTGGAAAAGCGTCAATGTACCGTAACGTCAATTTAATACCACTTTACTACAGGATTACTACCTACCACGGTCCATTTGAATAATTTTGTCGTTGATTTGAGCCAAAAAACTGTATCTAGGTAAGTATCTATAAGTCACCACGTTTTTTTTGAAGTGGGGAGCCATCAAATCACTTTTTTTTTTCTAAGTAATATACCTAAACTAGTGCTTGACTACAATCCCACCTGTTGGTAAGCAGTGATGCAATTGTTGATGGGAAAGTACAGAAGCATAAGCATAATCAGCCTTTTAATGTTCCCACTGCTGGGACTTCGGCCTAATCTTTAGTAGAGGGAATGGGCCGCAATTCACACCGTGGGCCCAGTGTACATAATGTTCTTAGGATAAAAAAAAGAAAGAAAGAAAAATAATTTATTAGCAGCACAAGGCCCAAACACAAACACAAGAAGCAAAAAAATAAAAATAAACTACAGTTGTTGTGTGCCTCATGGCTGCACCAAAACAGGTCCAGTTCAGCATGACTGCCTAACGCTGGTTTTCAACTGAACCTGTGGTTAGTGTGTTTATCAGAATTTAACTGACTAATCCTATGTTTCTTCATTAACCCTTTGTGTTCTAAGGCCACAGTAATTCTTTCAAATGTTTCCGCAACACATATGCTGATGAAAAAACATCAAAACAGACAAGTTGTTTTTCGGACCGTACTTATCTTATCTATGGATCTCGTTTAATGGGACTTTAGATTAAGATATTACTTACTATATAAACTACTATTATGATATCTACCTACCTATTACCTATACAGGGTGTAAGGGACAGCCCTCCGCAAACTTTAAGGGCTTGCTCAGTAGTCGAAACTGAACAACTTTCAACTAGATTTTTTTTTCAGGAAATGAAAAAAATAAATTAGCCTCACTATACAAAATTATAAACTTGATTGGACAGTTTGTATGGAAAGACCGATATTTTTTCGTTGTGGGTTTTTTTTTCTTTTTATTTGCAATAATCATCTTATGACAACCCCCGCTCCCGTACACCCTGTATATCAATCACTATCAAGGCCGGAGACACATAAATTGGAGATATAATCAATTAGTAGGCCATATTTATCGTAGTAACTTCATAATATACGATATACTTAAACGCTTTTGCTTATATATTGAGAATTACATACAATGTTAGTGATTACTCAGTAGGTAATGTTTAAACATTAATGTTAATGAGATATACTAGGTAAGATCATAAATTAAAACCATTCAACCACAATACTTCCGGCAACCAGACTAACAACAATTTGTTAAAATTCAAAACACCCCATTTTTATTAACAAAGTTAATGATAGTAGATAATAATGAAGATAGTAGCTAGATAATTAATTAATTATTTGAATACAACATCATAATAAAGTCGTAACTTTGACTTGAAGATTTATTGCTGTCATTCATTTTTATCGACATTTAATCGCCCAACTTTATTGAAGGAGGAATCGCGTTCAGAAAAAGCTTACTCGTAATAGATATCGTATCGAATAACACGTCGTTTTACACATTGACGCGCCGGATTGAAAAACGTCGCCGTTAAGTAATTCGACCTCACGTTCAGCTGGATTTTAATACGGCTAAAGTAAAGTACGCTGCATCGAATGCATAATTCGCGTTTCTCAAAGCTTAGTAACGTGCAGCCCACGTATAAAACGGCGCATCATCGATACGCTGCTTTGAAAATTTATTTTTAGCGAAACGAACTCGGAATGTTACAGTACCTTAGGTTAGGTTAGAAGGAATTACGGTGGCTAGAGTGAGCGAGCAAAGCGAGTGAACGAAGCCATCGTGATTCCTTCGACCTTCGTCGACCACACCCAAGGTTTTTTTGATCGGTACTTATACAATACAGTTTGGTGTTGGACGCTACTTCGTAGCGCCACCACAATCTGGCTGAACGTGAGGTAGCCACATTATATTACGGCGACCTTTTTCAAAGCAACGCGCCAATATGCAATACGGTGTGTCATACGAAACGAAACAGCTTTGACAGATATAAGAATAAGTCCCATTTTCAAATCAGACAGGGATCCAAAATTATCGACTGGAATTACTGAGAAGCCCGCTCAACTATAATTCGGGGTTACAAACATTGATCGTTCTTTAGAAACGATTAGACATGTCTCATTTCACATAACGATGCATTAATATAAAACTTACTGCAAATTGGCTACTGGTTATTTTGCATAATTAAATTGACTCCATCCAAACGCAGTTCTGATGCAAATGCAACCGAAAATGTTCACAAATTAGTGGACGAAGTTTAAAGAGGGGGGACTCTGACTCCTTAACGGGTTTTGTGATTGGTCCTCGTGTTTGTGAAACCGCTATTTGTTTTAATAATGTTGATAATTGAATGTTGTTAAAAATATTTTCGTCTAATTCAGATCAATGACCTCTCAGTGCGGTGAGATGACAATAATATTATATATATATATATATATATTATTGATCTTCAGTGTTTACATAAGTATATATTGATATTTAATTTGTATGTTTTATTTGTTACTTTAATTTAAGTTTGTATAAACTGTTCTTTTCACACTATTTCTTTTAAGCTCTTTTTTTGCAGGCCTCCTAGAAGTATTTTTAGAAATAAGAACTTTAAAGTTTGTAAAAAAAAATATAACGATACGTCTTCTTAACTTATAATTTTGTGTAATATTTTTTTTTTCTCTTTCTATCGTTCCACTTTTTGTTCACATAGTACTAAGCCTCAATTTTGATAAATTCTTAAGACAAGCTAGTTAAATAGATATTAAACTACAAAGTATATTTTTCATGTCTAAATATTATGAAGTATATACCTAGACGTGGGCAAGGCAGTGTTACGAAATTAGTATCTACTTACCATAACTTTTTGGTAAACAGTAAACTTTTGAGCGCAATAAATAAAGTTTTTTATATAAAACCCGGTTATAAAACGTAGCAGCAAAAGAGCAAACGTAACTTTTGTGATAACACTGTTTTGCTGCACTTATGTTAATAAGTTAGCTAGTGTTTTAGGAAACTAGTTGAAGTCAGTGTCATTGTTCCATCGTCGACCGCATCGTCGCTTTCCATCAGGTGAGATAGCGGTCAAGCGCAAACCTATCAATAATAAAAAAATAATAAAAAAATTGTATTAATTTGTTTTTTTTTTTTCATTAAATTGCGAGACTTGTAAGATCACAATCCTGTTATAATTTATGAATAAATATTTATTCATTATTAATATATTTCTTTAATTTAACAATAACTAAGAAAACAAAATGGTGATGCTTATTTCTGAGGAAATCTCTTCCAGCATAGATTTGGAAAAAGAAAAGATTTATACTAGTGATATCGTATAAAAAAAGACTTTGAAATAATAGATATAAAATAACACTAAGGATCACGAAACATCATAAATATACATATATAATGGATTAGAAAAATATCACAATAATTTGTGCTAAATAAGATTAAAAGATACCTGAGAAGACCTATGATAAGACTTTAAAAATGTACTAATAAAACCATGGTACTATGTTTTTATGCAAATAAAACATTCTTATTCTTATAAGCCATTATGCATACCTAAGTTGGTGTTATATTTTTTTTTAAATCGCGAAAAATGCTGAGAAAAAGACAAGGCTGTTTTATTTTAATGCCAATTCTAATTCAGTGGCTCTCAAAGATGACTAGACCGCGACCCTCCAAACAAAAACTTTTTATATTTGGTCTAACCTCGCGAAAAAAGACAAGGCCGTTTAAATAATTTAAAAAGAAAAAAGTTAAGTTTAATCGATTTGCTTACAAGCTGAATTATGCTTAGTTATTTAAGATTACACAAGCTCTATTACTATAAATAAGATGTTTTTGTAGTCTAAGCTACAAAAACATCTTATTTATCATATCATCGGTTTTTCAGTAAGCATGTAACGTTTCACGAACCACCAAAGGGTCGCGCGGGAACCAAAGTTTGAGAAATACTGCCCTATTTTTTTTACTTATTATTACGTTTTAAATACTTATCAAATCATACTCTTCCGAAATAAAATTTAATACAGAAAATTTTATAAAGAAGAATAATTTTTTTTGTAAATGTTTATAACATATCAATTTCAGGAATTGATTGTCCTTACATACATACTATAAAACAAAGTTCTCCACCGCTTTTATCAGTCTCTGAACGGATTTAGATGTGGTAAAACAAAAAGCCAAAAAAACGAAAAACCGGATTATAAAGAATAAAACCGAAAAAATCGAAACCCAAAGAACACTGCAAGTCCTAACCCGAACCGGAAAACCGAATTACTATTTATATGGAAGGTTTAGATATAATACGCGCAAATTATGTTTGGGGACGCCCGAGAACTTCAAAGATATGTAACACCCGAAGCAGAGGCGGGTCGCTAGTTTTACTATAAATGCAGTAGCCCTAACCCACTACACCAGATAGAATATTTAATATTCTTCAACTGCCATACATGTAGGACAGGCAACATGTTCAGAATGACAAAAAGTTGAAAATCATTGGTTATTTTTATCTTCGGTCATAAGCTGTAGGATACGTGGGTGGCATATGTACATTATGTCATTGTATTGTATCTATAGAGTTTAATCAGTTCACACAAAGTATATCCTTCTGGAAGACGCAGCGTCGGAAGGCCTCCTACAAGGTGGACCGATGACCTGGTGAGGGTTGCGGGAAACCGATGGATGCGAGACACACAGGATCGATCATTGTGGCGACACTTAGGGGAGGCCTATGTCCAACAGTGGACATCTGTCGGCTGAAATGATGATGATATCCTTCGTGATACCTATATAGGTATCTGTTATTATTAAACCAATCACAAAAGCGATTGAAAGAGATATCCATCAATTGTCTTCATTTTAATTTATTCAATAGCTTTAGTTAGGTACCTAATGCTCCTCTCTCGTGAGTCATAGAGTGATATCAAATAGATTATAGCCTTGCTCAATAAACGGGCTATCAAACACTAAATAATATTTCATATCGAACTAGTAGTTCCTGAGATTAGCGCGTTCAAATAAATAAAGAAACCTCCTCCTCCTTTCTCAGATTTATAATATGATAAGTAGCTATAGATAATATCGGCGTCATGTAGGTTACAAATGACTTCACATAATTTTACCAAGGCCAAGCAAACGTAAAACCAATGACATCATTTTAAAACGCAATAGGAACTACAAGACACAAGTGCATAAAAGATGTAAACTTAACTCCTACATAGTCTAGGTAATCTACAATTTGCATTCTGATTCCATCCACTACCTACACTAGTGACTAAATAATATGAATCGCAAAAAAAATGTTTTTATCAAACAACAGATTTTTCTGCTATTGGTAAAATTGCATCTACAAATACGCAGTGTGTCTCCTCCCTAATTCGTTAACTGGATTGACAAGGTAAAGGGCCGTACGATAGATCTCTCTTTCTTACATCTGTGATTCTAGATATTTTGGTCTCTTTCTCTCTCTTAGGTTTAGGGATACACATGGAATTACATCATAGATTCACAGTTTTTTCATATCAGTATATCTTTGAATGGGTATGTTGATTATGATTTAAAGACAAGTAGGTTATGAAGCAATAAAAATTCATGAGCATTTTTTAAACTTTATGAAGATAAATCAAGGTTTCAAGAGATATCCCTATGATATCTCTTGAAAAATCTCTAGTAAAAAATAAATAAGAATTAATGTTCTTTATATTTTTTATAAACCAATTAGAGACTAATTCAACCATTCATATATATATAGATAGCATATACTTATTCTACTTAAAGCGCCCAATAGGGCCTGAATCTTTCAAAATCCTTCTGAAAACCATTTCATTTGCTCTTTTAATCAATGATCCGATCCTCTTAAGCGTGTCCTACATAAGTTTATGAGGAGCTGTATTACGTTATGGTCCTACGTATTTCATATATGGCAACAGTTGAAAAGCCAGCGTCGACAGCGATTGATATACGGCGAGCAAACGCGTGCTGACTCACAACTATCGGTTTGTACGATTGGTGATTGGTGTAAGTTATAGGTGAGAAGCGGGAGAAGAAGCGCAAGCGATTAATAACAGGTTACTTTTGATAGCGATCTTTTATATCAGAAAAATGAAGATGAGCCTCATCTCCACTCGTCCGCTTTTTTTATCTCAATTAAAAAAGCGGACCCAGGTAGTTTATTTTCTACTCTATTAAATTTAAATTACTGTGCGATTTAAATTAAGGTAAGTAATAATCATTGTGGTAGCAGTAAAAAAATGGAGCTATACCTAGTGGTAAAAAAAATTAAAACGTAGCTACAAAATTCGTACCATACGTGGCAAGTATTTCTAAACTCAAGTGTAAATCAAAATTGTTAGTTTCTATCCAAAGATAAGTAACTTTCACCTATAATAATAATAACTCTTCAATCATGATAATTAGAGACACAATAGAAAGATAATAGGTGCGCGAACGCGGCGTTCGCTCGGGGTTTAATGAATTAATTCCAAAAACTAGGCATATTTGAGACCCATTCAATGTTTGATGTTGTAGCATCACAATTTGACACAGCCTGACTTAATGCGAAGAAATGATGTCTGAGACCAAAAAGTAAATCTACCTATCAATTAATCTCTTAATCTATCTATTCAAATCAAAATAAAAAGTTAGTCAAAAGTTTTCTACTTTTTTATCATATTTCTTATTTGAAATCATCATCAGCCTTTTTTTAATGTTTCCACTGCTGGTACTCAGGAATTCTCTATAGGAGAGGGAATGGGCCGTAATCCACCACGCGGGCCCTGTGCGGGTTGGTGAATGTCACATGTCTTCGAATTTTTGGTTCGGTGATGAAATAAGTTACACGAAGTAATGCGCCTGCCTGGGTTCGAACCCGCGACCTACAACTCGGCTAGTCGGTAAGTTATTTGAAAAGTTATGGCAGTTTTCTCTTCAAAAAACTAATCAGTATTGGTAATTGAGTATTTTCCCATGACTTGGACCACAGCGTGAGACCTCCTCATACGTGGAATTTTTACGTAAGCTGCTACCCACTACCCATGCTACTCCCGTCCAAGGAAATTTATTTCGAAGGCAGGTATTGAAGTGGCATGATGCGGTAACTTAAATATAAGCTGCAGTACATAAACCGGGCGTTGAGTTCATAAATAAAGGTATATGCGAGAAATAATGCTACTTCTAATTTACTTCTGATTTATGTTCCTAGGTGTTTTGACGGTTTATTTTAAGTAGGCATAAATATTACTTCATTATTTTTTCTGGGTGGAGTGAGAGGGAGTGTCAGACTTTTTCTGACTAATACCCTTCTATATTTATCAGGGTGGATTGAGAGGTAATATCAGACTTTTACTGACTAAAACCGCTCCATTTTTTTTTCTGGGTGGTGTGAGAGGTAGTGTCATACTTTTACTAACTAAAACTCTTCTGTGTTCCTTCAGTTGCCCTTTGCGTTTCAGGGCCACGTTAACTCTTTCAAACAATCTGACAAACCCGGCAAATATACATAAAATGTCTGAAAGTGACAAAGACAGTCATATTTAAATACGGCATATCTACCGTCTGGCTAAAAAGATTGCAGTGCGAATTCTACGAGCTTATCACAGCCAGTTTTATTATGATTACTAATGAAAATTCAACCCCGTTCTTTTGTATTTTTGCTCTAAACATAAAAACAAAGCAACGTAGCATGACGGGGGACTGAGACTGCAGGGCGGCCGTCACGCAGCCGTCACGCAGTCGTCACGTAGTCGTTACGCTCGGGCGAAGCGTCGCCGCCGCCAATCTAAATAATTGACCCGTCCGCTGTCCGTCCGACTGTGCAACTCCTTAGTTCAACTGACGAATGAATGGAGACGGCCTTCGTAACATTACGTTCCAATAATAAACATACGCCTACCCTTTACGATTTAAAAGATCACTTTATTTACCAAGTCATGCTAAAAAACTTGTTTCATGTTGACACATTTAGTACCAATACTTTGTCAATTGTTAACAACTCTATGTGGGTTTTTAAAATAAATTCGGAGCCAATGACACTTGTTTTTTTTTGCAAAACAGAATCACGTCAGTACTACCTACGTTTTATACCAGCCGACCATCGTTCATAAAGTAAAAGACCATCTACATTTTCACGATTGTTGGAAAAACTTTGCAAACGGTCGGCTCTACGCCATTCCATTTTCGTATATAACAGTAAAGGGTGGAAGTAAGAAGTAAAAAGAGGAAAAAAGTATATTATTAGTCTCTTACCGAAATGGAATTGGAACATTTCGTAGAAAATTCCAGAAAATATTCACTTCGCTTTACTTAGCGGAGGGCAACCATCATACTTTCGCTACCTACACAGTTTAATAGAATTTCTTGCGGGGAAAGTAATATTTTTGCTTCACATTTTATTTGATATCTATTTGCGTCTGCTCAATATAATATAATAACTAAACTACGTGCTGTAGGTAGACACTCTTTATTAGCATTCCATTTTAGTGAATTATGTTATTTATTTATTAATAAAAATAATAAATAGTAGTTTACAATTATTAACGAAAAGGCGTTTATTAGATTATTTTAATAGGGACAGGGAAGCCGAAGTTCAACTGAGACGTAAAAATACTATTATAATATCTATTAAAAACCTTACGGCTTAAGTGGCGCTAAAATTTGACGCTTTCCCTAAAGTTCTAACCTTTATCAACATTCAAGTTGGATGTAATCCACTCGGAATGGTTGTTTCAGGGAGAACGTTAAAACTTTATGTCTATTGTACTACAATCTATTGGGTTATTATTTTTCAACGGTCAACTTTGAATATAAAACCCAAAAACTATCATAATTAAAGTATCCTTTAACAACAGGTGAAAATTACTAATCAAATTACTTCAAAACCATTTCGTCATAATCGTGCGCACAAAAATCGAATTTATTTTTTATGATTCTCCCAAGCCGTTAATAATCTAACCAATCGGAGCAGACTATTTCGAAAATCGAACTGTCAAACGTCAATGTAATGAAGACTTTATATATTTTTATGTTTTCTTTGACGATGCCGCCAAGACGAATGAAGTAAAGGTAAAATAATAGTACTGGCGTTGGATGGGACCAGGCTTCATTGTATAGCCATCTGAAGGGAGAAGTTACGACCGCGACAGGTGTGATGCCGAATTAACTTCTTATATAAAGTCGCTTTTTATACAACACCGACTGCTTAATGAGGCCGAGGGATCACGGTAATGAAACGCGAGCTGAGTCGGACTTTTCTTCTCGACCTCTTTTCCCAGCTTAATTAAGACCTTTTTGGGGATTAAAACTTGATTTCTCGACATACTATCCCGTAGTTATTATGATGACAACATTAATATGCGTAGTTTTAAAGCTTTCTAACGAGCGACCAACCTGCACGGGACGTAGTTTCGTCATGACACACGGCACAGTACCTGTAACAAACGTAAGCGATTAACATACCGAACTCTTTTATACAGAATATAGATGTCTATTTTAATAATATGGAAAATCAATGTCATTGTAAATTAAGTTGAATTGAACGCACAAAACGCACACCGAAAACTCGTTCCATTTTTGATCGGGTGACATTTTCGACGGGTCCGTTATCTGATGAGTGGTCAATGAACTCTGAATGGGAATTCAAAACGAAAAATGTGAGACAAACGGTCGGGAGACTGCGATGCGATTGGTACAGATCAAGTGTGCAGACGAGACGGACATGATGTGACATGTTTCATTCAATCAAGACAAAGTGAATGCATTGTATGTCAGTGACCCGTCTGAAACATATGTCGGTACCTGCCTACGATCAATATTCATGAGGCATTGCAGTTATGTGGCACATGAACGCCTTTATGGTGGATGTCACTTTACTTAACGCTGCGTGAGGCATTAAACGCCATAACTAGTTATGCCCATCTCGGTGAATTTGAGCCTAATAGATATCCAGATAGTATTATGTTAAGTGAGGCGAGTGAAGTAGAGCAACGTGGTTTGCAATATAAAATAATTGGGTCTGATGAAGATGATTTTTATAGACATTGACAGACCATATTCTTTTTGTTGATGAAAGGAAAAATAGTCTCAACAGTTAATGTTGCTGAATAATTTATCGTTTTGACTGCCACGTCCAAATCTATAAATTATCCTTTAATATGTCTTGTACTCGTAACCATGTTGTGTTGGACACATTTAACTTTGTCATGTGTAAGTAAAAAGTAAAAAATAGCTACATATATACAAATACTTGCATTTGAAGTATCTCCATCGAATTTATTTTTAAAAAACCATCTTAAGTAATTCCAAATAAAGACAGACTCCTTGTATCAACTTACCTTTCCGCGATAAACTATTCAACATTGCAATAACTGACGATTTTTACGAAGAATATTCAAACATTTTTTTTAAAAACAATATTCAAATATTACTCTATTTTAAAACAATTAAATCAAGAATTCAAATCAGTTGCCTAGCTTTCGTCAAGAAACGTCCAAATAGGATTTTCACAGCTTCGTTAATTGATTCCAAAGTGTCTTCCGACATTTCTTCCAATCAACGCTACTGAAATACGTTTATTTGATGACAGAAGTAAATGGGAAAGTCCAATTTGAGAAGATAATAATTCGTAGACTGAATCAGTTGTAACATACCATACGTGAAAGAATGTGAAATTATGGAAAGTTATTTTTGTTAACATACGTACAAAAAGAATAGGTACCTACAAGCTTTCAAAAGTGAGAAGAAATATATTAGTTAAGTGCTTATTTAAAACAAGGCTACAAGGCTAAAATACAAAGTAAGAAAAAAAGATACATAATATTCCGTTAAATTTTGATAGGAAAGAAAAGGGAGTTAGTGATACCGTGACGGGTGACAGGAAAAATAGAAGAAAAAAACGTGTTGCGCCGACCCCAAATGAAACGAAATAAATTTTATAATATTTTAAAGAAAAATATCTATCATGTACTTACTTGCCAAACAATAAAAACAAAAGTGTATACTAATACTAAAGGGCTCGACAGACGTTGTCCTGTTTAATTTTTTTTTTTATGATAACCAAATTTTATCAAACCTTAATTCTTACTACCTACCTACTCAAATAAAAACATTATATTTAGTATATGCGAAACCTCATTAAAGTTTGTTCAAAATTGAATGGATTCCAATATTTGACAATTTATATTACAATTAAAAAAATTTGACAATTTATTTTTTGACGATTATGGATGACAATAGTTTTTACACCATTTATATTTTTTAACAAAAATATATAAAAAATTCAGAAGTTAGACATCACCGACACTAAGTACAACACAAGTCACGGCAGGTCATAGCGGGCATTAGATGCCAGCAAACAGATGGCAGAGTGCAAAAGGCCCCTCAGTCGTCTGGATGGCCCGGTGACCATGTATTAGCTTGCTGGCATAGCAAGCTTATAACTTTATGTTTTTTTATGACACACTTATGTAATTTTGTAGAACTATACACCATTCGTTTTATGATTCTAAATTACATAAGTGTGTCATATTATATAATAATTTTATTTTCAGAAAACGCAATCTATAATTGTTAGTAAAGACATACACATTATTATAAAGATTATACCTATAAATAACCAAACCACCAATAGGAGCAAGTAACAAAAAAAAATTATATCAAACAATGCACTTATGGTTAGTGCAATAACTTATACTAATTTTATAACTTATCCGATTACAGACGAAAGCTCACATTCCGTAATGGCATTAAGTGCTTGAGTTGTGCATATTTCATATAAGTTAACAGTTCGCCGCATGGGATCTCGCAACTCTGTTTTAAAACCAGCCACTGAGGTAAATGAAGTAATTAAGAGGGTCCTTTCCACTCGCCTATAGTCAACATCGAGCATGGTTAAAAACTTCATGCTTCATCTAACACAATCCAACGCGATGTTTGATGAAATGCAAAAAAAGAAAGATAATGCGTGAAAAATCTGTTTGCATTCGGTAACTGCATGATTTACTCGAATATTTCTCAAAACCTGTTTAAAGAAAAAACTGGTATTTCCTGTTTTTTTTAACCCTTAAAAGATTTTCAGAAAAAATGTCGTCTTTCAGAATGACGCTTAAATGTGCAAGGCTTCTGATTTACTTTTTTATATTTTTAATATAAATGAAGAGGCAAAGTTCACGTAGAAATAAAATCCACAAGATAGCTGTATATCCAAAATATTTAGAGAAAGATGTTTATTAACATCATAATCACGTAAAAGCGGTTGTTTGAAAATGTACTTCGACGGACAGGACGCTCTTAAGCTAATTAAGCCTAGTGAGTGAATAAACATACGTAGGTTAGATATTCGAAGCACCATAAAGACTGATTGAACTGCAGTAGAATGTCATCTGACGATAAAATTACAATTCGCAATGGCGCCAGATGTAGGCACACCAAGTTTATTGCCGAAGCGCAAATTGAAAATGGTGGCGGCGGACAATTGCCTCCAAGTTATTGTTTAGCTATTAAAAATTGATGGGAAAATTGATGGGTAAACAAAAGCAGTCTCCTCATACCTAGGTGGGGTAGTCACATAAAAAAGGGAATGACACCGGTTTTAAACACGGTGGAAATATGGAATGTGAATTTATTATTTCACCCTCTTTTCAATTGGATGAAATAATGAAAACAATGAGAAAAATATCTATACTTACAAGTAATAAATAAAATATGAAATTCCAGAGAATAGTACTTGCTCAGGCTGTTTCAGTAAAAAGAAACAAAGAAAGAAAAACGTTTATTTGAACCTCACACAATACGATATACAACAAAAATAAATAATACGATAGTAGCCAATATAATAAAATAATTATATAGGGTGACTGGTAATTAGTGACCGATAATTATACACGTGATTGTACTCATGATTTCAAACAACTTTCCCAACGAAACTTATTTATTTTACTCATTAATTTCATCATAAATTTTCTAGTGGCGCGGGTGCTGTATCGCTATTGTAGTGTAAGGTGCATGAGACAATGGCGTTACTGCTACATAACAATTGAAAAAAAAAGATTAAATTAAAAATAAAATAATAAAAAATGGAGACAAAAAAGAAGTTGAATAGTGAGAGAGTATGGCGAGATGGTGAAGTTTTTTTTTTGAAGTTATGAAATTTTGTGATGAAATAAGTTACACAAAGTAAATCGCCGGGCTCCTTGATTTGAACTCACAACCTACAATTTCTAAGTCAAAGCCGTAACCACTGGGCCACCACTTCTCCACAAAAATGAAATACACTAAATACTTATTTCAAAATAAATTACATTGTCACTAATCACTGTCTAATGCTAGATTTAAACTAAAACCTTGAAATTATAACCCAACAGGCACGTGCCTAATTAAAATCGTAATTTGTAGAGACAGTTTGGCATTCAGCCCGTTACCAAAAATAAATTGACTAGATTGGATTATCCATTGAATCGTCTGAAAGAATATACCTAGGTAAATGATCTTCAGTCTAGCTAGCGTGTTACAGTTCCGTGAAATACAGAGCTTTTAAAATACAGTAGGTATGTATAAACATTGAAGGTAGTACTACACTGCTCACATGTATGCCTTACACGCCAATTTGGGCGCGTCGGTCTCCATACATTTTATATGGAAACTAGATTTGTAGAGCTACACTTGATACACGCCACACGACGTCGTTCTACGTACAAATAAGGCATGTTACACGTGTGCGTCAGTCTAATGTAGTTCTAGCTTTATGCAATGCTCCCCTCATTCCTTCTTCTAAAATATTTAAAAATAGGATGAATTATTGAATTTATGCAGCGTGTTAGACCATTACCACAGCCCGACCGGCAGTGGTAATGGCCCTGACTTATGTCTTGTAGCTTGTAGATTCAAACTTAGATAGGTATTTACTTAATGTAAGTTAGTTTCTTCACCAATGCTCTTGAAAAAATGAAGGAAAACATCTTTAGAAAACTGGTATATCCTAGAACAAAAAAATTTAAGACATGTGACATCCACCATATTGCACTGGGCCCACATGGTGGATTATATCACCAATACCATTAAGCATTTCATTCAAAATTAACCATTTACAGGCAATTTTGAAATGTCAAGAAGTTAGTCAGTCAGAAAAATGATGCTAATTACACATTTTAAAGCGTAGATCTCTATGGAGAAAAATGTGAAAGAAACTCCATGGACACTCTTTTCAAACATGTTATATAATTATTACAAATAGAAATAGTCAAGCACTAGTTTATAACAAATAGAAAGAAAAATATCTGTGTTAGGTACATGTTTCTTGTCGCTACTTTCATATGAGAGCAATGTAAATAAATTGAAAAATACATAAATAAAATATATAATATATTAAAATAGCAACTGAGAGAGCAAAGAGATGACCAGTCTAAACTGACTGCATCCGTTCACGGACATGACGCAAATATTAACACTACTCAGCCCAACCATTTTGAAAAGAACGGAAACATTTAACACACAATTATGTGAAATTATTATTATTATTATTTTAAAGGCTTTTAAAACAAAACCTTCCAGGTATTATTTTCTCGCGCCAGGTCTAATCCCTACCAATTAACAAAACAAGCAATTTACATACTACAAATTGAGACTCAATCTGGAACAGACGGAAGCAAGCTTAAACCTACACTAAAACGTTAACATTATCGTGTCTATTCCAAACTTCATCACAATATAGTAGACAAGTTTATTTGTGTTTACCGTGTAACGATATTACAACTGTGAGACAACTTCAAAGAGCCAGACTCTGTGGTACGAATAAACGGAATAATCTTTAATATTTCATCCAGAACAGTTTCATACATCCAAGATGAAAGTAATGAAAACATGTCGCGAATAACGAATTTACGCCAGAATTCTTTCTTGGAACAAACTCGCCCGTTGTTTCTGTTGGAATAATAAAAGTAATATTTTGCCCAACCCAGCCACAAGGAAAATGTTACGTTTTCATTTATTTATTTATGTAATTTTTCTCGGACACTTCATTACTACATGTATATGTTTTTTTAGTGGGAAAGGATGAAATAAATTCTCCCGCTCTGGGTGGAGCAAGAATTTCAGACTTTTACAGACTAACACACTCTCGAACAATCTCGCAGGCCTTTATTTTACGTGGTAAATTATCAAATGATTCCTCCCACAGAACAGGTGAAAGAGGTTAGAATGGCCTTGTAGGCAGGGCAAGTGTGTCACAAAGTAGGGCAATGCTCATAGTTCAACTACCAATAGCAGACTTGCAATCTAAGTGTGCGTGGTCTGTTAGTTGCGTAATGCGCGATGGTATTGGTTTATTGCCTGTAGTGGAGTTAAAGGGTGTGAGACAAGCGCTGACACTCATTGTAGTACAAATCGGAAAGTATTTCCTTTCTAACCTCTTTCATCTTTTCTGTGATTCCTCCCACTCCTAGCCCTGGAAGAACTACATGTATACGCTATGCAAAAAGCATAACGTATACTTTCAAAAGTCATAATATGTTTAATTGAAGTAACCCCTGCATTAAATTCAACCGAGTCTTTACTGATATATTCGAAAAGTTTAAAATGATAAGTCTAATACAATAATCATTTTTGCATTCAGGAAACCGCTAGTCCATGCTAAATAATGTAACAATTACTATGCGGATCTGAGTCACGGTCAAACAACAACAAAGCGTGTGACCATAGAAAACAAAGTACTCGAAGTTGATCAGAATACTTATGCTAATTTCGAAACCGAACAGTAAACTTTAAAAGTCTACTTTCAAATTTTGATCAAGCAATCAAATCAATATTGTCACTCGAATGTCGGAGTCGGAATTCGACGAGCAAGTTCCATTTTTATTTAGGGACGAAACCGTTGGAGTATTTATAAATTCTTTTTTATCCGTATTACGCGTTCCCGCCTCGCTACAAAGTATAGTATTGATTGGGCGAGCGCTACACGCCGGCGGGAGGCATCGGGCCGCCCGAGCCATCTCACCGTTCTATTCCCGTATCTTTCGGATCCGAAGGAATTATTATCATCCACGATTATCGGACCGGTCGGCAGTCATATTTCGTCCGATGTTACGACTCACATGAGCCGCGTACGAGTTATCGATACGTAATTAAAACCGCCGGTTGATCATCGATATTCACGATAGCCACTCTATAATGAAGCGATTTACAAACGAAGATACTGAGTTAAATCGAAAAAGTATATACTTGTTTTGCGGAGTACCTACCTTCGTGGATCTCGATAACATTGTAGATTACATTGAGTTCGTTTAGGAAACATATTTTAAACAAGTCGATAAAGTAAATTGTTTTGCTTGGTACAATGTATGTATTTATAATTTCCAGCATTAACTAAGAACAAAATGTGTGAACGTGTGGGGTTCTGAATACTGTTCCGATAAATACCTACTTTGGTTAATTTACGTGAATGTTATGACTGTTACCGAATGTTCCCTACCTATACACAAGTGATGTTAGCATGGATACGACATCAAACCACACAAATTAACGCATTTCATGTAGATAATATATTGCTTATAAATTCACACATATTTACTTGTTTGAAAAGTGATTAATATATGGAAAGCTTTCATGTGAAAGACGTATGTATTGTTTATTGTATAGATAGTACAGACATGCCTGTTTTTTGTTTATTTGCTCTACACTATTTAGTAATTGGCCTACTATATATCATAGCAATTAATGTATTTTCTCTTGTTGTGTGTTGTCGTCTTTAGATAATGTCTTGTCAATATTAATCTTTCGTTTATTACAGAGAGTAAGAAGTGGATATAAATATATCGGATCTGTAGTCTGTACGTTGATTTGAATAAATTCCCAATAGAAATAAACTGCTTGATGGGTGTCCCGCCAACTGCAAAGAAAAATCTGAATTATTTGACGCTTCCCTTTACTATAAAACCGATATATAAGCAAATTTTCTAAATAAAAAAAGTATTTATGTCCGTCTGCGGAGATTTCATCCTAAGGATATCACAACACTTTAATGGTTTTAAAATTTTAAATATTGAACACAAAATAAGAATGTTTTGAACCGAAAAAAAAGAAAACTGTAAAAGCTGAAAATATCCAACACCGCGTGTTATAAAATGTCACAGTTTATGAGTAGCTTGTCTATATAATTATTAAACACATAGCGTTTAAAACAAACTGTTCTGTTTACATTTTAATTCCCGAGATTAAGCTGTCCTTGTGAATTTGAATTTGCGTCAGAAGCTGAAAATAAATGAAACAACTATAAACTTATCTAAAACCAATGATTAAGTAATTATAAAATAAAACTTAGCCAAAGTAATAGGTACCAATTCGGATCCGAGTTTCTATGTTTTATCTACGATCGGTATAAAAGTAAAAATCGTGATTGGGTTTCCAAAAATTTTGACTAACCGGCAATCTCCACGCACTAAAAACTTTTTTATGGTGAAATCAGTTTGTTTGAGATTTGTCTAATCAGTTCGTAAGACTCTGCAGAAGTTGTAAAATATACGTCCATATATACTTTTATATTTAGGTATCTACGTAGAAAACTGCACGCTTGTTATACCCGCCCCGTAGTTTTTCCAATCATACCAACATAAAATACGAAATTGTTCCCCGTGTACGTGTATCAAGTATTACTACCGTATTCCGAAGCTACGTTCTCATATCTTTGTCTCAAGACATTAGGTACTAGGCTCGGAACCAATAGCGGAAGCAGATAGATACTGACGGCTTGCAATAACAATAATGCGGGAACGAAGCTGGGCGACCTGCCAGGGTTCCATCGATCCATACCACACCACCACACCAGAAGAACAAGACCTCCCAAAATATATTCCGTATCCCCTTCTTTAAAGGTTCACTCATGATAGAGGGGGGCGCAGAAGGTCAATGTAATCTGGCCAAGCAGATATACAAGTAGGTCAGAGGGAAAATTTACAAACACTACTCCCCGCGAGTGTGGATTTTTTTTGCGAAGTAAACTGAGAAAATTCTTTCCGGGTCAATGCAAATGGGGATGTTTACTTGATCGAGCAAGATACGATGATATTGAGGTGTATTTTAGTGGAGGGGGGTAATAGTGCGGGGTGAATGTTGGTTTTGTATAGTAAAACTGTAGGGGGGTAAAAATACGACTCGTTCGGAATATTTTTGCAGGAATCATTTGAATAATTAAACAGTTCGCTACAAGTAATTACGATGTAGGTATTGGTAATATTTATCTTCGAAATATTTGTTGTATATAGTTGTAGCTTACAAGACTGCCTTAGAAATAATGAATATTATAATGAATTCAAGATTTTATGTTTGATTAAAAAAATGTTTTACTACTGTCTGCAATAAAGTTTTAAAAGATATCGCTTAGCTTTATTATAAAGAAAGATATCATCGCCTTGTATTCGTGATAAATGGTCGTAAGTACATACGATTTGTAATCTCAACACCTCGCAAAAGCTTGTAATTACGTTCAGTTTTTTAGTTATATTTTTATACCATCAAAACCGTAATTCTTAACGTTATCTAAGCACGAGATCTCTTTGCTAACAGAAAAACAGATCGCATAAAGAAATATTAGACCCACTTGTAACCAAATTAGATATTTTTTTACCAGCGTCAATAAATCGTTGGGGCTCAAGTACCTACCGACTTATTTTCGAGTTACGTCAAGTTTCTTCTCAAGATAAGTACTACCTATCCAGTCCTACATACCATCCAGTTTTAAAGGACCTATAAAAGGGGGCCGCATTTCCTCATTACGGCTTTATTTTGTTATCTCGAGCGGAGGCGGGGATATCAAGATATATTGGGCGAATATAAAGGTACTAGAGAAAGGGACCCGTGGGTCGACAATCAAGCGAACTCCAGATAAAATATTTAAAGGTCGCCTTAAATGCTAGCCTTTCTAAACCACTCGAAGCTGGAACCATTTAAATTCTCCGTTTGGGAATGGATTCTGTTTAAATTATACCATTAGTGACACTTCGTTTTGACGTTGAGTTTAAATGATTTGGAGTGTGTTTTCTTTGAAATATTATGAAGGCAAGATGACTTACATAACGCCTTTAGTTTTTTACCGACTTCCCAAAAAGGAGGAGGTACTACGTTCGGCTGTTTGTATGTTTTTTTTTTTTTTTTTTGTATGTTTGTTCGTCGAATACTCCCCCAAATGTGGACGGATTTTCAAAATTCTTTTTTTGTTCGAAAGTAGATAGCTCTGAGGTGGTCCCATTATCACCAAATTAGGATCTGATGATGGGATCTTGGAGAAATCGAGGGCAACCTTCGAATTTTATAGGCTCACTTATTGATTTTCGCATATTTTATGAAGTATCTTGTGTATTTGCGTATGGTCGTCACCATTTCAGGTAGCTGGGCTGATGATGGAAGGTACAACTCCTTAACAGTAAGAAGTTACTCGAACAGGCAAGGACTGTTTTAGTAAATTGTTTTGATGTTTGATAGGGCATTTGCCACATTTGGTCTCATGATCATCAAGTCATGACCTGATGCTGCAGTCAGGATAGTCTGCAGAGTACCTAAGTCCTCGACAACAAACAGCAGATATATCGAGTTTAGGCTCATTGAAAACGGCTCGATGTGTGGATAAACGTACTGCTAATAAAGAACACCGAAGTACATAGAGACCTGATGCTCAAGCCAGGAGCATCAGGAAAAGTACAAACCTTGAAATTACAGCACCGTAGTCGTGTTTGGGCTCATTTTAAACAGGACTAAATTTTAAGTTCATTGCAATGTTGACATAAATCTGGCCTGATGCTACAGCCGGGATTATCAGCATCTAGTCTAATGACTGATTGAAAGATTTACCTTTCGGCTTCATCATCAGATCAGTTCGATATATCCTTTCCCTCTCCAGCATTTATTGACTGTTTGAAAGAAGAGGGGGAGAGGATATATCGAACTGATCTGATGATGAAGCCGAAAGGTAAATTAATGTAATCTAACCGTGTTTGGGATTATTAGAACCGTTATGAGATGCGCTCTGACTATAAGGTATTTAAGTTTGACTGAGGGGTACTTTTTAGTGGTGGTACCGTAACTAAAAAGTGTAAAATAAAAAAAACTTTTTACAAAAAAAATATAACCGACTTCAATGATAAAAAACACTGAAAAGTATCAAATAACTTTAATTTTGGAAGTCGGTGTTAAATAACGAAGAGACTAAACTATTAAAGAAACATTTTTTTGTTCAGAGAACTGTTTTTGTCTTTTATAAGTATGTCTTGTTTAGTCCATGTTTTAGCTATATTATTTTAATCATAAGAGCAGTGGTGGCCAAATGCTAACGGCCCTGACTTATGAGTTGTAGGTCGCGGGCTCAAACCCAGTCAGGCGCATTACTTTGTGTAATTTATTTCATCACCACTGCTCTCATAACAGTGAAGAAAAACATCCAACAACCAAAAATTCGAAGACATGTGACATTCACCTACCCGCACTGGGCCCGCGTAGTGGATTACGGCCCATTCCCTCTCCCAAAGAGGAGGTCTGAGTCCCAGAAGTGGGAACATTATAAGGCCGAATATGCTATTTTAATCATGAAGCTAATTGGTAGGAATTTGTATTAAGAAAACTTTTATTTAACAAAAATGTTAATGTAAAGGCAATAATTTACAAAAATTAACACGTCTCGTTTGATCGCAGCGTGAGTTCAACATCTTGATTAGTTATGGAAATGGCCTCAATTATGTCGGTAGATAGATATTTTAATTTAACTACCTACACTTTTTCTGCCTACAGATATTTTTAATTTACTGTGGTACTTAATTAAAAACATGAAGAAGAAAGTAGTAATTTTAAATTCTGAGTATAGTGGCTCTATTAGCAAAACGTGTTTTTAAAAAAAAAATGCTGCGAAATAGTAATGCTCGCGAAGGAGGTGGCTGTAAGAGGGCGAGGACATCCTCACCCCAAGCCGCTTCCGAAGAGGTAGAAAGTCCTGGGTGTCGGGAGTTTTATCGCGTTTCTTGACACTCGTAAACACTGGTTTGCGGACGACGAGCAATAGGTAGCTCGCCGTCCGAACAACAAGTAAGGACCAAGCCCAAATCTGAAGGGACCCAGTATGGCCTATACCTACTAAAGCTGCGGGCATATTCGAAACGTGTCCCTGAAACGCAACAATTTTAGTCAATAAAATTCTGACAACCCATTTCGGGAAAGTTGATGACTATTCACGTAAAAAAAACTAGTTAAAACAATACAAAACAAGTATTTTAAAAATGCAAATCTGCTATAATCTATTCATTACTTATGACAGTTCAAAGAATCGGTTTGCAAAAGCAAAGAGCCAGATTACCGGGAAGATATAACGCCTAGATACGATCTTACATCGATCTTATCGTATAATTACCTACCTAGATACATACAGTATAAGTGCAGGGTGTCAGGTGTGGCCTATCCAGTTTATATGCTTCGGTGTAATGGAAGTGTACGCTGTTTAATAGGACTGTAGCAGAAATGCAAGGAAACCGATAAATAGGGTGCCGATAAACCGTGTATTTGTTTTTCTTGGGTGTATCTCCGCTAAATGGCCACTGCGGTGTTGTAATGTCGGAGGAGATCGTATGGATAGCGGTCCTTGTTAACATGCTGGCTGGTTGGTTATTATTATAACCATGATTCTTTTAGTTTTAAAGTGTTGTTCAAAAGACATTGCTTGGCCTCCATACATTCTTCACCCTGGAGCCGAGAGCATCGGAGAATTATGTACTGTATTCGCTAACATTAGTAGACTCCTATTAGATCTTATTTTTGTAGCGGACTAGCTTTCAAAATAGGTGTATTTAAAGAAAAACAAATTTTGAGGTTATAATCTAACTATAACAATGAATATAAAGTACAATTTTTCACAGGTACTTACAAGTATTTTTTTAAGAAACTGATAAACAATATCATAACACACGTAGCTATTTTTAGTTTTTGCAAACAGTTTTTCAGCGTTAACAATTATGCTATAAGACCCGTAAATCACCAAAATACACCGATACAATAACAAAGAGCAAGTGACACTAATGCAAGCACAGGTAGAACCGAAAAAAGCTATAAAATAGTACTCTGTGGGTAGACCTGAAGACTGTGACTTTGACAATGACAAAGGACCACAAGTACGTCAAAAATAGGGATGGGAAATACGATACAATTGATCGATATTTCCTAACATTAACTATGGCAATATTTTACAAACTGCTCTGCATCAACTTTTGTCATACCATTTTACAAGTATGGCAATATCTTATTTTACAAAAAACACTTCTATACCTATTAATATTAATACCTAATAACGTAGTTTGCAATATTGTTTTTTTTTTACATTTCTAATGTAGGTATTCAGTAAAAATATTTTTTTTTTTATTAATGAAGATCAAATGGAGGCTTACTTTTATAGTACTTGTCGTAATTAATTTTTTAGTTAGTTATAAGTAGATCACACACCTTTTAAACAATTATTACAAAACTTTTAAAAAATATCATGATAAAACAATAGGTTTTGGTCACTTCATCATTATTCTAACTAACTACATATTTAAATCTCTATATCATTGTGTCGTGTCTGAACCGTGTATTACCTCATGTAAAGTATACTTATTAGGTTTTTAAATAACACAATTAGAAAAAATCAATCGATCTATTAAAAATTCAATTCAAATTCATTCAATCAATAGATTACAATTGATCGGACATCCCTAATTCATTATTGACACTACATGACATTGGGCGAACATGGCGGCTGGCGGAAGTTATGAGTTGCGAATAATACTATAAAACGTACATTTTGGCATACAGCTAGTCCGTGATACAAAAGTATTTGCAACTTATATAATAAAAAAGATCATTAATTATTATGTATTCCGATACTCTTCATTACACAGGGAGAGTTTTATTTATTACAAACTTATTTGTATCTACAGTCTCTTATTGTGGAGAGGATAGACATTTTCAAAATCTAAATGTACAATAAGCGGTCTTATCGCACAGGGCAATCTCTTACAGATAACCTTAGGATAGACTGAATTATTGTTTTGTTATTATTATGTTAGGTATGGATAGACCAGTACCAGATAGACCAGGTAGATAGGGCAGTAGGTGTGCCAAAACTGTAAAGTATTTAAATATTGTATTCATTTTTCCAGTGGGAAAAAACATGTTGCACCGACTCCACATGAGATGGGACAAGGGCAGGAAGATGATGATATTTTTTTTCCAGCTAATCAAATGCTTCCACTTTGGGTGGAGCCAATGGGAATGTCAGAAGCTTGGGCGTGAGGATATCCTCACTCTGATTCGCAGGAGAACGTGATTGCTTTATATTCCCTATTGCTGCAAAACATGGTTTGAATGAACAAGATGCAAGAAAGGGCAGCCACCGATCGCCTCCACGTGGGCATCGAGAGTTTATTTTCATGAATACTGCGCCTCACTTCTACTGTCCTCACAGTTTTATATGGTTTTTAACACATCACAAAATTAGTGTCATACAGTTCTTGTAAATTATTGAATTTAAAAGTTCCGAGTTTTGGAAAATTTGGTTAAAAACTAAGTTGAGCCTTAGTTTCGAAAATTAATGAGCTTAAATTATTTTTACTTAGGCTGTTACCATTTTATGTAAATCACATACAAACTGTTCATCTTCTAAATATAAACATATTTAACGATTTTTAATAATGCAAAATAACAACAAATAAAATCGCCAAATAAACGTGTTTTCTTTCTTTCTTTCTTTACAAAAAAAGAAATAATAAAGCCAATAAGCCAAAAATGTGTGAAATAATACCAGTTTTGTATACAAAATACATACCTTTGAGGCTATAAATCATGCGTGTTACACACGAAAATACATTTTTTCTTTAATAAAACTTGTTTTCAGAGATTTCTTTGTAACACTGAACTGATATCGTGACAATAGTCGTTCCTATTACAGTTTTGTCAACCTACACGCAATGAATACTTCGATGAAACAAAATATTCCGAATTCCTGACATTTATGCCACCTTGAAGTTTTATCAAATACCCACTTATTAGTATGTAAATTAGTTAAAACAGTACTTAGTATGATAAACACAACACATATTAGTAATCGAGCAAAAAATTTTCAAGCGGGTCATGCTATCATAAATTGCGTAATTTTGCATGCAGGCAAAGAAAACCTTTTAACAAAATATCTAGACTAGCTGAAAATAGCAAACACACGCGTGCATTCTCAAAATAAATAATTCAAAATACAATAAACAATTGAATCTACCAATTGCCAAGTCCATTCCTTTTTCCTACATTTCCCGTAAAGCCTAGCCGAAAACAAAATAGTGGTAGTAGTTAAGGAAATGGGGTGTCAAGGGATTTTGTTCTTTATTGTGTGGCTACAAAGGTTATGTTTGGTTTGATTATTGTTTTTTGTATGGGTTATTTGCGTTGCGTAGGCGAGTTTTGCGTCGGCAGTGAGTGTCCGTCGGCACGCGATGTGGCGTGCTACAAAGCCCGCCCAAATTGCTTGTGTTTCTACCTGTGGTTTCAGCCCTATGGTAACTTGACAACCTTTATACTTTGTTACTTTGTTCGTAAATAGGCTTAATTAAATACTTATTGCTGATAATTTGTAAGGCAATGTTGAATTTTTGTTATCTATGTGTGTTAGGGGAGCATAAAGTAATGTTTAGGTGCTCAAATTGTTTTCAGGAATTATTTTTTAAATGTTTACTTACAACGCAAACTTACTTAAAATCATTTTGTGTAAAAAGCCTATTCAATCAGCTAAAATGAATAATCTCTTAATAAACTAGTGCGCCTCACCATCAATAATTGCATCACTGCTGACCATCAGGATGGATTGGAATCAAGCGCTAGTTTACATCAAATAAAAAAATTAGTTGCTTATCTAAATTTTAAATGAGAAAAATAATCAGAAAGAAAGAAAATTATTATTACCTGGGGGCTATCGCTAAATAGTCAACAGGTACACCACAAAACTATAATTAAAAAGATAAGGTACAATTAAGAAAAATATACACATTGTGTAGGTACGCTTGCGCCGATAAAGGTCAAATATTTTGTTTTTAAAGCAATGTTTGTCTTCCAAAGGTTTCAATAGCTCTCGAAAGGTGATCAAGCAAAGATTTCAAACGAATACCTACAATATTCAATAATAAAATAATGTATCTTATATTTTAATTAGGTCACCTGTCTACAAATTTTATTCATATTTAGATTGACTCCGTTTTTTCCAATTCAGAATTCAGATATGTATAAATAACAGTTCTGCCAAATACAGGAAAAAAAAAACGTTGTAGACTTGTGACAAAATAATTATGCCTAAACCAACATTCTTTGAATTCAAAAGATGACGTCTATCAATGTAGGATCCTCACTTAGGTACCTATACTAAATAATATGCGGATACTCTTTCGACCAACACAACTTTGAATTCTAAAAATAACGTTCTATCAATGCAGGCGCCACGCCTAAACCAAATAATGAATGCAGGTACACGACCACCAATTTCGTTTGCCAAAATAAGACCTGACACACGATAAAGCAACCAGAATGTTAATTGGTTACCAATGATTGCAGCTCCATTGTGTGAATACAAACAATTGTATTAATTGGTGTATATCCTGTCACGATTTTGTCGAAGGATGATATAGGTATTATTTATGTATCTACAGGCTATGACGTACATTTTATTACAGTAGGTATATATGTTCAAGCTAGGTATAAGTTTTAACAGTGTAGCCAAAATATAAAGGTATGACAATATTTTTAAATTGAATTACCTTATATTAGTCATAAGGGTATGCCGTGGTCTCCCCTTTGTATGATTGTGATTTATATCTCCTTCATTGGTGGTCCGAATAAATTATTTAATATATTATAAAACCTTTTTCTTTGGAATGTACCTAAGTTATTGTCAGTATAGAGTAATTTAGGTATTCATGATATTTAATCAATTAGGCATAGGTGTTAATTTTACTCTGGTAAAAAAGATATAGGTATATGTTAAACTATTTGAAAAAAGGTGACAAAAGATGCTTAGATTGAATTTATATGTGGAAAGAAAAAATATGACTTATTTGGAACAATTTTAAGATGTTTTCCTTTCTGTCCATGTATTTCGAATTATTTAGATTATATTTGTATTGTTACTATATGAAATAACAAGCATAAACTAACAGATAATGACCTATAATTTAGGTCTTATTATCACTACATAGTATAAAACAAAGTCGCTTTTTCTGTCCCTATATCCCTATGTGCGCTTAAATCTTTAAAACTACGCAACGGATTTTGATGCGGTTTTTTTTAAGAGATATAATAATTCAAGAGGAAGGTTTATATGTATAATATTGCACCCGAGTGAAGCCGGGGTGGGTCGCTAGTTTTTTATAAATTTTAAATACATACTTTGTAGGTATATTTTTCTTAAGGAACCATAAGTACTCGCGTATATTTAGAACTTCAAAGTATAACAATAAAACTAAAGATAACGACTAGAAAATATTTACATAACCTATGAATCCCTTATTTAATTAGATGAAGCTGTATATACATTTTGTAACATAATTGTTTTTAAGACGTTATTAAAAGATCTGAAATAATAATAAACGGTCGTAAATAAAAACCATAAAATATGCGGTTGTTTGCGTTTACAGTAATAAATTATCAATCACCTTACGTAATAAAATTAATTAATAAAATTGATTGGTTTGTGATTTATTTACGCATGTTATGTATTATGGTATATTATGAAGAGGTATGAATTTACATGTGGATGGATGGAGAGGGAGAGGGAGGCCAAAGAAAAGATGGATGGATGGTGTGAGAAGTGATATGAATGAAAAGGGAGTTAGTGATAGAGTGACGAGTGACAGGACAGAATGGAAGAAAAAAACATGTTGCGCCGACCCCAAATAAAACGGGATAAGGACAGGAAGATGATGATGATGATGATGTATTATGGTATATTAGTTTTATTAAATGTTTATGTTTGTAATTATTATTTAGGCACATGTATAATAAGACATATACCTACCTAAATTATATTAATTGTAGAGGGAAGTTTATAATCTATTGACATATGTTAATTTTATTTATATCCTATATATTAGGTACATTATATTCATAGAAGTCAATACATAGATGCGATATAATTTATATTACTTAGGCGAGATGAAATGCAAATAATTTATTGAGGTACATTGCCAAACATTTGAATTTTGTTAACCTATGAAGTTGTTCACTAAACAAATGCTATAATATATATAAATAAAATGTATCTAAGTATTTATCTAAGCAATTATTGATATAAGAAATTGATACAGTAATTTAAAGTTTAATAGCTTGATAACTAAGACCATTTGTTTAAATTGAGTGAAAAGAATGATATATTTTTTGCACTAATTCATTAAATGAGTGTAAAACTTATCTCTATAGGTTAAGGCCAGTGTTTACATAACTGGGTAGGTAAGTAGGTATATTACCTTCAATTAGTTTATAATTTATACTGGTTGCTAACACGTTAATGTTGATAAAAAATCTATGCAACTGATTATGTATTTTATTACAATTGAGTATCACACTCATAAAGTAGGTAATTAATGAGGTTACAACATTCCTTACTTTGTAACGAATTAAATGCTATTCTCACCGATAAAACCGTTTTTTCCTCGACACTTCATTGTCACCTCACTGCACACACAACCGGCACTTGTATGAAACATTTTATCACTTCACACACACTCACTTACGTTACGAATTTACGGATTGCTGATTAATTTTAACAAACATACATACGCGCAGTGCAAGACAAATAATCGTACTGAGACGCATTCCCAAGCAATGTCGTTCGGTTATTTTTGTAATAAGAGCATTAGTAAAAACCAATGTCACACGACTATTGTATATTTATATTACTCTATAAACGGATCGTCCCTTATAGCATTGTGTCATAACCCTTTGCACATAAAAAGGTAACGTTTTTACAATGAGTTTTTACTCTACTTTTTACGGGTTACCGCAGTTACGAAACAAAGTGGTGGCCATTATTAGGATAAAGATTATAAAAAAATTACGGTATTCATTGCTGTTTTGTATGAAAAATTGTAACAGGCCTCGCTTAGTGCCTGAGTGCTAAAAAATTGACCGTTACGTGTTTTTTTTTCGGTGCATTACTCAGTTGCTTTGTTTTTTTTGCAAGTATTTGTGTTTGTAGCGTTCTAAATTCAAAATATGAAATTAGTTTAAGAAAATGCCTCTTTGTAGATTTGTCACGTTTCGTGAAACTATTATTTTGGTTTAATTTACAGATAGGCCTATATTTGCTACATACCATTGCTATGAACTATATATTTATAACTGTTTCTGATAATAGCTTCACCCGCATGAAATTATATTATTGAATATTTCCCTATTACTACACTCATTTATGTGTTAATCCAGGATAAAAGCTAACGTTGTAGGTCAAGGTACCTAGTTTCATCTTTTCAACCGTTCAAGCGTGAAGGAGTACCAGACATACACATATATATACACACAAACAATCTTTCGCATTTACAATACATATTAAAATGTAACAACTGTGTATCAATTAATTTAATGACATAGTAACTAAGAACGTAATTTATGAAGAGCCTAAACTTTTAAAAGACAAATCGTTTGTAAATTTTACTGTTAAAAAAAAAACTAACAAGAACATTAAATATCTATTTAGATTAGGGGACTTATACATGATCTTATAACCATTATTCAAAGGTAATTTTCTAGAATTCCTTGCCGGAGTCTGTGTTTCCTGATAGCTACAACCCAGGAATCTTTAAGTCGAGAGTGAAAAATAAATATGAATAGGTTTCTTCTAGGTAAGCGCGTTCCATCGTCGACCGCATCGTCGCTTTCCATCAGGTGAGATAGCGGTCAAGCGCAAACCTATCAATAATAAAAAAAAAGTATTTTTTTTTATATAAATGCTAACACACATAAGTATTTTTTTTCTTTTGTTTATAGTGGCTTGGTTCGCAAATCGACCATGACAGCTTCAGTATAACCTACACTAACACTAGATACGAAACTAAAGCTCTTCAAAAAAACATGGTCTTTCTTTTTAGTTCATCCCTGTTGTAAAATTAACTCACATTAGCACGTGTCTCCGTTTCATCAAACCGTATCTATCTGAGCCATCAGTACCATGTATCTTTTTAAACTGTTTTGTCTTTTACACCATCTATTTTATCTTCAAGTATGATCTTCCCTTTCTCAATACTAACTTCAAATATTAAAAAAAAAAACTTTAATAAATTATATAAAAGTGTTTTTTTAGGTTTAGATTTTATTGATTTAATTTATTTTGTTACTTAAATCATAATTATTTATTTTCTTATTTACATTGCTACAGCTCAAATGTTTTTATCAGGTTTAGATTTAGCTCAAATGTTTTTATCAGGTTTAAATTTAGCAATTTAATTATTTTGCAAAATTATACCTAATTGTTTAATTTCTTATTTAAATTGTTACAGCTTAAATGGTTTTTTTATTTAGTTTTTTAATGAGAAAGGCTAGTATTTTGATGAATTTATAGTCAGTTATAGAATGACAACGCTTTATCCTTTTCAAATTTAAAATATTATACCTACCTGAAATAATGAAGTCACACATAGGCGGGTAATAATTAAGTCATAGCTATATTCTTGTTTAAAAACAATGAGCAGTTATGACTAATGAGCTCTTCAATCCTTTTGTTATAATACATACAGTCTATTGTTTAGGTATTTTAAACGGCTTTTGTCCTTTTTTGTATCTCTAGATTGATATTTTTCTCTTCCATATCCACTTAACAATAGGTAAAAAATATTTTAGTTTAATAATTTTCTAACAATCTAGCCTTACCTTGATTCTTTTAAAAATGCTGCTTTTAACAAGTTGTTGTAAATATTCATTGCCTACATTTGAGTAAAATATGGCTACCAACAACAAGAGTTTAATATCAATTGAACATAACTCCAATTCCTAACTTTTCAAAACATTAAAAATTTGGCACGCCTATCTCCATGGAAAAAAATCAAGCCAAAAAAATATTTTTTAATACCTATATCATTTCACTAAAGTACCTACGATCAATATCTATTAGTAGTTCAGGCAAAAATATATAAGTATTTAATTTAATTTGCAATGTTATAAGAAAAAATACCTACGCTCTAAACACAATACGCGAAAAGAAAACTCAATTACTTTCGAACATTTCCGAACTCTTCATCCATTTTCTATTCTAATCAAAGATAAAAGGCATGTACGCCAGAATAATATAAAACGTTAATCAGTTTTACATAGATAGGCTATCGTGATCTTTTACATAAGATATCCCGATTTACCTCACGGCCCTCTGGTTATTTAAACTTTGGTTGTGTGCGTGCCTCTAAATAGATACACGAAAGGGAACACTCGTCTATGTGTGCGTGAGCTCACTACGAAGTTCAGCCACTCGATACGAGATGGCGCTGCTAGCTCGGAAATTGTTAGTGGGTGGAAATACGAGTTCAAATTTTTAAAATTAAATTAATTTGTGTTGTGATATATTTTTTTTAAATTGAATTAAAAAAAAAATCCAATAATAAAACATAAATAACCTAAGTATAAAGACAAAGTTTTTACTTATTAAATAAATTGTATTTACTTTTTCAAGTTAGTTTTCTTTCAAAATAAATATTATCTTCAAAAGAAATATAAATTACACAGTCAAATGAACTGAAAATAATTTCTGTTCAAGAAAATCATACACAGTGCTGCCACCGATAATGCGGCAAGAGACGGAACTAACGACCGTTCCCCTTCGATTGCCATCACGTAAACGACGTCGCCGTCTACAGAGCTATAAAACGTAACCTATTAACTTTAAAGACCTTTTTGCGATAACAAGCGACTGACGCTTACGGCAATTTGGTATCAAGTAAACGTTTAATAGAATACATTCATGATTCTTTGGAAGTTTCGCGCCAAAAGTTTTTAATGTGAATTGAGATTTGACATCAAAAAGTAACTTTTTGGATAAAAAAAACTTGATTATCTCACTTTTGACCAGATTTAATTATAGATATATACCTAGTAGACATATTTTATTAAATTAACAAGAAGATAGGAGTAGATGCGTAAAAAACTCAGGTTCTGAACTTAGTCAAACGTTAACCAAATGTGTTTTTAAAGAAAATGCTTATCCTTTAAGTCAGTTATGTAAATCCTACTGGGGCCATGGGTATTGCGAAAGAGTACCCCTGGAACTAAGGCAGAAAAGAAATTAAAGAAAAAAAAGGGGATTGGGGGAGTAGGAGTGGGTTTTATTCAGTAAAAGTCTAATACTCCCTCCCACTCTGCCCTAAGCCGGAGAAATCATTGGCTGATTAACCAACTAAAAAAATAACTTGATAGCTAGTAATCTTTTGCAATAAATGAGACTGATATTAGCTCTCCTAATATTTACACCCTTGTTTTCAAAGAGTTTGCTAGTTTCTTACATTTTGATTTAAAAAAAAACTATTTACTTATTCATCCGAATACAGACAAATTCTAAACAATATCTAATTCTTATTAGGGTCAGATATTTTTTCAGTTTAGAAATACGTATCTTACACTAAGTTGTCAGCAACAGTAGGGACCCTGGGTTGAAGCCTACTGGGGCCAGGGTTAGCTCCAAAAGGCAGCCCAGCCCCGGTATGAACGCACGAAGGAAGAGGGTGGGTTTTTCGTCAGTAAAAGCCTGACACTATCTCCCGCTCCACCCAAGAGTGGGGGATGTGATTGGATGATTTTCCTACCGAAAAAAAAACTCTAGCTCCTAAGAGTGGTTTCGCCTGCGATATAGACTCCTCACCATTGTAAATCTTAGCCTATAAGTTATTCTGATATTATTGTAAAATTACATAGAAATCGATTTAGCCGTTTGAGCGAATATTAAAATCTAACCAGCGGCTTCGCGTGCATGAAGGACAAAATAATTAGAATTATAATAGACTATGTCACTCAGTGATAAATTATCATTTTTAAAATTGGTCCAGTGTTTTTTTTTTAATATATATAACAAAACAATTAAACGGTATTATTATATATTTTGTTTTCGCTGTATATCTGTATACCGTCCTGTGTTAACAAATAAAAATGATTTAATTTGAACATGTTTTAAAATCTTCCATAGCAAAAATACAAAAATCTATTCAGTGTTAACATTACAGATAAAATAAAATCTGTATAATGGAATTAGGCTGAACCATCGACCTTATGGCGGCCAATGATCTTTTTTTAGGTTGTGAAATCATCTAATTACTTCTTCTACTTTAAGGCGGAGCGAAAGGGCGTGTCAGACTTTTACTGACTAAAACCACACCTATGTTCTTTCAGTTACCTTTTGCGTTCTAGGATCATCATAAGTATCCGTGTCATACTTTCCCCCATGGCTCTAGCATGTATCGTCCTACTTGGCGTGGTAGAAAGTCAGATCCATTTTTTACAGTGGGATATCATCAAATAATTTCTTCCTCTCTTGGTATAGCGAGAAAGAGTGTCAAATTTTTATAGACTGAAACTCAGCCGTGTTCTTTCAGTTGTTTTTTGTGTTTCAGATCCGCGGTGGCTTTTTCGGACAATCCTGCAAAAACCTACGGCATAATAGGCAAGCGACATCGTGGCAGGCCCCAATGAAGATAATAGGATGAGCTGGTCTGCTGTAACCGAGATCGTTCTTTAGGTAGATCTTCAGAAGGAGAATGATTCCTCCACTCTCCCTACAACTGGCTTTGTAATGGGAGTGGAACTATACAGGAGTGAAACTGTACAGGCTCCTATAATTGCTATTAATGTCTATAAACACATACCTATATTTGTTTAGTTATCATGTTTCTAACATCCGTATTCTAACGTCCGAAATACTTAAAAAAAAATTATCTACTTTGTTTTTCAGGATAAGCTGACTAAAATACTGGTTGGACGGAGTATCAAAACACCAGAAAAAAAAACATACATTTTCCGTCATTCTTGGCGAATGATAAGGCAATATTACACCATAATCATAGCGGTAATGTCCCCTCTTAGAGGAGTGGTTGGAAAGACGTCACGTTGTCCTCACCTTCCGCATGAAGCATGTTCTCACCAGTCATGATAGTTTCGGGAGGTTCTTGTACCTGATCGATGCGGAAGAAACGCCCAGGTGTCACCATTGTTATGACCACCCGGAGGACACAGTGCAGGTGTGCTCAGCTTGGGGAAACTCCGCAATATCCTCGTTGGGGCGTTCAGTGGCAGAAATCTCTCGTGGCTCTAGTACAGATCATGGTCTGGAGCGAGGAAAAATGGCAATTTTGCTAACGAAGGAGGCGGCCGCACTTGTGAGGGAACTGACTTCGGTACGGCCCATGCGCCTGGATTCCGACCCCGATTTTCAAGCACCGTTGGTGTGGGCTACCGGACGATGAGCAATATGTAACTCGCCTTCCGGCCATCCAGTAATCGTCCGTGTCGAGCCGGAATCGTCAACACGCGCCTCAATGAGATGTCAGTCCTACTGGAGCTACTGGCCAAGGGTCTGCTTCTGAAAGGACAACTCGGCCCTGGTATGAAAGGACAACGAAGGAACAGGAATGGATTTTAGAGAAAGAAAAAGAAAAACATTTTATTTTTAAAGGCGCAAGCTATGCTGTCTTTGTGTGTCTGTCTGTCCGTTCTATTTATATTTATATGTTGCTGGCCCAAATGAGAAATTAACCTAAAATTTTAAAGTTTTTAGTATAATATTAGCCGCTATTGACCTATTTTTAAAAATGTAAGAATCGCATCGCCGAACGTGGTCTACGCCGAAGTTGAACTCGGTGAAGATAGTGTGACGATTTGCCCTTTTACCCAAATTTCTCTTGCGTCGAACGCCTCGAGTTTGCCACGCCCCTGATTTTTTTGTTCTGATCACGTGACTGAACGTTGAGATGACATCCTTCCAGTACATTTGAAGTTTTCTACTAGCGTTAACGATTGCAAATTATGAACTTGGCTAGGGGTACTGACCGTTTTCGCCCAGGCAAACTTGACCAGATTTGGCCCTAGAACGAGAGTTTGGGAAGAAAAAAGAAAGGAAAAGAGAGTTTGAGAAGAACAAATCAGTTTGATTTGTTTGTTGTTAGTTCGTTTGTTGTTTGAGTTTGTTTATTTGGGTTGAGTTAGAGAGTTAGGGAAGGAGGGAAGGGTATCTTTACTCATCTGTGGTATATAACATAAGCTAGCAAAAAAAGACTTGCTTGACCACCCTCTCACCTGATGGTAAGCGACGACAGGCATGCTTACCTAAAGTATACCTTTTTAAGGAAGTGATGGTTTTATGAATTTGTTGTTTTTGAATCGTATTTCCGTAAACAGAAATATGGGCTTGCGGACGGCGAGCAATGGATAGCTCGCCGTCCGAATGTCCAGTAACCGTCCAGATCGAGCCCAAGTCGTCGATGGCATGTATTATTCATGAATCGTAGGGGCCTACCAGGGTCGGAGCCTACTGGGGCGACGGGCTGTGTGAAAATCAAACCCGGGGCCCTGGGACGAAGGTAAAGAAGAAACAAGAAAAGAAATGGGTTCTTAGTCAGTAAAAATCTGACACGCCGTCCTGCTCCACCCAGGGGTGGGGGATGTCATTGGATGATTTGCCCATCTAAAAAAAATACTTTAACCATATTTAAAATAAATACCAATTTCCACAGATCTTAGCACGCGCTCCCAGTGCTTTATTTCAGGAATTATTATTAAAATATCACAAAAACAAAGACGAATACTTAATATTATTATGATTATCATTAATTATGCATTAATAGTATCAAATTATCTCTGGCCTCGAGGTAGACCTTTGTCAAACAGTCTATTGAATACAAAATATTATTAAACTGGCTTTAGATGTTTGATGAATCATTAAGATAATAATAATTTAGGTGGGTCTCAAATGGATTGATGGGTTAGTTGTGCTAGCCATATTTAAGTGGTGATGTCATTTTGGGGAGCGGTCAGGAAATTTTTAAGGCGGTTGACATCTTACGAAGAAGGGTGCGTTAAATTGGGAGGCGATTAGTGTGATATGCGTCTTGTACCTTTTTTTGGGAAGGAAAGCACAAAATTCCTCTAGTTTTGGGTAGACCGCAATAAATTTCTATCGCCAAACGTGAAACATGGATTTGGATTGCTATTTAGTTCACTATTAGGATTAATTCTTATTATATTCTTATATTCTTTATTGTACGTTTTTTTTTTCGATGGGGAAAATCATCTTATGACATAACCCGCTCTTGAGTGGAGCGCGAGATAGTGTCAGACGCTTACTGACTAAAAACCCCACCCCGTTCCTTCTAGCCTTCATACCGGGGCTCGAGTTTCCTTTCAGATAACCCTGGCCCCAGTAGGCTTCGACCCAGCTGGGCCCCTCCTGATTCTTTATTGTGCGTGACTTTACAGATTATAAAATAGTAAGATAGCCGATGTACACAGGCGAGCTTAATCCAAAATTGAATTTTCTTACAGCAAACCTTAATGTCTCTACAAGAAATTTTATAAAAAGAGGATTAATTTTACTGACCTGAGGCTTTTATTTTGAAAAGGGCGGACGGTATTTGGTACCTATGGCTTTGAGATGTGGTGTCAGAGAAAAAGTCTTCAAATTCCCTGGACTGCTCTCCGTACAAATGTCTCAATCTTATGCGAACTAAACAATAAGACTGTACTGTCAGCTATCTGCATCCGCACAGAACTAGGGTTTTTTGGCCATATAGCCATAATGGCCACAACCTTGAACAGCCAATCAGATCTGGCATAATTGACGGCAATACCCACAACCTAAAAGGATGGGTATATCATATCGTGATACCCAGAACCGCTACAGATGGTGAGACACCATCATCGAAGAGTAAGAAGATAATCCATCTTCACGGCCGTCAGAAATGAGCATAAATCAGAATTTGGGTGCTAATACTACCAAAAATTTGGATATGACCTAAAATTGCGCTTGTGAATTGTTTGATAGTGCTGTTCTAATGCTTTTCCGTTAAATACAGTATTATGATCTATCTTTTTTTATCTTTAATAATTGTAAAAAAGTAGCACAAATTGTAAAAAAGTAGCACAAATAGTAGCACAAATCACATTGACGCAAGATTAATACTGTTACGGTCTTAAAACAATATATATGTTTTAGGCCATATCCATATTTTTGATAGTGATAGTACCAAAATTCTGATCTATGGTAATGAGGAATACAACTCAAGGAAGAGGAGAATTGATTTTAAATAGCTTCAAGTAAAATTGTTACGTAGCACTTGCTACGGCGTAGGCTTCTGCTACGAAGATGTCTGGTTGGATCTTCGTCTACCTTCTGGATGATTACATAGACTACAATACTCCTGACTGACGAATTTCTGTTGTGATTAGTATTTTGTTTTGCCGAACAAGCTACTTACAAATATAGTGAGGAACTATTGATAAAGATAGTTCCTTACATCTTACCGGATAGGAACAGATCAATTTGGTGTACCTAGGTTTTGTAATGAACACAATAAGCTAGGTTTAATGACTCAAATAGGTACGTAAAAAACGTGGCCTGTTTTCCAGGATTCAAGGCAGAACTAAAAATAAAAATCCAATCTTCAGAGAAATAGAAACACAAAAGAATCCAAGAAGCTTGTTGCAACAAGGGTAATAGGAATGAATACCTACTTATTAGAAATTGATCAGTTTACTTAAAAAGAGTAAGGCCATGTAATCATATGTTAAGATTTTTAATAAATATTACTGAGTTCGTGTAATTAATGATTTGCTAAATTTCACATTCCTTGCATCACGATATAAAAGTAGGTACATATTATGCACCGTGTCTCAGACATCAACGCAGAAGTTATCTAGTGCATACATACAAAATACCAAAAGTTTTAATGATTATAAATCTTTTCTTTTTTTTATTTTAATTATATAAAATCATTATTCTAACCAATATCAATGATATTTTTAATTATTGATCAATTAATTCGCTTTTTTCACTTAAGCAATTGAACTCAGTTGAGTAAATAGATCCTTCTAGTTTTATTTAAATTCAGTTTTTAATTAATAAAGTTAGTCAACTACTTTTCAATTTAAAACGATATTGGGTTTGAACAGGATAACAATTTCACATTAAAACATATTAGAAAACAAAAACAAATTAGAAAAACTCCGACGAAAAATTCTGCCACCGGGCCCACATTTACCTGGACCCATAGAACACAAGTTTGTGCTCCGATGTCTTAGACTGTGTATATTTGCTTCTAATGAGTACCCTTTTACTAATTTTTTAAGACAAAATTATAACTCGACAAGAAAAAAAATACTGCAGAAAGCCTGTTAGATAGATTAAAGGAAGGAAGATTAAGATTCAAGGAATTCTTAAAAAGTGATGATTTTTCTACAAACCGTTTTTACCAACGTTATACTGATCGGCTAACACTTCTTCGAATCATGTATAAGGATATAGTTAGCAATATCGTACGTACTTTTTTTTTAAATGACTAGTGAAGTGAATCAGCTAATTTTTACCCGACTACGGAGGTTTATACCAAGAAGGTTTAAGTATCATCACAATATTGGTGGCTTGAGGGTTCAGGTAACGGATTAGAAATAATAAATGTCGTAAGAATATTTTGAGTAACAAGGTTTGTTCCAATATGTGCTACAATAAAAAAGAATACTGAAAAAATATATATACGTAATATGATTCATCGCCGATTGAATTGATTGATGATTTATGCCGGAGGTCGTGGGTTCGATTCCCACCCAGGACAAATGTTTATGTGATGAGCATGATCATTTGTTCTGTGTCTGGGTGTAATTTATCTATAAAATGTATGTATTTAGAAATATATAAGTATGTTTATCAGTTGTCTAGTATCCGTAACACAAGCTCTGCTTAGCATGGGACTAGATGGCGTTGTGTGATAGTTGTGGAATATTATATTATTATTATTATATTATATTATCGATGTATATACTTATACAAACCTATTTTTAGTATATACAAAACCTAAAACACCTGTCTAGTATTTTTATGTAAAAAATCTATGTACAAAATTTCAAAACTGTATTATGAAAAATCACAAAGCTATAAGCCATTTATGGTACCTGGTTGGCGACATAAATACATGGTCACCGGTCCATCCGGGCTACTGAGGGGTTGAATTGCTTCCGCACCCAGCTGTGCGTTGGCGCCGTGACCTATTTTGTACCTAGTGTCGGTGATGTCCAACTTGTTACCTTTTTTAAATATTTTAGGGAAAATATAACCTGGTGTATAAAGTATTGGAATCGATTCAGCTACTGATCCTGAACAAACTATATTCTGTTTTCGCATATACTAAAAATAATCTTGTATAAGTTTTATATTATATATTCTATTCATCATTGATGATTTAGTCGCGGGAATCTGACATACGCGAAACGCGTGGTCTCATATCCACCGGATTCCAGTCACCTTCACCAGGTCATCAGTCCACCTTATGGGAGGCCTTCGAACGCTGCACCTCCCAGTGCGTAGTCGCCGCTCTAGAATTTTTGGTCCTATCGACCATCAGTTCTCCGAACAATGTACCCTGGCCACTGCCACTAGCTGTGGAGGCACACGGGCTTCAAAAAAACGCCGCTTCAAGCTTTTTGAGGCGGCCTTTTTTGTGGCTCCTGTGCGACGGTGCCGCCACAAAAATACGCTTGAAATAGCTTCAAGCATCACCGGACACAAGAGCTGTTTTTTGCGGCCGCTTCTAGCTTTGTTTGTGGTCGCTTCAAGCGTTTTTTTTTTTTGTGGCGAGGGTTGTCTTGAAGCCCATGTGCGGGGACAGTTAAGTTTAGCGATTTTCATCACTTATAAGATACAATATGTAAAAACATAATTTCTAATCACTACACCGAAAATTCCTTTTCAAATATTAAAAATAAAAACTGCATTTGTTTGTCTAATTACTATGCCGATAGTATATTCCCGCTATTTCATGAAAAACTATAACTTTAAATTAAATAAAGGTCAAAGAACAATAAGAATCGAAGTAAAAAAATAATAAAACTAATGGTAAAACAATATCGAAAAGAAGATAATTATATAGACTTAAGAATACAAAGAAAAAAAACTGAAAGGGAAAAATTACTCATCTTGTGGTAAAGATATGAACAAACCAGCAAGGTGTGAATACCCTGACGTTTTATCTAGAAAAAAAAAAAAACTGGCTAGACTCTGGTGGCTTCCGTTTTTGTCGTGTTGGTCGTAGACATGTATCGTTAACAGTATTAATGATGATTATAATGTCAAGTTTAATTTGCGTAAAAAAACTAAACTTTATAGGTGTTTTGTTACACTCCATTAGGTCTCGAAGCTGCTTGGCACCTATTCTCATAAAAAAATGCATATAATAGCTGCAACAACTAGCAACACCACCTTTTACTGTTGTAAAAGGTGGTGTTGCTACTGGCATAAGTAACACTATTTTGTATTAATTTCCTTACAATACATCGGTAAGTATTAGGTAGTTAAACTATCTTTACAACAAAATCTAAACTAACTTTAGATAACCCTTAAAAAAAATGACTGACGTTACGGGTATATTTTATTTATGTGTATTAAAATTTCATGCCCCACAAAGGTGCAAAGGCGGACTTAACGCCTTAGGCATTCTCTAATCATCAAATCAATCAATCATTGCAAATCAAGGGTGATGGAGAAACAATATGGCAGGTGAAAGAGCAGGAAAAACGAGGGTCCAAAATTGTAACAACATGTAACTGGAATAATGCACCTACTACCCTTATACACCCAAAATTAGAAAATTAAGTTACAGTGTTATAATTTTGAAATTTTACTTAAATGCACTTAGCTAGTTTTTTTTTTCAGGAATTTATTATCATCAGGATAACAAATTCCTTAAAAAAAACTATTCAAACAATATGGGCATCGACGTACTACATTGGTAGCGCATCAGCCCCCCTAGCCAAGTTACAACCGTTTCGCTTGCGTCGAACGCTTCGAATTGACCTTGCCGCCAATTCTTTTGTTCTGACCACGTGACTGAGCGTTGAGACAACGTTATTCCCATACATTTGTATCTTTCTACAAGCGTTAACTATTGCAGATTAGCAACTTGGCTAGGGGTACAGTATTGGTATCTACGCACGCTCACACAAACACTAGTGACACAATCAAGAATCTATCAAGATAGGAAACTTTTTTATACTATTTTTGATTTGCTGAAATTTATTCAATAGCCGATTCTGAACAAACTACTTTCAGGATGTGTTTTTATTATGTTGCATCTTGTGTACATAGATAAATGACATATAGGTTACAGTTACTAACCCTAAGCTTCAAAATGTGGCAGCAGGTTTTACTAAAGACCAATTTTATTTAAAAAAAAAAAATACTTCGAAAGTTGTGGGAAAAAACTATTTAGATTATGCCTACCCATTTTTTGTGGCGTTAAATTCTGGAATGACTACCCACACTCTAAGTTGGTGCGGGAGTGAATGTAAGACTGTTTACTGATTAAAATCCACCTGCGATTCTACAGTTGGCCTATGCGTTCCTAGGCTAGTTACTCTTTCAAACATTTCCACAACTCAATGTTACCTACTTTTGGCAAGCTTACTTTTTACTGGTAATGTTAACATTTAATTTTTAAGCTCCATATAAAAACACTAGTCTTTTTTTTTTTAATTAATATAACCTGCGATCCTATTGTGGTCGATAGTTGCTTTCTGATGGTAGCCTAACAGTATGCAGACTGGTGGAAAAAAAACAGATGTGGCTGAATTAAAACACTTAATCAAATTAATAAGAGATAATAATCAGAAAAACTGGAAGTGGAGACTATCAAATGGATTCATAAAATGTATAAAAGTAATTAGGTTCAATACACTGCTAACCTAAGATTAATTAAGATTAATTTGCTTTATACTAAACTTATTGAGTTACATAAGGAAAATGTCAGTTCCATTTCCTTAGCCAGCTTTACGTGGAAGCAAGCCATTATGGAACCTAATACCATGGGTAAATAAAACGTGTTCTTGGAGAATTACGGCGAATGAAAGAGAAGTGGAAACTACCCTGATAATACTTGTTAGACATGGCATTCAGTTGCATGCATGTTCAGAGCACATAACTGTTCTAATAACCGTTGAATGAGTTGTTGCATTGATTTATAGTTTTGTAAACTTTTATCAGGGGTTGTATCTACCAATGGTAGATAATATAAATGTCAAAATGACGATTCAGATCTTTACTTATCAACCAATCAACCTAAAAACAACAATAGATACTGACAAATGTTAATGCCTACTGTAAACTTTGAGTTTGTAGAAAATACTTAACATTCAAAATACTATTATTTAAAAACCGTATTTTTAGCCAAATCATTCCCTCACACAATCAAAGAGGTCAGCGTTCCAATAAATTATTATTGTCTCATGAGCCTGCTCCGATGTCTAGGCAAATTATTTGAGACAATATTTCTCACCCAACTCAATTTGGCTTAGAAACACTCCACTACTCAGTAGTTGGACAAGATATTATAGGAAACAAGCAATAACTATTAACAAAAGCCAAATCCTCGATATGGTGGAACTAGATGTCGAAAAAGCCTTTGACACCGTCTGTCACGAACGACGACTTGGAAAACTTATTGTTAGCCACGTTTCCCTCTTATTTGTCAAAGTACAAAACTATCTACCTAATAGCAACTTTAAAGTTTTCATAAATGAACACTGTTCTTTCGGTAAAACTATACAGTACATAGTGTACCACAAGGTTCTAATTTGCGACCATTGTTATTTTTCTTATTCCTTGATGACATACCTAACCAATGCACTTAACGTAACTTCTTTTATAATATATGCTAATGACACTGCCTTAAATAATTTTGATTGTTTTATTACTATGGGAATAAAATCTAAAATTAAACTCTAGTAAAATATAAGCCATTTTTTTCACTCTCAATCTATCGTCCAGACTTTAAAAATATCCCTTACCCTGGAGCTATTCACATACTTGCAATACCAAAATAATAAAAAATAAATAATATTACTATATTCAAAGGGTAAGTAAAAAAATAGGTGTGGTTTTAAGCAGTACAAGTCTAACAAACCTCAAAAAAAAACAATCTTAACCTATAATGTTCTCACTGCTGAGATTCTAGTCTCCTCTCTAGGAGAGAGAATATAAGATTAGATTTGAAGCAAATAATGGTTGCTAGAGTGAATGTGCAAAGCGAGTGAACAAAGCCTCCACTATCCCCTTCTATTTAGATACCTTTAAACTCTGCAGATAAAATTAGGAGCCTCACTGAGTGGAGCACCATCGGCCCAATTTATTTACGATTATCGAAAGCATATTGCTAAACATTCAGCATTTTATAACAAATAATAATTAATACATTGTCAGAACGCTATATGCTGTTCATGTAGATTACTTACCTGCAACATATAACAACTATTATTATTATATAGGTACCAATATGTTGCCGGTTATCTACATAATCATCATATAACCTACCTTAGGTCACGTGCCATTCCATTGTAAACTTCAGTTGTGCAATATTATACAAGTCAATTCTGGTGATATATTAAAAATCTAAAGATATCTGCAATAGTGCAGCCAATTTTAAGTGCCAATAGCTACTATTAAATGTCTAGGAGAGCATAATTAAGTGGCCATTTATATGAAACTATGTGCTAAGCTTATGCAGGTGCAAAGGACAGTTTTATAAAAAAAGTACTAAATCACATGACTGATGATTTAATTACTATAGTTAAATGAAGAATAACATTATCTCATGCAAGCACTAGCATGCAAGACAGTAGATTAGTATATAATAAATAATGTGGGTCTAAAGATGGTGGGATAAGGCTGTTTATGTTTTTAATCTAGAATAAAGGCGTATATATATATAGGCGGCTATACACGTGCTTATAATTGTTACAAAAGCATTCAAGTAGCTTGATGTAGTAGCAAACCTATATTTATCAGAACTGTTTAGTTATAGCAACAATTTTTCCTGCTATCTTTTAAGATCACGTGTCTATGTCACCAAAAATTGAATGCTTAACCCTTCAGATACCGTCAATTAGAGACACAATAGTAAGACAATAGATGCGCGGCCACCGGTGGTCGCTTGGGGATTCATGAATTAAGATAAATTTGTTGTATGTCTGTCAAAGTTCTTTATCTGAAACCCTCCTCAGATAAAGAGTTTTGACAGACGTAGAGGTGTGAAGCTGAAAATAATATCAAATCCTGATCTGTTACCTCAAGTAGCAGTGAAAAAATTAAACTTCTAAGTTAACGCAATCAAACGATAAGGCCGTTTATGCTCCATTAAGATCGTATTTTGACTATCACCACTGTCAAAATATGATAAAATAGAAAGAGAGTGCTTTCTGTTGACCTAGAATTCTGAAGGGACAGTTGCTTTCACAGATTATGTATTTCCGTTATTGCTATAACTAAAAAATGTTTTCTATGGATGGTACGGAACCCTTTGTGTGCGAGCTCGACTTGCATTTGACCGGTTTATTTTTGCTCTTTACCTTAGTTTTGTATACCAGTTTTACAGGTATGCGTATTACTGTATTTAGTTTCCTATATATATGTAGGTATTACGTACGGGATTAAATTATCTTACAAATTATTAGGAATACCAAGTAACAAGACTATACAAGATTTATAATATGACATTTAACTTATAGTAAGGCCGCCCTTGTACCTACATTTGTTTGCATAAATAATTAAATAAATACATACAATTATGAATACATTAAAGATAAATTAAATTGATTTATGTGGTTATGTAAAGTGTTTCTGGTGAACAGAAAAGCATAGCAGTAGATAACGTTAAAAACCAATCAGTATACAAAATAGTAAATTCTATAATCGAGACGGCAAATTATTTACAGGGATAAATCAATTATTCTAAGTTGTAATCTTGCTGCACCCAGTGGGCGTACACCCCATAAGGTTAGATTAGAGGTAGATAGATAAATACCATCTAAGAAGTATAATACATTTTTATTTTGGGTTGTCTGGTAGATATCGCTGTCAGCGATAAGACCATCATTGTACTTACCCCCATAGATTTAAGTTTCTGTGAAATCGTTACTATTTTGATGTAAAATAAATTAGTCATTCCAATTAGCGTTACTGCTGCATATTAGTCCATTGAAGGCTGATTAGTGAACATTAGTGGGCAGTAGTTCCTCTTTTAGAGAAGAGGGATGGAGGATGATGTACGGATTGGTGGGTGTCACAGGTCATGGATTTTTTGGTAGTAGGACATGCCGGTTTCCTCTTCACCGTTTTAAGATCTATGGTAAGGAATGTAAATAAATACATATATCTTGATTTCTTTTTCGATATATAATTACACAAATAATTTTGTACCTACTGTTTTTGATCTATTGGTCATAAAGTATTTTTTACCCTCACACCCCATTTATTGATCGTGAATTTAATATGGCCAATCAACATTTACCGGGTCAATTAGTTGGTAATGAACAAAACAACAAACAAACAACAATGGACATGCTGGATGGACTATATACTTTATAAATAACGTTATGGAGTTGCTTCTTAGGTAAGCACCTATGTGCTTATTAGTTACCTAAGTGATATGTGGAGATTTATTTGTAATCAAGTTATAAGAGGTGATGAAGATATATTTTAGCATTAATATCTATTTTTTTAAATATTATTTTCAATATTTGTCATTTATGTCTTCTTCATATAGCGCAGTTTACTTTGTATACCTAATTTATTTCATCACAACTGATCTTAAAACGATGAAGGATAACATGAGGAGACCGGCATGTCCTACTATCAAAAATTCGATTACATGACGTGACATCTACCAATCCCTACGGGCGTTTCCTCTTCTCTAGGAGAGGAACCCACTGTCTACTAATGTACACCGATTAGGCTTTTAATCTTCAAAGGGCTGATGCGCAGTAGTGGTAACATTATTAAGTTAACTATGCTTAAGTACCTATATTCTGTTTACCTACACCTAGCTCTAATATAACCACTCTATCTACTCATTAGATAGGTTGATATACATTACCTATGTCATATACGTTTTAAAAGTAGGTAGGTATATAACATAATTATATGTCAGTAGTTCAATTATTTAAGGTTAAGTTGCCACGCAAAGAGTGGGCCTCTTCTGATAGGTACTGTTCATAATATAAAAGTATTTCATCTTGCGGTCTCTAATTTTATCTATACATTTTCTAGGCAAATAGATTACCTACTTAACTTACTTATTCATGTTATGACCTATACTCATCTGTGTGACTAATATTTACCTAGGTACCTGAAAATATTTAGAAAATAATGCAAGTTGTTTAATAAATAGACTAAAAATATACCAAGGTATCTAAAAATACTGAATATTTTTACACTACATAACTAAGCAACAAATATAGCTTACATACTATTTTAATAAGCCTCTTCAAATATTACCTAAGTAAATATTGCGTAGCTATAAAATATGCCACTGAAACTGAATACAAGAATTACCATACAAATTTTACAGCACTAGTTGGTATAATTCAACAATTTGGCTGCTTCATCCACTAAAGCCCAGAGTTTATTCAAATAATACCTATAGAGTACGGCAGTTTCCCTCCATACCGCCATAATCGTACTTTAACACTACGATCCTACTAAACGAGGAACTAAACCACACGCTCCGCCTATTTCATGATGGTGGTACTCTACCTCCTTAACATCCCATACAAACTGTCACTACTAACAGACATCTGTTTATCTCCCACCGAACGAGATATCTACATATAACGCTACACGTAACAAAAAGAGATGACAGCTATCGTGCGAGAGAGATAACTATATTTCAAGGTGCACGCCGCAGCGGCAAGGTAACATCTTTAACAGAAACTAAATAAGAATCATTTGCATTGCAAGTGCAACCTTATCTCTTGGTGAGAGGGTTGTATTTAGATCGTGCGAATGCACGGACTGTATCATTCGAATGAAGGCCGACGTGAAGAGTAGAGGTATAGTCCGGGTGCATAAATAAGACAAGGATGGAGGATATATGGAATTCACTGGCCATGTTGCAATAAAGTTTTATCCAAATTCTCAGTTATGTAGTTTGAAGTGCGCTTAAAAGATGGCGCTAAGCATGTTTTTCAACTGATTTAGTGGAAATATATAATGATTTTTCGTATTTTTATAACGGTAAGTAATAAAAAATATTTAGCATTTACGATTTCTTGGACATAAAATATCAAAAAGCTTACTTAACCATGCTTAAAAATTAAGAAAAATAAATTGTGCCTCGCTCTTTTTTTAGTACTAACAAATATTACTAAATTCACAGAAAAAGTGTCATAGAATGCAACTAATCTTTATAAAAAAGAAGAAACTGACAGACTAGTTTCTACTCAGTTACTTTAGATTTCATGCCTTATATTCTTGCTGACATAGATTGAATCCTTATAAAGCATTAGTATTTAAAACCTTCCCATAAAAAATAAACCAAAATAACGTATAAATATTCTAAATAACTCAGATATGAAAGTTTAATTCATAAATGCTTGGAAAATGCGTCACACTTCCGGGGAAATATATTTTGTCTACAAATACGGATTTTTCCTATAGTTTTGTCTATTAAAACTTGTTTTAAATATTACAATACACTGAGAAATCGTTAGTTGCAGTTATTTTGACTTAGAACTTGTTATAAATCAGTCTTTTTTAGTCACAAATCACGTGGAAACTAGAAAAACCGCGTGAATTCTTCAGAAAAAGCGTTTAAAACATGGCATGCTGGCGAAACAAAGCAACATCTATCACAAATATTTTTTTGAACACTCGTAGAGCGTCGTTCCGCGTAAAATATTCAAATTCAGTACTCACAAATTGTTTTTGTGCGTCGTGCAAACGTCAAAGTTGGTGATATCACCACACGCGAGCGCGCCGCGGCGACGCGCGACCACGTCCGCGACACAACACCGACGACAAACGAAATAACCTTGTTTTTACACGAAAAACCCCGAGTATTCACACAAAAAACACCTTCATATTTCGGTAAAAGTACGGAGCGAGCCGAGATGTGTCGTCCGTGGCCGCGTTCGCATCTAAACGGCCCGAGTTTTATGTTAGATTACAGACGTAACTTTTATAGATCCTCGGTGCTATATAACGCGGTGGGCGGGTTCAGGGGAGTGTGGCCCTTACGTGGTGAGAGGAGAGGCTATAATGGCGTGTGTTGGTCGTTGCACGGGTGTCATTAAATGTCGCGCGACGAGGGGCGAGGCGGGTGGAGGTGTGCGAGTAAAGTTTTGGGTATTGATTGAATATGAGACGGATTAGTGGCTAATGATCAACAATTGGGTGTTGGGCGCCTTAATTGGCTCCATGTTTGCTCGTGGCGTCCCGTACCACGCACTACTTCAACCCCACAGGCCTACGCAATAATACTACAAAGTTGCATACCTATTTATAAAGTAGGTGTCTAGCGACGAGCTCGTAAAATACTAGAATGAATGGCTTGAATGAATTAAATACCTACACGAAGAGACGCTATTTTTGTCTTCAAAATAAATAGACACGCTTTTAACACACATTTGTGTATTCATTATGTTCTAAATAAAACTAGTTCAATAAGAAAAATAGTAAGTTTTAGTTAGTCACCTACCAACTCACACATAACTCAAGACGTAATTATATAAGTACAAATATTTTTAGTTTTTACACACATTTTTCTTCTTGAAAATCATACATAAATTACTGATGGAATTCCCTGCTGGAATCTGTGTTTAAAGATATCTTCAATCTGGGGGTCTTTAAGTTAGGAGTGATTTAGATACCTACTTCCAGGCAAGCGTGCTCCATCGTTGACCGTAACATCAACAAGCGTGTACCATCGGTTAAGATAGTGGTCAAGCGTGAGTTAATTAATAATAAAAAAATACTTTCATCATCATATCATTAATCGTTTACAGTACCTACATATTTGCATCACGCATCCATCGGATTCCCTGACCAGGTCATCGGTCCACCTTGCTAGAGGCCTTCCAACGCGCTTTCTTCACGGTTATTGTGGCGACGCTTGGGGGAGGCCTATGTCCAACAATGGACGTCTTTCTGCTGATATGATGATGATGATTAGTACATATTTAATTAGCCAGACCTCATACTTAAACTGTAACAACTTGAAATATAAATACCTACCTACTCACATACTCTACATAGAGTCTCTCCGTTGAGTCTCGTAGAGTATGTAATTGAAACACGTGTAGTAAATATGACACAAGAGGTTAAGTCACGATGTTATCTCAACGCGAATAGACACAATAGATGTAGAGATACGCCTACTAGGTAGAGACATTCTCGGAATACGACATTGTGCCAGCTCTTGATAGAGTCCACTCACGAAACGGAGAGAGAAGTAGTGTGGCCACAAAATGTGAGACTGGATTTGGGATATGAGTTTTGAAATCGTCGAATCAGCATTAAATATTTGATCTGAGATGAAAATAATGAGTTTAAATATAAACTGCCAAACTGATCGAATTCATTAAATATGAATTATGATTTTAGGAGACCAAATTCATCAATGTTATCAAAATATACCACAAAATGTTGGTCTTGTTACTGATCTTTCTTTCTTAAGCCAGATTAAATTAAAGTTAAGTAAAAGGAAATGGCATTATCTATTTAACTACTGAATGCATTTTATTTATTCAGTGTTCCAGGGTTCCAGTAAAAAAAATAACCGTTATGAAATCTTTGTTGAAACATTAAACAATATAGGTAACATTTACGAAGCAGCTGCTTGTTGAATCAAACCAGATTTAAATTTAAAGATATTACTTACGATTTTTTCTAAATACACTGGTTTACTAGTTCCAAGGTCAGTTTATCATCTACACATAGATTTGAGTTGATTTTTCACTCTGGACGTTTTTAGTTTTACATATTAATCGTTTTTGCCAAAGTGTGAGTTAAAAAAACTACTTATTAGGTCTAATTAAAAATAAGACGGAATCGTGGCAAACAAAGTCAAAGATGGAGAGAGGAACATGACCCTAACCAGAGGAACTGACCAACATTGGTAGAAGAAAGATGTAAAAGAAAAACAAAGAGGCCTAAAAAGCATTATGTCCCCTTTTATGGTGAACCCAGCAATGGGACAATAATAGGCTAATTATATTAGATTAGATTAATTTTAACTTCTAACAGCCGCTTCACTTGCGTGAAACATTAAAAATATTTCAAAAAAATATAAAATCATCTAATGACATCAACCGCGCTTGGGCGGAGCGAAAGATAGTGTCAAACTTTTACTGACAAAAAACCCACTCCAGTTCCTTCATTGCTTTTCGTACCAGGGGCTGAGCTACCTTTTAAAAAATGCTTATACATATCCATGCGCTATTCCAGCACATGATTTACCGTGAGCCAAAAATAGACAAACACAGACCTACCTACATGCTAACTTCTGCCTTTATAATATACTAGCGGTCCGTTCCGTCTTTAATCAAACAATAAATATAGCCTGTATTACTCAGAGTGAATGTAGCTTTCCAATGGTAAAAGATATTTTTAAATCGGCACAGTAATTTTTGAGTTTATCATTCATTATAAACATACACACAAAAATAAAAAAAAACCCTGTTTGTAATATTAGTGTAGATTGGTAATATATTTATTTATTAAAAGCTTTATACACTCAAAAATACCTACAGAGACGGACTAAATGCCTTACAGTGTGTGAAAAGAATGTCTTTCGATGACTGAATCTGTGGCCACACTACAATCCTAGTCAGACAAGAGATGGAATTTATCTGTACAGATACGTTTGCTGTTTACGTTACCATGACCGTATGTATATAGTCCGTTCTTTTAGAACTAGTTACATAAGATTTACTTAAGTATTTGTAACGCATTGTACTCTTAACCTTGAGTTTTCTTGGTCAGACACGTGCATAATTATTTTAGGCCTTTGTATTTTTTGTAGAATTTTTGGCACGTGTTTGCGGATAGAATTTTTTAGAAATGTATTTGATTCAATGAGATTATCACACTATTGTTTTAAAGGGGAATTTGTGTATAGGTATTTGTGTTTAAATTGTGTTTTTACGCTCGAACTGCTGGACGGTTTTTGTATGAAATTTTGCTCATGGGTAGTCTATATATTGGAATAGCACTGGTACATTTTATTCCATTAATACGTTCACTTGGACCAATTTTCTACATTTACGAGGGCGAAGCCGGATGATCAAATAATGAAGACAACCTCTTCGTAGATAACCTCTTTAAATTATTAACAAAACCATAAACCACGAATGTAGGTAAGTATATATAAATCTCAAGGCATAAAAAAAACCTTTTTATAGCAATAAACTGGAAATTCAAAGTGAATCAAGGTAATAGGGCAAACTGTGGTACTAAAATTATCATTTAAACACGAAAAATAAAGAAAAACTTACTTAAATGCTTCCAAATAAATCACTCACACACCTATTTGCTAACTCCCTCTTCCCGCCAACACACTCACACAAACACACTCTGACAAGCCAATTATAAAAAAGAACCACCGTCTGGCAACACTTTCCAACGTACTCGCACGATACGTAGGTACACATCGACACGTCTCCGTATATCAGATCGATCGCAACCTCGGCACAATCAACCTGACACCATTTGTATTCGCAGCACACGCCTCGAATGCACTGGCGGACAGGAAAATGGCACGCCTTTGAGATTTAATTTGAGTAGCTTGTATTACGAAATTGAAAGGAAAATTCCTTGTATTCGTATGAGCTTTATATATTGTTATATATTCTAAATTTAAAACTGATACTGAGTAGTTTAATTTCATTGACGTTTAGTAAAATGGAAATGTGTAGCACTAATTTTAGAAGTCTAATGGGTTCAAAATCTTTTATTAGATAAATTATATAGGTATGACATTTTCTGATTTAAAAAACTGTACATATATAAATGTTATATTTGAATAAACACCAAATCACTATGCCTAAATAACATAAACATCTATTTAGGTTAGTATGTACCAATAAATACGATGACGTCATTCTTTTTACTTACTCAGATATGAGTAGGTAAAAAGAGAAGTAGATATACCTACATACGTAATTCACAATTTTATTCAATTTGTACTTATATTATTATGATAATAATGTTATCACAAGTCACATTATTATAATAAACCATGTGCAGAACATTTTCAATGCTTAGTTATATAATAACGTGACTTATTAAAAAATATAGGTACCTATTTCTGCAATTAAAAGTTATTTCATTAGTTCATCTTTTCAGAAATTTAAAATAGTTTGTTCTTTTTTTAGCGAAAATCGTTTGTCTCTTCAAAAAATAACGTAAATATTGTATTTTCTACGCTTGATATTTTTAAATTTCTCAATTGTCTTTAGTTTTAAGATTAAGTATTAAATTAATAAAATACTTGTATTCAAATGAGAGAATAAGAGGTATTTTATTTACTGACAAATTTACACATTTTCCGTATCGATCGATCATCGATAAAAAAACAAAACGCACAAATTATTTAGAAAAAAAATAGTCAATTAATTTGGCCACCACTGTACAATAAATGGCTGGCCGGTTGGATACTGCAAATTCGGCAAAGTGTACGTCATCTCGCATATAGCCTACATGGCTATATAGCTACACGTAGCTATGTGCTACCTGCCGTCCGTCTGACTACGACTTCGGAATACCAAACGACTTTAAAGGGACGACTTTATTCGCACGTTTTAAAGGACGGATGTGTGCCTACCTACTGCGTTTTATGGACGTTTGATATAAAGGGAATGATTAGGCTTTAATTTTGTTAGTGTGTAGTTTTATTTGGAAGATACTGAAATTCTGTATACAAATTAAAAGAATGGTAAATCGTTGGCTAGGTATATTTAAAAATTTATAAAGTCTAATTTTGGAAGTTCAAATATGTCATTGAATGGAACTTTAAAAAGAGTCATATTAGCACCTTACAAACATACCACAACCAATTAAAATATTCCCCAGTGTTCTCCCAACGCAATATGCTCATCACTACCATTATCATTTCATTAAAATTCATCGGTCCAACACTAGGATGGAAAACACAACCCTTTGGCAAAACAAAAGAGGAAATTCCACGCCACAGAGAGAGCTATTAAGGGGTCTTAAGACTAGTCCGGGTTTAGTTCCCTCGGAGGTATTGCCAAAAACAAAGAGGTTTGCAGACGGGCGCCGGGGGTTGTGCGGGGGGCAGTGTACCCCTAGCGAGCGGGGCGGAGGGGGTGAACTTAAGGGGTAGGTGCGATGGGGGTAGCCTCCGCGGCTGTAACAGTTTTACGATCGGATATGCGGAGTGCTCATGCGCGGTGCAGCCTCAGCTCTCGTATTTGCATCAGATTATCGACAGATGTCCAGTCCATGGAAATTTATTAGGAAGGTGCGGGAATGGCGGGTGACAACTTAATTAGCTTGCTAATTGGGCAAGTTTTGTTACAATACACGTATGACATCAGTGATTGATAAAAGGCAAAAACAACCTAAAGCTTTGCTCATTAAACGATGAAGCGTGCATTATTAAAATACTAGCTTTTACCCACGACTCTGTTCGCGTGAATGTCGATTATATAGGATGAGAAGTTGAAGTCAAAGCTAGATAAAAAGTATCATATGTCCTTTCTTGAGGTTCAAGCTTACTCCGCACCAAATTGCATCATAAACAGTTTAGTAGTTTAACCGTGAAAGTATAACACACGGGAACAGTAACTTTTCTATTTATAATAATAATTAGTAAAGATTATCAATATGTAATTAGCTACAAAGTAGATAATTAAAACAATCTACCTTGTTTAAAACTTCACAATACACAATTTTAATTGGTCTTAAGCCAGAAGCTGTAAATCAGTGACGTAACAACAACATATAAAATGACGCGACGCCGCCCGCCGCAGCGGTCATCGACTTCGCCTGAGGGAGTACAACTGACTGTTATATTCTTTACAATTATTAGATCCTTGTACCGTCAACAAAAGTATAAGGTAGGTTTACTGGCTAGTAATTTTCAAATCTAGAACTCTTTTTGACATTTATTCAGAGAGTCTTGAGTTATGTTGTTGAAAATAAATTCGTTTCTTTGTTTTAACCCTTTTAACTGCTTTAAATTCTGGTTAATAAAAGTTTTAGTTTGAAATAGACTGAATGGAAACAGTGTGACTACCGCCGGGCATGTAAAAAGAACATTAATGTGTCAAGAATGACGAGGTCAAAATTTTTATATCGATTGCCTTATTTGTGTTACATTAAAAAAAATATTCGAAAGACAATGGGTGCGCGAACGCCGGAGTTTGCTTGGGGTTAAGTATGTCCATATTTTTTCAACAATAAAAATATATTGACACTACCCATCTTTTTTTATCGTCTGTATATCAAACTGTTCTGTTGATTGTACAACGTAACAAATCTAATAGATAGGAGTACTTACGAGCTATCTCGACGTTGTACGTAGTAGTAACATTATACTGGTAGGATTAGATTTCAGTTACGAACTATGATGGATTTAACTAACATAGATTTGGAAATTATGTTTTGACAAATGTTTTGGAAAACTAAAATGCTTTATGAGTTAAAAAATATAAGGATAGTTATAGAAATAAGATAAGTTTGCTGTGAAAAAACGTATTGTTCAGTTAAACTCGCCTTAGTAGGTACATAAACTGTCTGTATCACTGTGTAAGCAAATGTATGTTTTGTATACAATAAAGAATTAAGGCATGAGCTTCATCAAGACTTTTTATAAGACTGTTTACAATTAAGAAATCTAGTATTGTGCTTCAAACGCATAGTATACAAAAACTTTTGATAAATATCACTGATTCAGACATAATTTATTCTAAATTATAAGAAAAGTAAGAAATGCTATGTTGAATCTGATACCTACTCTTCTTTATTTACCGAAAATTAGATAAATCAAAAAAAGACACAAACTTTAAAAACTAATAACTCTATTACCCATAATTATCTACTCATTGCTCAACGCTATTCACATTCAATTGATAAAATAAATATTGATCAAAAGCGATTCAAAAATCAATACTTTTCTTTCCATAATAATATCTACTGATGACATCTAAGATATAGCTACGAATATATGTACCTACCTATCAAAACAAACACACACACTTGAACTATCGACGGGGGTCAACGAACCAAACATCCATAACTATTATTTGATTACATCTGTCTGTATATTACAATTTATTCAATTGCTTTCGGACAGCAGAACGTCCCATTTCAATTGTTCTATAACTAAAAGCGACAATATTAATTAAGCGTTCAGAAGTTTAGCAGTTAATTATTGTTATAACAACAATTTGAAAGTGTCAATGAGTTCAGAATGAGAAGACTTTAATTCAATTGTTAATACAGTTCTTGGGTGATATAACTTAGCAAATCCTAGCACCCATCTTAGAAATCTTAATAAGAATATTAGAATTATAGGAAATAATAATAGAAAAGCTAAATATGATCTTGTAAAGTTTCTTGTTAAAGAAAAATATTCACAACAAAATAAACTTGAAATAAATACCTCAGCGAGACATCTGCGTCCAAGTACACACAATATCCTACATAAAGGTTACTTACAAACAAGCCTATCTATATCTCCACCATATACGATCAACAGGTAAAAAACAACATTGAGAAGCAAACGAGAATAAACAAGAATATATTCCGAATAAATGTGTTATAAGTACAAGAGAGGCTGGTTGGTATTCATAAAGGAAACTAAACTCGATCCGACGATACCGAGGCTCGGGTTTTATCCGACAATTTAAGAGACAGGGATGACATTGTCGACGATACGGCAACAACGTTGCACCGACCACTTGCCCACTTCTATATATATTTTATGCTTCTGCTGTTATCAAAGCATTTACATACAACTTTATATTTCGACGACGCTGCCCTTTAAAACACATTCCAATTTTATTTTTTATTTTCGTTTGCGCTGTTTAATTGAGAATCGCGTGTGTGTTTTTTATTTGTATTTAGTTTTATTAAGCGCCTCATGCGACGGAAAACGATACGTAATTATACCTACATATTTTTGCATCTAATTAGTTCAAAACATTGTTGCTTTTATTATTTTATTTGCTTGTTAGATATTATATTTGTGTGAAATGAAAATTATTATGATTCCATCATTATATACAGCTGTCTCAAATTATATTGAGATAGTTTTGCAAATACTAAAAACTGGCTATATACGAGTAGTCAAAGAAACCTACTAAATGTTTGAGAATGTGAATAAATTCTTTGAGAAACCTGGTACGGCCGCTTTATCCATAGCAAAAGAGTCATTATTATGCTGTAAAACTACTGGATAGTTATTAATTACTATCTATGGATTATTATAAAATATATTTAGTTCAGGCCCGCACTGCTTTATCGTAGCATAAACAACATTGTTGCTTAGTACCTTCGTACTTATTAACATTTCTTGGATGCCGTCACACGGAAATTAATTTCATTTACTTAATATATATTAATATCTTACTTTGCATTTACATTACACTATTAACTTAATTTATTTTAATAAACATAACGATTTTATTTGCGTTGTTGCGTAAAGTGACATATACTAGTAGTAATGATATCTATTATTCTACTAATATATTATAATTTATTTATATAAATACACAAAGCAAGGTCTTGAATTTTTAACATTTAGGTAATCAAAATGATTGGAAATAAATATAAATCTGAAACACACACAATATACATATTTGTTTAAATGACAATGAATTTTATTATGATTTAATTATATACATCTTTTATTTGGTATAAATAGTACTTACTTAATACGTAAAACTTGTTGTTTTGGAAATAGAATCACTAGAAGTAGAATTTAGGTAAGGTTGAACGAGGACTTCATTTTTTAGTAAGTAAATGTTTTATTTCAAAGAATCAATGTATAGGCTGTTAAGGAAGTAGGTGAATACGTTTTAAATAATGCTGGTGCCTCTAAAAATGAACAATCAACAAAGCAACGTAATTGTTAATGAATTTCTAGAAGAAAGTTGTTCATATCAGTGGCAAAAGCAGTGTTTAAAACACGACTATCAATTTTATTTTCATCACAGCCTGTAAATGTAATTGATATCTATTTTATGATTGTATTTGATTTCATATTTATGGTATTAATTAGGTAGTAATTATGTACTTAAATCGTTAGTTTCTTGATTAGGAAATAGGAAGTCATCATCTGACCAAGAATCAAAAGTGGACCGACTGCTGTACCCTGCTTAATTCCAATTGTGATACTACAATATAACAAATTTTAGTTGTTAGCTACATGATTAAAGTATTGTCAATTTGGCTTTTGAAAGGATGTAAGATCCGGTATTCTAATTATTTTGAACGTTGGTACTGTTTAACTTAAAAGCATAACATGTCGAATAAGGTCAAAAGCTTTTGGAAAATCTTTGTCTAATGAATCAATCAACAATGCTTCAAATTCAACAAGTTAGGATAAGATATTCTTAATATAGGTATGCTAATGATTATATCAGCATATAAACATGAATATTGATATATACTATATATGTAAGAATATCTACTACAAATAAGCCAAAAACAATTTCTTAATTAATCTTAATGGTGAATATAAAACATGGCTCCTGTTTTTGTCGTTAGACATTTAGGTACTTAGGTATCTATCAGAACAAATTAATGCTGAATAGGTTTTGGATTAAGTGATTTTTAAATTTTCATTGTTATCATTTAGTGATAAAAAAGCTGCCAGGAATTTCATTTTACATGCTTTTTTATATACCTTTTAGACAAATAACTAAGTGGTAGATTAATTAAATATAATACTAACGAAATAACCTGCTAGGACCGCGGGTAATTCGTGAAAAGGAAACCCGCAGGCTTAGAACGAAAAAGGCAACTTAAGAATACAGGTATGGTGTTACTCAGTAAAAGTTTTAACACCCTCTTCTCGTTCCATCCAGACCGGGAGAAGTCATTGGATGATTTCCCACAAAAAAAGTACTATTAATTTTGTTACCACTTTCCTGAAATCTCATTGTCTCACTAAAGTATTGCCGCCATTTTCCACACACACAAACACTCCCAATGAATACAGAGTAATCAATAAACAGAGGTTAAATCACAGATTAACTAAGCAACTTCAAATAGAGATCTCACACAAAATAATAAAATAGTTAAATATAATACACTAGGGACATCCATCTTCAAAGAACGTCAACAACATTTTGTTTGTATTTTCAAAGTTAAAGGAGACCAGAGACTGGAAGTTTGCCCATCTATAAATGATTTGCATGTAAATAGCCGCCCCTGCCGATGTGCCGAGTGCGAGTAAAGCTTCGAGACACACTTTCTAACTTGTTATATTTTTTTACGAGAACTGGGAATTCTAATTTGCATAACATGGAAAAAATGGCGTGAATTTTATTGTTTCGACTGTATTGTCAAGTTTTTCGAATAAATTGACTTTTATTTTTGTGAAAATAATTTGTTTGTTGGATCTAGATGGTATGAAAGAGGACAGGACAGGACAGTCCATTCAGCATCATCATCATCATTTCAGCCGATACACGTCCACTGCTGGACATAGGCCTCCCCCAAGCGTCGCCACAATGAACGCTCCCGTGCGTCTCGCATCCATCGGCTTCCCGCAAACCTCACCAGGTGATCAGACCACCTTGTTGGAGGCTTTCCAACATTGCGTCTTCCGGTACGCATTCGTCACTCCAGAACCTTTCGGCCCCAACGGCCATCTGTATTACGAGCAATGTGCCCTGCCCATTGCCACTTAAGTTTGGCAATTCTTTGGGATGACGAAAGCAGAGTTGTATGCAAGATAAAGTAATGATGTGTAGATTTCAAATGAATTGATAATGGATGATAATTTTGTTATTTCATTTTCTACATTCAAATCATTTGAAAGTATTATTATACCTCTATTGATCTAACACGTTATCATTATATAGGTGAAAGATGGTGTATGTAATTACAAATACACATCCATAAGTGTGCCTATATTTGTTACTTAAACGGCTATATGGATTTGGGTAAAACTTTACAGTATTATAGTTTATACATCAAAATTACATATTATATGCTATAATTATAATGGAGAAAAGTACTGATTGCACACAAGTGAAGCCGCTGGTAGAAGCTAGTTGTTTATAATCCTCATACGGCCTGACTCCAAAGACCCTAAAACGGTTGTATACCTACTAAGACTACGTCAACCAAAATTCAAGGAAATTTTTCGAACAAAAGTCCCAAAGCTATCATCCACATTCCGAGCTCACTCAACATCCTCGTGTTCACATTCCAAGCTCACTCAACACACTCGTGTGCACATCTCCAAGGCAAATGTCCGGGACTGTGCCACTTAGGACCACAGCCCCTTGTTATGTTAATGTGGTGAAACTACTTACAGATGGCGGATGGACAATGGACGTGATGGCTGTCTGCTTCTACGATTGGGTGAAATTGGGGATTTTAGGGACTTGATTTTAGATTTAAATACCAAATCGCTTTCCAGAATTTTTTTCTTTAATGTGTTTTTACTCACTTCTGAAATAAGTTTTTTTTAGAATCGTTCGATGCTGTGAGACTATAATTACATATTAACTTCTGTCACCGGTTTCGCCTTCATGAAAGAAGAAAATTATCGCAAGGTAACATTTTCCCGAGACGAATAGTTTCTTATCTGCTATTTTAGAACATGATTATCCCGTATATTGTTTTTTTTTTCTAATCCATTCAGCTTTTTCAGCGTAATAGAGTTACAAACATACACACAAATACATAAAAATTTTCGTCTTTGTAATATTATATAATAATGTTAATGTGATTATATTTTATTATAATATATAAGTGCTTACACCATAAAATAATGTAGGAGAAACATTTATAACGAACTATTTACTTAAATAAAAGCATAATTAAATCTTCTATTCTATCTGTTTTCACGCTTTACTTGATACAAATTAATGTTGCTTATGTATCAGTAATCCCTTTTAGTTAAGTAAGTAGATACATTATGATAATATCAACACAATATTTCTTGCTTTAAAACCTTTTAGTAAGTATATTTAGTATGTACATTTGCCCATCAACGCCTTCACATATTTACATCAGTATCTTAATTGGTCCTTCGCACCTGTACCAATAAAGAACTAAGCTTATTACCAATACCAGATACAGTACTGAGAGAAACCTCTGGATTAAATGTACAACCTTCCAAATCTTTATCGATACTTTTAAGATTATTATCGTTCTCGAAAGCTGGCGTTCGATGACATTTTTATGCAAATAGGCGTCAATACACGGAAACGTTGACAATGACCCTTTGGAACGGTTTTAAAGAAACTGTTTTCAAAACAGAGAACGGGCCATGTTGTTATGATAATTTTGTGAAAGTTTTGATGTGAAAAAATGTGAAAGGATGATTTGAAACAACCCTTTGTTGGGTTTTACATAACAATGGATATTTTAAAGGGGGTGTTACAGTTACAGAAACAATAGATGCCTTCTGTTTCTTTATGTAGACATCAATGACGGGGTCCTTTAGGGCCGAAGCCTACCAGAATTGTAATATTGTTTGATAGAGTGACCGCGACCCTAGAACGCAAAGAGCAATTGAAGGAACACGCAAGGATTTTAGCCAGTAAAAGTCTAACACTCTCTCGTTCTGCTCAGAACGTGAGGAGTGATTTGATAATTGCCAAAAAAAACAGGTACCTTTACCTTTCGAATACCGTTATTAGAGACACGATAGAAAGACAATGAGAGAGTAAATGCGTTCGCTTGGGGGTTTAATGAATTAAGTATAAATGAAGTACATTATAATGCGTTAGGGGGTCAACTAATTTGGTGTTACAATAAAGGCAGTTTGCAAAATACTTATTTTCTCTTAATTAGTCGGTTAGACAAGCTTTTAACTGTACCTATTAGTAAAAAAGACACAAAGAATAATTAAATATACCTACTACTAAGTTGGTAAGGTACGAAATGATGAAAACGAAATGGAACCAAAAATGGAGCAGCTTTTTCCAAGTGGAAGTAAATAATTGGTCACTTATTTAATAAAACTAAGGACCAAACAACGCAACCACGTGGAACAAATTATTTCATTCAACCATTTCTAATGGTGAACATTCCTTGTGGGAAACTGTACAGGTAAAACAGTTAATGATACATACCTACAGGTAAGTATAACACATAATATAATACTGTATATATTTATATATGTACCCATATATATTTTTTTTACTAGCCCACTGCTGGCATTTTATTACTGTCCCACTGCTGGGCAAAGGCCTCCCCCAAGTCCTTCCAAAATTTCTTTTCTTTTCCATATATTATTATTATATTTTCCTTAATTCGGTTGATTTATATTGCTTGCAGTACACCGCAGACTACCCCCTATTTTAGTTTCAGTTCTTATATTCCTTCCCAAGGTTGTCTGAAAGATATCGCTCTCAGCGATAAGACCTTCATTGAACCCCTATTTTTGGTGTACAATAAAGTTTATTCTATTCTATTCCACAGGGTACATATCTCAAATACCACACACAATTATCCAATATGACGGTCTGACCAGGCACTTAGTTCGGGCACGTCACTAAATATTTATGTGGCTCAAGATTGAAGTCTTGGCATCCAACCACTGTACTAATTGCCAAGATTCCAATCACAGTTATAAGTATAGTTTCATATGAATATACATAATAAATAAACAACCATACTTTATTCATAAACAGACGTGATCGTGCACTTTAATTGGTTACAGTAATTATGTTTACAATGCATTTGGCACAAATAATATCGACTACATCGTGTCAATCATCAATGTTCAAATTCAAAACCACTATGTGTGTGTATGTGTATAGCTATCTGTATAGCCAAGTACATAAATTGAATTCAATTATCGCACATACATTTTGTTTATAGGTATGATTGTGTCAATTCAGCTATCAAACTTGACTCATGCAGCAATAAAACATAGGTATCTACACAATGGCAAGGTGACTGAACGCTATTCGTTGGCGTTATCAATCTTGATTGACAACACTTGACATAATGTAATGCTATGACGTATTTGAGACCGACTACCAAGATAACATACGACACGAGGAGGTTAGGATCTGAGAACCGGTCGACGATAGTAACTGGTCGCAAGTGAGCTCAGTGTTACTATGTTAAGCATGGAATGACGACGCGTCGTGGACGCTGTGTGCGACACAGGTATAGACACGCTATAGAAGAAATACATAACACTCACGTGCTGTCGCGATTGTGTAGCAACAAGTCGCGTTGCCGTCGTAGTAGCTGTCGACACAATTGAAGCACTGCACTATGCACCGGCTCACCAGTCCACCACTGGCCTTCCGCCTTACCACTATCACTCGCGTATCTACGGCCGCGAATGCGGACTGTTTTTTTCTCGAGTAACGGCCCATTAAACTTGTAGATTTCTATCTCACTCGAGAACACGATAGCATTAAGAGGCGAGACAAAGAAAGGTTGCGGTTTATGGGTTGTTGATAGAATTGGTATCCGCTCGGTAACGTGCCGCCGCCGTGTTGCATATTTTTATAAGATGTAACCTTGTAGTGGCGTGCGGAAAACTTTTGGCGAAGTTTTTCTTTTCAGAGGAAAACTTTTTTCTTTTTTTTTTAAACGCATTAAAGTAGAGAACTGTTATGTTAGCTGGAACGCAAACGGCATCTGATGTACCTAAGAGTATTTTAATCAGTAACTATGACACACTGTAGCTCCACCCTGGCGCGGGAGAATTTAAAGATTTCCCATGTCAAAAAAAAACGTATCTACTGGGCAGGTGCGCTTTGTGAATCATTACATAACCTGAAAAATGTCTCATTACTAGAAAAAGTAAAGTATCCCAAAGACGGTCGATTAAGGACAGCTTTATGTCTTTATTTCCATTTTTGTAAATTTTAAGTCTGTTAATAGATGTAACTAGATCAATATATTTTTGGCAAATTTAAACAGCCTTACAAAGATACCATTTTAATTTTCCATAAAGTTGACAGAAAAAAAAATGTTTTTTTTTGTAAACTTATTTGCTGAATAGAAAAACAGGCATAAACAGCCCATTTTTTGAATGTCAGGATGGTTTTCAAAAAGTTCCTCTCATTTTTAGAAAACAACATTGAATTAATTATACTCAGTAACTATTTGACTGACTAATTACTTACTATGTAACTAAGTAGGTATAGGCAAATAATACCACTGAGAGATATTAAATTATGCAAGTCTTGCCAGCAGACACCGCGTGTGACATTTATGCAATTTATTCTCTAGACGCAGGAACGCCTACGTGCGATGTGCTCTACTTAATATCTAGACATGCTATTTAATATCTTTTCGATACATAGTAGATATAAAACAGAGCCACTTTTTGCGTCTGTCTCTTTAACGGCTTACTCATTCTAAACCACACAACAGACTTTGAAGGGAATTTCACTAAAGAATATTAAACGAGAAAAGCATATAATTTACAGCGGTGTAAAACAAGGTCGGGTCACTAATACGATATATAACACACTATTGTACCCATAAGGGAAACATAATTATGCAATAAGGTATAAAATGTGTTAACATGATAAGCAAGGTATAAGCAATAAGCAAGGTAGACCGAAGGAAGGAATTCCTTCGGTCTACCCACTGGTCTGTGTGACTTCTTGAGAGATCCATCCGAGTGGTTATTGATGGCAGCTCGTCCGGTCAAATGGATAATGTGGGGGCCCTCAGGGGTCAGTAGTCTGGGCAACACTGTTCTTGCTGCACATAAATGACCTACTTAAACCCAGTACCTTTGGGTATGCTGATGCTAGCACTGTTGCTGAGAGATGAGTGTCCGATGCACGTGCACGGATTCTTTCTGTGAGGTTATGGTTGAATGCTTGAACTTGTCCTTGTAGGCAGTATCCGATTGAAGCTATGCCAATCTGGCCAAATTCAATGCTGCTAAAACCTAGGTGTGTCTTTTTTCCGCCAAACGGAGCCAATTCCGCCCGGATCCATCATTCCGGGGTGTAAACGTGCCGATAACCGACAACCTTGAGCTTCTTGGTAGGTAATGTGACCGTCTACTCTCAAATACGGCTCCTACATTGAGGCAAAATCTCATCAGGCTGCCAAAAAATTAAGGATCTTAGCTAGGGTAATACGGTACTTCACGCCGGAACAGCTGCTCAACCTTTATCAAGCGCAAGTTCGATCATGTATGGATTACTGCTCTCATCTTTGGTATTGGTCTGCCAAATATCAGCTTGATGCCCTGAAGTCGATTGAGAAGCGAGCCAAGATGATCATCGGTGATGATGCACTTGTCGAATCAAAACTTCAAACTCTTGAGCATTGATGACGAGTTGCTGGCCTGACGGTTTTCTATCGATTACATTTAGGGGAGTGTTCGTTGGAATTGCATAATTTAATTCCACCAAGTCCGTTCCATCATCGGACCACTAAACTTATGGCGTTGCGCCATCGGTACATGGTAGACATACCACCCATACATACAAAGCATTTTATTCGTACAGCAAAGGAGTGAAATTACCTGCTGGGGTCTGCGTTTTCTGATAGGTACAACTTAGAGGGCTTTAAGTCAGAAGTGAATAGGTTATTTCTAGGCAAGCGTGCTTCAACGTCGGCCACATTATCGCTTACCATCAGGGGAGATAGTACACCAGCCTAGCTATCAATAATTTTTTTTTTTTTTTCTCTTATCTATTCTGCGTCACGGCAATCTGTTGTACAAAACAATAAGCCACTAGTTTGTCCGATATATTATTTATCTGCCTATGGTTTTTAGCTTGGAGGGACACTGCTCAGTTGGGTGTCTCATTCCATCCTGGTAAATCTACTTTGTAGAGTTGGAACACTGTGTCTTTTCAATCTTCTGTATTGAAGGCTTTGATCTCCACTCAATCTGAGAGCAAGCTCATTTTTATGTTCAGACAGCCTTTTTTGATAGGCGTTGCTGTATTTTGTTATCTCCTGTTTGACGGTTGGTAGTTTTAAGTCAAGGTATATAAGTTTATTACTGATGTAAAATGGGATGTTAAAAATGGCTCTCAGTGTTTTTGTTTGAAATCTTTCCAGAATCTCTAAGTTACTGTTGCTGGCTGTACCCCAGAGCTGGATACCGTATGTCCATATAGGTTTTAGGATGGCTTTGTATACTGTCAATTTACTGTGTGTGGTCATTTGTGAGTGGCGTCCTATTAACCAGTACATGCTGCGTAATTTCAAATCTAATTGTTTTCGCTTTGTCCATATATGTTTTTGCCACGTCAGCCTTCTGTCTAAATGCATGCCCAGGTATTTGGCATTGTCATCTTGCGGGAGTTCTTCATTGCTGCTATCAATAATGAAAAAAAAAACATCATTATCCGAAAGACGTCCACTGTTGGACGAAGGCCTTCCCAAGTGTCGCTACAATTAACGGTCCTGTGCGTCTCGCATCCATCGGATACCCGCTAACCTTTACCAGGTCATAGGTCCAGTTTGTGGCATGACAGACGCAGCATGGGGAAGCCTCTCCATGCTGGGTCTTCCAGTGATCGCAACTCCAGAACTTTTCGACCCCATCGACTAGCAATGCGATTCTGCCAGTAATGTAACCTACCCCTTAAGGTAAAGTTTGGCGATTCGTCGGGCTATGTCTACAAACTTGGTTCTCCTTAACATGATACACAAAGAAAAACGTTGTTGAAACTTCTACAGTCCGGATTAAGCGTTTCGCTTCATCGTTTATACTGCGCACCTACATCGAAGAACTGGAACTATTTGCCGGCTGCGATCTTTCCGTCCGATTATAATTTAGGTGTCTTCAAGGCTATAATGTAAAGGCTCTTAATAAACTAGTGAGCCTCCCCAACAACGATTGCATCAAGATCATTGCTTACCATCAGGTGGGATCGCAGTCAAGCACTAGTTTGTATCAATAAAAAAAACAGTAGAATAACTGCAAAAGTACCCACAGTTTGCTATACAATTTCTCTGACAAAAATATTTTGATAAAAGTGCTCACCACACACGAAGTAGGTCTTGCGATGACCATGAGATCAGACTTGAACAACTTATAACTACAGAAAAAAATAACTATATACTCACCAAACTGCATTTAAACGGCTCCACACGACGCGACGACGCTACACAACTTCGTAAACGCTTGCTACGAGCTACAAAAACGTTCTACGAAAAAAAATTTGAATCGAACAAGAAACGGTAATATCGCCCTCACAAGGTTACGTCGTACGGAATTATAACGCCGAAAGATGTTTAGGAAATATAGGCGTCACCGAGAGCGCAGCCGTAGATCTTGCTTATATCGTCTCTACCAGTATTGGAGAGCAGAACATCAAACGGCGTTATGGCCCCCGGACGTGCCGGCCGCTCTGCCTGCGGGAAAAGGACGAAACTACCCGCAAGAACGGGACAACACGTATTTTTGCACTTTCAATACTTTTATTATTCGCAACACAAACAAACATTCGGATCGAATATAACTCCGCGAATGAAATCAAGTTTTGCTGAGATCAAAGTTTGTTGGAACTTTTTTAGGTACAAGCGTTCAAATGGCGCTCGGCGTGGGCGGCGTGTCAACGTCGCCACTTAGCCGCGGAATTTACTTAATAAAGTTATAGCTTATTTATTAAGTTTTTATCCAAATTTATATTGTTTGCTGTTTTTCTTTGGACGCCTTTTTTGGTTTAGGTGGCGTAAAAGATATTTTATGTACAATGCGTGAAAGACGTCATGTTTTATAACGGAAGTAAGTACTTACTTACTTTATTCTGCTGGTAAAATTGACTGGGAATTTATTCAGAACAAACAGCCTTTGCAAAAGATAATACAAGTTCTTTTGTTACTTAATAAAACTAGTTTTTCTCTAACTTTCACGTGTTGAAGTCTATAATTGTTTAATTTTATAATCTAAATACCTATATCTACGTAGTTGAAAAACTAGAAGGCGATATCGATACCGCTAATTAGACTGCAATGAAAATGCTTGCATGTTCAATTAAGTGCTAAAAATTCAAAGAACATAAACTTGTCAGCACAATTTATATGATAAGACTAAAACGCAAACGACTAAGTCGGTAGGTATATAGACAGCCAATCTACCAAACTCAAGCCAAGCGTTTTATTTACATTCGCGCAAATTGAATCCTTGGTTCAACGCCAAGAGGAAGCTCGTTCACATATTCATCCGGGAGAGGGAGGGAAGCCTTGGAGGGACGGAGATTCGATTTGCCTAATAGCAGGCGCGAGGTACGGAGGGCACACTCAATTACTCAGAGTGGAGGTGTCCCGAAGCGCCCCGAACATAATTACATTATCTGATAAACGGTTAGCGCCCCAATTTCCCACATGTGTAAATTTTCTTTTTTAGCTCTCTAATAAAATGGAATTTACGTTGATATGGGAAATTGATTGAAACACGCACTGATTTGGAATTGTAAGTGCTTTACTGCTTGGCCTATTTATTTTTTAACTGCCTATGTAGGTATACCTATAGGTAGATACATACCTGAAATACTTAACTTAGATTTTTTAATGAAGTTTGAATAGTATAAGTTGTCACACAACTTGCATGATTTGTTTTTTGTCATCCAATCTAAGCTAAAGCAAGTCAATATTACTCTGAGTCGAGGCTAGAACCACACCTATAATAATTTATTGAATTTCGTCATAGCTCGCTAGTCAATAATGCGATTTGAATTTGGAACCTCAACAAAAAAATCACATAAAAACTATTGCCAAGTAAACTCCAGCATAGTGTGCTCAGGGGTAGTCAACATAATGTAAGAAAGTAGCTCAGCCGCAGTAAACTGAAAACGCAAAGCAATTGAACCTGTTTCCGACGGAGCGGGCACTTGAGCAGCAATCAACGCAAACCTTTACTGCAAGTAACAGTGCTTCTGTCTCATTTCGCTGTAATTTGCACGCATTTTTACATAAAACAAGCAATTACGAAAAAAGTACGTACAGAGTTCTTTCTTGGAACTTTTTGCTGAGAAAATGGTTTTATTTTGTTTAGTTTTTTGTGTTAAACTGTTTGTCACACAGGTTTTAGCGATTAAAGGTTATTCACTTTTGGATTCCAGAATGATGAATACGAAAGTGTAACCATAAAAGCCTGAAGTGGAAGCAAAGTGGTAATGTTTCGTAAATTGAACCGGTTTTTTAATTTTCGTGAGGTCTGGCATTTAAACATTTCCCTCTTTTGTAATAATTTCAATTTCATTTGAGTCTCACTATTTAGGTAGGTAGTTACCTACTACTTTTAGTTTTATACTACAGAAGTTCATAAATGCTGAAAAAACGCAACTCACCCGGGTTCTCATGGTTGACCGGTAGAGAATAAGGCACAAGGCCTTTGTGTAAGTTTTAATTATAAAATAAATAAATTATTACCACAAAATATCTTATGTTAAATACTATTACATAGACCCTATCTCTGGTTACCTAGTCATACCAAGGTAGGTCGAGAATAGGTAAAATATTACCTTGGTTAAGCTGTGGTTATATCTAAAGTTGTACCAACATTAATTGAAAAGATGAACTAAAACTTAACAAACTAGAACTATAGGTAACTAAATTATAATCATCTAGAAGGTTGCTGTCACTATACGAGTTCTTTCATTAGACCACCAAGTTCTTTTCAAAACTGTAGAAACTAACAATACCAGAACTTGTCGAAGGGCTCAGTTGCACCCCTTGCTTACCCGAAGGACGCTGCGGCACGTGGCAATGAATGACGCATGTGGGAGTGTTAGTAGTGATCAAAACCTAGTCATTTGACTGAGGACTATTTGACATCATTTATCATTGTATTTCTTTTTGTCTGCCTACACAGTCATGAAAAATTAAGCAATTTATTTCTGACTCCTTGTGTATCATTTAATGTAATGACATCAAGTCTATTATTTATTTTTTTATCAGTTGCTTGCTGTACTTACAGTTTGCACCAAAGCAAGCCAACATTCTATGAACTAAAAAAAATATTTTTTTTTTGTCTATGTTCTATTAAATTATAGCTAGCCCGTGTTATCCCATGGCTGGGCAAAGGCCTTTCTCCATTATTTCCAATGATTACGGTTCCTCGCTATAATTATAGTAGACTTTGGGGTGCTTTTTAAAATGATCACACCACTACGGCCGTTTCCAATATTTAAGGTTTTAGTTACTCTCTATGTCTCTGTGTGGTCTACTAGACCTTTACTAATTATAAACTCTGGTAGAATAAGACTTTCTTTACACTATGTTTTATAAAAAACCAATGAAACCAGGACTCACCCGCCAACAGACAAGAACTTCGAATAAGTATACACTTAGTTTATACTTGTACTTCATCTATATATATAAAAATGAAACCCGTTTTCCGTTGTCACGACATAGCATGAAAACGGCTTGACCGATTTGGCTGTTTTTTTTTTTGTTGTGATTGTTATTGTGAGGAGAAGGTTCTTATGGAAAAAAAAATTAGGATAGTGTAGGGTAGAGTAGGGTAGTGTAGGGTAGAGTAGGGTAGAGTAGGGTAGAGTAGGGTAGAGTAGGGTAGAGTAGGGTAGAGTAGGGTAGAGTAGGGTAGAGTAGGGTAGAGTAGGGTAGAGTAGGGTAGAGTAGAGTAGGGTAGAGTAGGGTAGAGTAGGGTAGAGTAGGGTAGAGTAGGGTAGGGTAGAGTAGGGTAGGGTAGAGTAGGGTAGGGTAGAGTAGGGTAGAGTAGGGTAGAGTAGGGTAGAGTAGGGTAGAGTAGGGTAGGGTAGAGTAGGGTAGGGTAGGGTAGAGTTGTGTATAGTAGAGTGGAGTAGAGACGAGCGGGAGCGAAGCCGCGCGGGCAAAGCTAGTTTAATATAAATATATAGGTAGAACTTCATTTTTGTGAAAAATTCATGGGGTTATTTTACTGTTACATATAGAACTATAATCCTGCAAAGTACTGCTATTACAATAATGTCGTTTTTACCGACTTAATAAAAGCAGAGTTTCTCAGTTGGTTTGCAGAGAAGGAGCCTTAACTTAGATTTAAGTAACATGAAAACAATCAGGGTTGAACAACAACTTATTTTTGGCCAATCGTAAGTATCTGCTAAGCTACCCACTACATTTAAGTTAGCATTATAAGTACCATAAATTAGTTTCATCCTGCAATAGCTGCCAACATTTTACACCCGTTTAAACACTAATAAAACGAAGAGAAATTCACAACTCAGAATATCAACTAGCGTACCTAAAAGCCAGGACTTAAATGTAGTATGATATACACAAGATGACTATTGAATATTAACAAGTCGCTGGATAATTCTGAGGCTAACATACCCATAACACGAACCTTCAATAACACTAAACCACTGATTTCATTACAACCGCATATTTACTTTGTACAGACGACATACATTGTAGCCATTATATCACTGCTTAAGATATCAGAACAGAATAAAAATGCAATGGAAAGTGTAAAATACTGTTGATATTTTTATTCATAAAATTCTGGACGCAACGCCGAGATGCGCGCGCGCGGATTTACAGGGCTCCGAGAGGACGCAGGGTTGACGTCGGCCAATAGAAGCGAGTTCCACATTTAAACTGTAATGCGTCCAGTGAGAAAGAGCCGTGATATTTTCGTTGGTTTGTGTTTCTGTGGTGTTGTGTGAAGCGGGGGGGAGGTCTTATTCAGCTGGTGGTGTAATATGAAGTTGTCTCGGTTCGGTTCATTTATATGCTAATCGGCGAGGAGGCGGCGTGGTTCACAATAACCGGTAGGGACGCAGGCGCAGTGTAGGTGCATACCACTCCGGTTACTTTGTCGATTATCTCTAGAAAAGAGAATTTATAAGGGTATCGATTCAAATCTCCGATGAGGATTTCTTGGCTTTTGTTATGTTCGTAATATTATATAGTCTAATAATTTCTGAGCTTATGTGATGCTACAATCCGTACTTTATTGTGAAGATCCTATAACAAACAGCTTGCGTATTGATAAACGCCAAGACGATACTCCACCTAAATAATTCTTTAAGGTAGAGATTGGTCTTTTTTTTTCCTTCGAACGGTTGATGCATTTAGTCAAGCTAAGAAAGCATTCAGTTTTCAGTCGCTATAAGTTACTTTGAGTTCCATTGGACTGATTCTAATATTTTTTCAGTATTTAGCAGCAAAACGAGTCAGCCTTCTTGGCAAGCTTCGCTGTGGTAGTCAATACTACAATAATTCTTAGTTAGTTAAATCGGGCTTGTTTTAATGATTCCACATGTCGTTCAATACAATGTCTTCTAGGAATCAATTTGCTAATAACTAAAACAGCCGCACTTGCCAATAGTAGTACTGTATATATAAAAACATCAATCTAATCAAGTAAGTCATTAATCATTTCTGTTCATACTTCCCTGGGTACTAAGTTACTAAGTCACAGTGCTATGTGATCAGAATAAACTATGGAATTTGCAGTGGCCGCATTTTGCAATATCGCCAACACAATAGACAATCATGGGAGATATTGCCATACTACGCTTGAATTATAAATTAATCCAATAATGTATCAAATCTTATCAACATATACTGTGCAAAGGTCTCCCCGAGAGATTTTAATATATCTTACTAGCTTTTGCCCGCAGCTACGCCCGCGTACATAAAATAGCCCATGGCACTTAGAAATAAAGCAGCTTTCTATTGTTGAAAAAATGTTAGCAATCAGATCAGTACTTGCAGAGACTACCTCCTACAAACACAACTTTACCTCTTTATTATATTAGTGTAGAAGTATAGATTGATAGGCGTGCATTTGACCACTATCTTACCTGATGCAAAGCGACGATGTGGTCGATGATGGAGCACACTTGCCTAGAAATGACCTAGTCACTTTTAACTAAAAGCCCTGTAGTAGTTGTAGCTGTCAGAAAATACAGAGTCCGAGGCAATTCCACTCCTGCCCCCCTAGCCAAATTACAACCGTTTCGCTTGCGTCGAACGCTTCGAATTGGCCATTCACTCAATTCTTTTGTTCTGACCACGTGACTGAGCGTTGAGATGACGTCATTCACGTACATTTGAAGTTTTCTACTAGCGTTAACGATGGCAGAATATCAACTTGGCTAGGGATACTGAGCTGTACACCTGCGAACAATATATGACTGTGTTCCCAAAACGATTTATACGTATGGGTAGAATGTCTACCAGGTACCAGCGGGCAGCATTGATTATTAATTGTCTTATGTAATACGGGCATTTAGGTAGCTACATTATTGTACAATCTGATGCCAATCCCTAGAAACTGTACATCTGGTTTAATAGCAAATACTTTGGTATTTGGGTGATTACCTATTTACTGTTTAAATGAATAGCAATTTGAATCGATCCTTCATCATTGAATACGTTGTAGGTACAGAATTTTACTGATGAAAATAAAATTCTGTCAAAGACATCTACTGGGTAAATGCCTCCCCTAAGCGTCGCTACATCAGTCCTGTACTTTTATATGAGGTTTCATATAAGAGGTTTAAATTTATCAGGGTTCACTTAACCAAGTTTCACTATACTTTAATGTTATTATCATCATCATCTTAGCCGATAGACGTCCACTGCTGGACATAGGCCTCCCCTGGTGTCGCCACAGTGACAGGTTCTCTGCTCGCATCCATTGGATTCCTGCGACACTCATCAAGTTATCAGTTCGCCTTGTGGGAGGTCTTCCATTGCTGCGTCTTTTGATACGCGGTTGGTACTCCAGAACCTTTCGGCCCCATCGACCATCAGTTCTACAAGCAATGTGTCTTGCCCACTGCTACTTAGATATCATATTTTTGTAGGGTGGGAAATCATCAAATAACTTTTTCAGCTGTGTGTAGAACGAGAGGCAGACTTTTACTTTTTTGCTGACTAAATGCACCTGTGTTTCTTCCTTTACTCTTTGCGTTCCAAGACCACGCTGACCGTCCAACAAACCTGCAGCCCACCTTGTGGGTGGGAATAATTCTCTTCTTCTCCGTCCTTCTCTGGAACTTTCTTCGATACCCCTTCTGTGACAACTCTACTCTGTATATTTTCGAGAGGAAAATAAAGAGCATTTCCTTTACAATTACATATTTAATACTTACTTACATAAATTATAAATATGTTTTATTTGTCTATGCAGGCAAACATTGGCTACATAGTGATTATTTTTTAGAATCATATAGCAAACTCATATTTTTTTGAGTATGCATATGCACAAAAGCCCAACTATGCACATACTTCTTCAACTTCAAAGTGACCAAAATATACCGTACTCTACTTACCTACATCAACGCCGTCAGATGCTAAAAACTTGCCACAAGATAGCAAATTGTTTGCTATAATACGATAATAAAAAAACACGGATGGCAACTAGGTACCTTCATCATTCAAGTAATTCAATTACCTACCGTTAAACACTTGTTTAATTATTGTTAACTGTGATTTAATTATCTATCATTTAGAGCCTTTGAACATTTAACAACTTTGTTAGATAATAGCTGAAACACCGACTCTTAATCTTCATAATAAGTAGTATCTACCTACCTAATTAGATACAGGGCCGGATTAGCCACGTAGCAAAAGTAGCAAATGCTACGGGCCCCGTGCATTGAGGGGCCCCACTTGAACGTAAAAAAAATAAGTCTTGATAGCTGTGCCATATGAATTTTTAACAACTTCTGGATTTTATATAAAAACAACTTCTGGGTCCATCGCTACTCAAGCCTGTTAGAAAAATAATTTAAGGAGATTTAAATTTGTGGTCATTAATACCTGCAGATTTAGGGGGCTCTTGATAGAACTTACTACAGCCTGTCCCTCACGCTGACTTAAGGTAGAACTACAAGTACTCCGATCTAGGCGCGTCAGTGTTCTTCCAAGGAAGACGGTGGCACAGTGATCACATGCTGCCGTGCACAAAGAGGCTCAGGGGAGACCACTGTACAGTCTCCTCAGGAATGTGCCCTAACAGGCGTTGCACAGAGGGGGTGCCGGAATGGTCTTTTGAGAGGTAACGGGGCTCCTTCTACGTGCTGATGGTGATCACCAGGGTGGTTTTAGGTAGGTAAGAATCCCACACTCCCCGGACTTATCCCCAAAGTCCGGCTGCCTTTTGAAGGTTTCCCCTAGAAAACAAAAAAAAGCGCGTCTGTGTTCATACATTTTATATGGCAACTAGACTTGCAGAGCTACGTAAGATCCACGCCACGAAACGCGCCGCTACTTACAAATCAGGCGTGATTCACGTGTACGTCGGTCTAATGCAGTAGTCACTTTAATCCGGCTCTGACTAAACGCATAGATAAGTACTTGATTTTATTACAAATACAATGTAGGTAATCAAAGGTAATGAGCACAATTTGCCGCTAATTAGTAGGCATTTGCCATCAAATGGTCCAGTTAGCATTGTAAATTGATATTTAATACGACTTGAAATTGAATGTTAATAAGGATAAGTTGTTTATTAATAATAGGCTGTATAAAGCGTTGGCTGGATAAACTGCACGCGAACTACGAAGATTCGAGGTAGTGCAAGAAGATAATTATCGGAAAAAAATTGAGAAAGAAGAAGGAAGAAAGAAAATTATTTTATTTACGGGAAATGACGCAAACTTATGACTAACTTACAAATTATTAACACTCTCAGCATAAAGGTAAAACTACTCTGCACACACGTGTAGGTACTACACACGCCAATTTTGGCACATCGGTCTCCATACATTTTATAAGGAAACTATACTTGTAGAGCTATACTTGATACACGCCACGCGACGTTGCGTCGTTCTACGTACAAATCAGGCGTGTTACACGTGTGCGTCGGTCTCATGTACCTAGTTCTAGTTCTAAGATATTAAACCATGACACCAAGCAAATTGCAACGAGTCCATAGCGCTGGTTTTTAGCATAGGCATGGGAACTGGGTAGACGTCTTTATCCAATACGTATGTCCCACTCGGGACATACTATGGTCCAGAAAGTAAATTGTTTAAAAGGTTTAAAGTAAAGTAAAAGTGTGATTTCTTTCTACCATACTTCTTAGCGTATCGATGGCAAAACCAGTCAAATTCCTTGCCCAGCCCAGAAATCGGATATGTACCTATATCAAATAGGTAGGTAATTATTATATTTATTTATTATATTCTTTACCACAAAAGTTCACTCTATCATTCATTCTATTTCAGCAAAAAAATAGATACTACCGTTCAATTGAAATGCACTAATTAGTTTTTTCTCAATAAAAGGGGTCTGCTAGCTCTTACATTACATTTAAAGTTGTTTTTTTCGAACAAAAATAACTAAAGAAAACTTATATTGTTAAAATTAAATATAATGTTTGCTTAATGTTTCACAAGGATGAAAGAGAACTGAAAGAATTCAAGACAGAGGTTCCAAGTTTTCTCAAACACAGGTAACTATGCACCGGTAGATGGCGCTATTCCAAATGTTTTTCATCAGAGAAAAGTTCTTTTTCTTTTACAAAATTAAGTTACTACCAATAAAATTTTGTTTTAGCTAAAAAATAACACTGAACGTTGTATCTTGTATAAATAAATTATTCATATATGTTCGGCAAAATGACATGTTTGTTTTTTCAGTTGACTGGCACGAAGAGGGCGCTACGAGCCACATCTTTGTAGCTTTTGAAAGTTAGACTTGTTTTCTAAACCTTAGGACTCAAAATCGGTTGCAGCTAAAGTTTTATTTGTTCTGTCTGGGTTGAAAAACAAGGGTTCGCTATTTATGATTTTCGATCGAATTTAAATGTGGAATAAATTTAAAGTAAATGTAGGTATACATTCTAGTATAAACAGACAGGATACGGAATTTTATCAATTTTAATTAAGTACTCGCAAACACGCAAATAAGTAGGTATATGAATAAAACTTCAATGTTATTTAGGGTTAATTACTCCTGATATCAGTTAATTTGAAAATGCTAAATAGAATTCAATATGGCGGTACCAAGTGTAGGTAGCAATTACTTAGGTTGGCAACAAATATAGTAGTTAGGTATAAAATAGGTGGTGCCAACATAATAAGTATCCACTAATCTAGTACTTATAAGTAAGTCTGAACAGTTCCTGCAACAAATGTTTTAATTTGATCTTTTTGTTTTCAGCTAGTAGTAGACCGTAGGTAATTTAATAATTCTCTGCTAGATTTTGCCCACGTATATAAAATAATATCATATATTACTCAGGAATAGAGCAACTTTCTATCGGTAAAAAATAGCAATTGGACTAATAGTTTCAGAGATAAACTGCTACAAAAAAAAAATACCTCTTTATAATATTAGTGTAGATGTATACCTATCTATTTTTCTAATTCTTGTACCTACCTACCCACTAGCTGAGAGAAAAAAAGTATTTAGCAAACCGCCTCTATTTAACACCTAATTAATTAACCCTTAACACAAATTTCATTTATATCTTAAAATGCCTGGTTTTTGTAGGAAATCCTTAAATAACTCTTCTCGTTCTGGGTGAAATGAAAGGAAGTAGGCGAGGAAGTGGCGTAGTTTAGTGTGGGTAAAATATGCCCTCGCCCATGGGGCACCCAAAATGGGCCTCGCACAAACGAGAGCTTTTTAAGAACGAGAGTATTTTTGTAATTGATAAGCTCGCGTTTAACCCCTATTTCACCTGATAGTAGCAACGATGTGATCGAACACTGGGTTGCAACAGTCGCTATCTCGTTTTCGAATTTATGAACGAAAAAGCCTCGCTGATGTGCCATCGCCCACGTCTAAATTGGTCCAGGCTCCGCCTCTGAAAAGAGTGTGAGGATGTCACTGTCTGAAACCCACCTGTATTCCTTCAGTTGCCTTTTGCGTTCCAGGATTGGCTGGGGATTGTTTGAAAGATTTGCTACGGGGTAAATCTTTAAAAAAATCCCTCAGCCCAGTTTAAAGTACCTGCAGTTATTAACTCATTTGCTAGCTGCCGCCAGCTGTAGAAAATTGTCCCAAGGGAACATATTTCCAGGACATGGTCTATAGGTGTACCTTTTATTCAAATTCGTCCAGCCGTTCGAGCGTGAAGAAGCACCTAACAAACACACAAATACACACTCAAAATCTTATGCCCATAAAATATTATACAGTGTGATTTAGTTCATAAACCCCAAGCGAACGCCAGCGCTCGCGCTGTCATTATCTTTTTATTGTGTCTCTAATTAACGATTGGTATCTGAAAGGTTAACACAACAAAACAAACAACATGTAGATAGAACACTTGGCATTACCACAAACTATTCCTTTGGGTTAAATAGGCGTTGTGTTCATAATGCAAAGGACCAAAGAAAAAAAAAAACAAGTTTTACCATATCTCTACTACATAGTTCGACAATGTTAAATGTTTGAAGTCCATTGCTCAACTTCTATCAACTTGTTCATAGCACAGTGCGTTCATAAGGAGCAATGGAAGCTTCCCTGAACAATATTTACGTTACAGTTGTGAATTTAAGTTTTCGCAATTAAAGGAGTGACTACATTAAGATATTATCTGAATGAATTTCGTGATGAAATTACTAGAATTATTTGTAGGTTATATTTACGCTTGAAGGTAACCATAATTCCCATATTCTGATTAATATAATTGACAGTCGTTTACATAAAGTATAGTTTGTGTGCTACCTTTTGTGATGTTTTTACTATTTAGACAGTTTTCTTCTTAGCATTGTTTTTTATTTATTAAAAAGTTTCTATCATAGTTCTAAACTTCAGACCTAGTTAAAACTGTGTTACAGGAGTCAAGCCATTAGATGTTGCAGAGCCAAATATATATGCCCATTCGTCTTTATGAATGGTTGTACTCACTTACAAATAAGTGACCGAGGTTTTTAAAAATCATAATAAAAATACGTTAGTACTGAAATCTGGTAATATATCAGATCATTAATTTATTACATGACAAATATTTCGAAAAGGAAGGTATCAAGGAATCGTGACGTTGTATCTAACAAAATTTCTTCAAAAAGAAACGATAGTCGATCCAGACAGAGACAGAAGATATTCATATCTCTCTTTAACGCAATCCTTGTTACATTATACTATGGTTTGAATAATTCTTATAGATCGTAACAGTCATTAAGTGAAGCAGCTCATTTGAAGTAACTAATATGCGAATCGAGCGTTTGGCTGATCGATTTTGAAATTGTCTTTATTATATTTTGCAAAATTTAATGAGCTGTTACTATGTAGCTACATGTGACTTAACCGACTCTGTAGTGATATTTATGTAGATGTATCATTAACTATTTGGCACAGATTTGCAAAAATCTACGGTCGTAGCGACCTTGCTACGACGTAGCAATCCTGTTATGAGATTCATCATAGTGATTATTCATTTTAAATGGTTCTTCAATAGCAAGCTGTTTCACTTAACTATATTATAGACATAAGGAAAACTCAAGAGGGTTACAAAAGAAAAAATAACCGAGACACGACGAAGTATTTAATTTTTTCCCCTTTCATACATTCTCTTCTAAATTCGTCATAAAACTGTGGAGAGCACATTCATGTTTAATTATACATTATACTTAACAAAACCTCACATTTTCTGGCGTGATTAACTACATTAATTTAACTGTACAATAATAATTACGAGACCTTTAATTATTACAATTACATAGTTTAGGTAAGTATGGTTCTAATCGTAGTATCTACTGAAATCGTTGAATAATACACAGTCAAGCTGTTGGACTTTATCTGAAAAGCAAATTGCTATTGCTGATTGAGAGCGATCGAATGATTAATTAAACCGTGGTACTAAGTACTTCGCCGAATTGATAACCGAGAGACGAGAGTACGTTTTGAATAACTGAATAACGTTGAGCGTTCGTGTGTTGCTTTTCAGATAAACTTGTCATGATGAAACAAATACGAGGATCCATATTCCGAATAGGTACCATACAATAGATAATGCTTTAAAATGTTATACTCGCTTACAATAGTCTTCCGTTCGTCTAAGTTCCAGCATAAGTTCATTGGATGCCTCGCTCCTCATTTATATAGAAATTCGGTTACCTAGATGAGGTCGCCATTTTGTACAAAAACACCTAATTTTAATTCACTATATCATTACGGGACAATACAGATTTAATGAATTAGATCCGAGAAGTAAACTACTAAGTTTACAATAAAACATTTATTAGGTACATAGATATAAAATAGGTAGCTAAATAGTACAAAGATGATATCCTAAGACTGGGATGAGTTTCACTTCGACCACTAGATGATAATTCAAATAAAACAGTACGTATAGTACTTAATTCGTTCGATGTAGAGCAAGATACGTTTATAATAGATTGTAGTCATACTCGTGTATAAATAAATAATAAAATATTTAACTAAAACAAAAAATAAAAATAGTAATAGACAGGCTAAAGCGAACAGTACAATGATCAATAGAGGACAATATTAATGCACTTGCCCATATTACCTAATTAATTGATTATAACATCAACTTCAATATTTAAAAAAAAAAGTCATAACAGTAACTTAATGTATAATTCTACTGGAACCGAGTTAAAGCTTTGTCAGAAATCCATAATTTAAATAACAAAATTTACGAATTATGAGATAAGAAATTAAACAGTTAATAAATATTTGATCATAATGCGATTTCTATATTTGCTTATGTATATATATGCGATGCGTCGATGGTAGTGATAGGTACGTGCGTCTGTCTGTTAGTTGGCTAGGGTAGAACACAGGTCGCGAGCGAACATATATCTATAACTGCCACCAAAGCAACCCGAGTCGTTCAACAATTTGGTAACGAAAATAAAAGTAACTGATTTAAGACTAATCCACCCTCCAAACAGCGATACCAATACAACAAGAAGCAGTCTCACAAAATATTTTACAAAATTTCTTTTCAATAAACTATCTAGAAACTATAATTCATCGGTGACGTCTTTAATATTTCGTAATTCGTACTTAAATAAATTTCAAATACATAATCAGCGCTATTACTAGACATTATTAATATCAGGAATCGTTATCTACTCTTGTATATACTTAGTCTCGTTAAAATTACAGAACATAACTTCGTAATTAATACTATACACAAATCGACAACACAGTAATTTATCTTAGAGCGAGATTCTCTGGGACTGGCGCGCCGGCACCGAAGCGTCCACGTTACGTACGACACGGATAGCGAACAAACGTCTAATCTGACACGAACCTGAGCATAGTCCTCCTGAAACTTAAGTACGACCACATTCCACACTTTAGTCCTATGGAACTCTTCCTTCCCTGTTTAGCTAGCTATACCGTGGTGAAGGGGGTAAGTCCCAGAGAAGGGCGCGGGTCACTGATGGTGTTTCGGCGGCGGGGCGTGGTGCAACGCCACGTGGTGCGACGCGTGGTGGTGCCCGCCGTGGTGATTGTGGTTGTTCGCGTTCGCGTTGTTGTTGTTGTTCTGCGCCGCCTGCGCCGCCTGCCGCTGCGAATTCTTCTTGTTCTTCATCCGTCTGTTCTGAAACCATATCTTCACCTGCCTCTCTGTTAGGTTCAGGTTCCGCGCCAACTCCCATCTCTTTTGCTTTGACACGTAAGCGTTGAAGAGGAACTCTTTTTCTAGTTCGAGGGTTTGGAACTTGGAGTAGGGTTTGCGTTTTTTGCGCACAGTCACTTGGCCGGTCCAGTCTAGCGGGTTTGAGGACCCGCAGCCGACGCCCACGCCCACAGACATCGACAGGGAACCTGCACAAACAAACCACGTGTTTTACTTGGAACGATTATGGGTTATACAAAATAAGACATTGGTATAAATGTTCTAGTTTGAAGAAACAGTTGTTGTAACCTAATCAAAATGGTGTCGAACACGTAATTATCTGTTGGCACGACTGCACTTATATAATTTATAACTAAAACTCGTAGGACAAAACAAAATATGATTTTATTTTAAATTGTAAATCACATTCCAATTGCTGTCTTCGCTGAATAAATTGAATACCGATTTAAATTACTTTCTAGGAGCTGGTCATTCCTATTCGCTGCGCTATTTGCTAATTGTATCGGGTAGAATGCATTACAAACTGCGCCGGCTGCACGTTTCGCTTTTAACTAGCTATTTCCATGCCGTGTTCATAGAAACAATTGTGGGCCGGTACGGCGCGTTAGAAGTTAACACACACCGCGATTTATGCGACCGGTCCTTTTGATGAGATCACCCGCAATAAACTTTGTATGCGATCCGCGACCTTCTCGATATTCGATGCGTGCAACATACTGCACCACTTCCTATTATTCAAAATGGTACACGTTAGAGCGTTGCGAAATAGATGCCTCATTGTCTAGCGGATGAGTGCGATGGGTGTCGTAAGGCAAGCTCGCATCTCGAAACGAACAGAACGTCGTATTGTTTCTGTCAAGAGCTGTGTCAGTCATGTTCACAACTTTCAGAGCACTAGACACCGTTTACTTTAGAAAGGAAAACGAATCAACTCCAGTACAGAAACGTTGCTTAAGACCAACTTGTATATATCGATTTTCTATTTCGTATTGATGTATGAGATGTAATCCGAGAAAATTACCACTTGTGCATGCTGGTAACATGTGTCCGTAGTAGAAATCGTTCGTGTTGAAATAATCTCAGATATAGTTGGTACAATTTCGTGTTATCGAATACGTTTGAGATTTATAAACATGGCTATTGACACTTGTATTGCAAAACAATATACTCTGTTTAAATTGGAAAATATTGTTTTTCCAATATTTTACTTCTGTATTTTGAAATTTCTTGTAACTGAATTTGATAATGTTTTATGATTTATTGAGGCCAGAAGCTGGATTTAAATTAAATTTATATGTAGGTTTACTCTGAGTTTATTCACTTCAGCTTAGTTCGCTATACATTCACGAGACTGCCCTGTCTGATAAGACCTGTACACTTGTTTTTACAAATATTTTAATCTGCTCACATTATGCAATAAATATTCAAGTTATTACTTTATGACCTTTTAATTCCATTCTTTTTTTGCACAATTCATATCTACAAGAAACAATCGCATATTATTCGTAACTGCCCTACCACAACGCTGTTCCGTTACTCGGCTTGATTTATTTCTTTTGAACTGCTCTTTGAATATTGATTAAATGCCTCTAATGTATCAATTCGTATTGTACTGACGTTGTAAACTTGCTGCGGCTACAGACGAATATGCTAAATAAATTAACAGAGCTGTTGACTATAGGATATACTAAGAATTTTACTACTGTTAAATTTAGTGTTTTATTTATTGGACTATGAATAAAACTCCTAATCAACAGTTCATAAATGCTTGGGGTTATAGAATCAAGCAGTTTATTGGTCTCCAAAAAAGGTTAACAGCTAACCAGGTGTGTGTACTACAACAGCTAACCAATCAATGATTGTGTTCTTTAAAGTGACTATAAAGCTGATTTACATGACACAATGTCTTGTACTGCTCTCTCTGAAAATGGAGCACGAGAACAAAGATGTATAAAGACACTGGAAGCGCTCTACTCCACTGAACATTCTAAAGACCGGTTATGACCGGTAAATTACTAGGTACGCAAAAAGTAATGGAAACTTTTGTAGTTGAAAATCTAAACATAGACCGAAAAGTAATGCCTACAGAAAAAAAAACTATTTCTACCTTCAAAGATTTCATAAACTTTAGCAAATCAACAAATCTTTAAGTGAATACGAATGTATATAGTGAAAGGAAAGCTTAAGTCTGAAATAAAATAATATTTCAAAGCTACTGCGGCTTCCAAATACAAATTGCTTTTGTAACGTCTTTAAAAAGAACGAAGACAATCCATATAACAAATGAGTAGACCGCATGCATTGCAGTCCAAGGCAAAATAATAAGCAAAGTGGGCGTAAAAAACCTTCTAGTTGGGTTCCTTATTCTGTGGAACAAACGGCAATTGTTTAAAGAGAACATAATGACAAGTGGAGTTGTCAATTATGAGGGAATAGGTAGCGATCAGGAGCTATAAAAGTGCGGGTTCTCTTCGACCATAAAAGTTTACCTACCCGACCGCGGGCTTTGTCTATTTCGTGTACCAACATTACTCTGCCAATTCGCTACGGAGACCCTCCGTTATTCCAACGGGATAGAGTCCAAAATGGTACTGTAAAAACGTATTTCGTTTTGTAGTCGAACGGCCGAGTGAACGTATGATTGAAAGGAATTTCTGAGTTAAGATGTTTCTTTTGATGTAGACCGTGAGACCACAAATGAATTTCTCCGATTTGGTCCCTGTTTTCGTTTATTAAAAGTAAGTTGGTGTCGATACTAAGATGGAGTCTTAGTGGCTGAAGATTGATGAACGGAATATGAAGGCAAGAAAGCGGAACGTACCGAGCGAGTCTCACTAACGGAGCCATTCCACAAACCGTTTACTAAGCCGTAAATGCACAAATCAAAGTCAATGTCAACCTCAGGTGGGCCGTAAACACACAATCATAAAGTGACGTGAACACTCGTATAACTTTTTCAACAATTGTTTCCTTTTAATGGCCCATTATATGCGCGTTTTACGCAAAATTATGTCAAGTTACACCTCTGCCGTAACAGAGGCGCGATAAACCCATCTTTATGGTTAGGCGGCGATCGAAAGCGAACTAGCGCCGAGCGTTTATGAATGGAGCCTTTTTATTGCTCTCATATTTACATGGCGCTTGTAGTTTAGTAATTACTACTTACTAGCGCGATTTGGGGAAGGAACCAGTATTATTGCATGTATGTGACGTGGCCGTGGTTTTACGATTCATAAAAGTGATATGTATCTACGCGGTGCTGCGAGTATGCACCGGCCGGTCGGGCGGCCGCGCGGGTGCTCCTAGTTTTTTATCGTCTCATCAACCTATAATGTGTTTATTGTAGCAATATTTGGTTTATTGCCACTACTCAAAGATCGGTTTATTGTCTTAACGCTCAGGTATCGTGTTTATTTATTAGTTATACATTTTTATTGGCGCTTTATTTTACGTAAACTTTAATTTATTGTCGGTTGTATAGCGCCATTTTACATTGCCTATAAAAAGGTGCTTACGGCTCATTTTTAAACATTTGTAGCACGTGTTTCGTTCATTCATCAAATTTATGGTGGTCTGTGGGAAAATGTTTTGGTTTGAACGTTCTGTGGCTTTCTGAGGGAGCTCTAAGGGATTCCGTTGTGATCGTCGGGCCAATGTTTGTTTGGCTAACAGCCGACGTTATCGACATGTTTAGTGATACAGTTGTGGAATATTTAGCAGACTTTACATTGCGGACAGAAACTTACCTGTTGCTTAGAAAAAAACACCCAACTCACTCAGTCTGGCTCCTATTGGAAATCGTTTTGGTGTATCAGATTTTTACGGGACTTTTGCTCTATAGACACAAAATTACATTTGAATCAGAATTTTCTCTCAGAAAGTAATTTATCGTCCCAGAGTGTTTTTTTAACTCAACAGATTTCAGTTACAAATAACCAGAACATACATCTCACACTCATTATTACATACACATAAAGTCCATGAGTGTGAAGTATCGTGCAGTCGTGCCAATCAGCTGTCTTCGATTAGAGGAAAGAATGCGGTATCAGACGCGATGCAAGTGTGCGCGCTCACATGCTCGCACCCTACCGCTACGGGCTTGTGTGAGTGCGCCGCACACATGCAAGCGCGCTCGCTGTGTGCGCCCCGCCAGCGCCCTCTAGCGCCCAGCGGACGACAACGTGGGTCAAGGTTGACAAACTCATAATAAATTATTTACAAATCAACTTATCAGCTTCAGCTTCTCACAGATTATAGCAAACTTCAAACTTTAAAAGTACTGAAAAACAACGAACCCACCCACAACTCACATTTTAGTATATTGGACTTATATTAGCAGGTATTTGTTTATAAATTCCGATAAATGTTTTGCTGAACTATGTTTGGTTCTAGTCTCGAGGCACCGATAAGTTCCAAAGATTACAAACAGTGATGCTAAGACCGGACGTCAAAAAAACGTGAGTTCTGAGTTGTAACATTCATAAATAAGTTATGAGTGATGAGGTGTTACTGACCGGGCAGGGATCCTGGAGGCGGGTAGGGCGCGCTGGACACCGACTCGGGCGCGTAGTTCCGTAGCCCGTACGCGTCGTGCGAGAAGCTGGACGCCTCGGAGACCGCCGTCCTGCGCTCCTCGCCACCCACGTAGGGCAGCGGCTGGTCGCCGCGGGGCCCTCCGTACGGGTAGTTCCAGCAGGGCTGTGAGAAGCCCTGGTGGCAGCCGCCGTCCGCGTACGGCTTGTACTCGCCGCTGCTGGCAGGCCAGAAGGGTAGCGCGGACTTGCGCTCGCGCTCCACGGGCAGGTTGTAGTAGGTGGGTCCGGCCGGGTACTGGTGCTCGAAGGAGCTGGGCGCGTCTGGCGGGTAGCCCCAAGGCTGCTGCGCGTGCCGGATGACACCGGGCTCGGGGTCGTAGCGCTTGGCCGGAATGTGCAACGGCGGCTGCGGTGGGTTGGAGCCCACGGAGGCGGGCGAGGCGCTGGAGGCAGACGGCGGCGCCGCAGCCGGCGCGGCCGGTGGGCTGCCCCCGGGCGGCGACGCGTGCGGCTCCTCGTAGAGCGCGCCGCCCACCCCGTTCATCATGGTCCACCAGGCCGGCCCGGCGGAGTGGCCGGAGGGGGGCGCTGGCGACGCGGCCGCCGCATCGCAGGGCGCGCCGAGGCCCCCGACATGGTTGTCAGGGTACAGGGTGGCGGCCGGGCAAGCCACGGGGGATCGGGACGGTCACAGGCAGTTCACGCGCGTCGCGGGCACATTGCACCGCGCACACACGCGTCCCACACACAGCAGCAGCACATGAAAATCAAAAGGCGATCCCGATTTAGCTAGCCGGCCGGACGGGACTCACCGCAACGTTTACTGTCCAAAAAACTATAACTCTTGGCTTTGGTGGAAGTTTTAGAAACTATTTCGAGAGTGCATCGAACAGTCACCGATATGATAAGCTCTCGTAACCTCCAAAAAAATTTAAGTCCATTTAGATGTCTGAAAGTGTCTCTATTATTTTTGCAGTAGAGTTTATTGTAAACAAATCACACAGGAATTTTCTTTTGCGGAAAAAAGTTTTTGTATTATCTGGATAAAGTTTGTGGGTGACGCAACAGTTTTCTTATTTATTTGATTGGACGTATCGGTAGGTTGTTGTCGCGAGCGTGTCGTGTTTGTGCGGTCGGAGCGGGCGGTATACGCGAGGCGCGCGTTCGGCGGCGCGGTCGAGCGCGGAGTGGCGGCGTGTGCCGGTGTGGCGGCGCACACACGCGCGCACGCCGCCAGCGCCATCCGGCGGCGGGCAGCGGAACTAAACCACGCCGTGACTACAACAAGCAGCTCGTAGGCGGGCGGCTGGCGAGGCGCCCAGTTTTATGCCCTCGCGGTATTTTCCTGAGTTTCAGTTTGGTGAATATTTATACATTTTAAAATTTTATCTTAAAAAATAAATATTTTTTCAGAACGACCTCTGGGTAGATTTGAATTTAAAAATAATTACTAAAAGCCACGAGGTTTAAATAATTACCTATTCAAGCTTCAATAGCCAAATAATATAAACTATTCCAAAATACTAATGACAAAAATAAAATTTATTTCCAAAAATAATGTCAACTACCTTCGGCGTACCGGGTTGCGTGCGGCCAGTAGTATCGTTGTATCTCAAAGGGTTGTCGAGAGCGCGCGGGTGCGTAGTAAAGCGATTAATGGAGGCAAAATAGCCATAAACTGCCGTTTAACCAAACTGCAAGCATCACTCGACCATCGTCGACTTGCCACCAATAAAAAACGCGAGACTTTATGACGGCAACTCACTCACATTTTATTGTGAGTATAAACTTAATTTTATCGTCTGTTAATTTCACCACAAATAATGTTAGGCACCTACTAGATTAAATTATATAATTTTATTTTATTGCTATTGTCAATGGCAAGGCCGCGGACTAATGCCTTAGATTCAGCAAGTTCAGTGACTGGGAAACTTGGGTATTTTATGTTTGTTACTGAATGATCTAGGTGTCTAGATTGATTGATGATTTTCTTTATTTAGTTAGACATTTTAGATGCAAGGTGCATTACCGATGAAATAAAGGTGCATACCGTATTACATATTTATTATACTACATTATTATTAGAGCCTGTCTAAAAAGTCAAACAACTTGGGTAATCTAATTAAATAATAAAATTCATGAAATCTTATATAGTCAACCCTGGTCGAACAATCTAGGTTGCAAAAAGATGATCATTGTTCACTAATAGAATCTTATAAAAAGTATTGTATAAAATATATAGGTAATTAACAGATTTTTTTAATTCGTTTAAAAATTTCCAAATTATTTAACTTTTTAGACAGACTAATTACTATAATTTTTTTTTCACTTATCATATGTTTTACTAAGCATTTCACGCAAAATCAGCAAAAATTTTCCTAATTAAAAAAAAAATTATAAACATTTGGGTAATTGACATTTTTTTTTCCTTACCCAATTTCACGTCCTAACTACCAACTTTAACAAATACGTACCAAGTTTCTCAAAAAAAAAATGTCACCAATTCTTAATTAATTGTCCCCAACCATCTAAAGAACTTGTAGACCATCTAATTCGCCACACCCCCTGGCACCCTCCGAACAAAGCCGTAACAACCAATAAATTCAAGCAATATTTTACACGTGTATAATGTTTACACAAGACACGGCAGTAAAATATATCAGGGTAACAATGCTAAAACATACATACATTGAAGTTATGTTAGCTCTTGTTAACTTGCCGAACAACACGTCTTGCTAATACAACCGAATTGTCAAAATAATAAGGTGGTTGAGCAATGGTCATAGTCGGAGCGATTAGCGATTCCTGTTGGCGTTTTAGTAAATTTGAACTTTATCAGTTGCTAGCTTTAGCCCGTGGTTTCACTCGTGTACATAATATCAGGAGTAAAGAAACTTTCTATCGGAGAAAAAAAAAAATTAAAATTGGACTAGGTAGTTCTTTCAGAGATTACCTGTTAAGTACAAACAAAAAAAAAACAAATAAACTAACTTTACCTCTTTATAATATTAGCGTAGACTAGCGACCCAAATCACAAATCTTTATTGCAATCCAAAATGTACATTTCAGGTGATACATAATTTAAAAAATTAAAACAACTATGGAACCTATCGGGCACAGCAACATTATAAATAGTAGGAGAGAGGAAGATCACTAATAGGTATAAATACCGATCTAACTTTCTTGTGACCCGGCTCAGCTTCACATAGGTGCTAGAAATCTTTATAATTCTCGTCTTTTCTCTACTATAATGTGCATGTAACCTACCACAGTGTTGTTTTTTTTAACCCAAAGGTTGACTGGTAGAGAATGCCTTGTTGCATTAAGTCCGTCTATGTACCACTACTGTACATGAAGTTTAAATAAATAAATGTGATTATAAATTTTAATCTTTTGTCTTAAATTACTAAGTCCATTGGCGAAAACCGCATGAAAATTCATTCAGTAGTTTTTACTTTAACGCGAACTTACAGACCGACGTGGTTTTGGACTTTTTTTTAATAATATGTATGAAGATGCAAGTAACTTTTTATACTTGCATCCTCATTCATATTATAAAACAATGTCCAAAACCTACTTTATTTGTCATTATAAAATACACTTTTTAGTATTTTATTATGTCAAAATAAGTAGGTTTTATCTATTCTAATAGATACCTATTAAAAACTAACCTACGATAATAACACCTTTTAGATAAAATGCAGATGTAGCTTCATTGACATTTACCATAAATAGATGATCTACATTTTCCACTTTGAATACTTTTTATTTTATTATGAAATAAGTTGATAGCTTGAGACATGCACTTTAATGGGATATTACGTTAATAGTTTTATACCTTGTCTTTTAAGCATCTGCTCTTATCGCTTTTCACTTTCTGTACGACCAAAGGTTACTAAGGAACCAAGCATTAATTTCCCACACTTAGCGTATGAGTAATTACAATAGGTGACGTACAAAGAGAGCCAAAACGATAAATTCGCGACACTCTGTGGACGTGTCAACAAAACTAATAACAAGGATTATGTGTGCTTTTCAAATGTAAAAAAAAAAAAATCAACACAAAAGAGATTTATAAGTACAGAGTGTAACCTCTATCATCGGCTACTGTTTGGTGTATTTACATTGTGTAATGTCAGCAATATAATATAACACACAATAGCCAACTGTAGAAAGAGTGATTTTATAAATCTCTATTTTCAGTGATGATTTATGTGTTTGAATACCTGATTATATACCTCGATTCATACACATGCATGCATGGGCAACACATTAGATATCAAACAAGTTATTCAGACCTACATACCTATCTCACGGTCTGCAAGAAGTATTAAAATATCTAACTGCGTAGATACTTAACTGGATTATGTATGTAGTACATTCTTCATGCCAGAGCCGCTCATATTTACGCAAATAAAAGTAAAACTAGCGTAACATAGACAAACAAAGATATGGTTTACAAAATAGAGGAGCTTTATGTAGCTACAAAACGAAAGTAACATTATCTCGATGCAGCAGAGAAGCACAAACAGGCCGAACCTAGCGTTGAATGACAGAAACAAACATAGGAACAAGTGTGCGCTTGCGCCGAGCCCGGCTATAAATATTTACGTTAGGAAACTCTTCAGGCCAATGGTCGGCCATACATCGAGTACGTAAATAAAAGTACGCTTTCTTATCTCGGCACATGTGTGCGGGAGTTGCGCAAACGCTGGATTGGGGCTATGTATATAAATATGTTCGAACGAAAGGTTAGACTCACGGTAAGTCAATTTTTTCACCACGAACATACATAGCAACAATGGTTATCGGAAACGAAAAACCGGTCTCATTAATGCAACGTCTGTATTCATTATGAACATAATTTATAGTTGAAGCTTGAGACTTGAGACTATAATCATGCAATTACAATAAATCTTTATTCTTAACTTGAACTAAGTCTTGAATGTTTTATAATAATATTGTTTACAGATGATGACTTTGACAATACGTGGAAACGTACCTAATCAAGAGCTTGGTAATTAGATTGTTTTAAACAATGAGATTTTTATTTAAAGTAATTTATGTAAGTTTTACTAGGACAACCTTTCCAATCAGGCATTCTTATCATACTACTCTTGCTACATTATCCAACTACGAAAAAATCTCAATGATAATATTAATTAAATATATTTGTTCACCTCAGCGCAAAACATAGAAGATTTAAATAACTGTAAAATCTGCTGTATTTTGTTTTATGTTTACAAATAAAGCATTCTGATTCTGATAATAAAATAATGCTAGCCTAAATAGAATACAATTTTCAGAACCAGAACATCGCAGCCATATTTGATGTTGAACTGAACGTTGCTGCAAAACATCGGCCCGGCTAACGGTCCGGCAACTTGGCGTTCCCATCGCACAGGCATTAAATAGATTGTAAAGAAGGCTTTAATACTTGTTCCAATTGAAAAACTCGTCTGAGCTCGACTTTCTCTGAACGCGAGCTGTAAATTGGACGTAACCTGGAACTGTACGTTACCGTTCAGTACAAATTAAATTAATTTAAATCCCGCTTGTTAAACTTCAGACATTTTAAATTGGACGTAAAATTTTTGGGGAAATTTTCGATTTATCTACACGCGTAAATTACTCAGCCATTTAATTGTAAATTAAACCGGTTTGTTTCACCATAATTGATCGAATAATCGCATTAAAGCTTGCGAATGTTACTTTGTATTTAACTGTGACTGTTCGATTTAGAATTGAATTAATATTATACTTATTGACTTATATAGTTGATCACGAAACTGGTATGGACTATAATGGAATGCAAATTACATTGCAAATGCAGTTTTCCAAGAACTCAGAAAACGATTTTGCATTATAGCCCATATATAGTGTACCTACCTACTTACACACGTACATTATCTATATACCATAGACATGTTTCATTCATTATCTACACATACATACCTTCATTTAATTAAACTCAAGTGCAGTCGTACCATAAGAATATAATCAGAATAAGCTCATGAGTTAGATCTCTCAAGCCTCTATGTTCCTCGTACCTACCCAGCCTCATAAAATTACGTCATAATAACATAAAGAAATATCGTAGTATGTAAATCAATCATTTTACAATAGCTATAAAAATGTAAGTAGAAAAATATGCAATGCTATTTAAAATCGTGCGGAAAATATCGATTCATTTTTCTCAATTATTTTTACAATTGATGTAACGCATGTCGACATAATCGTAAAAAAATGCTCATAAATTAATTTAACTGGCCGCTTTTCTTGTGTTTTTTTTTAACTTTTTATAAAGCGGTCCAAGAATTTCCCAAAGGAGATGACCAAAAAAGTTTTAAGGAAAAAGTTTTGATAGGACCTTTGTCAAAACTTAGGGACCATATCGTATTTGGGTCGCCACATATTTTGTAAAGAAATAAGCTAATACTACTATTTACGGTGAACCATAACTCGTATAAACAAGCAGATTTCTGATTATTTATAAGCCTGTGCAAACTCTTCAAATGAAGGTAGGTACGGGTCCAAATGAGGCTTAAGCAAATTCTAATCTTGCATTCAAAGTAATATCAACGGTGCAATGGGGATAATCCGCAAATATACATTCTAATTTACATAATAAAAATTTAAAATATAATATTCACCTTGTCGTAAACTCGCTAGCGACGTTTGCGTAAAAGGGCACGGTAACCTGCGAACAAAGTATAAAAGATATAAAATTATGTATACTGTAGTATAAATTATACACGTTCATTGTATACAGCTGCATAATTATACACTAAGCGGTTCTCAGGTGTATCCAATCAGTAAATTGTCGAACGTTTATTGGATAACACTGCCGCGTGTGTTAATTAATTCCTTAATTACTTTAGACCTACGAGTCTGTTACAACCAAAACCATTATAAATGACATGTGTAGACATTTATGAGATTGTATATTTTTTTTATCGTAGTTATTAAGCGTAACTGTTATATGTCGTGAGTGAAGGCGGTATGCAACTGAAAGAATCGTTAGAAAAGTTTTTTGGAAACAAAAAACTGTTGGAACTTTATCAATTCGTGAATGGACGGTATTTAGTCTAATGGGGTGATTATTCGACTTTTGTATTAAAGGTGACTTTAATTCTTCTGTATCGCTGGTGACTGTTTGAAGCACAGGTTTGCAAGCAGGGTAAAAAAAAAAAATCATAGTCTTTTTTCACGGTCCGTACTCACTGACGGCTAAGATAATTTATACGCGACATAAGGGCCAATTACGAAGAAAGTTTGTATCAGGAGGTTTCATTACGACGTGTCTAATGAGCGCGCGTGGAACTGAGCATTAAATCATCGTACTCTGCGCGCCCGCCGACGTTACTCTGGTTATTTTAAGGCAAGCACTCCTCCACCCACAAACATCCCATTGACAACTTCTACGGTTACAATTTTATTTTCTAGCTCCATCCAAAGCCAGGAATATAAATAAATCCTTTTTAAGTCATTCGATACGGCAGTAAGTCACGAAGTTTACATAAAATAGGTGATTTGCGCCGAATGCCACGGTTATTTTTTCTGATTTTCGTTGGGGGTGCTACCCTATATTTATGAGCGAAAAAAATCATGTTTACAAGCCTTTTTTAGGCAATGATTGCGTCGCATACGTGTGGGAGTCGTAAAATGTTTTGTGTTACGTAACAATTAGGACGAAACCTTGATGATTGATATTTAACAGTTTTCCTTTCAAACTCGCTATATTATATAGTCATATTATCCACTATGAATAGGTGCAATAAGTAAAAACCATTGTAAGTTATCGGCATGTTAACTTAAATATAATTTTATTGATGTAATTAATATGTGCAGCTGTTTGGCATTCACTCGTATTACAGACATAAAATAACTAGCAGAGATTAGCGGTAAGTCCAATACTAATTGGAAAACTTGAGACCCATCTGCGTTGAAACTTGGTCGGCGTTCATCTAAGTTTATACTCATTCCGTCCCTGACTAACTTCGTGCGCGTAATCCGGCCGAGGGTTTAGTTAGCCGAGAGTTTTTTACGTTTTTCATCAAGTGCGGGTAAATAGAGCAGCAGAACTATGGCGGAGGGCACTCGACTTGACATTTACGACTCAATCCCAAAACATAGGCCGCCGGCTGGCCAAACGGGGTGTAATTTTCCCAACTTAGTTAGCACCGCCTCGCCCCCCGCGTCACCGTGTAATGAAGCAGCTCGAATGGTGCCCGGATGTGAGTTTAGAGGTCTTTGTCCGCTGGTGGGTAGAGGATTTCAATGGTCGGAGTGTCAGGACGAGTTTGGGCGCGTATTACAAGCTGTCAGTTCACGTTATCTGCGGCACAAGTATATGTTATCGGAATGTCTCTCCCACGGTTGGCTGGTCTTGGTCCGGCCGCAGTCGACGGTACAGGACTGTTTATGCTGCGGCGTTTTATCATAAAACTGTCGTCGGCTGCGATCTCAATAAGACCGACAAAATACTTTCGATGACAGATATTTAGGAGAATTATTTATGTCTTTAAGTATAATAGAAAAGTAATGTCGAAACATTTTGCGGAAAGTTAGAATTTTATTGCGAATCATAACTATTAATTTTATTGGAATATTTAATAGGCGAGGTTGACGTATCATTTGAGGCGGATGGAGACAGCTATCATGTTGTATCTGTGTCGCCATATTTACAATAACAGGATCGCGAGGGTGTAGGTAGGTGGAGGTCCGAGCAGTTAATGGTGCGAAAACTGACTGGATCATATCCCTGGGTTTACGACTCGAGAGTAAACGGCCGATTCATTTGCAATTCTAACTGCGCCTCGGATACGAGTCGCCTGCGAAGCCGCGCGACGTCAAAACATGCCTGTCTACTCTCTGATTTGGTATTATGAATGTTATTAAACGATAGAATAACGGGTTTTCTAGATAAACTCCTAAATAGAATACAGAATTCCATTTAAGATTTAAAGGAAATAATTTACCGGTTAGAAATGAGAAAATGAAATCCTATTCTAATGCTAAAGCTATACTGAGCTATACTATACTGAGCCATAGAGCTCATGCGATAGTCCGACATAACACAGGTATAACTGGGACATAGGGCGACTCCAGAGTATTCTGATTCGTCAGAATACTTGGTACGATATTACCTATATCGTATCGATGGCCGCTGTACACAACAAGCATAGGTAGGGAAAACTACAGGAAACATTTGACCCTAGGAATCCTGGCCGACGGTGTTGACAAGTTCTTAGGTTCTGGTTTGTATAGTAAACGTGAAATAATCCCATCAATTATTTATTTCTCTACCACGTCACGCCATGCTTCGTAGAACAATACAATTTTCCACACCGGATCCCCGATCGTTAGGGCATCCATACACATACCCGTACGGCCGTAGGCGCATACGCGTGTACTTGTCGAAAAGCCGGTGGTCCATCTCGCTTAGTATTCTAAACACGCTCACAGGCCGATGTTATCGTCAAGGACATATATTGTGATTCGTAATCGTACCCGACCCGGAATAGATCGCTGGCCCGATACCGTCCGATCGATGAATTAAAATGTCTATGAGCTCTCTATGTTGCGTTTGCGTGAAACGGTTTTCATGCGTCGAACAAATTCTGTCGGAAACTTTACTGTTTGCAATACCTATGTAAATTTATCGACTTTTGTATTTACCCCCCTTATAAATGCTTATTTGTGAGGCCCGGGTTCACGAACAAAAATGATGGAGCATGATTAGACTGCCGAACGAAATGTATTTGATTGTGCGTGGGAGGTATGCGGGCCTTTATTGGACGGAGACATGGTTACTTAACTGTGATTGGACACTTTGAAGGAAACGGTTTAAGCATAGTACTGAATAACAACATGTTGGAGTTTTCTCTAGTGTCATACATCGTGGGAAGAAAGTTTAATAGGCTTGGCTTTATTTTTAAAGACAAAGAATTCAATTTCTGGCTAGTTTTCCAATTTCAAACAATTGTAACTATAATCTCTTTCTTCATCCCTTTCTCATTATCATTTCATCTGAAAGACGTCCACTGTTGGTCATAGGGCTCTCCAAGTGACGTCACAACAACCGATCCTATGCGACTTGCAATCATCAGATTCCCGCGACCCTCACCATCTCGTCTTTATTTAAATAAAGAAATAAAATACTCATACCTTCTCACAGAGCATATGTTTCCACTTAACCCCACTTCAGACGATCAGATTAAAACGTCGTCATGAATACCACAATCGCGAAATCGCAACTTAGTTGCGAATTTTTGTCGGCATTTAATATTTGCTTGACTATAAATTAAGTCGCTAAATTAATATGACACGGTGTCGGGCTGCATACGGCCGGAATTTTAACGAATATTGGATGTCAGAGTTGTATATTTTAATTAGACTTGCATATAAACAGTTATGCAACAACTTCTGACGATATACAGTCGTTAAAATAAATCGGTTTGGGTGTGGATTGGATATTGGAAACCAATTTGGAGACCACTGAATATTATAAGGTTTTACTTAAATGGAATCACGCTATGCACGCTACGGCAGTACTGATCAAAAACCTTTTGTTTTGTTTATTAACATAGTTTTTAAGAATTCTGAGCCTAACTAACAATTTTTGGACTTCATTGCCATTAATAGACAAAAAAATACTATTATTAATGAAAAATAAAAACCAAAGACTTTGGTCTTAGCAGACACTTATCACAAACTCGATCTTATAGAAGGTAAACAGACTTTAAATTATCATAATTATCTTGCTACACTACAACTGAGCCCTATAAAGATGACATCTCAGTTCAACATGCATACGAACATATCATATCTGTGTATATAAGAGTCTGCAATAAAAATGTAAATGGCTCGACAGGCGGGTGGGGCACATTACACTGGAGGCACGTTGCACATAATGCAGTTTGACCCAAAAGCTACCTGCAACTGCATGCTTATTACTCGCCATTTCGACGTGAGAACCGTTTTTACTAAAATTTCGACGTGAGCAGGTATTTTTAGCACCGAACTTTTTTGTGACCAGTAAAAAGGTTATGTATGTTGTCGTGTCTCTAAGTGTAATGACACTTTGATATGCATGGTAGATAAAATTAAATTGAATATGATTTAACCCTTCAGATACCGTCAATTAGAGACACAATAGTAAGACAATAGATGCGCGGCCACCGGTGGTCGCTTGGGGATTCATGAATTAAAAGAGTGTCCATAGAGTTTTTTGTACGTTCTTCTCTTTCGATCTACGCTATAGAACGTGTAATTTAGCTTCAGTGTTTTGACTGACTGACATTCATTTTGACAATTCAAAAATGCCTTTATTGATTTATTTGAAATAAATCTGACTTCAAATTTCTGAATAAGTAATAGAATAGAATAGAATAAACTAAAATAATAATTCAAAAACAATGTTTTTAAAATGATTCAGATTATAATGTAAAGAATCATTAAAAAAGTCCTAATTACAGCATTGAAGAATTCTATTATTTTTAATCAACTCACAAAAAAGAACATCAAGAACATTTTTTCGCAAGCTTTTAATTCAAGGCTTTAACTATAAACTGTATAAAAAAACCTTTCACATAAAAATGGAAGCATTTTAATAAAATGCTACATTAAAACAATTCCTAGAACATAATTTAAAATATTAATGCGCCCACACACCGAAAATGAAGCCCTATTTTCATAAAACAGCCTAGTAATGAAAGCTCAGCGTTAATTGCAGAAGGTAAGCTGATGGGGGTGATGCGAATGAAAGTAAGCTTTGTGTGGTATAAAATAAAGTTGAAATTCAAACCTTAGTATCATGTTCTATGTGGCGGCGCCGCCTCACCTGTTAGTAAGGTCGACCGCGAGGATGGCCGCGCCCGAACCTTACCCGCAACACGCCTGCAACAAATGAACAAACCCTTTTTACATAAGATCATGGTATATAGAAAAGCAGACAGGAAAATAACAGGAAAATTGAAATTATAGCCAGGAATTTCAATTCATCAAACGTTTCAAATAACAGTCATCTGTATTTTCATCATCATTATCATCATTTCAGCCGATAGACGTCCACTGTTGGACATAGGCTTCCCTCAAGTGTCGCCACAATGAACGATCCTGTGCCTCCCGCATCCAGCGGATTCCCGCAAACTTCACCAGGTCATCGGTCCACCTTGATGAAGGCTTAATAACTCTGCGTTTTCCAGTACGCGATCATCACTCCAGAACCTTCACACTAACACTAGAACTTTACATCCGTATTTTAATTGACTGTAATTTGAAAGCTAAGCCTGTTTTTCTAAATAACATGATATTTAGAAAACGGGCAAAACTAAGAAAATGACAGAGAAATTAAAATTCTAGTCAGAAATTTCATTCCATCGGAAAATAACTTTCAAATTACAGTAATCTAAAATCAGAATTTCAGATGCCTGTCATTTGAAACCTGTATTTTGATCGTCGTAAAAAACACAGTTTTATTCTGTTAGTTAAAATAAACACTGTTTTTTGCTATATGAATAATATTGCGGAATAACACAGGCAAATCTAATTGGCCAGTCATGAACTCACACCTTCGTTTATTACATGAACCTTAGTGTGTAATTATTCCACTTTAGTCGTGTCTTGATTATATCAGGACTACAAGATGTTTTATATCAAAATAATGGCTTCTGCAGACAGACGCGACAATGCTGCCGTCATTTACAATATTTACTCGTATTTTCATAAAATCGCGCACGACGTACTTGGATGGAGAAGAAGAAAGAGACGAAAGAAAAGATGGGAAGGGAATTAGTGATAGCGTGACAAGTGACAGGATAGAATGATATAAAAAACGTGTTGCGCCGAAATCAAATAAAACAAAACAAGGGCAGGAAGATGATGCGCACGGCGTCGCATTGTCGCAAGACTGTCTACATGAACCTTAAAATGGTGTATATGTTAATGTTCTATGTGGGTTGCATATCAGAGATAATAAAAATATAGGCACAAAAACAATACAGTGCCATTCACACCCACTCTCTGAATGCAACAATCTTGCACATAATATTACCACAATAATTTAGTTAAAAACATTTATAGAATTTTTACTACGCAGTAAAAGTTTAAAAAGGCACAATATTCTGTTGCCCTTAACCAGTCTCTTCGGTATATGTAACTCGTTAACTGGCTTTAGTCAGCGGAACGCACTTCATAATAGTGATACAATCGTGACAAACACTCTCTTTGTTTCGTTACTTTGTATAGTTCAGGAAAAGCGGAGTAGATGACGTTTTAATGTAAGATTTTGATGCTCCGTGGGGAATTGAAATGATTTATGGTGAGACAAACTTCCTATATACTTATAGACAGTATACCCTAATTGCTCAGGCAAAGTCATTATAGTGAAGCTTCTATTTTTATTTAACCCAGACAAAGTCAAACCTAAATGGAACATTACTAATCGATTTAGGATGAAAAATATGAATAGTTTAAATACGAATCCCAGATGATTTTTTTTCAATAACTATGATTTCCCTGATTACGAACCAGAAATGTGGTTGTGGAGGTCTGATAAGCAGTCATTTCATGCAAAACACGGGTATGTACTCAGCCGCATCCTGTATATCATACTGCGGAAGGCGACACCAATCTAGTTAGAAAAACGATAGATGGGAGTTGACGAACTAGAAATGTAATATTCAATAACCTCTAATTTCACTAAAAACCTTCAAACCAAACTCTGTGCAGAGAAAGCTTACCCTACATTCGCACATCCACGGTTCGATGACAGTATTAGGCGGCACTGTGATAAGGGGCGCGCCTTATACCATTTATCGGGACGGGACAACCCAATTATTTTACCCACCTTACCTTGGGGTGCGACTCTACCTTTTCGATTTTAGGACCATTCAAAACGTTTACATAGCTCCTCCTGATTTGGATATAACATCACAAAGGAAAAAAATTGTCTACTAAGATAAAAAAATAACAGAAAGTAATATTCCTATTTATAGATACCTAAATTCGAAATTACATATTATAGGCCCGGTTCATTGGGAAAATATTCTCTATCGACATTTTCCAGACAGCTATAAAGAAACGAAATAACGGTAAGTATCTAATCGATAATTTAACCGATACAACAGTTACAACACTGTGTTTCCATTTGTGTGGAAGTCTATTCCATAGATATTCATAGAACACCCGGTCACTATTTAGATAAATTAACGTTATAAATTAAAACGAATAGCTGCTGACGACAAGCTTGGTTGATAGTGTTGACAACACGCTTTTAAATGTTACTGGCTGGAAAGACTTTGCTAATTTATTCCAATTTTAAAAGAGTCAAAGTTTTTTTTTTATTTTTAAAAAACAGTTATTGGTCAAAATGGTAATTCAATTTTTTTATTAGAATTTATTCTAGTGTTTAGTGATGGTGTCTTAGATTATAAATTTACGTATTTTTAAATAATTTGAAGACTTAATTCAACGTCATAATTCAGTGATTTATAAACAAATAATAATTACCTGGTTCATTCTAATCTTTAAGATCATAATAAAAACTCTTTGATTTAAATTTTAAAACAATTAGCAGATTCAACAAGTTTTAACTATTAAGATATATGATATGTTAATATTAAAGCAAGAACTCTTGTGCATAGACAACATACAAAATAACTTACAGATGTTTGAAGGCCGTTTTAAATTATGAGAGCTATTCATATGATAATATTTTGGCTAAATTATAAAATCTGGACATGTTACAGCTTTATTTGATATTCCGGTTTGTGGTTCTATTTTTGTAATGCTCAAAATTAAATTAAATTCATCTATACTTATAATAAATCTGTAGAGAGGTCAATTCTGTACATGAAATATATTTCCAAAATAACTATCAGGGGGTGATTAGTGATCGATACTGACGCCAAAAATGCAAACAGTAAAATTTTTGTCTGTCTGTCTGTCTGTCTGTCTGTCTGTCTGTCTGTCTGTCTGTCTGTCTGTCTGTATGTTCTTTATAGAAACAAAAACTACTCGATGGATTTTAACGAAACTTGGTACAATCATTCTTCATACTCCTGGGCAGGTTATAGTATACTTTTCATTACGCTACGATCACTAAGAGCAGAGCAGTGAAGGGAAATGTTGGGGAAACGGGAGAAATTACTCCATTTTTTAAGCTTCCGTCGCGTTTGCAGCCTTAATGGTTAAAGCTACACAGAAAACATGTATAACGGAAATGTTCTTCTCAAAATTATATAAAAAATGTCTCACGACAGCATACGTCTATTTTTTATGGTTAACTCACAATAACACGTGTAACTCCCGATAGCTTAGCAGTTCTGAGCTTTCTGTTTATTTTTGTCTACTCTTACGTTTATAACACTGAATGTCGCTGGCATAAGCAACAGGATCCGCGTACGAAGTCGCTGGCAGAAGCTAGTTTATAATAAAAAATGATTTCTCCATTAGTCCTTGTATAATATACTATTAATGATAAGCAAAATTAGAACTAGTGTTCTAGCTATTTAAATGATATTGTTTTGCCACTTAATCACCCCTCAGATAAGTTAAATATATAGGAATAGTTAATTAAGAATACGTAAAAAAATAACAGATAAACATGCTTAGCAATATTTATTTATCAAGTATTGAACCTTTTAAGAAAAATTTTAGCGGGAATATCTACCATATTTTCAAGAGTAGATATTGTCCCGAGACATAGCACTTTACCGCCCTGCAGTGTGCAATGACATAAAAAAATCTACAGCACTCAACGTAGACAGGTTTCCATGAAAGAAAACTTCCTTTTCTAATTCATTGCGCTGGAACGCTCCCCAAGGAGGTTCCATTAGCAAGAAAATGCTAGTGCGTTTATCCTTCATAGCTCTAGGAATCTCAGCAATAAATGCCCACAGGCGCTGAATTTATTTTTATCGTTTATACCACTTAAGGCATAAGATTGAAAACCGCTCGAGATATTTTCCGGTAAGTAGGTATAATTTCATTCGGATTTTTTTCTACACGGACAATAAAATATTTACGGGGCCCGGATGAATTCATGAGTGGATCCCGGCCCCGTTCTTCCACTCGGACAAATTAATTCATTTTCATGAACAAACATTATTAATATTCAACGATTATTCATTTGCAGAGATATTTTTTGGGGATGTTTGGAATAATTGAGACTTAGAAAATGGGTCAGAGCTTTAGGATATTTTATTGTGTCAGGAATTTGTTTTTGTTTATGTAAAAATAAATTAAATGTGGGTAGATTTTGATAAGAAGAAAGAGAAGTATTTATAAATATTATATTGATACTGTCTCTAAAAATTAGTGTTTGCCGAAGTATACGATACTTATATATCTCAATTAACAACGGAATCCTATTATTATTATACATTTTAATTATTGTATAACCTACTAATAGTTATTTCGAGTCTCAGGTGTTTTGTGTATGTAAGTTGACATGTCTGTAACTGTTTTTTTTTTTATAAATAAAAATAATACCGTGAAGCACCTGCTCCGAAACAAAATAAGAAATAAAATAAATATTATTATTTCTAATTATATCCCGCAGATTACACAATGCAAAAATATCGGATAAAAGTCTTTTACAAATTACATAAATCGTTTACAATTACAAAAACGGGTCTCCATAAAAAATACCTATTTTACCTTACGACCTGATGCGTAAAAGGTATCCATATATTACGTATTGCAGGCTGTTGGCTACTTTAAAAAAAAAAAAGTATTCACAGTCCAACATTTCCCAACAAAACAGTCCTTTTCACATATCCCAATACACAACCAACTAAAAACATACAACAGCAAGAACGAGCAAAACAACATACTAAAACAAATGCCGTGCTGTGCAAAAAAGTGAAGTGCAATGCACCGATTTCTTAGAAGTGCAGTATCAGGCATCTTTCTGTCGGCAACCAGTCGTTACGAGTCGCCTCGCGGATGCAACGATGCACTCACAGATACCACACATATACATAAGTACAGACATATATACACTTGTATCTTTACTGGCTACATTATGTACTTATGTAAGGACGTAATGAGACAGGCTTGGCTTGGATTATGTGTTTTGTCGTATGTTGTATAATATGTTTAGTTTTTTTTTTTTTGTGTAAGCTGTTGAGTGGCGGGGCGTGTCGGACTTTCACTGACTAAAACCCCTAAGTGTTCCTGCATTTCTCCTTTACGTTCCAAAGTCACAGTAACTCTTTAGAAGTATACGGAAAAGGATGTAAAGTTACAAACACCTCAGCTGAAAAGAGAGGATGCTACGACCAGACGGATTTTGTGTCTGGTCCGGGCAACTACTCAATATTTGATTGAGAAACTAGTGTATACGTATTCCTTCACTTGCCATTCACGTTCTTGGGCCGTGGTAACTTTTTCAAGTAGTCCACGTTGTCATTAAAATTGTATGAAAACGAAAAAAATACTTTTCCATTATCGTCTCTTGCTTAAAATTCAATAATTTATGATGCTACGGCTGCAGCAATATTGTTCTTAAAAAGCGGAGACATATTCAGGTTACATTACTCCATAAATAAATACCACTTACTGAATGATTTATCTACTTACACAGTCACCTACAATCTACGATATTCGCCTACACAGTTATGTTATAGGATATAGGTAGGCGTAGGCATAATTTAAGTCAACTATAGGATCTTATTATTTTAAGCCACTTCGATTTCATGCCGAAGTCTAATTATGTAGGAAAGGAAAAAAAACTTAGATGGAGTGACTTTTGTCACGCCAGAGTTTGTCACGCTATTGTACCCTGCCCTGCTGAGCTTTGAATAAAACTGCACTCATTAATTTGTTACAATGTAAAAAAAATATGGCAAAATTTATATTTATAAGTAAAGTACTCGTAGTTTAAATGATAACGTGAGAACAATCATTGTTCTCATGTTATCATTATGATGGCTCCATGATAACGGCTTCAAATTAAGTTTTAGGTATGGGGTTCAGTCAACCAGGTACATTACTTTGTGTAATTAATTTCATCACCAGTACTCTCTGGACTGTGAAGTAAGAATGACCTAGAACCGAAAATTCGAAGATAATGTAACATCCACCAATCTGCACAGGACCCGCGTGTTGGATTATGACTCATCCCCTCTCCTGAAGAGGAGGCTTGAATCTCTGCAGTGGGAACATTATTATAAGCTTTTTTTTTCGGTGCGCAAAAATCAACCAATGAGATCCCCTCTTGGGTGGAGCGGGAGATAGTGTCAGACTCTTACTGACTAAAAACCCACCCCGTTCCTTCTAGCCTTCATACCGGGGCTATACTTATGTATAAATAATAACATTAACTGCTTCGCTCAACCAATATCTACTTGCCATAGACAAATTCCGGATGTATGACCCGCCTTCTTCCACATTATTTATGGTCTTATCATAATTTAGAGGTGGGTTGATGAATGGGTCGCTTTGTTTCAACGGAAATAAGTCTCACTGCAAAGCGAGGTCGCTACGTAACATGTCTTGGTACCTTATAGTACTCTACGTACCGACTTCGGTACTAATAGTACCTGCGTACCGATTTTGATACTTGTAGTACAAGTTCAGGTCGGCGCTATGGTCAAAGGATCATTAGGGATATAATAACAGTTTGAAAGATATGGCTTATGAGTTATTTTGTGACGATATATTTGTACTTTGGTCACGATTTTTGGTTACTATTTAGTACGAGTACCTACGCTGTTGTTAGTAAGTAGTAAATCATTTTATTGGTTTTACTAAGAATCTTGTTTGGTGGAAAAGTTATCAGTAGGTATTCCATATCTGGTCTGATTACCAAGCAAATATACATAGGTGTCTATGTATGCGTAAGAAATAAGTTTTCAATAAATACCTCCTCCATATTAGTCGCTTGATATGTAAGAACATTATTTGACCAGTTGATTGGTAGACACGGTATACGGTAGGTATAATTTAAATAAATTAATTTGATTACCTACACTTGTATTAATTTAAAAGGTTACTATTTCTTCAATATCCTCACCGTGTTAGGAACTTCCTAACACGGTGAGGATGTTGAAGAAAAATTGAATGATCGAGGAAATTTGTTTGAGAACGTACCTAATATTATTTAACATAACTGCGTATCTTTTTCTCCTTCTCTGTCAAATCTTGTCTGTAAAAATTACTTTAAGCGACAAGACCGCCCATTGTTACACCGTATTAATTTTAAACTCTTACTGTATTTTTTAAGGGGTATAATAAAGAGTATTGTAAAAGCTAGAAAGATATCTAAATGATACTGTTGCTTATAAAATCAAATTGAATATATTAATCAAACCAAAACTCGACTAAAATCAATCAGTGAACTAAGGTAAAATTGCATGAATAAGCATTAGTGCACTATTAGCCTCACCGCACACGCGCTTTAAAAAAAGTAAAGCGGCGTTTTTTTGAGGCCCGTGTGCGGCGGTGCCGCCACAAAAACACGCTTGAAAACACTTCAAGCTTCTCCAGGCACAATCCGTCGCGCGCTTCAGCTGTTTTTTACAGCGACTTCCAGGTTTTTTTGTGGCCGCTTCTAGCGTTTTTTTGTAGCGGCGTTTTTTTGAGGCCCGTGTACGGGGACAGTTAGTGTGTGGTTTCATCGTATAAGTATACCTATCAGTCTATCCATCTTAACTAAAATCCTTCAACGTGATAAAAAGAAAACTTTTAACTAAAGAAATAATATACTATACAGATAACCGACGTCTGAAAACCACTACGTGCAGATCATTTTGAGTACAATCCAAGGGCACACGTCTTTCATATCAAACAAAACATGTACACAGTTCTAAAGAAACAACATAAAAACACATAAACAATACTAGCTACATATAAAATGAACGAATTCAATTACTTATAGCAATAACGGAGATAAAACGGAAAACACACAAGGGTGGTACAGCAATGATTCAATATAATCCCACCCGGACATATGTCGGAGACTTATGCGGACTTTTATTAAACCGACTTATTTGGGAGAACAATATGGTGAACGGAGCCCATTGTACTCGATTGAGACATCGTGAATAAACGGCTTTATAAACTTCGTTAAAGGTAACGTTAAATTACTTTTAAGCGTAAACAGTTCGCGTTTTCTTATAATGAAGACAATTTTGTAGGAGAGTGTTTTAAGGGTTCCGTAGGTACCCAAAGAGAAAATATGGACCCTATTACTAAGACTCCACGGTCTGTTTATCTGTCTGTCTATTACTAGGCTGTATCTCATGATCCGTAATAGCTAAGCAGTTGAAATTTTCACTAACAATAAAAAATACTAAAAAAGTGAATAAAATCAATATTTAAGAAACGTTTTCCCATACAAGAAACATATTTTTTTTGCGTTTTTTGCCACGGACGGCATGGAACCCTAAGTGGACGAGTCCGATTCACACTTGACCGGTTTATTCGTTTTATTTTCGATTTGTGTTGGTGGTCCATTTTAACTTTGCTGTAGGTAACGGAATGTACGCCGAATATCACACCGTCCCACATATTGCAGTGATTAGAAACATGTGCGCCGAGCAAAATTCATATCAACAAAACAAAGTAAGTTCGTACCCTTTAATTAGACATAAAGAATTTTGTATTTGCATTTACACCCTGTTTCACAGCGGCAGTGTTCGTTCCATCTGGCCTGAAAATTATTTCAGCCCGAGCTCCTAATTTTGGTACATTTGCGATGAGCTTAACAAGAACGAGCCAGCGGCGCGCTTTTCATCTTTGAAGCGCAACATTTACATTTTCGTCTCATTTATTTGCTATTTCGGGCCAAGCCCTGCCCCCCCTCTCCCCCTGCCCTGCGCACACCCCTCCCACGCCCTCACTCCAATGAATAAGTCTCAGCGTGCGTCAGACGAGAGTAAAACGAAATTGGGAAGGAACGCTCTATAAAGTCTAATTAAGTTTGAAGTGAATGCACAAATGTAAGGAAATATAAAAATGGCCGTAAGAAACGAGAATTTATTTGGCGGTGGTCTGAATAAATTTTATTAAGTATATAAATTATGTTTTTGTTCGCGATGCTATCACTTCATAGAGTGCTTTGAATTACGAGCGCATGCTGCCTAACTGCCGACACCGTTGACCTTATACACAAACTAATTAATCAAACCACACTGCATAGGATATTATACAAGTAATAAAACTCAAATGTATCCTTTTAAATAACAATAAATCTTTCCCAAAGTAAACATAAATCAGATTCAACAAAAACAATAGTTGGGAAGCCAACGGAGGAAGCGAGATGGCACATGATCAGAATGTAATCGCCTAATTCCGGCTTTTATTAAGATATTTTTACGAAGAAAAGCTGTCGTTTTGTTATTCTGTCGTCGTTTCGTATAAAAATAACGCGTCCCTTACGCGAACCTTTTGTTTTGGGGCGGCAACTCTACCATAATAGATATTATTAAGTTGCCCACCCCTCTCTCACTTGACATTCGTGGCCTGCAGTTGGCAGGATGCAACTGTAACGCGTGATTGAATTATCAATTTAGTTAGGAAAGAAATTAAAAAATGTCGGCGCATTTAGACAATATTTTGACAAGTAGAAAGAGCTTTTAATTTTATTGATGAAGCTTCTTGTAGGCGGATGAAAAATATCCAGAGATATAATTATTATATACTTTACCAGCTTTTGCTATGTCACTCAGAAATAAAGCAGTTTTCTATCTGTGTAAAAATTATAGCAATCGGACCAGTACTTTTAGAGATTACAACCTACAAACAAAAATACACAAAAACAAACTTCAGATACCTCTTTATAATATTAGTGTAGATTGCACACCACACAGGATAAACTTTTATAAAATTAAGTGTAGGTACAATGAGTAGACTTTTATCGCTCATGGAAATAAATATAAATACATATATGTATATAGAATGTGTTTGTGTGTAGAATGCAGTTTAAAAGTTTATTTTCTAATTAGTAGGGGGGAAATAATATCAGTTCGAGTTTCAACCCAATATAAATGGAACTCCATCTATTATAGGAACGTTTCGGTCCAATAAATTCCATTCCAGATGGTACAAATAACTTGAATGGCGAGGGTTACCTTCGTATAATACGGGACACATATAGCTCCAGATTTCTGTGATAGAAAAACGAGGCCCGAACCGCCCCCGCATATAAATCGCCTTGTTATATTTTCCGGGACATTGGGATTCATGAAGTTTGTGGGCCCTGACGATATGATTCTTCTGAAATAGGAACTTTTATGCTGGTGACAAAATTGTGGAGACTACATACTATAGCTGCATACAACTTGTACCAAAACATTGTGCTGGTAACAAAGGAATTTATTCTATAAGTTAGATACTGCGTGACAAGACAGTTGAATTGTCTCGATTTTCTTGGCACATAAAACTGTCTACAAAGGTATTTTTTCCTGTCGAATCCACGAGAAATGTGCTTTGTACATAAATTGCTTAATTAATATAAATTATACACTATTCGCCTGTTCTAACGCAATATTGTCCACATTTTTTGTACAATCTTCCTCCTTGCAGGAAAAATATGTAAAAATAAACAGTTCTTATTTTTATTTAAAATGCTTCTGCAAGCGTGAAAGTAAGTTTCTCAATATATATTTTAGACCGGCGCTTCATCCAAGGGCTGAATTTTAGAAAAACTATTCATACAAAAAATCAGATTTCTAGGTTCAAGGGTTTGAGCTGAGCTTGATGAGGAAATTTGCTTTTTTATATAGGCATACAAAAGATTGTACCTATCTTTTACTCACTCCCTGTGTAGACATAAATAATTTTAATGTTTTTTTTTTAATAGATTACTATAGACACCTACCTTTCTGCGTAACATTTTGAGAAATATATCTTATTCCCATCATCTGCTTAAAATAAAAATGAGAACACAATTTCATAACCAGAATCTCCGCTCACAGGTAATAATATCCTCTTCCATCTATTTTGGGTGACGAAAATAACACGCAGTTATCTTGATCTCACCATGGCATGCCAGTAATAGGCAGGTATAGATATACATATCAAGGAACTTATATATACCTACTATGTATGGATTACAAATGCTTTAAGTTTAGTAGGCAGAGCACGTCAGCAAAACGTGTGACCAATCTGATACATGCTTACCTACTGGATTTTTAAGTATAGGAACGATTTTTACGAAGCGTTTATGTCATATTAAAAGAATTTGGTAGATGTTTAAAGACAAACTGATTTCAAAATAAAGGTACAGAGAGCTGCATCAATAGCATACTAATCTCAGATTTAAAATACCTACCTTAGAAAAGAGGATAACCAGTTGATGACGCTATCGCTGTCGTAGGTACCTAAGTATTGTAGATAAAATATATGAAAAGCGTATTTCTAAATCTAGGTAGACTTGTTCAAAAGCTATGCAGCAATTTTAAAACAGCCACCACTAAATTTATTATCTCTACTTTAAAGTTAAAATGTTCCAGATTGCTTCTAATCATATTTTATTTCAGAAAAAATAAGTACCCTGATTTGCCTACAAATCGTCTCCGAGTTTGCTATTACAGAATGGTATGAATTTTCGCATAAAATTCAAATAAATTGTCATAATTATGCATCTGGACGTCCCCTCTATGCGGGGGCGTTTAATACGCCATTGTCGAGTTCATCCTCCTCTCTTTGTGTATACTTTATTGTAACACAAAGAAATGCAAAATATGCTGTGTATTTTACTTTATTCCAAAACTTCGAGCGAGGGCTTTGAATAAAATTACAATGAGAAGCTCCAATCAGAATTTTACTTTGTTTGACTATTTTGTTTGTAAGTACGATAGGTTAATACATATCTAAGTAGGTACTTCACAAAGTAGTATTAAGTAGGTACTCACTCCACCCTAAAGTGAGAGAAGTATTTTGATTTCACAAAAAAAAGTTACCTTCTTAGATTATTATGAATTAGAAAAATCTATGATAATAAACACGTAATCGAAATCAACAAGATCATTTTATTTGTATCATAAAAGACATCCACTGTTGGACATAGGCGGGAGGCCTATGTCCAACAGTGTCGTTTAATGAACGGTCCTGTGCGTCTCACATCCATTGGATAAGATATTAATTCTAATATTTTGCAATTAACATCGTACTATAAACTATTAAGATCGACAATAAATATGTCATCTACTTAGTATGTACTCTTATTTTATCTAGAAAAAAAAAACCTAAAAAAGTAACATTAAATATCTACCATTTATATATTTCAATACAATGTATGTTAAAGTATATAGCAATTTAAAGTACCTGCCCGCCTATATAATATTATTATAGTAGGTCTGTGGGACCGGTTTAAGGGCGAGAGCCTACGCGACCAAGTTATAATCATTCGTATGTAAATCAGCCCAGGCTCGACTCAGCGAAGCCTTTATCATCTCGTTAAGTATGATAAGTAAAGTGGATCTCTTTTTTTACTTAAAAAAACCCCTCAACTTAATATTTTTTTCATAAAATATTTAAAGAACGTCCACAATTAAGTATGCAAATTAAATTAAGTCATCGCGTTTTTACTTGGACATCTAAGTTTGCATTTCGTGACAATATTATTAAACAGGTTTAAATAAGAAGTTATATAAAAGTTCATTGCCATAAATCTTTGATGTAATAACCTCATTACTTACGCGTGACCGCTATGACGTCAGTAAATATAAAAATCTTATGTAAAGATTAGAAACTGCATAAGGCAAAGAACTTAATGTGGCAGACGGGCCTCAAAAAAACGCATGAAGCGGCCACAAAAGAAGCTAGACGCCGTCTTAAAAAACAATTGAAGCGCGCGACAGCGAAGAAGCTTGAAGCGGCTTCAAGCATTTTTTTATGGCAGCACCGCTGCACACGAGCCACAAAAAAGGCCACCTCAAAATAAAGCTTGAAGCGGCGTTTTTTTGAAGCCCGTGTGCGAGGACAACGGTAGGTACTTCTAAAGAACTTTCTAAGTTCAAATTTGCATTAAAAAAAACATAACATTATCATGTAGATCGTCAGATAATTTTATTGTTTGCTAACAAAGAATCCTTTCAATAAAGTTTGAGGAAGATAAATTAACAAAAGAAAACGGGGTAACAAAGCAGCGTTGCGTAACACGGCGCAAAGGGTACCCGGTATGAATATGAATGGCTTGTTTGGTAAAATTGGGCCGAAAACAACGACCCAGAGCAATTTCTTTGTCTATTTTTTTTTCGTGACTGCCGACGATTCGCTGCGATGGTAAAATTCTGTTTTTACGCTAAGATATTATTTTCTTATTGCACGCTGAATGGTTTATCAGAACGGAAGTGTGAGTGCTTTATATTCAGATTTTCTGTTTTCCGTCGTATTGTGATTGATATACTGAATGATTTTTCGCGAAACCGAAGCTACTTTGCTTGTAATGGAAAGTGTTTGAACCTTGCAAATAATCTTTTGATTCTTTTTTTTTTAGGTGGGAAATCATCCAAAGACTTCTCCGGCTCTAGATTGGAGTCGAAGAACCTGTCGAACTTGGCGTTTCAAGACTAAGGGATTCCCCTTCAGACAACCCATGACTCCAGTAGGCTTCGGCCCTGATAGGTCCTGATGGGCCCTGATAGGTCCTGTAGGGCTTTGATGGCCTAACAGTTTTGCTGACATTCTCTTAGCGGTTGGACGTCGAGCTACACTTTGCTCGTCGGCCACGAGCCCTCATCATTTTGATTCTGTATCTAATAATATAATTGCCTACGTCTATGTCAACGTTTGTTTGTCTATTTTTTTGTTTTCAACATTGAGATAGACTAAAACTTGAAAAGAAGAAAAGACTTTTTACCCCGGGAGTAAGTACGTTAGCTCCTGTCAGAAGCCAGTTTATTCTTATAGTTGTAGGTACTGTTGAAATCTACCTAAACAATAAACAAGATAATACAACAGATGGACAGTACGAAACTCTCTCCAGCTATTTAGCGGTCAGTATCCCCAGTTTTCCGTCGAGTTTCCTCAATTGTTTCGGTCTGTATTTATTAAATAACCCGAGAAGGGCGTCCCGGTCTGCGGGCTAAGCCCGGTCGTGCTCCTAATAAAGCCCTAGCTTAATATTGTATGTGAATACAGTAGCCATGTGTCCGTTTTGTTTATATTCCGGCCAAAACTCCAAATAGGCTACGCTCGCCTTTTATTATCTTTTTAATGAAAGCAGAACATTTTCTTTGTTTTTCATTATTTTTTCCAGTTCATTTACCTATTTTAATTAAAGCTGTAGGTAGGTAATAATTAGGGGTTGACGGTGTAGGCTTAATTTATGATTTTAATATTATGAAAAAGCGTTGAGCATTTTCTGGAAGTTGCTTTTTGTGTTAATACTTATTCTTACTAAAGATATTTAGGTGAGAAATATCTAGCTGGAAGATACTCTGGGTTTAAATAAAATCCCAGTTAATCTTAAGACTATAATTTGAATAGCAAGCTTTACGTCGAACAGTCGTGTTATTGAGCGCAGTCATGAGAACACCGCTGCCGTAGCTGACTACGCTCCGGAAACGTTATCTCGGTTCAACTAAACAACTCACTCCAAACGAACGATACCCCTCACCACCTCAAACGTCATAAACAGCCCCACACTCTATTGTAATTTGAATGTTATCACCCAAAACAAAGGGTTGTAAATTGAATGCGGGAATCAAGTAGCAAAGATATTACAGTACACAAGACAAAAGCAATGCTGCTTCAGTAAACCTCTCTCAGACGAGTTAACCAGTTACTGCAGAGCTGAAACTATTCAAATAACTTCTGGGTTGAATACACAACTATAGTTACTCGCTGTAAATGTATAGCGATGACAGAGGCGTCATGTTTTGGTTGAAACACATTGCTACATTTCAGATTTATTTATTCAGCCGTGACATGACAAACCTGCAGTAAAATTCAGAATTGCTGTCAACAATACAGACTCATTTGTGAGATTAAAAAAACAAAAATCGAGGTTAATGTAGGCCGAGAAATCTCCGCACAATTTAAAACTGAAAAAAATCAACTTAATTCATTAAAATTACGAGACAGAAGATTGTCAGTTATGGTCTCAGAGAGCGAATGTGCTGAATCGACGAGCGTCGAAGGCGGTCGTAAATCTCTTGAATTCTCTCTGGATGAAAATAAGCGACAGAGTCGTACCACAGACCAACTCGCTCCGAAAAACAGAGTGTTCGTTCTAAAATCTATTTTTCAACCATCCCTACAAATTCATTGTGTTTACTTCGGCGGACGATGTTTTGGCAAGCCATTAATTTAACGCTAACTTTGCCAAAGTCAAAATAATATTTTGAGAAGAACAACTACCAACTGCCAACAATATTTCGATTTTATATTTCGTTTCAAAATACTTTTATCTTTATTATTTTTCAGTTAATCAATATTTTAAAATTATTTTTACTATTCGAGTGTCGTCGTGGTAAAATATGTTTATTACCAATTAAACTATTTTATTAAATCTATTTTCTAAAAAACTACTCACCTACCTAAGAAAACCTATCGATAATTCGATATGTTAAAATCAAAATCTTAGAACGGGTTCACACAGTACCTACCTATCTTTTTAAAATACAAAGCCGCCATCTTGCCGCAACAACCAATCACAGAGCGTTCTGCCCTAAAATCCAATATGGCGGACAGGTAGTTGCCCACAGCGTGAAGCCATTCCGTATTGTAACGATACTGTGAATGGTTGTCTGGAAGTCAAACAAATATTAAGTCAGCGGATAATAAATTATATTCAGCTTATAATCGGATATTATTTTAAATAAGTATTATTTCTGGTTGTAACGGCTAATTTGTAATAATGGTCTGTGATGTACTTAATTACTCACTTGATAGTAGGAACTAAGTGTGGAGTGTAGTTAATATCTTCTTAACTTAAATATACATTATTTGAATAAGTAACGACACTCAAATTATTAATAAAAACTGTGCAAATAGATAATAAATTACTATTTAACATCAGTATTAGCGTGTTTTACGACGTTTGGTGAGATAGCCTTTGTAACTGACCTAGGTACAAGAACACAATAAAACTTTATGGATTTTCAAATAAACCCACTGAACTATAATGTACAAACAAAATATTATACAATACGATGATAACAGCCCCTGGAAATTTACGGTCAAGTACGCACGTTGATAAAGACTGACTGAAATATGAGAACAGATGTTCGGGGTGAATGAACTGGAGACGATGCGCTTGCGCCGCACGACCCGCGTCGACGATTTATTTATTAAATAAATGTGTCCACATTAACCTGACAATTTAGACATAAATAGTCTTAATTACTTTATGACACAATTCGACAGTGTATTAATAGTTTTATCTGGCTATCTTTGACGCCATAAAACACAAATTGCACATCAAAGTTACAACATGATAGCGATCTTTATTATCACTGCATAAATGCGTTTAGCATTTAATTGTGGACAATAGTGTTTTAGTAATTACTAGCTTTAACTGATGTATTGTGAGTTTATCTGATTACAAAACATTTTTCTTAGTTGCATTTTTTGAAGCAGACATATTAAAGAGATTATTTCAATAACAACTGATGTGAAAAAACTTTTTATAAAAATACAATCGACTTCAATATAACGTCAAAAAGTGCAAAGGAAGTTTAATTTTATTTTAAACGAAAAATAATATACAACGGAATTGAGAACCGAATTCTTTTTTTTTGTATTTGGTTAGAAATTACTGTTGATACGTGAATTGCTTATTTATTTTTGTACTGGTAATATATTCTAAACACAACAGTTAAAACTCATGAACCTAATTACTTCTCTCTAGACTAGTAGTAGTAAACGTGTATTTTTTTAACAGTAATTAACTAGAAAGTCTTAGAACAACAGAATAAAACACAAATTTTCGCTCAGAACAAAATTACGTTAGTACAATAGATACGTATATATGTACTAGGAGGGTAGAAAACTGAGGAGGTGATTTAGGAAAATTACATTATAAAAAGAGAAGAAAGGAAACCGGAGGGGCTTCGCGGAGCGACGTCGCTCTAAAGACATTATTATAAAAATGTACCAATTTAAATTCAAATATAAAGGCGGTCTGCTGATGCAAAACTGAGAGGAGATTTACTATTTTACAGATGAGACAGAAATATAAGTTGGTTTCAGTTATGGTTAATGTTTTTTATAGGATAAATATTTTTTGGGATTTATAAGTAGAAATGTAGTCAAATGAGATTGGGCGGGTCTCGCCAGCTGCATGAACAGAGATACGTGTCATTACGTAAAAGGGTTCTTGCAGAGGGAAAACGCCGTCAAGAACGGCCTAGAAAGAGGTAGCGGAATGATATTGCCGCATACCGCGAGGACTGATTTGGGTCAGCGTAGGAGAAGAATATCTGAAAGGACTTAGGGCAGGCCTTTATCCAGCAGTGGGACAGTAAGGGCAAAAATAGGACAAAAAAGATAAGAATATTATTTTCGAGACTAGTCGTTATGGCGACGGTGGATGTCTCTCGGCTGAAATGATGATACCTAATGATTGTACTTTTTGCGTGAACAAAGTCATTGCCCAATAAATCCCTGTATCAACTAGAAAAGAAACTTTTAATCAAAAGAGTCAATGCCGTCTGTTTTAGTTTTAAACGATGAACGATGATTTTTTGCAATCTATAGAACTACAAGTCTTAGAAAACCATAAATGTGCCTTCCGAGTTAGTATCTAAGTATCATTTCTACCACAACTCATACTTTTACAGGTCACAAGAAATATAAAAACAACATCTCACTCGAATAGCGTAAACACCCAATAAGTTCTGTATCAAAAACTACTAAGTTTCACTTGAACAAAACTAATCTATCTAAATACCTTTGTGCTAGCTTTTACAGCTACTTTTTTTAAATTGGAAAAGCTGAGACGGATCAAATCCTGTCGAAACGGCAACTTTGCCGATAAAAACTTTCTTTGTTACCGAGATAGTATCGACTAAACTCTTTCATTCGATCTAACGTTGCTCTATTCGAGGGTAAATGGCTGCATATACATGGGTACTAAAAAGAATTTGGCCTTTTTGGTTCGTAGCTACCACCCGGGAATCTGTAAGTCAAGAGTGAATACCAGAATATCGTCAGGTGAGATAGTGGTTAAACACGGGTTTATCATTAGTTAAAATACATATTTTAAAGATATAAACACTCATACTATATTTTGCCGAACGTGTCAACTGTCAGTACCTGAACCACTGTTACATGGTTCACGTACGACACTAATTTTCATCATCAACATCATCATCATCTTCCTGCCCTTATCCCGTTTTATTTGGGGTCAGTGAATATTATTTTAATTTTAAAGTATCTATTAAATTCAAATTATAATTAGTTTTTGTGTCATGTATCTTTGTATATATATTCTTTTTAATTCAAATGCAATCCGTTATTTTTATTTACAATTATTAATTCAATGTAATTTTATAATCCAATATTGATTGAAATAAATAAATAATAATATATCTAACTAGCCCATTAAATCCCACGGCTGGGCAAAAAACCTTTCTCTCTCTTTTCCAAACATATCTTCATCTTCAGCCATTGCAGCCCAGTCTCTTCGGTAATAACTAAAGTTTACCCAGCATTAAATTGAGACTCTGTAAGTGGGTCTTTTATTTAGCTCACAGCTCATCTGACTTTTAAATAAGTATTTCCAATAAATAAAATAACAATAGTGACTGTCAAGGCGATTTATTAAATTATGTAAAATTAATTTAATTTATAAGAATAAACAATGAATTTAGGTGAAGAATAAAATAAGGCTGTTGGACGTATTTCCATACAACTGTCAAAACGCCATATTTAATTCCTCAAATAAAGGTTATACCTGTAACGATTGAAAAATCTTACCCTAAATCCTAAATATATGCTGCTATGCCTACTATTTATCCTCATCTTAAATGGAGGGTACCTACCTACTTATAAGTAACCCTATAGGGTTTGAACGACTTTGGGTAATGCCACTGACTCACGGCAAAAGGACCTTTGGGATTGTTTCCAGGGGTTATTAAAAACTTTTTAAATCTTTGAGATAAGAAAGCTTTTTATGCTTTAAGAATAAGGGGGCAATCAAACTGATAAGATTATAGGTAAGTGTGTCTAAATTGCAATTTATACAAAAGGTTTTTGTATTAACTTTTGTATCTAATTCTGATTGAGGTGAATAAAATGTTTTTACAAAGAACCTTTATAATAATATTCGAAATTAAAATAAAATATTTTTAAGCATGTAATTTTTTGCTGACTACCCTGATAAGAAACACCAAAACAAACTCAGGGAACAAAATCACTTTTAAAGTCAATACAGCAACCTATATACCGCACCATGAAACCATAAGTGACGTCATCAAACAAAATCAAAACAAAGACAAACACAACCGAGATCTTAATTTAAATTTCAAACGAAGAATATCAAACAAATTCCTTGGCTCTTAGCAGCCAGCAATTACAAAATATTCTCGAGAGATTCCAATTAAAACGTTTCATCCGCAAAATTCCACAGGGTCGGAAACTTCTAAGATTCCTCCCCCCCTCCTCCGTGGGAGGGTAATTGCTCCTCACATTCCCCGGATGTCTTACAGGCGAGTTCTTGTTCAACTTCGGAGGGAATGCCACTCTACGTTACAGACGCTGAAGGAACAATTATTACTCAAGGCAGTCGTCCACTAAAGCGTAACGTGTGAACTGACATTCTCTTAGATTATTACGACCTATTCTAGTGACTGGTAGAGAAATGGATAGTTTATTTACTGATGAGAATATAGAATATTTTAAATGGCTTTACGCTAAGACGCTTCAGTGGGTTGTAGGCCTAATTATACAAAAGCAATTACAGCAACTTCTTTTTTTTTAAATTATAGATATATTACACCCACACACAGAACAAATGATCATGCTCATCACACAAACATTTGTCCTGGGTGGAAATCGAACCCACGACCTCTGGCATAGCAGTCAAAGCAACTAACCAACAGGCCAGTCAACTTAAATAATTATAATATTTATTTATTCATCCGCTTCTTATAAGATTAACTAATGACGTTAAGTAAAAGATACTACATGTAACTTAACGCCTCGTTTAAGTCAAACTACTTATAATTTTATGCCAATTTTCCTACGTCGAGTGTAATGTTATCACAACTTTGATTGGACAACTCGTTATTTTATATGACCACGTCCAAAAGTTACAAAGTAACTTATCTGCAAGGTATTTATAAAAAAATCTCTGAAAGTAAATTGCTCGATTATGTATAATTAAGATAAGTGAGGTGCATTAGTGGCGGAGCGAGGGAACTTTTTCTCATAATTCCCTCTGAAGCAGTCGGCACACGCACCACCGATATTTATAAATAATAACATAAAACAATATAGCACTGGCTCTTAAGAGTTCGCTACATAAAGCTCGCCCCGAGAATAAATGGATTACTTGTGTCCGTGGCTCGCCATCTAGCGGGGGGCGCGCGAAGCTATATGAGTTATTGTTATTGCAAGGATATCCCCGCTTCCGAACATGTTTTCACTTACACCCCTCTTGTAGAAGTCGTAAAAATCTGGCCGAAAATATTTTATTAAATTGATTGTGTTTTCAAAACATGTTCACCGCAAAATATACTAAGACACAACATGGCATTTTTCCAGATTGCTTCTGAGACTACGCGTTGAGACTTTAAAATTTCTACTTAACTTTTTTCTATTATACCATTATCCAGGATAGCAATTCTCTTGGAAAGGCTTCTTATTGAAAACTGTGTTCATTCAGTTGGATATTATCGCGATCGATCTTGGCGTTCATTGGTTCAGATGCGCTTAGATCATGAAAAATTTCTGAATATTGTCAATCGAATCTAATTTATACATAATCATATTTTTTATCCGACCATGAATTAAAAATTCTTACACTCTTGCGTTCTATTCTAATTGCCGTACTATCTATGGAACATCTACAAAGATGTGAGGTCGCCCTTACCTTACTAAGGTGCACAAGACTCGTATAGTACTGGTGAACGATAGCCGAGACTTATTAGCGGTAACGAGGCCATAAAGATGGCGTTCGTTAGCTCGCGGACAAACGGACACATAACTTACCAGCCGTAGAGGAACACCCGCGTCGTGGACTGTCGACTACCGTCCGTACCTTGTTCTTTTTTAATTAACCACACTTGTTTAAAAAGACAAGGTAGAAAGGTACTACGCTGGTAATTGTTCAAGTAATTTAAAATATTTTTTTACTAATGAGAGAAATGGATTTATGGATGGAAGGTAGCGTTTAATTAATTGAATAGATAATTTTAATTTTAATGAGAAAACTCATACGCATTGATGCGTAGATGATATTCGACAAATAAAATTGACCGTACCAACTCAGTACTCTATAACAACTGCGCAGGATATCATAGTAACAAAAATATAAGAACAAAAAACATGAAATAAAATAAGTTTCAGATTGCAGTTAATATAAAATGTAGTGGACCTATTTCTATGCTTATTTGGACACAATAGAAAATACTGATGGTATGCCAGCAACACCGCTGATGTGTAAAGATATAATATCAATTCTATTATCAGAAAATAATGAAGATAACAGTATAAGATTGAAGTCAAAATAGCCTTATCGTTATTGATAAAACTAGGGGACGCTCCTTGAGTAGGGAGCTCCAGGTAGATAACGTTGTAACTTGGCCTAAAGTCGAAGAAAGGAATGTAATTTGACTAAATTGGATTCTTTTTTTAGGAGATAGGTTAAATTAACCGAATCGAATAGAACCAGTTTTGTTCGGTAGAAAGATTAAATGGGAAGTTGTGTTTTCCTTAAGAAAAAAAATTAAATACCTGAAACTATTAGAATATAAGCAGATATTATAGTAGAAACTTTGACCAATTTCTTACAAGACCTCAAAGACAGATTTTCAGGGTTTTGCCTAATCGCTGAGAGAGATGACATTCTCACCGCAGCAGAAACCAGCTCGGATATCAAGAGTGACCGGGCGATTCCCGGCCACCGCAAGAGCAGGCCTGTAGACGACGAGCAATAGGCAGCTCGCCATCCGGCAGTTCGGTAAAGACTAAGCCTACGTCGATGGCGTATTGTCTTCATTCCTGTGTTCTGTGGTTCCACCCAAGGCTCAAAGATAATATGTCAGCGAAACTGAACGGGCCCAGCAGGACCATGGTCTGCTAGAGCTGCAGAATTTCTCAAAAGAATAACCATGGTTCTTATAAAACGCAAAGGGCAACTAAAGGAACACAGGTGGGTTTAAGTCAGTAAAAGTCTGTTACTCACTCTCGCTCCACCCAGAGACAAAATTATGGCACTATGAACATCATAAAATCTCTTTTTAATAAAAAATATTCGAAACTTCATTCAAAATGTACAAGTTTTCTTTTCAAACACATGCATTTAAATAGATTATAGGTTTAGTACCGATGTTGCTATTCAGAACAATGTCAATGATAAGAGCAGACATGACTACGTTATTGTTAACATTACTTTATTACTGTAATAGTAGATACGGTCTGAGTAGATTTGCATGTTAAGCAGAACACAAACCACTCCTAACACATTTTTGAAACACAACACAACCTTACAGCAGTGTGCCTTCGAACAGTGGTGGCCGAGTGGTAATGGCCCCGACTTACGAGTTGTATTTCGCGAGTTCGACCCCAGCCAGGCACATTACTTTGTGTAATTTATTTCATTACTACTGATCTCAAAACGTTGAAGGAAAACATCGTGAGAAAACCGGCACGTCCTAGAACCTAAAATTCGAAAACATTGTGATATTCACCAACCCGCACTGGGCCCGCGAGGTGGATTATGGCCCATTCCCTCTCCTAGAGAGGAGGCCTGAGTCCCAGCTGTGGGATCATTTGAAAGGCTGATGATGACAACCTTACATATATCTCAAACGGAAACAGTTTTCCAATGATACCATTTAAAATACCTTTCCCATTTTATGTTCAACGAAGTATAGAACATATTACTCGTAAATGAACTTATTATAATGAGAAAGAATATCGCCATTTAACATTAAAATAATCCGTGCATAATCTTTTGAGATAATTATCTGCAGTAAATTAAGTTGCATTCTAAGATCATTAAAATCGTTGAACGGTTCAAGCTTTTTGAGACAAAATATAATTCGAAGAGACCACACACCACGTGGAATTTAGTATCGGCCTCTAGATTTATAATTTAATTTGTCAAAGATATCTTACCTGCTTGAACAAGTTTTGGAGAATATTTCTATAATGATCGCTTTTGAGTAACAAAGATCAGATACCTACATTATATAATCAGCGTTATAGTGTTTCCATTGCTTGTGACTCATGCCTCCTCTCTAGGAGAGGAAATGGGCCGTAATCCACCACGCGGGCATGGTGCGGACTGATGGAAGTCACACTTCTTAAAATTGTTGGTTCTAGGACAAGTCGGTTTCCTCACGATATTTTTGTTCACCGTTTTGAGAGCACATCAGATTATATTTATTGATAAAAAAATAAGGTCAGAAAATAAGAATTTGCTCCAAGAAATCAGATAACTTTTTGATCAAACCGTTTATTGATTCAAAGTAGAGTTAAAAGTTAGATTGGCAGCATTAATGGGTTTGTAATTTAATTTCCGTCATGTAATCTAATCCAGAGACAGTTTTTAATTAGTTACAAGGAGAATTCTCACAAACAACGTACCTAGTCGAGTTTCTCCGTCGCCATCTGTGTTTGCCTGCCGAGATTTGTTTGGCTTGAAGCCAAACAACGCGCGTACGTTTACACCCTATGTTTACATCAAAAATAATTTTTAGAACTAAAACAAAACATGATTTCCACATTTTTTTGTACACAGCACTACTTTATCGTCTAAAATCTGGAACTATACTGACTGGTATTAGGCAGCTTTCTCTTAGCTCGCGAAAAAAACTAATTTGAATTTTAATAGAAAATTGGGTCAACTCGCCTTTCTAGGAAGCGAATGCGCCCGCGCTTGCATTGTCTTTATGTAGATGCAAGTGTGTTCGAACATAAACAGTTTTTTTCATCGGAATTTTAATAAGATCCTTACAGAAGAAATGTTTCTTATTTTTTATTGTAGAATTTCTCTTCGTCCTTTGACGTAAGAGAGAGATAAAGCATTACAAATATGAAACAGATAAGTTAGACCTATGTAGGTATCGTGCATTAAGTAATATGTGTTTTGCAGATATTAACTAGTCATTATACAAATCAAACGCCTACGTTTATTAAGTATAGGAATCATAAACTTTTAAGTCTCTGGGGAGTCTATAATCAATTAATGTTTTGTTTCTATTTAAACATTTCTAAATCATGAATTTACTTTTACTTATTATTACTACTACTACATTTCAACAACTTATACAATAATCCCAAAAAAAAACTAGAAAACATATTCTTAGTTCTCAGCCCGAAAACAAGTTTCCAAGCCCTTCCGTTATTATTAAGTTTAGCGCCATCTATTGAAGTAGTATGGAACTTTTAGGAGCTTTTAAAGCCCAGTGTCACACAGTGGGCTCTACAAGGACACAGCAGAATAGTAATCTATGTTAAAATTTAAACACCTAATTGAATGGAGATAGAACTTCGTGAACATATTAATTACTATAATAATGAAAACAATGGTATCCATGGGAGTACCTACTAATTACGTGTTTTGTAAGATATTAATAAAACCATTAGCACCTATTCAGGTAAAAAATACATATTTAATGGTAATTTATGATGACATTATCCTAATTACATTACTTAGGCTTATGCCTAAACGTATCAGCCAGCCTTAACTAAACTTTGAAAACTAAGTAGCTGCCTATTTTATGGTGTACCTTGATACATTTTATGGTTTTCAACCGCTTTAAAAAAAGGAGAAGGGTATCAATTTGATAGTTTTTCTTTTTCTTAACTTGTATTGAAGTACAGTTCAAGTGTAAAATATAAGTTCTTACATCACTAGTAGTCAGCTAGGTAAAAAAATAGTATTAGGGTAGGTATCCAATAAGGCAATGTCGAATTTATATAATCTACTATAGATATCATAACGAAAATATTCATAATGCTCATAATCTATTTTCATCTAATGTTATAATTTATTCATCACTTCAGGCAATAAATTCAAAGCTTATAAAGCTCTACTTGAATACATTTCGTGCTTACTCTCATTTTGAGTACAGCGCCCTCTCTTCGAAATCTGATGTACCAGCTTCTTCCTGAAGTAGAGGTCACAAACATTTTTTGAGTTTCATATTTACACGAATATTATTATTTCTGATTCACGAACATTTTTGATTTTTAAATTAAAAATATTATTATTTTCTTCTTTGTCCCAGAATAGCAATCAAACTATTTTTGGTACCTATCTATCTATTTGGTTTTCTTTAATATATAAACAGGAAATATGAATATAAGAGAAAAAAATTGTTTTAGTTAAAATTAGTTCAAAAATAAAACATCACCGTTGAAACAAAAATATGAAATCAGAAGAAAAAAAAAATACAAAAAATGGTTCACTGGAATCTTATTGTGAAGCAGATAAAAATCTTACAAGAAGCACCCTCAAGAAAGGTTGAAGACATCTGATCTGGGCCCTCCCAATCGGCAATACAATCAAACTCACACATAGACATTCTTTGTATGTGTGCTTAAGAATTTCAGCTGCAGGGCCATTGCCATGCCTTGCTATCGACGCCATTTTACTTTATTTGTTGTCTCTTTTCCTCACTCGAGGAACGTCTAAAGAGTAATGAGAAAAAAATGGTTCGTGCTATCTCTTTCGCACAGCGACGGGAGAGCTGGGTGATCGCAGCGTGAGTTCGATTTGAGAAGGGGAATGAAAAATTAAAAAGAAAGAAATATGGCGGATACCGTTCGATGCGCGGTAGGACGGTCCCTGACCGACGCGACGGCGGACATTTGTGAGATATTTCGAAGATGGCGGAAACTAAAAAAATGAGGTTTATGAGATTTGATACTTTTTTCTTTTGAATCTGATATCAGATTTGGTCTTTTATTTCTGGTTAAACTTGATTGGGTGTTTATTTTTGGGCTTGTTGTTTTTTTTACTTTTTATAGGTATGCAGAATAATGCATGCATGTTTTGTTGGTAGGTGCTTATAAATCTATTTAGGTATTATGCTGCACAAATGCACAACAAGAAGGGTAATTAATAATATAATATTTATGATTGGTCAAGATATTCCAAGGCGATGCTATAATACAGTACAAATGCGGTGACTGTCGCAAACAAAAGTGTTTACCGATCAATATAAATTAAATTAAATAATAGAAAATCTATAACTAACAGAAACTCATACCTTTTAGGCAACGTCTTGCAGATAATCAAGCGGACTTCTCTTGCTTCATACCATTTTGATGAGATCTGAAAAAAACATAAAGTTAGGTTAAGAAAAAAATTATTGGATCTGTAGGAAAGTATCTAGTTGCTCATTTATGAATAAAGAAAAATCCGGGGCAATATAGGCTTAGGCATAGACTTTTGCTGACTAAAACAGTGGGTTTAGTCAGTAAAACTCTGACGTACCTTCCTGCTCCGCTCTTCAGAACAAGAAGTCGTTAGATGATTTCCCACTAAAATAAACTCATTAATAAATTCTTGTACCTATTGTGTTTTGAATTATTTTCTCAATTCACATTGCAATTTACTAACTACTCAAGCTTTACATGTATAAATAATAGTCAATAAAATCCAGCAATCGACTTCCGTTACATATATCTTTCACAACTCAAACTAATTTATATACCCAATCACTTTTATTTATTGTAAACAGTGGCGGACACAAAACCTTTCTTAGTTGCAGAGCAGTTGGTAACGTAAAGGAGTATTCAACGACCACTCATAAATTAACTCAGTACGTACTACGTAGGTATAGTGCAGTAACATCGATTATTTACAGCCACATACCTCTGAGATAATCTTTACTAAGTGCACATTTTACTGGCCAGCCCAGAGCGGTTCGCCACTTCACTTTATGGTAAGTTAAGCAAATATTAATGGCGGTGAATTTATGACACTCTAAACTAAAGGTGCCGTGATCTCGCTGTCTCTTTTGCTGGCGACTGTACTTTGTTAGGTGTCTAAACATAGCGTGTGTAGCTTTTATGCCGCGGTGCGATTAAAAGCAAGTTTCAACCTCGGTCTGTCGGCAAAAATAGTGTCGACTTTACATGTGGCAATTTTTTTTTTCTGCATATAAATACGCTGAGAAAGGAAAATTGTAGCTAGTAAATTTTACGCTTTAACTTAATAGATAAGAAAGTTATGTTTTTTATTTCATGAAAGTAAGTAATTTTATTTACTATCTACTGTCTCTAGGTATAAGTGAAATTTTATCTGTAACAGAAAACATAATTTCACAGCAAGTTTCTTTAAGTAATTTCCTACAAAGAAGATGCAATCTCTCTGAATTCGATTCATGAATTCGTGGAAATATGGATAGAGAATAATTTCCATTTTTGACATGAACTTCCAGATTACTTATTTTAATTAATGTATCATAGTTCTCTATACTATAAGTCAATGATCATAGTTCATCATAGTTGAATTATTGTATTCTTCCTTGGTATTAAAATTCTAATTTTATCATTATTATTATTCAATCAATTTTCAAACTTTATTAATTTATATCAGGTTTTTATTATATTTATAATTTTAATTTTGTTAGCTTATTTGTTTAAATTATTTTTGTGCATGCTGATACTAGAAACAAACCACTAATATTATGCTACAAATATTGTGTACATCCTTTGTTGGATTACCTAAATAAATAAATAAATTACGCCCCATATTTATCGATCAACATCACAAATGTGCAAGAAGCACAGTCCCGCGAAAGCGTGCTATCCATTGCTCATATCGCCTATGTTTCATCAAGATTTTTGCGGGATAAGCAAATTCGCTAATCTATATATATAAAAATCAATGCCACTTTTCGTTGTTATTTTATAACTCAAGAACGGGCTCACCTATCCAAACCAAAGTTTTAGGCTTTGTTCGGACTATTTAGTAGATGGTTTATGTATTAGGGTAGAGTAGGGTAGAGTAGGGTAAAGTAGGGTAGAGTACGGTAGAGTAGGGTAGAGTAAGGTAGAATAGGGTATAGTAAGGTAGAGTAGGGTATAGTAAGGTAGAGTAGGGAAGAGCGGGAGCGAAGCCGAGCGGGCAAAAGCTAGTAGTCTACAAATATCAAAGACAATTTTATTTACAATGCAGCGCGGAGCTTCAGATTTTCATTTGTTTTTTCATAATTTAACGCACAAGCAATAAACCTGCCTATTTCATAACATAAAATAAGTATTATGCTTTTTGTACCGAATGATTTAAAGTGATTTCAAAAAGTACGTAATCTTGTGTAGCCTAGAGTCTTTCTATAAATTTTCTATTTGCTCGTTACACACACATGTACCCGTTTAAGAGGTTTTACTATCAATCGGGAACCTATTTAGCATAGAGCATTTGCAGAGAAAAGCTACCAGTTACAGTAAGAATTATAGCCTCCAATAAAAAAAATATTTACTACGGGCGGCTGCAAAGGCCGCTGGAGGCAAAGCTCGTAGAGTCGCGTCCAATGCGACGACTATCGCGTGATTGATACGCAATAAAGTGAATTTATTACTAGACCGCTATAAACGCACGCCCGAATGGCTAATCATCTATTAATCGCAATTTAACGCATCAACACTGTCAAATAATACTTGAAAGAACAAGCGATAAAAGTTTATTGCGCACTCGTGACGAAACGTTGTGTGTGCGGTATGGTGTGGTGTCGCGAGTCGCGCGTCGCAAGCGGTCGCCGGCCGACATGGTCGTGCTAGCGACGAATAGGCGCCGCCTTAATTTGCTCCAATCGCGGCCGTGTAAGGCGACACTATAAAAAATGCATAAAACCACACGGAAGGACTCACAATGCTCCATAACCTACCGCAAAAGTTTGACATTACAACAGCGCGATTGTTTCTTTGTTTATCGTATAAAATTTATAGGTGCCGCTTACCGTTTACGAGAGCACGGCTATGGCCGTTGAACTTTGAATCGCTTGATTACGGTTTTTTAATGGTTGAGTGCGAATATTCGTTAATATTTCATTGTTGGCTGACGCATTGTATTCGAGGGCCCCGGGCGTGCTTGCCCGCCTAATGTAATCTACACCGCCTGCGAGCCATGCAACCTACGTAGCCCATGGCCCTTGGTGGCACATGCGTTGGTCACAGTATAAAACCGATTGTGAAATTCTTTCACTGAGTGCACTGTTAATGTTAAGCGGATCGAGTTCAAAACACTACAAGTGCGCCTCAAAACCTAGCTGATATAGCTCAAAAAGCTGGCCAACTTAAGTGGGATTGTGTGGTACACGTCTGCCATATGCCCGACTTCTTGCGCTAATGTAGCCTAAAATTGATCCTCTGAGACGATGAGTCGGGGACGCCGCAGACAACGAAAGAGATAACGTGACAAACTAGATCAATTTCGCCAGAAAGAAGGAAACGCAGACGTGCAAAAAGTGGGGAAGTAATGGAAGAAAATATTTGCCCAGAAGTAGGATAGAACAGATTAGCGAAAAGGCGTAAATACCAAAAATGGAGTTTGAAAGAAATTTGTATTCTTAATGATAGACAGAGAGAGAAGGATATGGGCGTTCTGCAGATAGAAAACACACGTTATGTTAGAACAAGGAAAATCTTACGTATAACGTCAATTTTCTTACGTGACCGAATTTATTTTCCTATAGCCGCTCACAGCCGTAAAACTAATGGCTGGAATAACGCAACGCCGTACGTTTATTCTGTAGACTCAGCAGAAAACAGCTTCAAAGGTTTTTAGTACTTACGTAGCTAGGAAAATAAGACTAGGGAGGTAGGTACCTACGTGGCTACGCAGAGTAATTATTCCAAAATTTGCCTGCAGCGGTAGAGATAGGAGCTGGTTTTCTAGTGTGTTAAAAAAATATATAACTACCACAGTTATCATTTGTCTGAAAGAAATTATTGATAGTTTTAGCGACTATGAAAATTAAATCATTGGTTAACCTCCCACCACCTTAAATACCTACTTAAGGTGTGTGTGGTTTAAGTGTACACTTACTTATCTACCTAATTGATAATGTATATAGGAGTAAAAACGAAAACAAAAGGAACGTTGAATACGTATCATTTCATTATGTCATACAATGTTTTACTATGACATACATTGCACAATTGCTTGTTTTTCCAAATCCAAAGAGTTGGTTGTCATAAGATAATTTTTGCCCACCGAAAAAAAAAGTATATAAAGAGAAAAGATTGTTTTTTATTTGTAATGAAAATATCTCAAAACTACTGGACCGATTTAAAAACAACTTTTCACGAAGTTCTATTTGTGACATAGGCTACATATTTTCTACTATTACGCGAACAGAACTGTTAGCAAAAGCTAATAAAGCCTATTCGGTCTCGGATATTTTCAGGGCTTTCACTTTAGAGGTTAGAATAAAGTTTGATCTGGCGTAAATACATAAAGTGTGTCTGTATATCAAAAGCTCAGATTGTAAATCAATAAAGAAACTGACACCACAGTATCCACTTTCCACCGTGAGTTTACAGCCAGTGTATTTTCTCCCAACCATAAATGCATACATATACGTATATAACAGCTATTAGATACGTAATATCGTTCCATTCAAAGGCGAGGCGAACGTATCTCGATCGCCCAAACACCGGTTGTTTGGTGATGTTGTAAATCAAATCATCAATTATCGACAAGCGTTTACACTCGTGACGCCGCCGTGTAAACAATCTGGACATTAAAACTGCTGCTACCTAAGTTTTACGACTATTCAATTTGGGGGAAAATCGATTTTATTCGCTTGATTTTCAATCGATTTACGGGTAAAGTCGCTCGCATATTACCAACTTAGTGTTTGGATTCCGATTTTTTTTTACCGTTGCGAGGAAGTGGTTGGCGGATACTGTTCAACGCGGAAGAGATGCATGCGGTAAACAACGCCGTTGTAAACCAGCGTTTATTTACTTAGGACTATACTATACGTCAATCGGGATACGTAATTAGAGTTATAAAGGAAGGGTTGGACTTTTAACGACAGGAAAAAATAGGGATTGAAATTGGATCACTTACCTCACCACTATAATTACTAAACAGTCATCCAGACAGTTAGCAGGATATCTATTTAAAAGTCTGATTCCACAATAACTTCAGTTCCAAGCACACTTTTCACTAATCAAAGTCCATTTAGAATTGGAGCACCAGCAGTTGTAAAGTCACTCTTCATTCCGAGTGCGTCCATCGGTGTCATCAAGTCGACTGACTATCTACGGGCTAACAATTGTATCACATATTTATGCCACTAACAAAACACTAACAAATTGATATGTTTATCTACAAAGGACTATAAATTCATTCAGGCCGAGCCCACCCTTTAGCGAGGGGATCCACCCTTCATATTTAAAAAAAATTGCAAAATATTACATAAATAATAAAAAAGACCGGCATTCCCCCATGATGTCCTCGCTATCTGTGAGATAGATATAATTTTGGCTAACTCATAGTTCCGGGGAAATGGTCTGTGATGCTTCTTTTGAGATTTAAATTTGTTTCATGTATTATTCATTTCACATAAACTTTGCATCCCGTCTTATATTTTAGAAGGCAGAAAACTGGTCCTTGCGTACATTTATTGCATTGCAGAGGTAAATAGTTTTGCTGTGGATTTCTTAGAGAGATATAACAGTTTCTTAGACAATGTAAAAGTATGCATTTGACCTGACATAACGTAAATAGAATTGATAGTTTTTTAGAAGAGTTTTTTCGGAAATAAAATTAATACTAAGAAGATTATAAGACCCAGAGCTATGTAGATATACAGTACACCTAATTAATTTCCACTGACAAGACCCGTCTCCCGTCCATTTTCCCTCCCCAATTACAATAATAACCCGCACTGGATCACTCCGCCACCCTTTCCCATACAATTTAAGCCTAACCCTAAAATGGATGAGATCACCATTAAAAAATCAAACTGTGACGGACGAATAGGGGTGTCCTATGTTTTAATTTAGTATTTTATGTGATGGGAAAGTTGAAATTATTGCTGTGTAGGTACTACATAATAACCATTAAGTTGATTATCCTCTGGAGTATTGGTGTAAGACATTATTTTCTAACAGCTAGCAATTGTAATCAAAATCTTACATCTAGTAATAAAATCGTGATGAAGAAACCAAATCAAACGAAGTTCATACTGTCCTTACTAGTAAGAAGCACTTTGTTTGTTTTTGCTGCAACGCTTGGTTTTTCAATCAACATTTTAATGTATTGTGTGTGAGAACTTGCAAGGATTTCCAGTAAAAAAAAAATTAAAACAATTTTATGTTCACATTGCTATAATTTACTACTGTACGTGCCTATAAAATCAGTTCGTAAGTTAAATTACGACAATTATTACAAACGTAAGTAAGTAATTGAGAAAATGATTCTTGCTGTGAAGAAATTGTGAAGGGATAGTACCTAAAGAAAGGACGCTCAATTAAAAACTAACGGTACATAATTACATACAATTATAAACGACCCTGTTGCGAGCTGTTGATGCTCATGTGAAACTATTTTACTAAACACTATCTTTTGCCTGCGGAGTTGCCCATGCTCATGTGCACAAAAATATAGCCTACTAGCTTTCCGCCCGCGGCTTCGCCCACGTCGACTGCAGTTTATACCGTGCTCAGCAGTGGAATTATAGGTAGCCCATGTGTTATTCCCAGTGTCTCTTCTACCTACCTACCAAATTTGATCTAAATCCGTTCAGTAGTTTTTGCGTGAAAGCGTAACAGACAGACAGACAGACAGAGTTAGGTACTTTCGCATTTATAATATTAGTAGGGATGTCACTCAGGAATAAAGCAGCTTTCTATCGGTGTCTCTAGGCTAGAGTGAATAGGCTCTTAATAAACTAGTGTGCCTCACCATCAACGATAGCACTGCTTACCATCAGGTGGGATCGCAGTAATAATGGTGTTTACTTTTTGCAACTGCTTGCTCACTCGTCACTTATCACCATAGATATCTTATCACTTAAGGTACATTGGAAGACCAGTTTCAGATAGTATTTTCCTGTCTGGAAACATTGCTGAAATTAACCTTTTTGGCGCAGCCGTGACGCACACATAATTTTATTGTTTTTATTTACTTTTTATTTTATGTGTGATTCTGGTGACTGGCGCCAAATATATTTTCTTTTTTTTTCAGTCAAGCACTATACTCCGTTCAAAATTACAAAATTATATTAAAACCTTTTATTACTGCCCGTTCAGCCGTTTTTGATCTCATTGGTGCCATGACAAATGGCGGCTGCAGTAAATAGTTGGTATTGTTACCACTTTTTTGCTTTTAATGCCATCCTTATGCCTACGAAATAGAAGTTAAAATCTGTTGAACATACAGTAAAAAAGGTTTCTTTAAACGTCTAATCTTGACGAGAATAGGGTATATAGTTTATATTATTAAAAGAAGAACCAACATAATCACACCTCCACACAATCATAGTTTAGAATAAAACAAGAGAGGATCGGATATAACTATGCGGGTTCTATATTTAAATCTGGTTTTTGTTTCCCCAGCTAGGCAGAGCGGGCTGGGGCCACTAATTCGGCGTTTACGAGCCTCGCCAGATCACCCGCTCCAGATGCCGACGCCGCTCCCACGCCGCCGCCGCGCGCCGAGCGCTGATGTCCCTTCATACGGACGTGGGACGACGGTGCGTCGAACCACTGTCGCAACACTTGAACTTAGCGAGTGTGCGTAGGTTTTTAGGTGTCTTGTTACAGGAAATGAACATGGACAATTACATATATATTTAGTGAATTCGCTTTGAAAGTTAGTCTTTATGTAATGTCGTTGTCTTATATCGTATCCGTGCTGCTATTGTTAGGTAGGTATAAATTAGACATATAATAAAAAAATAACCAGCATCGTAAAGATATAATTTGTCTGAAATTACTAAAAGATCGGCAGCATCTAATGAGCATTATATTTTTTCCTTAAATATTTAACAGTCTTTTAGCATTCTTCCATTACATTGGATTGTGTATGGACTCTAAAGCCGGTATTAGTACTCAGAAAAAAGATGTGCCCACTAAATTCAAATTGAACGCAATCGACTAAACGATTTCCATACAGTATGAAAGGTCTTTAGCCCGTATCACGTCCTCATACACCGTGCGAGGTTGAAATATTATGGTAGAGGTGAACAATTTATCGATATTATACTGCCCACTACCCAAATGTTTGGGGACATTCTGATTGGCTTTCAAAATAAAGCCTCCCCACCACGCATATGTTTAAGTGGTTAAACATGTTTAGGTAGAAAGGGGTATTGGAGAGAGGTTTATCTTGGCTACATTTACGTGACGATCATGATTTTAAAATTATCTTCTTCGAGGACTGATTTGAGACGTCGCGGGAGAAGAATGTCTGAAAGGACTTGGGAGAGGCATTTGACTAACAGTGAGGCAGAAATGGCTAGGAAAAAATGGCCATTGGGTAACTCATAGATATAATGATTCATTTTTGCGAAATGTTAGCACAGTAACTAAATAGCAAAATATATTTTTATTGCTTCTTCTTGTACGCGTTGGAAAGTCTCCCACTAGGTGGACCGATAACCTGGTTAGTGTCGAGGGAATCCGATTTCAAGACGCACAGGACCGGTTGTTATGGCAACACATGGACATATGGATGTATGAAAATGATGAAGATGATGATGATGTTTTCTTACTAGGACTTTTTTGTTGGTCTGAGTACAAGAACCACTTTTTGAAAGAATATAATTAAGGAAAGCGTTTTGTAAAATTTAAGGATATCATAGTATCAAAGTTGCATTCCGCAACTGTCTGTCTATTCGCTAATTTCTTCTAAACTGTGCAATAGATTTTGATGCGGTTTTGTTAAATAGAAAGAGCAAACAACGACAAGGGTTTATGTATATAATTTATACCCGTGCAGAGTCAGGGCGGGTCAGTAGTAGATTAGCATAGAATGCAGTAGCATTTAAGTCCAGTTCAGAACTTAATTAAAGTGATTACACTGAATCCTCATACTATTAATTCCAGTTATCATGATACCATCTCTTGCAGCAGCACGAGATGCTAATCTAAATATAGAAATTAAAATAAAGTACTGGCAAGTCATTTATTTTAATTTCTATATTAATTTATTTTTTATTTACATTTTTCTCACAAGAAAGAAGTAACCAAGATACTTGTAATACATAACATGATTTAAGAGGTTCCATTTCCACTCGCCTATCGTCAACATTGAGTATGGTTTATAAGCTTGTTACTTCATCTAACGCAATCCAACGCGATGTTGGACGTAGAGGGAACGCGAAAAAAGAGAGATAACGCCTGAAAACTCAACGCATTCGGTAATTCCGTAAATTATGTACTCGAAAATTTTACAAAACTTATTCCAGGAAATACGTGTTTTTTTTAAACTTCAAAGCTTACACAAATTTATAAATTAATTTCAATAGAAGTCTAGATAATATCCACAAAATACTTGCGTTTCCAAAATATCTAATGAAAAATGTGTAATAGCGTCCTTATTGCGTAAGAGCGATTGTATGAAAAAACAATGAAAACGTATGTCGAATTGCACGCCCTTAAAAGTGTGCCCATGTCCATGGAGTTTCTAGCACATTCTTCAGAGATCTACGCTTTGAAACGTGCAATACCTAAGCATAATTTTTCTGACAAACTGACTTTTGATTCAAAAGTGCCTGTAAATACATAGACTGTATTTGAAATAAATGTTTTGATTCTTGAGACATGCCGAACTAAAATGAGAACTGTTTAGATAAACATAAATTAAAGTAGAAAAAAAAAGATCAAACACTCAAAAATAAAAAGTTGAAAACCCAAACAAACACCGAACGGCCTCGTAGATACGTAATTGGTTATAACTGTAATATTTATCGCAATAATAACACAGATTATTAGATTTCACTGCTGCTGCAATCGTAACTAGTCTGAGTGAAAGCCTATGAAACTTTAACGTCGAATTAAATAACGTTGTAAACGAGGCACGCGTCAAGCAAATCATAAGGCATACTGGCTATACGTTATAAATCTCAACTTTTTATGTACCATTAAACCGTTTTATTAGTTATTAACACGTGTTAAACGGTTAAAAGACTAAAACATTTGTAGAAAAGTCCGGTCATTAACATATATGTATGATATAGTTGGGCGCCTACCGTTTGTATGTGCCCACTAATTATGATCGGTATGGGACCAGTAAAAGTAATCTTCGGCCGTAAATATTGGGTTTAGAATGTGGTTGGTTCATCTTTCTGTCGTACGGGATTAACTTAGAGTGAGATGTGGTAAAGTAGCTAAGTCCTTATATATGGTTTTTCGTTTTTATAGCTCTAAAAATACTTTTGGGATCAGTGTTGCTTATAATCTTCTCTGCTTGGTGTTTTGGGGACATTAATTCATGAATCCCCAAGCGACCACCGGTGGCCGCGCATCTATTGTCTTACTATTGTGTCTCTAATTGACGGTATCTGAAGGGTTAAAAAAAAATGTGTTCTTCAGACATAGTTTAGTGTAAATTTATTATTTACACTTCAAAAACAATAAAAATTTTCAACAAGCAACTAAAAAAAAAATCTCCAAATACTGTAAATTTTGTTTTCCAAATGTCGCAATAGTTTTCTATAAACTACGGGTGGTCCTTGGGTGCACTTGCAGAGCTTGCACAGGGAGAATCATCACTTTTCATTTTAATATTTCTAACGGGACATCTGCGAGTTGTCTTCGGCCCCAGACATGCTTTTGAAAGGACTAGCACTCCAGTGTCCAGAGATATTAAGATATAGAGTAAAATAATAAATCACACTAAGTTTATAAATACGCATCGGGTCAGTTAATACCATTAAATTATTCCCAAAACTTCAAACTAGGACAATCATTTCGTAATAACGAAACCCCATAATTTCATTATGTTGTAAAAACTAGCAACTAAACATTTACAAGCGATACTTAACACGATAATATCAAATTAACATTAATAACCAGCATAAATCAATTATTCGTCTCAAACAGTCATCGACTTTTAAATCGTAATAAAATGTACAAACGGCAGTCAATTTATTTATTGCCTTAAAGTTGTAAAACGATATTACACGCCATAATGACGTGTGTTATTGGCATTTATTTCAACCATTTTACCATCAATGACCACTTATTCAAAGTTTATGTTTATTGTTTAATTAAAAACAAATTAGTTACACATAAACAAACGTTGAAATCAGAAGCCGTGAGTCTAGCTTTGGTTCAGTGTTTACGCAGTCTAACTGAGGATACCAGTTGAAATATTTCAAGTCAATTTTACGGAACAAAATTTTCTCACGAGTAAAGTGAGCCTTGACGCTTGGCACTGTCTTTATCACCGTATATACCGACCGTTAGGTACATAAACGAGGTTGGTTCACAAGGACTCAACGGACATAAGGCAACATTGTTGTCCTCTGCACATGCGCCGGACCTTATAAATTTGCGCTTGATTTATTTATTACTCGCACAAAATGTCAACAATGCAACGTTAAAAGTGAAACTAAAAAGTATTGTACATGAAAGGGTGTTCGAGCATTGTACACGCACCCTGTTATGCAAATGAGTACGCTGAAACCGAAAGTATCACTGTAGCTTCACAAAGGGCGGTCTTGCGTAACCTTAGCATAAATTATCGATACGCATTAGGCAAATTACTTGCCTTTATACAACCAGACAGAAAACGAGACCGAAATCAGAAAAAAATACTCAAATTATCAACTGCATTATCTTTCCCCAGTCGTTAAACTGAAAAGGGTGAAATTTACATAATATTGGAATAACTCTTACTGGAGAAATATTTTGGCTTTTGTGGTAAACTTTACTTTCGTTTTTGGTTCGTGGACGTACTTTTAATAAGCTATAGTTAGAGCTTGACATTCGTAGGTAGTGGTCCGTGCGTGATTTTCAATAATTTAGATAGCGTTTTGCGTACCGCGGTCTTGTGACCGTTAAAAGTTTTCACGAGAAGCGATCGTGTCGTACATATTTCGATAAGTCCGTTACCGCTCGTGATTTATATTCAAGTGTGTTCGTGTTACCTGATAGTTAAGTTTTTACTGTCACGATATAGGGCTGTTAGAGTGGAGTCGACGATTTGTTTATCGGTAACGGCGATGCGACGACAGGCGGCGTCCCGGTATCAAACCTGTATGTACCTCCGATCTCTTTATGTGTAAGTGTTAAGTTTAGTGCCCTATTTATAGCTTTTTGGTTGTGTCAAGCTAGTAGTGCCGGAGTGGGTAGGTGTGCTTAGAAACTCGTAAGCCGTCCGTGAGAAAATGTTTGTACTTATTTATTTTTATTGGGCGTGTAAGTGAGGGAAAGCTGGTTTTAATCAAACAACATTCGAAGAGAATTAAAATATACTAGCTTTTGCCGGTGGATTTGCCCGTGTGAACGACAAAAATTATACAAACGGGATATATTCCCGGAATGAAAAGTAACCTTTGTCCATATATTCCAAGATAGTAGGCAGCCAAAGTAAAATACATTTATTTTTAATTTTAAAAGTGGAATCAAAGAGTTTACACTACATTGAGTATGTTTTTAAATTATTTGATTGATCAATTGATTTCTACTACTACATAGAAAGACCCTGAACAAATGTCAATCTACGTGGTAGCCTTGAAACGACATAAAAGGTTTACGTAGTGGGAATACCAATGCCATGCGAAACATGTACGTTCATGTTACATTAACAAAATTGAAATAGGTATATAACTACACTAGGGCTTTTTTTAAGTGGGAAAACATCCAATAAGTTTTCCCATTCTAGGGCCGAGCGAAAGGTTATGTAAGACTTTAACTGACTAAAAACCTACCCTTGTGTTCCAACTTTGCCTTGCTTTCTAGGACCACAGGTTTTCCTTTCAGATACGAACCTATGACCCCAGCAATAGAGAACAATCTTAGAGTTACTTTAGAATTTATAATATTGGTACAGATATTATATAGACAAGCGAAAAAATAAATACCTATAAATAGCATGCAATGAAGGGTTTAAGAAAAATTAATTTACATTGTCCTATAAAATTTTATTCTTCAAATCAGATTGAAGGTTCAATGAATTCACTGAACTTTAACCCGAAGCCAGTAAACTCTATAAAATTATAATTAAAATGAAAACTTGAAACTGAAAATTATTTCAATTACAGCATTTATGAAAATTTACATACAAGGTGTAAGGGACAGTCCTCCGCAAACTTTATTTTGTGGAAGGTTGTTCAGTTTCGTCTACTGAGCAAGCCCATAAAGTTTGCAGAGGTCCCTTACACCTAGTATAGATAATATTTACAATTTAAAGCTTTTATACCAACTTATTTATCTTGATTGTAACGCACAACTCTGCGGTATGTAATGTGCGGTGTTGCACACGTATGTAAATATATTGGTAACCTGAGTTAAATAAAGCAATGCTAATTTGTCTTGATTCTTTGAGCCCGCTCAGGTTGAAGGGAGTGTCAGACTTTTACTGACAAAACCCATCGGTGTCCTTTCATTAGTTCTATGCGTTCAAGGCTTACGATAATTCTAACAAACAATCCCACAACTCTAACAGGCATCTGCCCTACTGGGTTACCTTCAGTTTTGAAATTTAATACCTAAATTCTTTATAAAATATCTTCAATCCTCTGTAGTTTTATTAATTAAAAAAAAAAAACATTTTAATGATAAATGATAATGATAATGATAAATGATCTTTATTTTGTAAATAGGTTTAAAAAAAACACTTTTACACGTCAATTTTGTTTTCAGTCAGTTTTAACGAGATGAGGCCGGTGTTTCCTAGCTGACTACCCTGAGAAGAAACACCGAAACAAACTCAGGGGTCAAAGTCTCTTTTAAAGTCCATACAGTTAACATGTACTGGTCAAATCATATGAGAACCATGCAGACCAGTGTCTCAGATGGCCTTTTGAGGAAAGAACCACACAGATTTGAGTGGACCTGTCCAGTCAGTGCAAGCATTTGTCAGTATTCGTGTAGCTCAAACTTAGGACTACCAAGGAGCTCAACGACTTGACGAACAATACCAAAGATAGGACATTTGGGTAGGCCGCGTCAAATACTCAAAACTGCCAGACATCATATAAAAATACAGAAAAGAAACAAGTAATCCACATAGTTCCCACATTCACAATAATAAAATACTAGTATTTACAAAATGTAACACTCGACATATATAAAATAAAATAAAAAATATTATTATCAATATTTATCAAATCATTAAAATATTATCAAATTAAAATAAAATAAAGAACCTTCTAAGTTCTAAGTCTAATTGTAAAATAAAGTTTTAAACAAGAATCATCAAATGTCAAAATGTAAATAAAAATAATCATTATAATATATATAGTAGTAATCAGAAAATACTTATATAACAACTAATATAGACAGTACTGGAGCAGATCAATCCCAAGCTGTTTTGTCTTCAAGATACTCTTTTACAGTATAAAAAGCCTTCTGACAAAGTTTCCGCTTTACAAATGATTTAAACTTATTCAGGCTAAGTTCTTGAATGTGACTGGGAAGTTTATTATAAAAGTGTATACATTGGCATCTAAATGAGCCTCCTATTTTTTTGAGCCTGGTTGCAGGAACTACAAATTTGTGTTTGTTCCTAGTATTTACACTATGGATATCACTATATTTTTTAAACATGTTTTTGTTTTTATGAACATACAAAATATTGTCATAGATATACTGAGAAGGTACAGTCAAAATATTAATATTTTTAAATTTATCTCTGAGCGAGTATCTGGGACTCAATTTATAAATTGCACGAATAGCCCTTTTCTGCAAAACAAAAATTGACTGGATATCGGCGGCATTTCCCCACAATAAAATGCCGTATGACATAACACTATGAAAATAGCTGAAATAAACTAAACGGGCTGTTTCTAAGTCAGTTAAATTTCGAATTTTTCTAACAGCATATGCTGCAGAGCTAAGTTTTTTAGATAATTTATCAATATGTGGGCCCCACTGAAGCTTAGAATCTAGAGTTATGCCCAAAAACACTGTAGTGTCTTCAGGTCTCAACTCTTTACCCTTTATTTGTACACTAGTTTCCACTTGTCTAACATGTGGCATCGTAAATTTAATACATTTCGTTTTTTTTTCATTAAGGAGAAGGTTATTGACATTAAACCAGTGTACTATTTTAGAAAGAGCTATATTTATATCGTCAGTATCTGATTGCTGACGTTTGAGCTTAAACAAAAGGGAAGTATCGTCTGCAAACAACACTATATCATGGTTATCCTTTATCAGGTAAGGTAAATCATTTATATAAATTAGAAATAAAAATGGTCCAAGAATTGAGCCCTGGGGGACACCCATTGTTACTATAGACCCGGGTGATCTTTTCCCATTCACGTCAACTCTCTGAATCCTATCACTTAGATAAGAAGTAAGAAGATCCAAAGAGGAGTTCCGAATTCCGTAATAGCGGAGCTTCCTGACTAAAGTTTCATGGAGAACACAATCGAACGCCTTGGACAAATCACAAAAAATGCCCAGAGCATCGCATTTGTCTTCCCATGCATTATAGACATGTCCCAAAAGTTCAACGCCGGCGTCGGCTGTTGAACGACCCCTTGTAAAACCGAATTGCTTAGTATGTAACAATTTATGTCTATTAAAAAATCTTTGTAATTGTTCTAAAATAAGTTTCTCAAATATTTTACTAAAAGTGGGTAGCACTGAAATGGGTCTATAATTAGTAGGGTCAGTTGTACTACCCGTTTTAAACAAATAAATAAAAAAATAAAGTTTTCTTCTATAAAAAAATACTTTGAATTTAGTTTTATCACTTATCTAGATATCTCATGGACTAAAAAAAAATCCTCAACATAATTTTCTTCTTCACCTGCTAGATCATAAAATACAAACTGAGTCATACTTTAGTTTCTCACAACTTATTTCCAAGCCTAGAACGTCACCACAATACGCGCGTCTCAATCCAAGATGGCGTCAGAAACCGCACGCAACCATTTATCAGGGGAATTGTCATAAAATAGAATTACTGGACGGATCACAGGCTCATGATTACTATGAATCATCATAAATCAATCCCTCAGTGGCCCGCAGCTTCTAATTGCTAGATCTTGTAATAAATCAAACTTTTCGGGAGTTCTTGTGTGCGGGCACAATTTTTTTATAGGTCAACGGTTTTGGTCGTCGTAAACTCATAAACCATGGCTGAAACTTTCTGATGGATTAACGACGCGGTTCTTAAAGGAATTTGGACTCCCTCTGTAATGTGATATCCTTCTATTTTCAGTCACTGTACTAATAAATGACCTCGGGATTTTGGATTGCGGTTAAAGATCAAATATCTTGGCTATCCAAAAAGTTGGTCGGTTCTCAGTCATCTTAACACGGAACGGCTGTGATGTGACCTCTTCTCAGGATTTCTGTATTTTTAGAATTTGAATACGTGCTTTGGCAAGTGTCAGAGACGTTTATCATGTAAAGTAGACATCCGTAGAATGACCGATGTGGTCATGAAGGCTGAATGCAAATAAGTTAGTAACAGATACGTTGTATATGCTATATAGCGAAAATATCGCTTCCTATATATTCCTCCCAAAAATATTTTTTTCCTGATGATCTGATGGACTAGATAAACTTTTTATCAAAAATTAATGCTATCTTTTCCCAACACATATTTTGGTGAAGTAGATGCCTTTGCTGGTTCTGTAGCCTCAATTAAAACTAAACTCAGAAACATAATATTATAATCATGTTTAATTCAATATTGTTCTTGCTCCAAATGAACCGTTTGTAAGATTTTATTAAAATTACGTGTCTTATTTAAAAAATGCATATTAGATTTACTTCAAGTAAATAGGTGTCAATCAGATGTAATATTAAAGTTTGTATTGTACTCCAATTTTATGAAGAATAATTATAATAAAATTGCAAGTTAGAACAGTGGTTTTTAATAATAACTAGGTTATTTCACTTGTGCATTACAGACTGACATTAAATAAGTGTCAATTAGATTTATTGTTTTGCGAGTTATTATATAAAACATATATTATATAAAACAGTAAACCTGCAGGCAAATTACTTCACGTACCAACCAACACCTATTTCACGTATCAAAATAACAAAACACATAATAAACGCATACACAAAGCCTACACGCCCGAGCCTCCCAACAAGCCTTTGATAAACCAAAAGGATTTTAATTTATCGCTTGATTACATTTCATTACGGGACACATTGTGTATAACACGTAGGTACGCGCGCTATCAATCCAATTTCGTTGTTTAATTACTGTAACCATTCTACTAAACAAACACTTATACAACCGGGGTTATATGTATGTACCTAGTCCCGTACAGAAGTGGTTGTCAATCTTTTCAGACTAGGGACCACTTTGGTCTCTTTATTGTTAGCAGAGATCACAAGTAGTTACAGAAGAAAATGTATTTAAATTACTACGTTAATATAAAAATTAAATATGTAATTAATAAAAAAATTGGAAAGACGCTAGTTAATCTACATATTCTTAGTAGTTGTGTAAAATTTCTGAATATAATTGCGAAGATCTGATTTTTATAATTGAATTATTTAATAACATATAATTTTGAATAAATTATATGAAACTGAATATAATACAATTATCAATTAACATGGAACAATGGACGCCCTTGCAGACTAGTTAACTTTCACAGAACACCAGACTATGTTTATTAATAGCTACCTATATTATTTAAAATGAAATTTACAAACATGTCATACAAAACGCAACAATATTTCGTTTTAGTTGGAATTTTTAAAATTTTACATCTTTTGGGGACCACTTTAAAGCTCTTGACAAACACAGGTTGGCAACCACTGCCTTTAGTGTGACAACATTCATTGGGTTCATGGTTTGTTTTTGACTGACAGACACTGAATATGGCGAATAAAAAGATACCTAAGTGTGTTTAAAAAAAAATTACCTCCGACTTACCGAATTCCATTAGAATGTTCGTTCTGGATGGATAAGTTAACGCAAAAAAGAAAACCCGTTCACGAAATTCCTTGCGTGATTTTCGTTTGATTAATGCATCAAATTCAATTCACGAACGGTTTTTCTGAAGACAAAATAATGATTCCTTCGTAATCAGACTATACCGATAGCTACATGTCTGCGTGGTTATTTCACACCTACAAACTCATTCTGGAGTTAATCCAACGTAATTGACTCTCGCTGAGAAAGCTATAAATGGTTATTGACTGTGCCAATAAACCCCTCACAATTAATACTCGCTGGGTACTCGTATAAATCTCTATGTATAGTAAAAATCCACCTCTGCTGGAATGGACACCGTTTCCGCAATGTTATTTCGTAGAACTTAAAGTAATTGTATGCCTTGTGATGCTATCCGTCGATTGCTCACCGAATAATTTATAGGGTGGGCAGTTTCAACGGGTTTCTTAAGCATCGTTTTAGTATCTTACTTAACCATTTAACCCTTCAGATACCGTCAATTAGAGACACAATAGTAAGACAATAGATGCGCGGCCACCGGTGGTCGCTTGGGGATTCATGAATTAAAACTCGACAAAATCATTTAATATGTAACAGGTGTATGTGATGATATAATAATAATAATCATCACATATATAGGTGATATATGTGATGATTTTGGATATAGTAAGAGGAGGTATTTTTGTGATATATTTTTGAACACAATAGGTACCATACAGTTTCCTATGCATAATATGTTACTAGTATGAACATATTTATCCTCCTCACGCTAGTAACTACTTACTAGTGCTGTCTCATAAGTATTCTTGCTTAGAACTGTGTGGAATTCTGTTTAAAAAAAAAAACACTAAATTACTTATATCACCAATCCCTTTACCCTACATTCTATTTTTAATATTTTTTTTATTCATTGAAGCCTGTACTTTCCTGCAACAAGACAAAGGCCTCCTCCAATTGATCCTGAATCCTGATATAGCGTTTAGAAGTAAATATACTTCTTAGCACCACGCAGGTAGGTAGGTGTCTTTCGGAATTTTTTAGGAATACAATATTTTAAACGTCGTTTTGTGAGCTAAGAGAGAAAGAATTTGAATTTGGCAACCTTTTAGGAATCAGTCCAATTATAATACCACGGAGAACCTGCGACCGTTCCATTTCTCAGAATAACATATGAAACCAATCTCTTTACAGTTCGGAAATTGATCGAGTTTAGCTTTGTAGAATCGGGTCAAACATTTGCACATATTTCTGATAAAACTTCAGCAATAAAATTTATTTAAGCTGTTGTATTTTCAATAAGGATCAAAGTATTTTCTCAACAAAAAAAATATTGAAGTGACGTCTTTCCGGTCAAACGTTAGCCTTATAATTTCAAGCCGCGTTTTTCTCCAACGTATATTTTCCGTGGCATCTCTAAAAGATTCAGAGACATAATTCAGGGGTGGCCATTATCTTTCCAAGTTACGGATACGGGTACACTGAACGACAACGCTCTTAGACCGTAAATAAGTCTGGCGTTTTGAGAGCCTCGCCTAGCATTTTACGTGCATTGGCAAATACTTACGTACAATGCGACAATAAACCTTATGGAATCCCAAATGCGCTAAATAAAGGTCGCTGGCGATACTAAATTATACTTTATTGCTCGTACGAAACAGTCCAATTTTCTGTGTCAGCTTTCAATACGGGCTTGCAACGCTACGCCAGCAATGGCGACTCACGATTCGAAAACAGATTTATGATCGGCACGATAACGGGCTTGCGATAAAAAATTTACCATACGAAGGAGCACGTAGGTTTCAGCACACACACGACAAATTTAGACCGAAGTTAAAGGCACGTAAGATGTACAAATGTGGGGTACAATCATACTTTGGTATGAGCTCAGAATTCGTGAATAGAAATGAATGAGAAATAATTTTCTGACTAAACAACATGGGCGAAGAAATTGTTGATGAAATTATTAAGCGTATACTTATGTCACCATGATATATAGCGAAGAAACAATTTACGAGTACTGAGTTTTATCAAATCAAACTGATGGCCAGTAAAAGTTTCGCAAAAAAGTCATCATGATTGGATACCTACTGAACTGACTAGATTTTTTACGATAATAAATAATCATGGTTTAGTTTTTTTTTCTGCTGACTTAAATTCATGACTTTTAACTAAACTTTTAATGTTGCCACTAATAAACATAGCCTAGCATAGACAGGGTGCCTATATAAAGTTCATTATGCGTGGAATATATTTAGCTAGTTACCTTCTTAGCTGAAAGTAGCCGAATTGAAAATTGTTCTTCTGACGAAATAAATTCTTTAAATCTGAAATGGATAAAAGTATAACTACTTTATCAGGACATGGTTTACAGGTGAATCATGGTAGCATTTTTTCAACCAAATGTACCCTTGCGGCCTTGCAGCTAAAAGGCATATAATAAAACGGGCGAGTTAGGACTGGGTATGACAATGGCCTAGCCCAAATTTCATGCAATCCGTACTGCCGTTTGAACGTGAAGGTAACAAACATATACACACAAACACATACATACATATAATGTAAGGGGAGATATATTAGTGATATAAGTAAATTGGTGGTTTGTTTCGTCCACATAGTTCCATCCAAGCACATTCATGAGTCCACGCTAGCGAGCTGTTACAAGGAGGATAAATATCCTCATCTTGATACTAGCTACGCATCATAGGGTAACTATTGTGTTTAAAAAAGTATCACCAAATTACTCATATCACCCTTTACAATACCTATTAGTACTAGTCGTCATTATCATCATCAGCCTTTTTTAATATTACCACTGCTGAGATTCAGGTCTCCTCTCTAGGAGAGGGAATGGGCCGTAATCCACCACGCGGGCCCAGTGCGGGTTGGTGAATGTCACACGTCTTCGAATTTTTGGGTTCTAGGACATGCTGGCTTCCTCACGATGTTTTCCTTCACCGTTTTGAGAGCAGTGGTGATGAAATAAATTACACAAAGTAATGCGCCGCGTTTGAACCCGCGACCTACAACTCGTAAGTCGGCCACCACTGCTCTAGTACTAGTACTACCATATTTCTATCTCAAAATGTATGTAGATATATACCAAAAGTATTGCGTAATCAGCAAAACAAATCGTGGCAATATGAAGATGTTTTCATGGCTACCAGGTCTACCTACCTCTCAAACGTGCTACACGACGCTTGAGTCCGTAACTCACGAGCTTTGGTCGTGGCCATTAATATGTTAGTCGATAGCAACGCGACGGTCACGATGCGTTTCTATATTATGCAGTTGGCTTTAAATATTTGCGTTCAAGGAGCTTCCCAACATGCCTACTTGATATTCCTTGACAGTGAGATTAATGGCGGAATGGAAGTGTCAGTTTCAATGGAAAATCCATTTACTTTCAACTTAAACTCTATTTTCTAGTTTACCCAGGACTACGGAATATTCGAAAGAGTTATCTTTATATAGTAGATTTAGACTCTGACGGAACATCGTGGGTTTTAGTTTGTAAAAGTCTGAAACTACTTTTCGGTCCCCAGATCACGAGAATTGATTTGATGCATTTCCACGTAAATCGCGATTTTTACGGAAAAGAAAATATTTTAGTGAAGTAAACTCACCTGTGTAGAACACCCTGGAATGCAAAGGCCAATTTCAAGAGCCACGATAGTGCATGAAGTCGTAACCTTTTTTTACAATTTTACAAAAAAAAAAATGTTTTGATTAAAATTGTATTTTAAAACAATAAAACCAAAAAAAATATACTATTGGTACTGATCTTATAACTGATTATTGCATAATGCAAAAACATCGGTTAAATGTGTTTCACAAATTACTTTTTATCGTAAAAAAATTACAAAAACGGTTCTCCTGAATCAGAATCAATTATTTATAAATATAGGTGATAATTATATACAACCTGGAAATATAGGTACATTTTTCTGTTTAACATAGAAATATGCCTAAAAAAAAAATAAGCTTCACTTAAGGCTACAAGAATGGTTTAATAGTGTTGTGCATTAATACACCAACAAAAGGAAAGGTGACATCCCACTGAATCACATAAATCATTATGTAACCGCTATCTACGATTGGTAACGCCCACACTCAGGATATAGACGATGACTAGGAAGACGATCACAACACGAGAAAACTCGGCTCGGAACTATAAATACAAGATGAAAGGCGCCGCAAACACACGAGGTCGGTGCGCGGGCGCAGATAAAGCGATATTGTTTTCAGTTTAGGGCTTAGTCACACCGCGTAGGTATTCGTAAGCTGTATTGTAAGTAGGCGCATATTTTGAGGCGGACAAAGAAATATATAAGTACAAGTATATATGCAGCTGGGTTAGGCATTATTTAACCGTTGGTTTTTACACGATTTTTTGAGGATATATATTTTAGCTTATATATCGTATAATTCATGTATCTACATTTTTAGATAGGAAATCATAAATAACTCCACCCAATCAGACATTCCCGTGTTTCTTTAGTAGCCTTTTGGGTTCCAAGACCGCGGTAAATATTTAATATTTTTTATTATTAATGTTGAATATTATTTAGCTATAATATTTTTTTACATGGGAAATCATCAAATAACTCCATTCTATCAGACTTTTAGTGACTAATACCCACCCGTGTTCTTTTAATAACCCTCTGCGTTCGGGGCCCGAGGCAATTTTTGCTGACAATCCAATTTCAGTATGAGGTATGTAGTAAAAGTTCTTCTGACATAATTTTAGGTCATAACCTAAAACTATGCCAGAAGAACATTTAGTCTATTAAAAATATTTCGGGACTTATTAAAGCAGGATTTTTTATTACAAAAATTGAAATTCGTGGTTTCCGATTTTTGATAAGAATTTTTAGGTTTACCACCTAAAAATTCTTGTTATTTCTCTGAATTTTGAATTTTGCAGATATTTTAACAAATGTATTGTTAGAATATCTGTTCAAGCTAAAGCTATGAATGAAATCTTTGCTTTCTTGAGAAATTATTGGAAAACTATACTTTCAACGATTACACCTTACCGGGATAGACATACTGTCTTCCTTAATATTCCTTTATTTTAGTAAAGTCTGAAAGATGCCATTATAACCCATGTATAGACAAGTACAGTCAGACATTTTCTGTAGGTACTATAAGTTTGTGGAATTCATTTAAACATAAATGCCAAAAGTACCGTGGTGTGATATTATCAAAGTTTAGAGATAGTGTACTATTTGGTTATAACAACTCAATAAAACAAGCTTTTAATAAAAATATTTTTTTCATAGAAATCTTTTATAGCTTGGTATACATATATAATTAATACTCGTCAAGACGAATCATACAAGCCCCAACTCGATGGGGTTGTGACGTTTAACTACGAAGTTCCTATAGCCACCTTCCGGTTCCATCATCAGATTCATGTCATAATAATTTTGCATTGTCATCTGATTTACACATGCATGCAAAATTTCAGCTTAATCGATAACCGGGTCAAAAATGCGCAAGATTTGATTACAGACAAACATCGGGACAGGCGAAACTAAATAAAAACTTGGAATTAAATCATATATCTAGATAATCATTAGAAATAACTGAAAGTAATCAGTTTTCCGCACTCGTTTGTGTAAAGAAAAATTGCATTTAATATAATAATAATAATAATAAGTTCTTTAACCTTTCCAATACCGTAATTAGAGACACAATAGAAAGACATTGAGGAGAGCTAACGCCGGCGTTCGCTTGGGGTTTAATGAATGAAGAAAAAGCGAAGTTTGTGAAAAAGGATTTCATGAAATTATAATAACCCGGGTTGTATAAGGCGCTAGCTATCCCCCACATTTTCACCTGTGTCTTTGGTGACCGCACCACCTCCGTGGGTCATTGCGTTAGGGTATATAGCTCTATGATGGACATGGCTATCCCATACAAAAAAAAATACAATCCAACTATTAGTTCCTGAGAGCTGGAACCTAATGCCCGCTATGACTTGCCGTGACCTGTGTTGTAGGTACTTAGTGTCGATAGGGTCACATGGTGTAAGAACTAGGAACCTATTTAGTAATTGATTCTCAACAAAGTTATCAAACAAATCAATAAAATAAATCAAAATTACTAAAATCACGATTAAAAAATGGTTGCCTTTCCGGCTGAAGCGTGAAAAATTGGTATCCTATTCTTATACCAAGTATACAAAACAAAAGTGAGTAAATTGATCGAGCCGTTTCGGAGGATTGCAACCTCAAACACCGTGACATGAGATATTTATATACTTATTAGATATAAGTATATGGATTATGTTAGATTAACCTCGAGAGAACACGTTAAAGGCTGCAGTCAATAATAACATTGCTCGGAGAAGACACATATTTAAAAATAAATAATATATAGGTATATACGTTATTGAAGACATGCGGAAGTAGACAACGTACCATTTGGTAATGTTTGCTGGCAACAAGTATTTAATTCATGAATCCCCAAGCGACCACCGGTGGCCGCGCATCTATTGTCTTACTATTGTGTCTCTAATTGACGGTATCTGAAGGGTTAATCTAATTTATTTTCATTTTCTAAAGTACCTAAAGCGAAAACCGGTTGTCATAAAGAAGTTCAGGTATTTTAGCCAAACCTCCGTTTTCCGTTATAACCGACTTTCCATCGGTATTTTGTTCAGGGTTTACAAGGTCTTTAGTTATTTATAATGAAATGACTAACAAGCGTTATTTATTTAGTGTATTATCATTGAATTTCTTAAAGCACATTGCATGTACTACCCACATCATAGATACACATGTTAAAAAACATTTTTAGACAAACTAAAATAATAAAGATTCTCGGACAACATTTCAAAATTAAAACATCAAAGCCATCAATCTAAATTCATGCGAGTTGATTCGAAAAATTGTAACATAATAATCATAAAAAATTACTCACTAGCAATCCATAAATCTCCTAATTCTTCTGGCACATAATGACTCTGAGTCATAACTATGTAATGAAGTTATAAACATGCAACTGTACTCATGTAGCACTCTGAAAATCAATGTCCGAGCAAAACAGCGATAAGAGGACAGCCGGCGCACGAGTCGAAACAACGACGACTTCCCATAGAAAATAGTTTCTTCGCTTATCGATATAATATTGTAACACCGTTTTCGAAATTCAAAAAATTAAACTTCAGAACGAGTCGGCCGCCATCTTGGTCCGGCGTGCGTAAACGCCTGCGCGCCGCGACCACCGCGAAATTACAGCCGGCGCGCGCTCCACCGCTCGCGCGTTTAAAAATAAAATAAAGTTAAAACAACGTCATTTTGTGCACGTGTGTGTGAGAGGGCCGGTATTTATTTATAGGCTAGTAGCTATGTAAATAACGAACGACCGAGTCCGGTCCAGCATTTCTTGTGGTTTGCAAAACGTCTTAATTCGAACGTGCTCGTAGCAATTCCTGCAACCTACTTTGTGGCTGAACCCGATGACGTGACTACTTTATTATTCTTACAACCTACTCGTAAAAATATACATATGTGAGGTGGTAACCTTCACTAAAATTCCAATGAGTTGCCAGCAGAATTACAGACTCATGGTCGGCTGGTAGAGTATTAATCAACGAAGTTGTTCGAACATGAAAAGCAAAAAGATAACAAAACATATTGCAATCTGTGGAGCTACAATACAAAATCAAATTAAAACAGATAAATTCACAAGCGAGGTTACGATAACAATTAAATTTTAGAATGTAAGTGGTGATGTAAAAAGATGTCATAGAACATGTAGTTTGTAGAACTTAGAACAAAACAATAGACCGAGAAATGATTGCACCGTTTCATAAACAGTTTTGTTAAAGACTCCTAAAGTTGATTATATTGTGTCCGTTAGGTACTTGATTTTAATTCTTATTTAACGCTGCCAGTTGCGTTGTCTGCTCATTGAAATGCTATGCAACACATAATGCTAGTACGTTTCAACACGAAGATGTTAATCACTTATCATTAGCACTTTCTTTCATTTAATAAACTTACATAAACTTGTTTTGCTCTCTATTTTCATTAAGAGGCTCATATTCGACCATAGTTACCTACACCATTTCAAATATCAAAGGGAATTACTAACTGGCCCTCTGAATCAAGCCACATATCCATTTTGACCTCTTGAGCAAACTATGAGGACAGAACTATCCATTTCCTATAACTTACTTTTTCAGATGATGCAACGTTTGAATACCTACGTAGGTATAAATACCGACATGGATCTTGAGCGCTGGCTTCAAGTTGCAGAAGTCAAATATTCGGTTTCTTTAGTGGTACGAAGTGAGACGCGGGGGCGGGGAGTGACAGTGATTGGCTCGATAGACGTCACTCGTGATTCGTTCCCTGCGCTTGCTGCATGTAGATACATGACAACAACAACGACGACGATTGACTCGCCAATGTATGGAATACGCAAAGCTATCCCCACATTGACGCCGAGCGCTCAAGATCAGTGCAGTATACAAGGTGGAGTGATGGCCTAGTGATGGTCGCGAGTATCCCATGAGTTCGAGACGCAAGTGGTTGTGAGAACACTTTGGTATTGTTTATGCCTGACAGTGGACATCTTTCGGCATAAATGACGAAGAGTCTTGCGGTTGTTAGTATGCATATTTATCGCAAAAAGTTAGTACAAATTTGATAAATCTGTCACTACAGTAAAATATTTTAGGTGTAAAATATGAAACTATAATAACTAATCACAGAAATATTTGGCCTCATAGTTAAGCCCACGCAATTTCTGTAACATTAATCACCGCATAAGTAGATATGTACTTACATACTTAAAATAAATCCAGCTGAGTGATAATTGCGTGAATATTTATGGTAATTTCAAACAACTTGGTTGAAGGTGCGGTTTTCATTGCCACATTGGTCGTTTTTCCTCACTAGTTGTTAACCTTCTGTAGGCACAAATTACGTAATGTAAAATGGTAAAGTATTTAAATAAATAAATGTAAATTTTCTTTTTTATAAATCCGCAGGTGTGCCCATTTAATCTTAGAGGTAGGTTTGCACATGTTAATCGACTTAACCACATTACATACTCCAAAATGGGCCGTGTCCATAACTCCAACACGAGTTGTTTTCATAACTTCAACAATATTCGTTTTCATAACTTCAACATGACTCCTTTCCTTAACTCAAACATGAGTCGTTTCCATAACTCCAACATGAGTCGTTTTCATGACTCCAACAATATTCGTTTCCATAACTCCAACAATATTCGTTTCCATAACTCCAACAATATTCGTTTCCATAACTCCAACATGAGTCGTTTTTATAACTCCAAAAATATTCGTTTCCATAACTCCAACAATATTCGTTTCTATAACTCCAACATGAGTCGTTTTCATAACTCCAACAATATTCGTTTTCATGACTCCAACAATATTCGTTTACATGACTCCAACAATATTCGTTTCCATAACTCCAACAATATTCGTTTCCATAACTCCAACAATATTCGTTTCCATAACTCCAACATGAGTCGTTTTCATGACTCCAACAATATTCGTTTCCATAACTCCAGCATGAGTCTTTTTCATGACTCCAACAATATTCGTTTCCATAACTCCAGCATGAGTCGTATCCATAACTCCAACACGAGTCGTTATCATAACTCCAACATGAGTCATTTTGTTTATCAGTATGTTAAAACGTTACGATTCAAAACTAAATGTTTAAATTATTGGTCTTTTAAGAAGTCTTTAATTTAATTAGTTAAATAAGAATCAAATAGAAAAATCTTTTTCAGTTTGGTATCAATCAACCAAAACTCGTTTTTAGTCCTCGCTAACGTCGCTATCGTAACGTTAAATTATATTTTTCAAATTCCGTTTTTATCCCTCCAACCCCTCTCGCTCAGAGTCAAGCTGGAAGGAGTGTAGTTCAGGCGCGCGTTGAACACTGCACGCTGTCGACGAATCAGGCTCGGTCCGGACGGTTTCCGGACGGTTAAATGGCGAGCTACCCATTGCTCGCCGTCCGTAAAAGTCTTACGGTGATACTTTAACTGATTATTCTTTCATTTTTACTTTCTTTGTGATTCAGGGCCGCCGTCACTCTGTTCTACTTTCTGCTAATATTATAAATATGATGTTAAGTATGGATGTTTGTTACTCTTTCTCACAAAAACTATTGAACGGATTTAGATGAATATATAATCTTTACAATGACATAGATTTATTACAATAATAACAATTTAAAAAAATGTAGAAAATAGTACTCATTATATACGGGTGGAGCTGCTAGCAGAAACTAGTCAGACATGAATAAATAATGATTTTTTTTAAATATGATAACCTTTATAAGCATTGCAACGAATCAAGAATATTGAATACACCTACTCTATATACTATACTTTCAATAATACACGTGCATTGACATTGATTGATAAGTAAGAATGAATCACGGGTGACTCAACCAAACTTTCCTCTTTTAAAAACTCTTGTCAGATTATTCAAAGATTTAAATTAAATATCAGTAACGCAAAAATGTTGCTATTGTTTAAATTAAAATAATTTAAACAATAGCAACTTTTGCAATAGTAATTTTTGCGTTGAATTGCTCAAAATCATCAACAAAGGTAGAAAAAAGGAAAAATTCACATTAGCATTTTCACAAGGCGCTACCGCCCAGTTTAATTACCCAAACAAACGTTGTCTATTCGTTTTCATTATGCTATAACTTTGATATTATCGTTTATACATGTTCTAGCTTATTATAAACGTTTATAAAGGTTAGGTCAAACTGCGGCGCGGTGCTCGGATTAAGCCGAGCGAGATATTGCAAGGCGATATTTCAGAGCGGCGCGGGCGGCCGGTCAATGAACCCGACGCCCCACGCCAGAGCTCAACCAGCAGGGTTGTCAGATGCATTAGTTTATTTTAACAAGATCCAGATAAAATATCCTTTTGTCACAATAGAAAAATTAAAAAAAAATGTTCATACGCCATGGCATAGCACCACCGTGTATTTATTAATCGTTATTGATTTTCGTTGCTTTTTAATAATTAATTTGATTGAATATTGAAATTTATATTTGCCTATAATCATAAGAAAAACAAAACAGTTCTATGCAAGCGTTAATCGACTGTAAAGAAATGAAACTTGAATTTGTGTTCGTAATCTGTGAAGTAGCACCATGTTTTTGTTAGTCTTTGTAAGTATAATTTTACAGTAGGTATTCAGTTTATTAAACTATTATCATTTATCCACATTAAAACAAAATAAGTAAAATAAAACATCATCCAAGTGCAAAAAGCATAAATATAAGTGCTACGAAATTTCGTAGCAATCTCGTAGCACTTTCAAAACTTTGAAATTCACACATAAAAATATTAAAATTACAAAACAATTAAAATCAAAGTATTAATAATTTTGAATGTACAAACGATCCATAAAACTGGTAACTGACGGCCCTAGTACAACTCCTTCGTTCGCTTTTTAATTTTACTTTGCAGCTGACACACGTCTGTATAAACACACCCTTTAACATACATGGTGTATACCGACACCGTTTAACATAGCGTTGGTTGTAACATTCCTACCTACATATGTACCTATGTGTTTAATATACATCCTTTTACTAATTGATGGGAACACTAAAGGCAGGTGGAGGAATATCTACCCTATACATCTGTTTTGCATGTACGAAAAATTGTGGCAAGGTGATCAAAACGATAGGTGACGTGTCCCAAAGTAGTTTATTTATCTTGATACTTGCAGGCACTAGCATCAATAAAGTTGTCTTCATATAAAATGGATTTTTAAATTTCTTCGTTGGTATTGTCTGTTTTAAATAGATCGCATTCAAAAGCCATAAATATCAAAGCTTCTAATTTGCATTGAATTTAATAAATAAAAAAGTGCTTTGATAAAATATATTTATTTTTATGGGTTCATTTCATTAAACTTTTACCTATAAAGGTAAAAGTCAGGAAAAAAGAAGGTAAAAGTTATAAAGGTAAAAATATCAAGCACCAATTATAAAATTGTTGCTAGATATTTTTAACCGGAAACAGAGAGTAACTACATAATATCTACAATGTGCACAAACACATAAAACATCAACTGTCAAATAAACTTAATAATATATCTTGCAAATAGCGATTATTATCTACAGTCGTAAAAATTCTATAAAATAATTAATAAGATATTTTAAAATCCACAAAAATCGTACATCTCAATCTAAAAACAGGTAGAAATTCCAATACCTATTTCTTAAAACCGTCAGCCATGAAAAAAGTTATTCGATTGTAACAGACGTTTTTAAATTCTTAGCTTGTTAATTTTTTATTGTAGATATTTATCTTGTAGTGAGGATCAAAATATTTGATCTTGGGTTGTGTTTTGTTGCGTCCCCTGCGAGGAAAGCAAAGCAAGGTACGGTATGCGAGGTTCCCCTTCGAAGAAGCCCCCGCCCTTACAAAACAATAAATATGTCAGTGTAGGATATTACACTACGTTAAGACGCGCCTGTCTTAACTAAATTATTACACTGCAACTTTTCCCGATGAGTTCTTCGCTCCAACTAATAACTTTTTACTTTTTATTGCCCCGAGGATTAAGCGGAGATGTCTCATTTTATTTTTGGGACGTAGATTATAATTTGTTGTGTTTTGGATCGTTGAGAGTCTTCTGATGAATATTTAAATTGGTGGGGCTGAACTTTTGAAATGATTGTTGGAGCTTTAAGTTATCACAGCGAGGAAAGGCGTTTAAAAATATGGCGTGTCTGTCAAATCATTCCGTCGCAGCAACGCTGACATTGAAAGCATGAGACACAAAATTATGCTCGATAAAAATATTCAACATAGACGAGTATTATTTGAGTATCTTTATTTTATTTTAAAATTGAAATTGGTAGGTAATAGAGTTGTCAGTTTCTTTAATAAAATGGTAGCTATTACAAGTGATTTATGTTTCAAAACTAAAATATCAATATACCTAATTAAATTATGAAAACTCGACAAAATCGAAATTAATTTAAATAAAAATTTAATAAAGAATGTCAGGGCACATCCGGATTTTTTTTGCATATTTATTTATTCGAGCAGGTAATAAAGTCTTCTGAAACGAACTCTAACTGCATTTTCTTTTGGTGCTTTTAGCAGAACGGGTTTTGAATAAAAAATGTTGTAGGCACCGACTACATTAAGGAAAATGCCGCATATTTCAATACGAAAGAAGGGAAAAATATACATTGTAGCGTTCCTTACAAAGCAAACAAAACAATTTCCCGCAAAAAAAAATCAGGAAAAAGCGCGCCAGAGAAAAACAACATCGACCATAAAAGAAAGAGCGGAGTTGGCGGGCGAATTGCGTTGCTCGCTCAGCGAAGCGCCATTGGTCGGGTGTCCCCCCTCGAGCCGCGCCCCCCCCCTGCCCGCGTCCGACCGTAACTCACTCTTCACTTGTTTTTACGGCCGCCATTTTGTGACGTTCGCTCGCGCGGCAGCCCGCGCTAATCCATACTCGCTACAGACCGGCCAACCGCCTCTGTGTGCGTGACCTATACGGTTACGGTTGGTAGTACTGGTATCGTAGCGTTCGTAGCGTAATGTTGGTAACTGCATTGTGATAATGATACTCATTTCTCACTATTGTTTAGATTTTACTTCTTGGTGGTCCGACATTTGGGTTACCGAGGCGGTAATTACATTGTTTTTTGGTACATTTTAAATGTAATTGACTTAATTAGAGATAAATCTTCACAACGCATTGTTACCAAAAATTTTACATTAACACTGAATGCGGTTCATATTTTTACTGAGAATATTAGCATGTGAAAATGACATTTGTTATTACTGTGAATTATTTTTTGACATTTCTGCCAACTTAAACGAAGTATAAAAAGTATATTTTTTTATAATAAATTCTACTCGCTTCATAATTATAATTTATCTGGGTAATAAGGTTATTAAACTGTAAAGAGTAACATTAAATCGCGTTGTAGAGAGATCGAAAGTTAATTATTATTCGGTACCTAAGTAGAGGTATTATTTATCAAGCAACAGCAGTTAATTAGGCCACACTAATTATGTTCCTCACCCACACAAATCATATTATCTCTGACAGAAAACACGACATCCAACAAAAAACCATTTTCAAGAGTATCCTGTACGCAGAATGTCGTACCTATTTGGCATCCATTAGGGTACATCATTAACTCACTCTTGGGGCGTATCTCCCTAATGAGAGTCGGCATCCATAGATGCATGAGACAGGGGGCCATAATGACGTACCTCGCCCTATGAGGCCGGGGCCATAATGACGTATCTTGCCGTATCTTTACGTCTTAATCCTAGTCATTAGAGGCTCTCTGGTCTTGTTAACTATCTTTGTAGGAAGGTTTAATTGTACTTTGGAAGTTTCGGTACGTACAAGGTTGAATGGAAATGTGCGTTTGAAAGGGATGATTGTTCGTGGGATGTGTTCTTCGTTATTTATTGTAGGGGTGAAAGGTGGGAAGTAATTATAAAGAGCAATTAAGTAAGCTTGTCTTTAGGAGAGGATAGTTTTAAGAAACAATTTGTCTATCGGGTTTGTTCCGTGCTTTACTGGTTTCCATAATATCAAAATTTTACGTGAAGCCAAGGCTAGAGTCTCTTAATAAACTTACGCCTTACCATCAACGATTGCATCACTATTTACTATCAGGTGGGATCGCAGTCAAGCACTAGTTTGTATCAATAAAAAAAAATAGTTAATAAACGAAAAGATAATCAAACGCATAATTTTTTCCTCCCAAAGATAAACTAATTAATATACCTAGTATAATTAATTATTTCAGAGCGGGTAGGTAAATTAAAGCGAAAAGCGTTCCGGGGTCCTTAAGTTACTTATCATCATAATCGTCATCATCATTTCAGTCGAAAAACGTCCACTACTGGACATAGGCCTTCCCTTAATGACACTACAGTCTCACACAACCGTACCTACAAGGATGAATTAATGTAGTCTAAGAATCCCATAAAACAGGACAGTTCCAAATGAAAAAAACTATAAGTACCTAATCCTAGTCACCACCAAAGATAAAAATCTAAAGCCCTCGAATAAAAAGCTAAACGGCACATCAGTAAGTACTTAAACACAACCGATGATGCATGGTGGTGCGCTCAACATTTTATAGTGTTCGTTTAATAGCGTTAAAAGTGAAACGGTGTTGTAAAGCTGCGATTGTCGCACCACACATTACGTAGGTATACAATAGTGTTTAGGGCTTGGGTCAATAGCAAAAGGTGAACGATAAAACTGGGCGTTTTGCTTATACAACATGACCGAGTGTTGAGCTCCTCTGATTTTAGTGGGGTTGATTGAAATATTTTTGGTTAGTTTTTTTGAAATATCCGAAAGTTTTAGCTTACGCTATGGAAATAACGTTCAGGATGTCATAATTATTATCATTATTTCAGCTATGATTATTGCACCACACATTAGTGTTTAGGGCTTGAGTCAATAGCGCAGAACTGAGCGTTTTGCTAAATACAACATGACCGAGTGTTGAGCTCCTCTGATTTTAGTGGGGTTGATTAGTAGTAAATTGAGATATTTTTTGAAATATCTTTAGAAATAACGTAACGTATGCCATCTTCACCATTATTTTTCCAGCTGAAAGATGTCCACAGCTCACCCCAACAACGGACCCCGTGCGTTATGTATCCATCGAATTTCCGCGACCCTCACTAAGCTATCGTTCCACCTTTTGAAAGGTCAAACGCTGCGTCTTCCAAGACGCAATCGCCAACTCCAGAATGTTTTGGCCCTATCGACCTTCTTTTCTTAGAGCAATGTGCCGTGTCTACTGCCACTTAAGTTAGGCGATTCTTCAAGCTATGTACCGATATAGCCTTAAGAATTCCCAAACTTTGGCATTCTTACGGAAGTCTTCATTTCTGATTTGACCACACAAGGAAACTCCGAGCATAGACATATCCATTGCCCTTTGAGTGACTTAAAGTCGAAGGGCTTTCTGAAAAAGCCCGTCTACCTGCGTAGGTAACTGTAAAGTGTTCTTTTGCATTTGAATATTTTAACAAGATAATGATCGAATTTTATGCATAAGACAATTTTCTTAGACGGACCTACAAAGACTGTCTCCTAATTCGAAACAACCAAATTTGGGAAAACAATCTATTCACAAAAGCAACGAAATTATTTACACTACAAAGGTATTTGCATAATTTATACAAACAAAATAATTGGTTTAGTCGACAAAACTCTCTGGTGCTCAATCATTAGGGCTTTGTTAATTTGGGGCAATAAATAAATGGTAATTAAGCATTGTTCGCGTTTTATTGCATGTTGTTATTATGAATGTTTATGCCGAAGAGGGTTCACGCCTGAGAATATCAATAGTTGTAAATTATATGCGTTTTTTGTTTGATATTATTGCAGGAAAGAATTTGGAGCTCATAAATTAAATTAGAAACGATCTCTTCTTAGGGTAGGCCGACACTGCGAGAGACCGGGGGTATTTCGTAAATGTTTTTAAATCTTTGATAATCCAGATTTGTTTAAAACTGTGAGATATTATGTAGGTATATAAGTTCTAATATTTTTTTAGTTACGTGTTCCATGTGGATGAATAGAAAGGGAGAGAGAGAGATTGTGTTAGGAGTGATATGAAAGAAGGGAGTCAGTGATAGCGGGACGGTTGACAGGACTGATTATTTAGAAGGAAAAAACGAGTTGCGTGTGAAGTAAGTAACATGGAACAAGGGCAGGCCGGTGATGATTACTTTTGCAAGATAGACTCATAATTCAGTTATTACCTTAAACATAAAATACTTACCTATCATAAACTATATACTACTACTTTATACACTACACAATAAAACACACATCTTTCTTCCAACTTTCATAACTCTCAAATCGCCTATCTGCTGGAAGAAAATTTGTAATTTGTAGTTTTTTTTTTTTTTTCACCAGCACCTTTGTGCTCATTTGTGCTCTTCTATCTCTATTTGTTCTTTTTGATTTTAAGTTTTTGTGTATACATAAATGAATAAATATACCTTATAGGTTTTTCAACTTTATATGTAGATATTACTAAGATTTGATGCATCACCGGCATGCGCTTTTTATATCTATACCGGTCTATTTAAAAGCTTTAAATAAAATAGAGAATGCGATGAGTAGTTCCTCGTTCTTTAAATACCGACGTATTTACTATGATTCACCATTATATTTAAACAGCTAAGCCACCTGAAAGATTGATGGCCCGCGCCTTAAAATAACAGTTCAAGAGGAAAGATGAAGGAGAGGAGAGAGGGGAGACAGGTACCATATGTTGCTGATGGATTAACTGGGTATTTGCGGGGAAATCGGACTTTGCTAGAGGAATTTTATTCTTATTGCTAAGAGTAAATGGGGTTTTAAAGTTTAGTTGCTCGCTCCGAATGTTGGTCCGCGATCTAGGTGACACCCAAACTGTCGATACATTTAACAATTGTCGTAAACTCCTCGAGACGGAAGGGGAGCGCAGTAAAATTATCATTTTATGCCGTTCGACGACTGAAATGACACGGGAATGCTGTAAAACTGATTTATTAGATACATCCCGAGAGTCACATGCTGAATTTTTGATGAGATCTTTGTTTTGAGATATTGGTTCAAGATTATAAATGGAATGGCAAACGGGTTCCCCTGCTGAACCCTTCAGAATATATGATTTATATCCAAAAAGAAAGCAGAACCTTCTAATCACAGTTGAGCTCCATAATAGTCCTAAGTTTGAGTTACAGGAATACTGACAAATGCTTGCACTGACTAGACAGGTCCATTCAAATTCGTATGGTTATTTCTTCAAAAGGTCATCTGAGACACTAATCTGCATGGTTCTCATATGATTTAACCATTACAAGTTTACTGTATGGACTTTAAATGAAACTTTGACCCCTGAGTTTGTTTCGGTGTATCTTTTCAGCTAAGAAATACCGGTCAGAAGTAGATTGACAGTCGACCGGCTAGTTTAAACTGACGAAAAATATAATTGACGTGTATAAGTGTTTTTTTTTTTAACCTATTTGGAAAATAAATATCATTTAGAATTTAGTTCGAAATTTCACAAAATTGGACTTAGATGTTTACAGGTTTCAGGCGTTCGATGTTTGAAACCCGATACATCAGAAAATATTGCATCTAGTGAACTGAAAATATACTTTCAATAACGAATTCATCTACCTTCCTATTTATATAATTATGGTGATATCGTTGGTATCAAGGAGGCTCCCATCGGCCATTTCGGCAATTTGATTAAGAAGGCTCGCCACTGGCTAGTTTTATTGCTCTATATTTCCTTATTAGGACCGACGGGGCGACCTGAGGCCCGCGTGGCCAGCTAATGAGACACCATCCCTTAATTTGAGATAAAACAAACATTCTTAGGTAGATAAAACACCTATTTTAATGATATAGTAATAATAAAAATCAACGATGTGTGTGTATATCTAATTTAACAGCTTATGACAAAAATTATCTTTCGTTTTTATATCGGTACAGTGCACACTAACTTCTAATGAAACGTTTTTATTTGTACTCTTACCTAAATTTTCTTTCAAGTAAGTATATGATTTGAATGGCATACACTTATTCCAGCATAATATAAAACTAGCTTTTGCTGTAGCTTCGCCCGCGTACATAAAATATAGCCTATGTCACTCAGGAATAAAGCAGCTTTCTATAGGTGACAACAATTTTAGCTAACTGGTCTGATAGTTTTAGAAATTACCTCCTACGAACAAACTTTACGTACTTACGATAATAGGTATTAGTGTAGACAAAATCCCTCACTGCGTCTGCCTGTTCACGATAAATTCAAAAACTGCTGTACGGATGTTCATCCATTTTTCATCAATAGATAGAATAATTCCTTTGAAAGGTTTCGGTGTAAAGCCGAGAATTTTAATTTGTAAAAGTCGTGCAAAGCCGAGGTGAGTCGCTAGTTTTTAATGAATTCCTCAGAGTATCGACATCAGGTAAATAGCTATATCTAGTTGAAACAGACACGTCCTCGTGTCAATTGCTCGTGACAAACGCTATATTTGTAATATATATTTTCCCCGTTTACCTACACAGTTAATTTCTAAGAATCAGAAAACTGTTTATTAAACTTAGGCTTGCACTGAAATAAATCTACGTTCTTCAAAGTCATTTCTGTACCAGACACCAGGTCGACGCTCTTTGTTTATCTCTATTTGAGCCATAAAACTACACGATAAATCTATAAGTCATGAGTTAATTGATTAGTCTCAGAAAAATATTGCGATATTTTCATCAATGACACATAAGACTTGGAATCGTACGCCCACTACAACTTGTAGACACAATCGCAGACGCACTCGCTTTCAATGATAAAGACCATTAACGTTCACAAGACGGATCGTTCACATCATCAACATAACGTTAGCTTCAACTGATTCGAATAGTCTATGATAAATGAATGAAAAGGCAAGAGTCGCGACCTGCTCTCGCGAAAAGCGTATTAAAACAAACAGTGCTGTTAAAATAAATCTAACTGCCTATAAAAACTGCCATAACTATCACTTAGAGGCCATTGTGTTGGGTTTGTTTTATCTCAATGCTGACGAAATGCATCAGCAACAATGTGAGAGCACCTTTACTTTGTGACGGAAAAATTATTCGAAGCAAGAACGTGTTCTCGAAGATATCAAAGCCATTAAAGGAAATTTATCGACCAGTTGACACTGGACGGGCGTGAACCTAGACCAAGGAAGACTAAGTATAAATTTTCATGAATTATTAATTGAATAAATCTACCATTGACATCGACTAGTCTTGGCATTTCATTAAGAAAATTAGCAACTTAGGTCACTTAACCTAACCTACAAGTTGTTTTTAAAACCTGAATTCCCATCAGTATATTTTTACTTCATTTTAAATATTCAAATGGCTGCAGTCACCGAGTATCTAAAAGCCTTGAAGCCAGACGCTAATACAGCTAGAAAGTTATAGCCGTCGGTAAAATAGTAAAAGATTTTCCTTCGTAAAGTCTACGCGATAACAGGAGGGATACTTATGTGAAGTCAACCAAATCCCAGCAAGCATTCGAACGGGGAACGTGAGTCGTATAGATACGTAATGTTTATCGAGAGCCGGGGCAACACAATAATAATAAAGACAGTTTATTAGGCCTCTCGCCACGACACGTTATCGACTTCAATTAAATATCATTTTTATTAGGAATCCCTGATAACGCCCCGCGGTCACTAAATACTCTATTTTGTTTTTTATCATAATTTAACATGTCGCCTTTCGATTTTATGTGGCCCCAACAATGTTAGGTAACGATAAAATGCAAATGAATCGATATGATATTTACCTGTTTTTTATTAATCCATATTCAGAATGACAGCTAATCCATTAACCTGCAAAGAATACAAAGACCAGTTCAGTTACAGAGATAGAGTGGATACTAATCTTAGTTCAGAGCGTTTACGACCAAAAATAAACATAATTAACCGTCTCAGATCAAAACATAAAAGATTTTCTCAAATAAATCAAAAGAAAAAAAAACTGTTGATACCATTATTTATTTAAACGCTAAGAAAGCATCACGATCATAAAACGGAATGTGAGCCGCGGCCTTCGCAACAATGAATACGAAAAAATACACGGGACCCAGCGGAGATCGCTTTCTTCAATGGTTACTTTATATGCAAATTCCTTGCAATAAAAATGGAACCCTTCTCTCTAGCTTTATATAAAGAGCGCAAGACTTGAATCCGAGGTTTTATGTATTCGCGAATCGACGCTGTTTTATTGGTATCGACTATCGATTCGACTCGTCCGCATTCGAGAATTCGGAAGTAATGCCCGCTATTTCGAGTATTTCGACTGCTAGTCGTGCCTATCCGATCGCTATCAAAATTTGATTGCCTCGGATAAAGGTTCCATTTATATGCAGTTGTTGTTGCTAAAATTTATTCAAATCGTCACAAAACGAGTAAAGGCAAGTAGGTAAATATATCATAAATTATGTGGGGAGCATCCATATTTCAAAGACTTCATTGGATTTACACACGTAAACATCAGAATGTACCTATACGTAACGGTAGTTTGTCATGACACGGCGACCGTAAACGTTGCGTTCATTTGTATTTTGATGGTGGAAAACCCCTTGTTTCGGGCAATACAACATCGGCTAATGTTCTGGCTGTAAATAATATTCCAGAACAATTTGATTCAACAATAAAAAAGTGAGAGTAAATAAAGTACCTACAATTATCACATGATACCTGCCTTTAAAGCTGACTCATTCTTCATCATACCTTATGTGGCTATAAACATCAAAGTTTCCTAACCTCAGCCTACACAAGCCGTGAGATAAAATCCAAAGCATGTAAAGATACGTAGCCAGGTACAAGAGATTACATTCTGAGGCGAGAGGAGGCAGGGCGGCATGTACCTACCGTCGCCGACAAGGATCTTATATTTCCATAAAACGTAGAGTTTACGAGCACACCTACAAACACCCCCGCGTCTCCTCACTGCCTACAATGACCAAAATTTTAAGTTTCACTAAAATATTTAAAGATGTTGGTAGTTTGTAGTTGAATTTTTGATGTAGGTAGGGGGAAAGAATTTTTTAAGAAATCAACTGAAATAGTAATACTTTGTTTTTGAGACTGGTGTTGGTAGTAGTCTCATATCAAAGGATCTGCTAGCCCGCCCATGTGGAGGCAGGAAATCACCCGATGACTGACTGAGGCTTGTGTATGTCCATTTCCTCACATTTACTCTTTAGCTTGCATGACTGCTTTGCAAACGAAGGTGACCGCTTTCCAATCCCTCTCGCCCCGGATTCTGCAGGCCAGAATCCTAGATCAGGCACGAGAGGTCGCTGCTGCCGATCGCCTCCACGAGGACACGATGGTGATCCGCAGTCTTCCACGGTTTACTACACCATGTCTTCCGGGCGACCTGCACAATGGTGCCACCTAGACGTTTCTACCGCCTGAATTCGAACCAGAAACCGTTCAGTGAGGACCTGCCTACGGTGGCTCTCTATCCACTACTCAAAGATTTAATAGCAAGCATACAGGAACTTTTTGCTGCATAGGTTTTCCGCACTTTCCTGAATTAATTTCAATAATCAATAATATAAGATGTGATTAAATATGTACTACAGGATAATGCGTGGTTTATATTTTTTTAAACAATATTACGTAGATAAGCATGTGCTACTTGCAAGCCCTTTTTTGGTGAGGTGAAAGAGAGTGTCAGACTTTAACTGGCTAAAACCCAGTCGTGTACTTTCATTTGCCATTTGAGGCAATGGGGATTTTTGGGGCACGGCGTCTCTTTCAAACAATCCCGCTGCCCTTTACTGATAGCTCTATGATAAATAAATAAGCGTTATTCAATTTTTTTTTTCAGCCAGTATCATCATAACTGCAGCCATGGTACAAGTTTCATAATAAAAGGGATGTATTTGCGGCAAAGTCACATCGTAAAACCGTTTAGTGATATTTCCTCTCGCTACATTTAGCACATACAAATTTAATATAGATTTAACACTCATAAAATATTAACCACGCATTGTGTTATGTGCATTACATAAATCTTTGCAGTTTAAAAACCGTTTTGTAGAGCGTTATCTAAGTCATATTTATGATTCGTGAACTGTTTCATAAACCTATATTTGCAATTTCATAAGAGAAGAAAAGAAAATAATAAAAGAGCATTTTAACATTATAATTTAAATCTATTTGTGGTAAGTAGTATGAAAAACTGATGTGTTATTTAAAGAAAAACTTGACCTATTATGAAACGGTCGACACACCCGTCTATTTACTTAAATACCGCAAATAAACACGCTTGAATAAATGGACATTAACTCTTTCACCACATCACAAATTAATATAATGTCACAGAGCACGTTAAACACGGAGCGGTTCCCGTATGATCTGGTTTACGACTGTAGTTTTAATAAAAATCTCTAATAACATTCCGACGTCATGTTCCACATTACCCCTGGCGTTTATCATAACACTACCTCAACGAACGTATCGTAAAACTTAAAATATATACATAACTATCCAATAACACGACAAACTATTTTCATAATTTCTCCTTTTTTTTCTCTCTCGCCCAAAGCGATTCAATCTTCTAAATTATTACAGATAATGCTCAAAATCCCGCCTTTTTTTCATCTCCCAATGAGCATGTAACTAGAACCGTGTTGGCTCCACTATAAACTTCATAACAAACTGCCACACCGAGCCATATCTTGTGTACATTATGAGCTTTTTCGTTTAAGTCAAAGCTTGAGTTTATTACTTTAAAAAAGTCGTACGATACACCAACGCACAATCAATTTGATACCTTCACTATTAAGCTATAAAGTTGATTAAGCAAGATTCAGGTGTTGTGTGTTCGTTAACAAAATTAAAGAGGAGGAACGCCCTTTAGATGTTTTACTTAACTGTTAATAACATGAAGGTGTAGTTATAAAATGTGGACTTACTTGACTTTAAATATTATTTTAAGAAATCCACATTTTTTATGTACTTTTTATGTTGCGATCTCTCCGACTGTATACGCCACTATAACTGAAAAGTTAGTAAGTACTATATACTGAACACCATTTTTGGAAAAACATGACTTCACGTGACATCATTTTTGAACCGTTAAATACCTTTTCAGAAGGAAGTTTGTATGTTACATTTTGGGTTCAATATGAAAATAAATAAACTGCTTTTACTGCGTAGCTTATGCCCTGAATATGTTGTTCATTAATTTCTAATCTCTATTTAAAAAACAAAAACAAAACCAAATGAATGGATAGACTTTATTCTGGGTTTCAAATTATCTGTTCACATATTTTGATCGACCGTTTATAGTGCCGCAAGATTAATTACAATCTCACGGTGTTTGCAATAATCGGGTAATTAATATTGGTATAGAACTTCAAATCCAATTTGAACTTTTATGAAAACTGTACATAGGTAATTATTTGAATTAATAAATCTACACTTATTACAAATATGACTATGTTTTTAACACTGTGCTACAAAAAAAAACTTAATTTAGAAACAACATTACCATCCAGATGCAGTGCATCACTCAACGAACTAATAAACCCCACGGTTCCGTTCTCATTACGACAATGTTGCCAACATCTAAATTACCTATTGAACGCAACCTGTCCGACTGAGTTATAGTAACATAAATTAACTCACAGATACGCCCTACGCAGTTATTAGCCTACGGAACCCTTGCCTGTTCCACAACTTCAATTATCTCTTATAAAAGCCATTACCCTCGAAAATATTCGATCACGGTATCTCTCGGGTCCGCTCATTACCGGTTTGGGCGCAATCGCCTGGCAGGTCATTCAGATGTACATTTTATTGAAATACTCGTAAGTTCCATGTTTTAAGTTTACGTGCGTTACTGAGTAGATTTTATTGAACGGTAATAACAACACCGCTTATCGATGAAAATCGTATTAAATTTTAATGTAGGCACGCAGAACTTTATTTTAAAAGGATCTGCTCATGCACCTCATGGCAAAGGTCCTGTATAATCTTGTATCGATTTCTTGTTATATATGTAGATACATACAAACATTTTGGAGTGTTCTTTGGTATACAAGTTTAGAAATAAAATTCGGTTAATGTAAATAAGTCAGGATAGTAAAACTACGTATGGCGCACGGTCCACAGGACACATTCGGCACTCCGTGGGTCCCCGGCTGCGTCACGTTCGCGTCAACGTTAGCATTTCTTTTGTGAACGCTCCAAATTGCTCACATAAAACTCCCAGACCTGTTTTGCTACGTGATGTCTTCAGTATTTTTACTGCCTGTAATACTCGATATATTCTTATCAGCTCTACGAGGGAACTAGGCCCGTCCCTTTTCATTCTAGAAAAAGAAAATCGTAAAAATATATTGTTGCCGACTCCGACAGAAAGTGGAAAAAGAAATATAAATGAGCGACGCTACTTCGAGGCAGGGAACTTTCCGACTTTTGTAATTAATGTTGCAAGAAGATATCGTCGGGAAAAGTTTTTTCATCACGTTCCGCGGAGGCAGTGTTGTAATGAGCGCCCCCGCGGCGTTACATCGTAAAAACACCATACAACTTAATAAATAAAACTGGAATTCGTGAAGATTTATCACGAGGCCCATATTGCGATTCGTGACTCGAGCCTGAGGCGTGTTTTTGCCGCGTATCTACGAGGATAAGAGGCTTGGTTGTAAAAAAATTGAGATATACTCGAATGTCATAGAGCGGTTCGTGTCTCATATTTACAAAAGTCTTTGTATGAAATATTTTGACGTTTCTTGGTAGAGAGGCGCGGGAACGAGCGTGGCACGCGGGTGTTCCTTCGTGGAAACAATCTCGTTATTTATCGCATGTGATCTACACATGCTAGGTGGATAAACGCACACAATATAGTCGCCGGGTACATGAACCTTATTTTTGAGATTATTTTTACGTGCACGCACAACGAAGTCTTAAAGCATTTCGAATATCATTACGGAAGGCAAGAATTTTTATGGTGAATTCTCATGAAGTAAATACGTATTTCCTGTTGAATTACCTTGATAAATTGACCTAAATAACGCGATGGCTGAAGTGGATTAATATAGCCAATTCGGATGCAGGGAGCTTAATGTTGAAATAATGAAAGCCCTTTATAGGACGTAGACATGAAAACAATAATTTACCGCGAATTTATTTCCTACTGAGTTATGTAACTGATACCAACTGGTGAACTCGTGAGTAAATGCTATTTGGTAGCTGAAAATATAACAACTTTTCCATAGTGAGTTTTTTTTTTCGGTGGGTAAATATCATCGAAATGACATGCCCCACCCTTGGGCAGAGTGGGAGATAGTCTTTTGCTGGCTAAAAAATTTGCAAACTTCGTTGCCTTTCATACCATAGCCAAGCGTTCCTTTTAGAAGCAGATCATTGTCCCAAAAAAAAATCTACCAAAAAGTATAAGTGCGGGTATTAATCTACCCACGTTTTAAAATGACGGTTTTACTCGCTTGAACGAGTATCCCGGATAGTGCCTGACTAGTTCTAAATTCAAATTGAACTCTTAGCTCTCATTTCATCTTACAGCTGGTCACAAGTCGTGAAACACGAATACGTGTCGTGAAAGTTACATAGTACTCGTACTATATGAAGTTTTACGTTTAGAGTATGTTTACATAGTACATAGAGTTTAAAATTCGATCACAAAGGCTTGTATATTCTGTACACGAATTGGGACGCAGGTGATGCTGGAGATACACGGACCAAGTTTTATTGTTATTCCCACTCTGCGAATTGAATTTGAAACAAGCGAGTGCTTCGATCAATACTAGACTATACCGAAGAGAACCTGCTATTTACTTATCTGCAGTAGATATATCGATGCCTTTTACGCTTATGATTGTAAGGCAAAAAGTGTAAATAATTTGTGAATGACTTTTTAAATATGTAAACATATTTTTGCATTATGTATTGGTACAAAATGTATTGATATTTATTTTATTTCTTTATAATACAATTTTACTTAAAAGTATGTTACTACTTTATGTGTACACCGATATAGTATACCTGTATGGCACCGATATGGTAAATTAAGTTAGAAACTTTAGGATTTGGCTTTGCACAGATGCAAATTATACAGACAAACCTTTTTTTTATTGCTCCTTATTTTTGTGAAAACCGCATTAAAATCTGTTATATGTTTTAGAAGAATTAAGCGGATAAAAATACCTGGGTTTCCAAACTTAATATTATAAAGAGATAAAATTCGTATTTTAGTTTGAAATGAATAAACTCTAAAACTTGAGAACCGATTTTAAAAATTCTTACTCGTGTATAATTCTACTTTAGCACTGAGTGACGTAAGATATTAAATTTTCTACTTTCACGCAGGTGAAGCCGCTAGCAGAAGCTAGTAGATACCCTAGATGTAAAGATGAGTATTTGAATAGATGGAGATCCCTAGAGAGACCGAAGAAATATATAATAGAAGAAGAATAGCGTAACTGTTAACTGGACAAAATGAAAAAAAACTTGTGGCGTCGATTCCAAGTATACCTACCATGGGATAAGGTACAAAAGACGACAGTGGCTACTACAATTAACACTTGAAAAACTATACTTCTACTTTCATGGACTGTACTTTTTTGAAAAGCAAATAGAAAAAGACAACACAATGGAATTATCTGGTTTAGGTACGTATTTTCATTTAGTACACCTGAATAATAAAGTAAGATAATATTCGAATATCTAACTCAACAAATAATTTAAAATCCTCCTTAAGTTTTTAATCATTAGCCTTTTTAATGTTCCCACTGCTGGAGCTCAGGCCGCCAGGAGAGGGAATGGGCTGTGTGCGGGTAGGTGTAAGACATGCCGGTTTCCTCACGATGTTTTCTTTCACTGTTTTGAGAGCAGTGGTAATGAAATAAATTACACAAAGTGATGCCCCTGGCAAGGTTTGAACCTGCAATCTACAACTCGTAAGTGGCCATTACCACTCGGCCACCACTACTCTCAATTTTTTAATATTTGTGACGTTATGGTTTAAAAAGTATCGTAAATAGGCGATAAATTTTTAACCATAATCATAATTAAAATAACACATTTGGAACTCAGACGGAAAGTACGAGTATAGGGTCGCTTTCATTAATTCTTGGCCATTCATTAATTACGCTTGTATGCTACCTGATAATAAAAATAAAGACTAATGTGGAAAATCGTTTCATTATCTCACGACTTGGAGTTAATTAAATTCTGTACAGAAATGCGGCGGCGACTAGAAAGAAAACTTAATTAAATTAGGAATAAAATTTTGTAATTAACATTCATATTCGATGTAAATTGGTATCTATTTATTAGGCGGTAGCAGTGGCAGAAATATGTAAACTTATCTACGATAGGAATGAAACAATTTGCCTGCTGTGCTGTGCTTCAAGGCTAGAGTGAATAGGCTCTTAATAAACTAGTGCGCCTCACCATCAGAGATTGCATTACTGCTTACCATCAGGTGAGATCGCAGTCAAGCACTAGTTTATTTGAATTAAAATATATATATATCTCCCTTCTTTCAGTCCATCCAAAGGTTGTCTGTAAGAGATCGCCATGTGCGATAAGACCACCCATTGTACACTTTTTTCTTTAAAAATGTTTGTCCTATATATTTGTTTATGTGGTGTACAATAAAGAATATAATTATAAATCTAGTATGTAGATACTAAGGTATTTGGTAAGGTAAGGTCGAAGTATGAAGTAGTAGCTTCGCCCGCATAAAACTAAAATATATCCAAAGGAAACATACTCCTGGGATAAAAAAAATATGATATGCCCAAAATTTGCCCATATATCCGTGTGCCCAATTTTATTCAAATAAACATGCTCACACACACATACAATAATTCGCCTCTAAAGTATTAGTGTAAATTTTCACATTGAAAACCATTTTTCTTGGCTCCAATCTTGACGTGAATTGCTACAAAAATAAACCTTATTCACAGTTACAAGAAAAAAGGAATAATGTAGGCGTCTGATTTAAGAAATTTTGAACTTTTCGTCCATTTTAATTTTGTTTTAGAGCCGGGCTTCGGTGCCAGCTTACGGGGGCGCTATTATCTCAGCCGTTTTATCTCCAATGTAATCTTGTTAAGAGTCCCCTCATCCCTCACCCCTCCCCACCTCGAAAGGAAGCAATAATGCTGAAATCCCCCGGTTTTCGGCGCTTAAACTAAGCCAAGCATTACGGAGGAATCCATAGCAAAATTAGTGTTTGTTTACACCTATCTGTTTTAGTTACGTAGGTCCTTACATAATTATTATCTATAGAGAAACGAGGATCATTTTCGATAGTTCATAATACTGAATTTGTTATATGTACAGTAAATAAAATATTCAATATATCTTTCCTCTTAACTAAAAATATAGACTAAGGTTTAAAACTTATAATTACATTTATAAACTACTTAGGAAAAATGTCTCATACGAATTGTAATCAACTCCTAAAATTGAATCTTGTTTTTGGGTTCACGATTTAAAAATAAGAAAAGTGTTTTCTGGCTATAGATCTAATATTAAAGGAATAATACGTTTTCAATCAAAAAAAAATTAGACAAACAAACAGACAGACAAATAATTCAAGTTAAATAAAAAGCTTGAAAAAAAGTGGAATTCATCATTTAGGTACTAGCTTATGCCAGTAGCTTCATCTGCTTGAATGTTGGATATTACAGAAGCGACGTCCAAGTCGAAAAACCTGAATTTAATAAGTCCAATAAGACCTATGTCCTTCCTGGAGATTCGGCAGATTATTTGTGAAAGCGTAACAGACAGATATACTGAATTACTTTAAATTTTATAATATTATTATGGAAGATTTTTATTTTAGGCGGGATAATCTCTCTCTTGGGCGGAGCTGGAGAGCGTGTCAGATTTTTACTGATTAAAAACCCACTTCTGTTCCTTCATTACCTTCGTCCTAGGGCTCCGGATCTCACTTTCACACTGACTGTGGAGTATGGAAGTATGGATTATAAACTTCTTGCTCAACGTTCACCACAGTCTGTGCGTTTCTTCTTTTCATATCTGTGCAAAATACAAACATTCCCCTGACGTTTTATTTGTCTTTATGTTTACATAAGTTTTATATTATTTTATTTATGACTCTACCAAACCAATCAGCTATGGTCCCGTCCCCAGAACGAGTCTCAGTTCGTAGTCGTCAATATCATTTCGTTCCTGTAGTGAGTCACTGTTGCGGTTGCATCACTGAGTTGAAGACAGCGGCTGCAATCATTGCCGTCCTCGGAGTAGTGAGTGTCTGGTTTTGGAAGCGCCTAATGTAGCATACATTAGGCGCTTTATCGTCTGGTACTCAAGATATAGCAGAGCAGTGGCGGCCGAGTGGTAACGGCCCCGACTTGCGAGTTGTAAGTCGTGGGTTCGAACCCAGTCAGGCGCATTACTTTGTGTTATTTATTTCATCACCACTGCTCTCAAAACGCTGAAGGAAAACATTGTGACGAAACCGGCATGTCCTAGAATTAAAAATTCGAAGACATGTGACATCCACCAAGCCGCACAGGGCCCGCGTGGTGGATTACGGCCCATTCCCTCTCTTAGAGAGAGGAGGCCTGAGTCCCAGCAGTGGGAACATTAAAAAGGATGATGATGATGATGACTCAAGATATCTAGAAGTCATTTTGTGTTGCTTTCTATAAGCATAAGCAGCCTTTTAATATTCTCACTACAGGGGCTCAGGCCTTCTGTCTAGGAGAGGGAATGAGCCATAATCCACCACGCAGGCCCAGTGCGGGTTGGCGAATGTCACATGTCTTCGAAGTTTTAGTTCTAAGACATGCCGGTTTCCTCACGATGTTTTCTTTTACCGTTTTGAGAGCAGTGGTGATGAAAAAAAGTACATAAAGTAATTTGCCTGGCTGGGTTTAAAACCGTGATCTACAACTCGTAAGTCGGGGCCGGTCGGGGGAAAAAGGGTTTTTGTGAAAACAATGATAACAATTTGTTAGCAAGCTGCGTTTTATACTTCATCGTTGGAACAGAACTTATCGTAACCATCACTACTGGTTTCATCAAAATTAATTAACAGTCGTCATTTCTGGGCTTCTATTGATCGTGTATGAAGTAGTACTGCCGCACATGACCTGGCGCTGCTGCCATCAGGCAGCTTTGGACTTAGTGGAAAGGCATGCGAAGAAGTGATGAGGTTAATTGGTGATCTTGATTTGGTTAATACCAACCTAGAAAACCTGGCCTTTTGGTATTTTACTAGATGCATTTCGGAGAGTGTGCGCAGGAATGACACGACTTAATTTCGCCATCACGTTTATACTACCTTTCTTACAACAAGAACATCGTTAGATTATCTAACGGTGTGTCCTAGAACCAAAAGCGGAAAACCTCCACACTGGGCTTACGTGGTGTACTTTACTTGTGTGTGTGTGTACTTTACTTACTTGGTGTATAAGCTTCTTTTCACAGGGATGAAGCCAGTGAATACACTGATAATGCCTAAGTACTAATTTGTTATCAGGTGACAAGCCCGGCAGTATCCTGGGCATTCGTACGACACTCCTACGTGATCAGAGTGTCTTGCTTCATTACTACCGATTCAGTGAGAGCAGACGTTGTCGACATACATGTTAAGAATATTGTAAGTAAAAGTTGTACTATAATCAAAATACTTAATACTTGTGATGAATGCACAATATGCGTGAAGAATCACTAAACTTAAATGGCAGTGGGCAGAGCACATTGCTCGCAAATCAGATGATCGATGCGGCCGAAACATTCAGGAGTGCCAACCGCGTACCGAGAAATGCAGCGCTGGAATACCACCCACATTGTAAACCGATGACTTGGTGAGGGTCGTGGGAATCGGATGGATACGAGACGCACAGGAGCGGTCGTTATGGCGAAACTTGGAGGCCTATGTCCAACGGTCTTTCAGCTAAAATAATGTTGACGATGACAATGCGCGTTCCTATTGGAACCTATCCTCGTTATCTTCTATGGGAGGTTTAATCTACTTTGCCACCCACTATATTAGACTAGATAAAGGTGCGGTCGCCAAGCATCCAGTTCATATTTTACGCAACCATTCAAGAATTATCTCTTATCTGAATGTCTCTCTTTTTTTTGAGGAAGAAAATTATCAAATGGCTTGACGTCATCTCAACGCTCAGTCACGCGGTCAGTACCGAGGAATCGGAGGCGTGGCCAAGTTGACGCGTACGACAAGAGAATCGAAACGAAGCGATTGTAACTTGGCTAGGGAGGGCTAGACCTAGTCAATATTTGATCAATAGCAATAGTAATTATTCAAAAATTAATCTGTCTTTCCTCCACAGTTAAGTTTCGGTTTTGGTGCAAATGCTGGCCTGGGACCATCATGTCTTTCAGGATTTTCAGGTCAAACAGAACGTACAGACCATGAACCCAAAAACATTACAAGACCGCCTGATAATGGCACTGAGAATAGTGATCGTCAGCGCCAACATATGGCCATCTTGGCATCAAATGAAGGCTTCCTACAGACAGTCAGATGGATAGGCTGGTTTCTCCTGCTTGCCGACGTCGTTTTTATAATTCTCAGTTTACATTTACTGTATAGTGTTTTTAATGTGAGTAATTTCAAGACTGTTTTAAATCCGTCCATCTATTTGTTTTTTTGAAAGCTGTTCTTTGGAAACAACCAAAGTAACTTATATGTGGTTACTAAATCGGTGGTCCTGAAAAATGTGGTAAAGGTCTATTGAGCGCTTTTTTAGTTACATTCATTTACATATTAAATTCACTTTGTTTAAGTTCGTTAACATCAGTATGTTGTTAAAAGATTCAATAATTGTACGATTACTTACCTATCACATGAATTAAAAGCCTTTTTTATCTATTTATTCACATAGAAACTGGGTGAGAGGGAGGCCAAAGAAAAGATGGATGGATGGTGTGAGAAGTGATATGAATGAAAAGGAAGTTAATGATAGCGTGACGAGTGACAGGACAGAATGGAAGAAAAAAACGTGTTGCGCCGACCCCAAATAAAACGGGATAAGGGCAGGAAGATGATGATGATTCACATAGAAACTAGGTACTGATAGAGGCTCTGACTTACGAGTTGTAGCTCGCGGGTTGAAACCCTGTTAAGCGCATTACTTTGTCTAATTTATTTCACCACCACTGCTCTCAAAATGATAAAGAAATAAATCGTGACTTAGAATCAAAAATCGAAAACATTAACATCCACTAATTCGCACTGGGCTAGCGTGGTAGTTACGACACATTTGCCTTCCTAGAGAAGAGACCTGAGTCCCAGCAGCGGGAGCATAGCATAGCATATTCATCCTTATAGGCTGACTAGCTTCTGCCATTAGCTCCGCCCGCGTTTATGTAGATTTCTCCATGCAAACTTTGGACCCCGTTTCATCCCTTTAGAGGGCGAATTTTGGAAAATCCTCTCTTAGCTCACTTTCGTGATAAGTGGAAACCTTTAGGATCCTAGTTCTAGTAGTTTCGGCGGTAGTCAGTTTTTTCTTTTACATATATAGATTAAGCTATGCTATTATGCTAAGCAGTTACAACTTGCTAATATTTCGTTCAACATTTCAGCCGCCAGCCCGATTTGCAGCTAAACGATTCATGCTATCGTGTGTATCGGCTATATCATTATCGTTTCTCCATGGCATGATGTATGTGGCAGTGTGCATAGCAGTGGGAGGGTCCTTCCCCATATTCGAGTTCGTTTTCTGTATAATCGACATTATAGGTAAGTAAAAGTAATTTAATTTTTATTATTTACGTTTTAAATTTTCAGTATAATGGGCTTTATAGTGAAAATGTAATTAATACCTGTAGTAAAAAATATTTTTTTATAAATGAGGCTCATGGTGCTATATTCTATTTAGGGTGTTTTTGATATCATGCGGTTTTGATCACGCATGTTGGATCTACATGCGTAAGCCCCGTAAATTTCCATTTCATTCAAGTATTTATTGTAATTCGTGGAATACGCACGCAGGACGCGTTTTTAGTATTGTGAGTTTTTCCGCTTGCGGAACAATTCCGCACGATATTAAAAACATCCTTACACCGACATACAGTGGAAGATGAGACTTACAGCGATTATCACACTGCAACGCACCACGCAGCGTAGCGCGTGAATACGTAAGTATCTCCATTTGTATAGAAAACACGTACAGTTCAACCCAGAAAATGCATCCACGCGCGTTCTTGCAGCGGTACAAGCAGAGAAACATGCGCCTACGCACCTGGATGCGGGACGAGACACAAGTTATAGCACAGTCTCGGATTGCCGTACGTGATTTTAGATGAAATGAGTGAGAGCCGGCGTGAATCTACAAAACGCAACTATGCGCGTGAGTGCGTAAAAAATTCGCATGATGATGTTGATCTGCACTCCCGCAAGTACGCGCGTAGGTGCGTTGACACGCAATATGCAGCATGATGCATGGCAGTGTGATAATCGCCTACATGCTGTTACATTACACGTCTGAAAAAGGCCAAGTTGAGAGAAAGCAGTTATCTACCTAACTATCTACGTATCTTATACTTCGGTCCTCGGAGACTTAAAAGCCATGTGTAGTAAAACAGGTCATAAAGTTGAAACTGCTGGCATACCGCGTGTAAGCTGCATCTTACATGCGATGCAACCTTTGGTCATAAAGCTCCAGCATTCGGGAAACCGGCGTTTCGACAAGGTTATCGGCAGTTGGGTGTAGTAGGCAGTTTCATGGAAAAATCTATACCACTGTATTATTTCAGTTACTCAAATTATGGTTATATTTTTGTAAATCTGTTAGTCGTACCACGATAGTTTTTATTCGTAATCGTCTATATTGTATCTAGTAACCGCTGTATAAAACTTTCCCAAAGAAACATCCTACCGGGACAAAAAGTATCTTTTTACACCACCTGCACGAAAATGTCAAATTATATGTCAAGCAACCTTAACCTAAAGTGTGTCATTAGTGGCCGGGGCATAGAAATATATTATATCTATGGGCCGGGGGCACAGCCGGTCAATAATGTTGTACTGGATTTCATTATGACCCGCTGGTCAATAATATGACTATTATTTTCACACAGAAGGTGTAAAAAGTAGAGTATCCTCCTCTGGGCTAAAGGTGTCCTTGCCTTGGGCTAGCTTGAATCCCTCGCTGCATTCAGGATTCTTGTATTAACTCCCTCGCTTTGCTTGTGAGTTAAATCCCGAATCATTCATTGCGCTCGAGATTCAATATGACGCCCGTGACATAAGACACAACTTTAGCCCCTCGGTGCATAATCTACTATTTGTGCATTTTTAAAACGTGGTCTACCCATGTACCAAGTTTCCTTCAAATCCGTTCAGCCTTTCGAGAGAAAAGAAATCACCAACTTTCGCCATATAAGTGATCTTTTGAATGATAAAATACCAATATTAATAATAAATTCCACTATTTTCTCTTGATTTTCAGCGTGGACCTACTTTATAATAGTAATAAATTCGTACAGACGTCAAGTGGTTGAAGAAGAATGAAACTATGAGGATAAGCAAGAAGATTATGTTCTGAAGAAAATGCTTCAAAACCGTAGAACAATCAAAATTCTTTATAGTTACAACTGTTTTTCGACATTAGGTAGATGCTTTATGTTCTACCAGAAGGTGTGCAAATATTAACAGTTTTATTATAACGTGCAATAAATAAACAGTTTAAAAAACCAGAATGTGTGTACGTACGTACGTACATAAAGAATACTTACCTACAGTTATTATTCATATTATGAAATTACTTTATTAGCAATACTAAAATTATTTTTCTTTATAAAATGTTAAATTATATTTCTTAATAATTTAAAAACATAATTTTAAAGTTGTTATATTTCAATTATTTGTTAAAAAATTAATGTACATTATTTTAATAACTTCTGTGCAACATTAGTGTTAAATGTATGTATGCAGAATTTTTCCCATATTTTGCATTTTAAAAGCAACGTCAATAAAAGAGGGGCAATCCTTAGATAGACAATAGTATGATGTATATTAAGTATTTACATTACAATGGTCACTATCCATTTTTTTTTATTTTTATAATCCTAGAAATCGAACGGTATGTGTTTTGAGCACTATCTTTGTAAGTTATTTTATTTTTGCAATGCTGATTTAAATGCATTGTATTTGTTATTGTATTTGTTGTTGCATTGTATTAATTTATTATTATTTAACTCTGTAGATAATTTACGAATTCAATGGAAAATCGCATAACTTCAGATATTTGCATACTATGATCATCGTACTCGATCAAGGGCGAATAAAAACATTGGCTTATTTGTATTTGGTTAGCCATTTAGTACAGTAAAGACAACGGTGGGCTCAATGTGCTACCCCGGGCAACACCATTTGTTGCGTTACACTTATTAAAAGTAAAATGCTCTTCATTTTGATATATTTGTTACTAGTTGAGGGTTTGTTAAAAAACAAAAAATCATCGAATTACTGTACTTCATACCAAAAGTTTCAAGTTTAATAGCAAAAGCTGTGGTTTCATTAATAGTCAAACACTTGTGACGAGTCACAATTTATAGAATAAACGTGTTAAATACTTGAATAAACGATGGTGTTCCCACGGGTGCTTTTTTTATTTTATTTAGCTCGTTACTCGTTTATGTAATATAATTCTCTAGGTTAGACAAGTTTGACAAATTATATTTATTTTGCAAATAGGTTTTAAACACTTTTAGACGTCATTTTTTTTTTCGTCAGTTTAAATTAGATGAGGCCGATGTTTCTTAGCTGACTAACCTGAGAAAAAACACCGAAAGAAACTTAGGGGTCAAAGGCTTTTTTAATGTCCATACAGTATATATGTAGATATTTAATGGCCAGGATCACGTGAAATCCATGCAGATATGACTGAGATGGTATTTTGAAGAAAAAACCATACATGTATACAGACCTGAAAATTAAAAAAAATATTAAAATATGAACCTTGATCCGTACCTTAGTTTACCCTGTAGTGTACCCTGTTATTCAAGTAGTCAATGCTTGTATGATAAAGAAAATCTTTACATATTAAGAATCAGAGATGACGCAAACATAAAATGAGAAATAATTGCAAATAATTTTGGTACCTGAACAAAAATTATTGCTTGCTACTAAAAAGACCCGTATCACTGAACTTTAAAAGATTTATTAAAAACTTAATAATAACTTGTCAATGCAATATCAACATTAAATTGACAAATTTTGTCGAGATTATTTTAAGCTAAATCATGTTTTTATTTATTCATAAAAATAATGTCCATCTGAATTAATACCATGGGAGGTTTACCGTTACCAAAATTTCAACGATGTTGTTTTTGTACGAAGAAGTTAAAAGTGGCGTGTATCTTTATTGTCTTTTGGAGTATGGTAAGACGACAACCTGGGTTTTGCTGAATATCTGATTTTACATCTATATCTACTTTGTTTTGCAGCTTGAATTTAGCTCGATAGTAACCTTGCCATGACTGTATTTGCTTCTTTAAGAACAACTTGTCTCGTCATAATATGCATTTGTTGTTCTTTGGCAAAGACCGCTAATGAAAATTTTCTTGCTATGTTTCAGTTGGCAATTTCCCACAGTATACGCATCCTGTTTTGCCCAGTTTGTACAAAATTATACACAAAGGATGGTGGTTTTCTTCACTTAGAATTGACTTACATGATGTGGGTTCTGTTTTACATCAACTTGGCAGCATTGTGTAGCAGCTTTTTCTTCCTCATAGGCATATTTTTGGTAAGATATACTCCACTTGAGTTTTTTATTATTATTATTTTTCTACACCTCAAAAACACAGAACATTACTTTGTAAGATTGTAATATTATGTACCAGCTGACCTGGCGAACTTCGTACCGCCTATCAGTTAATGAATGTAGTATATCTTTCAATATAGTCAACCGATTACAATGAAACAAAACCTAAGAAATATTTCAAGTTACACAGAATTGTAATGTATACAAGATATACATAAATTTTATACATTTTACGTGGTGCACGCACAGCATAGATTTATTATATGTAGGTATAGATTATAACTATGCGTCTTTATAACAACTTCAGTTTATTTCTTTAATTCATAAGACTTTCTACTTTCAGCACATGTTCCCGATCTCAGCTGTCATTTTCATGGCAGTTGGTTTGTTATCAGCTATTGGAATGCTCATTCATGCAATAATGAATGGAATACAAATAATTTCTGGCCACTGCAACAATCCGAGTGATAGTTTTGCTCATATAATGTACTCTTCACGTAAGTTCTTTGTATTTATTTCAGATTAGTTTTAGTTTTCCCGTGGTTTGACCCCCTTGGAAGGTTCAGTAATTCAGAAACCAGCGCAGCTATGCCCATGCCAAGTTACTGCAGCTCAATTAATCAATGTATATCGCAATCTATGAATATTATTATGTACTCACTGGGGACAAACATAAAACATTATATTTCGTTCGAATTAGATATTTTAACTATCCTCAGCAAAACAGTCACAACATTGGGATTTCTTGGTTTTGAATTTAAAAAAAACCGCATTAATTCAATTTAGGGTTATCAACAAAGCTATTTTATAACTTCCTCACCAACTTAATTTATTATTTTTATTTCAGTATGGATCTACTTTATTCTTATCGTCAACTCGTACAGAGATTCAATGTTAATTAAGGAATAGGTACTTTTTAGTTGATATATTAATTTAATTTGAAATATATGTTAAAAACTGACAATAAAAAACAAAAATACCAATCTGTATTTTTATTTGACCAACACATTCTTCCTAAAGTTCTATATCTATACTTATAATAAATCTGTAGATAGGTCAATTCTGTACATGAAATATATTTCCAAAATAACTATCAGGGGGTGATTAGTGATCGATACTGATGCTAAAAATGCAAACAGTAAAATTTTTGTCTGTCTGTCTGTCTGTCTGTCTGTCTGTCTGTCTGTCTGTCTGTATGTTCTTTATAGAAACAAAAACTACGCGATGGATTTTAACGAAACTTGGTACAATCATTCTTCATACTCCTGGGCAGGTTATAGTATACTTTTCATCACGCTACGATCAATAGGAGCAGAGCAGTGAAGGGAAATTTTGGGGAAACGGGAGAAATTACTCCATTTTTTAAGCTTCCGTCGCGTTTGCAGCCTTAATGGTTAAAGCTACACAGAAAGCATGTATCACGGAAATATTCTCCTTAAAATTATATAAAAAATATCCCACGACAGCATAGTTAGTTAGTTAGTTAGCCCATTTATGTCCCACTGCTGGGCGAAGGCCTCCCTCTCCCTTTTCCACACACGTCTGCATATATCTATCTTTTATGGTTGACTCACAATAACACGTGTAACTCCCGATAGCTTAGCAGTTCAGAGCTTTCTGTTTATTTTTGTCTACTCTTACGTTTATAACACTCTCACTCATCTCTAATATTAAAAAGTTAACATTATTATCTATTCAATAAAAAAAGAATCATAGAAATCGGTATAGAAACACCAAAGTTATACATGAAATACGCTAATAAGCCATTGAGCGTGAATACTGAATCCAGTTCCCCGGCTCTTAGAATTCGATATCAGACGTTTCAGATCTTTGATTTTGACGACCCCGTTGTCGCTGGCATAAGCAACAGGATCCGCGTACGAAGTCGCTGGCAGAAGCTAGTATCTAATAATAAGTGTGTCTACCGACTAGTTTTTAATAGTTTTTATTTTTTGAAGTGTATCTACTGCTTTTGGTACTTATCTTGGACTGAAAACAGAGCTCTTCGTGCTGCATTTTAGAACATGTTAGTACGATTATTTTAGTTTACTATTCGTGATATGACACTCTAAAGGCCAACTGCCAACTACCAACCAACCAACCAACTGTAGCCAACTGTCGGTACCTAGTTTAGAAAATGCTTGACAATTTTAGAGTACAGGTATTTTCTAATTCCATGCTGGTCCGACATCTTTGACCCACAGAGTAAGTCCTTGCCTTAGCTGTTTTAATGTTTATCTGTCATCATTAGCAGTCTGTCTATCAAATGGTCATGGTAAAATTGTGGTGTTTCTTAAAATAAAATGATGTTGCTGAGTTGAAGATCGAGAATTAAATGCTTGTTCCTACAAATATATAGGTATATATTATTGAACAAATACATGAGTATTTACTCCATACAACATACAAACACAAATCATGAAGATTCGGGATAAGTTATATGTTTTCCAATTCTTACCACGACTGGAGAAATTCCTTTGTTGTATCAGCAATCGACTGGGCTGTACCATCATAGGAGTATCTTATTTATTTTTAACAGTAAGTAACTACATAATTTAGTATTGATACAATTTACTTGTAGTATAAGGTTGAGAGAAACCTAGCAAGTTACAGCGGGTGAAAGTTCTTGGCTCTTGGCTTCCTATTTCTGCGTGGAAATAGGGGATAAGCCCCTTGACCAGTTGAAACAAACTTATAATATGAGAAGGACATAGTAAGATCCACCAGAACAAAAAAACGGTCTGTACAGTTTCTATTAGTATTAACTCACGCTCGAACTTGGTACGACGGACCAAAGTTACACTGAGTCACGCTCGACCTTGGTATAGACCGACTAAATCCATCGTACCAAACTTGAACGCTCTGACTGACTGTCGATTAATTGCTTATGAATTTGGTTATGTACAAAGGTTCTGCAATGAGTTAAACTACGATCAACTTTATTAATTGGTTATGTTTATTTAAGTTTAAAGATTACCTTCAATGGCAGTGAAGACTTCTAAAAAACCAGTATCCACTATTTATTTTCTCGAATAAAATATTTGAAAGCATTTTAATTATAGGTAACTTATTAAAAAGCAATTTTAACCTTTCAGCTTGAAGCTTTTATATCCATAATATCAAGCACACAAGTCAAATGCTACATACTAGGACTTGTTCAACAAATTTTTAGTTCTATAGCTATCTTAGTTTGGATGACAACGTTGGTAACAACTATACTTTTTCTTTACGGAATTACGAAGGTTTGTAAAATTTTAATTTCTATATACTTACATATACAGAGCGTCCTACGACTACCGCATGGAAGGAAATTCTGTAGATACCTAGACAAATGAAGATTTCATTTTTGTTTAAAAAACAATAGATAAGTAGGTAAAATTTCTTTTATTTTAGTAGCTATGTTATTTGAAATAAATAAATATACATGATTGAGCTTTTCTATCGGATCCTATATTAAAATTAACAATTTCACGATTAGCGGGTATTATTTTTGGTTCAGTAATGTCACTTTTTAAAATTCTTCGAATGCAGTTTGCATTTTTTTTAAAGCAAAAATGAACTCTTCACACAATACATTTACGGTCTATTTTTCCTCCATGTGGCAAAGTTATAAGATGCCTTGTGTAAGAATAGCATCCTAGACTAAAGGTGCTCTTAATCAGTTACACTGAGACATTTTTCTTTCCTATCGACAAAATTAAGCAGTACAAAAAGTATGATAAAAAAGTGTTCTTAAAGACTGTAAATATTTACATTATTTTGGAGGGTGTCAAGTGATTGTCGATAGAATAGGAGAATGGCCCAACTACTTAAATAGGCGCGAAAATCTGTTGAGCATCATTATTACCACTCATGCGACAGTCTGCTTAAAGCAAACTTAGTACGACGGATTCGGTCCATCGTACCAAATTCGAGCTTGTGTTATTTATTACATTAACATTATTTAACATATCCACAGAGTAATTGTCCTTAGATATTTTTTAATTACACACACACACTTTTTACTTAAGATTTCGTTTAAAAAAAAAAATATTTTTATTATTATTACATTAACCCCATCTGCCTGTTTGTCTGTTTGCGATAAACTCAAAAATGTGGTTTCCGCCAAGAGAGAGAATGATACATAAAGACGGCCTAGACGCATGCTTATGAAAAATCGAGAATTTAACAGTTTTTTTAACACTTACGAAGCTGGGGCGGATCATCAATAACAAAAAAATCATCATCATCAGCCTTTTTAATATTCCCACTGCTGGGACTCAGGCCTCCTCTCTAAGAAAGGGAATGGGCCGTAGCCACGCGGGCCAAGTGCATGTTGGTGGATGCCACATGTCTTCGAATTTTGGTTCTAGGACATGTTTCACACGATGTTTTCCTTCACCGTTTTGAGAGCCAAATAAATACCGACTGTAATTATAATCTATATCATTTGTGTTCACAGGATCAACCTATATTTTGTCTAATTTTCATGTACACGACGGTGATACTGATTATCTTCAACATGATTCATAGTTTTTTGAGGTTTTTCTATTTCTATAAGGAACACAGTTGCCCTACGCCATATCTTTTCGGTGGAGCGGATTTCTTTGGCGCAGTTGGTAAGTGTACTTGGTGTATTTATTTTGCCAGAGTGGCTATAAGCCGCGACTTTGCTCGCATTTTAAAGATAAAGAGGTACCTACTTTTATGAACAGTTTTTTTTATTGATATAAATTCTAGGTATTCTATTCATTCAAGCTTGTTCTTTACATGTCAATAAATAGACTCAGATACAATTTTCTCACAGTAGTGTTTGGCAATCTATATAGCATTATCATTAATTTAAGCTATAACGATGGATAGGTATTATTAAACGTCACATCAACATCTATTTGATATAATCTATACCTATAATCATTATTTTTATTATATGCAAAACCTGAACATGGTTTCTTCAAAATCAGTAACTAAATCGATTCCATTTTTTTTTACACCATGTTATATTTTTTCCCAAAAATATTTAAAAAAAAAGGTCACAAGTTTATATAAAAATACTAGACATGTGTTTCGAGTTTCGCATATACTTAAACCGATGTTGTATATAAAACGAGAAACTGACTGACAACATATCAACGTTCAGTCAAAACTACTGAGACTAGGAGTGTGAAATTTTACACAAGGTTTTCTTTTATGACGTAGGTAAGGACTAAGGAAGGCTCTTCCAAAATTCACCACCTAAGTGGATGAAACGAGTTCCAAAGTTTGTATGGAGAAAATCACCACTCACGCGAGCAAAACCGCTAGCCGAAGCTAGTCTAAACACACAGACTTTCAAATATAGAAATTTAGTAGAATATAAGCATCATATTGTTTTGTTTTCAGTGCTTATTTATTTCTTAGTAATAGTGAACAGTTACTACTTGCAAGCTGTGGAGAAGCAAACTCCTAACATTTGTAACGTCGGCGTGGTAATCAAGCCTTCAAATTTGTCTTCTTTATTGCCTTCTACGACGCCTCCAGTCACCCAGTCAGCCAAAACTTCTTGGTTCTGATATCATTGCCTGTGGAAATCTATCTGCTGAATAGTCTTTTTCCAATTATATTAGGGTCGACTTACAATCCAATTAGATGAGTACTAGCAGTTTATATGGATGTACATGGCCCGTATACAACTAATAATATTCAGTGGTAAGTCTAAAAATGGGTATTCACATACCTAAAGTATATACCGTACCTTTGTGTAAAGAAAACGATGACGCAATGACCTCAAATATATTCGAATAAGGCAGAAGAACGATGACAGTGTTACTACTTACATAAGCCAACTTAAACTCAGTGAAGCTATTTGATGCAACCTACTTATGCATATTTTGTACTAAGTTATAAATACATTTTGTTTTTATTATAGTTTTGGTTTTTTTTATATACCTACTATCTCCCACGACTTTATTTATGTTATTACAATCGATTACTAATAAAGCACTTCATAGTTCTTTAAAACTGATCGATGGTTGTTATGCACGCGAAGTCGAAGCCAGATAAAAAATAGATAGAAAGAGATTCAGTTTTACGTACTTTGCACCAAATCTCGTTAAAATTTAGTAGATTATGTGATACGCAGAGTAGCTTTCACATTTACAATATTAAAGTATGAATACTTCTAAACGCAATTTATCAGTTTGCTTGTTGTTATGCTGAAATACCGCCTTACCTGCCAAAATTTAGATTGATTTTTGATTGAAGTTTTTGCGAGAATACAATTTGTTTACGATCTTGAATCTTTGATCGTACAAATCACAACCACAAGCCGTACTTAGCCAGAATGTGGAACCCAAACTCGAGAATTAAGATTTATAATTTTGAGCATATCTAAGAGGATTATTCCATATAGCTGACATGAGCTGAAAGCCACCCATGTTTAGTTGGCTATTATTGGACAGTATCTTGGAAATGTTAATTAAAGGGGTCGGCTGAGCGGTCAAAGCGGCCGCCATGCTCATTAAGGAGGATACCTGGCATCAGCATAAATGTCACGCGATGCGGAAGATTTAATTATCACGGCCGACCCACCGCAGTGATCCAGTAAAAGGGTTACCAGGTAAGTACTTAGGACACAGGTTGAGGTAAATTAGAAGTTTGTTAGGTAAGTATAGGTAAGGCAGGAGTAGGTGCAGTTCAGACGACAGTTTCCGTTTTAAAAACTAAACCTGTATTGTATTAATATATGCACATCCTGAAAGTAATATGTTCAGAATCGCCTACTGAACCAATTTAGGCTTTTTTTTTAAATTTAATTCATGAATCCCCAAGCGACCACCGGTAGCCGCGCATCTATTGTCTTACTATTGTGTCTCTAATTGACGGTATCTGAAGGGTTAAATACCTGTTTCAAAAAATGTTTTGATATGATTGTGTCACTACACTAGCATGTTTGTGTGTTCATACCATTGCCGGTGAGCAATGTAGTGCGTCAATGCCCGTATAATTTTCATAACAAAATTCTTAAAAAACTACCTAAGTATAGTTAAGTAAAAAATCAGTGCTAAAATTATGATTGCGAGATAATTTTCTATATAGAGTGTTTACATTACCCCAGATACATGTTCTATAAACTTGATTTTTTTAACCCGTCAATCTGATTTACCTATCCATGATCATCTTTATGGACACAAGCCATAAAAAAAATTAACTTACAACGATATGACATACCTTCATAGCTGGCCTTTACGTTTAGGTATTGTGTATGAATACAATCTTACACAAATAGGTACATTTACAAAAAAAGAAACACATCCAAAGAAAGAGAATTCAGCAACAATAAATTATATTTTACGTCCCGAAATATCTAACAAAAATTATAGTCTGTTTCTACGTGAAACATTTGTATTTTCAAAGAAAAATGTCTCCCTCACGTCCCGTCCCCGACGGGGGCGTAAAAGAAAAGTATATAAATGTAAAAAGAAAGTATAAAAGAAAGTCACTTCCCTGAGATAGCGTTCCTTCGGTGGCTCGACTGGTTTTTATTACGAGAAGCACGTGACGCGAACATGGAACCCGTCTTTGAATTCTCTTAGGTATTAAGCTATGTGCTGAATTTCGCTGTGTGGGGTTTTCTTTGTGTAAATTTTCATAAGATATATGTACCTACATAGATGGCTGCGTCATGGGAAGATTTTATGTACCGTACATAACCGGAACTAATGGATGAGCTTATTTGGTTTGGCTTTGTTATCAGCAGTGGAATGTAGAGACCAAATAAACAGACTACCCGACACATTATTATTTCACCATCCTAACCAGATGCTGTAGGGTCTCAGCAGATCCGATATCCGCCATCACAAGCAGTGTCCCCAAATAAGGCCGATGACTGCTAGGGCCACGGGGAATTACTAAAAGAGATACCGTGGTCCTGGAGTGAAAAGGACAAGTGAAAGATACAGGCAGATTTTAGTCAGTAACAGCCTGACACACCCTCTCACTGCTCCTCGCTAGAGCAGCAGAAATCATTGGATGATTCTTTCCCAACCCAAAAAAAAAAAATTAAATAGTGAATTAATGCGAAATTAATTGTCTAGTTTTCATATGCGAAATGACAACTTTTCCAGTGTGAGTTATAGATAAAACTAGCCAAGAAAGATTTTAATATACTACAATCGTTCGAAAAACAGCAATTATAGACACTACAAATTAACAAAAAAATCAGATTTCTTCTGACAAATAATAATAATAATAATAATAATAATAATAATAATATTCCACAACTATCACACAACGCTGTCTAGTCCCAAGCTAAGCAGAGCTTGTGTTATGGGTACTAGACAACTGATAAACATACTTATATATTTCTCTAAATACATACATATATAGATAAATTACACCCAGACACAGAACAAATGATCATGCTACAAATGGTAGGCATTCGAACCCAGAACACTACAGAGTTTTTGTAACAAAAATAGATAGTGTTGGTTACGTCTACAGCATCCGAGGCGAGCATTTAAGCAGGCGTCTGCTCTGACCGAGGGATATTTTTACAACAGGGGCGACGAACTCCTCCACGTCATCTTATTTCCATTTTGTTTGTTGACGGCGCAGACAGCCACGTTACGACCCCTGGTTAACAAGGTTGGGACTAATTTGTAAGCCACAACAGTGTAAAATTGTAATAAGTACCTAAACTCACTTTTTTATACACATATAAGTAGGTGTGATCGTGTGTGGAGTACTGCAGCCACATATGGGCTGGTGCTGCAAATTGCCATCTAGCAGCTTTGGGCTCAGTGGAAAGGCGTGAGAAGAGGCTAATTGGTGATCCAGATTTGGTTACATAAATCCAATTCAAAAAGCTTTGAGTACAGGCGCAGGGTCAGCCAGCCTTTCGGTATTTTACAGGTTGCATTTTGGAGACTGTGCGCGGGAATTGAATGACTTGATTTAGCCATCTTTTTTCTACCATCGGACAACCCACAGGCACAATCACTGCTCACCATCAGGTGGGATATTTCAAGAAAGGTTAGCGGTGAACACACACACACTCATTCTTGGGGTACAGTTTAATCAAACAAACTGAAACTGCGATTTTTTATTTTATTATTTAGAGACTTTCACATAGGGCATCTCAGCCCCATTGGCATCGTAACTAACCTAAACTCACAATAACAACTTGACCATATAAATATAAAAAAACAAAAACCCTTTCTTATGTCTATGAACTTAACTCAATATTCAACACACTAGATTATATGACATTCACAAAAGTAAAGCTACCGACAAATTGTCATGTGAAATGCACATAATCTTGACAACATCTAATGGCAGCAACAATCCTTGTATGCAAGCAACAAATATTTATATCGGTTTCATTAATCTTTCGCAATCTGTATTCAAAACTTTCTGTGAAAACTATGACACTCAAGACTTTCGGTATTTTCAGTATTCTGCACAAAATGCACGATCTCTCGATACTGTTTTAAAGTCTATTGTATACTAGGTTTTACCCGCGACTTCGGTCTCGTGAAATCGTCGCCAGACAGAGTTACTATTACGTTTAGATATAATATTAGGTTGAAAAACAAAACAAAATCGCCAAGCAAAAATAGACCTCCAAATTCAAGTCTTATTCAGGTAAATAAAACATAAAACTACAACACAAGTTCTAAAATATATCCACATTGTGTGCCGGTCTGTGTACCTAGAAGGTAATGGTATGCATAACATAACAAAGCGAGAGGACGCGGCATCCCTCGCGTTATTCATAACGGACATAAACCCGACCCTCGTGATATAAGAACACATTTTGCGTCAAGGACCGCACTGCGACCGGTGAAATACTACCCAGGGTAAGCTACCTACGGTGATGTTGTTATACAAGTAATTAGCATATTATTGTGCCTTTGTAATTCCACAAGTCCATTTTCTTCGATGTGAGTAATAATGCCTATAGACCAAGGTGAAAGAGGAGACATGAGCTTGACAACTACCGGATGCACTGGCCCACAATGGCAGAGGATATAAGTGTGAGGAAAAGGGAGAGCGAGGCCTTCGCCCAGCAGTGGGACATAATGGGCTAACAAACTAACTACCTTAGAAGACGTTAATAATTGGGTAGTCGACTCATTTTTAGGAATCCGTACGACCGGCAAAAACGGTTGCAGACTAAAAATGGTACAAATAATGATATTAATCAATATCAGAAACTAAATTTATTGCACCAACATATAATATGCCAGATCAGAATTCTATTGAAATAGATATAGTATGAATACATCAGCAGGACGATACTGTCATCTTCTGGTGGGAAGTCAAGCCACGTTCTGGTCTAAGAAACACTTCAGGTTATACATCAGATTACTCAAGACCCAACCAAATACAAGGTTTTAGGTAATATAACTCCATTTAGAAAGATTTTTTTAGTACAATCAGGCTATCATAGCTTTTATAGTGCTGACCAAATAAACAGAGACAAATATTCTTCAAATCTGTCAGTAGAGTACTAGGTCCTTTCAGTGTAAATTCCTTTTTCTCAAGTCTCCTAACATTTGGAGCAGTGAAGAAAATCAAACTTCTAAGTCAACGCAATCTAAAGATAACGTAGTTTATGCCCCATTTATGACTTACATTTTGACGCTCGCAAGGAAATCAAAAGCTAGGGTACTTCTCGTTGACCTACAATTCTGAAACTTGGCAAAGAAAAATCTGAATAATGTAAAGTAACACAAGTACCGTGGGTACACAGTAGTCGTCACAATATAAATTACTGTTTTTGCGATTCGGTAATAACTTTGAGATTTGATTCGGAAATCGATCTAATTCATAGGCAATTATGTACATAACCCTTGGTGCATGAGTCGGACTCGCACTTGACCGGTCTTTTTATTTGTTTCATAAAATAACTAAATATCCGTGAAAAATAAAGTATGTTAGAAAACCCGTTCAAAGTGGTGGAAGGGGAAACTCAAGTAGCAAAATATGAAATTAACATACTGAAATTTGAGTTACCGCCATTAGGTTATGTGTGCACAAAAGAGACGACAAGATAATCCATATATCTCGTCGTCTCTTCTTCATACCAATAGTAATTGAAATACTAATTGCTGCTGCATTTAGTAACCAATTTCAATGATGTTTTCAGAAAATATATATTTTAGTAGTAGTATCTACTTAAATATATTTTTTTCTGACCCGTTGAACGTCAATTAATGTAGTAATTATGTCTTTCGATATAGTCAACCGATTGAGATGAAATAAAGCCTAAGTAATATATGAAGTTACACACAAATTTATTGTTTAAAAGTTGTCTACATCGGTTTTATACATATTACGTGATGCGCGCACAACAAAAAACTTCTACAGATTCATTATATGTATTGATTTTGTTGTTTAACTATCAAGTATAAAATATAAGCACAGGGTAAATACCCAATTTGAAAGTCTATAGGGATAAAGTAACAATGGATCTATTGTTTGAAGAAAATATGTCTTTAGAAAAGAGGTGTCGGATAGGATAACAGCGAATAGAAATGCTCAGAAAGAGACAAGCTGTGGTGACTGCAAAATTGCAAATAGGTACATTGGTTTTGAGTGAAGGAAGATTATAAGTGAATAGGCTTAAAAAGCCTGCCTTTACTGTAGGCAAAACTCAACATTAATTCAGTGATTTGACAACTCATATACAAAGGCGAGTTTAACTCAACAATGAATTTTCTGCTAGCCAACTTTTGAGTGATAGAAGGAGATATCATTCGGGGATAAGATCCTTTGTACACACAATATAAACCTATATATTCATATAGGTCTTATGTATAAAAAGAATAGGTACATATTTTTTATATATAATTTTATAACACAATAATGAATACCTACCAATAATTATTTTAACATTATCTATCTATGTCAATTGTGAAAGTAATTTATGTGTTTTAAAATCAAATGTTTTGTGTTAATGCAGTGATTGTCTTTAAGTGTTAAAGCACTTAACAAGTGTTATAAAATGAACCTGTAGGTAAATTCCTAGTGCCTGTAATATTGGCAATCCTAATAAATAAAGGAAATCCTCTTTAATTTTCCTCTTAAAGACATCCAGAGAAGGGCAGTCGCGATAAAAATTAATATCTTATTGTGGGCTATTCCTGGACATGTACCAAGTCTATCCGTGTACCGAGTTTTATCGAAAAGCAATCAGCCGTTCGAGCGTGAAGAAATAACAAAACCAATCATAAACTTTCACCTTTATAATATTACCTAGCGTAATATTGTGTAATTCAAATAATCATAGACAGTAGGTCCTTACTAACATAAACAATTATGGGACTTAATATTACAGTTTTTGAACACTTGCCGACGGCATTTTTCCGACGGCGACGGCGGCGAGTAACGCGCACGAAGACCTTTTCTACACGCTTCATTGAAACCCCTTTAAACTTTACGAAATTAGACTTTTGTACGCTTAAAACTACTAGAATTATTATTATGTTACCAAAGACAAAGATACTATGAACGCTAGTATGACTTCTAAACAGAAAATTACGTGCATACCCCATATGGTATATTTTACCGGGATTGGCCACCATTTTACTTATGTTAAAAGCTAAAAAATATGATGAAATGTATGTATTTGGCCTATTGAAATTCAATTGCTTAAGAAAAATTTCTGACGCTGCACTGTAACTGGCAGTTGAGGCTTTGTAAGAGATAGACTTGTAAAACTTTTAGACAAGCGTACCTACTTCATTGTCGACCGTCTACATCATCACTTACCATCAAATCAAACGTGAGCCTACATAACAAAAAATAAACTATAGGTATACTACTTACCTATTCCTAACTCTACTTTTTTTGAGTTGGAAAATCATCAAATAGATACTTACTTACCATGCCGCAGTCCAGGCATGGCTATTACAACTACCTTCGGTATAGAATAGGTCTAAATTACATATTCTGTATAAAATAAAATATCTTAGATAAGTACCTACTCTTGTTTTGATTTTATTTTTACTACCCTTAACCATTATAATGTACCTATTCCTCAAAACATACAAGTTTGAAAAGGCTAGACAAAAGCTAAAGAAGAAAGCCTCAACTAGACCACTAAAACTAATCCTGAAGACAGAAAACTACCATCTGCTCTATCTCAAAGTGATACCTAAGTACTCATTCAAATTACCTACAAGATTAAGCAGCTAGGTAAAGCATTATTTCAACAGCGCCATCTGTGTTCCCTCCACGATAAAGGCGGAACTATGCAGAGCGCTTGCGCGAACCAAAATGGCTGCCGATCGATATGGGGTAGCCACCCCAACCCACCCCATTAGGACACTCTGCAAAAGGATCTGCAAGCGAAAACCACCCGTATTCTGAAGCGGTAAAGTCGTTGAATAATAATGACGAATTTTAGATGTATCTTTTGTTTGTTTTAGTAGATAGGTAGGAGTCCAAATAGGTAGATATCTATTTGTTTTGTCCGCACACAGATACAGTAGTATACCTACATAGATGTTTGTACATTTCTACACCAATGTATCATATTTGACTAATTAAATTTAGTTTTTGATTTAATAATAATAATAATAATAATTTCCCTTTCCGAAAACTGCTAAAAGCAGTGCCTAAGCTAAAAGAACCAGACCAACAATTCATTTTAAAATCTAGTATGATATGAGAATAACCTACCTACATCTTACCGAAGAATCAACTCAGCCCACAGTAGTCCATTAGTGAAAGTAGCGGCCTCATTGCTTCAATAAAGTTGCTGTATGTGATCCACGCCTTCTTGGATCCAGTAATTTAGTCATTAATGTTGAGCAATATTTCCAAAACTATAGACAAACCATAGGTATAGGGTCGCATCCTTTGTTGGGTCCAACCCGAACGAACATTGAATGAACTAAAAAAACCTCCTTTACTTTGAAGTACAAGGTGTTTTAAAAAAGTAAGCCGTATATAGAAAAATATTTAGTAAAGTATTATAGAACTTGTATTTAACTAAGCCTCACCAACACGAAATGAAGCTCCCAAGAATCGATTGAATTTTTTTTTTTAATAGGTAAATAGCTTAAACGGTTGTGGCCATGGGCAGGGCATATAGCAGAACAGATGGTCGATGAGGCCAAAAGATTCTATAGTGACACGTACCAGAAAACATCGTTGGAAGGCCCTCCGAAAAGTAGACCGACGACCAAGTGAGGATCGCGAGAGTCTGATGGATGAGAGACGTACAGGATCGGTCATTGTGGCGACACTTGGGGGAAACCTATGTCCAACAGTGGACGTTTTTATTCTGAGATGATGATGACTTTGATCATCATCAGGCTAAAAGTTTAGTTTCAGTTTAGGACGTTTTTTTAGGTGGAACGCGGTTCAGTCAACATTGGTATCTGCTGCTCTATATTAGAGAATATATTGAAACTTATTAATAAATAGAAATATAGGTATAGTGATTATTTCAAAGACCAATTCATTCATTTCCAGCGTGACGTTAGAAATTAATCTTACCAAGCAAATCTTATTAGGAAGGTTGATAGCAACGTTGACTGCTTCGAGTTTGTCTGACGTACGAATAGAAATCAAACCAAGGATGAGATGGGTGAATAATGTTCAGAAGATCACAGGTAAGACCAAGTTGATACTTGCAGACTAAGGTATAACCGCACAAAAAAAGCTACACAGCAGGGATGCTCCTATACAGTATTTTGTAGAGGCTTCTACACAACTGTGTTGTAGGAATATTCGAAAGACTCACCGACGCCCTAAGATAGAACGTGCCAAAGGAACACAGGTGAATTTAAGTAAGTAAAAGTCAGACATTCCCTCGCACTCCGCCCAAAGGAGGAGAAGAGGAGGTGTTAAAAAAAATCATTCAAAAAAAGAGGAAAAAAAGAAAGACACGAAACGACAAAGAAAAGAAAAAGAGAGAAAGAGTCATAAAATTATGATTTCTCACTAAAAAAGGAATTTGAAGAGAAAAAAATACTTAATCTTTACAAGGAAATCTTATTAGTTTTTATATCCATTTTGCCCACCTACCTACATACTCGTAGCTTGCTAATAAAACCCAAGCTAATATGCAATTAAAAACCAATTAATAGTTAAAGCAACATGTAGTGTGTGTAGGATTTACTAATTAATTACGATTACCTACAAAAGTGCCTCCTTCATAACTGCATCTAGTTGGGTTTGTATAAAAGGCTTATACAGGTATTTCATCATATAATGATATGATGGATAGATAAGGTACAAAATTATTGCATAGTGATCATATATGCAGTTTATCTGCTGTAATCCGAAAAAAGTTTTGCAATGCGCTATTACTTGAAAGAGTAACCCTTAAATGCAACTGAAGGAACACTGTGGGTTTTGTAAATAAAAGTTCAACACTCCCTCTCCTTCTGAGCGGGAGAAGTTATTTTTTGTCAACATTAAAAAGGTGGCGTTATACAAATTATTATTTAATTTATTGGACTACATTTATTTTATACAGGGTGTAGGGGGACTTTCAGAAAGAAAGAAGCTTGTGGAACTCTGCTACCGACACTTTGTAGTCCGTTTTTTAATAAAAAAGAAGTATCAAAATAGTATAGGGCTTTTACTATAAAATAAACGTTATAGGGACTAGCAAAAATATTACAAACTGTCATAGACGGGATATCGGTTTTGCACTGGTTGGCAAAAGTAACAAAAAATCCGGGAGTAAAAAGTTTACTATGACTGTGATTTCTATTGACTTTGGTTTTCTGAGTCCAAATCTGTTTACAGATTTCAGCTATCACGTGTTGGGCACGCCACAATTATGGCGGTAAGTCCCCTCTTTGAGGCGTGGCTGGAAAGACCTCACGGCGTCCTTACCTTCCGCATGACGCAGGTCCTCACCGGACATGGCAAGTTCGGGAGGTTCCTGCATCGGATTCGAGCGGAAGAGACGCCCGGGTGCCGCCACTGTGCGGAACGCCCGGAGGACACGGTGGAGCACACAGTTGAGGTGTGCCCTGCTTGGGCGGAGCAACGCCGTGTCCTCGTGGGGGTGATCGGCGGCGGAGACCTCTCGCGCCGGGCCTTGGTTCAGGCCATGGTCCGGAGCGAGGAGGAGTGGCAGGCGGTCGCCTCCTTCTGCGAAGCAGTAATGCTAGCAAAGGAGGAGGCAGACCGCATCAGGCAACGGCGCCCCCACCGCCGCCGCCGGGATTCCGATCCCGATTTCCAGCCACCGTAGACGCGGGCTCGCGGACGGCGAGCCATGGGTAGCTCGCTGTCCGATCGTCCGGTAACTGTCCGGACCGAGCCAAGGCGTCGACGGCGCGCACTGTTCCCGCGCGCCTCAAGGAGTTGTCAGCAACAGGAGGGGCCCATCGGGGTCGAAGCCTACCGGGGTCGGGGTTATCCGAAAGGAAACTAGAGCCCCGGTATGAAGGCTAGAAGGAACGGCGCGGGGTTTTTAGTCAGTAAGACTCTGACACTGTCTCCCGCTCCACCCAAGAGCGGGTTTCGTCAATGATGATTTTCCCCGTCGACAGAAAGAAAAAAAAAAAAAAAAAAAAAAAAAAAAAAAAAAAGCTATCACGTGTAGTTTTTCAGATATTTACGTTTAAATAAAATACCGGTATTGATACATATATTTATTTAATTTAGAAAGTAAAACATACACTGAACAAAACAAATTAAAATAAAATTTGAAAAATACTTAAACTGAAAAAAATTGGTACTTAATAACTCTTTGATAGATTTGTTTCTTTTATAATAACCACGGTTTCTCGCAATCAAAAAATAGCTACTACTGCCAGGGTCAACTTGCAGCTGTATGTTTTTTCCATATGTGAAATATCTTGGTGGAATCTTTCACCATACCTACTCATCGGACACGGCACCAAGATTGCCAGAAAAAAAAATATACTTGGATAAGAATGCTAGAAGTGAAGTGGTAAGTAGCTTACTAGTGTTCCGGTTTCGGCCTAGACTAAGCAAAGCTCGTGTTAGTTTTGGCTTCAGCTGAAACTACGGTTGAAATTGAAACTAAATTCATGAAGTGCGAGCTCATAGTCATAATCATGCATCCGTGACGTGCTAAAATATCAGTCGTGCGAGCGAGAAAGAAGACCAGAGCTATACACCGTATAGCTGCATCGCTTTAACAGTTCAGTTTAGGACGTAAAATGGATCGCGTAAGAGCTTGTGCTATGGACTCAGTACCTATTTGCAACGCGAACTTTGTGGTAGTTTGCTGTGAAATTGCAAGCGATTATAACGTTATGTATTTCAAAACAAGTACCTAATTAATAAAGTTAGAAAGAGATGACATTGAGTTTGAATAATGCTACAGGGACAAGATTGCACTATTTTGAGCCGGCTAGGTCTGACCTGCCAGTTAGGTACCTACAGGAATGTTTGAAAGTGTTACCGTGGCCCTAGATCGCTAAGGGCAAATGAAGGAACATAGATGGATTTTAGTCAGTAAAATTCTGCCACGCTTTTTCATTCAACCTTAGAGCTGCTCACATCCATTGGAAACAACAAAAAATCACTTTGATTCTTCTTCTCCTGGCTCAAAATTAAATAATTTGATATTTATTTTTTGTATTGTAGATATGTGTAAATAATTTGGTATTTGAGTTATTAGTCTTAATAGGATTATTTCTGATGTTTGTACACCGACAACAATCTATCTCCTTTCATTCAATCCTTCTAAAGATTGTAAGAAATTGCCCTGTACGACCGCCTTTAACACTTATTTTTAATATTATATTTTTGTTCGGTAAATATTTTTTGTTTATGTGGTGTAGGTACAAATAAAGAGAATATAATAAACAAACACTTAAATGCTATTTTTTATAGACCCTTTAAAAGGACACTATCGGTTTATTGACGGAGGAAAACTTCTCCTAAACAACTCTTTGTCACCTATTGGACCCTAAAAAAAGTGCATTATTTATTTGCTGGGCTCCCTAAAAAATTTCTAATATAAAAAATCTATTAGTGATATTTTTTCTAGTTGAAATCACTACCTACATAGTCTGTAAATACTTGGTTCCTAATTAAAGCAAAAAAGCCTTTTTTTATTATTGTCAAGTTATCACTCTCTCCGCCCTACTGAAATGCCTGTTCCATACAACGCCATCTATGGGTCACAGTAGGAGTTAAGTGCTCACTTAGTTAGCAGACTGCCGACAGCGACATCTGCCGTTGTCACTTTGAACTACGTAGATTGAAGGGTTTACTACTTGCAGTAGATTGGTTATCAGGAGCTTTCTCTTGGTTCAAAAGCTACCGTTCAAATTCTGTCAAATACAGTAGTCAAACCTAGATGTCTCTTTGAATTATTTGGAAAGTTAAAAGCAAAAATTAAATTCATGTTTTTTTTTAATATCTAGGTACTATCTTTCCTCGTTTTTATAAAATATAGAGTTTGGAAAAAAGGTGTTTTATTTAAGAACCTCTTAAATTCATATTAATTTTTTCTACCTACTACAAAAATTAAATTCTCCTTGGGGGTCTTTTTTCTTGCAGACAACACCTAAATATTCGAAGTCAATATGAAAAAAAAGTATTGTTTTTTTTTACCTAATCAATTATAACCTAACCTACTTATCTAATTTAAAACCAGAATTCCAAAGTAAAAAAAATTGAACAAGGTGCAAATAATAATTTGTTATCTTCCAAAAAGAGCACCAACTGGCCCTCCCAGATACCAGGTAACAGACAAAAATATTAAAAATGGACGAGCCATTACCAAACAGTATTGGTTGAATTCGGCGCCATTTGTAAAGGGCCGGGCTTCGGTATGCCCCGCCCACGATTACCGGCCGAAACCGAATCGTTCCCGCCTTTTGTATCTCTCAGCCATCTTTGCTACTGTCACATTTCCATTCGGGGTGGAGCTTATAAGATAACCCAACCAAATTAGGTATGCTCCAATTTAAGTTAGTTTTGAAGAAAATAATTGACTACGTGAAATGGTTGGGTGATGAGCTTATTTAAATTCCCGCCACTTTTGGTGTCAGTAGAGTCTACCATCTAGTGAAGAAATCAGATTTATGAATATTGTTAGTTTTTTATCGTTTGGGCAGGTATCGCATCAAATAAGTAGGTGGGTACCTAAGTTAGTCTTGCCAGTTGACCAGTTAAAATAAGTGTCTTTACCTACCTGAAGTAGGTATAGATACCTATCAGTCTTACCTGAAGTTGGTACCTATAGATTTTATCTAGAGGTGGAAATTGGGTATTTCCTTGTGCTCATTTTTGTACAATATTTTATACTAAACAACAAGTAACACTTAGGCCACTATCCTACTGGCGTTTTACGATCGTTGGCGCTTCTCCAACGTATGCACAGCGCCAACGTTGCGAAAAAGTTGAGTCGTTGAGTCAAAAAAAATTGTGACTGAGTTCAAGCACAAAATTTCGATTTTCATACACAATAAATAACAGAACGATAGTTACACACTTTATTATTATATCTATATATTTTTCTAAACAAATAAGTAAATTGCATCTCTATCTATTTTTAACCGACTCCAAAAAGAAGGAGGTTATTATTATTATTATTATTATACAACTTTAATGCACACCTTAACTAGGTTCTATGTTCAGCTAAATGTTTTTTTATAACAACCAGCAAAAGTGTTAAAATTTTACGTAGCTAGATAGGTACCTGGTTAAGTTACCTACATACATTAACGTGTTTAAAATACCTACTCATAGAAATAACACCCACATAATACAAATAATTAACAACACCTACAAATAATTTCTACAATCTTCAGTCAACTACAATATGGAAGGCCACCACTCTGCCAGCCCCGTAACATCCTAACATTAATGATAAACAGACCATTAACCCATCCAGCCTATAATTTGTGTGTGCACGTCGCGACGACGTCACGAGCAACCGTCAACTACAATTTTATTATCCATTTGTAACCGTTTATGAGGAACAACAAACCTTTAGAGTCGTTCACTCGATTTATTGACTCAAAAGTTCATAATGTTTAGGATTATTGCTTCGCTTTAGCTGTGATGCTACGATGCAAAGCGACGCTCAGGGGCCTTAACATGACGTGTTAAAAAGGCGATCGAGCGAGAAAGAGTTCAGTTTAGGTCGTCAAATGGATCGTTTTAAGAGCTCGTTGATATGGACCCATAGATATCCAGCAGGACTTCTGTCCTACGCTTTGCTACGCTGTGCTATGTATTGCTACGCTGTGCTACGCTTTGCTACACTGTGCTAAGCATTGCTACGCAGTGCTACACAATGCAATGTACCGCTACGAATTGCAGTTCTATTCTTCGACATGGTTTTTTTTTGTATAATTTGTTCATTCATTCTCGTGAAGTCGTGAGTAGGTAAGTACCTGTTTTAATGTAGGTAGATATAAATTTTGTTACTAGAACCTACAGTTCTTCTGGAATATATATGTACATATGTTAATAATAAGTTCCTACGTATTATTATTTATAAAGTAAGTAAACTAGGTAAATATTTAACAAAACAAATAATTTAATTTTATCACTATTTCAAAGGACATCCTCAAGACCTAACTGCCGCCGCAGAAGATGCCTCTCCCGACGTAGAAGCAGAGCGATTTCTGGCCGCCGCAAGTGCGGACTGGTGGACAACAAGTAATGGGTAGTTCGCCGTCCGGTCGTCGGGTGAGGAGAGGACCTAGCCCGAGTCAATAGCGTTCACGCGCGCCTTAAAGAGATAACAGTCAACGAAACTGGGGGGAGTAGGGCCGATGCCTGCTAGGGTTGCAAGAACGTTGGAAAGAGTTACCGTTACCCTAGAACGTAAAAGGCAAATGAAAGGACATAGGTGAGTTTAGTCAGTAAAAGTCACGCTCTCTCGCTCACTCCAAGAACGGGATTAGTTATTTCATGACTTTCCCACCTCTGAAAATAGGGATAATTACCTTTCTACAACTTCTTAAAGAAGAGAATTAGAGGCAATAAGGCATCGAATCTATCGTTTGTATAGGCATAGGTAGGTCCTATGCCTATACAAACGAGAGATTCGATGCCTTTTTTTTATTGTTATGAATAGGCTCGCGTTTGGCCACTATCTCACCTGATGTGGCCGACGATGGAACGAAAATACCTAAGGCATTAGCCTTTGTACAATAAGTACTTATTAGGTGCTAGTACATAAAGATACATAAATTATTCGTTATGATACCTATTTGTGTTACTTTTAAATTCGACATTGAAAATAAAAGACAATGACATTATACAACATTAAAATTCAAATATTCAAAGTCGGTTCCTTTGTTTGTAAGCTCAAAAAAATTGCACATGTTAATTAAAAAATACCACACATATAGGTATCTCGTCATAGAGAATATTTAATCGAGTGGAGAAGTACCTACCTACTACAAAGATTTACCTTTTTTTATCATTGTATCGTGTTTTGCGTTTAAATCCAGGTTGCAACTTGCATGCAGCTATCAGGTGTGCTATTCTCTAAAGAAAACAGCCTTGAGCGCAGCGCTGGTCGACGCGACGAAATACAAATAGGTAGGTGCATTGGATTGTTAATCCAATGTACCTATAAATTGAGTTGTTAATCCTAAGTACTGTGCGCTTAACTCGTCGATGCCGCCAGCGCTGCGTTCAAGGCTGTTTTCTTAGAGAATAGCGCCGCAGGAAAACAGATTCTGGCCAATAGTACCTACTTCTCCTAAGCTGTACGCACGCAATGAAAGTGTTCTCAAAACGTTTCGTACGTATGAATGAGGTGCGTATTGTGCGTATTTGTACGAACAATGTCTAGTTAAGGTGGTGCATCACGACTCACATTTTCACTGTTTTTCATACAACCGCTCATAACTGATTATGACGTTATTACACACTTTTCATTAGATATTTTGGAAACACAGCATCTTGTAGATACTATCTAGGTTTCTAAAGAAACCAATTTCAAAATTTGTGTAAAACTGATCCAGTAAAACCTCTGAAACCTCTCAACGTCCACTAGAGCACATCATCGAGGAACTGGAACAGTTTACCTGCTTCGGTCTTCCCGTCTGATTATAATTTAGGTGTCTGCAAGGCAAGGGTGACTAGGCTCTTAATAAACTAGTGCGCCTCACCACCAACGATTGCATCACTGCTTACCATCCGGTGGGATCACAGTCAAGCACTAGTTTATATCAATAAAAAAAGAGACTGTAGAGTTCCGCTGTTTCCCGTCTTAACCTATGATGCACCAAGTCTTTCACTAACCACTAAAAGTCTAAACACAAGGTATGCTAACGTACTCTGCCGTCCACTAACTAAAAGGCAGCTAAGTGCAAAAAGTATTTTTCGAGAGAACATAAATATTGGGAATTGATGTCTCTTGAAAAGTATGCTACCCAGGAACAAGGTTACAAGTTATATATGTAGGCATAGTCTTTGTGCACAGTATGTGATACATTTTATTCATTTATATTTATTATATTTTGTTTAAATTCATTTTCTAACTTTTAGCTAAGCAATTTAAACACAGACATTGTGATTTAATGTTCTGTATCTCAAAAACTATCAATCATAGAAAAATGGGTCTTAGACCAAAAGATAGAGCATCGAAAGTTGTATAAGACTACATTAAAAAGTGAAAAACGACCAACTGTGGCTTAACGACCTTTTAGTTAGTGGACGGCAGTACTATACATATGACATAGCTACATTCAGCGATATATAGGTTGGTAGTAGGCACCACAATACAGGTAGACAGTGTCCTTATGAATGCAGTTAAAATCTAACACTTCCCTCACTCTACCCAGAGTGTAAGAAATTAGATATTTGATGATTTATGTGAAAAAAGAACGGGTAGTAAAAGACTGACAAACGCCTAATGGACATAAATACGTCACAAGAACCATCTTTCTTCCTCAACATCATACATTACATAACTCAGCTATGACGTAGCAACATACAGCAAGCTATATAAGTAGGTAGTAGGCACCACAATACAGGTAGACAGTTCCCTTATGGATACAGTTAAAATCAGACATTTCCTATCACTCTACCCAGGTTGGAAGAAATTATTTGAATCTTTATTAAAAAAAAAAAGAACGGGTAATAATTTAAGACTGACAAACGCCTAATGGACATAAACACGTCACATTCTGACACAGGAACATTTCCTCCTCAACATCACACATTACATAACTCAGCTATGACGTAGCAACATACAGCGAGCTATATAAGTAGGTAGTAGGCACCACAATACAGGTAGACAGTTCCCTTACGGACGCAGTTAATTTCTCGCTTAGTTAACTTTACTACGAAACACTGATTGGATATTGATTAGAGCCCACCGTTCCACTAGTTTAAATGGCGATTCTTTTCTTCAAATAACATCGTGCCACCACAAATTTACACTCACTACTCGATTGTAATTACCTAGTGGAGTTTATTACTTCTCTTGATTAAATAAAACATACCATAAAATCGTTTTAAATCGAACGGTATCGTAGAAACGATGCTTCGTATATTTTATTGTTCTTCTGTCTAGTATAAGTACCTATTACTTGTAGGGATAGCTTATGTATCCAAATTATACTAAAATTTTTAAAATTGTATTTGGCATAGGTACAGAAAAAAAAAGTCATAATCGTGAAAAAAAATTTTTTTACACTTTAGACATCCTTTGTAACGTTGTAGCTACAAGCAGTGCCGGCGTTAGGGGAGGGGCCCCGGGCGAGATGGGGCGACGGCCCGGGGCAAGCAAGGTCTGGAGTTGGAGTTTCCTGCCTCCCCTGGTGCAAACCCTCAAAACTGCGCTCTACGCTCTGTGCCTATCCATATTTTTATTGAGATTTTTTTAGATGGGCTTTTTGAGGGTTTCTGGTCGAGCGAAAGGTATTTGGGATTTTGCAAAGAATATTCACACTATTTTCTGCTTCAGTTAATCGATGGAAAATACTCACTGATCATGTACAGTGTGCAAAAGCTGAGTGATACGCGTTGGGAAGCCAAAATAAACAGCGTAAAATCGCAGCGCAGCGTAAGCATGTACAAGAAATTTAAATTCGAAAAGAAATTTGAAAAAATTTGTGAATGACGAAAAAGAATATATGGAATAAAAATATTAGAAAAATAAATAAAAAACGTTGCTTCCCTTAAGTGGGCGCCACAATATTTTCACTCGAGGTGTCAGTGGCCCTTACGCCGACTCTGGCTACAAGAGCTTGTAAATAAATGAATTGTGTGTGCCACTCACACATGTGCTAAAAACGTTAATTTTCTCTGGTCATGCAATAAACATTGAATGACACGAGTGATGGAGTAAACGGTTTCAAATATTATATGCTAACGGCAATTTAAAAAAAAAATACAGTACTATAATAAGCGAGGTTTACAAGTTCAGTTAAAATAAAAATATTGCCATAAAAAGAATTATAATTAAATTACTTATTATTTAGTTTTTGTAAAACACTAATTATACCATCCATCACTATGTGAATAAAAATCACTTGGCTAAAATAAAATGAACTAAGTAATTTATGGAAGGCCTCCAACAAGGTGGACCGATGACCTGGACAGGGTCCTGGGTTTGGTCGCGGGAATCCGATGGATGCGTGACGCACAGGACCGGTCGTTGTGGCGACTCTTGGGGGAGGTCTATGTCCAGCAGTGGACGTTTTTCGGCTGATATGATGATGATGATGAATTAATTTATTAAAACTAAAATTATGAGATTTAGTATCATGTACCTACCTCCTTTGTAACATAGTTATATCCTTAAATTTTCCTTATTTACGTCAACAGAATTGGTTTTCTAACACTGACACAAGTCTAATATCAGGAAAGTAGATAACTAATTGTTAAAGTGACGTAACATAAACCATTGTATAAAGAACTACTTAGGAATCAAACACTAAATGTAGAGTATTTATTTAACTGAGCTGAACAGATCTTAGACTTACAAAAGTCAGCGATATCGGAAAACCAGTTAAAGAACTCTAATGGGATTGAGCAGGACTATGTAATTATCCTGCATTGAGCCTTGTAATGACAGTATGGTGGTAACCGAGTGGCGTCCAAGAAATGGTAAAAGGAATGTTGGTCATCCGGTAGTGAAACGGGCAGACGTTATTGTTGCCATCGCAGGTAGAACCTGGACGAGAGTAGCACAGGAATGCGGGGATTACAAAAGACAGGCTCAGCTCTGGGTGAGGTAGAGGTGTTCATAGAGTTGCCAGATCTTCAAACTGGCAGCGAAAAGCCAGGCAGACCACTCTGTTTAGCTGGAAATTTAAATAAAAAGGCCGACAATCATCATCATAATATCTTTTTAAATTCTAATGATACAACAATGAATCTAACTTGTATAATGCTGTCCGCTCTGCTTGCGCCAGCGATACAACGTAAGGCAGACAACAAAAGCGTACCAAAAGCCGAACAATCCGGACTGCACCTAATTTGGCTGGACACGCAACCAAAAAGTCTGACCACATCCGGCCTTATACGGACGCCTGGCAACAGTAGCTGTGCATGATGATAATGATGAACAGATCCCTTATATATATAAATAAATCAAACAAATAAAAAAGCCCTTAGAATTAAAATGATAACCCATTTAAGCCCCATTCAGATGTAAAACTCTAACAATAACAACAAATCATAAAAGCTACTCAAGTGGACGGTTAAATATTGACCTCCGCGTTCTAAACGACTTTACAACGTCAAAGTTGCGCAATGCCATGATTTCTTGTTCTCTAATCCACTACTTGGGTGTCTAGTTTTATGTCGAACGGCATAAAGTGTAATAAACTACATGTCTCTCGATTTACTAACATTTTTTCGTCTTCAAAGAACATTTTCAAACGAATTTGAACCCTATCTTCAATGACGTAAGGTTCTGTAAACGTGTGATGTTAGTTCCGTGTGTTTAAAGCACGTGGGTGAATCGACATGATACCATTATGAGTTTACGGCTGTAGTCATTCATTTAGCGAATCGCGCGTGATGGATGGATAGGAAATAATTTATTTCTCTACGTGTCTTATACTAACTTAAGAAGATAGGTACCTACGTAATTACAGATTCAAATGGAATATACTTAACAACGTGTTATGGAGCAGCAACGAGCTATGGAATATTAATATAATATAAATTAAAAAATAATATTAGTAATAATTGTGTTAAATTCACGTATCTACAAAACACTACACACATCATCATCATCATCATCATTTCAGCTAAAAAACGTCCACTGCTGGACATAAGCGCATAAACGTCACCACAACGACCGATCCTGTGCGTCTCGCATCCACCGCATTCCCGCGACTCTCATCAGGTCGTCGTTCCACCTTGTAGGAAGCCTTCCAAAGCAAACACAACACTACTGTGCTCCAAAAAGCATATCGTTGATGTAGTTCAAAAGGCTGCCCAGCTTAAATGGACTGGGCAGGATATGTTTGCCGCATGCCTAGCGAGTTGTGGGTCCATAAAAATCACAGGATTGCTACCCGGATACAGCGACTCAAGGCCGCGGCAGACCACGAAGATGGCGGGGCCACCTGCAAATTTTCCTTTGGATTTGAATATATTGTTTGTAGGAAGAACTGGAGGGAGACACAGGATTGGTACCCTGATACAACGACTCAGGGCCACGGCAGACCACAAAGATGGCGGGGCCACCTGCAAATTTTCCTTTGGATTTGAATATATTGTTTGTAGGAAGAACTGGAGGGAGACACAGGATTGGTACCCTGATACAACGACTCAGGGCCACGGCAGACCACAAAGATGGCGGGGCCACCTGCAAATTTTCCTTTGGATTTGAATATATTGTTTGTAGGAAGAAATGGAGGGAGACACAGGATTGGTACCCTGATACAACGACTCAGGGCCACGGCAGACCACAAAAATGACGGGGCCACCTGCAAATCTTCCTTTTAATTTGAATATATTGTTTGTAGGAAGAAAAGAAAGGGGCCTTTTGGGGAACAGAGGGATAGTACGGGCTAGTAACAATGATAATATAATTAATGGAATTTTAAATAGGTAAATGAGGAAAAAACTTTCCATAAAAATGTGGTAGGATTTATTTTTAATAAACCAATGGTTTGCGGTTGCAGTAGACAACAAGGAAGGAGATGTTGCACACACTAGATTAGATTATCCTAATATACCCTTTACTTTGTAAGCGTCCGTTTACTTTATACTGGGATAACAGCAGGTTATAATAATGTTCCCGACTTTCGATTACAGTGGCCAATCTCGACAAAGATTAGGCAAGTACACAGGAGATATAGTGATCAAAGGCAAACACAGGTGCACTCTCTGTTCATTTACTTTCATAATCCAATGGGATGGCAATCCGACACGACCGGAGACAGAACAGGTGCAAGACATGAAATTGTCTTCTGTACCTGTCTATTTTGTGGTATGTGAGTTTGTGAACGCACTCACGATAAAAGAGTAAAGCTAGAACTACATTAAACCGACGCACACGTGGGTCACGACTGATTTGTACGTCGCGTGGCGTGGATCTAGTGTAGCTGTACCAGTCTAGTTTCCATATAAAATGTGTGAACACCGACGTGCCCAGATCGGAACACGTGGCACTCCTTTGCACAGTGTAGTTCTACCATAATTCTTAGTAAATAACCGTAAAAATTTAAAAAGATTTTTTTCCCTAGTCATGAGCTATTTTGCTGAGGCTAGGGAAATATAATCAAAATAACCTTAAACTTTTAGGCGCAGAAAATATTTATTGCAGAAAAGCTGTAAACGCATAAGTGCCCATTTTAAAGTCGTTTAAATACTTGAATAGTCAACTATTCTAGCGTCATAAAGTAATTTGTAGCTTTGGTTAAGCAGTGGAACATTATACCCATTAAAGCCTTATTGGTAAATATTTAGGTACGGTCATGTACACAAAGTTGGTGGTGAAATAGTTAATGCACATCATAGGCTTTGGGCACGCCACAATTATGGCTGTAAGTCCCCTCTTTGAGGAGTGGCTGGAAAGACAACACGGCATCCTTACTTTCCGCATGACGCAGGTCCTCACAGTACGTGGTAAGTTCAGGAGGTTCCTGGACTAGTTCGGATGAAGCGCCCTGGTGTCACCATTGTGTGGACCGGCTAGAGGACACGGTGGAGCATACGGTAGACGTGTGCCCCGCCTGTGCACAGCACCGCCATGTCTTCATGGGAACGGTCGGTAGTAGTGATATCTAACGTGCGCCGAGCCTTAGTACAGGCCATGGTCTGGAGCGAGGAGGAGTGGCAGGTGGTCCCCTCTTTCTGCGAGGCAGTATCTAAAATGCTAGCAAAGTTGGCGGCCACACGCGCGAGGCAATGGCCCCAGTCGCTGGCCGATTTCCGGCCACAGTAGGCGCAGACTTGCGGACAGCGAGCAATGGATAGCTCGCCATCCGACAGTCCGGTAACCACTCTGATGGAACCCAAGTCGTCGACGGCGCGTAGTGTTCACGCACGCCTCAAGAAGATGGGCGAATACCACCTCGATCACAATAACAACATTTCTCCACGTGTATCAAAATATGCTATTTTCGAATTGGCTTAAATGTAAGTAGTGCAAGTATTTTAGTATATTTAACTATATCAAACATTTTCATGGAAGCTTTTTCAAATAGAACTAATACGTTATATTGAAACTAAGGTATTTTTTATATAGCATGGAGAGGATGATACAAGACGAAAATACGCATCTTTAAGATGAGAGAAAAATATACCTACGTAGCTACATTGTATGAATCTGACAGTTGTCACTCGCACGATCCTATAGCAATTGTTATGTAAATGATTCTTATTTATTTTGTAAATGAGTTTAGAAAAAACCCTTTTACCCGTCAATGTTTTTTTTCGCCAGTTTAAACTAGATGAGGCCGGTGATTCCTTGCTGACTACCCTGAGAAGAAACACCGAAGCAATATCAGTGGGCAAATTCTCGTTTAAAGTCCATACAGTAAACATGAGCAAATCATATAAAAACCATGCAGATTAGTGTCTTAGATGGTCTTTTGAAGAAAGAACCAAAGCAAGCATTTCTCAGTATTCGTGTAGCTTTTGAGAGCAGTGGTGGTCGAATGGTAACGGCCCCGACTTACGAGTTGTAGGTCGTGGGTTCGAACCCAGCCAGGCGCATTACTTTGTGTAATTTATTTCATTACCACTGCTCTTAAAACGGTGAAGGAAGGCATGTCCTAGAACCAAACATGCGAAGACATGACTGTGACATCCACCAACCCGCACTGGGCCTGCATGGTGGATTACGGCCCTTTCCTTCTCCTAGAGACGAGGCCTGTGTCCCAGCAGTGGGAAAATTAAAAAGGCTGATGATGATGATGATGATGATGTGTAGCTTTTTAGGACTAAGGAGCTCAAGTGTAGTTTTCAACTGTCAAAAAACCGCCCAATATGTTTCACAATTAATAAATTGCGAAAATGATCAAACGGGTTTCTGAATCAATCGTTGCATAGTCTATCGATCAAAACAGGCGAGTTTAATGACGAACTTTCGTAAAGAACATATAAACATATAATAAGCAAGTACAACCAACTATAAACGCACTAGGAACAACCACCATATAAGGAAGTAAGATCTTAAAGAAACTGCTGTTAATCGATAGTATATCTTAAGTGTAGATTGTAATTGGTAGGTAGACATAGTGTAGACTTTCTATTTTACAATAGAGAGAAGCCTATCGTAAACATTGTATGGACATGATAAACAAACTCACTCGTACGGTACGGTAATATGGCTATTACTTGTGTAGAGATGTATTGTTGTGTGCACAATGCCTCTACACGAGGTTCTCTCGCAAACTCATTGAGATAATTTGTTAGCAGGGGCCTAGCTGGGTCGCAGCCTACTGGGGCCAGGTTTAGTTTCGAAAGAGTAGCTCGAGCCCCGGTATGTAGGCTAGAAGGAACAGGGTGGGTTATTAGTCAGTAAGAGTCAGACACTATCTCCCACTCCGCCCAAGAGCGGGGGTTGTCATTGGATGATTTTCGCCACCGTAAAAAAAAAGAAAATGGAGGTAATTTGTCATATTCATACAGGACCTTTGTGATGCTTAGGAATTAATAAAATAGAAGCTTGGAAAGATAGGACTTAAGAAAAGTGGTTTTCAATATACTTATTCGAAAACCCGCTCTTATCCCACCGCTTTTGAGCACGCAATAGACAGTTTTCCGCACTAGTGTAGAAGAGTGCGCGTGCTCTCCCCCACCACAATTTTATTAGATTTATCGTATCAGGCAGGGCTTGTTCGCCCCCCACGAGTCGTTGGTCAACCCCCGTTTATTAATTTCTTGGTAAATGTATTGAAAAATGTCTTTTTATGCCGCCCTCGGCTTCATAACACACTCTACGATGGTTTGTGCAAATTCCTCGGTAGCGATGACAAACTTTCTGCAGTAGTATCAAAATGTACAATTTTATTATTATTTCATCGATTATCTTTATACACCTACATTCAAGAATCGGGTAAGTATTATATTATAGTTAAACAAAACTCAGTGAACTTAATATTGTGTACCTACATGGCAAGAATCAATCTTAGAACTAATATCAAAATCATAGTCGCTGCACCATAAGGTACCTACGACCACCGCTGAACATAGTTTTATATTTCAACAATAAACGATGGGTCACAATTAAATAAGGAATTAACTAACAAAGTCTTAATAATTTACATGTCTTACTTTTGTAATTAAACAATAAATTATCTATATCAGACATTTTATGATAATATCTGCGCAAGTCAACTTCATGGCATCGACGTGAGAATGATTTAATATAATGGTTTATTAATATTCTCAAGGGCTTCTTGGAAGATTATTATATATAACTATTATTGTACAATTTATCCATATAATTGTAGGTATATTAAAAGGAGAAACTGACTGGTATATCAACACACAACCGATACTAGACTGGGACTAGGAATATGAAACCTCGTATGAACATTTTATGAAGGAGATAGAAAGAAAGAAAACATGTTTATTCCGCCTAAATAGACGCACAAACCATTACAGAAAAAAAAAATTGCCCGCCAGGCCATGTATACAGGGCTTAAATGTATCACTGTAGATACTTAAAGAATAAGGGAATAGGAGATACTAATAGAAGGTTTTCCTAAACTCACCCCCTAAAGGGATGAAACGGGGTTCCAAATTTTGTATGGAGGAACCTAAGTTCTAACGGACCAAGCCGCTGTTAGAAGCTAGTTTAATTAGAAAGAGTAAACAGAACAGTAGAAACGATGTGTTTTGTGTTTAATCTTCATCTACAAGTAATATTTATAAAATCAAAAAAATAACCTATGTAGTGTGAAAACTAAATATGTCTCGTACCTATGACATACTTTTAAGCTCTCCAAAGTGCAATAGAAAGGGCTGTGCTCGGAGTTTCCGTATCAGGAATTAAGGTACCTATGAGCAGGAGAAGGTACCATTGTTACTGACATAGCCTGAAGAGTGACCAAACTTAAGTGGCAGTGGTCATTGAATGTTTCTCATAGAACAGATAGATAAGCTGTTCTGGCGACCGCGAATTTACTAGAAAATGCAACGTTGGTAAGCCTACTAGGTACAAGGTAGATCGATGACCTGGGTGAGGCTCACTGAATCCGATGGATGTGAGACTCACTGGACCAGCCGTTGTTGCGACACTTGTGGCAGTATGTCCAGCAATGGCTTTCGGCTAAAATAATGACATTCATCACACCTATGTACCTAAGTGTTTTTCATTTATGTATTTTTCTTCGTTAGATAACCAAAGCGGAAAAGCTATGGTTCAAAGTATTTACTAATTTTAAAAACATGAGATTGCTTGTAAGTATCAGAAGAGATAGAAAACTTTATATTTACGAGATATTCAACTCAACTGTAACATCTATTAAGCCAGTCATTTAAAACAACATAGATCGTTAAAAATTAACTGTTCTCATTTTTGAGACGTTTTTAAAATAGATGCCAATTAGCATTACAGACACCATCTGATCGTGGAGATAAGATAGGATAGAATAACAATAATATACCAGTATTTATTGAACTGTGTCCGATTAGACTAGAAGCTGATGCAAATATAGTTCGGATGGTATGGGTTGACAGATTGATTGAAAAAACCAAATACTATGGATAAGTTTATCACGTATAACGCACGTTTTTTAAAGTTATACCTAGGTATAAGTAGGTATTTTTATCATTCGTCAAGTATTTATAGAAGCGACGGAAATCAGACACTGAACTAGCAATCGTTTGATTTTGAGGTAAAATATTACTCAACTACAAACGTTATTTGTAGATAATACTTTGCTGGTTTGTGTAGTTTTTTAATGATTTCAAAGTTATTTATACGGTGATAAGAAATACTTAGATATAACAATGCTTTATAAAAGCAAAAGATCTTTTCCCTGTGAGTATTGCTTCACATTAGTATTGTAGAAGTTTATAAAATAGTTGTTCGATTAGTAATAAAGCGTAGTTAATTCTAAATTAACACATTACCTTTGTATTATAAAAAAACAGGAGCTGTAAGGTGTATATATCCATAAAACAAACTAATAATTGACTAGACATAATCCAAATCACACGATAAAATAATTCACAAGTTAATTGTAGAGCCATTAAACAAATTGCCCCGTGAAGCTCGTCTTAATTACACTAAGAGAGTCAGTAGCTAGTCGGATACAGCGTGACGACTTCATACGTCACGTCTCAGAAGAGAGAACATCAAACAAAACAGGGGTTTACTCATAACCAGAAATTCTTAACGGTCCTCCAGCATTCAACGAAAAGTGTCGAATTGTCACAGACTAACAAAACAGCGCGACACCCAAAGGGTTCCCGACGGTTTGTTGTCCGAACGCGATTCACACGGGCGCGTGTTTGCTTCACAAACAGTGCGGCAACGACTGAGCAATTATCACTTACCTGTGACACGCGATCACAGCACTGCACAGATTTATAGTCGATAAACTTGTATCATCACTTTTACTGAATGATGTGCACTATTTATGCGCGTGAGGCCGTAGGAGCGGCCGGTCGCGGCGGCGGTGAGCGACGTAGTGGCTGGCAGTGGCGTGGCGCGCTGGGCGGGCGGGGCTTGTCGCTCCGCTCGCTTGCTCGCTCCGGACGCTCGACGCGCGCCGATACATCCCTTGCCTTATCCTCTTATACATTAGGTAATCGGAACCCGGGAAAATTATCGACCCTTCAGTCCCCTTTCTTTTTCGTCTTGGAGAATTTTGGATTCGCTGATGAATGATTTTTGAAGAGCTGCATTTTAGGGTAGTTGGCGAAATTACTTTTCAATGTTTTTCGTTTTTATTGCTGAAAGGAAAATTAAAGCTTTCAAATTTTATGAATGAATTTAAACTAAAGATAATGGAAACTTTAATTTTGTATCAAATTGATGCATTTAAGATTCTGTTAGTAATAAAACTTGGACGTAATTGACATATCATCGTAAAGCCAGCTTTTATCCTAGATCGGCAGATACAGCAACAGGACTTTGAAGTAGCTCATTCCTTTTATGACCCAAAGCCACCATTAAGACCGGATTTTTCGAAATCCTTACAACGACATTAAAGTGGAGAATGAACTTTGCACGAGGGTGTGGGGTATCGTGTAGGAATCTAGTTAGAATCAAAATAAAATAAAGAGAGTGGAATTCCCTGCCGGAGTCTGTGTTTCCTGACAGCTACACCTTAGAGGTCTTTAAGTCAAGAGTGAATGGGTTACATCTGGCAAGCGTGCTCCATCGTCAACTACATCATCGCTTACCATCAGATGAGATGGTGTTCAAACGCCAGCTTATCAAAAATAAAAAATACAAAAAGAAAATCATGAATTTCGGATATGAGTTGAGTGGGATAAGTTATCTTTTTTACGGATCAATTAAGGATATTACAGATTTATTTGGTAAGTACAAGACAAAGAAAAATAAATATAAAAAACATAACCGTCCTTCTGGCGCAGTCGGGTAAACAATTTAATACAATTAAATTATAAAAAACTAAGCAACTGTTTTGTTTAACAAAAAGATTTAAAAAAAATTTAGAAGAACTGGAATTTGATAGGATTAAGGAAAACCATTGTCCAAAAGCAGGACAGCTCATGCTGAGTAGGTACAGTCTTGGTAAAAATATGTGGGCTACTCTGAAGTTAGGCGTTCCGAACTATGCGTAAAGGTACTCGGAAAAATACACAATAGTACATTTTGATACAAGCAGAAAAACTTTGTCATTGTGTTACTGAGCCAAATACTGCAGTGACAAACCCCGTGTCCCAAACCACGTTTTTTTAATACTCTTTCGTAAGATATTATTAAACGGAAATTGACTCGTGGCTCGTGGGGGTCGCTTAGCGTCCGGCCTGATACTCGTACGATAAATACAATTAACATTGAGTCGGGAGCAAGCTTACGCTCTTTTCCGCACTAGTGCGAAAAACAGTAATTGCGTGCCTAAAAACGGTAGGGATAAGAGCGGGTTTTCGAGTATGAGTATTTATAAAGAATTACTGAGCAGACAATTTTTTGAAGTTTGGAGTACCTAGTGGACATTTTCAGCCATAGAGTAAGTACCTACAGTAAAAAAGGCCGTCCGTAAACGCCAGCCTTAACATAACTCAGTGAAATGAAAACAATAAAATCAGTTCTGCTTCCTTACTAAAACAGTGCCGTTATATAAATATGTGCTTCGCCATACACTTAGCGCTCTCGTAATTATTCTAATTAATTTTATACGCCATAAAACAATAAAATTTAAGGGAGCCATAGTATACCTTTAGCGTTCCGTAATAGCACCGCGATTTTTATCTCGGTTTTTATTTAAATAGTAAATATTTGGGTATGCTAATAAAACGTTTTTTTCGGTTTTAGACGGCTCGGTGAGTTTGTTTTTTTTTTATAATGAGACGTATTTTATTATTTCTTTGGACTTTTCCCGCCTTCTGTCTTGAGAGTTAGACTATCTTAAAGATAGCTCGCTAAAATTCATGTAAAAATTATTTAATAGGGTATGACATACTGAGAGGATATGTATTGGTGATTTTAGGGCACGTGCACACCACGTTTTTTATAAAATTATCATTGTATTTTGGATTAAATTTATTGCATTTTTACGCCTTTGTAGGCAAAACATGTGGAAACTACAACTTTTATTTTGTTTTTGTAATCGTTCAAAATGATTTATAACCTACACATATTTTTGACAAATAAAATGTATCTTATCTTATCTAGGACTGAGGGATTGTTCGAAACAGTTACCATGGCCTTAGAACGCAAAAGGGTAACTGAAGGACCACAATAAGCTTTAGCATAAGCTTATTCAACCTTTCAATGTTCCCACTGCTGGGACTCAGGCCTCCTCTCTAGGAGAGGGAATTTGCGGTAATCCACCACGCGGGCCCGGTGCAGTAGTACCTACAAGCTTTAGTCAATAAAATCTGACACTCCCTCTCGCTCCCACCAGAACAAAAAAAGTTCTTTGATGATGTTTAACCTCAAAAAAAAGCTGTAGATATGGAATGGACAGTGTAAACAAAAAGGATACTCTTTACCTTATGTATGAGAGGTAATCCAGTTGATGTAGCATTGGGCGTAATGGCCCAGCAGGGTCGAAGCCTACTGGGCCCATGGGTGATGCGAAAGAGATCCCCGGGTCCTAGAATAATGGCAAAGAAGTAACAGGGTTTTTAGTCAATAAAAGTCTGACACTACCTCCCGCTCCGCCCAAAAGCGAGAGATGACATTGAATATTTTCCCAGGTGAAAAAAAAGTCGATGTAGCAAATTGGTAATGCCATTTACAAATAGTAAGCTCGAACATTCCTACATACCATCTACGTACGCCAGTATATAAACCATCAAAGTTTATGGCAGGTATAACTAATGCATAACATTCAGAGTCACACCATTCAAGCACCAACGTAAGTACTGGGCTGTAGCACCACCTAATGGATATGGGTTACTGGGTCTTTATTCATGCACTCAATCAAACAGGAAAAATTATTCATGTTTTATTCCCTTTTTCGTGATTTTAAAGGCCTGAAAAAATCGGTTAGTGGTAGCAGTTAAAATGCTTTTATCCTGTCATATAGAACGTGAAACACAATAAAGTCATATTCCAGTTGCCGATTCTGAACATACTTCATGTTCAAAATCGGCAACTCGGCACATCGGCAACTATTTTAAAATGTATTTCAAAAATAAGATAATTTTTATCCTAAAATAATTCGTCATTAATCATAAAAAAATATAATTAATACATTTTAATAAAATAATTCATATAATAATAACTCTTGCCTTTTATTTTATTTTCTAATTTTTTTGAAATATCTAAATAAATGTCTTAAATAATAAATATCTTAATCTTGAATGCCTCATTAGTACGTATACAAAATATATAGGATAGTTTAAATGTGTGTGCTTAGATACCAATACCGTAATTGCGTTATCAATTTAGTGGTTATGTATAATATCAGTTAAATTTCTGACCTGCACTGTCTACCTTTATGCGTAAAAACCAAATAATGTTGGGTTCGTTAGAAACTAAATAGGCAACTGTTATTTTAATAATACGCACACATCTGTTCCGTATAAAAAAATACCGACGCACATTGGGACATTTGCGATCTCAAGTGCGGGTCATACACCTCCGTTCCACCAAAACCTGCACAGCTACAGTCACCCTTTACTTCGACACAACAGTTGTTTACGAACATAGTTAACTATATTAGAATAGGAACCTAATATAATGCTAAATTATGCTCTGACATGTTCTTTCCTCACGGCCCTGATTGCGTCCTAGCCGCACCGCAGTATACCGACAAAGTCGGAATCGAACCCACGACATAGCGACGGTATTTATGAACACGCACGCCAAAACCATGTGATTTTCCTCAAGAGAACTTCGTGTCACTTAAAGTGAAATCGCCAAAGAGGCTTGTAAATGTCATTCATAACACGACGAAATAGGCTTGTGGCAAATTACATGGCTGTGAAATAAATTCAATTGTTTCAACGATCAGCGAAAACGGAACTGAAAAATGAGACCATTTTTTTTTTTTGTTTTGGTAACATTATGCACCATTTTATGATGTGTAATTGAGGTTCAAATTAAAATAAGATTCTTATCGTGAGCGGCGAGCCTTCTTAGATGGTGTTTATAAACTTTTAATTGTGAACTTTTGTTATAATGCTCTAATGATGAAGCCCCCGTTCGCTTAATTATTTTATAGATGTGTTGCAAGGTAACAAAATTGCTTTAGTGGTCCATAATACGGTGCCACTACGGGCTTTGTAGTAAGCTGGCAATACTGTTTGTTTTATAAAGTGCTGTTAATAAACCCGCGACCACACGAACCCACAGTTTTAACCTTTCATAAAACTAGCATTGGTTTTACGATTTAAATTAATGATTATTGAAGTTGGTGGGCACACTTTTGGGGGTCATTTGAAGTCTTTCGATTCAGTGAAAGTTCTTTTAAGAAAATTCTTTCAGGGTTTTATTGAAACACTTCATACTCATCAGACTTACATTATATAGGCCTATGTATATGTGTATATTTGTTACTCATTGACGCTCAAACGGCTGAATGTATTTAGATGACATTTGACACACGGGTAAACCATTTATTTATTTATTTAATACTTTATGCACAAATGTACAGAGGCAAACTTAATGCCTTAGGCATTTTTTTCAGTCAAACTTTGAGACCATGTCTTGGAATGGAACATAAAATACTTTTTATCCCGAGACTATATCCTCTTAAGATATTTAAAGCAGGCGAAGCCGCTGGCTGAAGCAAGTAAATAATGTGACATTTTTCTTTGTGTCAATGGTAAATACATACATTTAATTTTTTTTCAATCTAATACTTCACACCTTCCACGACATCTTCAGTGGCAACCATCGATTTAAATATAGTATAAATATGCCGCTTCAGTTATATCATTATAGTTGGCTCGTATTTTCCCACTGCTGGGCAAAAGCCTCCCTTTATTCCACTTACTTACATGATTTGTCAAAAATGGAAAAAACTTTTTTTACGTGGAAAATCATCAAATCGGTGATTTGGGTGGATCAAGAGTGTCAATCTTTTACTGACTAAAACCATAGTGTTCCTTCAATTAACAATAATCAATTAATTTTCTATTTATTCAATTAATTATAACCCGCAGAAGAATTACAGACTAAAACAGTCAAATCAATAAAGATATTGGTAATTTAGTAACCGTACAAAACAAAAGCAACCCATAAAACTACCCACAACTACCTAAATCAATTATTTATAATGAAATAATAATAATTAATTATATTTATAATTAATTTAGGTAAGTAACATACCTATGTGAAAGCCCTTCGTACCCAAATTACTGAACGGAACTAATAAATCCCGAGCAGCGAGTTTTATTGCGTCAAAATAATTATCGTTGTATATTTAATTATACGCCTACTACAGAATGCAAAAACTGTTTACGATATGTACATAATAATTACTCATTATTGTTGAGTAGTGGATTCGAAAAAAACTAGTTATCGAGTTGACTTGTAGTTGAAGACTTTGCCTTTAATTACAACTGGTTTTTGTATTAGGTAATTCTACTAGTTTATATTTTAGATACATATCTACGAATAATGATTGTTAATGTGTCCTGAAACCAAAAATTAAAAATGATATTTATTTTGCAAATAGGTTTTTTAAAAACACAACTTATACGTCAATTTTTACATCAGCTTGACTACTTTAAACTGACGATAAAATTGACGCGTAAAACGTGTGTCATCCAGATGCAGCCGGTGTTTCTTAGCTGATCTTGAGAAGAACCACCGAAACAAACTCAGACTAGGGGCCCAGCTGGGTCGAAACCTACTGGGGCCAGGGTAATCCAAAAGGGAGCTCGAGCCCCGTTATGAAGACTAGAAGGAACGGGGTGTATTTTTAGTCAGTAGGAGTCTGACACTATCTCCCGCTCCGCCCAAGATCGGGGGTTGTTATTGGATGATTTTCCCCACCATAAAAAAAAGAAAAAATACAGCATACATGTAATGGTCAAATCATATTATACGACATGTTCAAAGACATATGATATTTTTTTAAATAGATGTAATAAATATAGTTTTTAATTTTCAAATTGCCTGCTGTGGTTGTCCTATTCCATCATTCTCAAATTCCTCAAATTCCTGGTCTCCTAGAGCCACCCAGTAACATTTGGTCCTTCGAGCCGGATCAATATTCATAGAATAAAAGAAAGTCTTCCACTGCATTTGTCTATAGGTTTTATAACAATCAGATTAAACTAGCGATTCAGATGTTGTACTATCTTAATTTAAAAAAGGCTACTTAATTATAGTAGTCCCAAACTTTCTTAGCCAGGGACTAGTTAACGTCTTGATTGAGTTCTACTCAATAAATACGTACCTACCTACCAACTACAAGGGAGAGAAAGTGGTTTGTATAACAAGCTTCAACAACCTGTGGGAACCTATTGAAATCCTTACAAATAGACATGTGTGATCATAACTAGGAATTTATTTGCTTTGTTAGACTTAAATAAAGCTCCTCATTGCTCTTAAACAATTTCGCCGTCACCTCCACCATTATAAATGGTTTTATTACCGAGGCGTTGTAATGAATCCTGCGAGGCAGCCTTGCAATATTTGTACAGAATGTATTTGTGGGCATGCGTGTGGCGTGCCTCGGTGAGGCGAACGCGTGCCACATTCCTCGGCGTATTGACTCGACACAAAGTAACTTAGCCCGCGGATATACGGACAGACATAGAAATTTTGTTTTACACCAATATTTTCGATGGTAAACCCAAAAACGTTGAAATTTCAACCCTTTATTGATTTCTGCTCGTTTGTGTCTACTACTCTTATGAGCTTGTATATTAAGGTCTTTTTAAATCTGAATTTAAAAAAAATAAATAAAAGCATCGCGCAATGGCTGAAAATAAACGTGTGTCGAATAAGGAGAAGCAAGCTTTTACCCAGCAGTGGGACATAACGGCCTAATTGGATTACAATGCATTGAATAGAGTCAAAAGTTCACGCTTTTAAGTAGTGAAAACTTCAGCCAAAAATACATATCTTTAGGGTGAGGTAAAACGAGCGTATTTTTGTGAGTGATGAGTCGCAGAATTTCGGTCGCGCAATTTCTGGTGCATTCGGTTTCATACATAAGTCCTGTTTCATTCAAACGGAAAGAAAAGAAAGAAAGAAAACACGTTTATTCTACTTAAACAAACGGCGACGCAAAGTGAGTTATCTGCCGCAGTAGAAATGCATGCTTATGTATAAATAGATAAAACAATACGCAAATCATTATATTTTATTTTTAATGGGTGGTCCATTTCCAAAATAATTAATAGATAGCATAAAACAATAAATTGAAAAACTTTAAGAACCAAACATTTTGCCAAACTCCATACATAAAACAAAAATATGTGGGTTGTCTCCACATCACACCTTTTAGAATCGACAAAAGAATGAAAATAAAAGAGTAAAAATAAAAAATAAAATCAAATATCAAACTTTTTGGTTTTGGAACCTTTAACAAATGTATACGAATAAGCACCTAAACTCAACTTATTTTTAGTATATTTGACTTCAACAACATTATTACAAAACGAAGAAGGACATAAACAGATATAACCTAAAATAGGTTACAAAGAACCGCACTATTTAATACCACTTCGAGATCCTACTGGTTTCATTTTGTTGGCAAAATGATTCAGACCAATCAATCACAATAATTGAGATCATAAGGGACAGTAAAAAAGTCACGTGTATACGGAATGACTAATTGCTCGAATAAACAAAATTGCTACAAGTCAAACCGGACAAGGTTAATAACTCCTGACATCATAAAGAAGGTCGAACTTCAAAAATAAAATACTTGTATTGAAACACACTTTTTCTCTTATTGTAATTGTCCCCTTCGGTTTAGCTGTATCTGTGCTTAAAAAATATTATACGTTGTGTCATGATTTTAGCCGAAAAACGTCCACTGTTGGACATAGGCCTCTCCCAAGTGTTGCCGCAACGACCGGTCCTGTGTGTCTTGCATCTATCGTATTCCCGCGAACCTCACAAAATCCACCTTATGGTTAACCTTCCACCGATGCGTCTTCTAGTACGCAGTAGCCTTTGACCATCTGTTCTACGATCAATGTACCCTATCTACTGACAGTTAGGTTCGGCAATTCTTCGAGCTATGTCAGTAAACTCAGTTCGCCTGCAGATATCTCCATTCCTGATTCGATCACGCAAGGTTACTCCGAGCATAACCCTCTCTAACGGATGATTTAAAGCCGTCTGATGAAGTCCATGAATAGCAATTTATAACATGATACCGTAATGATATATTAGTACCTTTGTACTAATGTCTCTTATATATTATCTTTTTTTGTTATTTTTGTGTGTACATAAATAGTAAAATAAATAAATGATAAAATAAAATAATACAGAGCTACGACTGCTGGTTAATTGTGTACCCATGCTTCTTCATTCAGAATAATGTATGCTTTAACCTTTATGTTTTCAAATTCACCCATTTTCAGTCGGGCATAAACAGATTGAAAATATACGGTTTTCTAACCACGGATTACGCATACAACTTTTCTGCTGTCTGTACATTAGGATCTTAGTAAGGTTTGTGTGGCTGTTTGCAAAGTGCGCCGCTAATTGCCGTTCAGACGTCGCACCTCAGCCTCACAGCTGACTTTATAATGTACCTATACCTTACGTAGGTAGACTGATGTAGGTTCACGAAGATAGCCGAACCCGTATCGAGAAGCTGTAGGAGCCTGCATGCTTTCAATCTTGATGGAAAGATGCGGTTTGGCTACTTTTGCTTGCAAATACAACTTAGGTAGACAACCTAAGTACTAAAACTTTCTCTTGAATAGGTATATTATGATCCCAAGTTGATAATGGTATCTAAAATGTAGGTATATAAACCGATACATGGTTGACATTCCATTCATTTGTACAAAAAGTTTTGGGAACACATTTATTGTGCATACAGCTAATAAGGCATAATTTGGCGGAATCTGTGTTTCTTGATAACTACAACCTCGGGGTCACAAGTGAACTGGTTACTTCTAAGCAAGTGTGCGATCACATTATCTCTTACCCTCAAGTGAGATAGTTGTCAAAAGCGAGCCTATCTATACTATACAAAAAATATACCGAAATCAAGAGCTGTAACGGGAAAAGAAGCTCACAATTTCGCACAAAGAACGATATTTTGTGACTGGTCTTCGTAGCTTTATAAAAAAGCATACCAGTGCAAAACACCAGGATTACGGCCCATTTCGTCTCCTAGAGAGTAACCCTGAGTTCTAGCAATGGGAACAATATCAGACTGATCAATGTAAGGTACCTACAATAAAACGTAGAGGACGTGTCTCTTTTGTAATCTTACCTATGTGTACAAATGAATTATTCTGATTCGGAAGCCCGGTGAAATAAACACTATACTCTGTTCCTTTAAAGCCAAATCAAGACACAAAAATCCCACGCCCATAACTATGTCCCAAAAGACTAAAACCAGAGAAATAGGAAACCAAAAAGACGTAGGCAACGTCAAACTTTTTAATATTAACGGTAACGCAGAATCGCGAGGCGGTCCCTATCTGAAGTAATTTCGGAACGAAGTGGATTGTTTTTCTTGGGTCCCCGATTGGATTTATCTCGAGTTTTATGACGTCTCGCATCCCTGTCGTAAAGTTTAATACCGGTTGGCTACCGCACTCTACAACAATACCTATAGGATGTATAAGCTTATGATAATCTTGGCTTCGGAACCTTTTGGGCTTGAATTCAATATATTCAACGAATACTGTAGAAGTGCAAAATGATAAATACTTAGGGCAAACGCAAAATTATGATATGTTAGTACTGCGATCCCTCCTGATGGTAAGCAACGATACAATCGTTGATAGTGAAGCACACTAGTTTATTAAGAGCATATTCACTCTATCTTTGAAGACATGTAAATTACAATCTGACGGAAAGACCGCTTCATGCAAATTGTTCCAGTCTCTCGATGTACTCAATATAAACGACAAAGCGCAATGCTTAGTCCGGAACGTACAGATCGTATGCCTTGATTGTACCAGCAGAAGTGCGAGGTCTATTTGTTACTATTGCTACTACTTTGATAGTATATGTGAATTGAATGCACAATAAAATGAGGACTTGTTAAAAAATTGGTTTTAAAATTTTACTCGTACAAATCAACAAAATTCAAGCATATATTGCCTTTATTTTACGGATTCAAATAACCAGAAAATAATAAACTTAATTATAGTCTTATAGAATTCAATTCTTTTTCATTTGTATAGGTAAGAATACTTAATTTTTAACAATATATTAAATCAATGTCTGATCTTCACTAATTTATTACAAAGGATTATGATAATAATACGGATAGCTATTTAGCAAACGAGCTTCATTATTATTCCAACACCTTAAAACATTTTTATTTATTTATGCCCCAAGCTATATTCTCACAATCTTGTTAAATCTACAACTTTACGCCATCAGCTAGATCTCAATTAAGTTTGACCTACACATTACTTTTAGCGCTTGTAATACTTAAAACTGGTAGTTCGACTTGTAAAATATCTGAGGAGGTAACATTTTTTATCGTCCTGTAATAATTTGCATCTGTGCATTTAAAAATCAAACTCGATAGACGATTGTCAATGTCAATAATATAGAATTAACTTCTTTCTTCCATCGCTAACCTTTGTTCTCTTCTTTTCTTTTTCGCTTCCATTTAATTATGTAACACATAATATATATTTATATATGTACATATGTACTTATTTTTTACCCCTTAATTAATTTTCCCATGATTAATATTGCTTGCAGCATACTGCAGACTACCTCCTTTTTTAGTTTAAGTTCTTATATTTCATCCCAAGGTTGTCTGAAAGATATCGCTCTAAGCGTTAAAACCGCCATTGTACCCATAGATTTAGGTTCCTGTGAAATTGTTACTATTTTGGTGTACAATAAAGTTTATTCTATTCTAACTCTTTTTTGGCCGGAAACCGAGTCTTTACACCGCATTTCAGAAGAAAGTAAAACTTTAAAAGCTATTTTAAAAACACTCGGTTCCAAATTCAAAGACAAACTTATTATTTTACGTTTAGCACCCGATACGGTAAAGGCAACAAACAGAACATCCTTGTCAATAGAACTCAACAAACAAAGCTCGCCGAAAACTGCCAAAAGGGTTGTTATTTTAAATAACAAAGACAATTCGGTAGCCATAGTCCTAAAAACTTGTTTTGCATACTGTAACGTAAATATTTATGTGAACAATAGCGCGGAGGAAGCGTGACTACGTCGACAATATGCCCCCAGTTGGCTTTCACTTTCAAGTTTTTAGGAAACCCTTTTATCATCTAGCTACTGCCAATGACGATTTGCATAACAGTGGACAAAACAATAAAGCACGCGTTTATTTGTACGCGAAAAGTGAAAACAAGGTTCAAGGTGAATACTGCCGGCTGTGGCCAGTTGGTGTTTCGGTTTCTTGTGCATTACACGTCACATATTGAAGTGATTCTAAGACTATCTCATTACGATGTCTATTGAAAGTAAGAGTGAGTGAAAAAGTGTTTTCAGATGAACTGGCTGTTTGAAGACATATGATTCCTACAGTTTTATTAAAGGTAAGGCTGTTTTTTCTTATATTCGTTTTTATTTTGTTTATCTTCCTTACCGAGCAATCAGATGACCAGCAAAATAAATGCATAATCTAATCTAGAGTTCGATACATCAGAAATCACTATAGTTTCTACTTCTTCACCAATTACAGTCAATCCCTCTCAAACATCTCCACCCAATCAAAGTCTATTAACACGTCAATTCGGTAGCTCCTAATCAAACACTTTTAATTCCCTTTCGACGGGACTATCAGTAACACATATTAACACCAATCAGCTGATAGACCGTTATTCCTGTCACTCTCGTTTTATGATGCCTCTATAACTTAACAAATTAGTCAAACGTTAACTCGGGACGAATCGCCTTTGGGTGCAATAAACGCTGGCCGGATGATCTGAATGCAATTTAAAAAATACTTTGATTATTAAAAAAAACTTTATTGTTTCACCATAAGGTTGAATTCTAAAAATGTTTGAATTCTGTAGTTGTGTCGTTATGGAGTTGAGTTGGTATGCTGTGAAGATCTGTTAATAAGTCGGATACACACAGCATGTTTGCATGTTCTGTTACATCACTTTGAGCCGGCTTAACGCACCACGTCCTAATGTTTTGTGTATATGAGACTTTAGGGTCGATATTTGATATTAAATATTAGGTGATTGTTCACATTTTTTGTGCGCCGGCGACGTTGTGAAGCTTACAATGACAAAGTGTGAAAAGTGAATTGACGGTAATTGTTTGCACTGTGTGTCTAAGTCTTTAAACAAAGACCTCCTACTCAAGATGTCATGACCCGACGCTGTTTATGATTAGGCGGTAAGCTTTTATAGAAAAAAAGCGAGTTAATTAAGCCTCATTAAAAATTACCGTTTATAAAAGCAGTGAGGAATTAGGTCAAGGGATAGGCGCAAGTTGGGCCATAAAGCTTGTTTTAAAATTCAATGTCAGCTGTCGGTCTGGTCCAATACGAATAATAGATGCGGTTGTGTTTATTGGTGGCTCATATAACTCGGGCGGCGAGTCCGAAGCCGTCTGTTAGTCTAATTTGAAACACAACCGAGGCTAGACACTGTTATACGTTGAAATTAACAAAATATTTAAGTTGTGAGTGTGTTGAATCGTGTCAGTGATGTTTTGTTGTAAGTTTTCCTTTTTCCCTCATATTCGGTTAAATTTGTATGCATCTATGTCTGTTATCTTCCATGTTTTGATCCGTTTTTACCTTAAAGAGGGTAAAAACGGATAGTCAAAAACAGATAGCCAGTAGTTTCAAACAAGGTATATTTAAAATAGCTGACGTCATTTAATTTATTTCTGTTCTCCTAGTAGCTACCATGTCAAATTACAGTCGCCAAAAATTCAAAATGCAATCTTATTCCTAACTATCTGTTAAATCTTTATTAATATGAGAGGTGAATAGAAAATATTGGTATTTTGGTTTGTACTGAATATAAGTACCTATATAGTATAAAGTCGTCAAAAAAGAATAGGCCCGTTTTGACATTTGTATTTTGACTACCTAGCGGCTTATCCGGTGTAGTGTAGCTACTACTACACCGGACCTCTAATTATTATTGTATTGATTCTTTCAGCTTCGTTCCTTGTTTCATTCTTGGGTCTTTCTCAAAAGTCAAAACGGGTCTTTAATTTTTTAACGAGTTTACTGGACCGATTTAAAGAAATATTTTCCTAGTAGAATGTTACTTTATCATTTAATAATATAGGTTATAGATATATTTTCTACTTTTACTCATTTGGAGCCGCTGGTATTTGATTCGAATGGAACCCTAATAAAGTAACACGTTATTTTTCTCTATTCTCACTGTTCTTTAATAAAAACTACTGTTTATTGTCTGTTACAGTTCATCATAAGATGTGTTTACTTCAACAATTCCGTTCAAACAACTGCTACGCAGCTGTGTTTGGTTTCCATGCGCAACACAGAACCAAATGGAAAATATTGTCAGCAAAATGGCGGGTTTCATTAGTGTGACTGGTTTCAAGTGTTTTTATTTAAGGTAAGACATAAAGACCTTGTTGTTTTGACTACTCAATGGGAACGTTTAAAAGAGTTGCCATGGCCCTTGAACGCAAAAAGTAAATGAAGGACCATCGTTGGGTTTTAGTTAGTAAAAGTCAGACGCGCACTCAATCCTGTAGAACAAGAGAAGGCTTACGACATTTTTAATACGATTTTCTTTTAATGCAACTACAGTGACATGTTTATCGCCACATAACTATCTTGCATAGTGCTGAGACCGTGGCTAAGACAGTGTCTTGGAATAGCACATAGGGTAGGTATTTGTAATCCCAGGAGTACGTTCTCTTACAATAACGTCGAAAGATTGACGTCGGCGAAACCTCTCACGTTGAGAACCTAGTGTAAAATTCAAGATATATACAATATATATAATCTATTCTAACTGGAATAAACACGACGCGGCCAGATCTTAGAATTGAAAATTTCACAATATGACCAAGCTAAACTGGCCAGATTGTTTTAATTCATGAATCCCCAAGCGACCACCGGTGGCCGCGCATCTATTGTCTTACTATTGTGTCTCTAATTGACGGTATCTGAAGGGTTAAACACCGAAAAGATAAACGTTAAAGTTTGATATGTCAATCCTCATTTGGCCTAATTTCTTTTGACTTTTTATTGTCATAGAAATCTAACATCAATGATATGGCTAAACGAGGACATAATATCATCAAATGTTAACGGTTAAACAATCTGGCCAGTTTAAGTTGGCCATATCATGAACTGATTAATTTTTAAAATCCGGGCACGACAAATACAATTTTCGTATAAAAGTACCTGTCCATTTAGGAAAAAATATTCGTATAAAAAACTTCGAAGAAAAAAGTTGCACCTTGTAGAAAGAGGCGGGCACACACATGTCTTGTGGCCAAATGCAGCTTTCTCATACTATTTCGGGTAGAATAAATTCATCTGTCACGTCCAATGGCAAAGGAGGACGCACTCGGTGGATAAGTTAAGTGGTTTTTCATGTACCTACGTCCGAGTAGCGTGTGACACAGTCCCACCCAATGTAGAACTTACGATCAGATGTATATGTACCGAAGTTGGTATAATTATATAGGAACCTACACGTATATACAATATTTAAATGAAATAGTGTACACCGTACACCTTTATTAGAAAATTTATTTTATAGCGTCACTTAAGAACTAATCCTGCATCGGGCAAATAATGTATTGTGTATATGTATTAAACTCCAAGCAAAAGCCGGCGTCCACTCTCTCATTGTCAAAGATCTCCGCACGTATTTGAAAATATAGAACAGTCCGAAATCATCTATGGGGCAGTTGACCACAAAATTAACACCCGTCTGGCTGGAGGATCCTTCTTTTTCAACGGACCTGGAGGTTTGTAGGAAAAGTCCTGCAACAGAAAAGCTTAGCTCCTAGAGTTTTAATCATAATTTAAGCAATGAAATTTTACTGACATATACATTCTTAGGTATCTAGGGTAAGTTTTTATTATTTTGGTAATAATCTTTTAAAATTCGTCAGCGACTTCAGAATGCCCAGTAGCGGGACATAAATTACTAAAAAAACAAAAAAAATCTTCCTATTTAATGATTTGACTTTGTCTTTCGCCAAATAAAGAAAATATTCTTACATAGATATCGTAAATAAAACAAAGTTCCCCACCGAAACTGAATATTCGTATAAACGTGATAAACTCACAAACTGCTGAACGGATTTTCAAGCAGTTTGTAGATAGAGTGATTCATGAGAAGGTTTAAGTTATACGTATGTAAGACAAAAGTCGAGAATTTCAAAAAATTCTACCACCCGTGTGAAGATAAGGCGAGTTACTACTAAAAATATACCTGAACTAGCTGACACGACAAACTTTGTACCGCCTAAATGTCAATGTGTTTTTTTTTTTCGGTGGGTTACAATCAATGTTTGATAGTTTACTTCTTGAACACTTTAAATTCATATACTTTTTGATGTAGTCAACCGATTGTGATGAAACAAAGCCTAAGTAATATATCAAGTTACACACTATTTTAATATTTAAAAGTTATTTATATCGATTTTGTACATTTTACGTGATGCGCGCTCAACTAAAAACTTCTACAGATATAAGGCCTATTTAGATGGTACGAGTTCCAGTTGGAGTTTCCAGAGTCATACCTAAATATGAGAAATATACCTATATGGGTATATATGAATGTTTAGACGAAGAAACTTTTTTATATTCTTACGATTATCGTATGTTCGCGATGAGAAACTTGGCACCGTTTAAATGTGCCTTTATTATAATAAATGTAGCGATGTTTAACATTTCTAGGTTACGATAATCGATTCAATTATTTGTTCTTAGCCAGTGTCTATTAACAGTACTATCCTCCTTCCACGGTCTCTGCAAGTTTGTCGCCACACCAATGTCCTAATTCCCACAGTTTACTTTCCAACTAATGGACGATTGACTACAATGTCACTATGATTTTCTTCTAGACTTGGAAAAGTATCTTTTGTAGCAAATTAATGATTTTGTTCGGCCAACTTTCTAAAGGCTCCACTGTAATCGTACAGACACTGCGTTTTTTTTTTAAACGGAGTAGCTTTCTACCAGTAAAATATTTTTTGTGATTAATCATTATATAGTTTCAGGGAATACGCTTGCATACGCTTTTTCTTCCTTCCCTTACAAACATAATAAGCACATAAAGAATGTATAGGAATTAGTTTAGGGCTAATTAAAATTAATTTAAATTAATTCGCGTGACTCAAGAGCTGGCTTCTACCACTGTCAGAGATTAAGCATTGCCATACAACGTGGCAATGCCGCCAGCCTTTTGGGCACACTTCCAGACAGCGATGCGAAGGAGTTTATGAAATCATATTTTTCTGGGCCTTTATTGTATATATTATTATTAATTATTTAAGTGTATTTTATGATTTAATTTGTTTAATTAGTGTCAATTATAATTTAATTCAATGTCGAAATAATCTCATTAACACGTCCACCAATACTGCTGAGCGCGCTCGCCTACTGGCTGTGGGTGAATGGGAGTCGGGTCTTTGGCTACAGGCTTTACCGTCACCTAACATAGGTACTATGCTGAGTGACACCACCTTCCGGATCGCTACATGCCTGCGTCTGGGTGCTCCTAGTGAGCTCCACATCGATGTCAGTGCGGCGAAGCAGTCGATCGCCTCGGACATCATGGCCTATCTTGCAGTAGAAGCGCTGGTCGGATAGCACGGCATGCCAGTATTAATGACATCATCCGTCGAGCTCTTGTCACCGCCGGGGTGCCAGCTGTCTTAGAACCCAATGGCTTGGCACGTGACGATGGGAAGAGACCAGATGGGATGACTATAATGCCTTGGAAATTGGGTAGGCCTTTGGTGTGGGATGCAACATGTGTCGACAGCCTTGCGCCATCCCATCTTCTGAGTACCGCGGGCTGTGCTGGAGCGGCGGCTGCAGGTGCAGAAAACCTAAAACGGCGTAAATATAATAACCTCATTGGAAGTTATATATTTGAGCCGTTTGGGGTTGAAACACTAGGGCCATGGGGTCCAAGTGCTCATCGAGTTGTTAAGGATATCAGCAAACGTTTCTTTCGACTCTTCGCGTGACCAGAGAGCTGGCTTTTTCTTCGGTCAACGAATCAGCATTGCCATCCAGCGTGGCAATGCTGCCAGCATTCTGGGCACCTTTCCCATTGACATCGATGTGGACGAATTTTTTGATGCCCTTTGAGTTTTCCCCGTTTTTCTGCCTTTTTTACTCGTTTGTACATATTATTATTTTAAGTTTGTATATACCTATTAACCCTTCAGATACCGTCAATTAGAGACACAATAGTAAGACAATAGATGCGCGGCCACCGGTGGTCGCTTGGGGATTCATGAATTAATTTATAATATTTAATAGTTAAGATGTATATAATTAGGATATTGAATCATTTGTATAATAAAAATGTTGAAAAAAATAAATAATTTAACACTTCTATTAATTAGTTTAAATTAATTTATAACTTATTTCCATATATGTTCCCACCCGTGCGTTTAGTTGCTTTTTACGTTACAGAACCACGATAACTCTAACGAATAACTCTGCGGCTATATACCTACGTGGCTTCAAATTCTTTTATATAAAAATATGAGACCCACTATTGAACTGTCTTGGGGAACAGAATACCAAATAACACGCAACAATAAGATGGGGACGTATTACGTAATATCAATTAAATTATAATTTTAATTACTATAAGTTTAGTAATTAAACTATGATAATAAATATCGTCTTAGCACAATCTGTCTTATAATTGTTATATAGCCGTTAGTTAATTAATCTTAAAGGTTCAATAATAATAAAATAACGTCTATACTCGTAAATGCTCAGTAGAATTTAATTTAATTATGAGCTCTTATTAGCAGTTTCTCTTTGTATGTACAAGGTTTCTCTGGCTACGATTAATCCTAAGACTTTAACGTTAAATCTTGTTCACGCATCAGCACTAAACTTAAAGCCTATTAAATTCCCTCTTAACTTAAAGAACCCCCAGGTTGTCTATCATGAAACAGAATTAGAAAGGGAATTCCACTTCTTAGCTGTACCTACGCACGATGGAGGTAGCACTACATTGCGCACACGCGGGCTACGTATGCTGATCTAGTCGCGTCGGTCTCCATAAAATTTATATGGCAACTAAACTTGTAGAGCTACATCCACATCACACGACGCCACACAACACGCCGCTACATACAAATCAGGCGTGCGTCGGTCTAGTGTAGTTCTGGCTTGAATGTGTTCCCAAAACATTTTATGATTTGATGTCCATTTGGACTTCTGATTGCTCCTCTGAAAAAAAAAGAAAAATAGTTTCTCAGTCAACAGGTGATCATAGACTGCAGCGAGATTTGGGTATATACCATATTATTTTATCAAGATACACTTTGAGAGAGATGTAGTGCTTCTGCTGTTCAGCTTTGCTCTTTTTCATGTTTAGCAAAAACTTATTATTATCAATGACGAATAAACAATAAGGAAATAATAGAAACAAGAAGAAGAGAAGAAACCATTGAAGCAAGCCTTGCTCAAACGGTACTGACGCTTAAAACAATGTTGAAGGAGCGTTACCTTTCACCGTAATATTTCTTTATTCTCCTTCCTCAATTATATATTTGATATCTTTATATTTATTAATATTGTATATATGTATTTTTATTATTATGTGTAATTAATTTTATTTGTGTTTTTTTTACACTGACTGGCCTAATATATCTCCTTTCGTTCAGTACATCCTAAGGTTGTCTATAAAAGATTGCCCTGTGCGATAGGACCACCCTTTGTACACTGCTTTTTTCATATGTATATGTTAATCCTGTCCACATTATGGTGTGTACAATAAAGTATGTATAAGTAAGTAATATAAGTAAGTATATATAAATAAATAATTGGATATATGGAATAAAGAAATTCAAATACATGTCAATATCGGTTCTTTCTCGCTTAGGGTACCTCTACCTACATCCGCTTCACCGCTTACCGAAGCCTTGTAAAATTTACCTAACTGTATATTATTATGTATTACATAATATTTGATTAACATAGTGTTTCCAGTTTACCTGTGAATTCGTGGTTTGAAGCCAGTGTCAGTTTTCACACTAATTTTAGAGAAATAAAGACCTCTGTGTAGACGTGAAGTTTATACGGAAGGCTTTGATGGTAATAAAAATACAAGTACACTCATGTGTAATGAACTAGAATAGCGTTATTTTAACCGTTTAATTATTTATTTAAACTTTTAGAACTCAGTACAATGCTCGGTGACCTCAGTAGAGCTTCCGAAAGAGTGGGTCTTAAAATGAACATGGACAAAACCAAAGTTATGGTTAACATCCATGTAGCACCCACTCCTATTAAGATCGGAGACTCTACACTCGAAGTTGTGGACGATTACGTTTACCTGGGACAGACGGTCCAGTTGGGTAGGTCTAACTTCGAGAAAGAGGTCAATCGTCGAATCCGACTCGGCTGGGCAGCGTTTGGGAAGTTGCGCGGTGTCTTCTCGTCTAATATACCACAGTGTCTCAAGACGAAAGTCTATGACCAGTGCGTGTTGCCAGTGATGACTTATGGCTCCGAAACGTGGTCGCTTACAATGGGCCTTATAAGAAGACTCAAAGTCACCCAAAGGGCGATGGAAAGGGCTATGCTCGGAGTTTCCCTGCGTGATCGCATCAGAAATGAAGATATCCGCAGGAGAACCAAGGTTGCCGACGTGGCTCGAAGAGTCGCCAAACTTAAGTGGCAATGGGCAGGGCACATTGCACGCAGAACAGATGGTCGATGGGGACGAAAGGTTCTGGAGTGGCGACCACGTACCGGAAGACGCAGCGTTGGAAGGCCTCCAACAAGGTGGACCGACGACCTGGTTAGGGTCGCGGGAATTCGATGGATGCGTGATGCACAGGACCGGTCGTTGTGGCGACGCTTGGGGGAGGCCTATGTCCAGCAGTGGACGTCTTTCGGCTGATATGATGATGATGATGATGAACCGTTTAATACAAATAAGTAGTTTTGTACTGTTTCTTGTTAAGGGGCGAATTCTTAGCCGTAGAAGTAGGGAAAATTTTAAACATATATTTTAGTAAGTAGGTGCATAGAAAGGAAAATCACCTATTAATAAATAAAAAGAAGAAAGGAAAATATTTAATTAAAATTTCACCAGTACTAGAACAGTACTGGACCAGTAGCTCTTCCAAGCATTTTCTGTTTGTCATGTTATTTCCTTGTCTTGTTTATAAAGAAACTACTTGGACCAAGTAGAAATATTCTTGAACATGTTGTATATTCTATGCCCACATATCCTTGTCAATATATTCTTGTAAAATGGTTGTATCTTGGTCTTCGACACGTTCATCTTCAGTCTATCCTCAATGCTCGCGTCACTAATGTCTTGTAACATATGTTCTTATTCATCTGCAAAACAAAAACATATATATAATATTAAGTTTCAAATATTACACATTATTTAAGGCACTCTCCTCTTATCCCAATGTTTTAAATTTCGCTGTGCTCGACTGGGTACTCCATCGTCATCACAGGTACGCATTCGGAAGTGCGTGATGGCGTACGTGACCAATGAACCAGTAAAGCAGCGAACGTCAAAAATCGGGTTGAACTGTCTCGAGGACTCTGTAGCTGTAGGGTACAACCCGCTACAGTCACCAACCTCCGAACAGTGATTAAGTCGGCCACAGTAGGTAATATAGAAACGCAAGCAGATATGTTAAATTTTTTCATGGTTTCGACTGGAATGACTCAGAAAAACAAGAAATAGTGTCTATAACCCATGATATCCCCTGTTCATCAAGTGCGTGCTAAAACATCTATTATCTCAATAGCACAGAAAAACATAAAGAATTTTCCATCCAACGAATTTTTTCAATTCTTCCATGTGCCACCAAATGTTTATCAATATAAAAACTTATTTTCTATTCCACGAGTATTTTACTTAATCTAATATTCCAATAGCTATTAATGTCTCCCATAAAAAAATGTAAAGGAAACCAAATGTCGTTCTCCGATGAAAATCTAATACACATAATTTACAAAAAACTCCTAAAATGGTAGTTTTTATGTGAGACTGTACTAAAAATAATATTTTATCAAGTGGCACTGGGTAGGGTCGGATTTTCGTCGACGTATCTCATTTTAATCTGGGTGGATATTTTTAAGTCGATAAATTTGGCCTGTCATTCCACATGTGGAGGTTTGGTGTGAGATAAGAGCCAGCCCGCCTCTCGCTTCGATGCATAAGCTGTCGTAAAATATTATCCTGACCGAGACATTTATGGCACAGCTTGAGATAGGTACCGTGGAATCATTTTTAAATATACGTATATTATATAAAATACGTCTACCTATTTAATATCTGTATATATAAAAAGAGGAACTGACTAGCCAGTCAGTGAGTTCCTCTTTTATTTATATCTATCAACTGAGACCCAAACCTACTGCCCTAAGAGAAAAGTAAAAATATAAACCAACAACTTATTTATTTTATTATGTACTTAGTACTTAGGTGGTACGCAATAAAAGTTAATTAAGATTGATTATTATTAGAGACGCTGGTGTTAATTTTATGATTATGTTGAATACCCGTATTAGGAATAAGTTATATTTAATGGATTAATAACTTTGCAGTTAATACTACATATAGATAAGTTTGTACCTATGTTTACATCACGTTGGCTGTGTAGGTACTTAGGTATTCGTTGCTCAGATCAGTATATTTAATGCGCTGAACAATTAATACCTCATATAACAACTTTATATTATTATATCAAATTATTATGTTCGTTAGAACTTAAAATACTGTTTTTTTTTTATTTCTGGTAGGTAAGGAACTTATTCTTTGAAAAACAAGAATCTGATATAGCAATCACAATGATATATATCTGACTATAATAATCTGAATTAATCCCTATAATAATTTTCTAACCGATTTAATTAATTTAGTGTAATAAGAATTATAATAAAATTTACTTGCAATTTTGTATGTTATAATTTGATTATTTCTGAATGAATATTGGCTCCTAAAACACAAGCTCTTCGCCTTGTTTATGAGACAGTAGTTCGCATTTTAGTTTTGCCATTATATCTGTAACTGTGTACTAAATTATAAAAGTATTATTATTATTAATTGTTATCTATATGACCTATGGTTCCATGTAAATAATACCATTTTCCAGAGCTTTAAATTGTATTTATTAATCTTTACTTACACACTTACGGTTAAAAAAAAAACTTATAAACAACTAAACGAATTAATAACTTCATAAAAAATTATTGTCTGTACAAACGCGTATAAAAAATAAATTATAGGGGGTGCTGGGACGCCTATCCATTTTTATTTAAGTTTAAATAAAATTCCGATCAAAAACCAAAATGATTATTGAACTAAAAAAAATGGTATGGCATTAAATTTCGTGTCCAGTTTCGTCACACAATAGCTAGAGCGATGCTATAATTTTGATATTAAATTGCAACAAACTGACACGTCAGTAGAATCTCCGGGTGCATTCATCACTTGGGCTATCATTCGGCTCGTAAAACGTCACTAATGTCCTTGGTAATATCCCTTAATACTTCGCTGCTCTATATCTTTATTAACAATTCACTCGCGATAGATTCTTTCCATTCAAAAGCTTTATGCCTCACTTTACGACCTCCTTACAACTTTCCTTTTATCCCCAACTATTTTTCTGAAAACACTGTTTTCTTTATGCGATTTAGTACGCCATATTTTCGTTAAGTGACTCCGTAGGTATGTAACAAAGTTGCAAATAATAAAAAGGGATAAAAAATATAAGTGCGCGCATAATTCTCGCTCAAAAGACGCTTCATATAAATCAAGTATGTTTCTGCCTTTTTGCTACGCTTTAAAATGGTCTTTCTGTTCATATTTTAGTACCACATTTTATTAATAAAAGTGTGAGTTTAAGGGTATGTGTAATGAGTATGAAGTTTACTTTGTAAACTTAATTACCTATGTGTCAGTTGTAGGTAGCACCCTTTACATGAGCTTGAGTAACTATAAAATAAAAAATCGATTTAGTTTCTTGACCTTTTAATATTCTCATTGTGCTAACACCTAAAAGCTAAGGTGTGGCATTCCCTGTCGTAGTCTGTGTTTCTTGATTACCCTAGACTCGGGGTTTTTAGTTCTGGACAAGTGTAGTTTATCGTTGACCCTATGATCGTTTTCTACCAGGTGAGACGTGGTCAATCGCAAGCCTATTAATAATAATAAAAATATGCCTGTTTCTATCGATACTTTGAGGTGCTGACCAGACTGAAACTTTAACAATTTAAAAATAACAATTTAATTTAAAATTCATTTATAATTTCCTACATAATTATGTATTTACTTTATGTGTTTCAATATTACATATTAATTTAAGTTTTTTATGTACTATAAAAAACTATAAATTATGCTGAAAACCAATAATTATTCTCTCAAAATATTAAAAAGATTCAATTCCGTTAGGTAGCAGTCTGATTAATTTTCCAACAAAAAATAAATACAGAATAGACTTTTATATACCGACATAGGATACAAAGGCGTCCATCTTAATGGATCCGAAGCCGAAGGCGGGGTGAGGCGAAGATTTATCTTTTCCAATACGGTGTGGGAATGCGAGGGTCTGACGGCGTCGCGAGGTTGCAAGCTGCTTTGAGCCTCGTTCACATGAAGCGAATACTTGCCAAGAAAGCAAACGCGCGAGCAAACTTGCCGTGTAAGTGCGACTACTGCTTTTGCGTTTTAGTTTAGCATGGCAATAGCTGTGTCACCTACATAAACATTTTTAAAGTTCCAAAATAGAAATAAAAACCATCGTGAATCGATATTATCGTGATTTTCAACATATTTTATCAATAAAAATCAGGAATTAGGTTCTTACAAAAAATATACATAAAGGATATGCATATAAAGACCAATATATCAGCTAAGTATAATTAGCTAAGTATTAGTAGCCAAGTAGTGTAATTTACAATCGAAAGACGATATTTTCATGATGAAAATTTCACTAGATAAGAAAACTTGAAACGTTGGAGTACGCTCTCGCTAAGGCAAGCAGCGAATTGTTGAATAATAAAAGTCAGCGATGAAACTCGCTTCGTGTGATCGTAGCCTTACAGACACACCACCGTTCAAGTGGTTTTTATTTATGAAGACACGCTTAATCTAGTGAAGTACGGCGGTGAAAAAATTAATGAACACAAACTTGAGGCAACCAGCGCCATGTGTTTAGCTTGGGATACATATTTCATGAAAATGTAGAGCTTAAGATAATTGAAGATTTTTTTTTGTGTGCTGGAAGGTTTTCTGTTCGCAGTAAGATTTTTTCGTAAAATAAATTAAGTTCAGAATCTGGTAATTAATTATATTGGAAAATTATTTAACTACATTACAAAGTTAGAAACATTTGCAACCTAACGAAATGTTATTTTAATAAGGAATTTTGCACTCGTATTTTTTTTTTCTTCTGACTTCATTATATATTTGTTATTTACTAGCATCTATATTATTTGATAAGTATTGTAAACATTAATTTAATTCATGCGAAACCTGAATAAGTTTGTTTAGAATCAGTAACTGAATGGATTCCAATAGTTTTCATACCATGTATATAAAAATTTAAAAGGTACTAGTTGGATACCACCAACAACACCAGTCACGGCAGGTCATAGCGGGTATTAGGCGCTAACAAACAACTAGATACTAGTAAGTGCAAAGCAACCCCACAGTCGCCTGGATGGCCCGATGACTATGTATTTTGCTGACATATCAAGCTTCTAACACACACACTTATGAAACTGAAACTAATGTTGTATAACATATTAGGTATGTTCCATTAGTATTATTTGTTATGTTTGTACATCAGTCCATTGCTGGCTGTTTGTTAGAAGTTGCCCTGTTTGATAAGACCGGCCATTGTTCCTACACTAATTTTAATGTTTCTCCTGTCTTTTATGTGGCGCACAATCCCTACTAATGTTATAAATGCGAAAGCAACTCTGTCTGTCTGTCTGTTACGCTTTCACGCAAAAACTACTGAACGGATTTAGATCAAATTTGGTAGGTAGGTAGAAGAGACACTGGAATAACACATAGGCTACCTATAATTCCACTGCTAAGCACGGGTCTCTGCCCGCGCGATATAAACTGTAGTCCACGCAGGCTAAGCCGCGGGCGGAAAGCTATAAATAATAATAGTAACCAACACTTTCAAATAAAGACATTGTAGAACAAAATGACATACATTTCTGCTAAAAGAATTTACAAATAATGTACCTACTACGGAAATACTTAGCTTTGGAGAAGCTCATCAATCTGTTTCTCGTTTTATCCTTTACTCATTCTATGCATATTCACGTTAGACACAATGGCTTTTTATTTATGCCTACGTATTAAAAGTACCTCACACACAAATAAATCACATTTCTCGCTGACCCAGCGAGCGAGTGAATCAACTGACTCAGTTTATAGTGAGTCGACATTAACATTTCAACAGCTTTGCCTGTTTGCCCAGCTTTGGCAAGGCCTTCCTATATTTCTCTACTCAATCCGACTCAGTGCTGAACTTACAACTTACACCAATTATCCCATTTCAAAGTTATAAACTGGAAGTAGTAAAAAGTAGCTGTGGCATTGACTTAACATATTTAAAAACAACAATGTAGAACCTACCCTAAAAGTTACATCAACAATTACCGCACTCGTGACGTCACACTCAACCCTAAACTTAGCCCACAACCACCATTCCGAATGACCTTAAACCCGAAATCGTTCAATCTGTCGACCGTTATATTCCACTCATTGCTGCCATAAACTCATTAAGCCACGTAACCGACCAATCGAGCTTTCCAATCATGAAATTAAAATTACGTCCCCTTTATTGCCCGCCGTTACGAGCTGCGAAAAAAGGGGGCATAAATAAAAAAGGGGGGCATAAATAACACACCTTCGTAGCAGCACGCGAAGCGAACCCGAGAATGTTGTCGTAAATTATACGCTTATAGCCCCAAGCCCGATCAATACCATTCATTAACGAAAAATGTATCGTTCCGATGTTTCTCGTATCGGTCGTTTGCGGTTTTTAAAATGCTTTTTGGCGTAATGTAAGAATACGGAGTCGTAAATAATGACTAAGCAGGTATTATCTTTACGATCTGCCTTTTTCTTTGGTCTTCGTGAACTGTAAATCTTTTGCGGAAAAACAAGCAAACTGAAAGCGCACCGTCAAGGTAAATAAGCGGATACATTATTGCTTAATGCTCGTTTGGAAATGATTTTAAATGGATCTTTCGCTAACTTTAGATTTACATTAGATCTATTATTTTATCCAGATAAAGACAACGATGAAAAATTTTACCTTTTTTTTTTTTTTTTAATTGATATAAACCAGAGCTTGACTGCGATCCCACCTGATGGTAAGCAGTGATGCAATCGTTGATGGTGAGGCGCTCTAGTTTATTAAGAGCCTATTCACTCTTGCCTTGAAGACACCTAAATTATAATCGGACGGGAAGACCGTAGCCGGCAAACTGTTCCAGTTCCTCGATGTACGTGGTATAAACGACGATGCGAAACGTTTGGTCCGGACCGTAGAGGTCTCAACAACATAAGGCAGCCTTCCTAACAACCTTCAGAATCTTACGAAACAAACAACTCGTGGAACAAAACATCATGTATCTATGCGTTTGTATAGACGGCACATAGCGGACGTCGGACCCTCGAGGGTGACCCGGGCGGATCGATGTAGCTCCTCTAGCGCACTCGGCTCTCTGCACTACATCATTTATTTGTATAGCTTCCTCTAAGAAACTTCTCTAGCACAGGTATAAAATCATCTTTTATAGGGAATATATCTAAAAGTTAGAGTAGTTTGCCTAAGTGACTAGCCACCTGGTTTTCTTGTTATACATCTCGCGATAAATCAATGGTTTCTCGATAGGTGTATTATCTATATATATAATAAATCTGTAGAAATTTTTAGTTGTTCGCGCATAACGTAAAATGTACGAAGTCGATGTAGATAATTTTTACACATTAAAATTGTGTGTAACTTGATATATTATTATTTAGGTTTAATTTCATCGCAATCGGTTGATTATATCGAAAGATATACTACATTCATTGACTGTTAGCTTCCCTTTTTAGTATCTTACATGACCATCACAGCTGTAAAGGTGGGTTTAGTCTGTAAAAGTCTGACACTCGCTCCACCGGAGCAACCACAAAAAACACCACGAACTGAACTATTTTAAGTAGCTACATTGTAGGTACATTTACTTAGCAATAAGTACACTAAAGATTCACAGCGTCGTTTATACAAGCACCTATTAACAATAGGCACGTGTGAGCAGGCAAGAAAATTTTATCTTTATTTTGATGTTAATGTCGCCTTTATGTGTCACTCAAGTATTAGCTAACGGCTTAGTTTCGAAAGGGGTGTTAGAGGAAATGCTGGGGGAGATAAACGGGGATTTTATCGCTCAGACACTAGATACGTAGGGCCACCATCGCGGCTACGTGCAGCGGACGTATAAACAACGAACGACTTGCAACAAAAACCTTAATTTGCATTTCAGATGTCAGATTGTGGAGCAAATAAAAGACGATCAGTCGTGACAAAGGTCGTTAGCATTCGAGACGTTCGAGCTCTTTCAATGCAATTGTACCAATTAACTTGAACGGACGAAAGTGAAACTCACAAAACCGGGCGGCTTCGACTCGGCAGCGTTTTTTCTCGGTAGATTTACATATTTATTGGGGCACATTTTATGGAGGCAGCAGAAAAAAAACCTTCGCTCGTTTAATGGACAAAAAGGGTGGCTCCGTGTATATTTATTTTGTCGCATCCTTTTTTACGTGCGAAAGGACGTGGCTGTGTATTTTTTCGGCACCGACGTGGCACATTTGGCGACGCACTTTGCATAAAAATATTGGATCGTAAACTCTATGCCGTTCCACGGAATCGGGACGCATATGTCGCAAGAAAAATATTGAAATCATGCTGAAATAAGGTTTTATGAAGACAGATACGACGCGAAGATTGAGATATGAATGCTTTATGGAAAGGTGTTCGCTATTAATAATATTATTTGTGCACCTGCCATATCGTATATGTAATAGTGATCGATGAAACTGGGAAAATATATAACCGACGAACTGAATTTAACGAGATGCTGGTGTGTATAAAATAGGCGAACGTTACCTACTTATGCAAATTGGTTCTTAGAATGTATAGTCCGAGGTGGTGTGAAGCAAACTGGTTTGAGGGAAATGGAATACCCGCGGAGGCACCTAAGGCAGGTTGCTCACGTAGGAACCCCTGCGTAAATTAATGCGGTTGCTTCATAAATTACCCAGTCACATTAAGATCACCGCCTTAATCTGTAGCATCGTCTCATGAGCCCAACTGTAGGCAGTCGTTAATGTATTTTGTTTTAGTCTTTGTTATTAAAATTACTCGTATTTTATGATAGCCTGGGGAACGTATCGTTTTCATCACTAATTTATGCCTTACACTCAACGTGATATGGCTCGTTTTTTATTATTTTCAAACATGGGTGGGCCAAAACTTTGCTGAACGTTATTGGAGCACTTTATGTTTAACTGTTTATAAATATTTGCTTGTTTCATTGCGAATTAGGAGATGAATCTGCCGTATATTTTGTAGAGAATTCGTCTCGTATTAGAGTATTTACGTATAGATCCAGGTGGTAGAGACATTTTCTCTGAATACTAAAATATTTAATTTTTTTCCTAAGACTATCTATTTTCTGAAAAAGCTGCAGCCACAGTAACAAAACAAACATCCTCTCTTTGACTTGAGCGTTCGAAATTGAAAACTTTTCAAAGTCCTGAATGTGTACCAACGAGAACTTACCAAATCTTCACTATAATACCACAAGTCCTTAACGTTCCTAATTCGAGCCAAGACAAGACAAGAATCCAGGCCACACTCATTAACCATGAACACAATCTAGAACGACTTAGTAGCAATAGTGGCTGGTCCATTTACACCGGCCATATACCCGGGCTCACGACGACGATGGCACTCCAGGAATGCACCCAGTAAATCATCAGGAGAACACTAAACCAGTTCTTTAGTGCCCCGTGAGGTTAGGGCTGGCAGGCACGAGAGCTCACGTCCATTTATTTCTTTGGGATTATTATTTTGATTAAAATCAATAGATTAGTACAATAACTAACTATGCTACTCGTTATGTTAATAACAGAAGAATACCAAAGTAAATTTTACAGGTAATTGAAAGTCAAAAGATTGTCCGTATAGTGCCAATCATTTTAGTCTTCCCCTTTAATCTTGTTTACGTGGTGAAATAAATCGTTCTTGTATAATTTGATTTTACAGCTTCGGGGTAAACTGTTATTGATAGCTTTAAGAGCAAAACGATAACGTGATGAAAATAAACCAAACCAAAGGAGAACTAAAGTTACTGACATAGCCCAAAGGATCGCCAAACTTAAGTGGTAGTGGACAGAGTAGTACATTACCTGCAAAACAGATGGTCGATGGGACCGAAAGGTTCTGAAATAGAATCCGCGTGCCAGAAGATGCAGTAATGGTAGGCTTCCCACAAAACCGAAGATGCGGTAAGGGTCGTTGAAATCCAATATCGTTGTAGCAACATTTGTGAAATGTGAAATGATTATGATAACAACACTCAATTTTTAAGCTACCATTACCCAATTTATTTATTGAAACTTCATGTACAGTAGTGGTACATAGGCGGACTTAACGCAACAAGGCATTCTCTACCAGCTTTGGGTTAAAAAGACAACACTGTGGTAGGTTTGCACAATAAACAAATACTTACCAATGAACTGTAAACCTTCCTCAATCTAGAAGCAACTTATTTTATTATTATTTTTCTCTTTAAAAAAAAAGTGTGCTGAAAATCCAATTTTCCATTCCTTCAACCCTAAAGCGACGTGAGTGGTGGTGTATACGACGATATTGTTAGTCGTAAACTTGTAATTTTGTTGTTACTAAATCCACAGGCCTATCCAACACGCGTTTTATCTAAAATGCTTTTAAAGTGCTAAGATGTCTACTATCTGTGACATTAGGGTCTTAGGGTACTACGTCGCGTGAGTGCTGGAGCGATAGGGTTGTCTAAATGAATATATTGTCGTGATTTGTACGCTGTATCTGGTATCATAAAAGTGTCTAGTGATCGTCTGCTCGATTTATTGATGTTATGCTTTGTTACTGTCTACCGTTGTAGCTTGTTTATGAATATATGCGTTGTCAGGCACAACGCATATCTTTGATAATGGTTATGTTCATTTTGTAAAATTGTTTAGTTACGCAAACCTATTTTAATATTATCAATAAAATGTACTTAATAACACCTTCCTAAAGTTTATCGTACTATAAAATACGGATAAGTCTTGAGCTTAAATATTATAGACCCGTATACACAACTAAAGCTAATCGATTTTAAAGACTACTCAACAAGATTAAAACTCCAAGAAAATTCCTCGGTGTTCATTAATCAGTGGATTAGATACTCGGATTATTTACGAGCAAATCTAAAACGTACGGAATTTAATTTCATTAGGGGACTTTAGTGCCACCATGTTGTCACCCGCTGCGCCGGGGCAGGCAGGCCGACGTATTTCACCCAGCTGTCAAGATCCGACCAATCGCGATCGAGCATTGCCCGCGCGTTCCAACTTTAAAAATGGTGGAGATAATTTCATTGTATATTATTTGTGACAGGTCGTTATTTTGAGTTTTTATCGGTTCGTGGGTTCAATATTTCTTGAAGATATCTTCGGTCGATATATTCGGTTCAAGTTTTTGTTGTTATTTTTTTGTAGTTTTCTTCATCTTATATTCTCAGAGTAGTCACCTCGAATAGATTAGATAGGTAGACCTTGCTGGTGTTACATTTTTCTGAATTTTCAAGAAACGGCTATTTTTTGTCGGCACTAATATAATAAAGAGGTAAAGTTTTTTTTTTTTTATTTTACTGGTCGTATTACTATTTTTTTTACCGGTAGAAACCTGCTTTATTCCTGAGTGACATAGGTTATATTTTATGTACCTACGCGGACGAAGCCCCGGACAAAAGCTAGTTTTTCATATTTTCATGATTAAATAGTAAATTGGCTTTTGTAGAAAACAGCGCTACAATTCTTACGAACTGCTGTTTTTAATAATACCAACGCCGTATATTGATAAAAAACCGGTAGTATACCTGTTGGTAGATAGCCGTTTAGCCGGTTTTCCTCTGACACGCCTTCCCTACCTACACTTGTATAGTCATAACATCCATAAATCTACCAGTATGCATAGCTAGACATAAAGATTGCCGTTCTATATATTTTCTCCCGGGCAAAGTCAACTACTAAAAACTTCCATAAAACAACAATTTCAAACGGGCCATTTCGCCCGGGAAAAACAGCATCCCGCGCGATACCCCCCCGGTTGGAAAACGGGGGGAAGTAGGGGGAGGGTCCAAAGTGAAGCCTGGCTGGTTTATGTCCCGGAATTACGACTTAGACGTTTCAAACAATAACTTCTCCCATAAATACGAGCCGATTCCTTCACGCGTCATAGCGCAGATTGTTTTTCTTTAGCTCGCCTCGAATTTTGTTAGAATAGGTATGCCTATTTTTATTTAATTAAGAATAAGAAATTTTATTTGCTCAAACATATGCATACAGAATTAAAATAATACATGAAAGCAAGATCTTAAGTAAAAGTGGCTCACGACATCTCTGCCATTTCGCATGGCGTGCAAATATCTTATTGGCAAATATACTTCCTAGTTTGTCCCAGGGCTTGGCTTTATATTGCATTCTTCGTGGTACTAAATATTCTATACCCTGCATAGCGTTCGTGACGAAATTGGACCGTTGCCGCATTATTCCGGCGTGGCCAGTACCAGCTCGCTCTGGCCGGTCTCAGGAATTTCCTATTTCCATTTGAGTGACCTCCCAAGCGCGGCCCGACTCGCTCCTAATCTAGAAAACGTAATAAAACTCCCCGTAATAAAAAGCGCGCGTTTTCACGTATACCCCGTAAAAATATGATAACATTCACGTACAGTACGACCCACCTACATACCTATCTAAGTACCTACTTGAACATAAAGCAGCGATTTTTAATAAAACTTTGTTCACACATTCCGACTTTTGAATAACGTTTTCGTTTGCACTAATTAGGCAATTTGAAACAAAGAATTTTGATTGTGTAGGGAAATAAAATTTCTTCTTTTTGTGTGCCTACATAATGGTACGTGGCAGTTTGATTATAGCGGCATTTGTTTTTTAGGTACAGCTGCGAGAATGTATCAAAGAGTTACCGTGGGCCCTGCAAAGGGCAAACTAAAGGAACATTATGGGTCTAAATAGTCTGGAACTCCTTTATGTTCTATGCTCTAATGATTTTGTATAGAAAAAAAAAACACGATTATCACATCAAACCACGATCTAGAGCTATCAGAGTCGTTATTGTTTATTTCTTCTTTTCTCCCGCCTTGGATGAAGCGAGATAGAGTGTCAAACTTTTGCTGACTGTTTACCTTCAGTTGCCTTTATTATTAATACTCGTATCTATAGATAGCTTCGTGCTACACTACTATCTTACCTGATTGTAAGCGAGATGTGGTACACTTGAGTTGCCTTTTGCGCGGATCACAGCCTACTATTTCTCCTCAAAAACCAAAGATGAAGAATTACCTTTTATTTGTAAAAGGGGGTAAAAACCAGGGAGTGTTTGATTCTTCCCTTACTAAATCCACCCCAGTGTTCAGCACATGGAAGAAGTTGCCACTCCAGAAAACGTTACTAAATCCGCCTACCTCCGCCTACGACCTATCCTCCGGGAACGTTTGAAAGAGTGACTGTGTCAAAGTTCAATTAAAGGAACACGGTGGGTTTTAGTCAGTAAAAGTCTGCAACGACCTCTCGTTCTACCCTAGACCGAGAGAAGTAATATGAAGATTTCCCCCCTCAAAAAAATAATTTATTATGTCCTAGTTTGAGTCTGTGTTTCCTGATAGCTACAATCTGGGAATTTGTGTGTATACTAACAGAGTAATATATTCGCAAAATATTAAAAAAGAAGCTGAGAATATTTAAATCAAATGCAATCAGGTAACTTTTAGGAAAGCGTGCTCCATCGTCGACCACATCGTCCCTTTCCATCAAGTGGTCAAGCAGGAACCTATCAACAAAAAATAGTTACATAATCTTACATTCCAAGCTTCACAATTCTCTAAAGAACATCCCATGAAGAACATCTCACCGTGAAATTCCAAGACACTTTTACTACCACTAGGTTACAGTAGTTGCTTCGACCTTAGCCACAGTCCGTGTGTGGCAGGGCAAGCCATAAACACTAGCTGGCCTCTCAAGATAACTAATGGAATTGCGTGTTATATTACCGCAACCATGCCTACCACGATTAGACTTAGAATATGACCAGCAGGAGACTTCTGACACCATCAAAATAGCGCTTTAGTGCGTCGTTAGTCCCGGCTGCCTACATCAACTGCACTTCGGCCGAACACAATTACTTTACAAATCTCGGATTGGATTTGTTCTTTTTGCCGCCCGTGCCACCTACTGAGCCTGCAATTTAGTTGTACCTATTAAATCTTTAGGTGGATTGAAAAATGTTTTTTTCTAAAAAGAAAGAAAAGAAAGAAAGAAAAACGTTTATTTGATACTGTTTTTTATTTGGATTTTTAAATTTCAATGAAAATGAAGACAGAGTATTTCATCCTAAAACTCTAGCGTGCTCCATCGTCGACCATAATATCATCGCTTACCATCGGGTGAGATGGTGGTCCAACGCGAGCCTATCACAAATTAAAAAAAAAACATCGCTCATGATTGGATTTTTAAATGTCAATGAAAAATAAGACAGGGTTTGTTTTCATCCTAAAATTGTAGCGTGCTCCATCGTCGACCATATCATCGCTTACCATTGGGTGAGATGGAGGTCAATCGCGAGCCTATAAATAAAAAAATCATGGCTCATAACATTATTTTTTTCAATTTCACAACTACACAACAATGGAACAAATATTTATATGGCATACAGATACCTAGTTGTTTTGGGTCTGGGTATCTTGTGTTAGACAAGTTACATATTTGTGAACGCACCCACAATACAAAAGTAATTCTTAGTGTGGGACAATGTTTTTTAAAGAAATAATTCTGAAACATAGATTCAAGAAAAGGTTACGGTTTAACGACCGTAAGTAGGTATGTAGATATAAATATTGCTATAGGTATAGATACCCGGTTTTGCTTTCCATCGTCAGCAGGCGCCTAGACGCCCCTCCATAAAGGTGGATTAATACAGCCGAAAGCCCAACTTACTTAATAAATATAAAAGCCTTCTCCGCCCGCGATCGTAAACCGCCCATTGCGCTCCTCCAACATTACTTATATCGCGACCAGAGAATGAGAGCTCCCGTTTTCATTATCGTTCCAAATAATGTTAGTGTTTGAGGAAGGCTGAGGGGTCTTCGGTGGTTGGTCTTGCCATTATCAGCTCTATGTAGATTGCGCGTCGCTTGCCCGTCTTGCTTTCTCTGAGATAAGGTTTTATGACCGAATGGAAGAAAGGATAATGTTCTTCTTTGATGTGGAATGGAATTGTAGGCCGCGTTCCAGTACCGCTGTAAACATAGATAAAGTTTCAGTTTTATTTCTTGTAGGCGTTTCGGTTGTGTTCCTTTGTTCTGATTTCAATGTTACGTACCTACCTTATATTTTCAGAGGCTCATAGATATTACAGTTCTAAGGCATCACATTATGAACATACAATATTATTTCACCGTTATTCAAATTTTGGTACTTGCTATATTCAATTTTCAACTGCAAGAAATTAGATAGTTTCCTCTTACTGTAGAAATTATACACTACCAGCTACTGAAAAACATCTATTCAGACTTACAGTGCCAGATCAGCCACGTAGCAAGATTAGCAAATGCTACGGGCCCCGCGCTGGAGATGGGTCACGCGTGGACGTACAAAAACAAGTCAAGATACGTATGCTGCAGGAAATCTAATCAATTCCACACTTTCCATAAAAAACAGTGGAGGCAACTGCCAATGGACCCGTCGCAACAGATAGAAAAAGAAGTTTTAATTTGTTATCTACACTAATATACAAGCTAGTTTTTTGTAATATTTTTTTTATGTTGTAATAGGTAATCTCTGAAAGTACCTACTATTCCGATTGCTACATTTTTTTCACCGAAAGAAAGCTGCTTTATTCCTGAGTGACTTAGGCTATATTTCATATACGTGGGCAAAGTAGTGCTAGCTCGTAGGTAATTTATAAAGGTTTAAGGGCTCCTTGGTAGAATTTGTTACAAGACCCATAGGTACTGGCTTAATTCGTCACTGATGACATACCACCAATCCACGTGCCCACGCGCTTATGACAAGGTTCTAATAAAATGTCGTAAAATTAGTAGAATTAACACAACAGTGCGACCGATTAGCAGCCAAGGTTTAATTGATCCGGCCCGTTATATATCACGTACAAATTAACAATAAATCGTGTAGGAGTCTCCTTTTGTAAAACATGTGTTGTCACACCTCTATGGCTTTACTAATGAAGATTTGGATGGCTTGTAAAGTGTTTGGGTGTAAGTAGGTAGTGTTAAGTTTTTTAAATTGATATAAACTAGTGCTTGACCGCGACCCCACCTGATGGTAAGTAGTGATGCAATAGTTGACGGTGATTCGCACTAGTTTATGAGGGCCTTATTTACTCCACCATTGAAGACACCCAAATTCTAATCGGGCGGCAAGACCGCAACCTTCTATACTAACTCCGTGACCGCAACACACCGTTTGTACTTTGAAATAGAGATCCAATATGAAGTAGAAGGTTCTATAGAATAAACATGTTTTAATCCTTCAGTTGGCACGATTGGCGCAGTGGTTGAACGATTGACAGCTACGCTACATGTTGCTGGTTAGATTCCCGCACGAAACAAATCTTTGTATAGCCTACAGATAGGTGTTTCTGGTCTGGGTGTCTTGTGTATGTTAGTTTACATGATTGTGAACGCACCCACGATACAGGACTACCTAGTGTGAGGCAAAGTTATTGAAAAGAAAAAACATGAGGAGCTTTTAATACAAAGACTCCAAGAAAAAGATAACTGACCACGACTGCAAATAGTTTGGCTATTCTCACCACAATTAATCAGGTAGAAACATTGCACTAGTAACCTAAAGCAAACACCGTGTAGAATCAATCAAAACAAAGAAATAATCGATGAATTAATAAATCAAGTACATCTCATTGCTGGTGCCAGTTATAACCAGTTTGCTTAATTAGTGTCAGATCGAAAATGAAGTAACGCAATTTATCATTATAATTGCCACGAAAAAACAATAATCTACTCCAAGATTTAAAAGGGTTTCCATGTTTAAAACGAGACCAAATTAATATCAAATTCTCATCTTACAAGCCTTGTGTATCTGAGCTAATAAAATTTATTTTTCAGTGCACTTATGTATGGGCGGTAAGACTCGGCGCACACCGTACAAAGTTGCGAGTAATTTATTGCTGGCTGGTTTATGGGCCCTGGGCTAAGTTCGCACATGCACCGCGCCGACACAACTTGTATAGAAGTCATAAATATCCGCTAACCCCTTCCATGAGGTCAGGTACGTATCTACATGCGTAAAATACGAGCTGTTGTACTTTATGCCGACTAGTTCTGTATTTTTTTTGACGGTGTGTTCTTGGTTTTATGAATAAAAGCATTCGCAACGGGTTGTTCAATCTTGATAGGTACAATATGCATATACAATCGCGCTGAAAATGTAAATTAATACAGGTATAAAAAGCTTGTGCGTAATGTAAAGAGCTAGCTTTATTATTACGAGTATTAATCTCCGCTTCATTTCTGTTTTCACCAAATTTTCATTTCGACGACACACAAACAATAAATATGTAACACTATCTATCCACAAACCACAAAATTTATTATGCAACGATTATTTCAATTAATAAAACGCTTTACGCCTACTTAAAGCAACTTAGTAGTAGTAGAGAAATCACCATAAAAATAACACTTAATTTCAGCTCGCAATTACGACGCCGTTAAAGGGCGGCTGCCTGTGGCCCGCCAGCCATTACATTACCTCCACACTTACCATACTCACATACTAACTAGCCTATACGTTCTACACTTAGAAGCCGACGGCTCGTAAAAATAAAGAATAGGCGATTTACACGAGCAAAAGTGAAAAAAATAAAACGTTTTCCTTGCGGCCTGCAAACCGGTCAGTAATTTCCATCACCGCCTCGGCAACTCCATCTTGCTCTCAAAGCACTTTTACTTAGAAAATTAGATCTGTGGTCGCTTTCACGTTCGGAGTCACCGGTTCGTTTTAAAGACAGTTAATTACGTTTTAAATAACAAACTAATCATACGCTTAGATTGTAAAACATTAAATTGAAATGTACTTAGTTTACAGCCGGTATTTATTTTTATGATTATGTCATGTTAACGTATGTTTTATATAGAACTGAATGTAACTATACCTAAAGCTCAGTAATCTTCACTATTAAGTGCTGTCGTTAAACTAAAGTTATGATTAAACGGAGAGTCGGCCGTCGGAATGATAGTTTCTTTATCCGTTTGGTACGATGTATATTTTATAATATATAACATGTAATATTATAAACGTATATCCTGAAAGTAGTATATATTTAGAATCGGTTACTAAATTGATTTCAAATATTTTTTAAATGAGTAATTTAAAAATAATCTTTATGTATGTCACAGGCAATCTGTATAATTCAGGTATTCTATACCACAATATCACACAGGCAATGTATAGAATATCGGGACGTCCAGGCAATGTTTGAAATATTATGAATATTGTTGTCCTTTACATGCTCTACCAAGGTAATGTATACAATTCTAAGGGATTGTACCTATAGAGTAGCGATAAGCTTTTATATCATATTACCTAGTTGTATATTTATTATTACATCTCATAAAAACACCGAACAAACATTTATAAAATCATATGTATGTACCATAGATACTCTATGGTATGTTACAATGGTTCGTCTTATCGCATGTTTAAAGTAATCAATAAATTGATAGGTTTGATTAAATTTATAGTTTCTTTTACTTTTTTGAGCATTTAAATAAAAGCTTGTTTTAAAAAAATGATTTTGTACTGCAAAAAAAATAAAAAATAAAAATATCGGAAAGTAAATACTTATTTAACATTTTAGAAACTTGAAAGCTTAACTTCTTTTATATAATAAAAAGCCAATAAAAGCTAATTTTGTTTTTTGGTGTGTATAAAACCTCCAGATGACATAGTAACATTTTTTTTTATTAACCTAGGTACAACAAGTGTCCGTATCATCGTAGGGAAATAAATTAGACTTAGACCCCTGGCACATTATGTAAACAAATATCACATGAGCAAACGGCTACAGTAAACAGACCCGCATAAGTTTTATAGCCAAAGTTCATAGTTAAGATAATAGCCACCTAGTTACCCGGCTTAATCCCCAGTAATTAAAGGCACGTGTCACGTTATTAATGATTAATTAATCTAAACATTAATTAATTAAAGTCGAGGTACATTGCTGAGACCCTGTGACGACGTGTGGGGCAGTTCCCCCTCACATATCAACATCAGTTTTAATATATGCGAAACCTGGAACACGTATCTATTATTTTTATGTAAAGAATATGAAAAATCATAAAGTTATAAGCTTGTTATCATCATCGTCATCAGGCTTTTTAATGTTCGCACTGCTGGGACTCAGGCCTTCTCTCTTAGGAGAGGGAATGGGCCGCAATCCACCACGCGGGCCCAGTGCGGGTTGGTGAATGTCACATGTCTTCCAATTTTTGGTTCTAGGACATGCCGGTTACTTCACGATGTTTTCCTTCACCGCTTTGAGTGCAATATATCATTACCTTAATAAGCTTGTTATATCAGCAAAAATACATAGTCAGCGGGCCATCCAGGCGACTGACGGGTTGTTTTGCACTTGTACCCAGCTGTTTGCTAGCTCCTAATGCCTGCTGTGACCTGTGTTGTAGGTACTTATCGTCAGTCGTATCCAACTTGTGACCTTTTTAAATAGTTTTGGGACAAAATATAACATAGTGTAAAAACTATTGGAATCCATTCAGTTACTGATTCTGAACAAACTATATTCAGGTTTCGCATAAACTAAAAATAATGTTGAATGTGATGAGACCATGTATTATTTGTCCTGATATTAGCTGGTTATATAAACTGAGTCAAACAGAATCATTGACCGTTGTTTTTTTTTTGTTTTTTTTTACAGAACCGTTGGAGTTTCCGGTCATCTATCACAATGTGACTTGCCGTTTCCTGATTAGGAAGTCCATTAAAGTCTGCAGCACATACCTACATATATATTGTTTTGTTAGTAATAGCTAATTTTGTTACATGTATCATGTATTAGTTCTATTTTTTTAATTGGCTATTTTATTTTGCTACGCTAACTTCAAATTAAAATTCATTATTTTATTCCACTATAATATGCATGTATGCCTAAACCTTCATCATAAATCACGTTGTCTGTAATTGGTGGAAACCGCATGAAAATCCGTTTAATTGTTTCTGAGTTTATCGCGAACAGACAGACAGATACAGTGAGCTGTTTGGTTCTGTATGGCATAAGGGTACCGATGGCCCCATTACCTCTCCTAGAGAGGAGGCCTGAGTCCCAACAGTGGGATCATTATAAGGCCGACAGTGCAATGCAAGGGTACCATTATTTTAACGCAGTAGCTTACACTTTCAATTTTGTTTTTTTACCATTATTTTTATTTTAAGTCTACTAATTAATTATGTGAATAATTATCTAGTTTTATTGTCGTTATTTGTTTCTGTGTGATCCACATAACCAACCTCAAAGCACGTAATGATCGATTTATTATACTACTTCCTTTATAAAAAAGTTTTATATCGATTGAGATGTAATATATACGAATACCAATCATTAATTAAATAAATGTGCGTTGTATATTATAATTAAATATAATTACCGGCATAACAGAAGAAGTCATAAAAGAGTTTGAAACTCAATGTAATGTAAACTTAATGATTTAACACTAAAATCATCATTACTTTTAGTATATGTAAAACCCGAAACACGTGTCTAGTATTTTTATGTAAATAATCTAAACAGGGTTATTTGTAAAACACTAACAACCTTTCAGGACTATATCACTATCATCATTAACAACAACTTTTGCTCTACGACTTTTTTTAAAACATAATTAATTTAACAAAAACAAACCATCAAGATTTCGTTGTTCTAACACATTTCAACTCTGTATTTTGCTATACCCACCAACGCCACCTGCGCACGATCCTCGCTCCCCTCCACTATTGTACTGTCGCTTCCTTCGCATAGACTTCGTAACGTTTAGGACGTTCGATTTAAATATTTTTATTTTTGTATGAAAATCTGATGAACCAATATATGATACATTTTTAAAAGTCATAGAACAAAAGTTGTTTTTTGTGATATTCTTAACATAGCCCTGAGAGGTTGCCAGTGTTTTAAAAATAACCCTGTATACAACATTTCATAAACTGTGTCATGAAAAATCATAAAGCTATAAGCTTGTCATGTTACCAAGTTGAACATACAAATACATGGTCTCCGGGCCATCCGGGCTACTTAACTGGGGGCAGTTTTGTCCCCTCACTCAGCTGTGCAAGGCATCAAATGCCCGTTATGACTTGCCGTGACCTGTGCTATACTTAATGTCAGTGATGTCCAGCTTGTGAACTTTTTATAATATTTTTGGGAAAAACTCTACATGATGTAAAAATTATTGGAATCGATTCAGTTATTCGGTTTAGTTAGTATTATTTCTGATGTTTGTACACCGACAACCCTAAATCTATCTCCCTTCTTTCAGTCCATCCAAAGGTTGTCTGTAAGAGATCGCCATGTGCGATAAGACCGCCCATTGTACACTTTTTTCTTAAAATGTTTGTCCTATATATTTGTTTATGTGGTGTACAATAAAGAATATAATAAATAATAAATAAATAAATAAACTATATTCAGGTTTCGTATATACTAAGAATAATGTATACTATTTAGGTACATCAGGTTTGTCCAATACTTACATTTATTTAAGCAAATAGTAACATCTTTGACACCCCTACTAAATATTTATAAGTGGGAATAAATGTAGCGTCTGCACTGCATGACAAATAAAGGACTGCATCTAAGGAAATTGATTAAAAACGTGTCTAAGCATTTTAATACAAGCAAATGCGATGGGGTCTCACACACCACCCTCCCGATTTAATGACTTGTTCCGGAAATAAATGACTATCGCATGTTTTCACGACTTCCATTGACTAGGCCCGTAGGGATAGGTTAGAGGAGTTATTTTCTAAACCAATAGCAGAATCGTCTTAAGAATCCCTTTCCTTTCCTGCACCCTAAGTTGGCTGATAGAGAATATCTTAATGCCTTTGGTTGGATAACGATGATATAAAAAAATCATTCTTAATTTAAAAAACGGAAATAAAGCTGTCTTCAATCGACATGCATCGTAATTTTTTACTTGATCTAGTAATGAATCGCAAATCATTGTTTGTTTTTCGGGTAGCTACGCAGAGATATTAGGGAAAGGTCAATGTACTATATTCCACGGTTATCTGACGCCTTTTATAGAGCCACAGTAACTCTTTCAAGGTTTCCCGGCTTCCCGCAGCCCTAGTAACAGCCCCTTCAGTTTTGCTGGCATTTACCTACTTCTCCTTCGTTTTAGAGGAGGGTTCTGATATCTGCTTAATTTCAAGTTAAATTGGCAAGGACATTAAAGGTTCTGTTTTATTACTACGCTTTTTTATGTGCAGCAGGTACCTAAGTACATTAAAATCTGTTTTATTGAGCTCTACAGAATATTTTGAATGATGTCAGACAATTGAATTTTAAGTTTTGTTATCTATAATTTATGTTATTATTGTTTTTCTATGTAGGTGGTTAATTATATGTAGATAGTTGTAGGTTTAAACAATTTTGGCATTTATTATCTATGCTTACCTGCTTATTGTTTAGCTGTTAACTTTTCAGCCAAATATTCAGTAGTTCAGTCAGGACCACGGTAATTCTTGGGAACAATCTCCCATTGCCGGCCAAGGAGGGAAAGGAAAACGAAACGAAACGCATGTTGCTAAAAAAGATATGAGTATACATGTGGATGGATGGAGAGGGAGAGGGAGGCCAAAAAAAGATGGATGGATTATGTGAGAAGTGATACGAAAGAACGACGGGACAAGGGCAGGAAGATGATGATGAATTTCGCATCGCCAGCTTGCATTGAGGGCTGTAATACCTTCTTACACGTACCTACAATGGTCCGCATAGGACTAAGTGCAGAAACCATAATCAGACGTACACAAGACCTTCTTATCTGCCTATTTGTCTATCAATTCTTATCAATTGTAGGAAATGTTTTAATGCTATTCTAAAATTATTAGATAAAAGTAGTTATGCGAGTTTCCATAAGGATGTCCCTAACAGGCATTATACAGAGGGAGGTTTGGGGTGGTCTTTCAATTTAAGTGATCACGGAATTCTTTGCATGTGCCTGGTTCCTATTCCCAAAAGCCGAGGCGCCTTTTGAAGGTTTCCCCTAATAGCAAAAAAGGGCAACTTAGACTCGTAAGTACACCAAGGATTTCGTACAAATTTACTTAGGTTCGTAGTTCCAATCCCGTATCTTGGAGATTTCTCCGAATCTCTAAAAATATTTTGTGATGTGACTACAAAACGGTTTTCAAACTTTTACCTGTACTTTTGCTGAGACTTTGCTTCTTGCCTTTCAGAATTTTACGTCAAGTAGGTAGATACCCTATAGGTTTTTTTAATTGCGAGTGTCAAAATATGCCCCAAAACTTTAAATCTTTAGATTGCGTTGGCTTAGAATATATCTTTTTCACTGCTATATGAGGGTTTAATTCAGAAGTCTCCACCGACAAAACCCCACCAGTGGAAATCCAACTTTTTCATTCCCCACTAGTTAAACAATATCAGCCTAATGGAGCAGCCCCTAATATTTCACATTTGTATTGATTTTAATTTCAGCTTATATCTCCATCGCGTTCCTCAGAAAAAGGGTTCCTGGTAGATGAACAGACGGACAGAAGGACCAACGGACAACACAGTGATCCTACCAAAATTCCATTTTTTCTCATAGGATTGACCTATGGCACCTTAAAAAGAAGGTAAATACTCGAACAACCTATATATCAATCATATTCCAACTCATCTAGGTAGGTACCTATACTTAAATATCTACCTACAGATGCAATTTAATACATTTATATATGTACCTCACAACTTCCTAAAGCAGGGGGTGGAATGCACCCCTAATGCGATCAAATAACGAAAAGTAACGGTCTCGATAACGAGGGCAATAAACTTTGTGTCAAGTCGACTGGCTGTTTTCACTTGGCTGGCGCGGGGGATTGCGCTGACTCAAATCTCACGTCATTGCTAGAAAAATTATAGGTTTATTAAGGATTTTATTGGGCGGTTTGAGTAGATGTGTGAGGAAGCGATTAGAGATGGACGATGTTGTGTTTAATCTATTAACTGTAAAAAGAATACGTATTTGGCTGAGGAAATTTTGGTACCCTAAATCGTGGGGTTTAGTCAGTAAAAGTCTGATACGCCCTCTCGTTCTACCCTAAGGCCAGAAAAATCATTGGATGATTTTACATCTGATCGATACGAACAAAACAATAAACGAATTATACTTACTTTTTTCTTTATTTTGTACTTCAAAGGTAGTTCATTAATTTATAATTTAATCTTAACTACTAACTTATCAATGTATGTAATTCTTAGTATTAATTTAGTGAAATAAAAAATATAATTAAAATATAAACGTGTAAAATCACAAATGGAAGGAACTTGTCAATTATTTTGATAAAGCCAACCTTAGCTCATCTCACTTCCACAAAGTAGGCACTTAATCTACCTGCAAAACAAAATAATTCAACACTTCATAATTTTTTCTCAGTTTTATTTGAATTCGGCCAAACAAAGGAACGAGTGTTTTTAAGATTTCACTGCGGAGATAAATCGCCCTTCGCTTTTGTCCTTGTTATACATTCAACCCAACTCATGTCTAATTCCTTTTGCACCCCAAATCTTTTGTTCTTTTCTCTCTTGCAGGTAGGAATATCGCCGTCTCTTTCTAGTCGTAAAAATGGCGGATGCTGCGAGAGCGGGGACTAGGGTGGGGGCATTGTTTCCGTAGGGTGAGTAGGGGTTGCAAAGTTCCTGTGAAATGAATCGGATTTTAGGGCAGGAGGGAAGCAATCAATATGAGAGTAAATACTGGAATGTTTGATGAAAGTGCTTGGATGAATACCTATCCATATAATTTTAAAAGAAACTGGAAAGACCCCTTTACCAAAAAATATTTAAAGTCGACCTATATGTCTGTCTATGGTGATGCAGCAACTGTTCTTATCATAGGCAGTAATTGTCAAAAAATAAATTTTAACGCCCCTTCAGTTTCCTATCCTAACTTTTCACACTGTGTTTACCAACATGCAATAAACTTTAAAACCAAAATCTGTCGTTTTAATCATACCCACCAGTAAACTATACCTACCTACCTAGATCTAACCAAAATATACTTATAGGTAAGTATTCCACAGCATCACATCCCAGCTTCGCAGAGGACTGGCCCGCATTTCCTCGCCCATTAAGCCGTTGATTAGCGTGCACTAGAGGGGATTTAACGATAGCTTTCAGCTATGTAATTATACCTCTCCACCGCTACCAAGTTATAGCCTCCTGGTAGTTAGCCCGTAATGGAAATGGAACTTGGTATCAACTTTTGTTTTTCTTTTGGTAGAGGCAAGTATTTTTGTGATGCTATCTGTACTGTCTACCTATCTATGCTGACTGTACCTACATGTAGTGAAGTTAGTGTTTATTTTTTTCCACTAGGTGGACTAATAACTTAGTGAGGGCCACAGGAATCCGATGGATGCGAGACGCACTTAGCTGGTCGTTGTGGCCACACTTGAGGGAGGCCTGTGTCCAGCTTTCAGCTGAAATAAAGGTCCTGATAATGGTTTTTTTATGTTGGTCCTGTATTTTACTAGTTTTACCTACGTAGGTATTAGTATCTAGGTAAGGACTTTATCTATTTATACTAAGAGGTATAATAATAAAATGAAAGAGTTTTTTTGTTTATTTAAACATGTCAACCTCTGAAATAATTAAATTATAAAAGATACAATAAACTCTATGTTTATATGATAGTCCAATGTATGTGGAATAGTATAAGCTATATAACAACACGCTATGATCCACAGAAACAGAACAGTAATCACCTAAACCGCGGGGGACAGTTATTCATCATAAAAATAGATATAACTAGCTTCTGCCAGCGGCTTCGCCCGCGCACATAAAATATAGCCTATATCACTCAGGAATGAAGCAGCTTTCTATTAGTGAAAAATTTTTAGCAATCACACCAGTATTTCCAGAGATTACCTCTCACAAACAAATTAGACTCCAGAGATTAGAACTCATAAATATGTGTAGATTTAATTAAATAAAGCACGTTATAAGAAGAATTACAATAACTCGTATGTACTTGGGGGAATTTGAAATAAGAATTAGGACGTACTTTCTTTTTTTTTATTATTATTGATAGGCTCGCGTTCGGCTGCTTAAACTCTTTGTCTAAATGATAGGAACTAGAGCCATATGGATATCAAGTAAAAAATAATAAGTAAGTATTTGTTACACATATGATGCAGATGAATAGGTTGCAGATGGTAGTACCAGGTGAATAGGTTTTATTTTTATTCATTTTTTTTATAAAAAGAAACCGCAAACCACTATAATAAAGGTACACAAAACATAACCTATGTAGCACACAATGATGTTCACAGATTAGCTGTGGATATAGATAGTCATAGTCATAGTAGATTATTGATATGGGATATAAGGATATACAAGTCATATACAGATAGGTATTTCAAATTACATAATAGTTAACAAATGATACAAATAATTACATTACAATGACAAATAATATAAAATGTCAAGAAATTATAATAGAAGGAAACAATTCAATAAAAGTCAAATCACAAATTAAAATAAATCATAAAATTAAAAGTCACAACAATTTACCTACGTTAAGTTAAATAACATCTATATCTATCTATACTTATAATAAATCTGTAGAGAGGTCAATTCTGTACATGAAATATATTTCCAAAATAACTATCAGGGGGTGATTAGTGATCGATACTGATGCCAAAAATGCAAACAGTAAAATTTTTGTCTGTCTGTCTGTCTGTCTGTCTGTCTGTCTGTCTGTCTGTCTGTCTGTCTGTATGTTCTTTATAGAAACAAAAACTACTCGATGGATTTTAACGAAACTTTGTACAATCATTCTTCATACTCCTGGGCAGGTTATAGTATACTTTTCATCACGCTACGATCAATAGGATCAGAGCAGTGAAGGGAAATGTTGGGGAAACGGGGGAAATTACTCCATTTTTTAAGCTTCCGTCGCGTTTGCAGCGTTAATGGTTAAAGCTACACAGAAATCATGTATAACGAAAATGTTCTCCTTAAAATTATATAAAAATATCCCATGACAGCATATGTCTATCTTTTATGGTTGACTCACAATAACACGTGAACTCCCGAGAGCTTAGCAGTTCGGAGCTTTCTATTTATTTTTGTCTACTCTTACGTTTATAACACTCTCACTCATCCCTAATTAAAAAAAGTAAGTGGAAGGGAGAGATCTGGAACGTATCGAATCGTCTCGCGCATCACGTTGTTTTCCAGTCTCCGGGATCTGGAGAATTCTAATTCTACATCAGACGTTTCAGATCTTTGATTTTGACGACCCCGTTGTCGCTGGCATAAGCAACAGGATCCGCGTACGAAGTCGCTGGCAGAAGCTAGTTAAATCATAAATTCGTCAAAAGAATAAAAAGCTTGCTCGAAAAGACAATTCTATATGAATATATCAATGTCGGTATTTAGATTACTTAGTAAAAACACAAACAGCAGACCATGCTATCAACCATATCAACGTCCACCACACCTAAATAAGTAAATAGAGCCAACCATAATATATGCCATCCAATTTCTTATTTAAATCAAATGGACAGCTATAATGGGGTCCCAAATCCCATAGCCCTCACCCTTATCTGTAATGTCCATTCGACTGTGACCTCTGTTCCCTCCGAAGTGATTAAATTAAGGGAGGTCAAATACTTTACTCGACTAATGCTGGCTACGGAACCAAAATCACGCACTGACTGTCCCTCTTGATTTATTTGGGAGTTACAAACGCTCCACAAACACCGCTATTAGAGAGGTAGAATTTTGGGGGACTGAAAAGGTCATTGACATTCAGTTGCATGCCTAAATCATTTATACTGTTTTGTTATGGATGTAAAGCTCGCAGGTAGTGTTGGCTGGTTGGGCTTTTTTTGCTTAGAACCTATAGGTACAGTCAGCGTAGCTACTAAGGGGCTAGGCGGGGCAGTGCCCCGGGGCCCTCAATCTCAAGGGGCCCCAAGACCTAAATAACAAACCGTTTATTGAATGAATGAAAAGTTTTACGAAAAATATTTCTGTTGATAGTGATAGTGAAGCAGATAATATGACCACTGCATTGGTTGAAAATTCTACTCATGAAGATTTGGTAAATAAGCTGTGAAAGATATCGTCGACGATCAACGACGACCTTGTCTCCATATCATTGAGTGAGCATGTTAATGATAAATCTTCTAATAACTTGAGATTTATACAGGATTATTTGTAAAACACTAACAACTTTGCAAGATTGTATTAGTAACATCATAAACCAACAACTTTTGTTCTATGACTTAAAATGTATCATATTTTAGTTCATCAGAGTAAATGTATTATGTTTTGGAAAAAGTCATAGAACAAACCTTGTTGTTTATGATGTTACTAACATAGTCCTGAGAGGTTGCCGGTGTTTTACAAATAACCCTGTATTAAAGATAAAGCAGCGAATGTATTGACCTAAAACCTAAATAATTTAGGGGCCCCAGTTTGTTTTTGCCCCAGGGCCCTTGGACATGTATCTACGCCACTGGGTACAGTAGGTACAATAAGACAAAACATCATCTTTTAATTTATCGAATCGACTAAATTACTTGTGTACCTACATACCTACAGGTTGTTAGTACTTATAAATACCTATCACAGAAGAAGAGACTTACCTAACACCAAATAAATGGGATAAGGTTAAATAAAGTAATGGACAGGTAGGTACCTACCCATTGATAAACACAAGTATAAGATTCACATCTTTATGTCATAGTGGGCAATTTAAATATTATTAGAGATGAAACGGATAGTGGTTTTGCCGGATACTGTTTTTTTTTTTATTTTACTATCCGGAATCCAGCCGGATACTGAATTACTATCGACATCCGGCCGGATAGTCAAAACAAGGCTGGATAGGCCAGATACCGGATATCCACTTCATCTGTACTAATTATCTACCAATCAAATGAATCAATTTAAGCCTACGTTATATCACAACAAGTTTTCTAGCCAATCAACTGCACCGGAACACGCTACGACACGACACAACACAGCAAAGTGCCCCGAGCTTAATGTGCTTGTGTGTGTGTTCAATCCGTAGGCAGTCCAATTATAATAATTAATAATAATAATAATAATAATAATTTATTCAAATAACGTTTACAAAAAAATAACGTAAAGCCAACAATAATAAGGTTTTTCATACAGTTCAATGCCTAAAAATATACTAAAACTAAATTATTATTAAAGGTGCAAAATAAATAATCGTGGTTCGGATAAGCAATGTTTGTTAGTGGACCACCCGAACTAGGTTAATTTAAACCTGTGTTTCAGGCCATCACTTTACAGTTCAGTTTCAATGCGACAGTAAAATTTAAAATTAGAGTAGGTAATACTATTAAAAAAAAATACATTCTATTTATATCTACGAAAATAAGCTTATGGTACGATAATACCTAAAAACTATGTCGATAAATGTATCCAAAAATAAATATTAACGAGTATAAGGTATATATTATATTAGAGAACATTATGCCAAAATTGAAACATATATTAGGTAATTTGTGCACTTTCGTACACAAGAGTTCGATATGTTTACGGAAATTTAGATTTGGGTCAATCGTGACACCTAGATATTTTAAATCGTCAGCTCTGGTTAAAGTGGGGCAAGAGCATGCAGTGTCAGCATACGTGCAGTTACTATGTGCGTGAATGTTTAGGTTATTAAGCGGTATGTTAGCATTTCTCATAGTAAATGAAATGTGATTTGTTTTATCTGCGTTTAGTGTTAAGAGTTTAAGAGATTATGACTTCCATCAACTCTAAATAAACTCACTTGATTGACTTCAGCGGCCACCCTATCATAGAATGGCCAGAATTATGAGTTACGACCTATGATCGGTTACGCAGTACGCACTCGACTTCTGAAACTTTCAAGTACACGATATTGCTATTAACACCATCTAGCGGTAAAGCTTTCGAACTATTTTAACGCCATCTATGAAGTATCAGTTGAGCTACTATCCTTTGAAGAAAGCTCACTGGCAGCGACATCTAGCGAAAAGACACTGAACCCGTAAGAACACGATCTACTACAAAAGCTTGGTTGAAAGAAGAAGCTTCTATAGCAAGGGTAGCTGGCAACAAGTGAGCGCCTTTCTGGTGCGGTGAAAATTGGAACTAATAAAGTTTTAATGTCGAATCTATAGTTCTATTGTGAACTCTATGGCTAAGAACTTAATTCATGAATCCCCAAGCGACACCCGGTGGCCGCGCATCTATTGTCTTACTATTGTGTCTCTAATTGACGGTATCTGAAGGGTTAAATGTTACTGCAAACTGACAGTTTGTCTGGTAGTTGTTGAACCAAAGGATATAAATAAAATGTTTGCGTTGAACAGTTGACAATATTTTACAAACCTGGCAAGCATAGCAAAAAGCTCTATCAGGCGGTTATCACACTGCCTGCCACGCACCCCGCTGCGTAGTGCGTGAATGCGTGTCTTCAAGTCAAACGTATTTCATGAACTCTATTTGAATAAATATAAGAATGATTTTTGAATAACAATAAACCATTTTGTATTTTTTATACTGGCACGTATTATTATCACACCCCGGCCCACCTTTAGGTTACCACCTCAAAACAGGCCCGTCTAAGATTTTGAACAAAGTAGGTAAGCTTTATCGTCAAAGGGTCGCGTTGTAAACTTTATTTGGGTTATAATTTAAACGACAATACACGTGATTATCGTTCGCTTTGTTGTAACTAAACTCGGTCATAAATGGTCAATGACAAGCTGCTAAAGGGGTAAACAAAAAGGTAGAACAGGGACGAACTTCAAATTATTTATTTAAGTAAGTATCCGATTTGAAAAAAGTATCTCAAAACTAACGACGTCACAGCAGCTCATCTGCTACGTAGGTAGTCACTGGATACAGTGCAACTTACTTCGGAAATTCAGATAGACCCTCCACGAAATAGTCAGTAGCACCGGCACGAGGGCGCGCTGGCTGTCCATGAGGAGCTGAGGTGGACACTCTTGTCCCGCAATTTTGTCAGTCGACTCATGGTTAAGTCACAATCATGGTTATGTAATAATCGTTAAGGGAATTGAAACCTTAACTGGTACACACAAGATTCAATTTCTATTGAAACCAAAATTGGTTTTCTACTAACTGCCAGTCTAAAATTAATTTAGGTGGATTAAGTTAGTTTGAAGTAAAATTTACTTAAGTATAGTTCATATTTTTTCTGTAAAATAGATTTTTGTTGTTTTTTGTCCAGTTCTCGAGATCCAAATCCGGCCCTGTAAGACTCGACCTAACACATTTTACATTAAATTCCAACAAAATAGTAATTTTAGTGCAACGTGTGCTTTATTCACAAACACGAAATTCGGCATGGTTATTTGTGAGTAATTCTAGCAAAGCAGTCATTGGACAGACCGAGGCTTGGCTAGACTCCTCTCTATGAGAGCTTCTAATTGGGGTTTATTCCAAGAAGTGCAGATGACAGCAGCTGTCAAAATAGAGACGTGAAAGTGGTGTTAGTAAAATTGTGGGTCTACTATAAGTGCATAACCAGTAAAGATTACGTAAAAATATGTGTTGTGCAAATTTTCCTTCAGGTGGTTTTGTGCAAGATTTTTCAGGTAAGTTAGTTTTGATATCTCTACAATATGTTGTGTATAACATTAAAATATCATCATCATCATCAGCCTTTTTAATGTTCCCACTGCTGGGACTTAGGCCTCCTCTCTAGGAGAGGGAATGGGCCGTAATCCACCACGCGGGCCCAGTGCGTGTTGGTGGATGTCACATGTCTTCGAATTTTTGGTTCTAGGACATGCCGGTTTCCTCACGATGTTTTCCTTCACCGTTTTGAGAGCAGTGGTGATGAAATAAATTACACAAAGTAATGCGTCTGGCTGGGTTCGTACCTGCGACCTACAACTCGTAAGTCGGGGCCATTACCACTCGGCCACCACTGCATACATTAAAATATACATAGATATTAGTAGTTTCTTAAGTAGCTATCTACCTAGCTAGGTAGGTACCTCTACCTATTCATTCGATAACTACTTAGATACTTTTCCCTCAACTTCCCCAAATAAGTACCTAGGTGCGCCTATCTTATTTAAAACCCTTACCTTTTCAAAGATCTATTCAAGTAGGTAGTAGCAGGTACTAACTTGAAAGTCTTTAGATAGGCCACCTAGGTAGATAGATACCTACTTAATTTAGAAACACTTAGTACCTACATAGGTATCCAAAGACCATCATTCTGACACATCCCAAATCATACAAAAAAATGCAATAAGTACAAAATGTTGCTGGACATTTTTCCATCAAAATATCCCCACAAAATTTCAACGAATCACGTATCAGGCACGCTCAAATATCTTACTAACTTTCGATGGCGTCCTGACAGCAAAGTGACAGCACTGTAATTTAGAGGCAAGAAATGCGTCGGCCATATTGAATCGTGCTTTAGAAAGCGCATGTGCGAGGAAAGCGCGGGTCGCTCAGCGAATCAGACGCGTGGAACACAGCGGCCATTGCTGCAAAGGCGGGAACACACGTCATGGAACGCATTTGGAGAGAAATTAATGATCGAAACTTGCGAGGGTTTGCTCCAGCTTACAAATGGCAGCATTGAAAGAATTTATAAAACCGGTATGTGAGTCAGTTCTATCTTTGGGTATTTGATATTATCAGGTCAAATTATTGCTTCTTCACGAGGAAGGTATCATCCTACTCAAGAGTTAATTAATTAATCACGGGCTGTTTTCTAGGTGATAACTTTTTAACCCTGAAAAATATACTCGAATAATCATTAAACCTAGCACCTAAACTATCCAATAACATTACCAAACTCCATACTTAGGTATTTTTCAGAAAAGTAAAACAGTTTTCCTTCGAATTAAGTATTTAGCATCCAAAAACAAAAAGAGCTGCTGATCGCTAGCAGCGTTATCTACCGCTAAGAAGAAGAAGAGTAAAGAAAACAAATAGGTAGATTATCCACTTTGGCAATTTAATATTGAAACTTCATGCAACACAAAGTAGTAGGCGCACTTAATGCCTCAGGCATTCTTTAACTAGGATTGGTAGACATACAGCAAGACAAGTGGATATACTAAAAAGAAAATCAGAAAAGTTTATTTCAAGGGACTGGCCTGTTGGTCTAGTGCTTAGAAACCCTGACTCCCCTGACTGCTATGCTGGAGGTCGTGCGTTCGACTCCCACTCAGGACAAATGTTTGTGTGATGAGCATAATCATTTGTTCTGAGTCTAGGTGTAATTTATCTATAATATGTATGTATTTAGAAATATTTAAGTATGTTTATCAGTTGTCTAGTACCCATAACACAAGCTCTGCTTAGCTTGGGACTAGACGACGTTGTGTGATAGTTGTGAAATATATATTGTGGAATATATATTGATGGACTAATTACAAGCACTATTGAATTGTAAAAATGTCGGTCAGTCCAAAAAAGTGAATCTAAATTGCACGTTTCAAAGCGCAGATCTCTATGGAGAAGAACGTGTTAGACAAATACTATTTAGAATACAAGGGCGCAAAACTATATTTTCCCCTATTCGTCGTCACATCAGCAGTCAACCTTGACTTTTGTGTGTTAAAAATGATTCCGAGACGTGACCACGACCACTCTATCAAGAGTGCACGACTAAGAGGAAGAGGTACCTGTGTCGTAGCCAGATATGGCCAACTAAAACTAGTCAGATCGTACGGTTGATAATATACACTACTTTTGGCTATATCAATAATTTAGGATTTTTGTGCATCAAAAAACTTATTCTTCACAAAAAATGCATATTGTACACCAAATACAATAAGCATTGGCTTTTGTTTGACCACCATCTCACCTCAGTGATTATGTGGTCGACGATGGAACACGCTTGCCTAGAAGTAACCTATTCACTCTTGACTTATAGACCCCTAAGTTATAGCTATCAGGAGACACAGACTCCGGCAGGGAATTCCACTTCTTGAATTTCTCTTTTTAATTAGCTAGACAACTCTTGCTGAGGTCATTCCGGCAGTCATGTGTAGATATTTGACGCTCTGACAGATAGCCAGAAGCAAGAAAAACTGACGCTAGTCTCGCCAATGAGTATCATATCCCGAGTTAGTGCATGGGTGATGGAGATCAGTAGTTGCTTTAGGTCACATTGTTATAGCAGAGGCCCAGCCGGGTTGAAGCCTACTGGTGTCAGGGTAATCGGAAAGCCCTCTTTCGAGCCCCGGTATGACGGCTAGAAGGAACGGGATGGGTTTTTAATCAGTATACTGACACTATCTCCCGGTCCCCCCAAGAGTGGGGGTTGTCATTGGATGATTTTCCCCACCATAAAAAAGGTCACATTGTGATACGCTGCATTCGATTTGACTAGAGATTGCCAGCAGCTAACAACAATTGCCTCAGTTGGACCAACTAAGATAAGTGTTGCTCAACCTCTGAGAACTTTCAAGAACTAATTTTATTGATTATTGAGGTACTATCCACTCCATGTTAGATACTGCCACGAACTTAGATAAATATACTCTACATATTCCGATCTTTAGCTATCACCCAATTGCAACCACAATAAAATTAAAACATATAATACATAGGATTAGGTACATATATCTTTACGCCTTCTAATACAACATCGACAACAATGTTAACTTTCGTAGCAAGTGCTATGCTTGCTTCGAAAAGCTACCAACATCTACAATAATAGATATAATAAAGAGGTAAAGTTTTTTTTTTTGTTTTTATGTCTTTTGACATAAGGCTCCGAAACATGGTCACTCACAATGGGCCTCATCAGAAAGCTCAAAGTCACCCAAAGGGCAATGGAAAGGACCACGGGAAAGGACTATGCTCGGGGTTTCCTTGCGTGATCGAATAAAAAATGAAGACATCCGCAAGAGAACTAAAGTGGCCGCACTTGTGGGCAGGGCACATTGCTCGCAGAACAGATGGCCGTTGGGGCCGAAAGCAGCGTTGGAAGGCCTCCAACAAGGTAGACTGATGACCTGGTGAAGGTTGCGGGGAACCGATGGATGCGAGACGCACAAGAACGTTCGTTGTGGCGACGCTTAGGGGAGGCCTATGTCCAACAGTGGACGTGTATCGGCTGAAATGATGATGATGTTTTTTTGTTTGTAGGAGGTAATCTCTGGAAGTACTGGTCCGATTGCTAAAATTTTTTCACCAATAGAAAGCCGCTTTGTTCCTAATTGACATAGAGTTTATTTTATGTACGCGGGTAAAGCCACGGGCAAAATATAGTTTGAAATAAAATGCCATAAATGCTTCATAGGTTTTTTTTTAACTTAAAACCAAAGATGGAAGAATTGAAAGAAACTTATTTCTTAAGCCTGATTTTACAGCTTGTTAATCTTTGAGAGATTTGATTGGCTTTGTTCTACACCACTATTTTTTAATTTGTACAAATACTTAAAATGCTTATTTGAAAAGGTCTTATATTAATTATAAGTAAAGTCTCAATAAAAAATATTTATAAACAGCAAAGTTATTAGTTAGTAATCAGTAATGGGTACGGATAGAGCCTCATTTTTTTTGTACCTACTATTAAAATAATTAAGCGGTGTAAGTACCTATAGGTATGTGAGCCTAAAGCCTCTCTTAGGCATAATTTTCCATGTACACCTTCGTGAAAGTAGAAGACTGGTCCCTCGGAAATGTTTCCATGAAATAGGATACTTTTTATCCCGAGAGTACATAATCTAAAATCTATCCTAAAAAAAAAATGTTCTACTTCCTATTCCAAGACATGGTGCATAAAATTTCATCAAAATCTGTTCAGACTTCGCCATGATTCTTTGTGTAAAACTAATCTAGTAAAGACATCTGAAAATCTGTTAGTTTACGTAGACTGTCCCGCCATGACGTAGGTACTCAGATATTATACTTATATTAAAAACAAAAAAGTACATCCATAGAAGCCTAGTTGCACATTTAATCGAGATTCTGAATTTCGACAATTTAAAAAAAACTTTTAATGGGAAAACACGCATTTCGTGGAACAAGTTTTGAGAAATATTCGAGTAAATCACGGAATTACCGAATGCCAACAGAGTTTTCAAGCGTTAAGTATCTCTCTTTTTTTCGCATTGCCTCTTCATCAAACATCGCGTTGGATTTCGTTAGATGAAACGACAAGCTTTTAAACCACAGAACACAGGAATCATTTGTGTTTTAAACCATACTCGCTTTTGACGATAGGCGACTGGAAAAGGGGAGAAAGTTCATGGAACATAGTTACCTAAGTTTATGTTCTACGAAGTTCCAGTAAATAAGAAGAAAACTCCCCTACATAGAATTTAATGCAGGCCGCTTTTTATCGTGGCCGTTTATATGGCCTTTTTATTTTTATGGCAGACGTGTCCCGTCCGCTACCGTCTGCTTCAATTATTTATACGCACCATAAAAAGAGCTCATCTAATAGTAGACTTTTTTATGGAAGCATTTTTCTTACTTAGGTACTTATTATATTTACCTACATACAACCATACCTAACAATCGCTCTATGGTTATAAATAATATATTGTACACCAAGGTCTTACATTGCTTTTCTTTTTTTTACTCGTCTACAAATTCCATCAATGCAACTCTGACAGAATTTACCTACTATGATTAGAGGTAAGCAATCAATCGACGATAAATCCATCTCTTGTATGGGTAAGAGATGGATTTATCAGATGCATATAGGCAATTAGGCAATCAACCAGATTTATACATGATGGTGTTGAATTTATCTGGAAGTCACGCTTTTTTGTATACGTACCTACATAATATTAGGTCCTTACATTATGAAATCAGCGTTTTATCGACCACTTTGATCTAAAACATCAAATTCAAATTTATAACTTCATTTAGCTGGTACATTTGAGCTTTGAAAACAGTCATTGATTAAATAAACTAAAATAATTATACACTAAAGACCTAGCTAAATGTGACGTCATAAAACTCCTCCGTATCGCTGTCGACTGGAAGTGTGCCCAAAAGGCTGGCGGCAATGCCACGTTGTGTGGTAATGCTTAATCTCTAACCGAGGTAGAAGCCAGCCCTTGGGTCACGCGAACAGTCAACTAAGCGTTTGGATAAATCTTTAAAAAGCATATGAGCGCTCGGACCCCACGGGCCAAAAGTTCAGCCCCAAATGGCTCAAATATATAACTGCCGACGAGGCTGTTATATTTCTACCGCTTGAGGTTTTCCGCAACCACCATTTATTTGTTATTTTCGCATTACTTTTTTTGCGTCGCTTATTACCGCACAATGGAAAACATGAAATATATTTACGAGTACGGGTTCTACCGTGGCACCAGTGCTGCAGAAACAGCTCGAAGGATTAATGATGTGTACGTCGCTGGTGTCGCAAAAGAAAGCACTGTACGTTTTTGGTTTCAACGTTTTCATTCTGGAAATTCCGACCTACAGAACCAACCGGGGACAGCCGGAGACCAAAGTGGAAAATGAAAAATTAAGGCTATTGTGGAAGCAAATCCATCACAAAACACTTCAGATTATAGCTACAGACTTCGGGGTAAGTAATAAAACTGTATTAATACACTTGAAGCAAATCGGGAAAGTAAAAAAACTTGAACGATGGGTACCTCATGAATTGAGTAAATCGAACTTGCAAACACGCGTCGACTGCTGTTACTTTGCTCAACCGACACAATAATGAAAGGATTTTAAATCGAATCATTGCGACTTGTGATAAAAAGTGGATACTGTGCGATAATCGGAAGCGCTCGCCACAATAGCTAAATCCTGTAGACCCAGCCAAATCCTGTCCTAAACGAAAATTTACTCAGAAAAAGTTACTTAAAATAAAGTATTTTTATTTTTTATTTAATTAATCAAAGTATGCACCGTTGTTATCTATGCACTTTTGCCATCTCATAGGTAGTAATGAACTCATTTTAATGTGTGTAGTGGTTTCATACATAGGCAGCTTTTCCTTCAACCAGGAAAATAAGTAAATTAAATCTTTTCTGTTATTTGTCAAAAATTTTTAAAGAGCGTTCTTTAGATACTACGTCGCCAGATATTGTGATTGAGATAGAAAACGCTTGCGATGGTCTATCATCTAAATCAGAACTAAAATTTATGGCAACTTTGAAAATTTTTCTTCAGTGGGAAATGAACAAAAACGCGTTATCATTTTCATAGAAAGTATTTCTTCGTAAGTGTATTGAAAAATGTCGTTGATAGACGTGAAAATTGGTCACTCGGCTTCATAACAATACGGCGGCTTGCAATGACAATCTTTCTCCACTTGTATCAAACGACGTTTTTCAGCTCCTGTACTATTACGGTACCGAATCATATAACTTAAGATAAGTATTACTACCTACACTAGGTTACTTTCTTCTTTTAATATAGGCCCTTCAATATCGCAAAAATGCCTACACAAGGGTGGGACGCCATTATTTTTGGCCACATCTGGCTTTATGTCTCACACAATTTGCTTTGTCAGATAATGCATTTAGGTGCTCCAACTTTAACGACACCGTCCCCACGAAAACTCTCTCGTTCCTGCAAAATTACATAAACTCTACATAGTACATAAAAGTTCCAAGAGGGTCTCTGGTGTGATGAGAACACATCGATCTCGTGAACTGATTAGTTCTGGTTTACGTCCACTATCGTAAAAGGCATATAAACCGCTAATTTAAGATTTACGATGGCGTAAATCATGTTTGTTTGGTGCTGTTGTGACAATGGTACATTGTGACGTAGATAATATTATATTGATGCCAATAAAGTCGGGTTTCTGATTAATGTGATCTTGATTTCAATTGTTGTTTACAGAAAAAAACTCTGTTTGTAACCGACTTCCAAAAAAAGAGGAGGTTCTCAAGTCATTGACATTTTTGTAGAATCTTGCATCGGTATTTTGTCAGGGGTATCTTCGTAAAATTTTAACCGATTTCGATGATTTTTTGCTTTTAGGAGTTTTACCCCCAGGCCCAGATTGTCCTATTTAAATTTGGCAAAGATCTCGGACATCGTCCATGAAACACTTCAATAAATTATAGAAAGTCTTCCAGGAATACAACACTAAACATTTCATAAGATAATGTCACGCCAGTATGCTTTGAAGTGGTAACATAGATGTAGTAAGTGTAAGGTCCATCATCATCATCATCATCATCCTTTTTAATGTTCCCACTGCTGGGACTCAGGCCTCCTCTCTAGGAGAAGGAAAGGGCCGTAATCCACCACGCGGGCCCAGTGCGGGTGGGTAAAGTGCGGTAAAGTCCATACTGGGTCCTAATTTCACAAATCATTTGTTATTTTTATTTGCCATTGCCAAAAAAATGTGTAAACTAAGTAATTATGGGTATTTTATTATCAAGTGAAGGCTTGCGGACGACGAGCAATGGGTAGCTCGCTTGCCGTCCGCTTGTCCGGTAAGGACCAAGCCGAAGTAGCCGCGACGTCGCGTTGTAGTACACATGCAAGTTACAAGAGATGTTGTTGTTATTGCCTTACCAGAAAACTAGCTAATTCTTTAGTTTTAGTAAATACTAGCTTTTGCCCGCGCGGCTTCGCTCCCGCTCTTCCCTACTCCACCCTACTATACCCAACTCTACCCTACTCTACCGTACTCTACCCTACTCTACCCTACTCTACCCTACTCTACCCTACTCTACCCTACTCTACCCTACTCTACCCTACTCTACCCTACTCTACCCTACCCTACCCTACCCTACCCTACCCTACCCTACTCTACCCTACTCTACCCTACTCTACCCTACTCTACCCTACTCTACCCTACTCTACCCTACTCTACCCTACTCTACCCTACTCTACCCTACTCTACCCTACTCTACCCTACTCTACCCTACTCTACCCTACTCTACCCTACTCTACCCTACTCTACCCTACTCTACCCTACTCTACCCTACTCTACCCTACTTTACCCTACTCTACCCTACTCTACCCTACTCTACCCTACTCTACCCTACACTACACTAATTTTTTTTCCATAAGAACCTTCTCCTCACAATAACAATCACAACAAAAAAAAAATCAGCCAAATCGGTCAAGCCGTTTTCATGGCAAGTCGTGACAACGGAAAACGGGGGTCATTTTTATAATATGTATAGATATAGATATAGATATAGATATAGATAAATAGAAACAAAAGACTTTAGACTTTAGTCGGTGTCTTAAAAACTGATAAAATACCAAAAACCGACTCCAGAAATTTAAGTTATTTTGCATCTTATTTTTTTTTTAATCGGTTGTATTGTTTTTCCTACGCTATCCAGTGTCTTGATTCTAGTGGCCTATCCTACAAATGCTGCATTTTTAGGAAAGCAGCAGTTGCTTTAGCCGAAGTACCTATAAGTAGCTCCAGAGAAAAATAAATCAATACTTCAAAAAATCAAATTCTACAATATCTTTGGTCATAGTTACATTTAAACTTGAATAACTGGGACTTCAATAGATCTAGGATTTTTTTAATCCTGTAAAAGCTTATCATTTTCAGACACAATTTCGCAAATAGTCAGAAGGTTTCATATCAGTGACGTTGTCTCTACCTAAATGAGAAAAAATTAAAATGTTTGCAAACAAACGTGCAATTTTAGTGGTTCCCGGTACCCACTCAAAACATTTCTTTCAGGAATGGTCAACAGAAAAACCAACTGTTTACCTAAATTGAACTCGTTCTAGTAGGTATCCTATTAGTTTTCTACATTAGTCAACAATGGGACTACCCATTTGAATTGTCGAAATAAACACATTTTTCCCGTTTATTTAGGTTTTAGTATAAGTAAGTATCTAAGTAGTTTAAGTTTTTTTATGTACATACCTACATATGTAAATTTTATTTTTATCAAAATAAATTGAGGTTTTTTCTCGTCATTGCTTCTTTTTACGATTTTTAGGATTTTCCACGTAATCCAACAAAGTATTGTTAGCCATACCTAGTGTTTCAGCATAATTTGCTCAAAGATAATCTAACAAACCTACTCGTTGGTTCCCAAAAAGAGTCAATAATTTTCGAACTAGCTTAGCTCGCACTAGCATCTTTTCTTGAGCCGATTTCACGAACTGTACAACGCGCGAAGGTTAGTTGTAAGTTTTTGTTTTTAGCTCAATTTTCTTAATTCTACGGTTTGTAAAAACCTTCTACAAAGTAATTATTAGAGAACATAGTTTTTGAAATATTACTTACATATTAATGAAATAATGAATGATATCGGTAAAGTCGTTCTCAAGTTATGTCTGAGGCCGTGACCAAGTGGAATAAGGATTTATTTTTATAATACTTATATAGATTAGGTAGGTATATGAAACAAAGTAGCCATTAACCCTTCAGATACCATCAATTAGAGACACAATAGTAAGACAATAGATGCGCGGCCACCGGTGGTCGCTTGGGGATTCATGAATTAATATGTGAATGAAAGAAAACCTTGAGGTGCTAAAGAATGTATTAATTTTCTTGTAGATGCGGTTTTTGACCCTACTTTGTTCCATTGGAGGTGGTAAATCATTCAATAAGTACCTTCTTCCACACTAGAGTGAAGTGAGAGTTCATGTCAGACTTTTACTGATTGAAACCCACCTATGTTCCTTCCATTGGTTGTCCTTTGCGTTCAAGCGGTTTTGTCTGTGACTTTGACGGGTTTCCTTTTGAGAAATTGTCCATGGCTCTAGCGGGTTCCTTGACCTTATTTTACTATAATTTTAGAATGCATTATTATAAAAAAAAAAAAACAATATAATCTTTTACCTTAACACCACGGAATCGAATTATTATACTCCCAAATTAAAATCCTATATGGTACCTGTAATTTTCTGAGGAACCTATCTCGTAGGTGTGATGTAATGGTATGCCAAGTTTCATCCAAATAATAAACGATGAGCCGTTTGAACATGCATAATACACCCGTAATACATATAGGTACATAGCTATACCTACAAACTTTCGCCGTATGTAATTATAGCAGGATTAACCAAAGAGCCGTATAGTAAGGAAGAAATAGTATAGGATAAGGAGTAAAATACGAAATAGGATAAGTATATCAAATGCATCATTTATTTTAAATTTTACTAATGATCTGAATGATCTTTCCTTAGTCATGTTGGACGAACTTATCAGTCTTCAATCACTGGTTCATTGTAGCTAGCCTGCCTTCATTGGTTCACTGCCACTCATGTCAATATGCACCGCATGATCTGAAAGAAGTAAATAAACAGCTTATTAGGACAATACATCTGTATTGAACGCAATCTTATATTCAACAACATCTCGATTTACTCTATTGGGTTTCACAAGCCGTACTTTTAGATGATAATTATGTTTTAATTCAGATAATTGTAGTATTTGGGGTTAAAACATAAGGGACGTGTAGTCCCGATGCTCATAGAGTTTTTCAAAACAGCGTCAAGCAATAAAGTAAACTCTTCAAATAAGCAGAGGGCTGGTCATTCAGTCAAAAAGTCATAATTTTCAACAGGCTCAGGTCAATCTTTTGGGCACTTACCATTTACATAGAGCACTAAAGTCCACCTTAATTACATAGGATACTAAAGTTGTTTAAATATATATACTTAAGGTTTTTCTTTCATCGAAATTCAGTTATAAGAAGAAAAACCTGCAGTGGGATGACATTTAACTGATCTATGTATAATATATCGTTTCTTATGTGTCGTGATGGCCCAGTTAGCCGCCTCTAATACATTACGTTGTTGGTTCGAACCAACAACTTAAACCTGCTAAGTATCAACGTGAATTTATCCATTTTATTCATAACATGTATCTTTTCTAAGTTTATTTAAAGACATTACTACTGACACCTCGAGCCTCGGAAAGCACGTAAAACCATTTAGTCCCGGTTGTCATTCGTAGTACTTAACAGTCGTCACAGATAGTCAGACGCCAGAAAGTCTGACTATCACGCTATCCAAGAAGTATCGTTTTGCCCAGTAGCTGAGCTGTAGAGGTCTGATAGGCAGTCGTTCCATGTAGACTACGGATATTCAACCGCATCTGGTTGGACTGGAAGCCGACCTCAAGATAGTCGGAAAAAAAGATGATATTTATTATTTCATATTAGTTGGGATTTGGAAAATATAACGACGACAGAGTGGAGTAATTTTGATCAGATTCTTTAATAGTTTTAATTTTGTTTCAAGAAACAAAACGTGACAGTACCTATATTCTTATATTTGCTATATAATTCATTGCATCTATTATTATCTACCTCGACCATACCTCGACCTATGTTTACTACAAAAGTTTCATAGCACAGTATAGCCCTATTGTTATAGTCATAAATTTTCGACAAACAATCTTCAAATCCAATTTTGTTCGGTAGATATAAAATTTACGATCTCAAGGCGCACCATAGGCACGAAGCATTATGCAAGCCATGCAATTTTCTTGCCAAACTTTATTCTCTTTTTATAGACGTCTACTTGAGTAATGAAAAACTATTAAAATGGTCGTGTGGGGATAAAGCGAGGGTCGTTGGGACCTTCCACTTTTATTATGGCCCGACGAATGGCGTAGCGCTATTTTTACAACCCTGCCAATTTCATGAGCCCCGCTAAAAGATGGCAACCCACGTTTATGCGTTCGAATAAATATGTGTAGGTATGTGCCTACATAGATGATTAGGTATGATATCTAAGAAGTTATAAAACATCATGAAAAAATATGTTTCAATCGTTAACTAGGTATCGAAGGACATGTTCTAAATTAGGGAAAGTTAGTACTGTCTATTACTTACAAGCTCTCAACTCCTAAAATAGATAGGTACAGTGAAATCTGGATAACTGGGAACTCAATGGACCTAGTATGTTTATCTCCTTTACTCTGTTTACTTTAATTCATGAATCCCCAAGCGACCACCGGTGGCCGCGCATCTATTGTCTTACTATTGTGTCTCTAATTGACGGTATCTGAAGGGTTAAAACCTATTCTTACTGCTCGTTTAGCCGATTTTGACTCGAAATCGACTTTTATTTCGTTGCATCACAAAATATGGCGGCTGCAGTAAATAGTTCATATTTTAACCACGTTTTTGCTTTTAATGCCTTCCTACAAAATAGAAGTACACACCGGTGCTCGCTCTCTCATTGTCTTTCTATTGTGTCTCTAATTATGGTAAGTATTCGAAAAATTAAAATCGGTTGAACAGACAGTAAAAAAGGTTTCTTTACTATTCTTAACGCGTATAGAGTATGGAGAGGTATTTCATTTACTGTTTCCCTAATGGCCAGTTTTCCCCGAGAAGTAATTCGGATGCTTCCAAACAAAATGCTTAATTATTACCTTGGTACTTAATGGGTCCTACCCTTATTGTGATCTCTCTCGATCACTCAATGGTTTGCTGGCAGAAAACTCAATTTTTGAGTTAAGCTCGCTTATGTAGGTAGAAACTTTGTTATCCACATATTTTATAAGTAGCTATAGTCTACAATAAACAATTACAAGAAGTTTTTTAGCTCAATGCTAAAATCTCAAAAAACTAAATGTCTCGTTGTTGAGGCTTATTATTTTCAGTAAAATAGGTACTTCTGCGGTGCCTATACTGGTCTAAAATTTCCGGCGACGGAGTTGGACGAAATCTTCAAAGTCTGGCGACAAAGAATGTTATGATAAATGGTTGTAAGTAGGTGGACACCTAGCTTACTATATAGGTACCTAACTAGCTTTTGCCTGCGACTTTGCACGCGTACATAAAATATAGCCAATGTAAATCAGTAATAAAGCAGCTTTCAATCGGTTAAAAGATTTTAGCAATCGAACCAGTACTTTCAAAGATGTCCCCTACAAACAAAACAACAATATTTAACACTTTATAATATTAGTATAGATTATAATCATCATCATTATTTCAGCCGAAAGACGTCCACTGCTGGCCACAGGCCTCCCCCAAACGTCGCCACAACGACCGATCCTGTGCGTCTCCATCCATCCATCCATCCTATCAAAGTTCTCCATCCATCAAAGTTTTCATTCAATTTTTAATGTTTTTGTATTGTGGTCGGTTGTATTTTTTTGAAAATAGAGTCTCTTTTACCACTTTATTCTATTTATTTATTATTAGGATGGCCAACATTACAGGCATGGGAATCTAAAGGGTCATTTTATAACACTATTCAAGTTCTGCAACACTTGGAGACAATCGGGATTAAATATAATGACCACCAGAAAATGCTTTGATACCCTTAGTTCTTTTACCAAAAAAAAAACTTAACACCAGAAAAATAAAGTCTAATATTACAATAGTATAATCTATTTTAGTCACAAGTGCACTTCAAATTGTATTCAAACACCAAATATAGTAAATAATCACCAAACATAGTAAATGATCACCAAATCTTAGCGAGCAAATTAATGCATTATTTCTGCCTAAATAACTAACACTGTGATTGCCATAAAATGTAGGCTTATTACCACCAAATAAAGTATTATGATGCCATATTAAGTTATGTCTTACTGCACCGCAAGCGCCGCGCTTTTGATACTTTTTGTTACTCTTAAAGATCAAAATTCATAGGGTACTTCCCGTTGACCCAGAATCCTGAAATTTGGCACAAAGCAAGGTCTTATAGCACAGAAATAGTAATAAATCTGAAAACAGTAAATTAATTTTATTAATCAAAACAAAACTTGCAATTCGGAAAAAAATTTCGAGACTCCACTCGGGAATGTAGTTTGCACGTCCAATCCTTGGTGCGTGAGTCCGACTCGCACTTGTTCAGTATTTTTTTTTTTGGTAGTGGAGTCAATTCGCTTAAATAGGATAACAAGATGTAAAAACTTTGTTACAATTTTACATTAGAATGCCGTTTTAATTTTGGTGATCATTGACTATTTTTGGGTTGCAAATGATTTATTTAGAGTTATTTTGCTTAAACGGGATAGCGAGATGTTAAAACTTTGGTTATAATTTTACTTTAAAATGCTGATTTAATTTTGGTGATTATTTACTAATTTTGAGTTGGACATGATTTATTTGGAGTCATTTTGCTTTATTAGGATAGCAAGACGGTAAAACCTTGGTTATAATTTTACATTAAAATGCGGGTTTAATTTTGGTGATCATTTACTATTTTCGTCTGTTATATGTTACTATATCTGGTGGTAAGTTAAACATAAGCCGAGACAATCACCAGGTACATTAACATAAAACATTTGATTTTAAACACAATTAAGATTAGTTACCTAATTAATTTCATTGTATAAGGTGTCAAAGGTATCTATAGAATATAACTATTACAAGTGTGATATACAATTTGAAGATTTCCTTTGATTTCTTCAGGATCCCGTCATTATGTAATATTATTTAAGGTTCTTAATACTTTTTAGTCTGATATACAGGTCCAATCCAACCTAGTTCAGACAAAAATGCAATGTAGGTACCTATGCGTTATAATTATTTTTTGTATTTCAATTTAAATGTGCCACTTTTATTAAATAAACGATATTCTATTCTATTAGATTCTAACCTGTATAACTATGAGACCACCGGGGAACTGGGGAAGTATAACATAACAAAAAGAAAAGAATATTCTAAATTGGTCGCATCTTTGAGTAATCCTGGAACATACATAGGTACTTAAAAAATAAAAAGATTATGACGAATTGAGAACATCCTTTTTTGAAGGCGGATAAACGCCTAATCTATTGAAAATCCTAACATCTAAGATTTACCAAGTGTTACGGATAAAATTCCAAATAGTTCCGATACGATAGCTGCTTATTTCAGATTTTTAGATACTGGCATTCCCTTTTAGGATATGCCCCAGACGTGTGACAAATAACATCATCAAAGTAGTACCTACCTAAGTCGTTACTTAGAAGAAATTATTGTTTTTTTCCGCGAGATTCCTGACCCTGTGTTAGCTTTATCCAACGTATCTTGGTGCCAAATAACCGTGAAATAATGGTCATTGACCCTCCTACATTTGTTGACATTCTTAATTAAAAAAAAAACTGGGCAAGTCCGTGTCGGACTCGCACACTTAGGGTTCCGTGGAAACTACAATTCCCGACTAGAAATACCTACATTTCTCAAAGATTCTTCAACAAAAGGGGCAGGACACCATATGATAGAATCCGCCTTCCAAGGCTGGGGACCTTGTCTGCAGCCCGGTTCTCGACATATCTGACCATACGTATTTTCAACGCTGTGAGTAGAACATTCGCAATACCGAGTGAGTTCTCTGAGGCTAAAAATAAACTAAAAAAATGGTTAATGGGACGAACATACGAGGAAACAGAAGCCTTACTTTGTTGCAATAGTTAACACAAACTGACAGACACAAACACACCACACACCCTCACTCACACTTTACATTACACACTCCACTGTTACTGTGCACTATCGTTGCTAACTGGTAGGATAATTATTTATTTGTATGGTTTTTTAGTATTTTCTTTTATTTTATGTAATTCCTTGGCTCTGTATTGTGAAATTTTTTACGTAACGCTTGCTGGCTAAATTATCTTGTCAACTCTTCATAATTTCTGGGTCACCAAGATACAGGCCTTGCCTAGTTTGGGACCCATTGCTAACTTGACAATGTCATTTTTAGTTAATTCCCTAAGTCTCTTTAAATATGTAACTGGTCAAACTGTGTATGTCTTAAATTAAATAAATAAAATAAATAAAGATTTTTCCGAATACAATTCTCAAAGATTCTTCAAAATGGCAATTTTTGTTTTTGACTTAAGTAACAACCAATTTTACTATTTTCAGATTTATTCCTATACCTGTGCTATAAGACCTTGCTCTGTGACCAAACTGTGACATTTTGATTACCATTACGCATTAGTGCTATAATGTAGTTAAAACCTTTTTGTTCAATCTCTTTCCGCTATAATTTTATTAAATTATCGTATCACGATGGGCGCGGGTTGTCCCCCAAGAAGAAACGAAAAAAAAAACTGAGTGCGCATATGAAAACAGATTTTTACCGCCACAAAAGTTTACTGGTTTTATAGTTATTTTCTTCACAAGGGTATTGAAAAATGTCGTATGATACACGTCAGTAATTAGTGATTACCGTTCTCAGCTCTCTTAAGACCCTCGCCCTGGCTCGGGTCTAAATACCGCCTCGACGGTAATCACTGACTTTGCACACTTATAATTATCATAATGTACTATTATTTTAGTAAGTTTGATTTTTTTCTCAGCTTGAAGGGACCGCAGACTTGAGTATATGGTTTTAATGTCAACTCGATACCTCCACGCTTTCTCGAGGTAAAGAGTCTTGACAGACAGACGGAAACAACAAGAAGTGATCCTATAAGGGTTCCGTTTTTTTCATTTTGAGGAACGGAACCCCAAAAGCGAAAATAAAGACGACTACCTCCTCCAGCTAAAATGGCTACTAAAATAAAAATACTCACTTTGTTAAACGACACGTCAGGTTTTTCTGGTACCTAACAGGATGTTTGATTATGCTGATCGATCACTTTGTCATACTTCAGAAATTAATCCAGGTGGCAGGAGAGTTATAGTCACGAGAATTACCATCCTGGTCATTTAACGCAACGGCAAGTACTCGTAATTGCTACTGAATATCCTGGACCGAGTTATAGAACAAATACGAATACAAATAAACCTAATTCTCAATTTAATTCTATGAATAGGTACAAAGAGTGGCCTAGAGGTCCAAAAATGAATTGGAGGTGTGGTGGCACAGACTGGAGAGTGTTGGCCTGTAATTGAGTAGCACCAAAACGGAGTACTTGTTCTGCGATTTCGGCGGTCTCTCCAACCCTGTGTCTTTAGCTCTCGCTGGAACGCCCATACCAATCTGTTCCGACTTTCAGTACTTCGGGTCGCTCGTCCAAGGGGATGGTGAGGTAGACCGAGACGTAACACGTCGGATCAACGCAGGATGGATGCATGAAATGGCGACAGGTCACGGGAACAACTTGTGACCCACGGATGTCCCCTCAAGTTGAATGGTAAAATTTACAAGGCCGTCGTAAGACCTGTCATACTGTATGGATCAAAATGTTGGGCTGTGAAAAAAAAGAATGAAAAAAGATTGCATGTAGCGGAGACGAGAATATTGAGATGGAAGTGTGGTGTGACGAGAATGGATAAAGTGAGAAATGAGAAATGAAACGAAACGCCTTAGAAAAAACCGTTTTGTCTAAAACGTCTTGTATCAAGTGAGTGCAAGCCCTAATACTAGCTTTTGCCCGCGCTGCTTCACTCCCGCTCTACTACACTCTACTCTCAGGGACTCAAACTGTAATCGTAATAATGTGTTTTAAGGTGTTGCATCACGACTCACATTTTCACTGTTTTTCATACAACCGCTCTTTACTGATTATGACGTTATTACACACTTTTCATTAGATATTTTGGAAACACAGTATCTTGTGGATATTATCTAGGTTTCTAAAGAAACCAATTTCTAAATTTGTGTAAAACTAATCCAGTAAAAACCTCTGAAAATGTCCTATTTTGTATGAACTTTGACACTTCATAATTTGCCTAAAAATTAAAAAAGTCAAAAAAGTAGTCCTCTAGAGACCTTGCAAATTTTATTAAGATTCTAAATGATGACAACTTTTTCCAAAAACTTTTAATGGTTTAAAAAAAACAGCTATTTCCTGGAGCAAGTTTTGTGAAATTTTCGAGTAAATCTCGGAATTACCGAATACTAACAGAGTTTCCAGGCGTTTTCTCTTTTTTTGCGTTGCCTTTTCGTCAAACATCGCGTTGGATTGCATTAAATGAAGTAACAAGCTTTTAAACCATTTTCGATGTTTACAATAAGCGAGTGGAGAAGGACCTTATTTATGTAACATATTATACAATAATGTTACCGAAACAAGCTGTAACCTTTTATATGTGTTAATATGTGTAACTAAAATAATAAGTTTCTATAGCTTTAGGTTAAAGTAACTCACGAATATGTTTAAAGTTTTAAATCACGGATATTTTCAATACTTCGGCTCACGTGTTTCGCACGAATACAACAGACTGCGATTGGATAAATAAGTACATCATAAAATTGGCAAAGCTGCGTTTACCTGTTACACTTATTAACACTGTTAAAACTTTTATATCTGTTACAGATATGTTACGGTTACACTTTTGTAAGTGTTTTGGGTTAACACAATGAAAACACATTTATAAGTGTTACACATTTGATTCTGTTACCAAGTCAATATGTAACACTTATAATTCTGTAACCTTTATGAAGGTGTTTTTAAGTCCCTGCCTGGGTAGAGTAGGCAGGGACTTTAAAATTATATTCTACCCAACTCGACCCTACTCTACCCTACCAAACTTCACATAAACCATCTACTAAATACCTAGTCCGAATAAAGCCTAAAAATTTGGTTTGGATAGGTTAGCCCGTTCTTGTGATTTATAAAAACTACAACGAAAAGTGGCATATATTTTTATATATTTATATAGATAGAAATAAAAGAAGTAATGTCAATGATTTATTAGAATATGTACATTCTTAACCGACTTCCAAAAAGGAAGGAGGTTCTCAAGTCATCTAAATGTTTTTGTTTGTTTTGAAGAGTTCAGTGATATCTTTGTCAAATGTAAACTGATTTCGATGTTTCTTTTTGTTTCGAAGAATTATGTCCCATTCTATTTGGTGATGATCTGAAGATGAACTTCGGAGATTACCGTGGAATACTTTAAATGATAGCAAAACTTCCGGAATTGCTGCAAATCCATCCCACCCATGCGTCCACAAAATGTTGTATGTAGGTACACAGTGGACACTATGTACCGGCGGCCCATCGCCGTACGTTTGCACGTTGCTTCCGTCACACACTCCCCGAAATGCAACTGGTAGGAAACCGACAGGCTATATAGTAACTCGGCGTCGTCGCGTCGGAGCTGTTCCGGCGTGAGGTACTATCACCTTTGCCAGGATTCTCAACTTTGTGGCAACACAACCGGCAATAAAACCGGTATCGGAACCGGCATAGGAATGGGTTTTATAACCGGTATCAGTACCGGTATCGGAACCGGTATTGGATCTGGTAACAGTACCTACAGCTCTCTGTACCGGCAACGGTACTGGAACCAGAACCAGTATGGGGACCTGTTACGGAACTGAAACCGGTGTCGGTACCGGAACCAGTATGAGAACAGGTATAAGAAGAGGTATTGGATCTTATAACGGTACCAGTATTTGTACCGGTACAGATACCTGTATCAATTTCAGTTCCAATGCCGGTTCTGGTACTGGTACCCATACCGGTTTTAAAAGAAGTATCGGATCCAGCATTGTAACTGGTATCGGTACCAGTACCAGAACCAGTATTTGGACTGGTATCGGAACCGAAACCGGTCATCATTATCTTCCTGCCCTTGTCCCGTTTTATTTGGGGTCGGCACAACACGTTTTTTTCTTCCATTCTGTCCTGTCGCTCGTCACGCTAACACTAACTCCCTTTTTCATTCATATCACTTCTCACACAATCCATCCATCCATTTATATAGTCCAAAAATAGGGGCCCAAAGTTTAAATGAATAAACGTCCTTTTACGCGGGCGAAGAGGCTGGCAGAATTCAGTCTTGAATTAACCCTTCAGATACCGTCAATTAGAGACACAATAGTAAGACAATAGATGCGCGGCCACCGGTGGTCGCTTGGGGATTCATGAATTAAAATTAAGTAAGTAAAATAACGTTTTCCTGCTTGATCACTTTCGCATCACGACCGTGATGTTCTTCACATATGTCCCGTTAACTAGGTATAATAGATTCAGGAGGAATGATCCTATAAACTGCTTGGGTTTTACTAAGATCTAGAAAATTGAGTCCCGATTATTTATTTTATACCTATACATACCATAAACACTCCACTTATTTCACTGGAATCTCAAATATCTATTTACGATTATATAACTGTGAACGTAAAAATGATAAAAACTACTTTATTTCGAATTTTCCCGCTCAAGCCTACGAAGACGAACCATCAAAAGCGCGGCTTACTTTTACTTTGTCTATGGTAATAACGCCATTTTGTTTTATGCCAACAGTGTTTCAGTAATTAAATCAAAAGTTTTATAATTTTGATACAACAAAAAATTAATGGTTTACTTTAATTTTGTAAATATTTTATTTCGCAATATATTTTGAGAAAAAAATAGTATTACACAATTCGGCTGCAAACAATTTTGCCTCTGCTTATATTTTGATTCATTTGAATGACTCTATGGTTCGCTCCCCGTTTTCCTGCCTTTCTATTGGTTGTTAAAATCACTTCTAGTGTTTAGCCAATATGGCGTCTTTTGTGTTATGAGATGACAACATCGCAGTTTGTGTCCTATTTGTCATTAACTATTATTAAAATCAACATTAAAGATCTACCTCAAAAGTTCAAAGAGAATCAGATAATTATAATGGAAATAGTAAAAACGTGATAAACTTTTATGTCCGTTGATTACGCATTTGAGTGCATCTGAGGGAAAAGTACTTAGGCTCCTGTAAAAATGGCGGGTGTGTTATCTTTATGGGTTGTGTTTTCATTTCATTTAGTGAAAGTCTAAAAATGGTTCGAAAAGTGTTATCCGTAAATATATAAAGTAAGCCGAAAGTGCAACACTCGTGTTTGAGAACGGCATGTGTTCCTCGTTTTGACATTTGCCTAGACGATTGATTAGACGGAGTCGGTGCAGGTGTCATCGTTTTTGATGAAATTATCAGTATGTCGCGCTGGGGCAGAGGCCGAGGCGGCAGCGTGGCTGTGCCGCTGGATAGTGCTCTCTTTAGAGAAAACAGTAACTGCCCGACTGCTGCTCGTTCGGCAGGCACCGTGGGCAAATGGGGAATCACAAGCTTCACGTCGATTAGAAGCGCACCTTACGGTAAGCACGTTCACTGACACATTCGTTATTTTATAAACAACCTTGAAGTTATGAACTTGCATGTTGCCATATATTTGGTTTCCTTTTACAATCTCATTGAATAGTTGTAAGTAGATACCAATACCCTCTTCCAAAATATGGTGAAAGTTCATTCATTTTGAATGAATCTAACTACCTACTTCTACTGTCTATGGTAGCTGTGTCAACATTTGTAGCATTTTGGCATTGATTTGTTTATTTACAATTATTTATTTTAAAATTTCAGCATATACAAACAATATTCTTAAAAAGCCAGTGCAAGATCAAAATAGTCCACTGACAGTGCCAGCAGTTGAAACTGAGCAACCACCACCAAAGCCCAAGAAATTCTTTAAATCTCGCAATGCAGAGGCTTACCCACCAGTTCCACAGATCACATATGCGCCACCAGTACCTGCTGCACCACTGTCACCTGAACATCCTTCACATAGTAAGGAGAAAAAGACAACCAAAAGAAGCAGGGCTTACACTAGAGATTCATCATCTCCTGAATTACCTCGTCGCAACTCTGAAAAATCTAAAGCTAGAAAGAGCACAGTGGCCACAAAAGCCTCTAAAAAAGAAGACGCACCAGCTGAAAATACTCAACCACCAAATAAGCGTTACCTTGTTCGGAATCGTGATAAAGTGATCAATTATGCTGAAGATGGTAGCAACAGCCCCATCCCTGAGTTTACTCGGTATGAGTCAGCACACCCAAAAGTTTTGTCTTCACCTAAAGTTTCATCACCCAAAGCCAGTCCACTAGTGTCTAGTCCATCTGTTGTAAAAACAGAGGTTATGAGTCCTTCAACAAGTAAGGAAACAAATGAGGAACGCAAGCCACCACCAATAGTGCTTAGGATATCTAAAGGAACATCAAGAATTGTCAGTACAGATTCAAATGAAGGTTTCACATCACCCAGTTCTGATCGGCATTCATCTCTGGATACTCATTCTGATGTAGGATCTGATCACAAGAAGAGCCCATCTGTGGAAACAATATGTTCTCCAAAGCATGAAGGTCTCAAAATTACAATCAAGTGTGCTGGTCTCACACAAGAAAGCAAAAAAGAAAAGAAGAAAGATAAAAAAGATCACAAGTCTCATAAACGCCATCACAAAAATTCTGATGATGAACCACTAAAGAAATTGTGCTCACCACAGCCTGGGACAGATATGTATGATCTGTACAAAACACTTGCATCACCATCACAAGAAAATGAACAGGAATCAAAGAACAAAGTGTTACCTGGAGATGACATTGAGTCTCAGCTAGCCAAATTAGATTCCGGTTCAGTTATTAAATCCCCAAGACTGGAAGTTCAACCAAATGAGCTACCACCAGAACCAAAACCTCCAGAGAGTACCACTGGAAGAGCCAGAAGGAAAAGAGCCAATATAAATTATAGTGAAAATGATGATTACCTGGATGTTCTTACAGCTGGTTATCCAAATAAACAAGCAACTAAAACTGTAAGTGACGTTAAAAAGGAAGGGAGAAAGACTAGGAAAAAGCATGAAACACTAGCTGACATAGCTGCGTCAATGACCACTCCTGAGCATGAACAAGTCATTGAGAAAAATGAAACTCCTGCAGAGAAGACTGATCTCATTGACATATTATCCGGTGGGAGTGACAGTGGTAAAAGTGGCGATATTCCCAAGATCAAGATTCATAGAAAACATAAGCACAAGCATAATAAAAATGTAAGCCCTGATCATGAGGTAGAGATGCCTCAGGAAGAAACTACACAACAAAGTGCAGCTAATGAAGAAGTGGGCCAGGAAGAGGAGACTAATGAGGTAGTTGCTGAAGCATTTAATACAAACAACACTCCAACCTACTCTCAGGCTAACACACAATCTTCAGATTCAGCTTACAATAGTTGTCCTAATGAGAATTCTGAAGAAGAAGTTCAGAAACATCATCAAGAAGATGTATTTAAATCACCCAGAGGTTTACATGAAACAGAAGATCTTATACAGAATGATGAAAAACCTAGTGTTAAATTAGTAATAACGAAGAAGAAAGGATCAATATTCAAGAGTAAGTCACTTGTGAATGACAATCCATCACCTCTGCCAGCAAGGAAAAGACGCCATCTGTATAGACATGAATGGGCTAATGATGTGAGTACCTATTTTAAACTTTTTTAGGTTTTCTATTTATATAACTAGGTACTATTTGATTCAGATGACGAACATTACACAGTAGGTTTTGCTGTCAGTTTTGCCACAGTCAAAACCTTGATTGATGAAAAACCTACTGTCTAATGCGTTCCATAACAGTTTATAGTACTGATTGACGAAAACCATTCATGATTGATATAATTGTCTGATGCTCGCATGACCATGTAATGGTCGCCTTATGACTGCATAATTTAATTTATTGTGCAATATTATAAGAACTTGTTCTTTCCTGCATAGCCCATTGGCCATCCCACAGAAACCCCATCCTACAGAAACTAGGGATAAAGTAGCCCATTTAGTAATATCACAGCTTTTAGATATACCCCTTAAAATGTCTTTAATCTTTAGTCTGTAAAAATCTTACATTTACTCCCATGGAGTTATTTTATATTTTCCTCTATAAAAAAAAACAAGATTTTAATTAAAAAATAAATTATCATTGGTCATTTGACTTGTTTATTGAGAGAAAATAATTGACAGTGCATGCACATAGTAAAGTTGTTCAAGAAGATTCTAAACTAAACTACTGTCATTGTTATTGTATTGCACAAGAAACCTTGAAATTACTGCAAGTAGATAGTAAAAATAATATAATGGTTAGATTACATAATGAAACAATACATAACCTTCTTGTTAAAGCCATGTAATTATGGTGCTTACAGAAAGGAAATGAGACTCCTAGGCCTGAACCTGCGGAGAATGCAGAAGCAAGGAATCCAGTAGGTCAAGTATCAGAAGAACTGACTAGAGTGACCCGGTATAGGGCCCCAGATCCAATTGTAGACGATCCTGTTGAAGCTGTGAAACCTTACACTAGTGTTAAATGCAGTAAAGAGTCTAAAGAGGTTTGTATCCTATCAGTACTGTTTGTATTGTATCAATCATATTGTAAATTAAATTTAGTTTCAAGGTTACAGTTTCTTTCTTTGCCTAAACTCATTTAAATAATAATGTATTTGAGTTTAAATATACGACATTTAGTTTGAGAAGTTCATTCAAAACCTTTTTTCCTGTTCCAGTTTTACACAGTCGTTAGAAATGTCAAAAAGGCTCATCAAATACAAGAAATTGGAGAGTTCCAAGAATTCAATGACGATGTGGAATATCTCTTAGATGCTCTACAGGTATGTAAGAACTATTTTCTATAATTTTTATAATTTACATGAAGTTGTGTATTTACATCAGTATCCTTAATACTGCTGATAGCTGTAGTACTGCTGGTGCAGAGATATTGTTTGACCTAAATCACAAAATAGATAGGTACAGAAGACAATCTCATGTATGTATTTCACTTTTTATACCTATGCTCGCTGGACGCACACTAATGAGCGTTTGAGCCGAAACTGTTCGACGAGCGGGCCGAGGCGCTCCGAGATATCGTGTCCATGAGCGGTGTCTATGTGTGCGTTGCTCGAGCGCGCTTTGTATGTAGATTGACTTCTGTACCTATATATTTTGTGCCTAAAGTCATGTGATGTGATAATATCTTAAGTCTTTTGAGCTACCAACATTCTGTGTATTGAGGTTGTAATTTGCATAACAGAGGTCTTCCTTAGGAATAAAATGAGTGTCAGTAGAAATTGTTCAATAACCTAGTTCCTAGCTTCCTTCTTGCTTATCTTGGATTGTTTTGTGCAGGACAACAACCCAATTTCGACGCGCTGCTTGTCTGCAATTACACTGGCGAGCAAATGTACCGCGCCGGCGTTCCGCATGCACTTACGGGCGCACGGCACTGTGCAAAAGTTCTTCAGTGCACTACATGACGCTACTAATGATCAGGTCAGTTAAAGAGCTGTTAACTGTTGAGGTATTTATAACAACAAGAAAATATAGATGTTGTAAAGGTAGTTATTTCTATCAAAATTAATTTTCGAACAAGTCTTGTCCATATTCCAACACAGGTTTAAATTAACCTAGTTCGGGTGGTCCACTGACAAACATTGCATATCCGAATCACGATTATTTGCACCTTTAATAATATTTTTGTTTTAGTATATTTTTAGGCACTGAACTGTATGTAAAACGTTATTACTGTTGGCTTTATGTTCATTTTTTGTAAACGTTATTTGAATAAATTATTATTATTATTATATTGTAATCTATACCTATAAATAATAATAATATTCCACAACTTTCGCACAACGCCGTCTAGTCCCAAGCTAAGCAGAGCTTGTGTTATGAGTATTAGATAGTTGGTAAACATACCTACTTTTATACTTCTAAATACATGCATAATTATAGATAAATTACACCCAGACACAGAACAAATGATCATGCTCATCACATGAACATTTAAAAATATCCCTACTAATATTATAAATGCGAAAGTAACTCTGTCTGTCTGTCTGTCTGTTACGCTTTCACGCAAAAACTACTGAACGGATTTAGATCAAATTTGGTAGGTAGGTAGAAAAGACACTGGAATAACACATAGGCTACCTATAATTCCACTGCTGAGCACGGGTCTCTGCCCGCGCGATATAAACTGTAGTCTACGCGAGCGAAGCCGCGGGCGGAAAGCTAGTATAAGTATATTTATCAGTTGTCTAGTGCTCATAGCAGAAACTCAGCTCAGTTTGGGACTAGATGGTGTTGTGTGATAGTTTATATCTTTATAACATATATATTATCTAAATTGTGTCCCATTGCAGAGCAAAGGCCTCCCTTCCTTTATTCCACTCTTTTCTGTCCTAAGCCATCTCTGGCTAATCCTTAAGGTAGGAGTCCAAATCGTCACGCCATCTCCTTCTGGGGCATACCGCGTCGCCGGCTAAAATACCATGAATTTTCTTTTCAGAGTTTGGGTCTGTGTACTGCGACGGTAATGTTCGTGCTGTCGCAAGATCGTCTCAACATGGATCTGGATCGCGAATCGCTTGAACTCATGCTCAACCTACTTGAATCTGATGCATCACACAAGTAAGTGTAATCACTTTGAAGTTCACCATTTCAGACCCACATACTTTTACGCTTTGATACGACAGGCCAAAAAATACTACAACATTGGACGTAAAACACTGGTCTCGTTGGTACACTTTATGGGCTCTTTCAATTTAGACGTTTCATGTCAGACCGCTGCCGCACATTTACCGTGCTGCAGCCGGCCGGTTGCAGTACGTTAGCATTCCGACAACAAGCGCCTAAATTGAAAACGTATCTGGCTGCCATGCGTTTTTATGCCAATGATGCGCTATTCAACACCGCATTATTCAACGCCGAATTAAACACGTGGTGCTTGTGATGTTGCCGTCCTGTTATCGATCGTTCGCCGCACAGTTGCCGCACCGCGCGCGTTTTATAAAAAATACGATCGTCCGTACGCAGTACGACTAACGCACCGCAGCAGGACGTCAAAAAACGCATATATTGAAAGCGCCCTGTCTGAGCACTTACGCATATTTGATTCGCATTTTCTACCTATTCGTGATTTTTTACGAACAATTTGACAACGGAATCGAGTGTATTCATAAAAATACGAACCAAATAAGAGTGAGTGGTCAAACGTCAGAGGTCAACGCCGTGTAGAGTACAGTAGGGGGAAATTGAGGGATAAATCAGAAAAGTTTTATAATAACAAATATGTTTTTAATATACAATAAAAAGTTAATAAAAAATCAGGGGTGAATATGACTAAAACGGTAGTTTCACGACTGTTTAATATTGAAGATATTTAACAATCGTGAAACTACCGTTTTACTCTAATTTATTAGCTTTTTTGTGATCGGTTGCCGCCACATTAAAGTTTCTACATACAAACTTTGAACTCTCGTTTCATCCTCAAAGTGTGAATTTTAGAAAATCCTTTCTTATTCTTTTACATCTAAAAAGGAACTGGGCGTTAATGACTAAGAACAAATAAATATTTTGCCTTTCATATATACAGATTTGTATTTTTGTAAAAAACCAAATTATAGTAACAAAACATTCTCGTAAGTTATGTTGACCCCTGCTTGCATATTCACACCATTTGTAGATACTTAAACAACTGTTTTCTCTTATGATTCAATCTTTTACGAAGCCATCTCGCCATTTAGCCTCGACCTTGCGCGTCATCGTTTCAGCCACAGAGTATCTTTGCGGTTTCTGCTCTATTGGACTTTATTATTTAATAATTTTCTTCAGTTGTGAAACTTACTAATCACATAACTTCTGCTTTAGAAATGCGCTCGACGACTGCGGCTTGACTTCGGCCCAATTAACAAAGACCCAAGAGAGGGTCCGAGAGTTATGTGCCGAAATAAAGAGCCAAGGGAAAGCGCAGCACTTGGATTTAGAAAATATTACTGTAAGTACTTGTTACGACCTATATCCTATTCTCGTTAAGATTAGACATTTAAAGAACCCTTTTTACTGTCTGTTCAACCGATTTTAACATCTATTTTGTAGGCATAAGGATGGTATTTAAAGCAAAAAAGTGATTACAAGACCAACTATTTACTGCAGACGCCATTTGACATGCCACGTAACAAAATCGGTTGAACGGACAGTATTAAAAGGTTTTCATAAATGTCTTATGTTATTTTGAACGGAGTATAAATATAAAGGAAAAATGCTGACATAAAATATTGGTAGTTTATGGCGAGAATTCTAGTTTTAAATTGAAATTAAAAACATTTCCTGGATATAAAACAGACTACTTCATTGAAATAAAATACGTATTAAATCTTTATTTGTATGACTAATAAATTCATATATATATCTTTTTATAATCACAGGATTATAAAAAGATATATATATGTATTTACAGGACATAAAATGTACTGTAATCTACTAGCTAGAGTTAATTAGCCTGAGAATATGTTAACAATTTATTGACCCATGGGAACATATAACTAAGGTAAAAAGTAGTCTTTAATAATATATACTTACGTTCAGTCCATTGTCTACTTGTATTCAAAATTTCATTGAAATACTTTCAGTTCTTAAGGCATGGTAAAAAACAACACATATACTAGCAGGAATCCTAGTCATGAGTATTTACTTAACATTCAAATAAAGTTCCAAAAAGTTTTACAACTAAAACAACTAAATTCCAGGTGGGTCATTTAGCCATGGAGACGTTATTGTCACTAACATCAAAACGCGCCGGCGAGTGGTTCAAAGAGGAGCTGCGAGTGTTGGGAGGCGTCGACCACATCGTGCGCACCATACAGGACTGCGCTGCCAAGCTTGACACGCCGATCGAAACCTGGACTAGTGCTGATGTTGAGGTGCTCAGGAAGGCGGATAGGTGTCTGCGGGTTTTGGAGAATGTAAGTTTGTTAACAGTTTGACATAGGTTCTAGGTATTGTGTTAGTTTTGGTGGTATGGATCTTATAAATATTAGATACTATGTTGGATATGTCTGACAAACAGTAGCGTTTATTTCGCCATAGTCGCATATCCACGAACAAATACTCCATTTCAACAGCTCTTTTGTCACTGCTGATAAACGAGATAGAGGGCTCAGTCGCAGCACACGTCTCTAGTGAAATAATTAAAAATAAACGGGCGATTAAAGGGATAAGTTTCGTCTGGTGGTTTATTTTAGTAATTTTCGATATTGTCTTACACTTCTTTAATAATTTTATCATATTTCATGTATCTAAATTATTAATACTTTTGATTGTCAAACGAATACAAATAATTTATTATTGTTTTGCACACATTGGGTGTGTTTGTGTAGAGAGCACGCCTCACTGGTGCGTTTTTGACAGTACAAACCGATGCATTTGCGATTTGGTGTCATATTCACAATAGCGAAAAAGTTCTTAGAATAAAGATTTATAAAATAAAGCACTAACAAATCAGTATCAGAAAAACTAGAAACGTGTTGTAAAAAACTAGGTAATGCATGAGTTGTGGTGTACAGGTGACGCAAGCCAACGAGGACAACCAGGTGTACCTGTGCGGCGGGCACGGCGGCGCGGCGCGCGCCATCTGCGGCGTGCTGCGCGCGTGGTGCGGCGCCGCGCGCGCTCACGCCGCCCTGCGCGCGCCGCTGCTGGACGCCGCGCTGCCCGCGCTCAAGGTGCTGCTCAACCTCTCGCACAACTTCGGCACTAATGGTAACTATTTCAATTTAGAATATAAAGCTACACACGCTATATGCTATACGCGTCTACGCTCTAGGGGGGTATACCTCAAACCTACTCAGTTCTGCGACATATACGCTCCAGTTTACCTGTTCAGGCAAACCTTTCAGGTATACCCTAGCGTGTAAGACGGGCATTGATATCTTAAGAATTTTCCCACACTTCATTTCCATATTGGTAATCGCACTGGAACCTTGTTTTTTTTTATCACAATAACTAATGATTCTGCAATTAGCAAGCTTCCTATCTGTCATTAAATCAGTCCTTTTACCTTTTAAAAATGTCAAAAAAACAATTTAAATGAAGTTTTACAGCTCTTGCCTGATTGCCCAGCCTCTATGGAGTTCCAGGCCAAAGATGGACATCAAATATTATTTAAAAAATCGATATAATAGATACCTAAAAACATAAACATATTTTAGAAATATTTAAACAAGAGTAACCTTTTGAGGTTATTTTCCAATATGATAATGTCTCTGACTAAGAGATAGCTTAATAACTTCTCGTTATGCCTAATACTTAAATTATCAAATGGATGTTCATAATATATTTTTATCCAGTTGTGGTTAGGTTAGGGTATGAAGAAAGACATTTCCTATTCAAAAAAATTTTAACATTTTAAATAGCACAGTTTTATAACAAAAACATGCTCTCCTGTATAAAAAATGCAAACTTATTCAATACATTGAAGAACTTACACCCATGTAATAATTAATATCAAATTCTTCATAGTCGTTACACTTTTGCCAGAGTGGTCGTGACAATCATTGTGTATCACAATGATCTTGGTAATACATTCCTAAACATCGTATGTACGCGGTGACAAACTCATTTAATTTATTAGTTTAGAATAATATGTAAAACATTGTTCTTAAGTAAATGATATTGTCTATTTTGAAGCAACAACAATCTGACACTTGTCACTTGTCTTGATTCGATTCAGTGTTGTCAATTTCTCGAAAAAAATTATAACTTTAAATCGATAGAATCGTTTTTCTTTTTCAACAATTAATCGATTTATGTTTCTTATAATTTTTTTACTAGTAACGGTTTTTAGTTTTCATATAAGTATTGTCTCTTTTACATAGTTTTATTGGAGTCAGTAATTACCAGCCAAGTCCCGAGGGTATGCTGTTGAAGTTGCTGTATTTATAAATAGATCCGAGTCGATTAATCTAAACACCTACATAAACATAATTTTGATGCTGACAATATTTGCCAGCGTCAAAATGATAAAACCGATGGCTTTTTCAATAAAGTTACTGTTTATTTACGATTTCCTATTGATTTTAGTGGCGCTCATTTGGAAATATGTAAACATATTTTTTTAAGTCAAAATTAATGAACAATTGTTTTTTTTCTCTAGTCTATTGTCCACTCATGGTCTCATTTGGGCAATCTCCAGAAAAGAACATTTGAAACCTGAATCCACAATGACTTGCATTGCATACTATTTCCATATATACAAGGCGCATACCTTGCTACTTTTCCTTGACACTGAATGAGTATCAGATCAATCGTTTGGTGATTTTGTCAATTCCTAGTTGACATGGAATTGATTCCAATTTAACTCTCAAAAGTTGGTATCATTTACTGCTATTTTGTAATTTTTTGTTTACATACTAAACTATTTGTTACAGTGTCCCTAGGAGCGCAAGTGATTGGTGAACAACAATCAGTTATGGAGACTTGTCTCATCATATTGAACAACCAAGGAAACTTCATTCCTGACAACAGAAACTTTGAATTTAGTGTTTGTGTAAGTACATCTTAAATTATGCTCTATTTTTATGTATGCTTATCTTAACTGCACACTGTAAATGGAGTTTAGTATAGTGATTTGGTAAATTATATATAAGAACGTGGATAAAGGGTTCATAAATTCAACATGTAACTAATAGTTTGATAAGAATAACGAGCAGAATCAATTGAACAACTTTTTATCATAGGTCTAATTTTTAAAAAATCTTTTAAAAATGTTGCCCTGTCTATTTATTTAATAGGTCAAGCCATCACGTGTGCAAATCCCCCAAAATAGGTAAACAAACACAAATTGTTGTCCATTTCAATTTTCTCATACACGGGATAGTAATAGTTCTTATTTCTATGTAGATACGAATCTTTAACCTCTTTTGTTTTGTGATTTTCTCTCAGAAGTAGGTCAAACTATTTGGGGTGCCGAGGTTTTGCGCATAACGTTACATGTTGAATGTATGAACCTTTATCCACATTCTTTTGGATTTGAGGTACAAGATTAGCAAATTTGACTATTACGCACATCATAATGTCATCATGTTGTGGTGTGTATTACATGAACATTCAATAAGCCAAATAGTGCCTAAATAATAAGTTGTTTTTCCTTGCTCAGGTGCTGTTGCTGTTAATTAACTTAGTCCAGAACAACGAACAAAATACGCAGAGGCTACTGAGTGTCCGCATTCGTATTGATAACGAAGACGAAGTCATATCGAGGAGTGTAGGCGCCCTAGACCTTATTGTAGATCTGTTCTATAAGAGAGAAGAACTTGCGAGGTAAGATTTATGTTTAGAAGACACGCGGTTTAAACTTGCATCGTGTGGTAATATTTTATTTATCGACTTCAGTAAGAAGTATCTTGGCGTGGCCAGTTAGGTTAGATTAGCTTCTGACAGGGGTGTGGATTGTTCGAAAAATTTACTGTGGTCATACTAAAAGAACACTGGACTTTGGTCAGTCTGACCCTTCCGTTCCGAGAAGTCATCAGGTTTTCCAAGTAAAGAAACGGAAGGCTAGACAATGTTCAATTCGCTTCAATCCTCGGGAGCGGAGCAGTAACCAAAGACGCAGGTGACTGCTAGTAATATTTATCTTCTTTAGACAAAAGAGTACTAGTAATATATACCTATTGGTGCGTCCAGCGCTAACTACATTTCAAGTTCGTACGTAGCGCGCGGCGCAGGGGCTTCATATGAACGAGCCGTGCGTGTAATGGACGAGGCCCGTTCGCGAGCGGCGCATTCGCCAGATCTAGACGCACCATATTATGAACACAAGTATCTTTTTAACTGGTCACATGTCAAATTAAGCACCTATTAACCAATTAATAATTTTGCTTGCGCCGTGCACGAGACCTTATTGTGACTACGTGCCTGTACATAATTAGTCGCCATAAATTATTAGAGGCTAGAACAATAGAAACAACGCAACTCTTACATCCAAACCTGTTTTTGCTTGCAATATATATTTGTAACTAGCCTTTGCCTGCGTCTTTACCCGCGTAAATAAATAAAATATAGCCTATGCCACTCAGGAATAAAGCAGCTGTGTATCGGTGTAAAAACTTTAACAATTGGACCAGTACTTTCAGAGATTACCTCCTACAAACAAAAAATCAAACTACCTCTATAATATTAGTGTAAGTGTGTAAAAAGCAACAATCTTAGGTTTTCTTTATTTTTTACAGACGAGCTGAAGAAAATACTGATGCTCTACTAGACGGTGAAAAGGAACCGGACGATAATAATGACAAGAAGAAGCAATCTCAAGACGACATCGACGAAACTGTTGCGAAGTGTATGTATTATCTCCTTTATATAAAAATCAATTCTTGTTCATATTTATTTTTATGTGTTCACTTTAATAAAGCGGTGTTTTAAAATAAAAGAAATATAAAGAAAAAAGAAAAATGTATAATTCCCTGTTATCGGGTCACTGATGGTAGTGTAAAGCTAGAACTACACTGCTAACAATCAATATATGTTGTCACCTTCAAAGCAAGGACAAAACCATCCCTCACATTTTAGGAACCCAGATATTATAAATGACACATTTTTGAATGTCCCTGGAATCCCGGTAGCTAGCGCGTCACTTCTATCATTCTATGATTCCAATAAATACAGTGATAATGTTTTCACACTCACTCCAGTGGACCAAGACGACGTTTCTCGCATTATATCTGATCTAAAGTATAATGCTGAAGGCTATGACAACATAACTTTAGACATGCTTACCCTAACTTTGCCACACACTTTAGCAATTATAACGCATATTATAAATTACTCTATATGGACAGCTAGATTTCCCTACCAATGGAAAATTGCCACAGTCAAACCGCTACCTAAGAATACAAACCCCATAGACGTTAAAGACTTGCGACCGATTAGTATTCTACCCTGTCTGTCAAAGGTAATGGAAAGAGTGGTTGAAAGGAATATTACCCGAACTTCAATCCGGGTTCAGGAAACAGCGAAGCACGTCAACGGCGTTGTTGGATGTTACGGACAACATTCTGGCTGCCCAAGATAAGGGCAAGTGTTCACTGATGGTGCTACTTGATTTTTCCCGTGCTTTTGACTGTATAAATGTCTCACTGTTACTGTCAAAGTTAAAATACTACGGCTTTGATGATAATTCAATCCAGTGGTTCCAGAGCTACCTCAGTGGCAGAAAACAACGCGTTGAGTTGCGTTTGGCGGATGGCACTACTCTGATTTCAGCTCTTTCTTCTGTAGAACGAGGCGTTCCTCAGGGGTCAATTTTGGGTCCCATACTTTTTACCATATACTGTGCAGACGATATACAACTGTATTTGTCTTTTATACCGGAGGATTATGACTCCGCCATCAGTGACCTAAACGACGACATGGCGAGAATCACCGCATGGTCAAATGAGAACTGCTTAGCTTTAGATCCATCAAAGACCAAATATATGTTGTTTGCTACGAAACAGCAGTTAAAGAAAATACCCGTATGTCTTGGTTTTAAGTTAATGGGTGAGCCTATTGAAAGAGTCGATGAGGCCCGAAATCTCGGGTTACGTATGGACGCGCCTTAGATTTGAGAAGCACATTGTCGATTCAGTAAAAAATTGCTTCTATCGCCTGAAACTGCTATACAAAATGAGACCCTTCTTGTCTGAACAGCTTCGCGAGCAGCTAGTCGAAACCCTTGTTCTTTCTAAATTAAATTACGCGGATACGGTTTACGGCCCGCGCTTGCTGGCTCGCACCGATAGACTCATACAGAGAGTCCAAAATGCATGTACTCGTTTCTGTCATACGGTTCCCCCTAGAAGTCATATCACCCCCTTTCTAAACGAACATTCTATTCTCAGAATGAAATCGAGACGAAAGTTACACTTTGCCTGCCTTCTTTTTGGTATAATTAAGTCTAAGAAGCCGAGGTATTTGTATGACAAGCTTAGTTGGATGGCTAGTAGACGGAAATGCGCGCCCCGGTTCTGTGCACAGCAACTGTCTACACAGACACATAGGACAGCAGCATTCAGGGGTAGTTTCTGTTACGCTGCGGCTAAGGTCTGGAATAATATTCCACCATCATTAAGAATACTGGGCACTATTCATTCGTTCAGATCGCGATTACGGCAGTATTTTTAGATGCGCAATGGAAACTAGATATTGTCACACTTAATGTGTTGATCATATAAAATACCCTACAGCCTACCTCAACTTTTTTATTTATTTATTGCTAAACAAATATTGGACCATTGGAATATCTGACAATATCTATTTCATTTTTTATCTGAACTTGTATACACACTTTATTTCATCAAAAATACTTATTTCTTTATATATTTATTTGTTATACCTAGTACCTAATCTTTGAAACCGTTTGCTCCGTCATATATCACTAAAGGTTCATTGGAAGACCAGCGTCAGACAGTATTTTTCTGTCTGGCAACATTGCTGAAATGAACCTTTTTGGCGCGGCCGTGAGGCACACACAATGATATTGTTTTTATTTACTTTTTACATATATTTTTTTTGTTTTTTATTTAAGTTGTGTGTCCTGGTGAGAGTCGCCAAATAAATATTTTTTCTTTCTTTCTTTGTTTCTTTTTCTAACACGCACACGTGTAACACGCCTGATTTATACGTAAAACGACGTCGCGTGGCGTGTTAAAAGTATAGCTCTACAAGTAGTTTTCATATAAAATGTATGGAGACCGACGCGCCCAGATCGGCGTGGCGTGGCACACGTGTTAGCAGTGTAGTTCTATCTTAATAAAGATATAGATGGCACTTCATGTGAATGTTTTAATTTAGTACAACAAATGTCTATGTGATTTATTTTTTATTCTTAGTTTGTTGGGACTGCAGGAAGGCAGATTGTCTGTTTAGTAAATTACTTAACTGGTTAGCACTTTCTTAACTATGTTGTCATGTCTTCTACGTATCCGGTTCCTTTGAATTTTGTTTTACCTACCTATTGGACATTTGAGAAGGATAAATAATCCTGTTTTTCTCTGGAAATACATTATCTTGGGATAGTTACTGACATTCAGTCAGGTGAAATTTTTAGAAGAAACAAGCTGCTATCTTTTCAAATCATAGGTGCCATCTTTGTAGCTCAATGAAATAGCTATATGTGGTGTCTTATGTTAAAGTAAATAAATAAATGTTGAGGTAGCCGGGTGCAGGTCGTTTTTTTCCAGCTGCCTCAGGTGTTTGCGAGTAGTCCGTTGATAGACGCGATACGTTGTGTGTTAGTAAGTTAGTGTAGTAATGATGACGTTCCTTGTGCAGTGCTAGCGCGCGCCGGCGCCCACATGGAGCACAGCATGGTGGGCGCCTACATGGCGCTGCTGCTGGGCCACGCCGCCGGCGCCGCGCCGCACCACGCACACGCCGTGCGCGCCCGAGTGCCGCTCTACGCGCCGCTGCTGCCCACGCTCAACAAGTACTACGCCTTCCTGTCGCTCACCGCCAGCGTAAGTATCATCAACTCTTCGCCATTCAAAATATTATCTAAATGTTGCAAACGACGATGTTGCATTGTACCTTTTATAATTAAAAGTGATATTTTTCAATTCATGTGTATGTGTTACAGGCCGAAGCCGCGATCGTGGCGCACGTGAAGGCGACGCACCGCATCATCCAGTTCATGGAGGCGAGCGACAAGGAGGCGGAGGCGGCGCCGCCGCCGGGCGACGCGGACGGGCCGCAGGACATGTCGCTCAGCAACCTCGCCTACAGCGCGCACGGGTACGCGCCGCCCGAGCGCCGCCTGGGCCTCGACAACTACCACTGAGCCGCCTGAGGGCCTGTCGACTGTTAACCCGTGATAGCCTTCGGTCGCTATGCGCATATCGTCCAGGCTGGGCCAACTAACACTACCGACAACGAGCGTTGACCCAGTCTGAACCCAGCTCGAACTGAAGACCTGAGAGGTTTGCCTTCAGGCGTAATCATAAGTTTTTGATCAATAAAGCAGGTCGTTTAGGGATAGCGGGAATGTTTTAAGATAAAACGGAGATTTATTATTGTTCTGTTGGCTGATAGAGTTTATGTAGGGTATTGGATAGTGTTGAAAAGCATTGATTTTGACGTGAACTTCCCATTTGACGAGAATGGGAATATCACGCGGTTCTGTTAGTGCATGCATATGTGTCTTAACATATAACTACTAAGCGTTAGTAATTCTGAGTCTTGAGTTCATCCTTGTTGTAAGACTTGTAAATACGAACCAAAACAACAAAGTAACCCTTGTATATTGTGAACACCCTTAGCAATAGTATATAATATGCCATTTGTAAAAGTGAAAACAATATTTTAGGTGGTGGACGTTTGTTTGCACGCGGCTATTATAAGTACTCTTCTCTTTGTATCGATACTTCTTCCTTCTCTTTGATATTGTAAATATAAATCACAGACTGTTAAGATGATAGTTATGTTGACGACATAGATATGGGTTATGAAGTCTTAATTAAATTGAGATATTCCGAGTTTAAGCCACTGAACTGGCAATATAAAAGTGCAAAAATAGTCGAGTAAGTGTATAATAGATATGTATTCTTTTATGTGAATATTGTGTCTGCACTTTTTTGTATTATACCGCTCAGAGAGAGTTACAAATTATTAGAATATTGTTCTATTGAGGCACAATCGTTTATTGTAAATACATTTTAGCTAGTACCAATAGTTCGGTCTCTGTTGAGTAAATTAGAGTAGGAACAGTTGATGATGTCCGGATATGTTGCGATGTAATGCGTGGCAGCGACGGCGTGGCGTGTGGCGTGACGTCATCGCGCTGTCTCACGGGATGGTGCAAAATGTACAAACACTCACTTCGGTAGTCGCTCGCTAAATGAGAGAATGACCTATGCTTAGAATAAAAAAATATAGGACAATTTATGATGTTGGATTGTGAACCAGTTGTAGGACTAGACAGCGTTTGAGTAATATTATTTCCTTACCATAAACTTGTTAGCAAGACTCCATGTACACAACTCGACTGATGTCCATTAGGCGAAATTTTATTTTTACGATTGAAACGTAGAACTAATAAGTAAGGCACGTAAATTACTTAATTTTATCTAGTATCGCAGGTTAGAAGTTTTTCTAAATCGAAGATTCGAATATTGTCTATGAATTTTATATTGAGATTTTTTTATATTCGTCAACGGATGCGGTACAATGGACGATCCGTAGTTCTGATTTAGTTTGTGAAACAAAAATATTGCAGGCAATTAGGTTTTCGGATTGCTTATATGAATTGTCATTCTCACCCCCATGTATTTCTAAGAGTTTGTTGTTATTTGGCACAATTTGGCTTTGGTTCTGCTGCACTAAATTATACATGTTGGATTTACCTGTAACTGTCACAGAACTTCATTCCTAATATTCATTTATGACAAATTAGTTGTAACATTCGTTTTTTGACGCATTTTGGTCTAACCATTATGAAAATATCGTGAAATTGAGATTGTAAACACTTTGTTAAACGGTCATTCACATACGGTTGCACGGTTCGCATTACTTCACACTGGATTGTGATTAAAATCTGCTACGGAATGTAGGGAGTCAATTCTGCTCTTCGTTACCGTGTGACAACATTTTCTGACAGCTTTACTTTATTTTTAAGACAATTTTAAGTTGAGTAACTAAATGGGTATAATATTATGTAACTGTAGTTGTTAACTCTCTGGATTTTGTTACAGCTGGGGTTATTCTATTTAAAAGACTAGGGGTTTCCTTTCATTTACAACTTGTACAGCTATGATTCTTATTGCCTAAATTATATTTACGTAATTTATTGACCTATGTATGTATGTATCAATAAGCGTAGCTCTAAAATGCATTTCGTTATGGAATTTTCATCTTTTTATCACCTGTGTTTTGAATAATATGTTGTTTAAACTATTATCACGAGAGTTTGATATCTTGAGAAATTATTATTGTATATGTAATGTGTAATTATGTTATAAAGTATTACGTGTAATTATTAAAAGAAGACAATTTAAATAGCTGCCTGGTTTTATTTTAATCGTTTGATAATGCCACTCCAATTCTTTGCTTTCTTTAGAGAAGCATTGACAGCACAAATAACGCCAATAGACCACAAAACAGTTAAACATTAATATAAAAGTGTGAATAAATAGCTGAATTTACACAACAATCACCTAAATACGCGTAATTGCATGATTTAAAACCTTGAAAAAAGACTAAACCGAGCTTCAACTTTCATCTCCCTGTGACAATAAAATGGCCTTTATACGCGGCAGTCACTAGGAACATAGCACTATTTTAGATCGTCATTTCAGTCACTATGCGCTAAATATACAATAGGTATACCTAACGTAGATACAAAAACTACAATAAAGATAATAACCATGATAAAAGTTAACCGTCACTAAAATATGCTAAAATATTAAATTCGTTCCACGGCGTCTACGCGGGCGACGGCCGGGGCGCGCACGCTCTGCCAGTCTCCCGTCTCCGTGTAGCGCTTGTTCACAGCCGTCAGCTGCTCGAAGTTGGCCCTCGCAAGCTTGTGCTTATTACCAACCTTCTGAACTAACTCTTCATCGTATACTGTTTCAGGATCATCCAGTTTTAAATGAGCCTTCATTTCTTGCACGGTTACTAGGAAACAGTTCCACGGCGACCAGTCCTCGTGAACGTGCCATCTACACAGTCTCAGTTCAGTCAGATCATTGCATTCGCTGATTGCCGAATGCGAATGCCAAAGCTTCTCGACTATAAAGAAAACATCTTTCTCTTGGAGAACGAAGGCTAGAGATCCCCAACACTTTCGGCGCCGTTCGTCTCGTTGCACGGCTCTTAGTATAAATTTAAAAGGCGTCATATCAATCCAACTACGTTCATTGACGTCTTTCCACGAACATGACTTACAGATTAAACAACCAGACATCCTCGTGTCCAAGGGGAAGTCCGTGTAAGGTTTCACCTGGTGGCACAATTCGCAGAAGTGAAGATTGCCGTCTTCCATTTTCTTGTAATCCCTGAGGTCCTTATACTTGGTTACTCCAGAATTCAGTTCAGATGTTTGTATTAGCCGGATAACGGCGCCGGCAGTTCGCCGTCTTAAGAATTCCAGTTGATGAGTGTTATACCTTCTAACGAGCAGATCACATTCTTGATCCAATAGAGTGATTACTTCTTCAGCAAGAGGATGGCGGAATTCCTGAAGTGCAAACTTCATGTCGACCAAGAGTTCTAGGCGCTCTTTAACTTCTAAATCACTACGGATAAAGGAATTATAAAGTTCTTTAAGTTTCTTGGCTTTCTGAATTTCGATTGTTTCCATCGTGATTAATTTCCCACTGCGGCCGTACCAAGCGACAGGTTTCGAAATTTCTTCTAAGAATCGTTTTTCTTTAATCTTCTTGCTGTCTTCTCTCATCTTGACTCTATAGTCTTCGATACATCTCAGTAACTCAACTTCTTTGTCGAGGAGCAATGTAAATTCAGCAATTTTAGGACCTTTTGCGTGTAATTGTGATATCCTGGCTATTTCAGCGTGTTTCCAACGATCAACCTAGCAAAAATGTACATGTTAATAAATATAACAAGGTAATAAAGCAGTAAATATTTGCGACTATATACCTACTTAAAAAAACCCTAGTGGGGTTGAAACTCACAGGGTCTGATTTGGTTGGCTCCTTTAAAAGCCAACCGTACAATATGTATGCTTCTTATAGAGCTTCAACTTGCAACCACTGATTACAAGATAAAATCGTCAACTTACCATTGCGTACAGTTGATCGAAATCTTCACGCGTTTTCGGAAAAGTTTTAGTAATTAAATCCCGTCTCAGACGTCTCTCCATCGCTTCTCGCTCCAATCTGTCCTCCTCTTTCATTCTTGCTATTCTTTCCCTAATAACAAGAAAAAAATCAAATTAATCATCGTTTACTGGAGATAACGATGTTATTTGTAAGGAGGAATATAAAAATTGTATGTAAGGACACGAGATCTTGAACGGACCACCAAAAATTAGGTAAGTACCTATTCCTACCGATAGATGTCGATAATTGCCTCATCTGTGACCAACGAATAAATACTTATATAAATATCATTTTCAATTTTATTAAGAGACTAGCAGCTGTGCAGTAGAAAATTATGCCAAGGGATTCTAATACTCCTGGGGTTTGCTATCCCAGAACATGGTCTAACCATGTACCAAGTTTCATCGAAATCCGTTCAGTCGTTCGAGTGTGAAGAAGTAACCAACATACAAATATTTACGCTCACAAACTTTCGCCTCTATAATATTAATTTCCACTCTTATTTTGTTGAAACCTCTAAGGTCCGGACCAAGCTTTTCGCCTCGTCGTTTATACCACGTACATCGAGGGACTAGAACAAATTGCCTGCTGCGGTCTCTCCGTCCGATTATAATTTAGGTGTCTTGTCTTCAAGGCAAGTGTGAATAGGGTCTTAATAAACTAGTGCGCCTCACCATCAACGATTGCATCACTCACTGCTCACCATCGGATGCGATCGCAGTCAAGCACTAGTATATATCAATTAAAAAAATTAAATAATGTGATAATTCCCAAATATTATGAGTCTGGCTGGATAAGAAAAAAAAAAAGAAAATTAATTTTTCATTTGGTACTCCTACTCTGAAAGTAGGTCAGCCCCCCTAGCCAAGTTACAACCGTTTCGCTTGCATCGAACGCTTCGAGTTGACCTTGCCGCCAATTCTTTTGTTCTGGCCACGTGAGTGAGCGTTGAGACGACGTCGTTCCCGTACCTACATTTGGAGCTTTCTACTAGCGTTATCTATTGCAGATTAGCAACTTGGCTAGGGGTACTGAAGTTGCCTGAGGAACGGGCTGAAAGTGATACTCTTCATCCATATGGACTTATTTACTTTCAACTGACAGCTGTCAAATTATTAAAAAAAAAACTAGGTCTATCTTCTCATTTCTATTGAACCATGCTGCCGTCGTAAAGCTAAAGTGCCGTTATCTGACATTTGGCGGGCTTTCGTTTTTAGACGCTTTAAATTCTATATCGATCTCTCTAAGCAGTATTTTTCGAATATTAATTGTAACTCAGATAAAATAATAAAATTGTCGTAAAGTTCCCGCGATTTATACATAATTCTACGCTGCTTTTTGTGCGTAACTCAAAATATGATTTTATCATATAACGGCATTACAGCTTGAGCACGGCAGCATGTTCCTACTTTCTATACAGCCAGTCAATTGCATCTGGATATGAAATTGAAATAACTTAAAAATAAGTGTTAATTAAAAACTATTATATTTTTAAGTGGTTTATTTTTTCAATTGCTTCTTTAAAATACTTTATTGTTAATAAATTATAAATAATTCTCTAATTTCAATAATGAAAAAGAATAGCTTGCCAACCACAAAAAAAAAAAACAAGCGGGAAAGTGGCAATCCGTCATTGGTTTTTTTCGAGTTGTAGAATTTTGTTTACATATCCGTACAGCAGAGAATGATAAGTCTATTAGATTTAAAAAAAAAAAATCGTTATTTAGAATTTTAATAAAACTTGCAAGGCTTTTACAGTTTTAATTTTTAAATTTTTGAGTAAATTATGAAGTGTCAAAGTTCATGCAAAATAGCAGATTTTCAGACGTTTTGCACAAAATTAGAAATTGATTTAAATAGACGCCTAGATAATTCGACAAGATAATTCTACAAGTTTTCAAAATACCTAATAAAAAATGAGTAATTACGTCATAATCTAGTAAGAGGCGTTGTATTAAAAACAGTGAAAATGTGTATCTACTTGCATCCCCTTAGGGGAATATACTCTCGGAATAAAAAGCGTATTTGGATGCAATTACAACCGTTCGAGCTTGAAGAAGTAACACGGGAGCGAAGAGGAATGGCAAGCGGTCTTCACGCCCCAGCTGCCGGGGCCCCGACCCCGATTTGCAGCTACAGGAGCAGGCTTGCGGACGACGAGCAATGGTAGATCGCCGTCCAGCCGCCACGTAATCGTCGTGTAAAGGTAACGAATTTATTTATATACATACATGCATTCCTTCAACCAGTGATTGGTCATTTCCCGGAACCGATGATGTCTGAAGGCGCGTTGTATGATGGTCGCGAAATGGTTGTGGTTGAGTCGTTTCACCATCTCTTCGTAGGTCTCGTAGGGCTTCGGCACCACTATCCTGTCAGTAACGTTCGGGATGTATGCGTGCACACTGTTCATTTGCGTTGCACGACTGTAGTTCGTGTCCTGAAATTAATAGGGAATTGTAATTGTGATTTTTTTTTGTTACTTATAAGAATCTTGTGTGTGTTTGTTATTATCGAACTCCTACAAAACGACATGATTTTTTTTTTTATATTTGGTAGGCCTAAGAATAGGTCGTAGACTATTTTTCCCTCGTAGGTATGCTTATTTTTAGGGTTCGGTCGTCAACTAGGAAGCCTTATTATTATTAGCCGTGACTGGCCTGTTGGTGTAGTGGTTAGCAACCCTGACTGCTATGCCGGAGGTCGTGGGTTCGATTCCCACCTAGGACAAATGTTTGTGTGATGAGCACGATCATTTGTTCTGTGTCTGGGTGTAATTTATCTATAATATGTATGTATTTAGAAATATATAAGTATGTTTATCAGTTGTTTAGTACCCATAACACAAGCTCTGCTTAGCTTGGGACTAGACGGCGTTGTGTGATAGTTGTGGAATATTATATTATATATTATAGCTTCGCCATGTCTGTCTATCTGTCCGTCCGCGGATAATCTCAGCGACTGTTAGCACTAGAAAGCTAAAATTTGGTACCAATATGTATATCAATCACGCCGACAAAGTGATAAAATAAAAAGTGGAAAAAATGTTTTAATAGGCAACCCTCCCTAAACGTAAACTGGGGAGTGATTTTCTTTTTTCATTTCAACCCTAACGTATGATATATTGTTGGATAGGTATTCAAAAATGAATAAGGGTTTATAAAATCATTTTTTGATAATGTTAATATTTTCGGAAATAATCGCTCCGAAAGTTAAAAAAATGTCCCCCCCTCTAACTTTGAACCATAAGTTTAGAAAATATGAAAAAAAAATTCATAAGTAGAACTTTATAAAGACTTTCTATGAAAATTATTTTGAACTTGATCGGTTGAACAGTTTTTGAAAAGTTGTACCTGCAATAGTAGATTGTTACACTAGGGGTGAAAGTTAGCGACCTCGCTACGCTCGGCCACCAACTCCTTCTCGGGACGAAATAAGTAACTTTAACCCCGAGGTAAGCACTGTGCTTTTCATTACGAATACAAGAAGATAAACCTAGTTTTTTTTTTAAATAATTTGAAGCTGTTAGTTGAAAATAAAACTCCCTAGGGATGAAAAGTGTGATACTTTTCAACCCGCTCCATCGGCAACTTCAGACCTACTTACAGAGTATGAGTAGGTAATGAAAAATAATTTCTGAACCAAGTTTGTAATTTAACCGTAGGTATATGCAAGGGTTTTTTTTTTTACTTAATTTACATGTTTTATGAACGTATCACCTTTCAAATAAAAGAAGAATTATTAAAATCGGTTCACGCAATCCAAAATTACCACCGAAAACCAAACATACATAACCAACCTAATTCCCCGAGAGATGGCGCTGTGCGTTTTTAACTCTGAGGGGACACTTATTATGACGGACGGAAACTACAGAACCCTACACTGAGCGTGGCCTGATACGCTCTTGGCGGGTTTTGTATTTGATTTATATGGTAGAACAAAGTTTGCCGAATCAGCTAACTATGTAACTAATAAGTTTCTTCGTCATTTGTTTTTTTGTAGCTGAATCTTGTGTTCTTGATAATAATATATTAACCCTTCAGATACCGTCAATTAGAGACACAATAGTAAGACAATAGATGCGCGGCCACCGGGTGTCGCTTGGGGATTCATGAATTAAGTTCGTTAAATCTATATTGGTTCGAGGTGGCTCGGGAAAAGAATGCCTGGAAGAAGTTGGGGGAGGCCTTTGCCCAGCAGTGGGACAGTATAGGCTAATAAAAAAAAAATCTATATAATATATAGATACTATAGGTAGGATAGGTACTAATATCAAGATTTTTTTGTAATTTTTTATGTTACGGGTAATCTCTAAAACTCCTGAACCAATTCTGAAAATTCTTTCACTACTATGCTACGCACATGCACTATCCCTGAGTGCTAAGGGTTAAACTATTTTCATATCATTTCATATCAAGAAGTGCTAATTTCACGCGGATGGAACTTCTAGCAGATGGTTGTCAAATCGGTCATAAAGCATGATCTACGTACAACAAAAAATATGTTCCAGTGCATGCAGACTTTTAAAAATAAGTGGCAACACTATATCAGATCGAGTTATTAATGTAATACTTGCATATATTTTTTCTCTCTCTTCAGCCGTCTGCGTGTCTCGACAGTTCTTTTTTTCTGGTGGCAATTTCTCTGGTTTCTGTGGGGTTTGAGTGTACGCATGATGGTAGACGGCACCTGGGAAATTGTTTAGAAAACTCACTCTTATGTACTGAGTTTGTTTAATGAACCGTTTACACTTTGGCCCAGCCTCGGCCACGTGCCACAAAACCGACACTAGCGCAGATCAGCGTCAGCTTTTGCCATTTATGAATCATGCCATTCCATGGCCAAGACCCTAAATTTATTTATTTTACACGTTGGTTAGGGATAGCGGATGGCTGAGGCTGGGCGCATGTGTAAACGCACCAAAACAAAGTCAAGTAGATAAAAAAAAAACATTTAAGTCAAAATACCTGTGTGGACATTCTTGTACCCTCCTAAATAAGGCTTTTTCATTGGTTTTGAGAATATTTCTACATTTATCTGTTTGAGTGTAGTACCAAACGGTACCATCACACTTAATACATCATTCAAAGGCAACTCTTGATATAGTTTTTCTAAATCCAACGTAGCTTTATTTTTCGTCAGTAATTCAACTTCGGCTATTCCGTATTTGTCGTAATCAAGATCCATAAGTGCCATGCGATCCTTCAACGTATATTCTCCTCTTAAAAATACCAGATTATCAGGGTCCTGTTGAAAAAGTTCGCCCAAGTTTTTCTTTATCTCGTGAATTTTCATTATGCAATGATATGAGCGAGTAAATGTAGCATTCTGATTAAGGATCCTGAATTTGATTGCTATAAATGGCATGTCTTTCTTTTTTGGAAGAACAGCATGCAGTAGTTCATGCATGTAGGATTCCTTTGGTATCGATGATAGAGAAAACTGCTCCGAATCCCTCGTGAAAACATCGATAGAGAGGGTGCCATGTTGATCTGTCTTCAGCTCAGACAAAATACTTGTTTCTTTCAATACATTTCTATTTTTTGTCAGTAAAAGGTTACTGTTTGATACACCGAGCAATTTGGCTAATTTGCGTTTAACGTACTTTACGGGCGTCGATGCTGGGAAGACTTTAGTGTAGACATCGTTGAGGTGAAGAGGCGCCTTGAATGTGACTAGTATGTGACTGATGGGGCAAATCAACTTCTCTGCAGCATCTCTTACGCATGGTGCTGTGGGATACCGCGACTTGTTCTCGTCGCTTGATGGTATGGTTTTATAAGGTGGGGCAGTAAGCAGCTTCTGTCGACCTAATTCACACTGGCACTCGGCAACAGTTGTCTTACTTTGTGGATTCGTCGAGATCCCTAACAACTTATGCACATCCAATTTCTTCATATTGAAGAAGTCACGAGTCGACTCGAGTTACAAAATTATAAATAAAATAAGAATTCTGAATACTGCTCTTTTCAAAACCTTTGTACAAGACTTGACATTACAAACACTGACGCACAGGAATAAAAACAATTTTTGTTGCTAAGCTGCAGCTAATGATTGTTGCATAGCAACCGATTTACTTTTAAATCCCCAAAACAGACTGTACAATACCAGCATTTCAGGTTTTAATTAAGAATCTGAGTGACTGTCAAACACCAGCCTAAAATCTATAAAGGGTATGATTTAGGGTTTAACACCGTCTTAACCAATTAAGATCATTTCTGCCGAAAGAGTCTGTGGACAAAGGCCTCAACTGAATGTCGTTACAACGACCAATTCTGTTTGTTTTGCATCCATTGGATTCCCGCCCCTAACCAGGTTTTCCATCTGTCTTGTGGCCATCAAAGGCTGCATATTTCGGTATGCGGTCGCCAATCTAGAACCTTTGCGTCCAGCGACCATGATCTGTTCTGCGAACAATGTACTCGGCCCACTGACATTTCATTTTGATGGTTCTTCGGACTATGGCTTTTTCAGGCTTAAACCATATCTAATAGGCATTTTTGGCAACACGCACTGGTTGTATTGTGGTATGTCGGATGAGAAAATACCGCGTAGCTTCCCGACCGCTTGTCAGTCGACTCGGATTTGACTCTTTCTTGAAGTTAGATCTACTGGACTGTTTGTCCCAGGTAAACGTAATCGTATCATACAAACTACATTCTTATATACTACCTATATTTGATATCATTTATGTATTGACGCTTGAAAAATATACTTAAATATATCATTTAGAGTGTGCTTAGATATCTTTACTAAGTACCTACAACTATCTCAGTTTTTACTTTTTAATTTTCAGTTTTTTCCTGAAATCTTTAATGATCCCAATCATTACTATCGTATATAACATAATCTATCATTTTATCTTACCTATCCAAATTCTACTCTATTACTAAAATATGATATACCTAGTTAATTAAACAATTGGAAGAGTTATGAAACTAGATTTTCAGTCAGGTAGTGAAGGAACAAGGCGTTGTTTGTTTCCATAAAGAGCGAATTAACCGCTTGCTTTTAAAACTAACTCCTTTGAAGAATTTTTATAAAAGATGCGAGTGTGCATTCAACGTTTATAAATAGGTAATTTTCTGGTTTGAAACAATTTTCTTTGTAAGTTTTATATCTCTAAAGCAATTAGTTTTTTAGCTCTACTTTTTAATCGTTTTAAATAACCTACCATTTGTAATAAAAATGTTCATAGTGTTTTGATATCCATTCACGGAAGTAAAATATTATTGATCTCCTATAACAGAGACCTAAGTAGGTGGTTGATAGTTAATAAAAATTGAGAAAACAATAAAATTACAGCTCAATAAAAGAGCGAATGTGCCGAGCATAGCTGGCGTGATATTAAATTCCTCCAAAAACATAAAAATGATTTTCGATCGTAAAACTATAATTTACAGACGTAAAAATGCGCTGAGTTATATGTTACTCTAGTCTGTGATGCGAACGAGGAATATTGCGTCGTATGGTGAATGACGTCGATCCTACTTATTACTCCCAGATATTTATGGTCGATGTTTTGAAGCGGATCGTCACAGCTTGTTTAACTGAATTTGACAGCTTATTAATTTTTAATATGATTTATTATATCTAGCCTATACTGTCCCATTGCTGGACAATGACCTCCCCCTCCATTCCTTTCATTGTTCTTGACTCTAAGCCACTTCTTGCCTATATTCTTAAGGAAGACATCTAAGTCGTCCTGCCAACTTCTTGAATTTTTAATACGTATAAAAGGTGTAAGGGACTTATCTCCGCAAACTCTAAAGGCATGTTCAGTGAACGAAATTGAGCAACCTTCCACAAGATATTTTTCCGGAAACGAAAAAAAAAACTGCCTCTCCATACAAACTGTCCAATCAAGTTCATAATTTTGTATGAAGAAGCCGATTTTTTTTTTTTTAATTTGAATTGAACAAGCCTTCAAAGATTGCGGAGACCTGTCCCTTACACCTTGGATGTAGGTAATTTGTACATACGTGGAACAATGGCACGTTCTACCTTTTTTTCTTACCGTGGATATCCGACAGTCGCTCTGTAGCTTGGAAAGCACTTATAGCCGTTGGTTCCAGTTGTCATTCGTAGATATTTGACGAACGATACGGGTAGTCGGACGCTAGAAAGTCTATCAGTCTATCCAAAGGGTATCCTGTTGCCCTGTGACTAGGCTGTGAAGTTCTGATAGGCAGTCGTTCCATGTAAAACAGGCCTTCAGCCGCATCCGGTTCTTCGCTTATATCCTGGGAAAAAGGCTAGGACGATAAGATGCAATAGTTTAAGCACCAGTATATCTTATCTAATTCTAAGGATGACTAAATTACCTACTACTTATCTCATTCACCTTGATCGCACTTCTTTAATCCTTTTACGGAGTTTAGTCATATTCCAAATAGTTTTAGTGATTAAAATCGTACATTTTACTGCCCACCGCCAGCCAGCCGCCCAGAGGGTAATTTATGAGATTTGACGACTCTAAACTACATCCAAGGTTTTCCTTAAATATCAAAGGGAGATATATAGCATGCAGACCATTAACTTGATCATGTCTTAAGACATTCTGAGGCACAGATTATTTCCTGCAGTAGTACCACGAGCTCTTACTTAACGCAATTCATTTTACGACCTAAACTGAACTGTTTAAGAGATGGACTATAAAGGGTGCATAGCTCTATCGGTCTCCCTCGCTCATCATGGTCATGGTAAGGCCCCTGCTCAGTGTTGTGGCTGCAATCCGCAATGTTCGATATCCAGTAGCTTCAATTTACTTGCAATTTAACCCTCTGCAATGATCAAACAGCAGAGCAGGTAGAGCAGTGGTGGCCGAGTGGTAACGGCCCCGACTTACGATATGACTTATCCATAGTTCGCCGTCTGCAAGTTTACGCCCATGATGGCTAGAAATCGGGATCAGGATCCAAGTGGCTAGGGCTTGAGAAAGTCTGTTCTCTCACACGTAATCATCATCACTGCTTCGCAGGAGGAGGCGATCACCTGCTTCCTCGCTCCGGACCATATCCTGTATTAGACGGTAAGTATTGGCCGGCGCGAGAGTTTCTGCTGTCAAAGGGCTCGAGGTTACGGTTACAAAAGTATCAAGCTCACTAAAATGTCAGAAGTAGTTGGTAGAGTCAAATCTATGATTGAACTAAAATGAATTCCACCAACTGCATCAGACTGCTTAAAGTGACTTGTCTCGAACTTCATCATCTTCCTGCCCTTATCCCGTTTTATTTGGGGTCGGCGCAACACGTTTTTTTCTTCCATTCTGTCCTGTCGCTCGTCACGCTATCACTAACTCCCTTTTCATTCATATCACTTCTCACACAATCCATCCATCTTTTCTTTGGCCTCCCTCTCCCTCTCCATCCATCCACATGTAAATTCATAACTCTTTTAGCAATATGCGTTAACGAACTTGTTAGTAGTTTTTTTTTTAACACTGTCAACTTTGTTTTTTCAAATAGAAATTCGGTTGCGAATTCTCAATGATGTCAGGAAGTAATAGTACTTTTTTAGGAAGAAAAGGGTTGCACGAATTAAAAAGCACTCCTTTATAATTATTCAACGATCTTGAACGGCGCTCGGCGCCCCCTAAGAACCGGTGGCCGTGTACACCGCACACCCTGCACTGTAGGTAAAGTAAGCCCTGTCCTTAACTGCGGTGTCTAATTATTAGGTCATTAACCAAAAACGAACGAAAGTCAACAAGCAATGTTTCTTTTTGAAAAGCCCTTACCTTACTATACCTACAAATCCTTAATTTCGGTTCTCAACATTACTACTCATATCGTATTTAGGTCAATTTCTCTGAAGACACAAAAAGTGACTCGGTAGCAAAGGTATTCCTGGAAAAAAAAAAACCACTAGTGGGTGTTATAAGCATAGATATAAGATATATTTCTATGGTATTTTAAGGTCTAGGGCAAACTCCAATTCTCCTTTCGATTGAATAGCAAAAAAAAGGCAATACCTTGCCAGCATGATCAGTGCATACGTGCATACCAAATGTCTAAACTAAACAGTGTACATAGTGCTAGATACGACAGACGGACGGACGGCAGCTCCCTCGTATTATTGCGTTTGTTCGGCCTCGTGTGCGTTCTGTAAACACGTGTTTTAATCAAGCCTGTTGCTTCGTTTCCGTTAGCTGCGGCCAGTCGACTCTGCGCAAAGAAAAACTTTGCATGTGTTTTATTACGACGGATGCGGAACGCCCTCAGGGCTTAATTTCGATGTCGACCTGACTGGATTTAATTGTTTTATTGTATGACTGTGGATTTAAAATAAGGTTTAGGTTTGCCCTGAAATTGGATTTCCGTTGGACTTGAAATTTGTTTTCAGGCAAGTGATGGGTGTACGGCATTCATATATGTTTGATCTAAAGTTGCTGCAGCTGCTCTAGATTTTGATTAGATACCTTTTTAGTTTGGGTGTCACAGCGTCCTGAGCAAGCTTCAGTAACAGCAACGTTGCTTGTACCCAATTTTTATTGAATTATCAAATAATTTCTCCTACTCTGGGTGGAGCAAGAGGAAATATCAGATTTTTTCTGGTTAAAACCCACCTGTATTCCTTCAGTTGCCATATGAAATGATGAATTTGAAATTGAGTTTGAATTAATTTGATGCTAAACTGAACCAGGCTTTAAGAAACTCATGTTCCTACTTTAAATATGAGTTTATCGTGACCGAATTGAAGAATGTTAGTATTGTATTTTTAACTTCTATTGTTTCTAATCCTCAGTTGGAACACCATCAGCTATTCTATTGACGGGAATCTTGCTTCTACGACGGAAATCTATTGTTCGAAGAATGTATTACGAGTATAAATAGTCGTAAACAGAGTACAATGTATAATGTGCATGCAATATTGCAAGGTTTTTTAACACTCATTATTTATCAAAACTATTTCTATTAAGTAATAATGGAACAGTCTTAATAACAATATTAGTAGTAGATAATCCTCACAAGTAGCTTAAATGTATTTCAGCATTTTGTTTACAGGGCACTGGTCGCTCCCCAATCGTGCAATCTTCCCGCTGCCCGCGATAATCGAGATGAACAATTTTATTGCGCTCGCGGGCAGGGGATGGGGGGAGGTCAGAGAGGGGGGAGGGCGGCGGTACATTCGATTAAAGCTCGCTGTACACGGAAATTATCAAACGAAACGCACCGACAACTCAACGGGCCGTGAGAGCCTCTACATTAATAGTTTTTGTTTCCCAACTCGCTCGTTTCGACGCAGAAAGGTAAAGTTGGGTCCACTCTTCTTTTTTCTTTTGTCAACCGTTTGTTTTCAGGCACCTCTCATTTTGAAACACTCTTTCGGGTGTCTCGTATTCAATATTGAGCTCGTTGCATCTACATAATGCGTCCCATACGGACGCGTGTCTATTGTGATTTAAAATTGTGTACCTTCAAAGAATAAGTTTCCTTTCAAGCGCGCTTTAGTGCGCGTATGAATGTCATGCGGAGTTAAATATATTGCTCCTTATTACTGCTTGGTGTGTCATTTAGATTCAAGTGAGAAAGTAATTGGATTTCTTTTCTGGTTTAGGTATTGACCCATTTCTTATTTATGGGCTAAACTTAGAAGTTTGAATCTAAAACTTATGATATTTATAGAAATACAATAAAAGTAGTGTTTTATTTTTATTTTTAACCAACCAATGGTTCTCAAAATAAAAATCTGGATGAAGTGCTTATTAACAAACGATTTCCTTTCAACTTTTTAGTCACTAGCGCCACTTTCAAACTTCCCCTAATATACTCATTTCTCACTTTATCCATTCTCGTCACACCACACATCCATCTCAACATTCTCATCTCTGCTACATGCAATCTTTTTTCATCCGTCTTTTTCTCAGCCCAACATTCTGATCCATACAGTATGACAGGCCTTATCACGGATTATAAAAAATCAAATAAAGGATTATAATATACCCTTACACGGAATTATAACAAATCAATTAAAATATGTGCATGCTTTAAATTGTTTTGTTTACACGGTGACGGAACCTTCACAGTGCTTGATTAAAATTAGAAAATCACGTATTATTAAAAAAAAAGGATGTATCGACGATATATCTTGTCTACAAATGTCTAAAGACAAAAGATCAAATAAACTACAAACAATTAAATTACCTATGTATAAAAATGGGCACAATTTTTTATAGAAAATTCATTGAATTAATTGGAAGATGTATAATGTAGGTACATTTTATGTGTCAATTTATGCCAAAAATCTGTAGTAAAAACACAAATAGGCAGGAAACACTAAGCTATACTTGTCAATAGTACACAGGACGAACAGTAGGTACATCCATATACAAATGTACGTCAAAATTCAAATTCAGTTTGTATTGAATGTTTGTTCAGATTTTCCAATCGCACCTCGCGTTAATTTGTTTGTACAAATTTTACCGCACCCGCAAACGATTCGATTAAAATTTAGCTCTATATTCAATCTAACTAACGGACGTGTTGTTAACGCGAGCATGTAAAGTTAACACGCAACACAAAGCCGCTGCGATCACATATTTAAGCGGAGTTAATAGCCGAGCATGAGTCCATCGCCGCTCACCAGGCCCGCTGGCTCTGTGCTCGTAGACTCTACCGCCAAATATGATTGCACGTCACAAACACGAATAATTGTAACAGTGAAACTGAAACATCAATATGCTTAATGAGAGTTGATTAGCATCGACTACGTGCAAATTATGTAGTCTGACAACGCGCTGTTACAAATTATTGATATATACCTACCTGCATTATATTCAGACAGGCAGTACACACGGCGACGCTAACTACCCAGCTGTTAGCCAGACAGGCGCAGACAGTCACAGATATAATTAAACAGCGCTCAGCTCATTAATAACATATTGGAACGAGACAGGTTCCCAAATAGCGCTTGTAGATATCGAAGTGATAACTGACATTTGAAAATTCACGAGCTATTTTACTTCACCAGGCGATAAAAAAGTCATGGGCTGTACATTTTTAAGCAGAGAAATCATTACTGTCAACATTGACTGCTCAGTGAAATTGTTATTTCAATATTGGTAATTGCAATTTTTGCGCTTCCCCATACCGTTGAAAGCATCAATCGGACTATCATTAGCAGGTATTTAGCCTTTCCCGAGTGCGGTTATCAGTCAATTTGGCGAGTGCATTTCCATCTGTGTCCACTCACCGATCCAAATATGCCCTATTAATTATTTATGAAATTAATACGATTGGCAAAAACAACATGTGTATGTTTGTGGGGAGCGATGCGGCCGCCGCCGGTGCGCGCACACGATGCGTCTTTTATTCGATTATTGGGGCAGTGATTAGCGCCGAGCCAGCGACGTAATAATTTATTCTAAACCGGTATAAAGTTGGATGCGAGGGCTGAAGCACTATCACTATTATTAGAATATCTCCAGTTTTTATTGCGTAGCGGAAATACAATTTTTTGCAACAGCGAATCACGACTTTATACTACACCGTATATTAAAATGGTGAGAATGTTCTTAAAATAAACAAGTTAGATAAAATATAATGAGTATCTTAATGGTGTCGGACGAGAACCGGTCATAATAATGAACTACGGGTTTTTCAAAAGGTCTTAGGACTTCTACAGAATAGGCGGATTTAGATGCCAGGTTTTTACTACTTTTTATATGTTTATGAATACAGAAAAATAAATGGCTATCAGCCTAAGACTGACACTGGCTGGATGTAACCTACGAATTACGATGTCTGAAAACAATCGAACCTATGACCCTGAGCACACATGTCACGCGATCACCTCGTTGCTGTGCTATTTGGATAATTAATCAATTTGCCTTCAACAAGTACTACATCACTTTTGAAGATTAAAGTCTTTGTAAACACGATAGGTACCGCAAAAGACCTGTCTGTAGGTCATTTTGAATCTTGTACATATGTAGATGAAACATGAAGGTACGTTTCACACCTCGTATTCATACCCCAGACGTATTTCAAGTCTCGAATCCAAGATGTTAATAAAAATACGTTAAATTCACATTTTACGTGTGTCGAGGTATTAAAATTATGGTTAGGTTCCGTACGACTGATTCACGGAGTTTACTGTAGTCATATTCTGGCGAGTTCATCACATATGCATATTATGACATAACTGGGGGTTTATTGCCACACGGAGAGACGCGCGTCGCGGCTAAGGATTCGGGCGGCCACGCGTCTCGAGCACGCCAGTAATATTATGCGCCTAAGCAGATACTTTAATATATCCACCTTTATGACACTCCCGTACAATAAGGTGCTGTTAATTTCGCATTTAACATCTGGAAATGGAAATAGGAATGAAAGTTTTATTGTTGGCTTGTATGATAGAATGCGATCTTATAATTTGGGAAGTCTACAAACTGCTGATGAAGCAATATAACTGCAAAGCATTGTTGGGCGCAGTTAACTACTTTTTGTAATCAGATTACAAATTACGATTGAAAGACATGTAGATATGATTCCATGTAACTTAACTACATTTAATCAAACCATATGAAGTAGTTGTTAGTTAGATTACTGTAATCAAGTATTTATGACTAGTGATTACTTGAGGTCTAAGAACTTTTGTTTTGCAATTAAATACATATTAACTTAACAGATCTGAATCGGGCTCTAAAATTTAATTATAAATTAACATGGTAATTGTGTGTATAAAAAAAAACTTCAGTATATCTATAGCATCATTGCACATCATCACACTCCTCCTTTTCTAACCGGATGTGGCTGAATGCTCGTGGTTTACGTGAAGTGACTGCCTATCAGAACTTCGCAACCCGGTTACTGGGCAACACGATACTCCTTAGATAGATTGATGGTCAGACTTTCTGGCGGTGACCTATTACGACAATTAAAGATGTGCGAACGATAACAAGGACCAATGCCACATGTGGGTAATAAAATATTACTAACTTGTATTTTTTGCATGTTTAGAATTTAGCTGCTCTACTAATAATACCTTTATAGTCAAGTAACAAAATTTATACAGCATAAAAACGTTAAAGGATGTCGTTGATTTGAATGTGCAGATACCAGATACGCATGTGTTATAAATAATTCTGGTTACTTTAAAAGTTTGTGCCGTTTTTATTATACAGAACGGAGCTCAAAACCGGTACGAACGCGATCCCCTTGCGTTATGCTACAAAGTTGTTGTTCCGATTGCGTAACTTTTTATTTTTTTGCATTCACAAAAGAATTTTCCTGACAAAGAGAACCGATTAAAATTTTGACGCAATGAGCGTGTTGGTTGGTCGTGGAACAAGAAATTAGCTGCCAATTGCATCGAACACACTATTATAAGTTGGGCTATTGTTTTACTGTTTTTAGAACTCGTTTGAAGTTATATTAAGTTGAATACATTTACGGTACCGTTAGCCCGAACAGTCGGTGTGTTTGCGGTAGATTCTCATATTTATGAGGTAACATAATCGCTAGGAAGCTGATATCATCGGTGAATGCAGTTGAACTAGAATGATTGAAGAGTTAATTAAATTGATAACGGTATTTATCGTGGTGTTGACGCTAAACTTTGACATAGTCAACTCTAAAAGCTTAAAAAATCCAATGATTTGTAAAATTAAATTGCTACTGGACCCAGCGTGTCTCTGGCGTTGTGTACAGAGGCGGACGGACGGACTCACAAACATATTAGTATACGTGGATAATGCCTAGTCAAACGGTGCCAGGGGCGTGCGTGATTGTGCGGGTGTTCCTGGGATCTCCAGTGTCCACGCAGCATCGGCACCCCTCTGCATAACCATGGACACTATAAAAACGTCCATCAGTTTAAATGTATTTGTATTTGAACAGCTGTTTTTAGTTTTACAATTATTTATAGTGCATTTTTTTGCATCACTATTTTATAAACCTGACTCTTTTTGTGTTAGTGAGATGACTGCCTTTATATAGTGGGTCGATGACCTTTGGTTTTTACGCGGAAGCTAAAAAACTAGTGGGTTTTGTATCTAATAAAATATAACTATAATGGGAAAGATATAAGCACCTACCTATTAGGTTAAAATGGTTTGATTCTCTTGTGCACTCGTTTGGTAAACGGAAGCCTTGTTTTTATTATTGTTTCGTGTTAGGTACCTAAATATTGTGTTTGTGCCTTGTACTGTACCAAATAAATCCATTTTCTTTCATTCTTTCTTACTATCCTAATGGCCAATTATAACGAGTATAATAATAATCTTCGTTTTTTTCTCCTTGTATCAGTGTGCCCTGCCCATTGCCACTTAAGTTTGGCGCATCATCATCACCTGTATGAAAGTAGGTAGAAAATTATCCCAAAGAAACAAGAGATAAAAAAAATATTACAAAATATTCTATATCTTGACTGACTTGTTGGTCTAGTGGTAAGTGGCCCTGACTGCAGGAGATCGTGGGTTCGATTCCTACGCAAGACAAATGTTTGTGTGATGAGTACGATCATTTGTTCTGTGTCTGGGTGTGATTTTTTTTTAATGTATTTAGAAACATATAAGTGTGTTTATCAGTTGTCAAGTACTCATAGCACAAGCTCTGCTAAGCTTGGGACTTGATACTTAGTGTTGTGTGATAATATTGGCATATTGTGGCATATCTTACTCCAGGGCATGGTTTACCCGTGAGGCAAATTTCATCCAAATCCATTTGAGCGTGCAGGAGTAGCAAACGTATATACAGGTACGTAGGTCAACACACATACACACAAACTTTTTGCTTTATTAAATAATTAGTCTCGTTATACTCGTAGGCGGGGAGAATATACAATACGTCCAAGAATATCTCTACTTGGGCCAAGTAGTCTCTTTCCAAGCAAGGCAAGACAAAGAAATAACACACCGAACATAAAATGCCTGGAAGAGCTACTGGTCCATGAAGGAACTATTTAAGGGCACTTTGCCCTTGTCACTGAAGCGTAAGTTGATGGACATGTGTATTCTCCCCATTCTGACCTATGGTGCACAGACTTGGTCTTTGACTAACATCTAAAAGTCCAAACTCAAGGTTTGCCAGCGTGCAATGGAGCGCAGCATTTTATGTGTTAAATTAACAGATCATGTTCGAAACACAACACTGCGCTCTAAAACGCAAATCGTTGATGTGGCTCAAAAGGCTGCCCAACTTAAATGTGACCGGGCAGGACATGCCTGCCGCATGTCCAACGAGCTGTGGGCGCGTAAAACGCTGGATTGGTGCCCGGACACAGCAACGCGGGGCCGAGGCAGACCACGAAGGAAATAGCGGGACGACCTGGATGGCTTCCTTAAGAATTGGAATGAGAAGGCGAGGAACCGTGATCGTTGGAAGGAGTGGAGGGAGGCCTTTGCCCAGCAGTGGGACAGTATGGGCTAATTATAATATAATAAATAATTAGTGTTAGGTGATATTTTTTTAGTGGTATTACCTACTTTATTACAGGCATGTCAATAGATTCTAGAAGACAGTATTCACCTTTATGTGATACTAGCTTTCCGCCCGCGGCTTCGCCCGCGTGGACTACAGTTTATATCGCGCGGGCAGAGACCCGTGCTCAGCAGTGGAATTATAGGTAGCCTATGTGTTATTCCAGTGTCTCTTCTACCTACCTATCTAAATCCATTCAGTAGTTTTTGCGTGAAAGCGTAACAGACAGACAGACAGACAGAGTTACTTTCGCATTTATAATATTAGTAGGGATTACAGAACGCAGAGCTTAAATAAATATTTGTGTCACGTAAGAATCACGTCCTAGAAAAGTTTCTAGAATTGAAAATAACGAGTCGCCTTCAAGAACATAAGCAGCCGAGCTACCAAAGTCAGCTTACTGTAAGGAGCTTAAATACCTTGTTTTTCTTCCATATCTTGGTCACCCAAGAATAATATCAAGAAACTGGAGTAGGGACTTCAAATGAACTTGCAACGACTTATTTTTTTTTTCTTTTTTAGTTGAGAAAATCATCCAATGACTTCCCCGGCTTTTGGGCGGAGCAGGAGATAGTGTTAGACTTTTACTGACTAAAAATCCACTCCTGTTCCTTCCTTACCAATGTTCCAAGGCCCCGGGGATCTCTTTCGCATCACCCATGGCCCTAGTAGGCTACCTTCTGGGTCCCTACGGTTGCTGACAACTCCCTGAGGCGCGCGTGGAACGTCACGTGGCACCGAAACTTGTACCGACTGAAAAATGTAAAACTTTTAGTGCTGCGGAAAACGCTTACATTTCACGGTTCCGTAGGATACGCGTCTAACGGCTTAAAGAATATTTCAACTTGGACAAGTTCTAGCTAAGTAGGTAATCGACAAAAGTGGTTCTATATGCGAATCTATGAATGGCGGTAACTGCGAACGGACATAAAAATCCACGTGTTTACCGACCCCGCAGGCCAATATCCAACAGACTGATTGCTTCTTTACTGTTACACGATAAAATTTTTATTAGATGCTCATAAAATGTACTCTGACGACTCGCGAGACCCAGTAGCCAATATATTTGAAACTACCCTGTAACCGACCTTTATAAAACTTAAGACTTTAAATACGTGTGCTTCGAACAACCGTAACGTTTCCCAGTTTCTATTATCGACATCAATTCGAAAACATCTCGTATAAAGAAAAATACATTCAGACTTCAATTTCACAAACAGTCTATAATAATAATATTCCACAATTATCACACAACGCCATCTAGTCCCAAGCTAAGCAGAGCTTCTATTATGAGTACTAGACAAACAAAAAAAAAAGATAAACATACTTATATATTTCTAAATACATACATACGTACGGCGATGCGCCACCGGTACATGGTGGACATCCCACCTACACGCACAAAACGTTTCGGAAACACATTCATTGTGCGTGCAGCTAAGGAGTGGAATTCCTTGCCGGAGTCTGTGTTTCCTGATAGCTACAACCCGGGAATCTTTAAGTCGAGAGTGAATAGGTTTCTTCTAGGTAAGCGGTTCCATCGTCGACCGCATTGTCGCTTTCCATCAGGTGAGATAGCGGTCAAGCACAAATCTATCAACAATAAGAAAATAAATAAAAAAATTACACCCAGACCCAGAACAAATGACCATTTTCATCACCCAAACATTTGTCCTGGGTGGGAATCGAACCCACGACCTGCGGCATAGCAGTCAGGGTCACTAACCGCTAAACCAACAGGCCAGTCTATGGAAAATTAGATACTAGAAAAATATTTGTCAGCGTCATTCTTCTCTAATTTAGTTCTATTTGGATTTCGCTATATTAAACAAATTCCTAAAAAATACAAAAAAAAAAAATCACAGCCGGTTGGGCGGCCCGACGAACCGTTCAAATCGTTTAGTAAACACCGAATAGGTCGTGTACAAGTGTGGTACAACGATTTTAATCGAATGGAAACGGAACAAAGTGAAAATGTACACCTCAATTATTCCAGCAGTCGCAGTGGACAAATATTCATAGGACCACGTGGCTACCGGTAACGTGCACAATGCGAACAAGGTTTTGATACAATTGTTAATCACTCTGTAAAATTGTTTGTGTTTATTTACCCGCCGAGATTTTTAATTTTGGAAGGCACTTTGTTCGCATCCAGAAATTTTTGCTAAAACCTGAAAATCTAAAAGACAACTGGTTTACATTTTTTTCTAAACCAGACATATGCTACAGCTAAGCTAATGAGATATTATGGATAAGCTCGCACTTGACCTTTATATCACCTGATAGGAAGCAATGATGTGGTCGACCGTGGAGCACGCTTGTCTAGAAGTAACCTAAATCCTGAAAATCTAAAACGTAACTGATTTACAAAATTTTGGTGAACTCGGTATATGCTACAGCTAGGCTATTTAATGATTATTTTTATTATTTTATAATGGAGTAGCTGTACCCCCGCGGCTTTGCTCCCACTCTACTCTACTCCACCTTACTTTACTTTACTCCACCCTACTCTACCCTACTCCACCCAACTCTACCCTACTCTATCCTACTCCACCCTACTCTACCCTCTCTACTTTACACTACCCTAATTTTAATTTTTTTTCCACAACAAACATTATAAGTAACACAACAAAAAAATGAATTAGTGAAATCGGTTCAGCTGTTCTCGAAATTTGCGCTTTGCAACACTTTTAGCTATTCATTTTTATATTATGGTAAGCTCGCACTTGACCACTATATCACCTGATGGTAAGATGATGATGTGGTCGACGATAGAGCACGCTTGCCTAGAGGTAACCTATTCACTCTTGATCTTAAGACTCCTAGGTTGTAGCTAACAGGAAACAGAATCCGGCACAGAATTTCACTCCTATTGCGACGGTTTGTTGCAAAATAGTTCAATCGATAACATTAACGAAAATTAAAACAAAAGCCATGTGTATCTTTCCGTCAATAAGATTTAATTGTTAAGTTAGCGAATTCGAAATTGCTGTTCTGATTCCCTCCTCCTTGCGTCGTTTTCCTCAATGCTGAGAGTCGTGACCTCACTGTTTCATCACTTTAACCTTTATGATCTTTTTCCATCTACAATTTTTTTTATAAAATTGCAATACATATGACGTCACACGATAGTCTCACAAATGTCATGAGGGACGGGGGGTAAGACGCGACATAATTTATGGTTAACCTCATGCCAGCTTGATGGCTTTGACTGAATTGAGAAAAGATGCACGAAGATCGTTTCAAATCATGCATTCGTTGACTCAAAGTTTCAAGGTCTTGAGCTGAGGCGCCTAGTTGGTAGCCTATATTTTTTGTACGTTTGCATTTCAGGGAGTGTGACCACCAAATGTACATCGATGTGCCACCGGTACATGATGGACATTTATTTATTTATTAGGTACAATTACTTTCTGCGCTAGCAGTCAAAATATTTTTTCAATTCGAACCTGCAGTTCTTGAGATTAGTGCGTTCAAACTGGTTCAAACAAACAAATCAACTCTTCAGTTCTATATTAGTAATTATTTTCATTCAATAAAACACGTCTTTTATGTGTCCATTTTTATTCATAAACACATTTGATGTCTCCTATTAACTTATTACAAGACTAGCAGGTGCCCGCGACTTCCTCCGCGTCTGACTCGAGCTCAATGATATTTAGTCACAATTTTAAGAAGTTTATTTTTTTATTTAAGATTCCTAACTGCTTTAATAAAATAAAGCTCGCCAGAGTTACTCACTATAACATCAGCTATCTACCAGTGAAATCACGTCAAAATATATGTCAACCCATTTTAGAAATAAAGCGTAACAACAGACAGACGTAGACACACATAGACAGACCAAAATTTTTAAAATTGCATTTTAGTTATCAAATTTAATGTACCTCCTACATATGCATTTAGTAAAAAAAAAATCATATTACAAACAGACACTACAATTTTATTTACATGATATATACGACTTGTCATATCCAGACAAGCAATTTATCAACTCATACACGATCTTCCAAATAGGTTGCATTCCTCAATGACAAACTGTCATAACTTTGGCACTCTATTAAAGAATTCACTTACACGCAAACACACCCTAATACAATTGGTTGTATAAAAGAATGATACAGATAAGTCTGTATGATCTATTGTAACTTTACATCGAGAAACGTTAGCAATTAAATTAGACGGCTGTTGAAATGGAAAAAGTTAATGGATTTCTGATAGAATTTTTTATACCTCCATCATCCTGCAGACTTAAGAATTTACTGCTATTTTACGTTTTATTTTAAAGTTTTTTTGTAAATATCGTGCTTTTGTAATGTAAAGTAAACGTTTTTAAACAAACGACAGTAGTACCTACTTATATTAATTAAATTAAAAAATACATATTAACGCGACTTTGACAATCGTAGATAAACGTAGTGTTACAATATTAAGAACTTTTTCGAAATGTTTTGGCTTTTAATAAAAATATAGATACTTAAATAATTCATTAAACCTCAAGCGAATGCGTACGCTCTCTCATTGTATTTCTATTGTGTCTCTAATTACGATATTCGAAAGGGTAATAATGACTCTCTGTAAATAGGTATGTTGCTCCCTTGTTGCGACGTCACTTTGTACTGAACCCTGGTAACTACAGTCCACTTAATCCTCCAAAAACCATAGCCTTATCTTCGTTTTTCTATGTCGCAATAGTTTCCCACAAACCTGGGATTATCCTTGGGTGCATACAAGGATAATCGCCAGTTTACACCACGGTCCATGAAAAGCGTTTAAAGAGCCTCTGCGAGTTGGTTTCGGCCCCTTATATGCTATATAAAGGTCCAGGACACCAGGGTTTTGAGATGTATATTTATAGATTGCTGCTAGGCAAGCGTGTTCTATCGTCAGCCACATCATCGTTTACCATCAGGTGAGACAGTGGTCAAACGCGAGCCTATCCATAGTAAAAAAAAAAATTATAAAGACTCTCCGTAAAAAGTCAACATCAAAAAGTATTAACCTATAGCTATTGACACCAAGCCTAAACTTATCCCTGCAATGAAATGTATTTTTTTTAGTAACGGCACAGTCCTTCTCAAGATGCGGTTGACACGTGTTCTGTCTGCATTGCACCTACATACGTGACCATCCGGCTAAACCTTTACGAAACGAGTTACCTCTTAATGTGCTTAGACTGACATTTATTACTGCGTGCGACGTTTAGAACCGCATATATTACCCGACAAAACCCGGTTCCAAATATTTTTGGAACCTAGAATATTAATTAAATATTAGTAGTCCGTTAATAAACGAACTATTATGGCTTAAATCTCATAAAAGAACTCAATAAAACGTAAAGCTTTGGTTCGTGGCGTTTGGCCTCAGTTCAGAGTCCCCCGCAATAAAATACAAATACAGTCGATTGAAATGCAGGACGAGGCGGCTGTTTACTTCATGCCGAAGCCGGCTCGCTGTCGGCCAAGGCAACGATAACTAAGATTGCTTTTTTCAGTTCCAATCGCTTGTAAATTGTTATAATGCAAATTAAAAGTTCCATTAACTTGCCGTTTTCATGGAAATACTTCTCGATTGATGTTTTTATAGTAACATTTTAAAATAAACAAGTTTCATAATATTGTTTTCTGTTAATTACATAATTTTTACTAGTTCTTCTGTAGCTTCATTGTATTTGTTTGACATAACTGATTGTTTTTTATTATTTATTTTGAATGCTGACATGATAAGATAAAAATAATTTCGAATTAAATGGCCTAAATTATTTTGTAACTGATTTCAGCTAGCTAAGTTTTATGTGTTAGAATTTATTATCAATTTTATTATTTTTAGTTTTCAATTTTATAAATATTTGTACACCAGTCAGTTTGTCGTCCAGTCGATACTTCGGCATAAACATGACTCACAAAGAATAAATTTATATCTTGCATGCTACTGTATGTATACAATGTTTAGACAATTAAAGAATATCTTATCTTATCTTCGTGTTTGGATAAAAACTTCGACACCAATTCTTTGCTTTGAAAATCTTATGACTTATTTAACATTTCTCATAATACGCAAATCAAAATTTACTATAAACCAAGCAGAGCTTGTGGTATAAGTACTGGTAAACATATTTATATATTTCTAAATAATATTATAGATAAATTCCACCCAGACACAAAACAAATAATCGTGCTTACCACATAAACGTTTGTCTTGGGCTGGGAATCAAAACTCTGGCAGTCAGGACCACTAACCATAAAATCAACAATCCAATCAAATGTTCGAAAAAAAAAACTATTTTCATAATTTGCTCACGTGCTCTACCTGCAACATCACTTAATGTCGAAATGTGAAGTACGAACGTAATTGAGTAATATTTAGATGAAAATCTTCACGCATATCAATAACCTCTTAATTAAGTCCGAAGAGGAATTAATGCGATAACGGTTAATTAATTAGCGATCAAGCACAATCGAGCCAATAATAAACCAGTATTCCATTCAGTGGTAATCTGGCAGAATGGCGATTAACATGGGACTCACGCTGTGTAAGATCACATTATTGTAATCTAATATAAATTTGTCACACCCTTTCACTTCTTTTGGAAACGGCTAATCCCTTCTTGCTGTTGTCAGATATAACTTGAAAAAAGTGGCAGGTGCTCGTGTAGCATAATTTACTTTGTGTTTCTTTCTCGACGTCTATTGTCAAAATCTCTGTAATTAATATACCCAGATGTCTGCTGTATTGCCTTAATTTTTTTATGTTAAAATAATTTTCGTTTCTTTTTTCAGTTTTACATATCATTGTTTTAATAACAGTTCATTGTTTAATACCGGATCAAAATATAAGTACAGAAAATATTAATGAAATTTTGGATAAACTTATACATCAAACCCAACAAATAAATGAAACTGTCTCCAACGCAGACATACAGGATTTAACTCCTAATGTTGAAACAGAAAAAGGAAATGATTCAAATATATATTACATTAAGACATACATGCCCCCAATTATTAATTTTAAATCAAATACAACTGATCAGAGTCATGAAATTTCGAATGAAACTCATAGTCCGAGTTCAGAAGAGTTTCCAGGTGCAAGTATGCCATCTAGAAAATCATATCACAACCAATTTATACCTAGACATACGAGTATACACGGAGGTCAAGAAAATGTGTATTCAGAATTCAAGTCGCGGTCAGGAGACGTAGGAGAAACCCACTATTTTATAAATGATTTAATTGAAAAAGAAATAGTATCACACTTAAATTCAACCAACATAACAATAACCAACAATTTAAATGGACATACACAAAGCGGTCATCAGAATCAGCAGTTAAGCATATTGCACCAATATCCCGAGATTATTATTGACCATATAACCTATGACAATAATGAAAACGGTAAAAACAAGATAGGTCAAATAAAATCCACTCATGACGCTCAACACGTGCAAAATATAGTGAAAGAAGAAACAAATAATAAATTTACAAACTCGCCACCTCGAAAAATTCGTTATAACATACCTGAAGAAGAAGTTCATATAGTAGATCACAAGCCGCCAGAGAACTTTGAGTCAAGAAATTACTTGACTCCCGAATGGAAAGACTTAATCGATACGATCATTCACAAAAAAGTAGTGCATGACACTCTTTTGAAACAAACTACAGAAAATGAATCACGAAAGCAAAGCAAACTGCTAGAGAAGATTTTACAAAAACTACCTGATAAAAGACAGATGGCTAATAACGTCAAATCTAGCTACACCCTCCATCATGAACGTATCACGCCAGTAGAAATGGAGATGCGTGGCGCCCCCGAGCCACACTTACAAAGGAATGGCGTCAATTATCTTACGAAGTCATATTTGAACGTGCCTCTTAGGCCTAGCAAATGGGAAGTCCATAACCATTTGATGAAGACATTGATGCGAATATACAGACCCAATATGCTGAAACGAACTCGCGTTGTGACTGGTTTAATTGACCGGATTGTGCCCAACATCGGATATCGACCTGTATTTTACGATTTGTATAAAAAATAAAAAAGGTATTAGAGGTGTTCGTGTTTGTAATTATGGTTTCGTAAATCTAAATTTCGGTTGTTCATAATCAGTCACCGGCAGCTAGTTAGCGAAGTTGCGACTCGGGAACACAAAGAAGCTATCCGCAATTCGCAGTCTAACTAGTGAGCAGCGAGCAAACACGATCAAACCGAAGTCCAAACTGCGCTCAAAGATCTAGTTAGCTGCGGGGATGACTCCACTGTTCATTGCCATGTTTGCTATTTGCTGACGTGGTTAAGAACGGTATATCTGCCAATGAGTTCGCAACACTGCTATTGAAGGAGGTGTAAATCTATTTTGTATTGTCTATGTAGCGCTTGTTGCGAATTAATTAAAACCAAATCTTGAAGAATTTCGCGGGCGTTTTAGTGAGAGAATCTCTACGTCTTGTTTGTGTAGCCTTGTGCAGTTAAGTTTGTGGTCGACGGAATGACATTAAACGGAATTGTCTTGATATTAAATAGCTCCTACATTTGGAGCAGCAATTTTATTAAGTTGAACCCTATATTTGTCTGTTCTGTGGTACTCATGACCTTGAGTTTTTGAGAAAATAGGTAAGTCAAAATATTAAGTTCCAACATAATATGTTCATTTACTTTAACAAAAACTCAAAACTTTTCTTATCCTAAAAACTCTGGGTTAATCGTAACTAAAATCATAAAGCACAAAATCCAGTTTACAACAAAATATTTCAGTTTTTTTTATAATTACCACGTCAAAAATGGCCAATCAAGCGTATCACGAAGCCAGTTTAATTGATGAGGCAATTTTTTGCCCGCACGTGTAGCGTTCCCGCCGGCAAGAGGGGGAGTGCATTAATTTTTCAGTGTTAGCTGTTAGCGGCATATTATAACAAGACAACTTCGCACTCGACGAGGGAAGGGGTAATCCTTGAACGCGTATTTTCACGGCACGTGTTAATCTCCGAGAGGAGCTTTCAATAGCGTTTCGCATATAGAAAAGTTTGTGCGAAAATGTTTCGAACTCCTCACCGGCGCGTCGGGTGAAGTTGTATGTTAATGTGTTTCCCCTTTGTATCAGAACTGTCTGCTTGTTAAACATTATCAACCTTTGTGTTTAATATTCTAGGTGTAGGAGGACGATGCGATTTATTTTTGTTTGTGGACGGTTTAGAGAAAAAATCCAGAATAAAAGTAGAGGTAACTTTTAACGATTTAGCAGTTCTAAAATTGGTAGATCTGTCTAAAAAGTTAACCGACTTGAGTAATTATTAGAGTAAAATGACATCTGATGTAGTCAAGACCAGTTCAATAATCAAGGTTGATTAAAAGATCTTGATTATTGTTTACTAATAGAAGAACCTTATAAAAAGAATATTTTTTTTAAATATTAAATAAAATTCCATTTCAAGACGTTTTGACTTTTTAGACAGATTATATTTGCCTTTTTGCTGTATCAACAGATTTTTATTATGCAAAAAATAGTCATTTCAAAATGGCCCCTTTAATATTATTTTTAAAGTTGTCTCATTCCATTTGTACAGCTAGTCGGTCCACGCAACACTGCTCTTAGTTCATAACGCAATACGTTCAACTTAGCTGTTTATGTTGTCTAAACTGTTTTGATTCAACATGAAAAATATAGCGTAGTCTGAAATGCGCCACCAGGTTTTCCATTAGACCGCCGAGTTAGTCTTATAATGAACTGCAATAATCCCGGCTCAGCTAGAACAAAGTAAATATTTCCCCGTGTGTGTAGCTTTTAAGAAACTTATACAAATCCAATTTATTTTCCATTTCCTCACTTCATGAAAACTTAAATATGTTCGCAAGGTAAACCACTTTGAAAGCAATCCTTTGATCGAGCTTATCTCTTTATGCGAAACTGTATCAAAATTTGATGCCTCAAATTTTAAACTTTACTTTTATATGATACTGGTTTATTATAAGTTTCAAAACAACTTTTAATTTGCAATGTTAGACGACTTTGTTAAGATCCTCAGTATTATCGAATTTTACGTCAAAGAGATAGTTATAAATGGTGAACTTGGTCCCTAAACCTACCTCAATAATGTCCTAACTGACCTGCTTTAATCATAATAAGATCCGTAACTTTTATCAAACTAGACAAGAAGTTTTAGATAAGGCAAATTGTTCCGCTTATCTATTCCATAAGAAATGCTAAAATAGAGTTGAGTACAGGCGGGTTTAATAAGAATTCAAACGACAGAGCAGGTTACACAGGCGCTCTGCTTAATCCGGATAAGCGAACTGAATCGGGAAGGCATCATTTCATTACCCACTACGAGTATCGCATCCGTTCAAACAAAAAGCATATTCTGTATGCAATGGGTACGTACCAGTACTTGTTTTACGTACTTACCCTCTTTTGTTTGGTGCACCTTGTTGTTATTTTAACAAACTGACTAAATTATAGATACGAAATACATACATCTATTTTTGAATCCTGACTGTGAAGTGTTCGCGGACGAAAGGAAGACGAACATGTCAGTATGTCTGGAGTTCTGGGAGATGAGTGTATGAATTTTGGGTATATGTCGTAGCTTTATGACAAATATACGGACATTCATCTACACTAATAATATTGAGGAAAAATATATATTTTTGTGTGTATTTTTGTTTGTCTATACTAATATTATAAAGAGATAAAATTTGTAAGTTTGTATGTTTGTATGTTTGTAAGTTTGTAAGTTTGTATGTAGGGGGTAATCTCTGGAAGTACTGGTCCGATAGCTAAAATTTTTTCACCGATAGAAAGCTGCTTTAATCCTAAGTGACATAGGCTATATTTTATGTACGCGGGCGAAGCCGCTGGCAAAAGCTAGTAATAAATAAACTCAAAAATACACTATTATTATATATAAAGAGGGAAAATTTGTATTTTTGTGTGTATGTTTGTAATTAATAAACTCAAAAACTACTGAGCCGATTTCAAAAATTCTTTCATCAGAAGTAACACAGGCTATATTTATTGCCCGTGCGAAGCCGGGACGTGCCGCTAGTTTTTAGGTATATTAGGAAGCCCTATCACGAGCCCTTAAAGTGATTCATTTGGGTGCACAGCTCCATCGTTCTTTCTCACTCGCACGCTTGACATTTTAATACGTCATGGTAAGACTCAAGATAAGAGTAGGTAACAATTCAGTGGCGCTTGGACGGGTCGATCTTCAAGGTTAAGCAACATTGGTCGAGGCCGGTCTGTGGATGGGGTAACATTTTAACATACCGAAATTCTTTCGTGCTTCAAAAGAGGTAAGTAGATTGTGCTTCGTCAGATAGCCACTCGCTCTTTCTAAAATACTGGTATCCAGCTTCATCCAGATTATCTGGTACCCGACCCAAACTTAGTTTGGAAAACGCTTGGCAGATTTAAAGATAGACTAGCTTCAGCCACCGGCTTCGTCCGCGTGAAAGTAGGTTTTTTTTATTGTTTGTATATGCCATGGCCAGAACTTAAAAATTAATCTCTTCTTGATATGGCCAAGTATGGCTGGTCAGATCGTTTTAAACGTTAAAGTTTGATGATATTTCAATCCTTGTTTAGCTTACCTTTATTTAGACCTATTATACTCACAGAAAATCTACATCAATGATATGGGTTTAAAAATATATAGGGATTAACAAATCATCAAATGTTAATGTTTAAACGATCTGGCCAGTTTTAGTTGGCCACACCATGAAGAGATCAATTTTAAGATCTGTCATCGATATATATACACCATAAAAGGAAAAGGAGACGAATGCTGTGCACACAACCTTCTAGTTCTAAGGGTTTGGGCTAGGCGTTGATGAGTTTTTTTATTGGTGGGTAAAATTCATCCAAATGACATCCCTCACCCTTGGGCGGAGCGGGAGATAGTGTCCGACTCTTACTGACTAAAAAACCCACCTTCTCCTTCGTTCCTTCTTGTCTTTCATACTCATATTTGTTTTAGTGTAAGTACTTAGTTTTATAAACTACTTAATTGTGTTTTCGTGTATATTTTGGTTTGCAATAGATAAATGTTTTATCTATTTCTCTATCTAACAAACAGCGGTGGATCAACGTAAACAGTGTTCCTACAATAAATGAAGTAAATCAGAAAATGTTCAGACATTTAAGCAGTGTTCTAACAAAATCGTTTGAAAATATTTTCCTTGAAACAGTGACGGCTAACGGCAAATTAGACAAATCGAAATGGCTGCAGTGTCCCAGACTAATCTAAACCGAGCGAGGTTTATTGATTTTAAAACCTAAAACTGAACTTGGCTTAGCTAATTAATACGGCAAACCAGAATACATTATGGACATTTGGGAATAAGAAGTTTATTTCAACTAGGTTAAATAAACATCATTATGGATTTGGGACACTTATTTCTGATCTAAAGCCCATCACCTTTTTTGCGTCCGTGCTATTCAATATTTTATTAGGCATTTCTTCAACGATTGTTTGATTGTTTGTTTGATTGTTTGTTTTTGTTTAATTGAAACGGAAGGAAACAATGTAACCTCATCACAACACGGTGCGATCCGCATAATATCCGTAGTTAAAGTGTCTGCGGTGTGTACTAGCCCACCTCCACATGAGTGTATACAAGAGACGATATTTTTACAAAAAGATTGCAGTACGTAGCATTATTCTTAGTACTTCAGTGGCTTCAATTTTAGAAAATGTTCCATGTGCAAGCCAACCTGTTTTTGAAAAAAAAAAATTCAATGTTCTTCGCTGTATACATAGCCTGATGAATTGCCAAACTGAAGTGGCAGTGGGCTGGGAAAGTTGCTGGCAGTCAGAAACAGATGGGGTCGAAGGACCTGGAGTGGCAACTGCGTACTGAAGATGCAGCGTTTGAACGACTCCCACGAGTTGGACCGACCTGGTGAGGGTCGTGAGAATCCGATGGATTCGAGACACACAGGACATCGTTGTTGCCTCTCCTAAAGGCTGCCCTTTAGGAGAGGCAAGTGCCTCCAGCAACTTGTGCCTGGCATTCAGCAGTAGGCATCTTTCGCCTGAAATGATGATATTAGTGAGTTAGATCGATTTAGGTATTACTATGAAAATGTTACAAATATATATAAATGTATGTTTATATCATTAAAAAATAGCTTTTATTTAACTCACAATGTTTATATGTTTGTTTGGGGCAAATCTTGCATACAGATTTTGAAACAGGTACCCCTAACCAATTGAACTAATAGATTTTTATTTATTTCATCGACAATCGTTACTGATTTTATTAAGTATTAAGCTGTACTTAGTACTTACCTACTGTTTTAAAAATTCACACAAGGAAACAGCAACACAAGTTTAATTAGATAGGTAAAACGCGACAACTGACAATATCCTCGTACAAGCAAAATTTTTCATTCACAACAGACAACGTGCTCGAGGTGGCTCACGAAAGTTTATGGATTGAGCATGAGACTCGAATTAACTTGGAAAAGTAGTTCGACATACCGTCATACACTCATAGGTACAGTCACACACAGCGGCGCTGAGCGGAATCACAAAGCGCAAAACATTAACGCGAGCTAGTTACTTATCTGAAAAGCTATTGCGAAGTTTTCAACACTTTTGTATGTATTTTCAAACAAGTTTATAATTTCGCGCGACGACGATTCGTTTTTTTATGTTGGGTTATTGTTGCTGCTGGTACTGGAAAGTATTGATGCGGAAAAAGAATGAAAGGAAGGGCGGGAAATATTGTCATAAATTAATTCAGGAATAACGTCCTGTCTTTGACATTATTCGTCGAGTCGTTGAGCTCTGTATTAGTTCAAAGTTGAGCTACTGGATCACTGACAAAGGCTTGCACTGACTGTACATACTCAAACAAATATGTGTGGCTCTTTTTTCAAAAACAAACGCTTATAAAGCTTAGCATCCACTACGTCGGGATCGGAACGTACGCAGTGTCAGTATTTACAAAATACCGATAGAATGCTTCTACTGCATTCGGATTTTGCATCAGCAATTTTCGATCCAGTGCACGCTGTACCTACCATACAAATCAATACAAAGCAATGAATTCGTCCGCTCCGTACTCTGATCTCGACGCAGTGGACGCTTAGCTTTATAAGCACTTCTGATAAGGTGTTGTGAATATGTATGAATTATGAAAATCCTACATAGTAGATTATGTATCAATGTAGATTTTATGATTGTCTAGCAGATTGAGTATTTTGAGCGGCTTATCCAAATGTTCTACTGTTGTATCGTTCGTCAGATCGTTGAGTTCCTTAAAGTTCTTAGTTAAACTACACGAAAACTGACAAAGGCTAACACGATCTAGACAGCTGCTCCCCTCAAATCTGTGTGATACTTTTCTCAATAGACCTTCTTCTGAGAAGGTTAAACGCTCTCCCAAAGAGGAGGCGTGAGTCCACGCAGTGGAAACATGATAAGACTATGCTTATTAAACTACATGGCTCTCATTGTTTTTTTACCAGTACGTACTGTATGGCATTGAATAGAGACTTTCCACTCTGAGTATGCTTCGGTGCTCCTTCTCAGATTTATCTATAGTAACTTAAAGACAAGTGTAAAATGTTTAGTTTTAACCAAAAAAAAAATTGTTTTGAAGATAACATACTGAGAAAAACCTTTGATGAAATCTATAGATCATACATAAAATAAATTTTTAGTGTTAGTTTAATCGCAATCGGTTCACTATATTGGAAGTATATACTACACTCATTAACTATTAGGCGGGACGAAGTTTGCCGGATCAGTTAGTAGTGAATAAGACTCATGCAAATAATATGGTAACATTTTGAAAAAGTTTATTTAAGGTGGTGCATCATGACTTACATTTTCATTGTTTTTCATACAACCGCACATAACTGATTATGACGTTATTACAAATTTTTCATTAGATATTTTGGAAACACATTATCTTGTGGATATTATCTATGCTTCTCTAGAAATCAATTTCTAAATTTGTGTAAAACTAACCCAGTAAAGACCTTTAAAAATCTCCTATTTTTGTATGAACTTTGACACTTCATAATTCGCCTAAAAATTAAAAATGTCAAAAAAGTAAAACTATAGAAGCCTTGCAAATCTTATAAATATTCTAAATGACGGCAATTTTTTTCAAAAACTTTTAAGGGTTTGTTTCTGTAGTTAAGGTTCACTTTAGTAAGTACGGGAAACTTGTAAAAAATTCACAAATGCGTCTGTCTTCAATGGTGTTTATTAGCGACTAACTTAACACTTATTTACGCAGCTACTTAAATACATTATGAGTGAAGTTAACGCCGCAACAGGGTTTAAAAAAAACAGTTATTTCCTGGAGCAAGTTTTGTGACATATTTGAGTAAATCTCGGAATTACCGAATACAAACAGAGTTTTCAGGTGTTATCTCTCTTTTTTTGCGTTGCCTTTTCGTCAAACATCGCGTTGGATTGCGTTAGATGAAGTAACAAGCTTTTAAACCATTTTCGAAATTTACGATAGACGAGTGGAAAAGGAACCTCTTAACACAAGGTACTGATGACTCTAGTTACTAGCAAAAAATACTCATACGCATCACTTTAATAAAAAAAAACCCTGTAAAATTAAAATTAAGTAGCTGGTTATAATGTCCACGAAAATTACCTACTAATTGAAATCGTTGAACTGTGAAGTGACATGTGACAACTGGGGTCGTTAGCTGACGACTCGCCAATTACGACATATCCGCTTTTTACAGGGTGACTGGGTGACAGTTAGCGCGTCGTGGGGTGTCCTTTACGGGTGATTACGGTTTGCGAGCGATTCCCGTGCGTGTCTACACGACGCTATACCAACAACAGATGACGGTTTTTGTTTTGTCTTTAATTTGTTACTAGCTGCTCCCAGCGGCTTCGCCCGCGTGATAGCAGAAAATTATCCCAAGGGAACATACTTCCGGGACAAAAAGTATCCTATGTCCAATTCCAGGACATGGTCTGTTCGTGTACCAAGTTTCATCAAAATTGGTTTTGCCTTTTAGGCGTGAAGACGTAACAAACAAACAAACTCACTTTCGCTTTTATAATATTAGTAAGGATAAACCAGTGCTTGACTGCGATCCCACCAGATGGTGATACAGTGATACAATCGTTGATGATGAGGCGCACTATTTTATTAAGACCCGATTCATTTTAGCTTTGAAGATACCTAAGTTACAGTTGGACGGGAAGACGCAGTAGGCAAATTGCTCCAGTCCTTCGATGTACGCGGTATAAAGATGAAGTGAAACGCTTAGTCGCCATGAAAAAAAAGATTACGATACCTATACGAAAAATTTCACGGAATTGTATGCAATTTTGCACGTTTCGTCAACCTTCCGGCTAACTGTCGTAATTAGCTATTGATATTTTTCCAAGGCGACGGGTTTTCGTTCGGAAGTTACAATCATGTTCCTGTAGTTGCGTTAGTTGTAGCTATTAATTAATCAATAAGTGTTCTTTAAGTTAGTAATGGCCCTAAAGCCCTAAGGTACGAAAATAGTAAGGGTATTTTTTCCCTATTTTTGCATTTACGCAAACCAAACTACGTAGTTATCTTCTTAACGGTAAACGACACAGATACGACGATTAGAGAGAACTTATTTGATATAATGTTATGAATACGTAGGTAATATCAGTGCAGATACGCCAGTTTGTGAGATACGACAGTTAGCGGGGAGGGTGACGATTTGTTTAAAAGCTGCAGCCAGTGGTTTAGTCCACGTGAAAGTAGAAAATCGTCTCCAGAGAACATACTCTCTGAATTAAAATTCTAGTCTTTGTGCTATTTCAGGACATAGTCTACCCGCATGGCAAATATCATCCAAATACGTTCATCTGTTCAAGCATGAAGAAGTAACAAACATACACACACACATTCACAAACTTTTGCCTTTATAATATTAAAGTGATGTGATGTGAAATAAAATTAAAGTACCAACTGAATTAACGATTGATACTTTAAATAAAATCTAAAAGTTCTTATTTTAACCCTGAAAGTTTAAATTAGATACAACCGTAAAAACTCGAAAACTCCCGTTTTGCAAAAATCTGGTAATTTAACCCGCCAGCTATGAGCATAAAACGTGAAAACCGTGTTCAGAGACTTTATTTTTTTTCCAAGAGGGCATACACTTAGGTAGCGTAGGTGAGCGCGAGCTACGCTTGTTTTACAACACTTTAAAACAAGGCACTAACGTCTTGTAGACGCTACGCAAACCGTCCAAAGAAAAAGAATGCATACCGGTTTATGTTTGCGGTCTCCCGGACTATTTCCAACCGAAATAATTAAAAGTTTTTACGATCTTCTCTCCTATCGTGTAAAGGATCCGACGACGCGCGTGGTAACTGTGTGAATACGAACTTAGCACTAAACTCGGGTTATTGAGGGCGTCTCAAAACTCAAACGATTGTGCTACAGTCGGCTGTAAACCGATATGTACACATTAAAAAGAATATACCAACATTTTATGGATTCCTGTTCCAGTACTCAAAAACGTAGTTATTTAACACACGGGGCAATGTTACGGAAAAACGTAAAACTGGATAAAATACAAGTAAAGTGATATCGATTAAATCACCAAAGGCTACGGTCGAATCGTTATTTAAAAATACCATAAGTGTGGTCCCATGCAAATGTCCGTCGATCAATTTTTAATAGTTCGCGTAAATATGCATAGAGAGGCAATTTACGTTTGTGAGCATGAGTTGATATCAATTTCGGTGATGGTTTTTGCAAAAGAGCCGTTTCAACAAGGTTAATAGCGGGTTATTTCATCGACAGTACAGCCTGTGATGGCTCCGCTTAGTGGAAGGACTCTCGGATTCATAATAGAGATATTAAAATGCGTTTTTCGTTCCTTTTTCTGGAAAAATAACTGTTCGTGGTGAAAATATTGTGTGCGCGGTTTGTGTTGAAGGCTTAATTCGTTTGCTGTCTTTTGTAGACTTGCTGGCATAACATAATGTATTTTGGATAACGTAGTATTTCATAAAATATATAGGTACTTCGGTAATTTAAAGTTGATTATCTGGTCTAGTGGTTATTGGCCCTGTATGCTATGCCATAGGTATATGCTATACTGTGATACCCATCCAAGACAAATGTTTGTGTGATGAGCATGAATTACGACCATTTGTTCTGTGTCTAGGTGTAATTTATATACATAAATTACTTAAATTACGAAGTAAGTATGTTCATCAATCTAGTACCTACTCATAACACAAGCTCTGCTCAATTTGGAATTAGATGGCGTTGTTTGATAGAGGTGGAAAATTGTTAAAAAAAAGTAACGAATAAACCATAACATGGGTTTTTAATATTTGGAGCAGATGCCTGCTTCGTACTTAACACATTTCTCCACAGACGGCAGGTAAAGCTTAATCACTTAGTAGGGAGAATACAATTATGATAAATTAACTGTGCATGAGAACTTCTTCAGTCACTTAGATATTGTACAGGTTTTCCTAGCCTACATTGCTGCCTTTGTTATTAAAAAGGGCACAGCAAATTTTGTTTTTCCAAATCGATTTAAAAAGGTATATTTTCGGATTTAGTTCTTGTTTTCTGATTTATATAATGGATATGTATTTAACTCAATTTCGAAAAATAATGTTAGATTGTCCTTTTTAATAACGACGGCAGACTGGCTATTTTGACCTTTTTTTTGTTTTCGAACGGAACATTCAAAAGGCGTTCGAACTTTGGGATTAAGTCTGAAGAGTATGGCATTTTTACCTCACTAAAACCATCCCGGTGATCACCATCAGTAGATAGAAGAGGCGCCGATACCTCTTAAAACACCAGTTTGACCTAGCCTGGCTTAAATTAAATGATTTTGATGATCAAGTTATCCAGTAACGTAAATTTATCTGGGCAGCAAAATAGTCTAGCTTTTCTCAGTTCCGAAACTTCTGTGTTATTCGGGTCACAATAAAAGCTGGCCGCAAGTTGCGCACACGTGTGTCCTCGCAAGACGCCCCCTCGGGCGCGCGCACCAGCGGGTAGCTACTGTCACCCTGATACGTCTCATACTTTACGACGCCGGTGACGTGCTTGCGCGCTTTCCATATAATTTTCCTTGCCGCTTTACAGCGTCGTTTTCGCCCATCGTAAAGACTTTTAATTATATCTGACGAGGCAAAATTTGACCCGCCGTTTAAACCTTATGCATTCTTTGCAGTTGCCGTTTTAAGGAGACCATTTCGACTTAATGGTTTTCGTTTAAATAGGTTTACTTCGCATTTCTTATGTCCTTTCCTCTATTTATTTAAGAAAAATGCAGATGTCTGAAAAAAATTGATTTGGCTTAGAAAACTTAAACAGCATTCTATGAGTAAATCCATTAAGGATCTTGTACAACCGTACATATAAACAAAACAGTTCTAATTTTAATGTTGGCCGAAACGTTACCGTTTGACGTTGTTTCTAGTTCAAATAAGCTGATTAAAAAGTTAGATATGAAATCACAATGAACGGCCAAAAAACTTATTTTATTGTGAAAACGTCGACAATATGCATGAATGGAAGTTCGTGTTAAATGTTCAACTTATACTTGTAAACAAAATTAAGTCATTTTTTGTTTACATCCTGTCGTTAGCAATTAAGGAGAGGTGCAGATAAATGACATGTGTTTAATTAAAAAGTATTCGTACAGGTAGCAATTAGGTAAGTCGCCGTGTTCTCAGAATGTAGAGGCGTGAATAAAAAGGTGTTTGATCCAATTAGAAGCGTGTTTACATAAACGTGTCGTTTACAGCTCCGCTCTGCCGATCACTGCACCTGCTGTAAACTTTTAATTGCGCGGCGGTCGCTACGCGCTGCATGCTACGCGGCGTAGTCGTGCTACGCGCACGTAGACGCTCTACGAAGCTGCAACAGTTCGCCGTAGCCATTATTGTGTTATCTCTGAGAGCTGTCAGAACTCTTGATATGAGAAAAGAATTTTACGTAAAAGGTAATACAATAAAATTCTCTCAATACAAACGTGTACGAAGGTAATTCACCAATTCACTTCTTTGTTTTCCTTGTTCGCTGTTGATAAATTGTTGAGAAAGTTTAGCGTGAAACGCGGATACGTATATTTGACATGTAAGTATCTCTAATCAAGTTTTAATTCGGAGTTGAACAGAGATTCCGTCGGGGAAGTCATTAGGAACATTTCACACTACTGGTAAATAATGCAATTTTCTCCTCTAATTTGAACTAGCATTTTAAATTCTGCTAAAATCTAATAAAGTCAAATTAGAATCCAATGTAGTCACGGGTAAGGGTTCGGTCGACGTTGCCGCTAGTATCTAACGAGGGTTTTGAAATGGTTTTCTTTTTTATTGTTGATGCTGTTGTCTGTATCAGTACTGTACAGTATTGTCATGTAGTGTTTCTGTGCTTCTAAACCACCAAAATAATGTTTTTGTGAGAAGATACTTTCCTTGTGAGTTTGACAATGAATAAATATTGAAAAGGTATCTCAACGATTTATACACTAATGTTTTTTGTATAGTGAATTTGTAATTTACAGAATTGCACAGTAGGTACTGTCGGAGAAGTTGATAATTAATCGATATTTTACTTTAAAAAGGAAAAGGACCCTCCTTTTCCACTCGCCTATCGTCAACATCGAAAATGGTTTAAAAGCTTGTTCCTTCATCAGCTATTTTTTTCAAAACACTTAAAAGTTTTTGAAAAAAGTTGTCCATATTTAGAATCATAATAAAATTTGCAAGGCTTCTATAGTTTCACAAAACTTGCTCCAGGAAATAGCTGTTTTTTTTAAACCCTTAAAAGTTTTTGTAAAAATAATGTCGTCATTTAGAATGTTAATAAAATTTGCAAGGTTTCTATAGTTTTACTTTTTTGACTATTTTAATTTTTAGGCAAATTATGAAGTGTCAAAGTTCATACAAAATAGGAGATTTTCAGAGATCTTTACTGGATTAGTTTTACACAAATTTAGAAATTGATTTCAATAGAAGCCTAGATAATATCTACAAGATATTGTGTTTTCAAAATATTTAATGAAAAATGTGTAATAACGTCATAATCGGTTATGAGCGATTGTAGAAAAACAGTGAAAATGTGTGTCGAGATGCATCACTTTAATTTAATTATTTACAAGTTACACGTTAAAACACAAGATTGGCGCCCGGACACAACAACGTGGGGCCGCGGCAGACTACGAAGAAGATCAGTTCATGGTTTGATTTTAGTCAGTACTCCAACCACTCAGAGCAACAGAAGTTATTAAATGATTACCCTCACCAAAAAAAGACAAATCTTTCTAAAAGGCTATTTACAATCTTGTAAAAAAGTATAACAAAGGAATTGTATACTTAAGTACCAAATTTTCCATTCATCCTTGCGATCATCGCAACCGCCCTCACTGTGACCGCGGCCGCTCGCCTTCCACCAGACAGTCCGCGTCAGAATTAGACGCCCACCTGTATAATTCATCCAAATCGGAAAGTTTGCAGCTAATTATTATATCCCATGCGATTGACGGCCCCGTATGAAGACCGTAATTGATTGATCTTTTTATGGTATGGTTGCCATGGTATTTAATAGCATTAATGTATGTAAGAGTGGGTTTAGTCTAGACTTTTGTGAAGAATATAAGTGGCTGCGTTATTTATAGTCGTTATTTCTGTCTCTAGTATACTCTAGCCTGTTAATACATTATATAGAATGAAAAAACATGATAAACAAGATTTTTTTCTATAAAATAATAATATTAATAAAAATTAGAAATCTGAAACTTTTATAGACCATTTAAGGGGACTTTTGAATTGTCAAAATGTCAGCCAGTCAAAAAAGTGAAACCAAACCAATCAGCCTGATATTCGTATACTACTATATCAGGCTGACTGGTGGATTGAAGCGAGACAGAGGTATGCAATGATTGTTGACATATCCATTCCACATGACGAGTACCTCGTGAAAGTCGAGAAAGATTACTCAGTTATTATCTTTATTTTGCAAGAATTAAAAGACTTTTTTAATTTTATTTATTTCTATGTTTCAGTGATGACTTATGACTCCGAAACGTGGTCGCTCACAATGGGCCTCATCAGAAGGCTTAAAGTCACCCAAAGGCCAATGGAAAGGGCTTTGCTCGGGGTTTCCTTGCGTGATCGAATAAAAAATGAAGACATCCGCAGGAGAACTAAAGTTACCGACATAGTACAAAAAATTGCCAAACTTAAGTGTCAATGAGCAGGGCACATTGCTTGCAGAACAGATGGCCGTTGGGGCCGAAAGGTTCTGGAGTGGCGACCGCGTACTGGAAGACGCAGCGTTGGAAGGCCTTGAACAAGGTGGACTGATGACCTGGTGAAGGTTGCGGGAAACCGATGGATGCGAGACGCACAGGATCGTTCGTTGTGGCGACGCTTGGGGGAGGCCTATATCCAACAGTGGACGTATATTGGCTGAAATAATGATGATGATGTTTTAGTAGGTGCAGTCATCCAAATAAAGTAATCTTGTAAAAATAAAACACTCCATGAACAAGCCGTACGTAATGAGCGCCGTCTCCCCTGGGAGCTTCTACTATGTCATTAAGTACTGATATCGGTTTTCTAGAACCTATTGACATGCTCCTAATAAAGTAATACCAGTATGAAAAGTTATTTCTTATCATTGAGTTAGATATAAACTTTGAAAACGATGGTCAATCTTTATCCCAATAACATGTAATTTAGAAAAGTTCAATTAAATTTACAAAATATTATAAAGTAACAAGTTTGTATGTATGTGTGTTAGCATCTATATCTCCTTCACGCTCAAATGGCTGTACAGATTTGGGTGAAACTGGGTTCCAGGATAGCTTATATTCTGAATTGATAAATAAAGGTTTACTTACGTTCAATTAATAAAACATACATAAAAATAATCGCCTTCAATCAAGCTCGGGCTAATTTCATACGGGTAGTGCCGCGTGCGGCTACTAGTTTATCATAATTGATATTTTTATCTCTCTATATCTACTATAACTACCATAGTACCGTAGTTTTTATAAAAAACTAGCTTTTGCTCGCGGCTTAGCCCGAAAACATAAAATATAGCCTATGGCACTCTCCTGACTCCTGAGTGTCATAGGCATCAAAATAAAAAATTTTCACTGATAGAAAGATACTTTATTCCTATAAAGCAGCTTTCTATCGATGACGCGGGGATCGTTCGGTCCATGGCCCTCTACGGGGCGCCGGTGTGGGCGCCGTCGCTGACAAAGCGACCGGCGTCCATACTGAACGCCTGCCAGAGGGTCATGGCAATACGGATGGTGCGGGGTTACCGCACGATCTCCCGCGAAGCGGCGAGCCTTCTGGCTGGCCTACCACCGTGGGATCTGGAGGCAACAGTCCTTGCACACATGCACGATAAGCGCGTGGAGATGCAACGCCGGGGTGAAAGTCCACTACCGCGACAGGTCGAGGTATGGCGGACAGAGCTCCGGCGGGATCTCACGGTGAAATGGCGTCAGCGACTATCGCAACCCAGTGCTGGGCACTCCACAATTATGGCGGTAAGTCCCCTCTTTGAGGCGTGGCTGGAAAGACCTCACGGCGTCCTTACCTTCCGCATGACGCAGGTCCTCACCGGACATGGCAAGTTCGGGAGGTTCCTGCATCGGATTCGAGCGGAAGAGACGCCCGGGTGCCGCCACTGTGCGGAACGCCCGGAGGACACGGTGGAGCACACAGTTGAGGTGTGCCCTGCTTGGGCGGAGCAACGCCGTGCCCTCGTGGGGGCGATCGGCGGCGGAGACCTCTCGCGCCGGGCCTTGGTTCAGGCCATGGTCCGGAGCGAGGAGGAGTGGCAGGCGGTCGCCTCCTTTTGCGAAGCAGTAATGCTAGCAAAGGAGGAGGCAGACCGCATCAGGCAACGGCGCCCCCGCCGCCGCCGCCGGGATTCCGATCCCGATTTCCGGCCACCGTAGACGCGGGCTCGCGGACGGCGAGCCATGGGTAGCTCGCTGTCCGATCGTCCGGTAACTGTCCGGACCGAGCCAAGGCGTCGACGGCGCGCACTGTTCCCGCGCGCCTCAAGGAGTTGTCAGCAACAGGAGGGGCCCATCTGGGTCGAAGCCTACCGGGGTCGGGGTTATCCGAAAGGAAACTAGAGCCCCGGTATGAAGGCTAGAAGGAACGGCGCGGGGTTTTTAGTCAGTAAGACTCTGACACTGTCTCCCGCTCCACCCAAGAGCGGGTTTCGTCAATGATGATTTTCCCCGTCGACAGAAAAAAAAAATATCGGTGAAAAAAAATTCAGATCGGAGCAGTACTTTCAGAGATTACCTCCTACAAACAAGAACAAAAATTAAAACATACTAACAAACTTTACCTCTTTATAATATTATTAGTATAGAAGTCGTCGCATAGTTGTCGCATTATTGCATCGCGCCTATCTGCGTGACACGTCTTCTTCTTCTTCCTGCCCTTGTCCCGTTTTATTTGGGGTCGGCGCAACACGTTTTTTTCTTCCATTTTGTCCTGTCACTCGTCATGCTATCACTAACTCCCTTTTCTTTCATATCACTTCTCACACAATCCATCCATCTTTTCTTTCTTCTGCGTAACACGTAATGTTTATTAATACAAGACAGGGTAGATAAATTTTCACTAATAGCGGTATTATCATCGTGATGTGTTTGTAAATAGGCTATCACTCGGATTGATTCCTCAAATACCTACTAATTTGTGCGGTAACGAGGTTGCACGGATTAATAATGCATTACGAGGAAATCACATTTGATCCCGTATAGTATTGTCAAAGGATGAGTTATTGGAGTTTATTACGATATTAAATGGGAAAGACAGAGTTAGAAATTCCGACACTCGAAAGTCCCAGAACTAGTCTTATGAAGGGTGGGATTTTCAGGTGGGAAAATCATCTAATTAAAGTATTGTGGAGACACTTATAAAAGGCTATTCGTTCAATTTTACTATTATTATTATTATTTTTTATTATTTATTTTTACAAAATTATATTAATATTTTTCATTTGACATTTCCCATAAAAATCTTTTTATAAAAAAAAACCGACTTCACTAAAAAATTTAATTGAATTTGAGCATTTCCCTCGATTTCCCAACTTGGTGACTATGGGACCATTTGGGAATTCGACCCTTTCAAACAAAAAAAATTATGTTTCAAATCGGTTCGCAAGCGACGAAGTTAAAAAAACCATCTGAATTGAAAACCTCCTCCTTTTTTAGAAGTCGGTTTAAAATCAATTCGAATCTCTTTAAAAAAAAATTATTACCATAAACCTTAAAAGACTATTAACTTGCCAGTGTGCAATAATATCGATATGTGACCTTCATAGTCGTCGCAGTATTTACCCATAGGCGGATTATAGGGCAGATAGACAATCGTTCCATAAAAATTACTAGCTTTTACGTACATGAAATATAGTCTATGTCACTAAGGAATAAAGCAGATTTCTATCAGTGAAAAATTTTTAGCAATCGAATATAGCAAAATAGTTTCAGAGATTTCCTACAAACAAAAAACAAACTTTACCTCATTATAATATTAGTGTAGAAATGTAGACTAGCTTCTGCTAGTGGCTTCGCTCACGTGAAAGTTGAAAATATATGCCTATGTCACTCAGTGATAAACTAGCATTCTACTGGCGAATAAAATTTTAAAATCAGTTCAGTAATTTTTGAGTTTATTCGTTACAAACAACCTAACCGCATTAAAAATAAAGATGTCCTCTCACGTTAGAGCTAACTCTAATAACGTCATCAGCTGTGTTGTGCTGTCTCCTGTGCAGACCTAGTAGTGAGAACACGTCGGAAAAGTGGCAGTACTGTAGAGACAGCAGAATGTTCAGTTGCTGACTACTAAGTGGTCAGACACTGGGTCTTTTTTTGGTGGCGCCCTTGGGCGGAGCGGGAGGGTGTGTCAGACTTTTACTGACTAAAACTCACCCCTGTTCCTTCTCTGCCTTTGTTCCAGAGCCCCGGGGAGACACTGGGTCTGTGAAAGCCAGGCAATACTTACATACATTTAATACCTACATCAAACTTCGAGGTATCTAAGATTTCTGATTCGAGAACAGTAATCCGTTGACTAACACTGACTTGACTGCAGCTACTGTTGCTGAGTACGATAAGCTACTTGTTATCACAGTAAAATGCACGGTTCATGTTGGAGTGAAGACGCGGGATAAATATAATTGTATCAAATATTAACAGAGACATTCTAAAATACTTCTGATCTTTTTACAAAATTGCCCTTCAAAGAGTTGCCACTGTTTTCCAAGAAACACTTTAATGCCTTTATTGAAGGTAACATTACGTAAAGGCAATATTTTATTAAATCAAACTAATAGGAAAATTTTCTAGGAGCTGTTAACCGTGATTTTGTTCGAGGTAAATTTGCATAACCGCACAAATGACTAATTATGGACCTTATTTTCATTTTCTAAAAAGTTAGTGAAAGTTTTGTCAAAATAGACCAATTTCGTAGATGGATGGACGGGATAAACTGTGTAAATATTTTTTTTTGTTCCAAACGCATCTAATAAAATCCTGTTATTTTGGCATTACAAACAACCGCTGGTGTTGTATTTTTTGTGTAACTTTTTTTTCGGTGGGTAAAAATCATCCAGATGACATCCCCCGCCTTTGGGCGGAGCGGGAGGTAGTGTCAGACTTTTACTGACTAAGAAACCCACCCCGTTCCTGCGTTGCCTTTCATACTGGGGCCGAGCCTTTTTTGAAGTAGACTATATTGGTTCCCTGCTGTAGCAGCCAATCGCTCAACCACTACAATAATCGCACCGACGCGATGTCTGACACTGATTTTTTGACCCCGTCTACCAGCGACTGTAGGCGTGGGCTTGCGGACGACGAGCTATGGGTAGCTCGCCGTCCGGCCGTTCGGTAACTGTCCGGACGAAAAATGGCAACTGACGAAACACAGGTGGGATTTATTTAGTGAAAGTCTGACATTCAGGAGCGTCTAGGTGGAGCGAGAAAACTCATTAAATTATTTCCAAATTAAAAAGAAATTATACCTACCGTGTAAAAAAACGTGTAAAATTAACAAATAAATTCTGAGCCATCGTCTACAACACAACAAAATAAATTACAATTGCGTGGACAACCAAATCAGCATATTAAAATCTACTCCCATCGCAAATCATGGGCCTAATATCGTTCAATTACAGCTTGATATAGGTATGTATTTATGTGTGTACAGTCACAAACAAAAACATTCGCATAAGCATAATTTGCTTGTAAGTTGTGACATCCACCAATACGCACTGGGCCCGCGTGGTGGATTACGACTTATTCCTTTTCCTAGAGCAGGGATGTTACGGAGCTTCGGCTCCGGTTCCGTTAAGTCGGAACTTCCGATTATTATTACACCTTCGGTTCCGACTTCCGACTTCGGCTCCGACACTTTTAAATCGGAGGTTTTAATCGGAGGTCGAAGCATAACATAGCGGCGACGGCGGCCTGTGTCGACTGTTATGAACAGGTTCATAGATTTAATATAATGTGTGTTCTTGTTTATTTGGAAATAATATGCTATTTTTTTTTCATTGTTTGTGTTTTATATTTAAAAAAAAAAATGATTAAAGAATGTTTTATTTGTCCGTAAATAAAAATTCTTTCTCGTGTCACCACTTCTGACCTTGTCTCCGACTCCGATTCCGAAAAATCAAATTTAAAAACTCCGACTCCGACTTCGGTTCCGATAAAACTAACTCCGTTACATCCCTGTCCTAGAGAGGAGGCCTGAGTCCCAACAGTGGGAACATAAGGCCGACAAAGCAAAGCAAAGCAAGTTGTAAGATTCGGTATCTTTAGAGAATCGGGATCGAGAAACGATCCATCTACTGCCAACGTGAGCATATGCTTGTTATTTCATCCAACGCAATGTTTCATGCGAAAAAAGAGAGATAGGTAACGCAAAATAGCAGATCTTCAGAGATCTTTACTGGATTAGTTTTATACAAAATGTTTAAAAAGCTAGATAATAGTTCTGTGGTTGAGCGATTGAATGCTGAACTGCGTGTCGCGGGTTCAATTTCCGCACAAAACAGTTTTTTTTTTTGTGGAGAAAATCATCCAATGACAACCCCCGCTCTTGGGCGGAGCGGAAGATACTGTTAGACTCTTACTGACTCCAGCTACCTGTCGGACTAACCCTGGCCCCAGTAGGCTTCGACCCAGTTGGGCCCCTGCAGGCTGTTGCTGAGAACTCCTAAATATTGGCCTACAGATACTTGTTCCAAATCTGAATTCCTTGAGTATGTAAGTTTAAACTTTTGTGAACCACGTTAAAGGAGTAGATAGGTAATTCTTAGTGTGGGTCAAAGTTAAAAAAAAAAACAAAATACTGTCGGTTACTTACCGCTACCTACCGTTTTCTAGTTTTTTTTTTTTTTTTTGAGTACAGACGGTATATTGCTGTAGCCATAAACTTCATTAAAAAATATGATTATTCATGTATAATATCTATCTGCACAACATGAAAACACCCTATGATAAAATGTTTTACTTATAGAAAATCACTTAATATGAACCTAATAATGCTCGTGACTGTACCTACTCAAAAACAATGATATTGATCTCATGGAATTGCGTTCATCACATCACACATAGCGAGTGTTACACAAGTGCCGGAACGAATTCGTAACGCCACACGTGAATCAGGGGCGAGTAATCATCGAAATAGGATTGTCGCTTTCCAATTAGCGCTGCTTCGATCGTCCACAGCGGTGACAAGGCCGTTCAAGTGCGCGGCCGAAGGAAAACATGGGCTTTTTCAAGGTGATGTATGTTTCATTAATGCTGATGTAAGGTGATGTATGTTTAATGTGGTGCTGATGATGTTAGATGATGTATGTTTAATGTGGTGCTGATGATGTTAGATGATGTATGTTTAATGTGGTGCTGATGATGTTAGATGATGTATGTTTAATGTGGTGCTGATGATTTTAGATGATGTATGTTTAATGTGGTGCTGATGATTTTAGATGATGTATGTTTAATGTGGTGCTGATGATGTTAGATGATGTATGTTTAATGTGGTGCTGATGATTTTAGATGATGTATGTTTAATGTGGTGCTGATGATGTTAGATGATGTATGTTTAATGTGGTGCTGATGATGTTAGATGATGTATGTTTAATGTGGTGCTGATGATGTTAGATGATGTATATTTAATGTGGTGCTGATGATGTTAGATGATGTATGTTTAATGTGGTGCTGATGATGTTAGATGATGTATGTTTAATGTGGTGCTGATGATGTTAGATGATGTATGTTTAATGATGTTAGATGAAGTATGATTTTGGCTTGCGATGTTTGTTTAATGTAGTGTTGGTGCTATGCGATGTATGTTTAATGTGATGCTAATGCTAGGTTATGTATTTTTAATATGTATAACGTTGGTGCTAGGTGATATATGTTTAATGTAATGCCATTGTTAGGTGATGTATATTTAATGTAAAGCTAGTGCTGGGGTGATGTATGACTGTTATTGTAATGTCTATGTCCTCTTTGGACTATGTTAAAATTGATTGAGCTATAACAGCAAATACCCTTCAGAAGTGGTTACAGTAGAAAAAGGCTTTTGCCTACCAGTGACAATTAAAGCCGATGCTGATATAATCTTTAGGCGTACTTGTACCTATTCAAATAAAATAAATCTTTATTTATCTTACAATATGTAATACCTAGTCAACATACTAGGTATTAAACATCTTTAATTGAAAGATCATCTAAAGTCTCAATAATCGGGTGAAAAGCTTAATTGATGTCTGGAATGGTTTTAAGATACGTTTTTTAAACTCAAAACTGACATTATTTGTGACTATAGATGCTATGTGGTATTATTAGAATAAGAATCTAAGTTTTACTAGGTAAGTTTAATTATCTATCATGGACTGATGGCGGAAACAAAAATCCAAAGATAAATAATATAAGTAATATACCAGGTAATGTGTAGACTAGAATTCATTATTAAAGTATCTAACTTTTACAATCGTACCAAATAATATAATTCAGGTAAATAAATAATTTATTTAAATTGTAATATCTACGTAAATGTACATAACAAACTTAAATATTAACTAAACCATTTATACTGAAACCCAACTATGTACCTACATAAATATAATAAATAAAAAACTTTTTACAAAAAAATTTAAACCGACTTCAAAAAGTACAAAATAACTTTTAATTTCGGAAGTCGGTGATTCTATAATAGATACCTAATCTTGTCTCTTCGTTATTTAACACCGACTTCCGAAATTAAAAGTTATTTTGTACTTTTTGAAGTCGGTTTAATTTTTTTTGTAAAAAGTGTTTTTATGTTTCACTTTTTAGTTATGCAGCACCACTAAAAAGTAAACCCAAGTACCCTTCAGCTAAACATAAATTACCTTATAGCCAGAGTGCATCTCATAACGGTTCTTATAATCCCAAATACGGTTATATTACATGAATTTACCCCCTCCCCCTTTTCTTTCAGTCAGTCATCGACTACACGTACAAACAAAGCAATTTTACTTGTTACGACAATTCTGCTATGATTCTATGAGGAGTTCTGTTCCATATCTTCAAAGTTCATGATCAGATCATAACAATATTTCTATTGGACCAACTTGGAAGCATAACCTTTCAATCAAAAAAAAAAAAATCATAATCGGTCCGATATAATGTACCCAGAAGACTGGCAGCATAGCCACGTTACGCAATGCTAATCTTTGGACGAAGAACGAGCCAGCCCTCTGGTCACGCAAAGTGTCGATCAGTCGGCGCGAAATTTCCTTGAAAAGGAGACGCGCACTCGGAAACCATGATCCAAGCGTTTCGACCCCAAACGGCTTAATTACCAAATTAAATTATTTAAAGTAAATTAAATCTTTTTCATACATAGGTATGTATGCAAACAATACTATCTAAAAAGCAAAAAAGATTTTTCCAACTTTGACATTTCCTGTATTTCAGTAATACAATTACATTTGCGCTGCTTTCTATGTATATTGAAACTGATCTCACAATACAAATGGAAATGAAATGATTTCGCTAATGCGCTGCGCAAAACTAGCATTTCACTAACGAGTTATCTTTAAGCTGCTTTGTCATAACCCTATAGAATAATGGAACTGTGAGCGTACGATCACAATTCGCTCATAACACTGACCTGTCCGATATTAGGAACTTGACACACTGCTGGAAAATGCTGGAAAACATTTTGTTCAAAAATAAAGTCTGAAGTCGAGTCACACTATGGTGCAACTCAACTCTTTTCAACATTATTATTATTATTTTGTACTAGTTTTTAAGTATTTAATATTCGCATACAATGTTTATTGTTTCTTGAATAAATAATCAAATCAAATCATAAAATTTCTAGGGAACCTTCACAAAGTTATCGATCTTCAATTTTTTTCTTTTTTACGGAATTTTTTAACAATTTTTTAAATGATTACACAACGCCGCCCAGTCCCCAGCTAAGCAGGGCTCTTGTTATGAGTACTAGACAACTGATAAACATACTTATATATTTCTAAATAAATACATATATAGATAAATTACACCCAGACACACAACAAATGATCATGCTCATCACACAAACATTTATCCTGGGTGGGAATTGAACCCACGACCAGCATACAGCAGTCAGGGCCACTAGCCACTAGACGAACAGGCCAGTCAAAATTAAAAATAACTTTAGGTTATTTGCATAGGTTATTAAAAATACCTTTAAGAAATATAAATCCCACAAAGCAGATACTCAGATAAGTTCAGCCGTATGACGTCCACTACAGGAAAAAGGTATCCCCGAGCGTCACAGCGGGTTGCAGGATTCTTTGACAGAGTTAACGGGGGCCTGGCGTAAAGAGCCACTAAAGAAACAGGCGAGTTTAAAACAGTAAAGGTTGTTTGTTACGCTCTTGTGTGTAACTGACAGATATTGAACTGCGTAGAGAACACAGAGGTAAACATGTACCAACTCTTTGGGCTCTGGTTTACCTGTAAAATTCTAGACAAACCCATTAGGTTAACCTTGGCATGTATAGCTCGGACGCTTCCTCTCCAGGATGGATCCTGAGCACGAGAAGTAACTTGATGATTTACCAACTCAAATAAAAGTCAGCAAATCGGCCAGTTTTGTATTTTTGACACAAGAAGCAGATGGAATTATTTAAAAAAAAAAACTTTATATACACCTACGTGAATTTAAGTGTCATACGCAAATTTTTATTTCTGTGTTTTAAAAAACATTGACACAACAACATAATTCAATTAAAATCATTGAACATTTAGTCCATTAAGATTTCCATGCACCGTGAGTGTGAACGCGCCCCATGATGGAGTCGCCGCGGGCGTCGATCGGCGCCTAATTTCAGCCGGTAATAACCGGTCTCGGAACGGACATCACCACCAGAATCTTTGTGGGAACTGTGCGTTGCGTCAACCGTGACTACAACCAGGGATGGGACACGTATCGACCACATTATGAAGTTGCTTTATTTTTTGATCAAATCTATTTGAAAAATAAATGATACATTTGCAGCCTTAAATTAAAAAATATGAAATTGGCGGCTTTATCGCATTCCGCGATCTCTTACAGGCAAGGTTGCAACCTAGAGTGGGCGAAAAAATTTGATAATGACCCACATAAAAAAAAAATGGTTCTACAGCACAACAGTTTTGAAACATTTTCTTTGAATAAAATTTATTTTCTTCTTAAATGTTTAGACAGCCCTAGGGTTTTCAATAGAAGGATGTTTGTCATTGTAGTGTGAAACTGAAATCAATGACATCGCATCGACGTTGACGAGAAATTGCTAGTTAGAGCTCAATTTGTAGTTTTAGCGGTCCCTCACAGCGCCGGCGTGCGTGCTAAGACTTATAGGCCTGTTTCTATTTCATCACCTTTGTTGCATTTTAGTACAGATTGACTTCCAGCAAATTCATTTCATGATGAAACTCATTGTTTGCGCTCTTTCAGGAACGGGAAGTAAAACGATTATTAATGCGTCGCAGATAAATAATATTGTAGATCGTTTCGAATTTATTTTCAATTATACTGACTGTAGTGAGAAAATTAGTAGTTTTTCGTCTTAAATCAGGCTAATATTATTCAATGTAAGTATTGTCCTATATTAAACTAGACTAAGACGGACAATTAAAAAATTTTTTTTTTTTGTGGCCTTATTAGATAATTTTTACTTAAAACTGGATTCTGCCAGCGGTTTGACTCGCGTGATAGTAGATAAAAGAGTAAAGTGATAAAGTAGCATTCGACTGGTGAAAGGATTGAAAAAATTGGTCCGTTTTTGAGCTAATTAATTTTTTTTAGTTTGTTTTAACCCAAAGTTTAACAGGTAGAGAATGTCTTGTTGCAATAAGTCCTCCTATGTACCTTTTATATTTATATATTAATCTTTTCTCTTTATCTTTTTCTTTTTTTTTCTTTTGGGTTTTTTCTTTTTTTATATATTGATATAGATCATATAGGTTTATGTGTAATTTAATACCATAGAAGCGAGTTCATTTTTAATATAATTCAAACAGTAACAATCGATCATTTGATTTCCCATTTTAAACTTTTAAATATAAAATAGCATTTTGACATCATTTCAGGTAGTCTCAAAGTTGTAGGTGTTAAAAAATACTAATCTAAATGTCTGGCAATACCAAGCAACAATGTTCTTTAAATATCTAACGTTTACAAAGTTTCGATATCACGACAATAGATTGTAACATGCCCAGTGACCCGAGAAGATTCACTCCCAACATGCGACAGATTTCCAACTCGCTCTGAATATGTTACACGCTTGATATAGCGACTGGTGCCTAAAGGATCGACAAATTGTAAGAAAGATGATGCCAAATATTACGGTAGAAATCGATGTTCTTACACAAATGTGTATGTGCGTGAAAATGTATTTATATACTAGCTTTTGCCCGCGCGGCTTCGCTCCCGCTCTTCCCTACTCCACCCTACTCTACCCTACTCTACCCTACTCTACCCTACTCTACCCTACTCTACCCTACTCTACCCTACTCTACCCTACTGTACCCTACTCTACCCTACTCTACCCTACCCTACTCTACGCTACTCTACCCTACTCTACCCTACTCTACCCTACTCTACACTACTCTACCCTACTCTACCCTACCCTACCCTACACTACTCTACCCTACTCTACCCTACTCTACCCTACTCTACCCTACTCTACCCTACTCTACCCTACTCTACCCTACTCTACCCTACTCTACCCTACTCTACCCTACTCTACCCTACTCTACCCTACTCTACCCTACTCTACCCTACTCTACCCTACTCTACCCTACTCTACCCTACTCTATCCTACTCTACCCTACCCTACCCTACACTACTCTACTCTACTCTACCCTACTGTACCCTACTCTACCCTACTCTACCCTACTCTAACCTACTCTACCCTACACTACCCTACTCTACCCTACTCTACCCTACTCTACCCTACACTACCCTAATTTTTTCCATAAGAACCTTCTCCTCACAATAACAATCACAACAAAAAAAAATCAGCCAAATCGGTCAAGCCGTTTTCATGCCAAGTAATGACAACGGAAAACGGGGGTCATTTTTATATATATAGATAGGATAAACCAGTAAGATAAAAAGTGTAATATTAACAAATAGGTATAGTGTAATAAAAACGCTAGAAGCGGCCACATAAAAAGCTAGAAGCCGCCGCAAAAAACAGCTTGTGGCCGGAGAAGGTTGAAGCGGCGTCAAGCGTTGTTTTGTGGCGGCACCGCCGCATACGAGCCACAAAAATAGGCCGCCTCAAAAAGAAGCTTGAAGGGGCTATTTGTGGACAGTTAGTAATAATAATAATTCTTTATTTTAACCCTTCAGATACCGTCAATTAGTGACACAATAGTAAGACAATAGATGCGCGGCCACCGGTGGTCGCTTGGGGATTCATGAATTAAGCTACTATGGCCCATATACACTATACATAAAATAATCTTAAAAATAACAACAACAACACAAGACAAGACAACACACAAGACACAATACATAGGGCAAACTCGGGCATACATTCCCCGCGACACTTTTGCTACTTTTTAGTTAATTTAGTCACGAAGCGGGTTCAGTCATTTAGGCGCTGTTACAAACATACACACCTACATAATTACATACAAACTTTTGCTTTTATAATATTAGTAGGATTATTTCTTACAAACCCGACAGAATAATTCATTGTCATCATCATCATAATTTTGGCCGATGGCCGATGGTCGCCACAATGAACAGTCCAGTGCATCTTGGATCTATCGGATTCCCACGACCTTCGCCAGGTCTTCAGTCAACCATATTTTATGGAGAATAATTACCATTGACAATAATAGCGACCTTACCCATAAACTTTTAATCCTAATTAAAACCTTTTACAGGATTTCAAAATTCGTCAGTGCTCACTTTCATCTTATGAGGAACTTTTGTGTAATATTTTATGCTTTTAGACAGTAAGCAAGCCCAGAAAAATAAAAAAATAAACCGTGGAAGTACGAGTTGGACTTGCGCTCTGAGGGTTCTATAAAAACTTATCTATGAAAACAGTTCAATCTCGAATTGAGTTACGAAGATTTTTCCGAAACGCAAAAAATGTTTTTTTTTTTTGTGAAGTTACTACAAATTTACATAGTTTTCAGCTTTTTTCTTATACTTGTGAAACTTGATTCATGCCAAATTTGAGGATTTTAGGGCAACGGGAAGTACCCTATGAATTTTGAATCCCTTTAGAGTATCGAAATACACGTTTTTTCGACATAAACAGTCGTATCTTTTTTTTTCGTTAACTCAGAAGATTGATTTGGTCACAGCATTAAGGAACCGCAGTCTTGATTATCATCATCATCTTCCTACCCTTATTCCGTTTTATTTGGGGTCGACGCAACACATTTTTTTCTTCCATTCTGTCCTGTCGCTCGTCACGCTATCACTAACTCCCTTTTCATTCATATCACTTCTCACACAATCCAGTCTTGATTATATGGTTTTAATTTCAACTCGATACATTTACGCGTTCCTGAGTGAGATAAAGGGCCTTGACCGACCGACAGACATTCGGATTACAAAGTAGTCCTATAAGGGTTCCATTTTGTTCCTTTTTAGGTACGGAACCCTAAAATAGATAAATTTTATCATGCAATAAAGTAAAAAATTTCCGACTGTTAATTTATGTATCGTTTTTTGATAAAATATCAAGTGTCAGTTGCTACGAAAGCTTTGCTACGAGCGCTACGAGAGCTACGCAGGACCAACGAGATTCTAAACAATTTAAAAAGTCTTACTACACGGGCCACAAAAATGCCGCTTCAAACTTCTTTTTGAGGAGGCCTTTTTTTGTGGCTCGTGTGCGGCGGTGCCGCCACAAAAAAACGCTTGAAGCCGTTTCTAGCTTTTTTTTGTTGCCGCCCTTTTTTTGACAATGTTTTTATAATAATGACGCCGCAACGCAGACGAAACCTGAATATAGTTGTTTAAGAATCAATAACTGAATCGGTTCCAATAGTTTCTACACCATGTTATATTTTTTTCCAAATAATATTTTAAAATGTCACAAGTTGGATACGACTGACACTAAGTACCTACAATACAAAACAGGTCACGGCAGGTCAAAGCGGGCATTAAGAGCTAGCAAACAACTGGGTACAAGTGCAAAACAACCCCTCAGTCGCCTGGATGGCCCGGTGAATATGTATTTTTGCTGACATAATAAGCTTATAACTTTGTGTTTTTTCATGATACAGTTATGAAATTTCTTACATAGATTCTTTACATAGAAATACTAGACACCATGTTTCGGGTTTCGCATATACTAAAACTAACGTTGTATGTACATGCCAAACTTAAACAATAACTAACTAATCCACTAAATCTAACTATGAACATAATGTATACAAAAACATAATAAACTCAGGCGCCGAAGTACTCCTCCACATGGCTCTAAACATATGTTTTTCAACCAAAGAAAAAACTACACAGCCAGTGTTAAATTGACAGTGTTCTATTTTTCTACTCATATTAAAAAAAAGACTGGTTTTCCTTAAACAAATTTCACAAAATATTTCAAAAAGATAAAGCCAAAAAAAAAATAAGCGTCTAAGTTTTTCTAAATCTATTCTAAACAGAGACAGCACTGCTATCTTCTGACGTCACAAAAAAGAAACGTGTGTGCCTTCGCGCTATTCTGTATAAACGATATTTTACGCGACAAACATCCTTACTAATATTATAAAAGCGAAAGTGAGTGTGTTTGTTTGTTACGACTTCACGCCTAAATGGCAAAACCGATTTTGATGAAACTTGGTACACGGATAGACCATGTCCTGGAATAGGACATAGGATACTTTTTATCCCGAAAGTATGTTCCCTTGGGACAATTTTCTGCTATCACGCGGGCGAAGCCGCTGGGAGTACCTAGTAGAAAATAACTTTAAAACCTACGAGTAACATACTTTTTCCTTTTTTCCACCAATTTAATGTTTTCTATTAAAATCTTTTTTTTTATCTTTAGAATACGAGTACCTTCGTAAATGTTTAACAGTATTTCTTTAATATTACCTACTTAGCAAAATAAGTACCTTATTTATTAATTAAACAAGCTCTCCCTCGTGGTTTCACTCGCGTCTTTTTTTTATATTCCACAACTATTACACAACGTCACTTAGTCCCAAGCTAAGCAGAGCTTGTGTTATGGGTACTAGTTTAGACAACTGATAAACATACTTATATTATATATTTCTTAATACATACATATTATAGATAAATTACACCCAGACACAGAACAAATGACCATGCTCATCACACAGACATTTGTCCTGGGTGGGAATCGAACCCACGACCTCGATACTGCTCCTGCTTCCGTGGGCCGTATCGTGATGTTAATAAATGGAAAATCAAAAACTAATTTTATTTCTATAGCGTGTTTAACCAAACGTACAAAGTGTTTCCATTTATCTATATATATAAAAATCAATGCCACTTTTCGTTGTTATTTTATAACTCAAGAACGGGCCTACCTATCCAAACCAAATTTTTAGGCTATGTTCGGACTATTTAGTATATGGTTTATGTGAAGTTTGGTAGGGTAGAGTAGGGTAGAGTAGGGTAGAGTAGGGTAGAGTAGGATAGAGTAGGGTAGAGTAGGGTAGTGTATGGTAGAGTAGTATAGAGTATGGTAGAGTAGGGTAGAGTAGGGTAGAGTAGGGTAGGGTAGAGTAGGGTAGAGTAGGGTAGAATAGAGTAGAGTAGGTATAGTATGGTAGAGTAGGGAAGAGCGGGGGCGAAGCCGTGCGGGCAAAAGCTAGTACTATTATAAGTATAGCTATACATATAAGTAACTGTAATTAGTGATAAACATTACCAAATGAAATATCAGTAATGTGTTGTACTAAGTTTTTGGAAAATAAATTATTTATACATTGTCTTTTCTCAAGATTCTCCAAACCCGTAGTAGACGCCTGTGGTGTACAAGCTGTCAGTTTTCTTTATGGTAATGACGTTACGACGTAAGTGTTGCCAGCCTTTCAGTTCAAATGAGATGAATCCATTCGTTATGTCGCGACGGGACACAACAAGCGAATACGTAATAATGTAGGTAAAATACGTAACTTATTGGTCATGTGATATATTGAAGCTATTGAATTTGTCTTTGAAGAATTTGATTTTTTTTTAATAAAAAAAAAGTATTTTAAATGAAACAGTGAGATGGGGTCGAGACCGACCACGAAGGAGATGGAGCGACGAACTAGACAGATTCGACCAGAACTCTCAAGAGGAAGCCCAGCCCCCCTAGCCAAGTTACAACCGTTTCGCTGGCTTCGAACGCTTCGAGTTGACCTTGCCGCCAATTCTTTTGCTCTAACCACGTGACTGAGCGTTGAGGCGACGACATTCCCGTACATTTGAAGCATTCTACTATCGTTAACAAATCTATAAACTATCGTCAAAAGACAACCTGACTAAGTGGTTGCAAAAAAAAAAAAAAATTAGATTAAGAATTTTCATTTTATATAAGCTGTATAAACAAGAACTGTCAGTAGTCAGCGAATAAAGGCTTTTATTATTATTATTATTATTACTATCGTTAACTATTGCAGATTAGCAACTTGGCTAGGGGTACAGGCGCACGAAAGATGGAAGGAGTGAAGGGAGTCCTTTGCCCAGGAGTGGGACAGAACGGGCTAAGTAAAAAAATATATATTTTAATATGTCACATGGACGCAATTTTTTACTAAAGAACAAATCAAAATTACCTTCACAGGTACCCACTATTCCTACGTCTGCAAACACGCATTTCCTATAAAAAGTTCCAAGTTTATTTCAATAAAATATCATACAATGTTGCCAGATGCACGTGCAAGAAGTGCAGAAGTATTTTTTACTTATCAGCGACCTCAGTGGAAACTTTGTGAGTAAACTTACAAGTTATTGGTTTCTGCACTCACGTCCAAATAAGTTTAACTATACACTACTTTTCTTACATTCAACTTTAAACTATGTTGCCAGTTTATAGACATTTATGTCAGTCCATTTATGCAACTTGTTGTCACTAAGCATCTTATCAAAAAGATGAATTTTAACACATTTTTTTTTTACAAAATAGTCAAAAGAAAGACTGAATATTTACTGAATTTAATTTAACATAAAAACAATTAAAATTTACCAATACAAATTAAATTTTTATAGCAGTAACGATTGATATATTAATGAAATAAATCAATCAATCAATTAGCTATTTTTTCTGATCTAGAATTGTAGTGTTTAACTGAATGTTTCTTAGTTATTTTATTTTATTAGTTCAATGTGTCTCTTGTATAGGTCTTCGGATCTTCTAAAAAAAATATTCCATTTCTAGCCGCTTCACTCGCATGAAATTAAAAATTAGGGCAATTCCTACTTTCATTTGCAATTTCTATTTTTATTATAAAAAGGGAGGTTACCTTGACCCGGTATAGAAAGGTTATCTATGTGCAATTCTAGGAGATGGTCTATCTATGTGCCAAATTTCATCCAAATCCGTCCAGTCATTTGGGCATTTGTAAGTATTAAATAAGCAAACACGTTGCCAACAAAGAACAAAATCACATAAAACGATTTTCGCAGAAGTCATACGCCTTCTTACAGTGTCGCTTTCACTTGACGACATTTAATGCCAACAGTCAATATTATATTTACGAGCTCTCACAGAGAAAACAAGTATTTTTCTTGGTGAATTGTATTATGAATTATGTAAATGGTGCTTAAACAAGCTTTTAATGAAAATCATTTTTTCATAGCAAGCTTTTATAGCTCGGTATACCTATATAATATTAATACTCGTCAAGACGAATCATACGAGCCCAAACTCGATGGGGTTGTGTCGTTTAACTACTAAGTTCTTATAGCCACCTTCCGGTTCCATCATCAGATCAGCTCCTTGTCATAATAATTTTGCATTGTCATCTGATTTACACATACATGCAAACTTTCAGCTCAATCGGTAACCGGAAAGTGAGTCAAATTTAATTTACAAGATTTGATGACATTCAAACATCCGGTAAGGTGAAACTAAATAAAAGCTTGTAATAATAATAATAAGATAGCGCAGTCTACTTGCCAGAATACCCCCTTATTTAGAACAAAATGATTCAAACAACTAGAAAGATTTGTTTAAGTAAATACAATAAACTTTAATTTTTTTGTAAATCTTCTGGTATAAAAAATATAGATCAAGACTTTTAGGATATGATGATGAATGTAAATTCTATTCAAACTTCTTTTCCAGCTTCCCAAATACAAATTCAGGTAGGTCACTTCCCGAAATTGTATATTTAATACATAAGTAAATAAACATCAACTAAATAAGTGACTTTTCACAAACAAACACAAAGAGCATCGATAAAATTAAATACAAGGTTACCTTCAAAGAGTCGGACGTCAATAATTATTGGATTAAAGGTTTGATTGATATGCCTAATGATACATGATGATCACTGTGTGGGAAAACTGGTGGCATAAGTACGTTACACATGTGTGGGTTACGACAGGACTGAGCTGAGGGCCTTAATCAGCTCCATGTGATTGGCACATAAAACGAGGGACTGGAACCTTCTTCATAAATCAATTTACTTATTTATGCGAAATAGCCAGTATGAAGGAATGCATGGTAAAGGTAAATTATAGATTTAACTATGAAATTATGAAATTACTTTCTATAAACGTTTCCTCTATCTAGGACTAGTGAGAATTCAAGCGCTTATGATGTCTCGACTAATTAGTGGATCTGAAAGTTCTTGCATAAAAAAAAATGCTAGCATAACTTACCTTAGACAACTTCACCCCAAGATCACATTATAGAACTTTTTTTTTCTGATTCACCTTATTTTTACTGTCTACGCAATTTGTGATAATATTATCAGTTATCTTATAATATGTGGTACTTTGTGCAAATGCCGGCAGCCACGGCAACGCGACACGTGGGGAGCGGCGGCGGGCGGTCACCATAGGCGACCGGCGCGTGGGCGGGCCCGCCCCGGCCGAGAGCACCCTGTAAATACGACAACTAGACATCTTACTTCAAGTAACGTCTCCATTCATTACAAACCGTCTGGCGCTCTTTAATCTATCGCAGTAAAAAAAGATACATCGCTAATTTTCCGAACTGTAAAAGCTCCTAAAAGTTTACTACCACGCATCGCAATTTCCGTAAATGAATCACAAACTTTAATCAATTGAACAATTCAATCAGGTGTTTAATTACAATTCCCAGTTAAGTGTTGGATGTAAGTTTTCCAAGTTAACAGGAACAGTAGGGCGGGAAACGGGAAAGTGAGGCACGAGGCAAATGGGCGGGCGCTGCAGTCTCGCTTGCACAAAATGCACCACCCCCGGCGGATAGCGTTGCGTTTGCAGTCCGCGCCGCCGAGCCGTCGCAACTGCTCGCTCGCTGCGCCCGGCTACGCTCGCCGCCGACACGTTACGCGACCTGTAACGAGCTACCAGGCTACCAGGACCATCAAGGAGGTAAGCCCTTACATTCATTTTACCGCCTGCTCGCACCCTCGCTACTTCCTTATCCCCGTCCCGTTTCAGCTTAAAGTTGGAACAGTTTTCCCTTTTATCGCTGGAATGTGGGAAAGCGGGTTTCGGTGTCCCAACTCTCTCTTTCAATTTGTAAGCGTTGTGATTATTGTGGGGTGATAACAAGATAAACAACGACGACGCGCTGTAAAAATCAGCTGGAAATAAATTTATAGAATGTTTTACTCAAGATCGGAAGTTACTTTGATGAATATTACTTCTTGACCGTTAACTAACTTTTCAGAAACTTTGTTTAACTTTTGAAAAAATGTGGTTGTGTTATTAAAATTAAAAAAGTAGTTAAAGCATTTTTTCGTTTGTTTTCTAAAGTCGTAGAGCTAATTTCCTCTACTTTTGAGTTCCATTTATAGCGTAGCGTGAAAAGCTCTTGATGAAAGAGATGTAAAAATATTGTTAGCATCATTCCGCGTTCCTTTTATGCCAAAAAAGTTATTAAAACTGCTAATAACATTTTTTAGAGCACGTTTATTCTCTGCTGATATTATTTAGGTCGCGAGACCTAAATAAAATATAGCTTTTTTTGTGTAGAGTCTAGTTTTAAAATATGTTTGATTTTCATTACTTCAAAAGTAAAGAACGAGAAATATTTTCTTTTCCACACTATCTCCGACTTAAAATTTACTCAACCAGCTGAAAGTTCATTCAAATCTTTTTTATTCATTAAACCCCAAGCTAACGCCGGCGTTCGCGTACCCATTGTCTTTCTATTGTGTCTCTAATTATCACGATTGAAAGGTTAAAGGCATTTTTTGTAATGGGAAAATAATTATTTATTACTCTGTTAATAAATATAAATTAAAACTACCTTGAACTTTGAAAATTGAGTGCAATATGAAAGTTAGAGGCAATAAAAACAATGGAAAGATACCCGTGCCAATTAAAATTCTACGTACCTACAATGCAAGGTAACAAATTGACAGGAACAAGTTATAACCCCTAAAGCACAAACGGTATCTACTAGATCATGTGGCTATCTTGTACGAGTCGTTAAAGTCACAGGTTACTTTAGTCTTGCGTGTAAAATTTTATAGAAGGTATTTTGTAGCATAAGGAGGTAGATATATAACATCGTGGAGAAACACCTTTCAATATAGCCCAGGTTTCTAATTTTCCAGCCACTCTATTCTGTGAGAACGACTTCGATCGAAGACTATCTCAGAAAGTTCAATCAAACTTGAGTTTAACATTGAGCTTTTATGCCAAGTATTCTCTTATACATATACAAACAAAAAGTCTCATAATATTTGATTATCTATAATTCTTGTTTTCGATATTGATATTATGAAGTTCTTTTAATACTATTATTGTGATTACATTATGTAAGAAAATAAAACTACATCATAAACATATTCTGAACTAAAATTATCAAAAACTATTAAAGTCGTAAGCGTGTAAGCGTGGTGAACACAAACAAACAGTTCATTCATTTCCTCGAGAGAATTGGCCAACAAATCGTCAAACAGCTCCCCTAAGTCAATGCCAAATAGTACCAGGCGATCAGAAAAGTGTAGAAGGTTCTACTAAATTCCCGAGGAAGGGCGGCGGGCGCGGGCCCACGCAGCACGCACCCACACTCCTGACCGCGATGCCGGCCCAGCACACTCCACAATGAAAATCAGTTTTTCTCGCACCCGTCGATAGTTTAAAATTAAACGTCATTCTGGCTGCGGTTAACACTTAATTTGTACAACGCATAATGTTATTACTTTGCAATTCAATTTATTATATCCCTGATGCGATTGTTGTGATAATGATCGGGGCTCTTAATGAAATTAATATCCGATGCTATTTGGAAAAATGAAAGACAGTTTTGGTTTAATGGATTTAACTACGTTATTTCAGTGCCAGTTTTATATTTTACATAAAATATTTTGTACGGTCAGATTCTTTCATAATTATTACTTACTAGCTTTTGTCTGCGGCTTCGCCCGCTTACATAAAATATAGCCTATGTCACTCAGGAATAAAGCAGCTTTCTATCGATAAAAAAAATTAAGCTATCGGACCAATACTTTCAAAGATTACGCCCTACAAACAAAAAACCAAACTTTACCTCTTTATAACATTAGTGTAGATTTAATTTCAAGGCTAAAAGGATAACTTCCGTGATTGGAAAGTTTTTAAAAAACTACTTTAGAGGCCACTTATAACAAGAAACATTACACTTGGGTGCGTAGTCTCGATGATGCCTCGGACAATTTGGCTCGAACTCAAACCAGTCTAAATTTTTACCATTAAAGAAATTTAGGGTGTACTGCACAAAGGAAAAATCCTAAGTACTGATTCAGAATAAGTAAACAAACCGATCAAGATATTACTTCAATTGCTTCGTTAGATAATTGTACTTAAAACTTGGTTGACTTTAAAAAAAATCTTCTCTCTACGTGCATAAAAGCATCTTCGAATCAATTAATTAGTAAAACAAACGAATCAATTAATTAGTTATATGCTATCTAATTCATTACTTGTGGTGGGAGTAGGTAATAGACACTTAGACAGTCACTGATAACAAAAAAGTACAGGATTTCTTTGTTATCAATGACTGTGACCGTAATGATTTACAGTTTTTATTCAGTAATTTAATTTTATGTACCATAACTAAGTACATTTGATGACGTAGACACCGTCGGACACCGTTTATTATACTTAACAAGCCACATATTATTTTTAATAAAACTATAGACAGTTTAGTAAGTTAGATGAGACAATTATTCAATCATTTATAGCGTTTACTTTACAGAAAATAGCAGAATTCAAGATTTTTTATAAATGTGAAGAGAAATTTATTTCTCATAGAATTTTGATATAATTAAAAATTATATACTAATTTATTAAAGAGAGAGACTTATTTCAACTAGTTAGTAGTAGAAAATACTGTGAGTTTGTAAGTAAGTAACACACATAAATACGTAATCAATTGAAAAGCTCTTAAAATATTAAAAAGCCGTTTATTTTTGCCTAGTAATCGCTACATAAATGAAATCAACTATTTCCTGAGCTAATTTTAAATTGAAATATAAAACCCACTGCATTTCTGTGATTAAAATATACAAAGCAACGCCAAAATACAAAGCAACGACAGGTTTAAACAAATCACAATACATTAAGGCAAAGTTCCCAATTAAATAAAAGTACGTAAAAGCAGACAAAAGAAAGAAAACGTTGGCTGTCGTATTTCGTGCGGTTTGTCACCCATCCCCCATGTTCCAGATATTGAGACGGAACAACCGCGCAAATCTTCGCGAATCACTATAAATTTTTCAATTTCGTTTTGAACGTTTTCCACATTTTATGTCCCAGGTTGTTATTGCAAGTTACATCTGTCTCGTGGTGACAATCAAAAGTGAACTGTCCGTGATTTTATCTGGATTAATGCATCGTTTTAAAATGATCATCATTCTCTAGCTCTTCATTTAATAGTTCTTGTGGCCAACCTCTCCTCCCGGTGGTTCCAACTTCATTTCTCATTCTCCCCTAGTTTTGTCATTATCATTTCAGCCTAAAGACTTCCACTGTTGGGCATAGGCCTCCCCCAAGCGTCGCCACAACGACCGGTCCTGTGCGTCTCGCATCCATCGAATCCTTGTTTAAGCCATTTAAATTGTCATTTATTTATTCCGATACAGTGCTAAGGTACAAGTCCAGGTTGTCTTGTCGCCTCTGTCTGGACTGGCCAGTTTAGCGATTTGTTCAGCGTCAAACATTTTGCTGGCGAGACATCTGAATTGAGCCTGATAGGCTTCTTGTATCCGTTTTGGAACACAATGTAGTTTTCCGAATCCTGTCTTATCTTTTTACTCCCAGAATGCTGCGCATACTTATATCGTTTTAAATGTAATAATATACTGGTAGGTTAGCGTGTTGTTAAGATCAGAAGGCTCTTTAGCCTTCTGATTAGCTTCTTCTGATCTTAACAACACGCTATATTATTGTGATGGCTCTTTAGCCATCATAATAAGTTCAGATGAAAAAAGTCAGACAGCTCATTAGCCACTCTACATTGTTTTGTCTTCCATTTTAATCGTCCTTCATTATTCAATCTGTTTTCTTCTTGCGAGATTATAAATTGTTAAAAAAAACTACGGAACTTATTGACTTCACATCTTCCACCATTTCTACTTCAAGACTGTCAAATGACAGTTGGTTATGGAGGAGTACTTCGAGTACTCGGAGCAGAATCTGAAGTAGATATCTTTCCTTTTTTTCATTTACAATCAAATATATCATATGGATAAGGAGTGGGATTCCCAGCCTGAGTCTATGTTTCCAAATAGCTACAACTACCTAGGGGACTTTAAGTCGAGGGTGAATAGTTTCTAGACAAGCGTGCTCTATCGTCGATCACATCATCGTTTACCATCAGGACAAGACATTGGTCAAGTGAAAGTCTAAAAAAAAAAAATATAGACTGACTGAGCTTTGGTGTGGTAAAGGCCCCAACTTACGAGTCATACGTCGTTTGGTTCAAACCCAAACAGGCGCATTACTTTGAGTAATTAAATTTATCACCAATGCTTTCAAAATGGTAGAACAAAACATCGGGAGGAAACTGACATGTGATAGAATCAAAAATTCAAAAACATCCACCAACCTACCCTGGGCCCGAGCGGTAGGCTTTTTTAATTGTTGATAGGTTAGCGCTTGACCGCTATCTCTCCTGATGGAAAGCGATGATGCGGTCATTTATCATGCGTCATTACGGCCTATACCCTTTCCTAGGTGTTTAATATAAATATAATTTTCTCTCTCTCGTTCTCTTCTCTTTCTCTCTAGTATGGGACTGCTTAACCTAGCAATGGAACCTTCCTTCGCTACAATCCTTATTACTATTCTTGGAAATAGTTATTCAAACCCTACTGAGCCGCTTCAGTGAGAGTCCGATATTAAATAGCAAGTTTCGATACAAGTTACATCATTTTATCAGAATAGTTTTGAACTGATCTTAAATTACAATTTAATTTAAGATAGAATCTGTTGAAATGTAAGTAACTTAGTTTCTCGAACTTAATCGGTTTTAAAACTTTAAAAATGTATAATTGGAGATGTTGCTCTGTTCGCTTAGATTATTAATTGGTTCAACAAAACGCGATATTGATATCTAAGTGAAACTATTATTGATTTACGAAATAGATCATAAAAAGGTTGCTCCTTACAGATTTTTTATTGCTATTGATCTTAATAAGTTACCGTCTGTAATTGAGTTTCAATAACAACTTCACGATAGTCGTAGACTTAGCCAAAGCTTCTACCTACGTCTATTTGTGTAGGTAGGTATTGTAATTAGGACTAATACGGTAAGTATACTACCTACTACCAATTTATTTTGGTACATTTTTCTCTTAGGAACATAATCAGCAATAAATTGAGCAGTTACCGACAGCCTAATCATTTTTTGTTATACTTATGTACGAGTACATACTCGCTTCTGTCAGTGACTACACCCGTGTTTAAAAAAAGGTTTTTCCATACAAACTTTAGAAAATCCTCTTTTAGTGGTCGCCGAAAAAGAAATCTTGTGCAAAATTTCACGTTCCCAGTTCCAGTAATTTCGGTTATGTATATGTATATGGGTAACGTACAAACAGTAAACAGAAGAAGAAAGATGATACACAACATATTTAACTTAAATTGAAAAAAAACCTTTAAAAAAATATTATACACACAAAAATCAAACAGGAACTATCAGTTCGGTTCTTTAAAAAAGACAAGTATGACAGACAATGTATGCCGTGCGTGTTACATGGCTTACCAGATCTGCATATTAGATTGTTCCGTGAATTTTGTTCACGGAACGGTTGTTAGCCGTCGGTCGGTCGCCGGACGCCGGCGGGCGGCGCCGGGCGGCCAAGTGATCGCGAATCAAACTTTTACAGGCACCGTCCACCTTTCCGTTCAACTTTGCCTCAATTAAATCGATCCGGGGGGACAAGCTAACAACATCTTAAGGTGAATGCTATAAGGTAACCTCAAAAGTTCTTTTTTTGGATGTTTTTGCAAATTGTTGTTCTGTTCATTTCATGAAGTAGTGAAATTGTTATGAAATATTTGTATCTGATATTTGCCTCTTTATCTATAGATATTATCTAATGCACGGCAGTTAGACATAACACAGATGAAATAGATACAGTAACAGTAAAACTAAGGTATATGAGTATACTTGGTGTCTTGGATCTTTGTTCAACGCTTTAGGTAGCACAGTATGTAACGTAGGCTACAATTAGACGCATCATAAAACTAATTTAAATGACTAGTATCATCTAATAATAAGTCAACTAATAACACTCTTCATATTTGAGAAAAAAATGTTTAAAAGAATTGGCGTGCTGCCATAAAGTACCCCTTACAATATAAATTTTTAAGAATCATCGATTAATACTTGCCCTTCGACCTTTACCTCGGCGTTCCATATTCGTGCTATAAATAACTTTCTGCTGAATGTGTCTTTCAAATGAACAGCTCTGTTATCAGTCTCGATGATGTTACATCTGTGGTGTTATTGTAACCTTATTATAAGAGATTTTTAATAAAAAACAAGAAGATAAAATTGATTCTGATTTTCATTATTGTAATTTTACTGGTGATAAATGTTACCTAACTGACTGACAAAAATTACTCTAAAACATTTTAGAAACAGTTTTATACTGCTTCTGAAATATTTATTAATAACGTTTTTCGCTCTGAGTTACGATAGTGAGACTGAGGATCGATATCCGAGTGTTAGACTTTTACTGACTAAAACTCAAACGTTTTTGTTACAAACAAGTTTTTGTTACAAACAAGTTTTTGTTACAAACAAGTTTTTGTTACAAACAAGTTTTTGTTACAAACAAGTTTTTGTTACAAACAAGTTTTTGTTTCACCTGTCCCGATGTGTCTGTAATCAAATCTTGTAAATTAAATTTGACCCACTTACCGGTTACCGATTGAGCTGAAATTTTGCATGCATGCGTAAATCAGATGACAATGCAAAATTATTATGACAAGGAGCTTTTCTGATAATGGAACCGGAAGGTGGCTATAGAAACTTGGTAGTTAAACGACACAACCCCATCCAGTTTGGGCTCGTATGATTCGCTTTGACGAGTATTAATTATATAGGTACACCGAGCTATAAAAGCTTGCTATGAAAAAAAAAACCTTAAAAGCTTGTTTGCGTTTTAATGCCATGACTCTTTCGAAAATTCCCGTATCTCGGTCCCTTTCAATATAACGGAAACCTCGTGTTTTGCTTCTACAGTTTCTCCAACAATAGAGAGAGAATGCTTTCATGAAGGGATGTAGTATGTTCGTAAGCGGCTTTACTAGCCTCTCATACTTCACGGTCACCTTTATACGCACATGTTAAAGCTCACAAATAAATATACCTTCGTCCTCTATATCGTCCTTATCAGCTTGTTATATTATTTATTTAAACGTTTATTATATGAAAGAAAGATTTGCTTTTACTTGATTTACTTACTTGGAAATATCGTAAAATGTTTGTAATAAGTTAAATAAATAAAAATGAGTATTTGAGGTATAATTCAGTTTTTGAGCTTTTAGGGCATAATAAAATGCCTCTTAATGTTTCTTGTTATTATAGACAGACGTGGGTGGGATGGCATCTGTAAGATAAATAGTTTAAGTGGAAAATTGCCTGTAGAAAAAGTTTGTTTTGAAGTCGAGAGTTGTTTACAGCGTTTACAGTTTTTGTAGCGGGTACTAGGCGAGCATGGGCGGGCGGGAGCTGTGAGGGTCGGGGCAGCCCAGTCTTACACGCGCCGCCGGCATATATATCTGCACGCAGTTGCATAGTTACAGTGCACCGGTGAAGGTTGCTCTCGTTTACACCGCCGTGCATCTATACAGGCCTACACGGAACGTTTACGCGTCAAGCTTTGAAGCTTTACGTAATTTGTGGGTGTATTGGATTGAGGCTTCGGACGTTTTGAGCCTATTTTGCGGTTCACGGACCGAATTTTCGCTTTAAATGGTGAACTTTACAGTCTTATAAACAACGAAGTTATTGTTTACAAACTTTTTGTGTTGTAACACTCACATATTAACTGCAGTTGAATTGACTGTGAGTATGAGTAGTTTCAACATAACTGTTTCTTCAAAGCACAGTTGGCAAAACTCCCAAGTATAATATTGTAGTTTATTTTAGTGCCGAGAAAGACACGTCAGCCTTAACCGTGCATAAAACCTTATTTGTAAGCTACAAATCAATACATCTTAAATATTCTCAAAGGCCATTTCCAGGCACGTGTACAGGGTGACATAGATTGCAAAACTATATGATGTGGCTAGATCTAAGAATTGATCTTTTTTTTTATAGCGGTGGAAAAATCATCTAATGACATCTCTGCTCTATGGCGGAGCGGGAGATAATGTCAAATTGATCACTTCAAGATAGCCATATCATCGATCAACTAAAACTGGCCAGATCGTTTAAACGTTTGATGATATGTCAATCTTCGTTTGGCCATATCATTGATGTAGGATTTTAATGATAATATAATAAAAGGTCTAAAGAAAGTAGGCCAAACAAACATTGAAACATCATCAAACTTTATGAAACGTTTGAAACAATATGGCCAGTATTACTTGGCTATATCATGAAGTGATCGATTTCTATGATCTGGCCACGATATATACAAGGTGGGACAGCCTCCGCAAATTTTAAGAGCTTGCTCAGTAGACGAAACTGAACAACTTTCGACAAGATTTTTTTCAAAAAAAAAATCAGCCTCATCATACAAAATTACCTTTATGGAGAGGCCGATTTTTTTACAAGCTTTTATTTAGTTACACCTGTCCCGATGTTTGTCTGTAATTAAATCTTGTAAATTAAATTTGACCCATTTCCGGTTACCGATTGAGCTGAAATTTTGAATGCATGTGTAAATCAGATGAAAATGCAAAATTTTCATGACATGGAGCTGATCTGATGATGGAACTGGAAGCTGGCTATAGGAACTTGGTAGTTAAACGACCCAACCCCATCGAGTTTGGGCTCGTATGATTCGCTTTGACGTGTGTTAATTATATTATATCTATAGGTATACCGAGCTATAAAAGCTTTCTACGAAAAAAATATTTTCATTAAAAGCTTGTTTCGTTTTTTCGTACACCTTGTTTACCTACGTTCGTATATTGAAGTTATATCTGCTGTAAGTTTAGAGGAACATTTATCCAATATTTCCGGGGCAAATTGATATAAACGTTTTATGAAGCGAAGAGAGGGAACTTGGGAGTTTATAAAGTTACAGAGGAAACTTTGTTTTGTAGGCGCTAAGGGTGGATAGCTCCTACACGTTCCTAAAACTAGTTAAATGCAATTTACTGCTCTATTATGAACTTTACTCTGCCATTTGATTTAAGTTACAGGTTTTTGATAATGATTGGAACTGGTTCCAGTTAAGTAGGTAGGTAGGTACTTGATTTTTTTATTTTAGACTGACCTGGTGGTTAGTGGCCCTGACTGCTATGCCGGAGGTCGTGGGTTCGATTCCTACGCAGGACAAATGTTTATGTGATGAGCATGATCATTTGTTCTGTGTCTGGGTGTAATTTATCGATAATATGTATGCATTTAGAAATATATAAGTATGTTTATCAGTTGTCTAGTACTCATAACACAAGCTCTGCTTAGCTTGAGACTAGACGGCGTTGTGTTGATAGTTGTGGAATATTATTACTTATTATTATTTTTACCTCAAAAGGAAAAAACGGAACCCTTATAGGATCATTTTGTTGTCCGTCTGTCTATCTGTCTGTTTTTAAGACCTTTATCTCGAGAACACGTGGAGGTATCGAGTTGAAATTAGAACCGTATACTTAGATCTGCGGTCTCTTGAAGCTGTGAAAATATCAAATTTCTGTGTTATGTAAAAAAAAAAAAATTTGGCCGTTTATATTATAAAAAAACGTGTATTTCGACACTCTCAAGGGAATCAAAATTCTTAGGGTAGGTACTTCCCCCCTAGCTAGAATCCTGAAATTTTATATGAAGCAAGGTATTTAACGTATAGGCAACTAAAGTATAGGAAAAAAATCTGAAAAGTGTAAATTTGTAATTACTTCACAAAAAAAATCTTTTTTGCGATTACTCGTATCTTTATTAATCTTCGTAGTTCAATTCGGGAATTGAACTGTTTTCATACGACTGATGATATGACTCGACTGGCATGTTGGTCTAGTGGTTAGTGGTCCTGACTGCTATGCCGGAAGTCGTGAGTTCGATTCCCACATAGGACGAATGTTTATGTGATGAGCATGATCATTTGTTCTGTGTCTGGGTCACGGATTAGGGTGTAATCTATCTATAGTATGTATGTATTTCGACATATATATGTTTATCAGTTGTCTAGTACCCATAGCACAAGCTCTGCTTAGCTTTGAACTAGACGGCGTTGTGTGATAGTTGTGGAATATTATATTATACTATTATTATATGTAAGTTTTTTCGGAACTCTGAGTGCGCAAGTCCAACTCGCAAATAACTAATAGATCTAAATAAGTAATACCTCGACACATTACCTGCCCAGTTTCCATACAACGTGGTCATAAATAATTCACACCCCTCGACAAATTACCGACGCGACGTAGCAAGAAAACGATAATCGCTCTCATGTGTGACAACAATAAGGCTATAAGTTTAAGAACCTTACCATGATGTGTTAAAATAAGGTGTGCGAGCGAGAAATAGGGATGATTGTGTTCAGCTTAGGTCGTAGATAGGCCACACTAAGAGCTCGTGGTAAGGTCTCTAGTCGAGTTATGAGTATTGACCTGCCTTACTGCAGGTCCAAAACTGGTTCACTGCTAATAAATCTTTTTCCTTTCGATTCAGTCCATCCAAAGGTTGTCTGGTAGAAATTGCCCTGTGCAATAAGACCGCCTATTGTACACTTATTTTTTGTAAATGTTTGTCCTCTACTAAGTTAAGGTGTGCAATAAAGTTGTATAATAATAATAATAATAACCCCATCGTCGTATCTCTACGTTGACGTCGTGGTGGGGCTTGTGTGCTCCAACATGCCCTGGGTCTGTATCGGTAGAATTTTCTTTACCGTAACATACCTAGGGTGAGGGTCCAGACTAAGAGAGATACAATCCGCAGGGCAGTTTTGTGGCGAACTGTTGGGTATTAGCGACCCCACGGACCCGATCTCCCGGGAGAATTCCTGTTCTTCATCTCCGGCTTGCCTTTATTGGCCGGCCGTAGTGAACACTGACGAGGAACAGAGCTCCCACCTCTCTCTTGCCTTTATTGGCTGGCTTGAGTGGAGAGTCGCAAGAGCAAACATGCTCGGGAGATGGATGCGTAATCCAGTAAGGTGCTGGTAGGGATCTTGACCGTACTTCCGGGATTTTCCTGATAGCCATGGTATGCCTCTCCACTCCACAAGCGCCTCAGGATATGTTGCCCCCTTGTTGCTACGTCACTTTGTGCTAGCGGCCGTTTTAGGGGGCCCATTTATTGAGTGTGCAAGTCACCCCCTGCCTTTTATCGATGGATATTAATAACATTGTTCAGGCAGGGGCCATAGTCTTAACATAGCTCCATATTACCAGTCCATTTAAGACTCCAAAAATCATAGCCCTATTATTTTGTCTTTCATATTATGTCGCAATAGTTTTTCAAACCGGGGGTTGTCCTTGGGTGCACTAGTATAGCGCGTACAGGGATAATCGTCGGTTGGTATCACGTTCCATTATAGTAACCAAAAGGGCCTCTGCGAGTTGGCTTCGGCCCCTCGTACGCCTCTCAAAGGCCCAGGACCTCAGGGTCCTGAGATTAATAATCAGATAAAAATAATAATAATAATAATCTAGTTCTTAAATGGCAAAAAAACTAAATGTATAAGATTTTCCTTACCGAACATCAAAAGTAGTTATTGTGACATTGTATTGAACAATGAGAAATTAGAATTTGTCGAAAAAACGGTTTTCTTGGGGATTACGCTTGACTCAAGGCTACAATGGGGTCCTCACTTAACATCTCTTGCAGGACGGCTTAGCTCGGCTGCATTTGCTGTTAGAAAAATCCGCCAATTTACGGATGTTGATACCGCTAGACTAGTCTATTTTAGTTATTTTCATAGTATCATGTCATACGGTATCTTACTATGGGGACGGGCTGCAGACATTGACTCAATCTTTATACTACAGAAAAGAGCCATCAGAGCTATTTACAATCTCCGCCGGTGCGATTCTCTAAGAGAGCTGTTTAAGGATATTAACATCATGACGGTGCCTTGTATATATATCTATGATATATCTATGAAACATCATGTACGTTAGAAAAAATCTTCATCTCTTTAGCAAAAGAGGCGATAGACATAACTATGTTACAAGACATAGGGACCAGTTAGTTCAACCAGGCTTCAGATTGGCAAAAGTGGCCTCTTCTTTCATGGGGTACTGTTTAAAATGTTATAATAAAATACCTCCCCAAATTTTAGAACTCAATGAAACAAAATTTAAATCTTGTATTAAACGCACACTTTGCAGACAGGCATATTATAAGTTGGAGGATTATATACAAGATAAAAATGCTTGGCTCAATGCTGGTCCAGCTCCACTACCACACTAGGGTGTATTGATTAGTTTGGAAACTATAATTATTTTTATTTTTTTGTAATTTGAAAATATAGTTTAAACTTGTGATCATTTATTTCTTTTGTTTTTAAAAACCATAGCATTGTTTAATGTAGAAGCACTTTTTTTTTCCTATTTGTGAATGTGAGGTACCATGTAGCATTTTTATTTGGTTACGACTTTTTATTCTCTTTGTTTTTGACATTACGAGCATGGCAGTTAGGAGTTTGTCATGCTCACTTAAACGTCTCGCTGCTGGTGGCGCGTGTATTGGGTCATTCGGTTCCCTTGAAAATGGTTGAGCTGAGTGGGGCTGATGCACGCGTCATGCTCGTGAACGGGTGCCGTCAGTTGAGACTGGTCATCTCTTAACTGCCAGTAGTTTAATTCAGTTTTTATCTTTTAATATATTTTTTATTTTTATTTTATTATCTACATTGTGCTCACATAATAGAAGCAACATGAAATAATGTAAACAAACATTATATGTAACACATAATATGATTTAAAAGAGTGTCCATGGAGTTTCTTGCACGTTCTTCTCCATAGAGATCTACGCTTTGGAACGTGCAATTTAGCTTCACTTTTCTTGGACTGACCGACATTTGACTATTCAAAAGTGCCTACATTTGGTCTATTTGAAATAAATGATTTTGAATTTTTTAAGTTAGTTTTAATAGATAAATTATCATTAAACAGAAAATTTTGACAAAAAATAACATATAAAATAAACTTAAATAATTAAAAATAATATATACACTAAAGGCCTAACTAAATATGACGTCAAAAAACTCCTCCGCATCGCTGTCGACTGGAAGTGTGCCCAAAAGGCTGGCGGCATTGCCACGTTGTATGGCAATGCTTAATCTCTGACCGAGGTAGAAGCCAGCCCTTGGGTCACGCGAAGAGTCAACTAAGCGTTTGGATAAATCTTTAAAAAGCATATGAGCACTCGGACCCCACGGCCCAAGAGTTTAGTAGCTCAAAAATATAACTGCCAACGAGGCTGTTATATTTCCGCCGCTTGAGGTTCTCCGCAGCCGCCGCGGCAGCACCAGCACAGCACGATGAGCTAGGAAGATGGGATGGCGCAAGAGTATCGACACAGGTAGCGTCCCACACTAAAGGCCTACCCATCTTCCAAGGAAATAAAGACATACCGTCTGGTCTCTTACCATCGTCGCGTGCCAGGCCATGAGGTTCCAAAACAGCCGGAACGCCGACGGTGACAAGGGCTCGTCGGATGATGTCGTTAATGTTCGCGTCCCGCGCTATGCGTCCCGCACTTCGACTGCATGACAGGCCGTGGTGACCAGGCTGTTGACAACTTCGCCACAGTGGCAGCGATGAGGAGAACAGCAAGGCGCACCTAGACGTAGGGCAACAGCTAAGCGGAAAGTGGTATCATCGAACAAGGTGCCAATATTCGACGACGGCAATGCGTGAAGCCAAAGACCTGACTCCCAATTTCCCACAGCCAGCAGGCGCGCACGCTCTGCAGTAGTAGCAGATGTTAGGATTAGGTTTTCCTGAACTACTTTGCAGAGCGGCTCATCCCACCGTCTCTGGGAAGTTGGGTTGTTAGGTGGATTTGTATTCGGGCAAGCGAGTCTCCACGCATCCATAGCCTCGGTGAAACACGGCACTTCTATAGGAATCAGTGTGGAAGTTAGAATGTTCCTGATTAATTTATCAGTGCCGTGGACCGAAGATATGAATGCCGTATGTGTAATGCGTAAACTAATACTGGTAATTTTGCGGACGCCGAGGCCTCCCATACGGATGGGAAGGGTAACTTAAGCCCAAGCTCGATCGTCCAAAGTCATGTTTAAAATTAAAGTAAGAGTATGCCGAATAATTTGGTCCATTTTTTCCAAAAGGTGAGGGTGCTTCCATAAGTGGGAAGCACGAAGGAAATAAATTAATTTAGGACCGAAACAACAATAACGAATTAGGGTAATAGCCGAATGCATATTTATTTCGAGCAATCTTGCTGAAACATCATTGAAATTTTGAATTTTTTTCTCCACAAAACCGGGAAAGGAATCCTCATAGATTGGGGACCCAAAGAGACGAAGTGAACTTTTGTCTATAATTTTGATTGCAGGGGCTATTGCATTGAATTTCGAATAAGTCAGATTTTTGTCAGTACTTTCAGATAGGAATATTTCACATTTAGAAAAGTTGAGTTCTAAACCGATAGCAGAAAGTTGATTTTTTTTTAATTGTAGATCATTGAAAACGGTGTCTACTTTGCCTCCCAAGGTTCAATCATCGAGGTACCACACATTAAATTTGGAATTTAGTTTTCGAATGATTGGGTGTATAGCTAAGCTGAAGATCACTGGCCCGAGGGGGTCACCTTGTTGACAGCCAACAGCGGATTCCAAAACGTTGTCCCGAAACAGTAATTTCGATGGTTGTCTATAACATTGCCAGAGAAAACTAAAAATTTGAGGTATTTCTTTTTTAGCTTCTGACAGCAAGGTGTCCCTATTAACAGAATTAAATGCATTTATTATGTCAACCTTAAGAATAGCCTCTCCTTTGCCTGAATTTAGATAGGTCGACAACGCGTGTTCGGCAGCCTCACAGCCCCCTTTGGAGCCGTAGCCAAGCTGCAGGGGCTGAAATTTTTCCGAAACCACCTCACCATAGAATTTGCAACAAATCTTGGCTGCCATACGACGGTAGGTGGTACCCACGGCAATGGGACGAACTCCGCCATCCCTCTTGCGTAGGGCACATAGGTTAGCCCCGTATAAGACGTCGATGACGGTTTCGTTCACATTGCCAGAAAGCATAAGGTTAGTCAGAGCCGTAAGCTCCCTCAAGAGCAACTCACCAGCCTCCCCGGCGCCTGAACTGATAAGGTCCTTAAGGTGCTGAGGACTGAGGCCATCGAGGCCGCCAGCAGAGCCACTCCGGAAAGAGCAAACGGCTGTGATTACCTCTCGACCTGTAATGGTGAGGGTGTGAATTTCCGGATCAGAGGGGTCGGGAAAAGAGAGGCCATCCGCTGGGGCAGGGTGTTTTCTCTCCAGATCTGCGAGAGTATCTGGAGAACACTTTGCCACCTCATCACTACTAAATAGGATCCTGGCTGCTCCGCTAATGTCACCTTCCCCCAGCTTTGTTTCTACCAGATGCGATATACCTTTAGAAGAGGTTATTTTCTGTGTCGGTAATTTTGAATCTAAATTGCAGGCCGAAACATCACAGTTTTCTTTGATTTGTGCAGTTAATGTCTTTTTTGTTGCCAAATTTTTTTGGACGTGTAAAACTCTGTAGGGGAAGGTGAGCAGATGTTCCCAAGCACTTTGCGAGTTCTCCCTTACGGCAAGGCGAACGCACCCTGCTAGGTGTTGAGCCACAAGAGCTCTAGCGCCGCGGGGAACTCGCTTTAAAACAGGGCAAGAATGTTTGAATTTCGAAAGAGTTTTCCAAAACGGATCTAACGATGAAGTAGTAGGTGAGGGAGATGGTGTAATTACAGGGTCTGAACTGAGTGCATTTTGGGGTTTATGTGCCTTCCCAATATGCACACTCAGACCCCGCTTACCTTTAAAAAATCGTGCCTCGGTACACAGAGGGCACCTCTCCAGGATGTTTAATTCATGAATCCCCAAGCGACACCCGGTGGCCGCGCATCTATTGTCTTACTATTGTGTCTCTAATTGACGGTATCTGAAGGGTTAAAGGTTGACTCGCACTGTTTATTTCCACTACACTGTTGTCACTAGGCATTGGATTAAATGTTTAACACTTAAGCACTAAAAATTGAATTGAATTGAATTGAATTGACTTAATAATTACCAATGACTGTGAAAAGCTAACAGTTTTTTTTATTATCACACATCGTCGTTTAGTCCCAAGCTTTTGTTATGAGTACCAGACAACTGATAAACATACTTGTATATTTCTATAAACATACATATCACTACATAGTATAAAACAAAGTCGCTTTTTCTGTCCCTATATCCCTATGTACGCTTAAATTTTTAAAACTACGCAACGGATTTTGATGAGGTTTTTTTTAATAGATAGAGTGATTCAACAGGAAGGTTTATATGTATAATATTGCACCCGAGCGAAGCCGGGACGGATCGCTAGTTATAGATAAATCACACCCAGACACAGAACAGTTGAAATGCTCGTCGCACACATTTATCCTGGGTGGGAATCGACCCCACGACCGCCGGCGTAGCTGTCAGGGTCACTAACCACTAGACCAACAGGCCAGTCAAAATAAACCTTTTGACGGGCGCTTTCAATTTATGCGTAGTGCAACCGGCCGGCTGCCGCACGTTTTCCGTGCCGCAACCGGCCGGTTGCGAGGTGTTGGAGGCCATGGTCCGGAACGAGGAAAAGTGGCAGGCGGTCGCCTCCTTCTGCTAAGCAGTAATGCTAGCCGCCGGGATTCCGATCCCGATTTTCGACCACCGTAGCGTTGCGGACGGTGAGCAATGAGTAGCTCGCTGTCCGACTGTCCGGTAACCGTCCGTACGAAGCCCAACTCGCCGACGCCATGGGTTATGCGAAAGATAACCCCAGGGCCCTGGAACGAAGGCAAAGAAGGAACTCCTCCTCCTTGCGTCGTATTCCTCAATGCTGAGGGTCGTGACCTCCCTTCATCTTCTTAACCCTTACGATCTCTTTCTATCTGTTCCTGTCTCTGGCGATGTGAAGGGCATTGTACATCGTAGAGTCAAGAGCGGTGCGGATCTGGTTGGACCAACGTATAGGGCTGTGCCCGCGAGGCCTTTTTCCATCCACTTTGCCGGTCACCATGAGCCTTTCGAGATTGCCACCGTCCTTCCTTGCAATGTGACCGAAGTATATAAAGAAGGAACAGGGGTGGGTTTTAGTCAGTAAAAGTCTGAATAGCTCTCCCACCTGGATGTCATTCGAGATATTCCCACCTAAAAAAAAAAGACCTGGAACATAATCTATAGGTAATATAAATATTGGTTTCGTGCGGATAATAAACTCGCGATATGCAGCACAGCAGCCAATCTCTCTACCACTGCGACAACTCTGCCGCCATTTCCACTTTAATCTCGCAGAACTGTGGCCAACGTCCGCAGTTTGTTTTAGAACGAAAGATAGTTCCATAACCATCATCATCACCTGTACTATTCTATAGTTTCTTAGTGCTATCTTTTTTAGGAATCCGGACCTCAAAAGAATAAAACGTAACCCTTGTCTGTCAAGACCCTTTATCTCGAATCAGATTCTTCCGCATGAATCCGGCGCAGGAACCTCCTGAACTGACCATGTCCGGTGATAACCTGCCCGCCTAGCCAAGTTACAATCGTTTTTCTTGCGTCGACCTTGCAAATTCTTTTGTTCTGACCACGTGACTGAGCGTTGAGATGACGTCATTCCCGTACATTTGAAGTTTTCTACTAGCGTTAACGATTGCAGATCATCTTGGTTAGGGTTACTGTTCCTAATGCTATCTCTTGTGAGTTTGTTTGCGTTTATCCAAGTGAAGACTTTTGACGCTTGTTAAAAGATCGTGATTGGGCTACATAAGTGAGGGTGGCAAGAATGTACATGTCCATGAGCTGCAGTTGACATATGCAGCAATATTAGACTTCTTCTTCTTGAATCGATGGTTTTTTTCCCTCGAAATTTTTGGGCCCAGTAAAAATAATAAGGCACCCCCATTGCCACGTTTATTGTAATTATATTTTTCTTTATTAGTCAACCAACAATAGTTTACACCATACATTTTTAAAGTACTTATCGACTATAATCTGAGGTTAGTAACAATTTTTTACAGGTTAGCACTACATGCCTCGTAAACATATTAGGAGTTAGAGAAAAAAAAAGAATAATCTAACTAACTAAAACTAACAATTTTAAATTATCAATATTTGATAGAATATAAATGTATAATGTTAGTTTTATATTTTTGTTTTTTAGGTCTACCAAAGTGCAGGTGTAGGAACGCTTTAGGCACTCTAAGTAGGCCATCGTCTGGTCTGGTCAGGAGCACCGCACTGGGAATATTAGACTACCAGCTTCGCCAGCGTACATAAAATATAGCCTATGTCACTCAGGAATAAAGCAGGTTTCTATCAGTGAAAAAACTCTAGCAATCGGACCAGTACTTCCAGAGATTACCTCCTACAAACAAGAACAAAAAAAAATAAAAAACAAACTTTACCTCTTTATTACATTATAGTGTAGATGAAAAAAATTTGCAATTATATTTTAAATTCTTATTTATTTTAAATTCATTTTTGTACGTTCTTTGTTGAAATTATTATTAACACTAAAAAATACCGATTGGTAGGTACTTGTAAAATCCTATACCTACATGTTTTGGAGCGGGAGATAGTGTCAGACTCTTACTGACTAAAAACCCACTCCTGTTCCTTCGATAATAATCCTAACCCCAGTAGGCTCCGACCCAGCTGAGTCCCTGCCGTTGCTGACCGCTCCTTCAGGCGCACGGGACCACTGCGCGCCGTCGATGACTTAGTAGACTTCGCATCCTGCGATTTCTACTTATTTTCAAAAATTAAAGACAAACTTAGAGGCACAAGTTTTACGAGCCCCGATCGGCCGTCAATGCGTTCCATAAAGTCAAGCGAAGATGTCCTTAAAGAAGACTGGTCCAACTGCTTTGTATATGTCAGTGAATGCAAAAATGCATTGATTGCGAGGGAATAAACAATGAAAAACAATAAATGTATCGTAAGTCTTCGCTGGCATTAAATTCGGGGTGACATGGTTCCCGTGGGAAGTGGGTTTTAGAAAGAGACAAAAAGTAGCCTATGTCACTCTCCGTCTCTTCAACTATCTCCATTTAAAAAACCACGTCAATTCGTCACTCCGTTTTGCCGTGAAAGACGGACAAAGAAACAGACACACTTTGCCATTTATAATATTAGTATGGATTTATCATTATTTTATATCTACCTTTCTCGTTAATTGCTGTTTCTAGTAATGACAACTTAATTAAAATACGTTGTGCGATTTACAAAGAATTAGCGGATAAACAGACAGAGAGATTGCTTTCTGACAATGTAATTTAAAGATTTTGTTTAGTACGAGTATGTTTTAATAATGATGCTCACGTTTCATCCGTGGGTGTTGCAACTGACGCACGCAAAACCCTTCTCTAAATAGTGAGGCTCTCCTGTCAGGAGTGGGCGTCATCTTTGTCTGAATCATGAACCATCTATCGTGATTGATATAATAACTTCGATCGAGCTAGCAGTCAAATAGACGCACAGGTACCACAGACACAGGTACAGGTATAATATGATATAATTATTATATAATAATATTCCACAACTATCACACAACACCGTCTAGTCTCAAGCTAAGCAGAGCTTGTGTTATGAGTACTAGACAACTGATAAACATACTTTTATATTTCTAAATACATACATATTATAGATAAATTACACCCAGACACAGAACAAATGATCATGCACATCACACAAACATTTGTCCTAGGTGGGTATCGAAACTACGAACTCCGGCATAGCAGTCAGGGCCACTAACCACTAGACTAACAGGCCAGTCAAGGTATCGCACAAATATACAAGGCGGTATCAAGTGCCTATTTTGGTGGAAATAAATTATTTAGTCAGAAGATAATAATGCCATACAGCGTGGCAATGCTACCAGTCTTATGGATACATTAAATTTACTACTCGACAGCGATGTGAAATAGTTTTAACCGACTTCCATAAAAGGAGGTTCTCAAGCCTTTTAAATGCTTTTTTTTTTCTTGTTCTGCGATATTTTTTTTTATGGATGGGCTCGCGTTTGACCGCTGTGACATAGCGTTCATCATGGAAAGCGATGATGGAGCCGAAGATTTTCAACAAATGTGAGTGGATTTTGACCGTTATTTGTTTTAAAAAACGGTCTTCGAGGGTTTTCTTTAAAATTATCTTTCCATACCATCGATATATATATATACACCGAACACTCACTTCAATCAACTCAGGTAGTCTGTACACCTTGAACAATTACACTATGTTGAACGAAACGCGTAAGTGCCACGAAATTCATGGCGCTTAAAGCATTTTAGTCGCGAAAAAAGTATCCTCTAAAAGCTATCTTAGCGCTGTATGTTTTAATAGTTCTGTTAGACGACATAATTCCAATGTAGGTACCTATAGTTGCTGCGAACTTTTAACTTCAGTATTTTGACAAATAGTTTCCATCAACGTGCTTGTCTATCACTCGAATATAAGTCTATGTTCCATACAAAGTTCAAAATTTGTCGTCCAAATTAAAAAAATATAGGTAATATGAAGACAGTTTTCTTGAAAATTGGCCGTTTTTAGGGTGCTATACCTTAAAAGGAAAAATGGAACCCTTTTAGGATCACTTTGTTGTCTGTCTGTCTGTATGTCCAAATCCTATATCTCTGGAACGCGTGGAGGTTGATATTAAATTACGTCTGCAGTCTTTTGAAGCTGTGAAAAAAAATTAAACATCTAAGTTAACGAAAAAAAAATATGGCCGTTTATGTCGCAAAAAACTATATTTCGATACATTTGAAGAAATTAAAATTCATAGGGTACTTGCCGTTGACCCAGAATCGTCAAATTTGGCATTAAATGGGGATTTCTGGAAAAAACATGAACAATCCCCTTTGGTGGAGTTTTATCGGTGGGGACTTCTGGAATAAACCTACATAGGTACTATAGTTTGTTCGGAACCCTGAGGGTGCGAGTCCGACTCACACTTACCCACTTTTTTTATAGGCAGAAGCAGTGTTTCAGATTCCATTACACCATGTAGATATTGCTTTAAAGTACGTATCATGTTTTATTTTAATACAATTTTCCAATTTCTATATAGGTAACAAGTATCCAGGTTACTAGGGATGACTGATGGACTGTGTGAGGAGTGATATGAAAAAAGAGAGTTAGTGATAATTTGACGGGTGACAGGACACAATGGAAGAAAAAAACGTGTTGCGCCGGCCCCAAGTAATATTGGCAGGAAAAAGAAGAAGAAGAGGTTGTAAATATTTTATCTCAGATCTCGCATTTGTATTATTATAAGATATAATATTAATATCATAATTATATTAATATTATAAGATAATATAAGATTAAAGATAGGCTCAATAGGTTATTACATTCGGTTCCTTCTGCAACAACGCAAAAAGGACAAATACGAAACGAACTCGGAATAAAGATGAGCTTCACAGCACTTTATGTATTTAAATGGACGGGGTTACTTATGATGTTGGCTGCATTTAATAGCATCCTTATCCTAGAAGTTGTAATACCAACTACTATATTATCTATAATGCAACATTATTAAGAGGACCTATTAGCTAAGTAATTACAATGTTGACGAGACCGCGAAATTAAAATTTTCGAAAGGTTTTTTTTCTATTTCATGGGTGAATTTAATAAAATAAATAGCCCGCGTATCCTTATCCTTACTAATATTATAAAAGTAAAAGTGAGTTTGTTTTTTTGTTTGTTTGTTACGTCTTCACGCCTAAATGGCAAAACCGATTTTGATGAAACTTGGTACACGGATAGACCATGTCTTGGGATAGGACATAGGATACTTTTTATCGTTCCCTTGGGATAATTTTCTGCTATCAAGCGGGCGAAGCCGCTGGGAGCAGCTAGTTTTAAATATTCTAAAATTCAATTTCGCGGACTGAACGCACTGTTCGAGTTGTCATTGTCTTTTTATTATCTCTAAATAAGGTAATTAAAGGGCTTAGAACTTACCACTTTATTTATGAATCAAATTATTGCGTCAAAATCCGCCTGAAAACACAAATATCCCTGAACTAACATCGGTCAGGATCCGAAGTTAGTTCAGGGATATTTGTGTGTTTTTGTGTTTTGTGAACTGTAGGAATACAGAAGAAAAAAGAAAACAAAACCTTTGTTTTCTTTTGATCAGTAAGTGTCTAACAATTCATCACGCTAAAAAAAATTGCACTTGTCATGGTCGGTCTATGGTTGGCTGACACACAACGAATTCCTGCCGTCCGAGTTGAATAACGATAAATGATAGACAATATTAATTTTAAAAATAATTAAAAAAAAACTCTTTTACCCGTCAATTTTTTCGTCAGTCTAAACTAGATGAGGCCGGTGTTTCCTAGATATAATAAATACATGTCAAAAGCCCTAAAGGCATATTACCCAGATAAAGGGATGTGGAGGTCAGATATGCTGAATAAAGCTAAGTAGGTATTAGTATTTATACAAAGTGAGCATGTAAAATATTTCTAAGAAGTAATGTTGGCCCAATGATAACGAGGCTGACTTACGAATTTTAGATCGCTGGTTCTTACTCATTGCATCCTAGCATTACTGTGTTAGTGTAGTTTATCTAAGCATCACTGTTCTCAAAACGGTGAAGGAAAACCGTGAAAAAACCGGCATGTTCTAAAACTATGAAATTCAAAGACATGTGATATCCACCAACCCACACTTGACCTACGTAATAGATTACGTATCAGTCACTCTCCAATAGAGGACGCCTGTGTTCCAGTCGTGGGATCATTATGTTGCTGACTAGCTTTTATCCGTGGCTTTGCCCGCATACATAAAATAGCCTATGTCACTCAGGAATAAAGCAGCTTTCTATCGGTGAAAAAATTTTAGCAATCGGACCAGTATTTTCAGAGATTAGCTCCTACAAACAAAAACTAACAAAATACAAACTTTACCTTTTTATAATATTAGTATAAATTAGTTGTAGCGACATCTATGACGCCACATAAGAACTACGAAGAAAACACGAAATCCTGCATCGCGCAATCAGAGTTCTCCGCGCGATTTGAACATATACGACAGCCCGACATCAACTATCGGGCAGTCGCCCACCAGACCATAACACCCCGGTCTGGACGGAGGATCCTCCCTTTTCAACGGAGGTTTGCGGGACTTTACTCTCTGTTCTACATACCTCCAAACTGGTGACCCTCGACAAAGAACGTCAGCGCAGCCTTCGTACAGCTACTACTTCGTGACGTCAACATCACTTCCTCAAGCTTTCGAGCAACGAGCCATACAGCCAGCACCCACGGCTAAGGGTATCCTGACCACTAGTATGCCTACCCGGTCATACCTGGTCACCACCTCAGCCGCATCAGCGACCTTGGCACACCGCACCTTCGGCCAGTCATATGAAGAGCCAAGAAGAACCTCTCCTGGTCGACGCCAGCAATCAAGCACTACGTCGCACAAGCACCGCTCCGACTCACTGGAGCCAGCAGCAATACTCCGACTCACTGGAGCCTGCAGCATCGTCCCGACTCATTGGGACAGCACCACCCCGACTCACTGGGGCATCATCCCGACTCACTGGGACATCATCACCCCGACTCACTGGGGCATCATCCCGACTCACTGGGATAGCAACACCCCGACTCACTGGGGCATCACCGCAGACAGTTCCGACTCACCGAGAACTATGCGGCATCGGTTCCGACACACTGGAACCAACCCACTGCTGGCCTGGCACACATCAAGAAGCATCAAGAACCATCGATCTCCGATCTCCGGAGGGGAGTGATGTAGCGACATCTATGACGCCACATAAGAACTACGAAGAAAACACGAAATCCTGCATCGCGCAATCAGAGTTCTCCGCGCGTAATTATGTATATTATGTCGTCATCATCATCATCAGCCTTTTTTAATGTTCCCACTGCTTGGACTCAGGCCTCCTCTCTAAGAGAGGGAAAGGGCCGTAATCCACCACGCGGGCCCAGCGGCCCAGTGCGGGTTGGTGAATGACACATGTCTTCGAATTTTTGGTTCTAGGACATGCTGGTATATTATGTATGAACATATAAATTCAGCATTGGAATACCTTTCCATTGAAGCATAAAGATGGGCAAAAAAATAAGTGAAATAAAGAAATCAATTCTAAGTGGTTTGATTCCATTGCTACGTATTTAGTCTAAAAATATCTTTAATCGATAGCGCAGTTATAGCTAAACAGCTATATATTGTAATCGCCTTGAATTGATTTAATAGAACTTAATTTGTGTGAATCAAGGTTCGAACTTCAAATGCGTTCCTAGTTTTATTTTTATAATTGTAAACTGTTACTTGACTGCGATCCCATCTGATGGTAAGCAGTGATGCAATCGGTGATAGTGAAGCTTACTAATTTATTAAGAGCATATTCAATCTAGCCTTGAAGACACCTAAATTATAATCAGACGATAGTTATTTTCCACTTTCATATTCCTGAGGACTCGTTCAAGACTATTTGTCCCAAGGTGTAAGTAATTTAATCTTGCAAAGTTTGCGGCGTCTTGGCCAGGAAATATCGCATGACCGTCACCGCCGACCGTCAATTGTTTCAATATCCCCGCCACATACTTCCCGTGAAGTAACGAAACTTTCAGAAACATCTCCATCGCTAAGGACCATGCTGTTAACCGCACAAATTCTTGCACGTAAACACAGGCTAGTGTGAGCTCGTGAAGCTTAAGCTAGTTAAGCTTAAGTCTACTGGGGCCAGGGTTAGCTCTGAAAGGTAGCTCGGCGCCGGTATGAAAGGCAATATGGAACGGGGTGGGTTTTTTAGTCAGTAAGAGTTTGACAGTATCTCCGGCTCCGCCCAAGGACGGGGGATGTCATTTGGAGGACTTTTACCCACCAAAAAAAAAAAGCTCATGAAGGTTAACTTTCCACCACTCGCCGTCCGTGGCCGGGAATCGTAATGTATTGTCGGGAAAGTAATGAATGTCTGCGATGAATACAAAAAAAAACTGGCTTCAAAAACCATATGTAAGTAGTTTTAGTTCCCAACCACATCATAAACGAATAGGCTATACTTATAAATATAAATGGAGGACATTTAAACAAACGTATAGTAATTTAGTCTCGCAGACTTAAGGAAACGCCTAGGTATGGCCTACTTTGGAATGCAGATCGATAATTAAAATAAATATTTATTTAATGAACAGTATTTCGACACAGTTTTGGCCTCTGGTAGTAAGTCATCTAACGGAACAGGTTGCATAACGGCAGTGTCGACCTTTATTTCAAAAGTTTAAAGTATTTTGCACATTTATGTATCTTAGAACGGTATCCTCGAAACAGGTAGTGGTATGGAAGTGCTAAGGTCTAAGCTAGGGCTGCTAGATTGAAAAAAAAAAGCTTGAGGAAGTGATGATAACATCAAGAAGTAGTAGCTGCACGAAGGCTGCCCTGACGTTCATTGTCGAGGGTCACCAGTTTGGAAGTATATTGGAACAGAGTAAAGTCCCACATATCTCCGTTGGAAAGGGAGGATCTCCTGACCTGACGGGTGTTATGTCTGGTGGGCAACTGCTTTGCTGCAACTTTAATTGTGCGATGCAGGATTAGTTCTTATGTGGCGCCATAGATGTCGCTATAGTTCGAAAGAGTTATCGCGGCCTTGGAACACAGGTGGGTTTTAGTCAGTAAAAGTCTGGCACTCCTCGCTCCACCCAGAGCGGGCGGAGTTAATTGATGATTTCCCAGCTTAAAAAACAAGACCGGTCAAGAGCGAGTTGAGCGCGCACACCAAGGGTGTTTACGGTTTAAAAATTTGTTTGCCTTTATTTGTGCAACATGGTTTTGCTTCTTGAGTTTCATTTTATGTCAACGGAAAGTTTCCTTTAAGTTTTGATTCCCTTATAGCATAGCATAGCCTGGAGTGGGTACCTTATACCGGAAGACGCAGCGTTGGAAGGCCTCCGACAAAGTGGACTGATAACGTCGTCAGGGTCGCGGTAATCCGATGGATGCGTGACGCACAGGACCGCTCGTTGTGGCGACGTTTGGGGGAGGCTGTTGATACGATGATGATGATGAAAGAAAGAAAGAAAACTATTTTATTTGGCATACACACGCATATAGTTAGCATAGGCGGCTTTATAATGTTCCCACTGCTATTCCATTCCTCTCTAGGAGAGGGAATGGGACGTAATCCACCACGCGGGCCCAGTGCGGGTTGGTAAATGTCACATGTCTTCGAATTTTTGTACTAGGACATGCCGGTTTCCTCACGATGTTTTCCTTTACCGTTTTAATTCATTTGCGAGCAAAATATGCGTCACAAACGTAACATACACGGCCTTATCTTTAGATTGCATTGACTTAGAAGTTTGATTTTTCACTGTTTCAATAGATCGCAGACCAGAATATTAGGGCAATCAACCACATTCCTACTTAACATCTGTGCTGCTTTTTCATGAAATATAGATATCACTGAAAAGACTCCCAAAGTTCCAAAGGACTTTATAATGATATTTTGAAAAAGGAATGTCCAAGTTTTTTTTTTATGCATCGACAAAAGTGAGTTTTTTCCGAGACACCCAGTTGCTATCGATGATATTATCTATGTGTGTCGATGATTGTGACAAACAGATGACATTCAATGAATCCACGTCATGTTGCCAGTCCATGGCAATCAGTACAAGATGGTAGCACCCCTAGTTTAAACCCTTACGGTTTGATTTATCATTGCTCATAGGCTCGCGAAACACTTTTAATGTAGATAAGTAATATAATTATATCCCTAAGGATAAACGTAGCTTTATCAGTATAGTTACATAAATCGCTTTCATGTAACTGTATTGCGATATACTCGTATAACTAAAGATTAATGAATAAAACTATATCACGCATGCTATATTTCTGTGAAAATTTAATTTTAAAATGTTTAATAAAGAAGTGTATAGAGAGCTTCCATACAGCACTATACACTTCTGTATAGAGAACTGTATGGAAGCTCAGAACTGTATAGAAAATTGTAGAGATAACTGGATAAAAAACTGTATAGAGAGCTGAATAGAGAACTGTATAGAAAGCTGTATAGAGAAGTGTATAGAGAACTGTTTAAAGAACTTTTTATAGAACAGTGTTTAGGTTGAAAATCACCAAATAACTCTTCTCACGCTCTGAGTGAAGCGAGAAAGAGTGTCAGGCTATCTAGAACCCACCTGTGTTTCTTCAGTCGCTTTTGAAGTCGAGGTCCGCAGTGACACTTTCGAATAATGCCGTAATACTGATAGAGGAGGGCCCTAGACAAAGTAAAGAGTGTCACTATATTAAGATATTGACTATGTAAGATTTCAGTAGCGCATCAATACCACACATTTTTTGAATTTATGGTAAAATTGTTATCGCCAACCTTTTGCAATTTCTGCAGAGTCCTAGGTATGTAAGCAGGAAAACGGCACAAGCACAACGACTACATTAAAAGCCTCCAATTCATTTTCTCATTAATTGGAACAGTGATAATTACACAAGTTGATTGGAATATTAAAATGTTACGACACTAAATTATTTTAATGAAATCATTATTACTTTAATTTATTAATTTTTAAGTATTATTTTGACTTTGTATGTATAATAATTTCATTCCTGTTACGCTTAAAGATAGAAATCGATCAATGAGCGAAAAAATGGCTCACAACTCGTTGTGGATCTTTCAAGTGAACTGTGTAGTGTGAAGTGAACTGGTACTGGCATACACACGAGTAGCACTTTAATCTTCCTGATATTACAGTCTGGAGTCGGCAAGTGTTTAGAAAATAAAGAAAGAAAGAAAACACGTTTATCTGACACACATGTACACATTCAGCCAACAACATCCACTGTTGGAAATAGGCCTCTCCCAAGCGTCGTCACAAAGATCGGTCCCGTGCGTCTTGCATCCACCGGATTTCCGCGACCTTGACTAGGTCATTACTCATTAGTCCATCATGTGGGAGGCCTTCCAACGCTTCATCTTCGGGTACGCAGTCGATAATTCAGAAACTTTCATCACCATCGACCATCTTCTGTTCTGTTTTGCGTGCAATGTGCCCTGCCCATTGCCACTTAAGTGATTCGAGGTTTCTTCGGGCTAAGTCCTTAGTTCTGCGGATATCTTCATTTCTAATGTGATCACGCAAAGAAACCCCGAGCATAGCCCTCTCCATTGCTCTTTGGATGGCTTTAAGTTTTCTTATGAGGCCCATTGACCGCGACCACGTTTCGGAGCCATATGTCATCACTGGCAACACGCACTGGTCATAGATTTTCGTTTTAAGAAACTGGTATATTGGATCAGAAGTCACCGCGGAGCTTTCCGAACGCTGCTCAGTCGAGTCTGTACACACAATGAGATAACGATTATAATATAGAAACTTAAATATTTAAAAAAATCATTAATATTTGTGCTTCACGGCTGTGCCAAATAGGTCCAGTTCAGTATAATCCCAGTTCACCATGGAGCAGTTGACTGACGCTGGTTTTCAACAGAACCTTGCTATGAGTCTAAGGATCAGTTTGATAGGTGTGAGGTAAAAAATAAAAATAATTTAGGCTGTCTTACGGGTCCCTGCAAGTTATCTTTGACCTCTCGTGCGCTGTCTAATAGGTAAACTTCTTGAACCCCAGAGATTCAAGAATGTCAAAGATAACATACAAATTAAATAACACATATAACATAATTATATCGCTATTTGGTTCACCGGCTCCGTGGGTGATTCAACGCGAATGCGGAGTGTTCCTATGTGGTTTACGTAAATTCAACACGACGAGCTTCAGGAAACGCATAAAACACGTCTAGAGTTCGCGTGAAAATATCAAACCAACTATATGCGTCCACTTCGCTTCGCTGATCGCCGTAATCACACCCACGTGGTCACATACACAGACTACCGCAATGAGCATAATTTTTTTTGTTCGCTTCGCAATCGCATTCGTGTTGAAACACTTTAGGACACCGTGTTAGGGCTAGGCACCCGTCAGGGAGTTTTTTAATAGGCACAACGAGTTGTTAGTGTTTTTTCGCACATCGAGCGATTTCGGCCTTTACGCCGTAACATCCCTACCAAATCAAATAAAAAGACACTGCAATTCTAGTACACATCTTATTACCAGCCAGTTTAGCTCACCGTCCGACCGTCCGGTAACCGTCCGGACCGAGCCCAAGTCATCGGCAGCGCGTACTGTTCCACGTGCGCCTCAAGAAGATGTCAGAAAACCGAAGGGGCCCAGCAGAGTTGAAGCCTACAGGGGCCAAGGGTCTGCTTTTGAAAGGATGACGGATTTTCCCACATACATAAAATAAAATACCAGTTATATGAGTACTTTGATATACCTTTAATATTAATTTCAGTGGAAATGAATTTAATTTAATTAGCAGACTTCGCATCCTAATTTTAATTCCAGCGCTACCATCTAAAGTTTCAGGAATCCCTACTAGATCAATGGACACTGTCCGAAAGGAAAGTTCGCTTTTCACACCTTTTTGAGGTCAAGGTCATGTTAGTGTTGTATGTGTCGTCGGAGCATGTTCCGGGACGCTGACCTGGAATTGTGAGGATAGCATCTCACAAAGAGAAATACAACCGTATAATTTACGGTAGGCGCCTGTAAACATGAAATGACAAAAAAAAAATGAAAAAAAAAACAAATGAAAAAAAAAAATTGTTTTGACTTTTTTTGACTTTTGACTTGAATAACGGTCCTACATTTATTGACATTCATAATTTAAAAAACTGGGCAAGTACGAGCCGGACTCGCGCACTGATGGTTCCGAACAAACTTACCAATGAAAACTGTTCAATTCCCAAATAGAGTTACGAAGATTTTTCCGAAGCTAAAAAAAAATTTTTTTTTTGCGACCTAACCACAAATTTACAGTTTTCAGATTTTTTCTTATACCTGTGCTAAGAGACCTTGCTATTTCAGGATTCAGATTCTAGGTCAACGGGAACTACCCTATGAATGTAGATTACATTGAGAGTGTCAAATTATACGTTTTTTGCGACATGAACGACCGTATGTTTATTTTTTCTGCGTTGCATTTTTTTTACAGCTTCCAGGGACCGCAAACTTAACTGTATGGTTCTAATTTCAAACTAGATGCCTCCACGCCTTTCCGAGCTATAGGGTCTTGAACGACAGACAGACATACGGACAACAAAGTGATCCTATAAGTATTCCGTTTTTTCCTTTTGAGGTACGGAACCCTAAAAACAGACATAAAGCTATCTTGAATCGACTTCTATCTTGATCATTTACATCTTCTAGTAATGAACAAGCTTTGAACCAAAATATATATTTTTTCATAGCAAGCTTTTTTAGCTCGGTAGTATAATTAATACTCGTCAAGACGAATCATACAAGCCCAAACTCGATGGGGTTGCTAAACTACCAAGTTCCTATAGCCACCTTCCGGTTCCGTCATCAGATTAGCTCCATATCATAATAATATTGCATTGTCATCTAATTTACACATGCATGCAAAATTTCAGCTCAATCGCTAACCGGGAAGTGGGTCAAATTTGATTTACAAGATTTGATGACAGACAAACATCGGGGCAGGTGAAACTAAATAAAAGCTTGTAAAAACCGTTGATAGTTGGTTTGTCGGGTACTTTAGCAGAGATATTAGGAAACGCCAAAGTACCTGCCGTATTCCAAGTTCATCTGGCGCCATTGTATAGAGGCGCTACTCTCAAACAAAGTTATGCGTTCCGCGTGTATTACACTGCTCCACAAACCTCCAGGTTATGCGTATGAGCATTTTGTATCTACTATGTAATACAGAGACTTGCACAAAGTTGCTCGTTAACTTTTCAACGCAGCGTGATGACGATGACGGTAAAGAGTTGGTTACGTTTACAGAACGCAGGCTTTTTATGTGCAGTCTTCGAGTTTATTAATTACCTACCACTAGTTTTGTATTGCTCTTTACATCATTGCGAACACGGAACGCTGCTTTATGAAAAGGCTTATAACTTTAGGAAATTTATTAACTTAAGGCAATACATAGTAATATTCCTTCTTATTTCTTCATATACCTTCTCATCTCACTGGGTATATGTCTAATTCTTCCTCTTCTTCTTTTCGAATCGATGGTTTTCTTTTCCCTCAAAGTTTTTGGGCCCAGTAGGTTGCCACGTTTATAATTCTTACGCTATCTCTACCATAAAACTCTGAAAAGTACGACATCAAAAAAGCTGAAAGTAAATTTTCTTTCAAGTGTAAAATTCAAAAGTTCTACTTGAAGTCCTCTCAAACATATTTTGTACGAGTATAATTATTTTACATTTATCATAGTATTGATCTATATATATAAAAATGACCCCCGTTTTCCGTTGTCACGACTTGGCATGAAAACGGCTTGACCGATTTGGCTGATTTTTTTTTTGTTGTGATTGTTATCGTGAGGACAAGGTTCTTATGGAAAAAAAATAAGAGTAGGGTAGGGTAGGGTAGAGTAGGGTAGGGTAGGGTAGAGTAGGGTAGGGTAGGGTAGAGTAGGGTAGGGTAGAGTAGGGTAGGGTAGGGTAGAGTAGAGTAGGGTAGGGTAGGGTAGAGTAGGGTAGGGTAGAGTAGAGTAGGGTAGGGTAGGGTAGGGTAGAGTAGGGTAGAGTAGGGTAGAGTTGGGTATAGTAGGGTGGAGTAGGGAAGAGCGGGAGCGAAGCCGCGCGGGCAAAGCTAGTACGTTTATAATTTTAACATATTCATGTATAATATTATTATAAGCACCTAATATTAATGATACTTCATTCTATTAGAAATGTCTATTATTATTATGCACACTTACCATAGCGTAGTCTTTTTGGCTTACTGTCGTTTGGGACACGTTTTTATTTTTTCATGTTCGGACTCATTGTCCCAAACGTATTAACACTAAGATTAGGCAGTCATCATCATCTTCCTGCCCTTGCCCCATCTTATTTGGGGTCGGCGCAACACGTTTTTTTCTTCCATTCTGTCCTATTACTCCTTACGCTATCACTAACTCCCTTTTCTTTCATATCACTTCTCACACAATCCATCCATCTTTTTTTTGGCCTCCCTCTCCTCCTCCATCCATCCATATGTAAACTCATAACTTTTTTAGCAACATGCGTTTCGTCCCTCCTTTTCAGATGACCATGCCAAGACAAACGATTCCCTTTTAACTTTTCAGTCACTGGCGCCACTCTCAAAAAAAACTTTTATCAAACAAAACTTTTCATCTTACAGTACAAAACAGTTTTTTTTTATCTGTCTCCGAATCGTCACCAAAAAAAAATAATAATTAAAAAGTGTTAATTGGGACACTGTGTCCGAACTTGACGTGTCCCAAACGACAGTAAACCGTTTTTTTTATCCCAAAGCTTGACAGGTAGAGAATGTCTTGTTGCATTAAGTCCTCTTAGGTACCACTGTTGTACAAAAAGTTTAAATAAATAAATTATAATACCTAGCTTATTACTTATCAAACATATAACTACCTACCCAATAGGCACCCACCCTCCACATGTTATGCACATTGCACATTGATTATATCAGTCTGTTCGATACTCAATTATCTTCTGCGATCAGATACGTGTAACACGCAGTGAGCTGTCAATATCGTGATACACCGGTTACAGTAACAAGCTTTGATTGAACAGCTTCTGTCAGAGGTCCGCCACTAACCCGACTTATGGACCCCGCACACGGCCCTCAAAAAAACGCCGCCACAAAAAAACGCTAGAAGCGGCTACAAAAAAGCTAAAAGCCGCCGCAAAAAACAGCTGAAGCGCGCGACATCTCTTGTGTCTGATGAAGCTTGAAGCCGCTTCAAGCGTTTTTTTGTGGCGCCACCACCGCACACGAGCCACAAAAAAGGCCGCCTCAAAATGAAGCTTGAAGCAGCGTTTTTTTGGAGCCCGTGTACGGGGACAGTTAGTTTTACAACTTCTCGTGAACCTTCCGACTCCCGACACTTAAGAGCAATCCCGTTTATATCTGTTGACTTCGTTTCCCGCCAAAGTGAATTTAGGAAAGTATCTCTAAACGTTAGGAGGTAAACATTAAAGTTTGAGCATTTTGTTCGTGAGGTAAATCCTGGCTTCCTGCTTTCGTATCGTTTGTTACAATGTTCAGATAAGCTGTATTATCTTCCCGGTTAAAGTACATTGCTTTGCATCTTTTACGACAATGTTATATGCAGGATATTTTTATTTCCTACTTTAGGTTGAAGATTTATTGTCTAATGCAGTATCGAGGATATTTGCTTGTTTCTTTGTAACTATATTCTAAGCAAAACTGAAGGCAATTCCGAGAATTTTGATCCAGTGGTAGCATAACTACAATAATAATCAGTAGTTATTTATTATTCCATAAATAAAATAAAAGGCCACATATTCCAGTCTATTTGTGTAAAATGTCTTGAATAATGTAAGTTCTCATTAGGTACCTGTCTGGGTACGTGGAAGTCTATCCACGTTCACCACGGCGGCAGTTGATCCAACTGTGAAATGAGATTGACTTATGAATGCCATGCGCCAAACACGAATACAAATTATGATAATAATAATTATGAACAGCAGTGTAAATTGAGTTTTAGCTGTGGAGGATACATAATGCATAAAACAAATGAAATCAGTACAAATTAAATTGTAATAATGTATTATATTCAAACAAAGTCTATGCCATCAAAAACATAATTTGTAGAAAAACCAAGGCACGCAATATTTGTGAGATGTTGATCTCACAACTTTTTACGGTAGAAGAACCAAGTCGGTTTAATTAATCAGTCCGTATTTAAGGGACCTTTCTGTGTCAATCGCATGTATATCACAAGTAATACGTATTTGAAAATGGCCTAAACTACTTCGAGAAAAGAATGTTACGGTTGTGCCACTTTTTTACTTATCTTGGTCGGTTCAAATGCCCCTCTTTTTAATGTCACCTAATGAAAAGAGTCCCCAAAAATGGCTATATCATTTTTGCTTAAGTAGAATGATAGAATAGAATCTATGGGTTAGATATCGAGATGAAAACATGAAAGCAAAAAATAAAAATAAAAACTAAAAAGTAATAAATAATCTCACACTCGCTAATGTAGATTGCGGAAATATGTTATTCTTTTTCAATAATCCTTAGAATGCGGACTTCACTGCTAGTCTATTAATCCCTTTCACTCGTGGAAGGGATTAATAGAATCCTCTGCAACAACACCTGAAACACTAATAATATGATAATTATGGTAAAGTATAAATAAGTATAGGCAATAATATTGTACACTATAAGATGCACGAACAAAAGAATCACCTCCTTTGGATTAGCTCGCTATTTGATTCTTAGGATAAACCTAATGGCATTTTGAATTATTATCTAAGTTTTTATTTTGTAGCTGAAAAAAAACTTCAGAATACAATCTTACCGAAAGCGCATGAACTTATTTTTTTTTTATTTATGTTTAAATTTGGAGTACAGATTAATTTTTTAACTAATAACCACAAAGAATTTAATGGTTTATATATGGCTAGTGAGATCAGAGTAAATAATAATGTTAATATATTAGACAGTAAATTTATAAGTTTACATTTAAATATATTAAAAAATAACTAACTAAACTAATTCACAATGTGTAGGTAATTTGCAAAATATGTTTCTTTTTGCAAATTCAGTATCCGATACAGAAAAATTGAAAGAAGGATCACTTTTTACTTAAGCACGCCGATGTGCATTTCATAAAATTTTCCTTTCGTGTATTGTTGATTGTGTAGAACCTAAGCTGTTTTGTGGTAGGTAATATGATTGTTTGGGCAGGCACGGAACCCACACGCTCGCACGTACTTGTTAGCCAGCACCTAATTGTCGGCAAGTCGGGGAGCGGCGCACGCGCCCACATTATCACGTCCGCACTACAAGCTGGACACGGCATCCCCACTGTAAACATGCGCAAACTTCTTTATCTCTATAAGCTGCGGAAGAATGTTGTCACCCGCCAATATTCATTTTAAACAAGTCAAATGTTTTTTCAGAATATTCCATATCTCCTTTTCATGCATTTTCAAAGTGCTGTCAATATTTTGTTATAATCATAATCAACCTTTTAAATATTTCCACTACTTGAACTCAGGCCTCTCTAGGAGAGGGAATGACTCATGCGTGCGGGTTGGTGAAAGTCACTGTCTTCGAATTTTTGGGTATAATAGGACATGCTGGTTTCCTCATGATGTTTTTATTCACCGTTTTGAGAGCAGTGGTGATGAAATAAATTACACAAATTCACTTGACTGGGTTTAAACCCGCGACCTACAACTCGGCCACCACAGTTCAAATACAGCAAATATTTTGTTATGAAACAATATTTTTTTTCGATTCCCAAGATTTTCTTTAACTTTGCTTTTTATGAGACATATCCAGTACTATCAATATAGATTTTCAACAAGTTTTAGTGGTATTTTAGCAGAATCATGCAGCAATTCAATATATCATCTTTCTGCCTTTATCCCAACAACTTTAGCTCAAGACGTTTTTTTTGGGTTATTCCCCGAGAGCCCCGATCCCCGAGGCCTTAAGTATTATCAAGATAAAAGTCAGTTTAGCTTAAAAGTACCATCAGCAAAAGATGTTAAACAAAATTTTATTACTAGTTTACTAAAATTATCATATATCATAACTTTAAGAACTAATAGAGTTTTGCTTGTTTAAGGTAAACATTTTAATTAAATTATATAACATAGACTGTCCTTAAGCAATCACAGGGTTTAATTATTATCACAATAACAGTTCCTTTTTAATACAGAAAATCAAAATGTTTGAATATTTCTTTTAAGTATTTTTTTATGTAGCCTACTAAATAAAAAACTCTAAAATAAACTTTAACGTGCAACCGTGTTCTGCTTGTGACGTTATTGCATTCATTATTGACACTACACAATCAATCTATCTTCTCTTGTACAGAAGATCAGCAAAACAAATCATAGAAATAAAATAAATACTTCATAAATCCACTTCAAAACTTAGTGTAACATAGTTGTGATTTCGAAGAATCAAAGAATCAAAGACTTTACAACACTGTTTTCGCATGGAAAAGATTTCGAATAAAAGCTAAAGTCAAGAAATTGTCGGTAACTAGGTAAACAAAAGTTGGAGCCAAGTCAAACCTTGGCGACCCAGCTAATACTTCAAGGGAGCTATCGGTAAATAAACTTAAGCCTGTCCTTAATCGCGGATCGGCGAAGACTGAGTCGGAGTCGGGTCCGATTGGATGTATGTTTGTAGAATTGTAGTAAACCGGTAGCTACTAACCTGAAGAACAAATAAGTAGTTTGTTTTGTAATTTTATTTATCGGTGAAAGACAAAGTTTTCGTTCAAAATTTTGTCGTAAACCATCACGTAAATTTTGAATGTGTTACATGAAACTGTACCAGGTAATGAGGATTGTATCTTCTTACTCACTTCTGTTTTTACATTTTTTCCTTTACTTGATCATCATCTTCAAGAAATATATTAACTTTCCATCTCACTAAAACTAGATACTCAAAACTAAAAATGGTTACCCAGCAGGGCTGTGGGATTGTACGAAAGAGATACTATAACTCTGGACCGCAAACGGCAACTGAAAAATACATTGAGTTTTAGCCGGTAACGGTCAGACACTCCCTCTGGCTCCACAAGAAGCAGGAGAAGTCATTTGATGATATCCTATCTCAAAAAAAAACTAGTATTAAGCAGTAGAAAGGTACGGACAGTACAATCAGTAACCAACCTTTTTCTTTTTCATGTGTAAAAGATAATTTAATTGATGTAATTAGTGTAGCTAGCATGCTAGCAACGCCGACACAGATGGGTTTTAACGAGTAAAAAAAAATATACTCATTCTTACTTCATGCAAAGCTGGAGACTATAAATATGTAGTATATTTTAAACTTATTTGTATACTCTGTGTATTGTATACTCTGTGTATCTCTCATCCAACTCTCCTGTCGCAGGTCTGCTGGAAGAAATTTCATTTGAAATAAGCAGTACCATTGTGCTCTTCTATTTGTTTTTGTTCTTTTCATTTTTAAATGTTTGTTTATACATAAATAAATATATAATGATTTCCCACCCAACAAAATTGCAATAAACTGCAAATAAGTGAAAACTATTGTAGCGTACCAGGTAAACAGTTCTGTTTGATTTCAAAAAGTTTATCAGCGTACTGGAAACAAAAGTGTAACAAGCGTTGATCGAATTACGTGTAAAAGGCGCGGCATGAGGCGTATGTCAAACTGACGTAAAAACTAGCTAGTTAGCGCAGTTTACACAAACAGCGCGCTCGTTAATTGTAACTTAACTTGTTAATTTTGTTGCGGTACACTGTTAACGTTGTCACAATTGCTACTTGTCTACGTGAACAACAAATGACAATTCAGCGGACAACCTCTACGTAAAGGATACTACGAAACAAACTAAATTGCCATCGGTACAACACACGAATGAAGCTTCGTTAGTAAATTTATTATTTGAACTTGGTACAGGAAACATTTTCAGCTTTTAGTAACAGTTAGCCACTTTGTGACCCATACTAGCTTCTCCATGAATAATATTCAACTTTCGAGTTTCGAGTTTGGAAGGGATTCGTTTAAACCAAACTATAAACTCCGATCAACAAGAGCACCATATTCGATTTCCGGAATACGAGAAAATTATTTTTAACTCATTGAAAAATGAGCTTGCTTTTTTACTTTTTCATGTAAAAACACACGTACAGCGAAATCTTTATATGTAGGTATATAAAACACCAAAATGTTTTATACCCACCCATGTCCGTCAGGTCACCTATTTTATTTAAACTAATATTATAAAGAGGAAAGATTTAAATTTTGTTTAAATGTATGTTACGATTTAACTCAAAAACTCCTCGACCGATTTTAAATATTCTTTCACCATTAGAAAGCTAAATTTTCACTAAGTAATATAAGCATATATTTTCTATTTCAAAGCGGGTGAAGCCGCTAGCAAAAGCTAGTAGGCTTTAAAACCATCCAACGGATATGCTTCAAACCGGATTCATTAAAAAGGGAATAAGTTATGGTTTTAGATTAGACCGCTAAAACAATGCATAAAAAAATGCTTTATTTTCTTACAGATAATTAAAACTGTTTTTGCGTAGTAGCACTCGACGGGTATTCGCTAGTTTTTTAAGAGCGCCCAACTATTTAACAAGAATTGCGTTGGATGAAACAATAAGCTTTTTAACCATGCTTACGTTGGAGATAGACGGACTGGGAAGGGCCCCTTTTTAACCATGCTTACGTTGGCGATAGACGGACTGGGAAAGATCCCTTTGTAACCATACTTACGTTGGCGATAGACGGACTGGAAAAGGTCATTTTGTAACCATGCTTACGTTGACGATAGACAGACTGGGAAAGGTCTCTTTGTAACCATGCTTACGTTGGCGATAGATGGACTTTGAAGGGCCCCATTTAACCATGCTTACGTTGGCGATAGATGGATTTTGAAGACCTCCATTTAACCATGCTTACGTTGGCGATAGACGGACTGGGAAGGGCCGCTTTTTAACCATGCTTACGTTGACGATAGATGGACTTTGAAGGGCCCCATTTAACCATGCTTACGTTGACGATAGATGGACTTTGAAGGGCCCCATTTAACCATGCTTACGTTGACGATAGATGGACTTTGAAGGGCCCCATTTAACCATGCTTACGTTGGCGATAGATGGACTGGGAAGGGCCCCTTTTAATAATGAGGCTTATTTACAAGAATTACATTATTACTTATATGTAAAAAGCACGCGAGCATCTCTTGGACTTTTACCAAAACTAAAATGATATTTTTTTTTAACTCTGTGAAACGCTACGGTAGGTTTGCGCTGAAAAATTAACTTTTTATTTATAAAAAAAAAAACATTTATAAATTGTGTTTTTCGTAAAGATCGATTGCGATTACAAGTAAAGTTTTTCACTCAGAGTGAATCATTATGGAAAAAAATAACGTACAAAATTATTTATCGAATCAAATGTGGAAGTCACGGGAATAGGCTTTTACCCAGCAATAGAATAATATAGGTCAACAGTAATCAGTAACCGTCAATACCAATTTCATTTTCGATATTTACGTTGTAGTTACAGCGTATCTATTTTCGCTTATCTATAATATAAAAATGAATCGCTAAATGTGCTGCTAAGCGCAAATATCGAGAACAGCTAAACCGATTTCACTAATTCTTTATTTGTTGTGTTTGTTATTGCGAGAAGGTTGTTATGGAAAAAAATTAAAGTAGTTTAGGGTAGTGTAGAGTACAGTACTCTACCCTACTGTAGGGTAGAGTAAGATAGAGTAGGGTAGAGTAGGGTAGAATAGGGTAGAGTAAGGTATAAAAGGGGGGAGTAGAGTAGAACGGGAGCGAAGCCGCGGGGTACTGCTATTACATGAATATTAATAACGTTGGTCGACAAAAAACGGTAGCAAGGAGGTTGTCATGTGAATCGGCTTTTCTAAATTCGTACTTCTTAGGATACTGCTATTTAAAGAACCGGTAATACGTATGTAAAGTACGTATATATTTTGAAACAATCAAGATTAGATACGCGGGTTTACTTTAACAATACTTACCTATAGGTAATTTTAATATTCCATAGTGAAGTCAATTTTTTTTCAGTCTATTCTGTCCCACTGCAAGGTAAATGTTTGTCCTATATATTTGTTTATGTGGTGTACAATAAAGAATATAATAAATAAATAAATAAATAAATGGTGCAAACTTCTCTGTAGATCTTACCTGTAGCTGTAGGTGTCATCGTGCCATCATCTTCTCATGGGTCTGACATGACGTCGTATAAAACTAGATTCTACTTACGGCTTCGTCCGCGTGAAATAAGAAAATATATAGCTTATCACTCAGTGGTAAAGTAGCATTCAACTGGTACCAAATTTTTTAAAATCGATCCAGTATACTTTAAAATTGCATTGCTATTTATTTATAAGCACTTGTACAACATTACAGACCATATCTAAGGCGTTGTACGATAGCAACTAAGAAATAAAAGAAACCCATATTTAGATTCACTATGTTCAAATATATTAAGTTCATATTGCTTTGCTCTTATTTTGATGTCGACCAGAATAATACTACGCACAAAGTTAATCCCTGGACGAGACCTCGACACAGGGTTGGACAGCAACAGGGCATAAAAATCAGGTCAACACAGTCCTGTTAGGCAGCATTTTTTTTCCATCGTTCTACTGTCCTAGTTGGTAACCTATTTTAGTTTCCACGGTCAAGGCTGGCGAATAGAAAGCTGACCAAGTGTGACTATTTTCAATGAACAAATACAGTAGCCAACTAGCCAGTATACTATAGTAGTTTTTGAACAACAGTTTTTATTTTTTTATGTTGGGCAAAAATCATTTAATGACTACCCCCGCTTTTGGGTGGAGCGGGAGATAGTGTCAGACTCTTACTGACTAAAAACCCACCCCGTTCCTTTTAGCCTCTTCATACCGGGGCTCGAGTTTCCTTTCCCCAATAGGCTTCGACCCAGCTGGGCCCCTCCTGTTGCTGACAACTCCTTGAGGCACGCGGGAACAGTGCGCGCCGTCGACGTCTTGGGCTCGGTCCGGACAGTTACCGGACAGTCGGACAGGGAGCTACCTATGGCTCGCCGTCCGCGAGCCCTTGAACAACAGTTTGAATCTGAACTAAACAAAAATTGAACGGTGTAGATTCGTAATCTCGAAGTGTTTTTCGTTAAAAGCAAGTTGGTAAATTATGTGCGGTCAGAACAGCGCTACTGGTATATCGAATTATACCGATTAAACAGCAAACTATCGAGGAAAAAGAGCGAAAATTTTTGAAAGCAAAAACTACAGGATCCGTTATGCTGCTATAAGTGAACAATCGTAGCAATCTCGGAAACTTAACCCATAACCAAACAAAAAACAAATGAACAACTTTGCTTTAAAGTATACTGCGTTATCTCAATTTGAAATTGAACAGTCGCCACTTATCAAACGCAAGGGGGAGCGCATTCCTGTAACAGGGGATGAGAACTGCTGAGGGGGTGGTTTAAAATTGAAAGTTCTAGGGCAGGAGGCTAGGGCAATTAGACAGATTGCGCCGTGAAGGCTCGCGTCCGGCTGGAAATTAGACAAATCTACATAAATCCCAGCAGTTTACTAACAAATCACGGTTTAATTACTCAGTACTTACCACAGTTGACGCCTTTTTTTCAGGGTTCCATACCTAATAAGATAAAAACAGAACCCTTATTAGATCACTTTGATGTCTGTCCTTGGGAATGCGTGAAGATATCGAGTTGAAATTTAAACCATATACTCAAATCTGTGATCCGTTAAAGCTGTAAAAAAATCAAACTTCTAAGTTATCGAAAAAAAAAATTTTCGCGTTTATTTATGTTGCCAAAAAATGTATATTTCGACACTCAATGAAATCAAAATTCTACGTAGTACTTCCCGTAGTACTTCCCGTTGACCTAGAATCCTGAAAGGCATGAAATATGGTCTTATAACACAAGTATAGGAAAAAATTTGAAATCTGTTTTGTTGTTACGTCACAAAAAAAAAACAATTCAGAAAAATCTTTATAGGTACGTTTATAAGGAACCCTCAGTGCGTGAGACCGACTCGCAGTTGTCCGGTTTTTTATTATAGCACAAATGATTAATAATCAGGTAAATTGCGAACCCTATATGCCATACTCGTATTCCCCAAAATAATTTGGCACGAAATACATCATACAAAAGTAACACGCCTAACCTCAGGTAGGTACTTCTCAGGTAAATAACCTTTATACAAAATAAAGGTTATTTCCAATCATTCTATTTCAGTAATAACACCCATTCATGCTTCTAATACCTAGGTACGTCTCTGAAAAATATTAGTTTTCTCTAAAAATAAATGCTTGATTAACTTCAAGTTTGAAACTTATGTGGAAAATTAGGTGAGGCAAAGTTAATAGAAAACCTGTGGAGAAAACTTGAAATCAAATTATTAATTGAGTGTCACGTCCCGTTCCTTCGGCTTACATTGCTTAATAAATCCAGAAACGAAACTAGAAAGTCGTTAACTGCGCTTTGCCTTTAGAAAGAAAGTCGAGACCTCCACTCACAGGTACTCATTCCAGTTCAAGTCTGGGGTGCTTTTGTGACTGCGTTCGCGTTCCCGTGTGTTGTAAAGGCCCCCAAAGAAAAACTATTTTCCTTTTTAGAGCCATAATAAGCTTTTATTTCTTTGATGTTTAGATGTTGCTTATAAGTTCCAATTAAATTAGTTAATAGATCTGTTGCATCTTTTCCGGCCAAGTGCGTTTTCCAGTCTGGCACGTTTGTAAATTGTCTGCGCACATAGACGCCCTATCTGTGTGTACAGGGCGCGCTGTCTGTGTGAGTGCGGCACGTGTAACGGAGGCTGCTCGCGACTCTGCACGCCTAGTACTCCGCTCCCTGCGCTGTAAACGATCTAGTTTGCGAGAACTTTCAAGCGGAAAATTTATTTGACAGTTAAGCGAAGTGTGTACGCAGCATATAAATTTTCCTCGAAATAGATTGAGGTGAACTTATTGTCTATTGTACGCCACCTTCGACAGTTAAAATTAGAGTTCATTAATGTAGCATCAAATTTATCGGACAGGTTGGTTTCAAATTGTTTGGTTACTATGAAGTGCATGCAAGTGGTAAGTTTGTAACATCATTATGTTATCGGCTGAGTTGCAGGGGTAGGCTTGTTACTTACTGTTTATAACTTCAAAGTGTAACCTTACAGTTCTGATAGAGTCTTTGTACGTTTGTTTGTATGCTGTACTTACTTACATTATGTAACAAGTTCAAATACACCGTGGCAGTGCGGCAAGTTTTTTGGACACATTACCAGTCGACCGCGACGCGGGAAAAGTTTTTAGACGCCATATTAGTTTAAGTTACTTTTTTTAAAAATTGATATAAACTACTGCTTGACTGCGATCCCGCCTGATTGTAAGCAATGATAAAATTGTTGATTACTGTAACCTAAAATACACCTAAGTTATAATCGGACGACCAGACCAGTTTATCAGTTAAGTGATACTTTTTTGTTTATATTTTTTTTATTTTGTTTTTTTTTTTTTTTTGATCTGCATTGTATTATAAATAAACTCAACCTTTTCTATAATTAATATATAATAGTTTTGAGAAAACTATTATAGTGTAACATAATTTCAGAAAGATACTTAAAGAGAGATTAAATTGCATTGATTAAATAAATTTTCATAAATAGCAACATGCTATAATTCATTCAGCATTGCTATTGCCAAATCATTACCATGACAGTTAAACATGTTCTCGTAATCAAGCAACTCGTTGATAGACTAAACAAGGCTTGTTTCCCGTAATCCGCATGTGTAAGTTAGCTCAACTGCAATCAAGCCTCTTCACTGATGACCGTGAACCGCGGTTACACCGACCTACGAACGCTACGATAAAGCAAGCCAAATTAGCGGCTCCGCTACGCTTCGTAGTCACTTCGTAGACCCTATATTTATGTAGCCTCGCAATCGAAATGTGCTCTTATCATGTGGTAGTAAGTTCTTAATTTCATTAAACTTCCTGTCGTAGCACCGTACCGGTGAGTTACAGGCATAATTGACAAGCTTGATTGGCGTTTCGATTGAAACTGCGGAGTGCTGTTATGGGAATATTTTTTCATAGCCGCAATGTGTTAATATCATAAAAGAATCAATCGCATGACTGGGGATTGGCTGAAAATACTGAGGGAAATAATACCTGTGCAAAATTGATCTGCATTGTATTTTGAGAACTTGACCTCAGTTACATCAGAAGTATTTTCGTTCGCTCCACCTAGGTTTCCGTTCATTTATTCTATCTCGGTTGACCAGTTTAGTGGCTAGATATTTCAGGTGGTTTAAATTAGATTTTTGTGGTAGTTTCATTCAATTGTATGAGCATAGATGAAGTATGACAGCTTTAAGCATTTACTTTAAAACCTATAAAATATCATTAGTATTACAATAAATGGTCTTTCGTATTGGGTAGGTCACCTTTCATTGCTGAAGGCATAAAAATACACGCAATTAAATTATAAAAGAAACAGTATTTGTCGAGTATCGTCGACATTATGATTGATCCATTATTGGATAATTGACCAATTTCCGTAATTCCATAACCTCCTTCAGTTATAAATTAAAATAATTGCATTCTTATAAATGCTATGAATGGGGCTTGAGTTTTCGTATTACGAAGTCAGTATTCTTTAAATTGAAAAGTTCCGGCCCTCTCGCTGATTTTTTGAATCGACGCCAATATGGCGAGTTGTGTGACTTTACATTTACAATACGTGTGCTAAATAAGGAATAAGGCTTCCGCAATATTACATCGTAGTACTGCAACAAGACTTTTTTTTGGTGGGCAAAAATCATCCAATGACAACCCCCCTCTTCTTCGGTACCACAGACAATGGTACAGGTATCGCACAGATACAAGGCGGCCTCAAGTACTTTTTATGGTGGAAATAAATTATTTAGTTAGAAAATACCTTTTTTATAGTGGGCAAAAATCATCCAATAACAACCTCCGCCCTTATATATAGTGTCAGACTCTTACTGACTAAAAACCCACCCCGTTCCTTCTAGCCTTCATACCGGGGCTCGAGCTACCTTTCAGATAACTCTGGCCCCAGTAGGCTTCGCCCCAGCTGGGCCCCTCCTGTTGCTGACACTCCTTGTGCCTCGCGGGAACAGACTGCAACAAGACTTGGTATGGTCATGGGTAGGGGAGGGATGAAACGCATGTTACTGTAGGAGTTATGAATATGCATGTGGATATCTATCCACATGTATATGGACAGAGAGGGAGGCAAAAGTATAGGTGGACAGATTATGTGAAGAGAGATATGAAAGAAAAGAGAGTCAAGGATAGCATGACTACTGACAGGATAGAATTAAAGGAAAAATCGTGTTGCGCCCACCCCAAGTAATATGGAACAAGGACAGGAAGATAATTATGGTCGCAACAAGACTAGATGTAAATATTTATGAAAATCAAGATCAACTAGCTATACCGGGTTATTTTTATAACACAGGCAACCTCGCAGGACTATGTCACTAACATCATAAACAACAACTTTTGTTCTATGACTTTTAAAAATGCATGATAATTTAGTTCACCAGATTTTCATACAAAAATAAAAATATTTAAATTAAACGTTCTAAATATAACGAAGTCTTTGCGAAGCAAGCGATAGTAGAATAACGGAGGGAAGTGGAGATCGGTTAGCGGGGATGCTTGATGCGCTTGCGTCCCGTCATACAGACGTAGGTAGGTATAGCAAAATACAGAGTTGAAATATGTTAGACAGAACAACGAAATCGTGAAGATTATTTTTTGGTAAATTAATTATGTTTTGTAAAAAATCATAGAACAAAAGTTTGTTTATGATGTTATTAATACAGCCCTGCAAAGTATTAGTATTTTACAAATAACCGTACGTAATTTTCGTCCTTTTTCCAGCAAGGTTGTGGAAGTCATATACTGACGTCACTTCATGAAAAACTGGCATCCAGCTGCAACCAGATCAACACGTAGTAATGAAATAACTAAGCAAAGATATATTTCTTTCTTTTCTACTCGACTGTACATACTCGTACACTCGCTACAAAGCTTTATCGGCTCTATATTGTTATGAAATCGTCGCTCTTTAGGTTTTTATTTTGTAAAACCATGTGATATTTGTGGTAACGTATGACGCCAGACGGACTATTACTTGCAGGGTTGTTCGAATGAGTTACCGTGGAGCCCAGAAATTCAAAAGGTATCTGAAGGAACACAGGAGGGTTTAAATCAGTAGAAGTCTAGCTCCCTCTCACTCCACCTAGTGCGGAAAGACATAGATCATCATCATCATCATAACAGCCAAAAGACGTCCAATGTTGGACATAGGCCTCCCCCAAGCGTCGCCACAACGACCGGTTCCGTACGTCACGCATGCATCGGTTTCCCGCGACGGGCTCCGAAACGTGGTCGCTTACAATGGGCCTCGTATGAAGACTCAAAGTTATACGGGCGATGGAAAGGGCTATGCTCCGAGTTTGCTTGCGTGATCACATCAGAAATGAAGATAGGAGAACCAAGGTTACCGACATAGCTCGAAGAGTCGCCAAACTTAAGTGGTCATGGGCAGTGCACATTGCACGCAGAACAGATGGTCGATGGGGACGAAAGGTTCTGGAGTGGTAACCACGTACCGGAAGACGCAGCGTTGGAAGGCCTCCAACAAGGCGGACCGATGAGGAGATAGATAGGAACTTAAAAACTAATAGGGTATCGCAATGAGCGGTGTTTATATGATTTCCCATCTCAAAAAAAAAAACTATTTATTACTCAGAAATTATTAAACTAAAACAACAGTTCTGAAATGGCCTGAACCTTATGGCTATGATCATATATTTGAATATTTGGACTTATTTTTAAATAACGCGTTTTAATTCATAGATATAAATTATGAAATGTGACGTCATTATACCTTAATACACATTAGTTATACACCTCTAGTAAATCCATCGGGAAATAAGGCTTCTCGCCATGTAATACCTAAAAAGAATTTCATATTGCACTAGCGATTATTTACTTCGTTCACATTTAAATACGCAGAGCGATTGAAGTTCCATCTTAACCCATTTACAAGTAGAGTAGTCATCTAATCATAATTTTCCTGCCCTTGTCCCGTGTTATTTGGGGTCGGCGCAACACGTTTTTTTCTTCCATTCTATCCTGTCACCCGTCATGCTATCACTAAATTCCTTTTCTTTCATATCACTCTTCACACAATCCATTCATTTTTTCTTTGGCCTCCCTCTCCCTCTCCACCCATCCACATGTATACTCATAACTCGTTTAGTAACATGCGTTTCATCCCTCCTCTTTACATGACCATACCAAGACAAACGATTCCCCTTCAACTTTAGTAGTTGTCTAATACAAAACCCAACCAATCGACTGAAGAAATTAAATGTGCTATATTACATGGCTTAAAGGAGAGTTTAACCACCAAAACATCTATTTACTTCAACTTATCTGAATATAGTCTACGGTCTACGAAGTAGAGAGTGAGGTGGAGTAAGACTGACACTGGGGTAAGTCCACCACTTTTGAATACCGATAAAACAATTCTGATGACAAAGTTGTCTTCTCACAACACATCTGATGGCCGATGCTGCCTAAAATCAAAATAAAACAGTAAAACAATAATAAATAAATCGAATCTAAAATTAATAGAATATTATATTCCACAACTTACACATAACGCCGTCTAGTCCCAAGCTAAGCAGAGCTTGTGTTACGGGTACTAGACAACTGATAAACATACTTATAATATATTTCTAAATATATACAAATACAGATAAATTACACCCAGACACAGAACAAATGATTATGCTCATCACACAAACCTTGGTCCCGGGTGGGAATCGAACCCACGATCTCCGGCATAGCAGTCAGGGTAACTTACCACTAGACCAACGGGCCAGTCAAATAAATTAAAGTCAAAACGAAAACCTACCCGAGTTCCTTCAGTTGCCCTTCGAATCATTGTGCAAGCTTCTTTCCGCTCTTTCTTTCTCAGAAAATATTTTTACAAAAATGTCCTGTAAAGATTCAAATATACATAAAGGACGGTGTCGTCTCTTGCTTTGCCAATTTGTAAACAATTTTATGAAGTGACCACTGACTTATGAATATATTTTTCCAATAATTGAACTGAAGCTTTTCTAAACTTTCTTTGATTTCATTTAATATAGTTGTTAGCGGTTCGTTGTGTAGTAAACAAACTGCGTTCATGATTGGGCTCCATTGTCTCTTCGGTCCGTGCGCCGGTCAATTTGTTCCATTGTTACAAATATACGCATTGTAAAGTGACATCGAGGGCAAAGTTGTTTTTATCTAAAGTAAAAGAAATATTAGAAATTTGAATAAAGATAGTATGAAACCTTGGCGTTTATTAAAAGATTTAAAATTCATGAAAGACTTAAAATCACTACTAATGCTACATAATTGTTTTATATTAACAAATACTTTGTTAACTTCTGCAGAAAAAAAGTTTGATTTTATCAATAAAACTGTTAGCTTGAGAAAAAAAAACAGTTCCTGCATGTTTCAATCTACTACACTTTGGCTATCTACCCTATTGATCAGGCAGATTAACATTGTAAGTAAGAACCAAAAAAAATCTTATCCTGCAAAATGATTCAGCATTAGGTTCTGCTAGCGGCTTCGTCTGCGATAGTATCGGGTATAGTGAATGCGAAGTCGAAGTCGAAACCACATTAAAAGGACATACTTTTTTTGGGGTTCAATCCTAATCCGTCCCTAATTTCTTCCAAATCGCTGCAGTAGTTTAGCCGTGAAATCGTTAATACGTTTGCACGGTTCAACTACTAAATATGACATAAAAAAATACTTAAAAGAAATATTTCATGTGGAGTAGGTATTTTGATTTTGTGTACTGAAAAAGGAACAACGTATTGTAATAATGCAAAACCGAAGAACGCTCTAGGACAGTCTATACTGTATTCTTTAATTAAAATCCAAGCAAAATTATATTTTTCCTAATTATTAAAGTTAAGTATAATTATTTTCGTAAACTCTATTAGAAATAAAAAATTGTTTAACGTCTTCTGCTGATGGTATCTCCTTTTAAGTTAAACTGACTTTTATTTGAGTTTATCAAGATAAAAACAAATCGGGTGTCTCCGGTACGGGGCTCTCGGTGATTGGGGCCCTCAGGGAATAACTCTAACTGACAGATAAAGTTACTTTTACATTTATAATATTAGTATAGATTAGAGCGTTTAAGACAAATACGTTAAATATCTACATTGATAGATCCGCTTCCTACCAGAGCAGCTTCCAATCAGGATTGTTCGAAAATGTTTCCGCGGCCCAGGAACGCAAAGGGTAACTGAAATAAGTCAGAAAGACAGATAGATAAAATAACAGTTAAATTATAAAACTAAAAACCTAAATAAAAAATATATATAAAAAATGGAAACAATCACAAACATCAACATTATGACTACAGGATGATGTGTGTCTTATACTGTTGCTTTTTCGTCAGGTGGTTTTTAGTCAGTAAAAGTCTGACACACCTGAGAGGAATAGCTGACTTCCCACCTCAAAAACAAACTCCTTCGGCTTCTGTGTTAATTTGATATGTGGTTGTACTGCCAATGTGCATATCATCACGACTGTATTCCCCGGAGATGGTAGTGTAATTAGTATTAGTACATTCACATTCCGTCAGTTAGGTTTTGTAGGGATCGGAAGATAACGGAAGGCTTTTACTAGTTAAACATTTACATTACTGTATTGTAACCCATTTTTCTATACTAATATTATTAATGTGAAAGTTACTCGGTCTGTCTGTCTGTCACGCTTTCACGGTTAAACTACAGAACCGATTTGGATGAAATTTGTTATGAAGGGAGCTTGAACTTCAAAGATGGACATAGGACATTGCGACCATAACAAATATTGGTTTTACTTAGTTATAATCAAAAAAATCATTAACCCTCTCAGTTTTGATGATGTATTTGATTATAACTGCGTAACTAAATATGTGTTACGACTATCCTAGAGCATACACTTTACATAGCCGCCAAAACAGACTTTTAGACAAGGTAGTTTGGCAATGAACGAAACTAACTTTTTTGTTTTTAACTTGGACAAATTAACGTTTCTCACTCAACTTTTCTGGACTTTTACAGAGAAGATTGACTGGTAGAAGAAATGCTATATATATTGCATTAAGTCCGAAGAAGAAGTTTAAATAAATAAATTTTACTAGCCAGACTCTAGCAACATCTAACAATATCATTTTTCTAAAATTCGTACATGTGTTTCATTTCTTTTATTTCGTGCCAGTCCTAGACTACTAGCTCTAAGCAGGTACCAATGAAACAGGCTCTTCAGTATAAATCTTTGAGTCGAAATAAGAATGACTCTATTGCCTGAATGAATTCCAGAATCCGAGCTAAGCTAACTACTAATAAGGCTAGTGCTGAAAATTAGCGCTAAGGCTCTGTTACACACGAGCCCCAGCATTTTTCTGAGCGCTGGCTGTTTTGCGTGGATGTGAATGTGACGCAAATCCTATTTACTTTACCAGTCGATATTGTTATTTGTTTTATTTTTTAAGGTATGCGCCATGTTTCGCGGAAATATACTCTTTTTATTTCTTTTTTCTACTACAGAAAATCTCTAACATATTCTGTGGAAACCACAGATACTCGTATAGATAGACAATATCTGTGATGGAAACGTTGATAAAAATAAAAAGAAAAAATGCCTCTGCTTATTGAAAACTGAAGCATATTTTTTTTTCATGTTATCTATTTGTGTAGTGGGGGTGTAAAGTGTAATGAATCGTGACTCGTTATATGCGCAGTGTGCACAGCCTACATGGGCACGTGATGAAAATAACAATTTTACATTACCGAGTCAGTTCGTGGTTTTAATTGACAATATAGCTACATCGGCGGCGTTCATCAGCGCAATTGCAAATAAAAGTGTTTTATTCAGTGTAATTAAACGGATTTGTCGCCAATTTTTTAGTTGGTTATTGTGGAGTAGGCTTTTCATAATTTACTATATTTATGATTCTGTAATATTTTATTTTTATTTTGATGTATTTCTGTACAGTAGTTTGGAAGGAATGCAGAACAGAGAGTATAGTTCCACATACCTCCGTTGAAAAGGGAGGATCCTCCGACCAGACAATTGATAAGGTCTGGTGGGCGACTTCCCGATAGTTGATTTCGGGCTGTCGTATATATTCAAATCGCGCGGAGAACTTTGATTACGCGATGCAGGATTTCGTATTTTCTTCGTAGTTCTTATGTGGCGTCATAGATGTCGCTACAGTAGTAAACGCCATAGTTTTCCTCTTGGGATATTTTTTATCCTTTGTTTGAAAGAGTCTTGATCTCTGTCTGTTGTGAATATATTAAATTTAAAAGTAACTCCGTCAGTCTGGTACGGTTTTAAAAATCTTTCTTGAACTACAGCTGGCTATGATGCCATCGGCCATTGGTACTCAAAAGGATTAGTTTAAAAAATCTATTCTAGTCTAATTTTTTTCCATGCCATAATCATCAACTTCCCTTGGCATGGGGAGATGGTAATCAATTATCTTATCATTATGGATAAGTTCACGTTTGGCCACTATCTCCACTGATGATAAGCGATGATGTGGCCAACGATGGAGCACGCTTGTCTAGAAATAACCTATTCACTTTTGACTTTAAGACCCCTAAGATGTAGCTATCAGGAAACATAAAAAGCGCAGGAAATTCCACTCCTTAGCTCTACCTACGGACATGCATAATGTTGCATAATGAAGGTATTCCCAAACTGTTTGTACGTATCGGTGGGATGTCCACCATGTACCGGTGGACAATTCAGCTAATTCAGTTTGACATTGTATTAAAGTCTCCAGGACACGTTTATTTTAATATTCGCCCAGTCCCCTCCCTGCCCGAAAGATGTAAGATCAGAGGAAGCGGTGCGTGAGTCAAACCCGATGCAAACAGAATCCACTACAAGTGTCTACAAAGTTTGGCACGACACTACGAGCCAACTGCTTTATTACCAACCAGCATTACATATTCAATGTAAAAATACAACAACAAACTTTACTGCATTCGTGCATTCAATATTTAAATTTGGTATGCGTTTAATTTTAGTGACTATGCGTTTTATGATACTCATATCACATTTACTATGCAAAAAAACATTATAAAAGGTAGAAAGGAAAGAGTTCACAATTCACGCACAGGTAAAACCATCAGGTTATGCTTGGGCAAAATCTACACCCATTTTGCCCAACTGCCCCAGAGTTTGTTTCGGTGTTTCTTCTCAGGGTAGTCAGCTAGGAAACACTGGCCTCATCTAGTTTAAACTAAAAAAAAAATGGACGTGTAAAAGTTTTTTATACTCCGCAGGGTATACAAGATCCTTGATCAGTACTTAACGTAACATAAAAAAAAAAACAAAAATCCCAAATTTGTCCACGAAAATTACATTCACAATAGAATCAATCATTCATAACAATTGCTACTAGAAAATACTACGCCCGATGTTTCTTCCATTTTGATCATCATTTATTCATTCATAATAATCATAATAGCCTGTACAATATTTCCGTAAATTGAATGACATTTTGGGTTATAAACAAACGCCAATAACTTTTCAGTTTTTTTTTAATTTTTTTCAAAATTAAAGATAGGATAGGCAATAGGAAACTATTGGCACATCTATTTAGTTCTTGATTTTCTTTGTGTGATGCAGTGCAGTGTATTTTTTAAAACAGTAAGTGCCATTTCAGGTGTTTTTAAGTACTCCCCTTTTAAATAATAACATAATCTTTTCTGATAAGCCCTTTAAGTATTTGCACAAATTAAAAATTTGTGGTGTATAATATTTGCAAACATATTCATCAAATCACAAAATTCATATTTGAATTTTTTTAAACTTCGAATTCCATCGAACGTTACCAGACAAATTGCTCGTATTCAGAACACCGGATTTGGTCATCCCGTTATTGTCCATAAAAACAAATCCAATGTTACACAAACACAGCCTATGGTACAGACAGATGTTTCTTTGTTATGCAAATACATGTATGTGCCCCCCTGGCAGGCTCGGTCCGTCGTACCGCTGAAGGCTATGCCTCCAATACCTGTAACAGGGTACAAGCTAAATGGTCAATTTGTGACGAGACGGACGAGCCAACCAAACACAAAGGCTTGTACGAATTGGTTCTAGCTTGATCCATTGTTTGACTTGTTCAATTATTATCTACGATTTAAAAAAACAAGATAAAATAATATAGATATACTCTTTATTGTACAATATAAAAAATGTAGTAGGAGCTACAGTAGCAGCTTGCAGTATACCTTTTTATTGTTTGCGCTTGACCGCTACCTCATCTGAAGAAAAACGAAGATTTACCTAGAAGTAACCTATTCACTCTTGACTTAAAGATTCCTCTTGACTTATAGCCATCAGAAAACACAGGCAGGGAATTCCACTCCTTAGCTGTACGCACAATGAATGTGTTCCCAAAACGTTTTGTGTGTATAGGTAGAGTTTCCACCACAAGGTATACTTTAGGTATACTTACTTATATTTTGCATCAATATGTAAATCGATGCATGCTCCGATATATTCTTTTATTATGCAATGATGGCTATTTAACTATGCTACTTTGTTTTATGTTATCTTAAGGTAACAGATGTTAGATTTTCGTGTCTGTCTTTCTGTTGATCCGCCATCTCCTAGTTTTTAATGCGGTTTTCATTCATTTAAACAGCGATAAAAGAGAAAAGTGCGAGTCATAATTAACGGCACAGTTAGCAAAGTGGTTAAGCGATTGGCTGATGCGCTGTATGTCGCGAGTTCATTTCCCGCATGGAATAAATATTTGTATGGCCTACAGATACATGTTCCGGGTCTGGTCTTGTATTTTGTATGTGAGTTTACATGTTTTGTGAATGCAACCACGATACAAAAGTAATTCCTAATTCACACTAGGAATTACTCTTCTACATCACGGGTGGGTAAAACTTTTCACCATATTTTTTTTTTTTTTGTAAGAAAGGTTTGAGTCGCTAGTAAACTATAAAATAAATACACACTTCAATAACACAAGCATTTTTCTCCAAATAGAAGTGGATACCCTGCCAAAACTCTGATGCGAGTGCTGTTGATTGGGTCGATGTCGAAAAGGCAGCGACTGTGGATGAAAAAGTGGAGATTTTTAACATGGCTTTACTAAAGCTCATTGATGCGCATGCGCCACTGAGGGCCGTCCGTGTTAAGCGCCCTCCGGCTCCTTGGATTACCCCTGAAGTTCGAATGGCGATGAGACGGCGTGACCGGGCTTTTCGAAGGTATAGAAGAGATCGCAGTGAGGAGAACTGGAACCTGTACAAGTTGGCTAGAAACCGCTGTAATCAGATGGTAAGAGCTTCAAAACGCCGATACATTTGTGAAAATGTCCTCAACTCTTCACCGGCTGATATTTGGAAGTTCCTCAAATCAATTGGTATAACAAAGTCCTCCTCTCATACTTTTCCCTCAAATATATCTTTAAATGATCTGAATCAATACTTCTCATCGTCGGCTATGCTGGATATTTCTGTCAAAAACACTACAATTCTTGATATAACTTCCACGCCAATTTTACCACATGATTCTTTTTCTTTTTCCCCAGTGACCGACTCGGAGATCCTCAAAATTTTCACTGCGATTAAGTCCAAGGCTGTCGGCTGTGACGGGGTCAGCAGAACCATGTTATCCCTCTTGATTGAAAATTTGCTCCCTTCTATCACACATATCATCAATTCCTCCCTCCAGATTGGGGTGTTTCCTACATGTTGGCGTAAGGCTTTCATTATCCCTCTTCCTAAAATTCCCACCCCCACTTTATCAAATCACTTCAGACCTATTTCCATTCTTCCTTTCCTGTCTAAAATCCTAGAAGCAGTTGCTCTTAAGCAGATTTCATCCTTCGTGTTTAGGAATAACCTACTTTCCCCTTTCCAATCTGGTTTTCGACCTGGCCACAGTACAGCCACAGCCTTGCTTAAAGTCACAGAAGACGTCAGGAATGGCCTGGAGAACTCGAGGTTAACGGTGTTAGTTTTAATAGATTTCTCCAACGCATTTAATACTGTTGATCACGACATTCTTCTGGCGATCTTGTCTCAAATTGGGGTATCTTCGTTGGCACGGGATTGGTTTTCATCTTATCTTCGTGGACGTCAGCAAGCTGTACGTGCTGATCAGAAATTTTCTGATTGGTGCGACCTGCGAACCGGCGTTCCACAAGGCGGTATACTATCTCCTCTCTTATTTTCTTTATTTATAAACTCTATCACAGCTATTCTCAAATGCTCTTTCCATCTGTATGCTGATGACCTACAGCTCTACGCGCAAACTGACGTTGACAATCTTGACGAATGCATCTCTCTACTGAATGCTGATCTCCTGGCTATTGCTGATTGGTCGAGCAGATTTGGAGTTACTGTCAATGTCAGTAAATGCCAGGCTATCCTCATTGGTAGTCCTTACTTTTTACGGAGTTTGGACACTAGCCGACTGGTGCCGCTTATTTTCGGCAATACAGTAATCCCTCTCTCGCCTCACGTTAAAGACCTAGGTTTGTATATTGACGATAGGTTAAGCTGGAATAAACAGATTGCTCAGGTTAGCCAGAGAGTCACCTTTTCGCTGCGATCTCTCTATAGATTCAAAAATTTCCTCCCGTCAAGCACTAAAACTACTTTGGTACAGTCGCTTGTGTTGCCTATAATTGACTATGCTGATGTTTGTTACTCTGATCTTTCCCAAGAACTTCTTAACAAATTGGATCGACTTCTCAATAACTGCATTCGTTTCATATTTGGCCTTCGTAAATATGATCACATTTCTTCCTTCCGTTCTCAGCTTAAATGGCTGCCTATACGTCAAAGGAGATCCCTCAGATCCCTCTGCACGCTTTTCACCATAATGAACGATCCTTGTGCTCCTGATTATTTAAAACAATATTTTAAAGTGTTGGGCAGTTCTCATAATCTTAACCTTCGAGCATCCAAAAACATGCTTCTTCATATTCCATCTCATCGTACTGGCTTTTTGTCCAACTCTTACGCTATTTCCACCATAAAACTCTGGAATGTGCTTCCCCTTGACATCAAAAAATCTGAAAGTAAATTATCCTTCAAACGTAAAATTCGGAACTACTACTTGAAGTCCTCTCAACTTTAGTTCGGTTTTCGTCAGAATTGTTATTATTGAGTTATCGGAATGATTTGATAATTTTCATAGTATTTATTAGTTTATTAATATAGCGTATTTATGTATTTTATTATTATAAATAACTTATTTTATATTTTTCCGTTTGTAGTATCTGTTATTTGTTTATTGTGCAAACCTACCACAGTGTTGTCTTTTTTTAACCCAAAGGTTGACTGGTAGAGAATGCCTTGTTGCATTAAGTCCGCCTATGTACCACTACTGTACATGAAGTTTAAATAAATAAATAAATAAATAAAAGTAATCCAAGCCCGTTCAAAAATTCTGTTACACAAATGTCCTTGAAAATGAAAAACCAGGAACATTTATCATGTCTTGAAATAAAATTCTTCTGTAATTTCGAGACGTGACTTAATTTTTTCTTAATACTTAAACGAACTTAAGCTTGCATGTCACGGAGATATATCTCCATTTAATTAAAAGGGACTTGCTAAGTTATTTATGTCATGTGTCATTTACTGTTGATGGATGATTGATGGTTATGAGAAACTTCAATACCTTACATTTACACAAATAGAGCTATATAAGTGATGTAGTAGTTGGAAAGTTAATTTGATCAATGATTTTAATGAAATGTCTAATCAAAACTTTATAAATTCGTAATATCGATATTGATTTACCAAAATAATCAATTAATCGACTAAAACACACAAGGTTATGTTAATGGCATGAAAATTAATTTATCCAGGTATATTGGTGCACAATACAATCTGTGTTCCGTAATACAACGGCATTTGCCCCGGGTAGCATGCGTCCTGTGACATGCAAATCTTGGTGATAGTATTAAATCGGATAGTCGGAAGTGTGGAGGGGACTCGATACTGTTAAATTGATGTAACAAGCTAGGGTACGTGGAGTGAATGGTGATACCATCCTACATACACAACTGGTCATCGCAGGCTTGCTAATTGTGTTGCGAGCTCCTTTGTAGCGCGCTGCGACTGCGACAAACGAACTTGCGTCGACACTTCGTTACACACATTATTTTATTAGCTACACAGCTTTGTTTAACGCGTGTTGACTGACTACTCATTGAGTTTTATATCGTTTTCTGTTTAAATTTAAATTTTATTAAGTAATTACTGAATAGTCGTCAATCTTATGATGTGGATGAGAGATCTGACGCGGACAGAGTGCGAAATCAACACATACTAGGAAGCTTCAAAGTTGCACCAATCTCCGACAAAATTACAGTTTGGTTTTGGACACTTATGCCTACAGAGCTTGCGCTTCCCGAAAAAAAAGAGGCAGCACCAAACCAATGGTGGGCCATTGACCTGGTGGTCTAATTTAGCTACCAGAGAGACATCAAACAAGCCTTATTGACAGATTATACAACCCGAGTTAGAACATTGGTCCAGGAAAGTGAGGTAACCCAACCCAAAGTTATGAAACTAAGAAAAAAAGAATTACTTATCAATCGAAAGCTTACTGAGAAACGCTAACACTGAATTAACTTTATACACGAAAATTCAACTTAAACAGGTATAGAAAAACAGGTGTTGTTGCCGAGACAGGGCTGAAAAATGCTTTCTTGGCTATTTAGGTTCCTAATATACAGGGTGTAAGGGACAGGTCTCCGCAAACTTTAAGGGCTTGCTCAGTAGACGAAACTGATCAACTGTCCACAAGTTTTTTTTTTTTTCAGGAAACGAAAGAATAAATCGGGCTTTCCATAGAAACTGTCCAATCAAGTTAATAATGTAGAAGGTATGGAGAGACCGGTTTTTTTTTCAGTTTCTTAAACGAAACGAGCCTAGAACTGTCCTTTACAGCCTGTGTTGCCCGAAAAATATTGAAAGATTAAGAGAACTTTGAACAGAGAATGTTTGCCTAGAATGTCAGGCAGTCCATGGTATCACCCTCAGGAGGGGCCCAGCTGGGTCGAAGCCTACTGGGAACAGGGTTGTCCAAAAGGGAGCGCGTGCCCCGGTATGAAGGCTAGAAGGAACGGCGCGGGGTTTTTAGTCAGTAAGAGTCTGACACTATCTCCCGCTCCACCCAAGAGCGGGTTTTGTCAAAGATGATTTTCCAGGTCGAAAAAAAAATGGTATCACCCTATAATATGCTTTCTAAAATTGTTTATTAAATATGTGTATTAAATGTTGTACTTTATAAAGAATATTATATCTAAGTAGATTTAACAAACAAAAAACCGTACAAGCAAAACTGAACTCGTGCACCAATAGTTCCAAATGAATACTTTAATGACATATTTTTTTTAAACAAAAATTCCTCCCTCTCTCTATCGTATAGTGTTCCTGTAATCCATAAATAAGGAACTATATTCTGCAATTTTTTTAAGGAGTTAGGGGCGTAATGGTATTTTTTTACCTATTTTCTTAAATAACTTTAAATACTATTTGACTTTACTTTGAAACATTTGATACTTTAATTTGATGTTTTTCACAGTACAGTTATATTTTTTTTTATTTATTTAATTCAACCGCTCAAATGCCGCATATTCCCAAACTACGTCCATGTTTGTCTACAATGTTCTTTACATTTGTACCACAACAATATTTACAACTCAAACAGGTTGGGACGGACTCACACGCACACGACTGATATATAAAGACTTTTGTTTTTTCATTCGTACTTTCGGAACCCTGAAAAGCAATGAAAAAAAAATATCTTCCTAAATAGACAACATTTTGGTTCAAATGCTCAATATGCTTTCTACAAGATAAATAGGTAAAGAAATAATCCCTTCAGCAGACATATATGTGCATCTGTGTGTGTATGTGTATCTTCACCTTCATCACTCATACAATCTAAGAAAAAGCTATCGTCGAAATAATCATATTAAGTTTAAAATATACATTTATTCATCAGCTTTCTGTAATAGATACATTCAGGTACAAGGTGAATTGACCGATGAATATATTGGGAAACCAAAATTGAAATTCGGATTTACACCAGTTTGCGTTAATCCGGTTATATTTTTTCTCATAACTCCATTTTAGTTTTCCGAATTATTTGAAATTAAAATTTTCATGTTTTCGTTGTAATTCCAATTTTCAGTTTGGTAGTTTTTATAAAGTCGTGGTTTGCCCTTTTTTATATTTGATTCGTGTTTTTCGCTTCTTTTATATTTGCGTAGCAACCATTTTAATCTCTAAATAAAAACAATAATAGGTGAATTTATCATTGAATAAAATACATAGTAATAATCACTAACTTTGTGAGACAGTGTCACACTTTTTCAATTATACTATCGTTACAATCACTTAGGTACCTGTGTTTATTTTTGTACAATATTTTGTAGATATTTAACAAAAAATAAAACTAAAAATAAATCTTTTTCTGAACATCCCATCAAAATTAATTATAAAATGAGCCAGCAATTAACACTTATATCTTTGTAAGAGAAGTCGAAACATCTTGCTATCTCTTTTCTACGCACGTAACTTAATGACGGTGACGTCACGTTGTAATTTGTGCATCCTTTTTCTGTTACTTGACAGTTTCCCCTTCCACTAGTTTTGAAAGATTTGTAGCTTATTTAATTTTGAACAGATTTCATTTTTTGTTTTTGTATAAAGTTATTTTTGATACAAATAGTAAAAAGAATGAGTCGAGTAACCAATTATTGTATTTGTAGAACTTTTAAAAGAAAATACTACTGACATTATTTGCATTGTCTTCGACATTGTAATACCTGGAATCAAGTTGGCTGTATAAGATGATAATCTAAGAGGCATTTAAGGACACCACCTACGCACTACTTAGCCTCTATTGTATGATGTGTCAATCTTTCACTGCACTATTGTAGGGACGGCCGCGTCCTACAAATGGTTTAAAAAGCCAGGATACAAAAGAACAAAAGGATTATTCATCTTTATCAAGTAACGGAATCCGATGGGTGTGTGACGCACAGAACCGGTCGTTGTGGCGACGCTTGGCGGAGGCCTATGTCCAGCAGTGGAAGTCCTTCGGCTGATATGATGATGATGGTAAGGTACCGACGTTTTCAAAATAAATAGGCAGGAGCTAAGGTGCTTTAAAATTCCTGAAAAAAAAAAAATAATAAAAAAAATAACAAAAAATAATAATCTCTATGCCTTTAAAAAAAAAACAGTTGACCGTGACGAATTAGGAATTTTTTTTTTTAATCACGATGGTGACAAACATGGCATGTTAAACCTAATCGTAGTCCGATAAGAGCCTATTTGAAAAAAATCTGTAGGTAGATAAGTAGGTACTTAAACTCTAGTTAACCCTTCAGATACCGGCAATTAGAGACACAATAGTAAGACAATAGATGCGCGGCCACCGGTGGTCGCTTGGGGATTCATGAATTAATTGGAAATGAATAATGAAACCTGAGTACCTGCTTGAATGATCTGATTTTTATTTTTCAGACTGTAGAGTATATTACTATGGTAAAGATACAGTAAGTTTATAAATACTTTTGTAACCACATTCAACATTGAATACATCGAAAAACTGAAACCTTTTGTGTTTACCATAATTAAAAGGGGAGATAAAAAAAAGCTATGCAGTCTGAACTTGTCCTATGTTTGAACCCGTTTATTTATCTAAGCAAGCACAACAGGTGTCCTTTTAAACGAGCCTCAAAGCAACACTCATGTAAATATTACGTCTAGCGAAACTTAAAGCGCCATTTTCTGACTTTTATTTTTAAGAGTAAAGTTTTTCGTTTCAACGGAGATTTTTCCTATGTATAAGGTTATTGTAAACTTGTCACATTTTCGATTCGTCACAAAAAATAGTGTAAACTCGCCACATGTGCCTCTCTAAAAATGTAAGTTAATGTTAACTTTATCTTTGTTACAGATAAACTACGTGAAAACTTCACAACAAACGTACGGAACGAATAATACCTACAGCTCACATTCAAACACACTCGCAAAACACTATCAACTAGATTTCGTTAGCTTAACAAAACCATACTGAAGCACACAAAACTACTTTTCATTCAAACTATGCGGAAACAGGCAAACAAACGCCGACTTCAACTTTAAGCACGGACGTTACGTCACTGGAGGGAAACTCCGGCACGTAAGCCTACACATACAGCAGAAGCCGCACTGTCTTACATCAACACCACAACCACACAAACATACACAGTGCTCGCTGTAGGAAAACACTTATTCGCACACTGGTTTCATTTTACCCCTGTGTGAGTTAACCGAGAGCTCTTTGGTTGGCATGCTCGCCTAGTACCCGGTGTAACGAAGAGGTGGCACAATTGCGCCAAGTGCCCCTCACATCGGTTACGTTGAACGCAACCCACACATACACACTGCTTAATTCATGACACTTGAATGAGTACTTCGCAAATTCACAGGGTAATTAGCCGGCATACCAAAATTAATAAGCCCGCAGCCAACGTAAATCGGTGCTGATTGGTTGCGAACGCTGAAGAGGGACGGATGAATTTAACTACCAAGGGTAAGTTGGGAACTGTTTACTATAATTTTATCAACTTTGCGAGTGTGTTTAGTAAGAAATTTTAGACTGTGTAAACGAAATTCAGGTTTTCACTGCCTAAATACTTGATTAGTTATTTAATGGAGGGAAAAACTGTTTTGGAAGTATAATATTGTGGATATAATTTGAAAGATACTCAACAACAAAAGTTGAAATAAAGACCATTTTAATAGAAAAAAAATATATCTCATCGTTTTTTGAATATCCTAAAAAGTTACCCTTTAACAACAATTTTTTTTTATCATTTTAATAATTTCCTATAAAACAAGCATATCAGACACGTCAGCAAACAATTGATTTTGACGAAACTCAATACGCCAGCAAAATACTTATTGCTTCTTATAGGAGCGAGTTTTTAACGCGTAATGCATATGACCGAAACTGACAGTGCTTACAAGATTTATCATACCCTAGAGAACAGTATTCGGGATTAACTTCCATAATAATAAGTACTTATTCTAATTTAGAAAGTAAACTAAAGTTATGTTACAATATTTAATGAATTTTTCAGAGGTTGCAGAGTCTTTGCGAAGAGTCTATAATTAGTTTAGACTCTAACACGCATGGATACCGCCAGCAACAGCACCTCGTTGCTAGCAACACTTTTTAGTTTTTCATATTGACCTAGACCTAGGCTTTGGAAAGCATAAGTAAAATCGAATAAATTAATAAAACAATTTCAGTCAGAATTTCAGACCATGTTAATTAAAACAGCATTATAATTGAATCACTAAGTAGTCATTCATTTAAGTACACAGTAAAATGGTAAAATAAACTAATTTGATATTTTGTCAGAAAAAAAAATTAAACCTGAAAGTTTTCTTCGATTTGCTTAAGATTATCTCTAGTTGAAAAAACATAGATAGGTATAGAAAAAGCATTGAAGCGCTAAAAAGCAAAGGCAGTAAGCATATATAATAATGAAAATACACCCGTTAACTCTTAATTTAATGAACGAATAGTTACCATATCAAAATATGTATACATCATAAAAACCGCAAACCTTTCAAAACCCTTTGATCTATATTGGACTACTTATTGATAAGTACAGATTAGGTATTGTGTTAAAAACCCTGATATTAACAAGCTCGTATGGTTACGAAAACTTGCATTGGTTTCCAATAATCCTTTGGAGGTGTGCGAAACAGAGAGTAAAGTCCCGCAAACCTCCATAGAAAAGGGAGGATCTTCCGACCAGACGGGTGTTATGGTCTGGTGGGCGATTGCCCGATAGTTGATGTCGGGCTGTCGTATATGTTCAAATCGCGTGGAGAACTTTGACTTCGTAGTTCTTATGTGGCGTCATAGATGCCGCTACAATCCAGTCATTTAAAAAAAGATGTAAAATGTGTATAAATAAATTCCTCCATAACAACTGGAGTTACTGTTACGAAAGGCAATGTATCTACCAATTTAATTTAAACCAACAACATAAACTCCAGGACTCCTTTAAAAAAAAACTATTAACTGGGCATAAAAGATGGACACCCGAGCAATCAGTACACATCGCTAATTCGCGTTAGTGCGTCTGTTTTGAATACCTAATCGCAGCAAAGCCGCAGGATATTTGGACAATGTCCACTCAGCTAAAAGTACCACTACCATTTCTATAAGTTTCCGATATTAGTTTTGGTACTATCGTCTAATAAGTGGATGGAAACTTTAGAGTTTCTTGGGAATGGCAATTTTGTAAAAGCATTCTCTTCCTAACTTTTTCGGCAAAAATAAGGTCAGTCGGTTATGGTCGAAACTGATGTCAAAATATCTAACACAGCCAAATAGTACTTATTAATTCCATGAGCACTAAAAGTGCAGCAGAGCAAAGAGCAAAAAATACTTCAGTGACATTGTTCCAAAAAGTTTTTACTTACTTAAGAAAAGAAAGAAAGAAAGAAAGAAAGAAAACTATTTTATTTGGCATACACACTCGTAAATACACACAATGTAGTAACAACATGTAGACACTGATATTTTATAAAAGAAAGAGACAACTAACAATGTGTGTCTCACGGTTCCCAGAATTTTTGTGAATTTTCGTTCGAGGGAAATGAAAAAGCCAGTACTAATAATAATTATAAAGTACGTTATGTACAAACTGGCACTTCCGTCCAAAAACCTTGACTGCCGGCTTAGAAGAAAATGACTTTACCATGGTAAAGTCATTTTCTTCTACACAGTTTTACAGAACGAAATGCTTTATTTTCTTGGTTTCTCCACGATATTTTATTTTAGAAGGGAAAATCATCGAATGACATCCAAGGCTCTTAGGCGGAGCAGGAAATAGTCTGACTTTTACTCTCTAAAGTAGGTTTTTAGTTCTTGTTCCTTCCCGTTCCTTCTTTGCTATTATTCCAAGGCCACGGGGATCTCTTTCGCATCACCCATGGCCCCAGGCTTCGACCCTGTTGGGCTCCTATGTTTGCTGACAACTCCTTGAGGCGTGCGTGAAACACTACGCGCCGTCGACGACTTGGGCTCTGTCCGGATGGTAAACGGACGGTCGGACGGCGAGCTACCCATTGCTCGCTGTCCGCGAGCCCGCGCCTACGGTGGATGGAAGTCAGGAGCGGAATCCCGGCCTGGGGCGCGAGAGCCATTGCCTAGCGCATGTGGCCGCCTCTTTTGCTAGCATTCTGCTAGCTGCTTCGTAGAAGGAAGCGACCGCCTGCAACTCCTCCTCGCTCCGGACCATGTCCTGTACCAAGGCACGGCCAAGCAACAGATCCCACGAGGACACGGCGGTGCTCTGCCCATGTAGGGCACACCTTTACCGTATCCATTACCATGTCCTCCGGGCGGTCCACCCAATGATGACACTCAAGCGTTTCTTCCGCACGTATCCGGTGCAGGAATGTCCCGAACTGACCATGTCCGGTGTAAACCAGTGTCATGTGGAAGGTAAGGACGCCGTGTTGTCTTTCCAGTCACTCCTCAAAGAGGGGACTCTCCGCCATAATTATGGCGTGCCCAGCACTGGGTTGCGACAGTCGCTGTCGCCATTCCGCCATGAGATCAAGCCGGAACTCCGTCCGCCATGCCGCGACTTGGCATAACAGCAGAGTTTCGCCCCGTTCTCCACGATATTGTGGTTACGTCGATTCTACGCAAAATAGAAGTGGTGAATGTCCAGTTGATGCGACAGGACGAGACAGCAGCTCATCTGCTTCTAAGCTCCCTCGTGGTCGCTGGGTACAGGGCAAAGTACTTCGGAAACCCAAGTACCTTCCGTGAAATGGCCAGTAACATCAAGACGCTGCTGGCCTTCCTTGAGAAGCTGGGGTGGATCGAATGACACATTAGTCCCACTCGTTCGCAAAATACGCACTTTAGTCGTAGAGTTGTATGTAGTTTAAATTAAATGTAAAAAAAAAAAACAATAATGTGTGTTTTGCGGCTGAGCCAAATAGGTCCAGTTCAGCATAATGTCAGACAACTACGTAACAGTTGCCTGACGCTGATTTTTAACTATAAGTGTAGATAGAGATACTTAGGAATGGAAGAAGAATGAAAGAAAGAACGTTTAGACTTGAGACTAGACTAGACTGACCACGACTGTGAAATTTCACCAGCTAAGTTAATTTGGCCCTTTTTTTTCGATGTGGAAAATCATCTTATGACAAAACCCGCTCTTGGGTGGAGCGGGAGATAGTGTCAGACTCTTACTGACTAAAAGCCCTATCCCGTTCCTTCTAGCCTTCATACCGGGGCACGAGTTCTCTTTCGAACAACCCTGTCCCCAGTAGGCTTTGACCCAGCTGAGCCCCTCCTGCTGCTGACAACTCCATGAAGCGCGCGGGAACAGTGCGCGCCGTCGACGTCTTGGGCTCGGTCCATTACCGGACGATCGGACAGCGAGCTACCCATGGCTCGCCGTCCGCGAGCCCGCGTCTACGGTGGCCGGAAATCGGGATCAGAATCCCGGCGGCAGCGGCGAGGGCGCCGTAGCCTGATGCGGTTGGCCTCCTCCTTTACTAGCATTACTGCTTCGCAGCAGGAGGCGACCGCTTGCCATTCTTCCTCGCTCCGGACCATGACCTCGACCAGGGCCCAGTGCGAGAGGTCTCCGCCGCCGATCGCCCCCACGAGGGCATGGCGATGCTCCGCCCAGGCAAGGAAGTTAATTTGACCCTGTATTAGTAATCGATTGTCAATTAGACAACGGCTAATTTCATTATACAGTAGCAGTTATTAGTGTCCGACCGAACTAAGGTCCGGTTTCGGTTTCTCCTAGTTACGGCCAAAAAAACTGGTTTCGGCTGGAGCTTCGATTCTATGTGGTCCAATAAACTAATTGACTTGATCGAAATTAGCGTCTTTAAAGGTGTGATAGAAACCTAAAAACTGTCGGTCACGTTCGTCTATGTATGTACAATAGTATGTGTAACCTTCGTTTTATTAATTTATTTTATATTTTATGAAACTTAAGGAAAACTTTTGAATGGCCTGATGACTTTTTAATGACCTATATATTTTTTATTTTATTTTAGGCAGTTTTTTTTTTATATAAACTATTGCTTGACTGCGATCCCATCTGATGGTAAGCTGTGATGCAATCGTTGATGGTGAGGCGCACTAGTTTATTAAGAGCCTATTCACTCTTGCCTTGAAGACACCTAAATTATAATCGGACGGGAAGACCGCAGCAGGCTAATTGTTCCAGTCCCTCGATGTACGTGGTATAAACGACAAGGCGAAACGCTTGGTCCGGACCGTAGAGGTTTCAACAACATAAGGGTGGATACTCGCATTCCGTCGGCTTGTCCGATGGTAGAAGTGAGATGGTGGAATCAAGTCGTGTAATTTCTGCGCACACTCTCCAAAATGCTTCCTGTAAAACACCGAAAGGTTGACTATTTTTTACCCAGTTAATCAGACCAGGGGAAATGCCGAACGCTGGAAGCTTACTCAAAAGGCTAGCTTGCCATACCCTGTCTAAGGGTTTCGAGACGTCTAAGGAAACGGCAATCGCTTCCCCATTCCTCTCGTGGGTCTCGCCCCACAAATGGGTGACCTACACTAGTGTAGAGCTAGATTCCCAGTAGACCGATTGCGGCGAAACCCGTACTGTCGGTCACAGAGGAGATCATTACCTTCCAGGTATGCCGTGAGGCGTGAGTTCAATACCATCTGGTCCACTAGCTTTGTTCATGTCTAGACGATACAGTGCTCTCAGAACTTCTTTGTTCCTTATGCGAACGAGTATCGAAGTGTCGCAGTGAGGTAGAGTCGGTGGAGTAGCACTACCAGTGTCAAGACGAGAATTATGGGCGAAGAGAGATAAAAAGAGACCTGCTTTCTCTCTCGTCGTATGAACCAGTGTTCCATCAGGTTTAGCCAGCGGAGGCAATGAGGGTCGACAGAAGTTCGCTTCGACCGACTTGGCAAGGGACCAGAATGCTCTGCTACCGGACGGTTGTGCCAATATGGGTGATGCGGTCGAAGTGAGCCTACCTTAATGCCTTCTTGTAGGACTTAGCAGCAAGGTTAAAGGTTCTTTTCTTTGAGCTCAGATCTGGAGCTTTGCAGTCACGAGCTTCAACTCAGGCAAGATACAAGTCCAACCTTCAAAGCCTTGAGCACAGGCGTAGGGTAGCCAGCCTTTCGGTGTTTTACAGGATGCTTTTTGGAGAGTGTGCGCAGGAATTGCATGACTTGATTCCGCCATCTCAATTCTACCATCGGACAACCCGACGTACAATGAGTATCCACCCATACGTTGTTGAAACCTCTACGGTCCGGACTAAGCGTTTCGCCTCGTCGTTTATACCGCGTACGTCGAAGGAATGGAACAATTTGCCTGCTGTGGTCTTCCCGTCCGATTATAATTTGGGTATCTTCAAGGCTAGAGTGAATAGGCTTTTAATAAACTAGTGCGCCTCACCATCAGAGATTGCATCACTGCTTACCATCAGGTGGGATCGCAGTCAAGCACTAGTTTATACGAATTACTACGAAGCACTAGTTTAAAGAATTAAAAAAAAAAAAAAAAATACGCCGAATGCTTACGCTGTTCAGCTTGAACGCAATCGGCGTTGAACCATGGGCGAGCTTCAGACCGATCGTAACGAAGAATCAAGTGTTTGTAAAGTTAAATCGTTAACGAACTTGATCACTATCGATTCGACGGATCGTAGAGACAAATCGTACTGTGTATGGGGGGCCTTTAATACTTGCGCTGGAGATTCTATCCCACAAGTTACGTCGACTATCACACGCAGTGTAGCTCATTGCCCACTTTGTCGCCATGAAAAATTCATAAAAGGAAAAATCCTCGTGATTCCACTACACCAGTGAATATTGTCTTGCAATGTACGCCTGGTGTACAAAAATACTGGGATGAAACCGAGGAACGAAGTTATGTTGCTCTATGAATAATTTATTAAGAATATTGTTGCTGTCATGTCATGGTAAAACTTCGTAAGTCAACTATGAAAACGTAATACGGGGCCCATTCAGATTTTTTCTGTGTCATTGGCTAAGCTTTTATAATTTTACTAAATATGGTTTATTAAAATAAATAAAAAATATCTGACAGCTACATAGGAACATAAAAATGTTGTATTTTTTGTAAAAAGGCTTTAAAAAATGTGGCCAAGAGACAAGCCTAATAAATATGAACAAACAAATATGGTCTAATTCAAGTAGGTACTTATTTATTAAACATTAAAACTATAACTGTTAAAATGCTTATTCAACATTAACTCTGATCGGTTTTTCCCTCTACAAATTTATATCTACGAAACAAATGCAATATTAGTTTATGTGACTGGGGGATAAAGCAGTGTCTTTAAGTCGCGGGTGGCATGTTGAATTCCAAACGAAAAGAAGGTTGTTGATTTTAATCCCGAACGACAGTGAGGAAGTAATATAATTAACTCCCGAGCATTGCGAGGGAGTTAATAAAAAAACCTGAGTGAAGTGAGGAATTCAAGCCGCCCAAAACAAAGACAGCTTTATCCCCGTGTTGCATATTCTACTTTTTACACCATCTGTGAGATAATATTAAAAGTCAATTTGGTCGATCAAATCATATATTAGAGATATATGTATAAGTATTATATTTACAAGTTCATCAAACAAACAAAATTCATTACTCCAAGATTTCTATAGTTTCAATTTTCTAAAACGCTCCCAGTTTGCAGTCAGTAAGCAGATTTTATTCTATTTTCTTTTTTTGTTAGTGGCCAGTTTGAATTTCGAGTCAACTTGTTCGATGCACGTACAGTGCGTTTCACTTAAGACGTTCCTTTGGCGTAATGTTGGCTCCCCTGTCTGTCTACATAAAAAAGAAGGGAAAAAGGAAAGAGTTGCCTACTCTACCAAAATTGTTCCCCGAAATGCGAAACGAAATCGATTTTAACGGTAGTTGCAGCACTTTTTGGAGAATTATGAGGGGAATGGGACTTTATTTAAAAAAAGCAGGTCTAAAAGGACGTTGTTATAGAAAGATACGATATTGTGGCATGGCGTTTTCGGTATTTGAAAGAATTGCAAGACAATCGGAATAGAGCTCAGCGCCCTATACTTTATTCAAAAATAGTAAAAAGGAAAACAAAAAAAAACGCAATTGTTAAAAGTAACGAAATATAAGTTAATCTCCCTAATATTAAGTAATTTAATTGCTAAAAATATTGCAACACTGTTTTTCCGTATTGCCAACATTACGGCAAAGGAACGTCTTAAGTGAAACGCACTGTATATTTTTAATCACAATGTTGACTAAAACCTAACTATGTAAGTACATAAATATGATACAAAAAGACAAAGCACGCTCAGGCGTCAAAGTACTCCTCCACATCGCTGTCATCCTGAAATGTGCCCAGAAGACTGGCTGTTGTTGTTTGTTTTAGATGGTGGAAATAACTTTTACAATAAAAAGAATTAAAATATGTGTTGTCACTTTGTTGATTTAATGTTGAAGTAGGATACCATAGAAACATAGAATTAAGATTAAAAATAAGACATATATATAAATAGTTCGCATATCACAACATGCCCCCTTAATCTAAATTCTATCTAAATATGAAAAGTAAAACATCAATTAACAATAAGTACAAATTATCAAGAGATGCCCATATTTACTATACAAGTTTTAAACTTTACAGGGCCTAAAGGCTTAGTTAAGACATCAGCTAGTAGCTCCTCACTGGGCATGTACTTCAAATTGATGACCTTGTCATTTAATTTTTCCCTTATAAAATGGAATCGCACGTCAATATGTTTGGTCCGATTATGGTGCACTGGATTAAGTGCCAATTGACGTGCACTCTGACTATCGGTATAAATTGTCACAGTTTGGCACTTACCTGTTAATTCACAGATAAGGCGACGCAAGAAAATTACATCTTTCGCAGCAGCTGCAAGTGATAAATATTCGGCCTCAGTGGAAGACAATGCAACTGTGTGTTGCTTCTTACTCTCCCACGATATGGGACCATCACCAAACTTCACACAAAATCCAGTATATGAGCGTCGATCAAAACTATTCGCGAAGTCGGCATCGGCAAAACACTCCAAATACTTCCCCGTTTTGTTGTATGTAATACTGTAATCAACAGTGCCTTTTAAATAATTTAGCACTCTCTTTGCAGCATTCCAATGCCTCTTATCATAACAAGTTAAGAATTGACTAAGAAAACTCACCGTGTAAGCTATGTCAGGCCGTGTGTTTACAGCTAGAAACATAAGGCAGCCTACCAATTGCTGATAAGGAATATTCTTGTCAACATTATCAGAACCTTTATCCAGCTTCAGTTTCTGGAGTGGTGATTTTACACCCTTACAATTCTCCATATTGAACTGCTTGAGAACTTTATTTATGTAAGTTCTTTGATTTAAAATTATTTTTCCGTCTTTTTGAGATATATTTAAACCTAAATAAAAGTTTAATAACCCCAAATCTTTTATAGAAAAATATTTTTCGATGTCCTTCTTGACAACTTCAAACAATTTGACATCTTTATAAAAAATAATAATGTCATCGACGTATATTGCCAATATGACTGTTTCCGAACCAAAAAGTTTCTTATAAATACAAGGTTCAGATGGGGTTCTATGAAAACCTATTTTAACCAAGGTTTCGTCGAGTTTTATATTCCAAGCTCTAGGTGCTTGTTTAAGTCCATAAAGCGACTTATTCAACAAGCAAACCTTGTGCTCTTGATTTCTAACTGCGAAACCTTCAGGTTGGTACATATAGACTTCCTCCTCCAGGTCTCCATTGAGAAACGCCGTATCTACATCAATGTGACGCATCATGAGACCATTCTCTACAGCCAAAGCAAACAAAGTGCGTAAAGACGAGTTTCTTATCACTGGAGCAAAGGTTTCATAATAGTCTACACCAGCTATCTGATTGAAACCTTTTACAACCAGTCGCGCTTTATACTTGACCACATTTCCTAAAGAGTCAGTCTTAATTTTGTAAATCCACTTACAAGGTATTATTTTTCGGTTCGGCTTCTCCACAAGTTGCCACGTTTTCAATTTCATAAGTGACTCATACTCACATTGCATAGCCGATCTCCAATTTTCAGCATCAGGTCCGTTCACTGCTTTAGAATACGTGATAGGTTCGACTAAATTATCCTCAGCAAGGTATGTAAGAAAATCAGGTGGTCTTCTGTTTCTGAGGGGATATCTCCGTTCATCATTAACATTATTAATTGTGCAGTGATGATCATCATTATCTACAGGATCCTCTGATGAATCATTTTCACAATCATTATTACCGAAACCTGTTTCTACAATACCTTGACATTCACGTTGAACTGGCTCAGAAGAAAAGCCGATTGGATTAAAGTCTAGGACTACGTCATTTCTACTCTCAATTTGTCTACTATTTTCCAACATTGGAGTAGTTTGACAACCATGACTAGAAGATTTATTTATTTTCAACTTGGTGAAACAATCTTCATAAAATACAATATCTCTAGACTTTATCATCTTCCTTGGATTGGATGCATTACGGAGAAAATAGACATTAGGATCATCTGAATATCCTACAAATATGTGTTCATTAGCTTTACTATCTAACTTACTTCTATGACAGGATGGAATATTTACAAGTGCTCTACAACCAAAAACTTTTAAGTTCCTTAAGTCAGGTTTATCTCCAAACCATTTTTCAAATGGTGTTTGACAACTCAAAGCTCTGTGTGGACATCTATTTTTAAGGTACACTGCAACAGAAAATGCATCTTCCCAATATGCTTTGGGTAGTGAACTCTCAGCCAACATTGAACGTGCCTTTTCCACAATCGACCTATTAGTGCGTTCCGCAACGCCATTCTGTTGTGGACTATAGGGTAAAGTTGTCTGATGAATTATACCTTGTGCAGCTAAATGATCAGTAAAAAGTTTATTTACATATTCTGTACCGTTATCTGTCCTCAACACTTTGATTTGAGCACCAGTTTGTCTTTCCACTAATGATTGAAAAGAACAAAACTTTTCTAAAATCTCTGTCTTCGAAGAAATAAAATAAGGAAAAACGAAACGTGAAAAATCATCAATAAAAAGTAAAACATATTTATTACCTTGAAATGACGATATTGACATCGGCCCACATAGGTCCGAATGAACCAACTCCAACATCTTTGTTGCCTTTTCATACTTAACTTTCTTAAAAGGTTTTCGGGCTTGCTTACCTTCAACACAAGCTATGCAGCTTCTCTTGTCTACGACCGTATAATCTACGCCAACATTCCTATTTTTCAATTGGTCCATTCCGATGCGGCACAAATGACCCAATCTTTTGTGCCAGAGTAAATATCTAGAGCATGAGTCAGAGTGCACATCACAAGCATTAACTTGGTGATTATTAATAGTACAGTCTAGTGCATACAGACCACCATATGAAGAACCATGTAAAATAGAATTCCCGCTATAAGAGAAGTTTTTAGTTTCAAAGAAGTTACAGCCACTTTTATCAAATAAAACAGAAAAACCCTTTTCAACTATCCTTTTTACAGAAAGTAAATTCGTATTAAGATTTGGCACGAGCATTACATCACAGATGCTATTAATACTGCCCTCTGTATTAATACTTACATCACCAGTACCCTGACAAACAAGCTCGTCACCATTGGCAACTGTTACCTTACCAAAATCAACAGGTTTAAAATTTGATAACCACTCCGACCTAAAAGTTAAGTGTTTTGTTGCTCCGGAATCTATATACCATACGTCCTTCTTATTGACCTCAGAGACAGCTAGAGCTGTTAAAGCTGTAGCTTCCTTCGTCGGTTTCTTCTTTTTAAAGGGACAGTCAGGTCTTTTATGTCCGGGCGTGTTACAATCATAACAAACAATAGGTTTATTTTTCTTCCTTAATTTTCCAGGTCGATTTATAGACAAATTGAGAGTAGAAATGACGTAGTCCTAGACTTTAATCCAATCGGCTTTTCTTCTGAGCCAGTTCAACGTGAATGTCAAGGTATTGTAGAAACAGGTTTCGTTTTAACCATTTCTGTGGTGATATTAGCGTTGCTATTTTCTATAGCCATGACTAGTGGTTCGTATCTAGAACCGAGGCCTCCAAGTAAAATCGCAGCAATCGAACCATCGTCTATCACCTTGCCAATATCAGCTAAATCTAATGCTGCTGACAGTACGCCATTGATATACGATTCAATATTTTCAAATTGATCTAAGGTCATTCTGTATAATTTCCTTTCGAGGGACAAACGTCGACCCATACTTTTGTCTTCATAAGCAGACTTCAAAGAATCCCATGCCTCTTTCGCCGTTTTGGCCGCGCGAACATAAGTGATGGGTGGGCCATCTAACGTCAAACAGATTTTCGACAATGCTTTCTGATCAATCTTACTCCTAATACTTATTGGGGTTGGGTTGTCAGGTGCGAAACCCACTATTGTATCCCACAATTCTTCATGCAAGAGGTAGTTTCGCATGCGGAACTTCCATGTACTATATCCTTCCCTATTAGTCAACACAAAGTTCGGGATGGACGAGGAAACTGCTCCTCTATATGTGGAAGCTGATCCTTCTCCGTTAGGCATTTTTTGCAAAACTTACCAACAACAAAATTGCAACAACCACAATATTTTACATTTATTTCCTATTAGATCTTCGTGCTGATAACGTGTTGTTGTTTGTTTTAGATGGTGGAAATAACTTTTACAATAAAAAGAATTAAAATATGTGTTGTCACTTTGTTGATTTAATGTTGAAGTAGGATACCATAGAAACATAGAATTAAGATTAAAAATAAGACATATATATAAATAGTTCGCATATCACAACACTGGCAGCATTGCCACGTTGAATGGCAATGCTAATTCTTTGGGCAAAGAACGAGCCAGCCCTCTGGTCACGTAAAGTGTCGATCAGTCGGCGTGAAATATCCTTGAAAAGGAGACGCGCACTCGGACCCCATGAACCAAGCGTTTCGACCCCAAACGGCTCAAAACTGTAATTACCAATAAGGTTACAGTATTTGCGCCGTTTAAGGGTCTCAGCAGCAGAAGCAGCAGCACCAGCACAGCCCGCCGTACTTGGAATATGGGATGGCGCAAGGGTATCGACACAGGTTGCGTCCCACACCAGAGGCCTACCCACCGTCCACGGTACCAACGTCATACCATCTGGTCTCTTCCCATCGTCACGTACCAAGCCATTTGGTTCTAATACGGCAGGTACGCCGGCGGTGACAAGAGCTCGACGAATAATATCGTTGATGCTAGCGTGTCGTGGTATGCGGCCTGCGCTCCTGCAACAAGACAGGCCATGGTGTCCGAGACTGTCGACAGCTTCTCCACAGTGGCACCGATGTGGAGCAACACAAGGTGCGCCTAAGCGTAGCAAATAGTTTATTTAGTATTTAAGTTTTTTTTTATGTATATATGTAATAAATTTTTAGTACTAGTTTATGTCAATGTTGACGATTTTTGATGTTCCAAATTGAAATCTCATTATTCCCTAGGGATCGGCCATACTGCATTATGTCCCTAGAGAATAATGACTTGCTTTAAGTGAGGTTTGTATGACGTATAAAACGACAGTATCGAGCAGGTTATGTAAAAAAATAATTTAAAATAAAAAAGTACTAATAAATCATTAAAGACTTGTTGATGTAACCTTATCTACTAAACTAATTCATGATGTTTATGTTTACAGGAACCTGCTAGCGTATCAGCGAACAGCGAATGTTACTACCTACTAACACATTTTACACACTGACATGATTGTTACATAACATGACTCAAAACACACTAATTAGGATATTTAAATATACATATACACACACAACACTAACACTACACAACACTAACACTATTATAAAAAAAAAAACATACTCGGATCGGCATTACTCGGATTAGCAGATTCAAAATTTATTTTTATTTTTATTTATGCTATGTAGTTACATAACTATGAACTGTACCAAAAGGTTTTTCTTTAACTTTTCTTTTGAATCATTCCTGAACACCCATTCGGTTAGTAGTACAAGGGTCCAAGTCTAGGGTAAGGTAGGGTCCAATTTTATGAATTCGTCATTCTAACACGACCCCATTGACATTTTTGTAATAGTACGTAATCTGCTATTTCATAATGATCGATCATTGATCAGTCATTGGTCTCGTAATAGAGTTGTAGTAGAATGACAATATCGAGCGTCTCGTAACAAATTAAAAGCAATGACTGCACAACGACGGTCTAATGGTTGGTCACTGATCAAAGGAACTGTCAAAATTTTAGCAAATTATAGATACCGCATACGTCAGACCTTCATTTGTCATGTGGTCATTATGTACGAGATAACTATTCTATGCCACTTCTTTTAATGGAGTACCTATCAGACCACTGGATAGTCATAATGACGCCATTATATTAGTAGATTACCAAACTTGTCAAAATCAACAATTTAGAAATCAATGATAGAACATTTTGACATTATTGTAATAGCAGACTTGCGACCCAGATCTATGATTGATTTGCAAAATGCAAACATAATATTTAAATTATTAAAACCTAACACAATCTGCACGGTTTTAGACAACAGAAATTGAACCGGTTACAAATCTTTCATCAAATATATTATAATTTTGTTTCAACCATTAATACGGTCCTAGTGATAATTTTTTTAAAGTGAAATGTATAATTAATTCTATCGATCGATTAATTTATCTAGTTTCAGTCATACTTATTACAACCGCAAAAATTAATAGATACAAATAGGTTTACCTAATGAGAAGCTAACTTACAGTAACATTGAATCACTTGTTCCTATATACCTACTATGATTAATGTAAACCATACCTATTAGATTATTTATTAATCACACTTACTACCAACTAGAAATATCTGACCCCAGAAGCGTTGTTTGTCTAAAAATATTCATTTTCTGGTAAATTTTTCATTTCTTTTCTTTCTCTTACTTAAAATTTGATAAATATCTAAAATCAACCTAGGATATCGAAATTAAATTCGATGCAGACGTATTCTAGTGAAACAGCAACAGCAATTCATTTTTAGGGTCCCGTACCCGAAGCAGCGGTAGCTGCGGTGGTCGAGTGGTAATGGCTCCGACTTACGAGTTGTAGATCACATGTTCAAACCCAGCCAGGCGCATATTACTTTGTGTAATTTATTTCATCACCACTGCTCTCAAAACGGTGAAGGAAAACATCGTGAGGAAACCGGCATGTCCTAGAACCAAAAATTCGAACACATGTGACATCCACCAACCCGCACTAGGCCCGCGTGGTGTATTACGGCACATTCCCTCTCCTAGAGAGGAAGCCTGAGTCCCAACAGTGGAAACATTAAAAAGGCTGATGATTTACCCGAAGAGTAACCAATAGAACACTATAACAAAGCCTCCGTTGTCCGTCTAACTGTTCGTCTATCCATCCTTCTGTCCGTCAGCGGATCGTTTCCAAAACCTAAATGGAAAACAAATTAATTATATCAATATAGATATAATGGCTACAGCTATATATACTAGATAACAATTTTTCTATTCGGTTTTTAAATAGTAAGAAACCCTTCGTGTTCGAGTACAACTCGCACACGGTTCGATTATAGTTATTCAGCCTTATTTTCCCATAGCCATCTTATTTTTTTAGGTAGATAGGGTTAGGGTGTTAATAAATTAACCACTAGATATAAAAACTATAACTTACAAGCGAACAAAAATGTACTAAACAACAGTTTTTTTTTGTTTCCGGTTATGTTTATGCAACTATAAATCATAGTATCATCTATTATAGTATCTCAAATTAATACCAAATGCCTAAAAACATTTTGGTTGGTGATTCAAAAATCAAAGTTTATAGAAGATTTCAAAGATCAATGCGCCATCAGTGCACTATGGAGAGCTATGGAGTCAGTACAGCTGTGCTTATAATGTTGTCTGGACAGATAACCTCGCATAAAAAAATCTTTAAGGTCGTTTTATAATAGTAAGACAAAAAAAGGCCTCCTAATCGGTTGTCTAGTCAGTGCAATATGAAGCAATTAGGCGGTCAATCATCGGCTTGTTGCCTACAACTACTCGGTAGGTACTCGCTTGATGATCTTGATTGTTTAAATCTTCTTACAACTTCTACTGTACGAACAAATATGTAATGAACGTTTGATTCAAGAAAACACATTTCCTCCATCCAAATTCTCATAGGACATAGGACTTGTTTGTTTAGAATCAATTAGTTGGTAAACCTTGTATATAGTAAGTAGTAAACCTTGTATATAAATAAAACAGATTAGTGGTATTAGAACACTAAACAGAAAAACCAAGACAAATACACATTGACATCGCCAAGCGATTTTTTTGTGACTATTAGGTTCCTGACCTGCAGCCATGATGAACGAGCTGAGAACAGATGACAACCGGACCTGGAAGAAAAAATATTTCTCGCTGTGCGCTTATAGCAGCTGCGAATTTGTTGTATTCTCTTCCAACATGTACAGGTAAGCAAATCTTGTAAATGAATTAATTAAAGATAAGTATGTTAAAATACGAGAAACTTGTTTGTGTTTATTAGATATTAAATCTGCAGCCGGTGGATTGGTAGGTAAGAAATTAACAAACTAAATGTCGAAGCCTCTACAATAGGACATAAAATAGTCGTACTTGAGTCTAGAGCTAGACACCGGTTATAAAATCAAGCTAAAACTGGAATCCCTTAAACCGCCGTCCTCCAAACTAGGAAATTTGATTGGCTGTGATATTAAAAAATGTGTCGCGCCGGTTCGTCGCCTCGACGCCACGTGCGCGAGCGACCTGATGAACGCAAGGCGGTGTTATTTGCCGCATAATTTACATAGAGATAGATCACAGTCCCGCGGGTCGTGCACCCGTTGAATTTCTATTGTTTAGATTGGAAAACTAAGTGCGCCAATGGTCGACTTTCCTCTCACGTCATTATTAGATCGCAGGTGTCATGTCGCGTCAGACGTTGCTCATTGGAAACAAATAGGAGTTCTAAAAGATGATAATACGGCAAATCCTCGATGCTATTTCTAAGGAGTGTCGACAAACTTAAGGATACTTGCAAAAATCTAATTTCTTAAAATTATAATTAAGAACAAAAATGTTTAACATAATAGTGATTAATTGAAAGGATGCACCACTAGAGTCAGATAAAGATGTGGAAGCCTAGATGGCGATGAGGTTGAGAAGGAATCGATTACCTAATGGCGCTGTGACCACCCGGCCCCGTGGAGATTGACTCATTTGCACTGCATTACATTACCGACTACCGAGTGACACGGACAGCCACTCTCATCATCGCGGTAATGAACAGATTGTTGTTCACAACACTCGAGCTAAATTCCATTTCAATTGCTAGATACGATTCTATTAGGTCTTACAGCCTTGCACGCGTCTATTAGATGGGCACACAAATACCCAATTGCTGCTACGTACCTTCCTGTTTTGGGGTTTTTAGGACAGTGGACAATAGAACATCAATATCATCAAATGGACACGATTAGTTATTAGTTTTATTCCAATTGTTTGCTTGTGTATGGTCTGGGACCTAGGCTCGATCTTGTTAATACTTATACTTTACCTACGTTCTAGATGATTGCTTCTTTTTTGTCCGTTCATTTTTGTTTATGCTGGTTTTGTTTATTTGTAGTTTTTTAAAATTTACCCTGTTGTGTAAACTAAGCAAACTATGGGAAGTGGTATTTATAGATAAACAGCCACAGCCACATTTTGATGTTTCTATGGATACCTCATTTATGAAGACTTCCGAATATCCACCCTGTTTTCTTAAGTATGTTTTTTTTTTTCATAATTTCAGTCTGATGTTGTGGTTCCTTTAAAAAAGGGTATACTAGATGATGTATCCCAATCTATCGTCACTTTTAACCCTTTACTACCACAACAAAAATTTTAAAATACACATATTATTCCTTGTTTTGCCAACTTCTTGGGACCGCGCCAGTCGCATGTCCACATTGTACAGTGTTGTGAACTTGAAAGGAAAAAAAGTACCTATTGTTAAATAAATTCGATTTCTCTCCTTTCTAACAGACTATCCAAAGGTTTAAGAGATCATCTTGTACGAGTACGATAAAACTGCCTGCACACTTGTTGTTTTTTTTTTTTTTGTTAATTAATTTAATTATGCCAAATCCGACTTATAATGTTTCCCTCTGATGGGACGCAGACATCCTGTCTTGGAGAAAGAATGGGCCAGGATAATTAAATTTAAAAGAATTGCGTAGTATTTTTTTGATAGAGATACTTTCTTTTCCATATC